>OX940965.1:0-2400000 GCA_954870475.1 Euphrasia confusa
AAACCCCCGACCCCCGACCCCCGACCCCCGACCCCCGACCCCCGACCCCCGACCCCCGAACCCCGAACCCCGAACCCCGAACCCCGAACCCCGAACCCCGAACCCGAACCCCGAACCCCGAACCCCGAACCCCGAACCCCGAACCCCGAACCCCGAACCCCGAACCCCGAACCCCGAACCCCGAACCCCGAACCCCGAACCCCGAACCCCGAACCCCGAACCCCGAACCCCGAACCC
Source organism: Euphrasia confusa (assembly GCA_954870475.1). NCBI lineage: Eukaryota > Viridiplantae > Streptophyta > Magnoliopsida > Lamiales > Orobanchaceae > Euphrasia > Euphrasia confusa. The sequence continues at coordinate 238 of OX940965.1, forward strand.
CGAACCCCGAACCCCGAACCCCGAACCCCGAACCCCGAACCCCGAACCCCGAACCCCGAACCCCGAACCCCGAACCCCGAACCCCGAACCCCGAACCCCGAACCCCGAACCCCGAACCCCGAACCCCGAACCCCGAACCCCGAACCCCGAACCCCGAACCCCGAACCCCGAACCCCGAACCCCGAACCCCGAACCCCGAACCCCGAACCCCGAACCCCGAACCCCGAACCCCGAACCCCGAACCCCGAACCCCGAACCCCGAACCCCGAACCCCGAACCCCGAACCCCGAACCCCGAACCCCGAACCCCGAACCCCGAACCCCGAACCCCGAACCCCGAACCCCGAACCCCGAACCCCGAACCCCGAACCCCGAACCCCGAACCCCGAACCCCGAACCCCGAACCCCGAACCCCGAACCCCGAACCCCGAACCCCGAACCCCGAACCCCGAACCCCGAACCCCGAACCCCGAACCCCGAACCCCGAACCCCGAACCCCGAACCCCGAACCCCGAACCCCGAACCCCGAACCCCGAACCCCGAACCCCGAACCCCGAACCCCGAACCCCGAACCCCGAACCCCGAACCCCGAACCCCGAACCCCGAACCCCGAACCCCGAACCCCGAACCCCGAACCCCGAACCCCGAACCCCGAACCCCGAACCCCGAACCCCGAACCCCGAACCCCGAACCCCGAACCCCGAACCCCGAACCCCGAACCCCGAACCCCGAACCCCGAACCCCGAACCCCGAACCCCGAACCCCGAACCCCGAACCCCGAACCCCGAACCCCGAACCCCGAACCCCGAACCCCGAACCCCGAACCCCGAACCCCGAACCCCGAACCCCGAACCCCGAACCCCGAACCCCGAACCCCGAACCCCGAACCCCGAACCCCGAACCCTAAACCCTAAACCCTAAACCCTAAACCCTAAACCCTAAACCCTAAACCCTAAACCCTAAACCCTAAACCCTAAAACCCTAAAACCTAAAACCCTAAAACCCTAAAACCCTAAAACCCTAAAACCCTAAAACCCTAAAACCCTAAACCCTAAACCCTAAACCCTAAACCCTAAACCCCTAAACCCCTAAACCCTAGTGAGGTGAATCGCTCAATATGAAGAGTTTCCAAATATGGAATGATTTGCTATAGTTGGCGATATGTTGAACCCTAAACCCTAAACCTTAGTTGTGGGTCAAACTAAAAACTAATTAGAAGAATCGCTCAATATAGAGTGTTTCCAAATATGGAAAGATGTGCTATAGTTTGAAATATGCTTAACTAAGTCAATAGAAGAATTTTGGAGTTTTTGAAGCAAAACTGATTGGCTCAGCTTATATATTTCAAAAAGGCTATAATCCAAATGATTCGGAATCCTCAAGGAGCTCAAGATCTAAATTCTAGTAACGAGTGAAAAATTGTTTACCTCTAACAACTATGATTTCTTAAAATATTCTCAGAAGTAAATACAATCATATTGCATCACTACTAATCATTCAACTATTATGATGTGAATGATAAATTCAATTAAATAATTTTAATTCAAATAAATATTTTGTGCAAAAGAATATAAATATAATCGCATTGAAGTACAAGCACATAAAACTTAATGAATCACAATTAAACATGTAAGCTGATTGCTTCCAATTACCCAATATGTGATTATCATTTTGGATAACTTATAAACATAAATTTAACATACATATCAAATATATATAAACAATTTAATTATCAAAATAATGCATATCAATTAATCATGTAATTTTATTTTAATTAACTTGCATGGTATATTTAACACACAAAAATCACAATAAAAAATAAATTGATCATATATCAATTTTACATATCAAGATCTGTTGAATTAATCAAAACATACAATTCAACATATGAAAATTTAAGGTTAAGTCATAGTACCTTGAATCAGAAATTTCCTCAAAAAAATTGACAAAATAGAGTACTATCATCTTCGTCTAGCTTAAAGTTCACATAATCTGAGAAATATTTATTTTAAAATTGGATTAGTAAAAAAAATTGTAGAAATAACAAGTCATCAAAAATATACAATATGATGCTAACCGTACAATACAGTACTATCGAACGTTTGTAATATTAAAATTGTGTACTTAAAATCCTGACACCATAAATGATGATAAAATTATTATATAATTAAGTCATTAATTTAAAAATATGAAATCTAAAATTCTAAAATACATCATCTTTTTATGAACAAAAGGTACTCTTTTTTTGTTTTTAAAATACATAAAATAAAATAAAGAAAAGTTTCAAAAAAAAAAAATAAAGAGGATTCAAAGTTCGAATATCCCTTATAAAATATGAAAAAACATAAGAAAATCATATCGTTCAACATTGAGGAAAAAAACTAAATATAAGATATGTAAAGCAAAGAGAATAAAATGGGGAAACGGGAAAATAACAATTCTACGTCTAAACTGTTTTATTTCAATAGAAAGCAAAAAATATATAAGAAACTAGAATTTCTTTTTTTTTTTTTATATATCTTTTATTTGACTTAAAACTTTTATTAAAAGTAGTTACACTTTTCATATAAATGAAAGTTGTTCTTTTTTACTTTGCCGAAAAATTTATGTCTTGATTTTTTTTATTGATAAAATGAGAACAAAAATTTATTCCTTGAACCCTAAACCCTAAACCCTATAGGACTTTTCTTCTCGAGGTTCGATTTGTAACACTTAAAGCTAAAGGCCTAAATAAAAGTAGTCGACAACTAGTTTTTTCAATACATTGCTACATTTACGAATTAAATGATTAGACACCAATAGCTCAAGTGTTTTCCTTTCATTTGTCGATTGCCTGAACTTAGTTACTACAAAGAGTCGACTATAGAGATGAGACTCCTTGAAACCTCCTGGGGGCTTTTGTAATTCATCTTCAGTTTTTCTTTGATTTCATATTCCTTTCGTTTCATTTGTTACACACGTGTTACTTTTTTTGTTTTACTATATACTTGTTTTTTCATTGAGTCCCCTAATATTGAAATGATTAAGATTATGAAAATCGCTCACTATAGGCCACCCCTCGGATTGATAATACGAGTGGTCTAGTACAACACTCCCTCAATTTTTGTAGCAAGGTTAAAAACACTTCTTTTTCCACGAGAGAGAAAAGTGTTCCTTAACATATAAATGACTATATACTCTATCCCAGTAAATGAAGTAACAAAATAAAAATACAAATATACAAACACATTCAAGAGCATGCATATAAATAATCATTTAATTTAATCTCATTAAATTACTCAATTTAATGATATTTATGATTGTTGGAAATCGATATCCCGGGTTATCATAAATCATATTCATCACACCTCAATCATAAACGCTTATATATTCCAGCAAAAAATACATGTATGAAATCAAGATTAACCCTGAACCCTGAACCCTGAACCCTGAACCCTGAACCCTGAACCCTGAACCCTGAACCCTGAACCCTGAACCCTGAACCCTGAACCCTGAACCCTGAACCCTGAACCCTGAACCCTGAACCCTGAACCCTGAACCCTGAACCCTGAACCCTGAACCCTGAACCCTAAACCCTAAACCCTAAACCCTAAACCCTAAACCCTAAAACCTAAAAACCTAAAACCCTAAAACCCTAAAACCCTAAAACCCTAAAACCCTAAAACCCTAAAACCCTAAAACCCTAAACCCTAAACCCTAAACCCTAAACCCTAAACCCCTAAACCCCTAAACCCTAGTGAGGTGAATCGCTCAATATGAAGAGTTTCCAAATATGGAATGATTTGCTATAGTTGGCGATATGTTGAACCCTAAACCCTAAACCTTAGTTGTGGGTCAAACTAAAAACTAATTAGAAGAATCGCTCAATATAGAATGTTTCCAAATATGGAAAGATGTGCTATAGTTTGAAATATGCTTAACTAAGTCAATAGAAGAATTTTGGAGTTTTTGAAGCAAAACTGATTGGCTCAGCTTATATATTTCAAAAAGGCTATAATCCAAATGATTCGGAATCCTCAAGGAGCTCAAGATCTAAATTCTAGTAACGAGTGAAAAATTGTTTACCTCTAACAACTATGATTTCTTAAAATATTCTCAGAAGTAAATACAATCATATTGCATCACTACTAATCATTCAACTATTATGATGTGAATGATAAATTCAATTAAATAATTTTAATTCAAATAAATATTTTGTGCAAAAGAATATAAATATAATCGCATTGAAGTACAAGCACATAAAACTTAATGAATCACAATTAAACATGTAAGCTGATTGCTTCCAATTACCCAATATGTGATTATCATTTTGGATAACTTATAAACATAAATTTAACATACATATCAAATATATATAAACAATTTAATTATCAAAATAATGCATATCAATTAATCATGTAATTTTATTTTAATTAACTTGCATGGTATATTTAACACACAAAAATCACAATAAAAAATAAATTGATCATATATCAATTTTACATATCAAGATCTGTTGAATTAATCAAAACATACAATTCAACATATGAAAATTTAAGGTTAAGTCATAGTACCTTGAATCAGAAATTTCCTCAAAAAAATTGACAAAATAGAGTACTATCATCTTCGTCTAGCTTAAAGTTCACATAATCTGAGAAATATTTATTTTAAAATTGGATTAGTAAAAAAAATTGTAGAAATAACAAGTCATCAAAAATATACAATATGATGCTAACCGTACAATACAGTACTATCGAACGTTTGTAATATTAAAATTGTGTACTTAAAATCCTGACACCATAAATGATGATAAAATTATTATATAATTAAGTCATTAATTTAAAAATATGAAATCTAAAATTCTAAAATACATCATCTTTTTATGAACAAAAGGTACTCTTTTTTTGTTTTTAAAATACATAAAATAAAATAAAGAAAAGTTTCAAAAAAAAAAAATAAAGAGGATTCAAAGTTCGAATATCCCTTATAAAATATGAAAAAACATAAGAAAATCATATCGTTCAACATTGAGGAAAAAAACTAAATATAAGATATGTAAAGCAAAGAGAATAAAATGGGGAAACGGGAAAATAACAATTCTACGTCTAAACTGTTTTATTTCAATAGAAAGCAAAAAATATATAAGAAACTAGAATTTCTTTTTTTTTTTTTATATATCTTTTATTTGACTTAAAACTTTTATTAAAAGTAGTTACACTTTTCATATAAATGAAAGTTGTTCTTTTTTACTTTGCCGAAAAATTTATGTCTTGATTTTTTTTATTGATAAAATGAGAACAAAAATTTATTCCTTGAACCCTAAACCCTAAACCCTATAGGACTTTTCTTCTCGAGGTTCGATTTGTAACACTTAAAGCTAAAGGCCTAAATAAAAGTAGTCGACAACTAGTTTTTTCAATACATTGCTACATTTACGAATTAAATGATTAGACACCAATAGCTCAAGTGTTTTCCTTTCATTTGTCGATTGCCTGAACTTAGTTACTACAAAGAGTCGACTATAGAGATGAGACTCCTTGAAACCTCCTGGGGGCTTTTGTAATTCATCTTCAGTTTTTCTTTGATTTCATATTCCTTTCGTTTCATTTGTTACACACGTGTTACTTTTTTTGTTTTACTATATACTTGTTTTTTCATTGAGTCCCCTAATATTGAAATGATTAAGATTATGAAAATCGCTCACTATAGGCCACCCCTCGGATTGATAATACGAGTGGTCTAGTACAACACTCCCTCAATTTTTGTAGCAAGGTTAAAAACACTTCTTTTTCCACGAGAGAGAAAAGTGTTCCTTAACATATAAATGACTATATACTCTATCCCAGTAAATGAAGTAACAAAATAAAAATACAAATATACAAACACATTCAAGAGCATGCATATAAATAATCATTTAATTTAATCTCATTAAATTACTCAATTTAATGATATTTATGATTGTTGGAAATCGATATCCCGGGTTATCATAAATCATATTCATCACACCTCAATCATAAACGCTTATATATTCCAGCAAAAAATACATGTATGAAATCAAGATTAAGCCTTTAGTACCTTGAAATGAAGCTTTTCACAAAACTCAACAAGATCTTCAAAGAAAATCAAGGGGCATCCAATATTTCCACGAAGTACACAAAATTTCGAACGATGACGACCATGGCATGAAGTGGCTCATTCTCGACGTGTTCAATACCACAATTTACGATCACAGCCCTTTAAAAGGAACACATGATTATGAAAAAACAAATTTTAAAATAATAAATATAATTTAATAAAAGAAATTCAATTAATATAAATAATATTTAACATACACACAAACCTTTAAACAGAATCCCTTAATTATTATAACAAAAATTTTGAATATTTAAAAATTCAATCAATTGCATATAAAACATTTTATTGTTCAACATATAACTTAATTAAATCATGAAATGGGAATATATATTTGCAAGCATGCAGATAATTTAATGATAGATAACTTCAATTAAACATCATCATAAATTAAAATGATCACATATCAGTTTCCATTTTGTAGTTAAATCATATTCATCACAACACGAAAATAAAAAACATATATAATCCAATTATACATGTATGAAATCAAAGTTGAGCTTTAGTACCTTGAATAAAAGGTTTCCGCAAAATCTCTTTATAATCCAATTATACAGGTATGAAATCAAGGTTAAAGCTTTAGTACCTTGAATAAAAGGTTTCCGCAAAATCTCTTTATAATCCAATTATACAGGTATGAAATCAAAGTTAAAGCTTCAGTACTACCTCGACTAAAAGGTTTTCGCAAAACCCTAAACCCTAAATTAGAGGAATAACTTTTTAAGGTTATTTTTGCATAATATAGGTCCCAAAAACAATTCCTGTTTAATGTCCGTAGAAGGGTCAGACATGTTAAGCAAGGCCCCGAACCCTAAACCCAACCCTGAACATTAAACCCTAAACCCCTAAAACCCTAAACCATATCTATACATATAAACATATGTTCAGACTGTCTAATCATATACATATAAACATACATTTTTGCTTTGCCAGTTTCAAACTTAACACAATTTCAAATAAATCTTACTAATCCTAACAATCATAAACCATAAAAACATGAAAAAATAATACAAATAAAAATAGCATTGCGCTTAAATGATATAAACTACAAAGATAATCTAATAAATGTCTACATCATAGCCAAAGATAATCTAATAAATGTCTACATCATAGCTTCCGATCAACACACAATTAAGCAACTTAATTTAATCATAATTAAATCATGACAATTGAATTGGATCTAATATTAATTTAATTTTAACATTTGGATATCCAAGCATGCATGTAGATATAAATAATCATGTAATTAAGTTAATATCATCAAATTATTCTATATCATGAAATTTAACATCAATTAAATCAAAGAGTAAAATTAAACATGTATAAAATCAAGGTAAAGCCATAATACCTTAAATCAATGGTTTTCAAAAACCAAAAGAACTTTTCAATCCAAAATCTCGTGGAATCGAACGAATAAACCTCAAACTTAGAAGGGATGCCTCGACTCGATATCTCGACTTGTACAATGACACATTATACGTACGGTGGTAAACCTTCAAAGGTAACACTAAATCATTAAAAAAAAATTGAATATACAAAAATTCAAGCAATGGAATCACATATGATCAAAGCACTTCAAAAAAACATATTAAATCAAAATACAAAAAGTCATTACCTTGTTACGCATTAAAAGTTTTAAATATAATTGTATATGATTGATCCTATGTCTATGTGTTTCTTTTTAAATATAAAAATAAATATTATTTATAATTAAATTGATTTTTATTTAATTAAATTAAGTATAGATGTGTTAACATGTGCAATATATTTATAAATATACAAAATTTAGAACATAAATGGGTTCAATTTGAGTCAGATATCATTAATGAGTTGTGTATATAAAGTAAGAATGGGTTTATTAACAATTTTATCGTTATTAAATTACTAATCTATCAGTTTTTTATTACTATATCTCTTGCATTTATCCATTATTTTAATCTTAAATTTTAAATTTTCGATAATTATATTCTTCTTATAATTATAATATAACTCTTATTTCATAAAACAAACAATAATTAGTATATGATTACCACACTCATTTTGCAAAATTGAAAAGATAAGTAATTCCTAAACAGAAAAGGTACACCTAAAAACAAACAAGTACTCTAATAGATTTTTTTTTTTTTATAATTAAATTTTACAAGTCATTTTCTAAAATTATTAAAAAGAAATTTTACAATTATTAATAGAAGGGTTAATTATTGCACTTAATATATATAATCACTTTTTCATAAGAATGAATTAGATCAATAAATAATAATTTTATATTTAATATATATATATATATATGATGTTTATTGGACTTTGTAATAAAATAATTTTCGGGTTATTTTTCAATAAAGATTTCAAATGTAAGCGATCCAATGTCTTTAATTTGTTTCCTACTAATATAAAAAAATATCAAATAAATTACCCCTAAACCCTAAGCCCTAATGGTAAATATCTATATTGACTTTTTTTGTAAATAAATCAAATAAGTATGCACACCTTTTCTATAAGAATTTTATATTATTATAGTTAACATTTGAAAAATGAAATAAAAAATGGTGAGAAATATACCTATTGAATGATCAAATGATGACTCATATCATATGGTTGGTCATCATCATGTCTCTTGATTCACATATTCTCATACGGTCATACCTATTGAATGATCAAATGATGACTCATATCAATCAAATAATCATATATACTGTAAAAAATAATAATCAGATCAAACACTAGAAATATCTATAGCCAAGTCTAATTAATTCATTTATTTTAGAGATGTACCATCATGAAAAGGGTATAACATAACAAACATACCCACCCTTAAGCAGAACCACAAGTTTTCTTTCAAAGCCGGAGAGGTGTGTGCAGCTATGCTTTCTTTAAATTCCTGCAAGACATTTTATGAGCACAAAGTTAAGAAGAAGATAAGTCACTTAAATATTTAGGCTTAATAGTATATATTTTCCCAGCCACCTCTGTGATAAGGAACAATAGCAGGATGTATTTTTTACACATAAGAAATATTCATTAATTAGGCCACATGATCAAAAGGGTGAAAGATTATGTTAAGCATACATGCATAGATCGATCTCTTGAATTATATGTAGTTATAAGTTTCCTCTTCCCAGTAGTACTCTTTCCCTTTGCCTGGCAACCAACATCCAACATAAGATAGTTATTAAGTCAAGTACTATGTTCTAAATTTAATTGGAAAAATTGAGTCTGATCACAAGCATTCCTACATATATGTATGCAAGTCAACATAGAACTAGTACATAAAGTGTAGTTCTACATATGTACGCAAGTCATCTTAGAATTAATTAGTACATAAAGTGTACTTCAGTAAAAAAATAGAAAATAATTGAACCCTAGCTACATACATTTGAAAGCAGACACAGGGAGAGCGAGGGAACGGAAACTAACTTACGAGTTATGACGTCAGCTTCAGACATCACGGACGACGGGACGAGGAGGTGGCGGAGCAGCAGCATCGATTCTTGAAAACGAGGCGGCTGTGATCGACAGCCGCGGGTCTACTCGGCGAGGGAAGGCCGGAATCTGGGTTTGTTTCAACGGGTATCGGGTTATTAATGCAGTGACGAGGTGGAGTCGAAATGGATTCGGTTGTTGTAGATCTGATGTGTACATAAATATTGTGATGTGCAGCATATAAGTGAGAGAACAATGTGTAAGGGTGCAGCAGCATATATACATATACTCTTTATAAGTGATTTAACGAGAAGAGAAGCATATTACCTGAGTTCTGTGTCTTCTGCTGACTAAAGAGAGAGTGAGAGAATTATTGTTTTTTGTTTTGGTTCTCTCGTTGGTTGGTAGAAGAATATGAAGGGGATAAAAAAAAATAAAGAGGGAAACAAAAGTGAATTATTGGTTGTATCTATCATGCTTTCCTTATGCCAGTTCCCAAGGTACTTCTTGAAAAGACAATTCAGAGACCTACTGCGCTTCCAGCCGCAACGAAGAGACACCATTGGCCCCACCAAAGCCAAAGCCGTCCTACTTTTGCTTCTTTTCAAACAAGCCATTAATTTATAATGTCCGAGGGTATATACGGAGTATGTATATATGCACTGTGAAATCAATGAAAACTAAAGTACTATAAGTATTTTTAAATTCAAAATTAAAATTTTCAAGTACAATAAAAAATTTAAAATTATATTAAAAAAAAAATTGGAGTAATTCAGCATTTGAGCAACTCTAAGTGTGTAATTAATTATAAGTACAACTTATACTTTTGCGAAATGCATATTTTAGGCAAATTATATCTTGCTCCCTTATGTATGATGCAAATCTTACACCTAATTAACCTAATAAAAAAACAGTCAAAATTGGGTCACATTTTTTTCCTCTCTTTTTTCCCCTCAGCTCGCAAATTTTCTTTCTCTCTTCTTACGCAGTCATCATTAGCGTCGTTCGCCGCTGTCATCTTCAGCTCCAATCGCCTCCCTCATCGTCATCTCCAGTCGGCGTCATCATCAGCTCCATCCGTGCGGTCTACAATTCAACTCGTGCCTCCGGTGAATAACATCCCCGATTACCTCCACCTCCACGATTTATCGACGTTCACCGCTTCCAGTCCTCGTCGTTGTTCACGATCCTCAATTCCTCGTTGTTCGCCTGACATCGACCCCGTTCTCCGTCTCTGTCCTCTTCGAAATTTGAAATTGAATCATAAGCATGGATGATTTATTGGATTTGTCATCGATTATGGTCCAAGGTATGTCGATTCTATCCATTCTCTGTTCGAATTGCATGTTTTTTTCTGATTTTATTTTCTGTTTGAATTGCATGTTTTGTTCTTCTGTTTTGAAAAGTAATTTCATTTTCTGTTTTGTTTTTTATGTGTTGATCTGATTTTATGTGTTGTTGATGTTGATGATCAAACTCTAGATTTTGTCTATACTTCAGCTTAATTCATAGTTTCATTTCTGTTAGATGCATTGGAGTCGAATCCCGTTGTTGACCTTGATGATGGAAACCTAGAAGAAGTTGTTTATGATCCTGATACTAACTTGGTAGGACTTGTTGTGAATTCTGAGAGTGAGGCATATCATGTATACAACAGCTATGCATTTAATGTCGGGTTTAGTATCCGAAAGTGCAAACAGAGGCTCCGTGTCGATAAAAGTATTTCTATGAAACGATATGTCTGTTCTCATGCTGGACTTAAACCGAAAAAAACTGATGGTGATCCTTTGTATACAAAAATGGTTGTGCGTTGCGAATGTCCAGCCCTAGTTCAATATGAAGTTGATAACAATGGAGTGTGGGTTGTTAGTAAACATGTAAAAGGCCACAACCATGACATATGTCCACTGTCGGGTAATTATCTTCTTAGGTCTCATAGGAGAGTTTCTAAAAAGCAACTTGCTTATTTGAAAGAGCTTCAGAAAAGTGGTGTTGGTGTGGCTGATGATGTGAGGGTTTTGAAAAAACAATCAGGGGGTCACCTCTTCTTGGTTTTGGCCCTCGAGATGCGTATAATGCTTTAGGCAAGTCGAAGGATGTTGATGGTACGAACTGTAACACTTTGATTCAGATTTTCAGAAACCGACAATCTAATGAGAAGGACTTCTTCTTTGATTTTGAAGTTGACAATGAAGGAAGATTGACTAGTTTCTTTTGGAGGGATGGTCGTATGAAAGAGGATTACCTGACTTTTGGTGATGTGGTGGTGTATGACACTACGTATCGGACAAACAAATACGGCATGATTTGCGCCCCTTTTGTCGGCATGAATCACCATGGCAATAATATCATGTTTGGTTGTGGCTTTATGGTGAATGAGAAGGCTGAGTCCTTTGAGTGGCTATTTTCTACTTTTCTGAGGTCGATGAATAATAAGCATCATGTGACTATTATGACTGATCAATGTCCTTCCATGTTTGTTGCGATTTCTGTGATCTTTCCTACATACTAGGCATGGAAAGGGAGGGTCCCTAAATTGTTTTCATCAAGATTTGAGGTTCTAAAAGCTTCTCTGACGAAATTTATCTCTATAGAGCTTGAACTCAAATGGGATAAAAGTTTCTTTATGGTATCCATAAGAAACTCGAGGGTACAACTTCTACGATCTATTTGAGAACAATATTTTGTTGCTCGAGATAGTGATTTTCTTTAAAAGAGTAATCTTTCCTAGAAATTCAGTGGGAGCTCAGTTGTCTTGAACAAGGTTCAAGTAGAACAAACTGATATGGATACTCAAGACTTGGTCGAGAGTACTCCAGTGGTTTTGGAAACCACACCTAACTCTCGAAGGTCTGGAAGGGTTAGAACTCAACCTGACAGATACTTAGGTATTCTGACAAATGAGAGCTATGAAGTCATGCTTTTAGAAAGAAATGAACCTTCGACTTATTCCCAAGCTATGACGAGTCCAGATTCTGAGAAATGGCAGGGTGTCATGAAATCTGAAATGCAATCAATGTCTGAAAATCAAGTTTGGAACTTGGTCGATTTGCCTAAAGGGGCTAGGTCCATTGGAAGCAAATGGATTTATAAGATAAAAACAGACATGGATGGAAAACATAGTGTTTCCAAAGCAAGAGGATTCTCTTAGCCATTGTAATGAAACTTTTTCACCAGTTGCTATGATTAATTCGGATTCTCTTAGCCATTGTAGCTCATTATGAGTATAATATATGGCAAATGGATGTTAAAACCACCTTATTGAATGGGATTCTGGAAGAGGATGTGTTTATGACACAACCAGAAGGTTTTATCGATCCTAATCAGGCTGAGAGAGTATGCAAGCTTAATAGATCCATTTATGGATTAAAGAAAGCATCTCGGAGTTGGAATCTTCAGTTCAATGAATCCATACTGGGATTTGGATTTCAGAGGAACTCGAAAGAGTCTTGTTTTACAAGAAGATCAGTGGGAGTTACATTGTATTCATTGTGTTGTATGTCGATGACATACTCCTTATTGGAAACAATATTCCTATGCTTAATTCTGTTAAAGAATGGCTTGAAAGATGTTTTTAAATGAAGGATTTTAGAGAAGCACAGTACATATTGGGCATCAAGATCTGTCGGAACAGATCGAAAAGGATGTTTGAACTTAGTCAAGTGACCTATATTGATAAGGTGCTTGATAAGTTCAGAATTCAGTAATATCAATTGGATTATGAGGTCGATTTACCGCATAATGAAGTCCCAATGGTTGAACTGATATACTTGAATCATATGACTGTTCCTGGTTCGTATCATCGAGTACGGACAAACCGATAATACAATGAACTAGATTGGAATGTGTACCATAGCAGCGCTTCATGGGCTAGTGACGTGGGACGTCAAGTATAGTTGTATAGATATTAGCTGGTAGCTAATGATCGAACAGAACCGACTGAAATAGTATTTGAGATTTTGAGTCATAATACTATTTCATGTCTGCAATTCTTTGCAGGGGTTCCAGGAAACCTGGCGGCTTAGAGAGGGAGAGATCACCATCTACATGGGCAACGCTACGAAAGTGGATGTGGTTGCAGTGGGAGATGTTCATTTATCTTTTAATAATAAAGTTTTGGTATTGAATAATTGTTTTTATGTACCGAATTTTAGAAAGAACCTTGTTTCGGAAGGTGGAAACCTTCAAGGCTAGGCTTGTTGCGAAGGGGTATACTCAGAAAGAAGGGATCGATTATGAGGAAACCTTTTCGCCGGTAGCTATGCTAAAGTCGATCTGGATTCTTTTGTGTATAGCATCTTATAAGGATTATGAGGTGTGGCAAATGGACGTCAAGACAGCATTCTTGAATGGGAATCTTGACGAGACCATTTATATGAGACAGCCAGAAGGTTTCATCAAGAAAGGCCAAGAGCATCTAGTGTGTAAGCTGAACCGATCCATTTATGGATTGAAGCAAGCTTCTAGATCTTGGAACATGCGGTTTGATGAGGTTATCCAGTCTTATGGATTCATTCAAAGCATGGACGAGTCGTGTGTATACCGGAAAGGTGGCGGAAACAGTGTGGCGTTTCTCGTGCTTTATGTAGATGACATCCTTCTAATTGGCAACAATGTGAATATGTTATCAGACATAAAGTGATGGTTGTCCAAGCAATTTGATATGAAAGACTTAGGACAAGTTGGGCATGTTCTTGGGATCAAGGTGATACGGGATCGCCAGAAAAGAACATTGAACTTGTCCCAGGCCTCATATATTGATACGATTCTAGCTTGTTTCAACATGCAGAATTCCAAGAGAGGTTCTCAACCTTTCTGTCATGGAATTCATCTATCTAAAGACATGTGTTCCAAAACACAAAAGGAGATAGATTACATGAAGACAGTTTCTTATGCTTCGGCAGTAGGAAATCTAATGTATGCTATGTTGTGAATACTCTGTAATACTTTCTTGCTATATAATTCATTGTTGATAGCTTTTGATACTTTGTCAAAGGAGCCTTAAACATCAAGAATGAGATCTCAACAGTAGGTACAATCCCAATAACAATATATAGTCATTAGACTCATAATTTATTCAGGTCATGTATGTGCTGATTAGCTACTTCATATATTTGCATAATATAATCAAAATGCACTACACATATTCAAATAATATAATCATGTATGACATTTTTCAGATAAATAGTACTGTATCAAGTAAAAATAAGTAAATCTCAACTTGTTGAGATTTGCAGTTATATTCACTCCTAAGTTGAAAGTTCTCTCTTAATTTCAATATCAATCCTATGTTCTGCCAGTCGAATCCTACACATAAAACCATAAATTATTTTCTCAAGTTTATATAAATTATGTAAATATATACCTAGTACTCCTATATATAACAACTTAATTAGAGCATCCCCAATGGTAGGTACAATTCCTACGTGGCATGGAATTGTACCCAGGTATACCATTGGGGCTAGAGGTACAATTTAGGAGAGAGAAATAATAGTATCAAAGTTTAGATATCAGGTACAAA
Organism: Euphrasia confusa; assembly: GCA_954870475.1. NCBI lineage: Eukaryota > Viridiplantae > Streptophyta > Magnoliopsida > Lamiales > Orobanchaceae > Euphrasia > Euphrasia confusa. The sequence goes on from OX940965.1 coordinate 15,289, forward strand.
TTGCTTTGTTTCTCATTTTGTGGGTCCCACAAGTATAAAGCAAAAAAATTGTACCTCAACCCAATGGTATATTGAGGTACAATTTGATAGGTATAATTTTTTGTTGATGTGTCATGTGAAATTGTACCTATGTTTGGGTACACCATTGGAGATGCTCTTATGTACTGAATATAACGAGCGCGGCCACTTGTTTCATATATAAGAGGGACGACCCCTAATTTAATCCTTCTTAAAATATCTTTTTCACTTACAGAGGGAGTGGGCTGAGAGAAGGCGAAAAGAGACGGCTCCGATAGGCGCTGGTGTCAGCAGCTTCGATCGTCGTATAGTTTTGCTAGTGGACAGCGGCAAGGCGATGTTGGCGGTGTTTTTCTTGACTCTATATAGCAGTTGCAGTTGTGGAGATCGACGGGAAAGAAACCTGCTGAAGCGGCTACCCATCGGATGGGCTAACCGGTGCTCAGATGGTTTGGGAGGTTTGTCGAGGAGTTCGGCAGAGGCCTTAATTGGTTGTTTCGGGGCCAAGATTTTAAAAGTTTTTTTTGTTGTGTTGAATGATAAAAAGAAAAAGTGTTTTGCCAATTAAAATGGTGAGTGAGGAGTAAATAACTGTATTGTGATAAATGTGTGATTTGATGATTTGTATAGGGAAGAGGAGGGTTTATTCTTTTATGACCTAAGGGCATTACCCACCCACCACATTGTGTGGTGTGGGTTGAGTGTTAGATTATTTTATATTTTTATTTATATAATAAAATAATTCAACACTCAACCCACACCACACAATGTGGTGGGTGAGTAGTGCCTGAGGGCATACAAGAATAAACCATTTGTAAATATTATATCTATCTTCTTATTAGATATATATAATATTTTATAAATTATTATTTAAAAAAATGTCTAAGAATTAAGAAAAAATATGAAAAAATCAATAAAAAAAAGTTTGGTATTTTATCTTATCTTCAAATTAAATCAGGTTCTTCACAATAAACGCAAGAAGTTGGGCGTAAGTTTGACATTTTTCTCATTTTTTTAATAGTATTCATTTCAAAAAAGTTTCAATTTTTACAAAAAAAACTTTTATAATAGTGAAAGAACCACATAATGTAATTATTTAAAAAAGAAATGATATGTAATTATGAGTCATATGGAATGGTAGAGTATTTCTTACTCATAATTTAAAAAAAAAAAAAGTTGGGCCTTGCATGTATTTGGGCTTCAATTTAGGACCCGGCTAGTTAGTAACTTAGTATCAATTCACTTAGCCAGACTAAAATCTAAAACGTTTTACCTGTTTTTTCTATCCTTTTCAGCAAACTTTTTACCAAAGCATCTCCATTCATTCGAAAACCAGATGACGAATTCTTTCAGGAACCCTTCTCAATCTTCCAAAAAGGTCAAAAATTAATATATCACTTTTAGCTTTTTAGTTTGAGTTTAAATAAAAGAACAATTGAATATGATATTAATTATATATTTATGTTTTTGTTGTGGATGTTACACTCACAAATGAATGCATTACTAATATTAATCTAATTACATCATGCAGGATGGAGAAGCTTATGCTCACTTGGGAAATACATACAATGCTACATTAAAACACATCATGCACAACCATTTGTGTCTGGCAAGAACAAGTAAAAATTTATGTCAAAACAAAATATCACTCCTACAAAGCCGTCCAAATCCTTTTTACGAGGCATGAGCTTAATTTCCTTCATACCTCTACAGAAATACATTACGAGCATGGATGTTTCAGCCCTAAGATGCATGACATATATCTCAACAGATGAACTTATTGTTCAACCACCTACCTAGCTGTAAATGGACCACATGCAGCTACTTATACAATTCGTCTGATTCTCACGCTCTCAGCCTCACCATTACGGTTGAGTTCCTTGACGAAAGTCCTCAGGCAGCCATTAACAATACGAGGCGCTGCCCCATCACAGAACCGCTTTGCAAGGTCAACAGCCTTTAAGAAAGAGACACTTATTAATAACTGGAGTACACATCTATTCATCGCAAAAACAGACATTACTCGTAATTACAGATGGACTGAGACACTAAAAGAGACCTTGAATAACATCAAAACGTTTAGGGACCTTGTTAATATTTGAGTGGAGAAAACAAGCCTTGAGTAAATTCTTCTTGTGAACAAGTAGTGTGCTAAGCAAAACAGATGTATCTTCAAAATTTTGAGAACTGATAAGAAATTTTAACCAACCTCGTTAATGACTATTTGGTGCCGCGTACCAAGAACAGCAATTTCTGACATTGCTAAGTGAAGAACTGAAAACTCCAGGATTCGACCAGCTGGTTGGTTCTGAAACGAAATGGCAGAAATTAAAATTAAAATGGCGTCACTTATAGTACACAAACAAAATTTGAAGTGAGATATTTTTGCCCTGGTAGTTTGATTCTAGAGTTTTGACCAGCTCCAAAGATATTAGAGTCAGAGTTGAATATGATAGATAGCTGACATACTAACATCAAACATCAAAAGAGTTACTCTTATGCAATGAAAAGGGTATTTGCACATACTGAACTCTGAAAATAAATTTATCCAAATAATGCAGACTTTTTGTAATTCTTGAAGATGTTACGAAAATCATCCCTCCCAATATTACCTGCATTTCGAATACTCTGTTTGTTGCATTTTATGAAAACAGAAACTGCAGTACAATCTCAAAAGTTGATGATTTAACTACTTCCCGCGCCTTTTATTGTTTCTATACATGAAGTAAAGGCTGATATTTTATTTAATCACATAATCCATTAAATCAAGGGTACCAGAAAACTAATTTCTCATTGATCATAATCATTTATGCTGAACTGTGAGTATCTCTCAGCACTTAAAGTCTGAATATTCAAGAAGAAAATTATTGAAACATTTTATTTATTTCCTCTTCAAAGACTATCTCATATATATTGGTGAACAGAAAGAATGCTGATTATATCACATTAAAAGGGACAACGTCAATGTGTGTGTGTAAGAGACTAAGAGTAGAGACCACACCTTCCAATTACTGGGTGTAATTTTCTCGATTGCAAGCACGTTAATGTCCCAGTTCTCTGCAACTGCTACCAAAAGTTTTCTGGCAAAGCTGAAATGAATATATACAGTTATACATCGACTGACTTCTTTAAAAGAACCTGAGTCCAATACTTAAACATGGCAAGAATTCATTTACAATAAAGAAGTGGCTTACCGCAAAATTAATTTGCTGTACACCAACTTTGGAGGTGCTGAAAGAACTTCGGCTTCTAAGAAAACGGAGAAAGAGTTAAACCTTGGTCTTTGAAAAGATTTTCAACCAAAATTTGAGATATAGTGGGTGTCATATCCATGTGCATACTATGCATATATTGACATTAATACATGCCGAGAGACATGGGTAGAGACACAGTTGCTAGGAATGAGCAAAAGGCAATAAAGAAAAACAAATTATTATAATCTTACAAATCTCTTTTATTTGTTGCTTCAGGCTATATTATAGTAGTAATAATTTGGTCCTAATTAAATTCACCATGAAAGCTAGCAAATGTTGAGAAGCACATGTCACTTAGAATGACTATAATGGTTGATTAGCTATAATAGACTTGTGCTTAATATCATGAACTAAAAGTGATAACTTTTAAGATACACATTAATCTTCTCTCTCGATTCGATTCATCTTTCCCAAAAAGTGAAAAACAAGTCTAGTTACGGAACACTAATAAGTTGATGTGGGTAGAGACATTAATTACCAATGTCAGACTCTTTTTGATGAATCTGCAAGATCTCATCAGCTTCTTCAGCCGAGTCAGTGGTAACCGGAGGCCCTCCAAAGCTCATGTGATCATATTCCATTAAAGACGCCGTATTAAACTCGTAGCCAGCCTCTGAAGGGAAGGGAATAACATGGTAAAACATACTAGATTATATTTCTTGACCTATCAAAGTGCATTACGATTTACACACACAAAAAAAACACAAGTAGAGTACCTCTTCTAGTGTTAACCCTTTTCTCAAAAAGGCGAACTGGGTCAGAACCGTCCAGACAAGCAGCGTACAGAATGGAACTAACGGATGGAATGAAATGATTATTTTTTCCAGGCAAATCACAGCACAGCAGCAGTATACATTATCTATTGAAGTGGTACTATCAAAGAAGAAGAAGAAGAAGAAGAAGAAGAAGAAGAAAGAAGAATTACAGAGCGAGCTCGCGGGCGGCTCTGGGGCTGCAAAATCTGCCACTTTTGTCAATTTTGGGAAGCAGCATCATATCTTTAGGAGAAGAGGAGGTCTCATTCTCAACCGTGACTTGGAGAGGAGAAGTGGAAGCCGAAGTCCTTAGGCGGTGGGTCAACTGGGTTTGGGGGAAAGGAGTGGTGCCATTGCCATAGCCATAGGTAAACCTAAAAGATAAGGTTTTTGAAGAAGAAGAATAGTAATTGGTGCTATATATGAAACTGTGAGAATTCAAGGACAAGAAGAATGAAGATGATGACGAGAGGAATGAGCTTGCCTCCATTTTTGCCAATTTCTTATCCGAATTACTACTCTACTCAGCAGCAGCAGGAACAAACAAGATAATGTACTACATTTGTCGATTGGGTTTTGTTATGCCTAAGTGAATATATTGGGCCGGCCCACATAATAATTAGTTCGGGTAATGGGCCGAAGGTGTGGAGGGTAGTTTGGGTAAATCGGAAAAAGGATAGGGTAGGCGGATATGAGCACCGCGTCACATCTATTCTTCCTTTCTCATCGCCTGCCTCCAATTCTTCTTCTTCTTATACTTTCTCTCTCTATATATAAATCTCTCTCCGTATATATACAATCGCAATCATATAAAACCCCTCTCTTTTGTTTATTTTCCCTCTCGATTCTCCCCTCATCGATCTTTAAAACCAAAAAAAAAAAAAAAAAAATTAAAACAAACACGCGAATAATTTGGAATTCATCATACATTAAAGGTCCGATCTTTGATTTATTTTGTTAAATTAATAAGAGTATTTCATAATCTAATAGTGGTGTTTAAGATCTGAATTATTTTCTTTACGATTCTGTCAATAATATGAATCAATTGTATTGTCAGATTTCCGTTAGTTTGACTTGAATTGTTTGCTTTGTAGTAAAAGAACAGAGAGAGAGAGAGAGGGTGAATGGCAGATTCTCAAGGTCTGGAAGGGAGCCAACCGGTTGATCTCTCAAAACATCCTTCTGGGATTGTTCCGATTTTACAGTAACATCTTTTTCCACCCTTTCCTTCACACACTATAAACAAATAATTGACCCCTTCAATTATATAATCACTCACTTGTATTTGAATGGGATACAAAAACCATTTCGGGTCAGTGGTTTGATTTCATGGGCCTCAAGTTTTACTAATTTACAGATACTTCGCTCCTGTATGAACAGGAACATTGTGTCAACAGTCAATTTAGACTGCAAATTGGATCTTAAAGCTATAGCATTGCAAGCCCGAAATGCAGAATACAATCCCAAGGTATGTTGTGCCTGTCGCAGCAAAAAATACTGTGTTGTACCATTTACATTGATCCTCTCGAGTTGCATTTGGACTTATATAAAAGTGCACTTGTTGTTCTTTGCCTTTGATTCAGTTTACTCATTTTCCCCTTTAACTTGTACCACTTGGGAAGTTTCGACTGACTTTATTACACAGTTTTCTTGCTAGCCTATCTTGACTAAGCTGCCTTTTGCTCCTTCATTTGACTTTTTTTTATCAGCAAGTGCATTCAATTTGCATTGCTAGAGCCTACATAAGTCCTTTTGGTTTGCTTCTTTCTTCTAACAAAATTCCAGCAGTGTATGAGAAAGTGTTCCATTTCTGTCACTTATTTGTCATCAAATTGGTAGGGTAGAACTTTCAATGTTTCAGATTATTAAAACAAAACATGAAATATTTCATTTGAAATGGTAATTATGGAAATATTGTCTCTGGTGATTTATTCTTTCATTTTAATTTCAGTAATTTGTTTTAGCTATCTCACTTTGCAAGCGAAAGAGTTTTGTCTATATATTCACAACTCTTAGCATAACTTAAGTAACAATGATGATGAAAATATGAAATAAGCTTAGCAGACAGGAAGCTATTAGATCTTGATATTTATTGGGTTTGTTTCTGTCAAATTTATTTCATGGAATTTGTATTGGATTCTTACTTTTCAATGGTTCCAGCGTTTTGCTGCAGTGATTATGAGGATAAGGGAACCAAAAACTACAGCACTAATATTTGCATCCGGAAAGATGGTAAGTATTGATCTTCTGGTAACCATTTGCAACTTTTAGGATCTGCACATGTATATAGAATTTTGATTAAAATGTAGTGGTAGTCATCCCACAAATTTGTTATGTTCTCCCTTGAGTTCTCGGTTTTGACAAAGGGGGTTTCTGTAAGCCTTTTCCGATGACCTTTCTATAAACTCACATTTTCTTATTATTTTAGGTTTGCACAGGAGCAAAGAGTGAAGAACAATCAAGATTGGCTGCTCGGAAGGTATGCCTTATCATATGACATGATCTGTTACTAGCAAAAATGCAGGTGCAGAGTGGCTCGAAGAAAATCATTACAGTATTAGTGCGTAGTTCTCTCTCATGAACTGCGGTTGTTAGAGAGCAAAGAGATGATGAACAAAGAAATAAATATATTAAACGAAGAAAAACAAGTAATTGTTAGAGAGCAAAGAGATGATGAACAAAGAAATAAATATATTAAACGAAGAAAAACAAGTAACCAACGGAAGCACTCTTCCGCCCAAAGTCTAAAGACTCCAATTCCAAATTGATCCCAAAGATACTTAACCTAATAACTAAACGCGTACTTATAAGAAGTAAATTCCAAAACCCTAGTACTTAAAACCTACTGCTACTATTATTAATAATAATAATAATAATAATAATAATAATAATAATAATAATAATAATAATACTTCCGCTTCACATCAACTCCTTTCCCCTTAACATTTGCCTTGTCCTCAAGGCGGAAATCTTGACGTGTAACCATGAATGTCGTTCCCATGCTCCGGTGGAAGAAATCCCATATGTTCGGTGTCTAAGCTCTCTTCCCCCTCTCCCAGAACCATGATCTTTAGAGACTTGCTCTTGCTCGAACGCACATGAGTTGGAGAGAATGGCTCCTTGCACTTAAAACATAATCCTTTAGCGCGAAGATTTAAGAATTCATGATGAGACAATTGTTTAGAGCCGCGTTGGCGAGTCGAGTCTGAAGAACCCAGTGAGTCAGAGTGAGTCAGACTGGGAATTCCTGTAGGGCTGCCCCCCAATCGGGTTTACAGCCCCCTGAGTCAGAGTGAGTCAGACTGGGAATTCCTGTAGGGCTGCCCCCCAATCGGGTTTACAGCCCCCTGAGCCCCTTGAGCGCGCGAGTTGTGGGAATAGCCCCAAGAACGGGATGGACTCGGCAGCCCGTTTGATCGACTTTCCCCCGACACATCACCCTTGTTCGAGACCTGTGACCCATTAATTTCGGCAATTTCATCCTCGATTTCTCTCGCTAAATGCATCGTAGCACATATATCTTCCGCGTCTTTCGAACGTATTCGAATGTGAATGTCCTCTCGTAGACCATTAAGAAACAAGCCTAATGAATGCGAGTCGGGCAACTCTTTAACCGCAGCCATTCGTGCAATAAACTCCTCCACATATTCCACATATTCAGCCACAGTGGAGGTTTGGCGACAGGCTGCCAAGGCTTCGAATGGGTTCGTACGTGGGTTATCTCCGTAGCGGCGCAAGAGTTCGACCGTGAACTTTCGCCAACTTAAACCTGGGGATCTTCCCAACAACCATTGCAGCCACTGTAATGTTGTTCCCTCCATTGAGATAAGTGCCATGTCCATGCGCAAATCTTCTGGGGTGTTATCAAGGCGAAAGAACTGTTCGGCCCTGGAGATCCAAGCAGAAGGGTTATCACCTTTAAAATAGGGCAACTCCAATTTTGTCGGGCTTGTTATTGTGGCAGGCCTCTCTTGTCGAGCGGACGAATCCGACGTGAACGCCCGTTCAAACCCTTTATCATGTAACAACTTCTTCAGCAGGTCCTGCACTCCATCTATACCCGATTGAAGGCTATCGACACGCGCGTCCAGATTTTTAACCGTCGAACTCCAATCTTCCATCCCTTTCTCTAACTTCGCCAAGTTTGCTTCCATAGCATCCAGTCGAACCTCGCTTCTTTTCATGGCCGGCAGGTCGGACCAATTTGTTAGAGAGCAAAGAGATGAACAAAGAAATAAATATATTAAACGAAGAAAAACAAGTAACCAACGGAAGCACTCTTCCACCCAAAGTCTAAAGACTCCAATTCCAAATTGATCCCAAAGATACTTAACCTAATAACTAAACGCGTACTTATAAGAAGTAAATTCCAAAACCCTAGTACTTAAAACCTACTGCCGCTACTACTACTACTACTATTATACTACTTCCGCTTCACATCAGCGGTGAACTAGTTTGAACTCCGCAGTCCGCACTATGATTTTGAATCAGTTGAAATAAGAACAAATACATTAGGGATTTGTGTTTGCATTCTCTAGTTTGTAAAAATGGAACTTACAGAAGATATAGTCTAGGCAATTCATTTATGTCATGATCCTTTGTCATTCCTCTCACTATATATGTTCACCTTTCTATTTCTTCAGTATGCTAGAATTATTCAAAAACTTGGATTCCCAGCAAAATTTAAGGTACTTGCAATCTTATTTTACCAATGATATGTTTGCACCTTACTAATGGCTTTTATCTTTCAGTGTAGATTTTATTTCTCTTAACAGAGTTTATTTTTTCTTGCAGGATTTCAAGATTCAGAACATAGTTGGTTCATGTGATGTGAAATTTCCCATTCGACTTGAAGGCCTTGCCTATGCGCACGGTGCATTTTCAAGCGTGAGTGGTTCATTTGTCTGCGTTTTTCTTGTGATTTTTAATCTTTCCTCAGCAACGATCTAAGTGATTTATGTACTCAAGTTGGGTTCATTTTTTGAAATGTTGGTTTTAATTGCATTATATGTTGGTATTAATTGCATTATATGTTGGTTTAGTACGAGCCAGAACTGTTCCCTGGACTAATTTACAGGATGAAACAACCAAAGATAGTCCTGCTTATATTTGTATCCGGGAAGATTGTTCTCACTGGAGCTAAGGTATTGACTCTAGCTTGCTAGTTTTGGAGGATATCATTTCATTGTGTTAATGCGCTGGTATTGTTTCTGACAATGACATTACCAATTTCTCGTTAACCTATGTAGGTCAGAGAGGAGACCTACACTGCCTTTGAAAATATATACCCTGTTCTCACTGAATTTCGGAAAGTTCAGCAATGGTATGAAGTAGGCAGTGTTATGTATTAATTGGTTATATACTACATTATTTCTTAATTTCTTGGTGCTTTCTGATTTATATAAGCGAGATTTATTGTGTAGTTTCCATCTATGCTTATTTGTGTCTATGGAGGGAGTGAGCCCTTCAAATTTGCTATGGAATATTAGTTTTTAATGTTTATTACCTTTTCATTTCCATGTCAATTACCTTGACTGTTGCAATTTGCTGGGTATAAGTATGGAAAGTTCACTTGATAATCAGAAGGTTTTTCTGTGCATTTGGAAGAAAAAATATAAGCTTACATTATATTTCGATGTGTTATCGACTACATCATTTTTGTTTTAGCTATAGGTTTGCCTCAGATGAACCAATTTGGAGGGTGGTGGTAGCTTATTGATACTTTAATTAAGATTTTTTTTTATTTCTCTTTGTAAATGTCTTTGAAACATTGTTGATGGAAGTCTATACAGAAGAGATGGTTGTTCTGTCTTTCATTCTATTTACTTTTCCAAGAATGTTTCGTAACTCCAGTACTATTTATTGGGTCTGAATCTCTATACAATAATTGTAAGGATGGGTTTGCTGAAGAGAGCTTTTACTACCCTATTTTCCTTTGCATTTTCATCTCTTTTTTGCAATGTAGATTTTATGAAGGAGTTGGACAGACTTTGTCTCGAAAAGGACATGCTGGAGCTCAAGCGTAGCACCTGGGATGATCTCTGTTGGGTTTGGGTTGAACTGTAAATATCTTTAGGGTAGGGGTATTGGCTGTTGAGATATGTTATTCCGGGGTAAATTGAAGGCATGAAAGGCTACGGTTTGGACGATGCACCACATACTGAATATGAAACTTGAAAAATGATAATAAATGTGTTTTTATTTGCTTTTATACTGCAAACTGAGCTCTGGGTGATGGCTGTTGGAATGTATCCATTTTTCCGTTGCACGGACTTTTGGTTTTACGTTGTAGCATTTGGTTTTTGTGAAAGACTTTTTTAGCGCAATTTATAATATGCAACTAAAATATGTATGTTACGTCTAGTCGCAAGTTGGGCATTGAAACTCATCTTGTTTTTGTCAATAAGCTGAAATAGCAATTTAAATACTGCCATTGTACAATCTGCAATAAACAATTACATACAAATATGCAATCACTACCTGCTAAGTGCAAACAAAAAACAAACAAAAATAAATTACTCAATACCGAAAAGAATGTACATATCCAACACTCCTCTCATCGGGTAAGGAGAGATGGGTGACATAGATAGTGTTTGCGCTGGTGTTGGTGCAGAAGATACTTTTTCAATATATATTTTTTTATAAGCTTTTTCAATATATATTTTTTTATAAGGTTATAAGGAGGAGAGACGAGAAACTTCATTCCACCCGATCGGAGGTCCCTCGATCGGGTAGGATGTAAATCGAGGATTGTGCCCGAGTAGCAGACAACTGTGCGAGAGAGCTAACATGTCGAATCCCAGGACAAACTTTCATAATATTTCAATGAAAATTTGTCCCACCCGAAATTCGAACCCTGCGTCGCCGGGAAATTACACCCACATCATCACAGGCTTTACCACTCGGCTATGCTACTGGGGACACTTTTTCAATATTTTTAAAAGAGATAATATCATATTTGGTCTTGTAACATATGTTCATCTCACGATTAGTCCTTTTTTTCATCTCACGATTAGTCTTTTTTTTATTTGAAAAATCGAAAGTGGTCTTTACCGGTCAAAAATGACCTGATAATGCTGACATGGCAGTCATTTCCTGCAACTCGCTTTGTTGGACCCTTTTGATTGGTCAATGAATCCATGTCATTTTTGCAATCAAAATTAACCTATTAAAAAGGCATTATCTCCATTTCTGAAATTAACAAATCGACATGAACCCTATCCCCAATTCCCAAATACATGAACCCTAAAAATCGACCCTTTCCCTAAATTTTGGACAACTGAAATCTCCGACCAAATCGACACATCGACAGGCTTGCTTTCTCCATAATGTCTTCCAATTCAAGCAAATTCGACGGTTACGGCAAGGCCAGTCACCTGAAGTTCGAGGAAAATTTTTGTGTCCACTGCGCGAGAAAGCTTCAAATTCGTGTTGTTTCGTCCAGCACCCTCAACTACAAGAAGCTATTTTACTATTGTTGTGAGCATAGATTCCATGCATGGTGTCATCCGACGAATGAGCAAGAAGCTGAGTCGGGCTATTGGGAATTCAAAGATGTCGATCTGAACTTGAAGATGGAGCTGAAAATGACCTTACTTTTGTTATGGTCATCACTATGATATTTGTTATCATGGTCCTTGCACAATTAAAGTTTTAGGTTTTACTGCGTTGCTGCATAATCAATACAGTTTTAGGTTTCTATGTTGGAAGTACTTGTTTTGTAATGTTGGTTTAATGAATGTAATGGAAGTGTGGTGGATGTTTGATATGTAATGAATGTTGTGGATTTTTGTTGAATGTTTATGCTTTGATGTTATGAACTACCTGTGTTGTAATGAGTTTTGGCTACCTCATAGATTGCATATCTCAAATTAAAATGACCACTAATCACATAAAATTTTAACAACATAAATGTACTGAAATATCAACCAAACGAGTGGATCACAACCCCTTTACGGGTTCCGTAACAAGAAATTATATATTCTGTTAAGGAAAGCCCCTCGCGTAAATTGCTTTGAATGGGTAAATCAATCATTTGTCCTTGCGGGTCCGACATTAGTCCTCTCATACCTACTAATTGATGTACCTGAGATGCATTTCCTCTAGTTCCCGAAAAAGACATTATATGAACTGGATTAAAGGGGTCAGTCATCCTAAAATTACCAGACAATGTACCAAAAGAGAAGATTACATTTGTTCATTAAAGACACTACTAACATGCATCTGCCACTACAATGTACCAAAAGGGTTTAGGGTTTAGGGTTTAGGGTTTAAGGTTTAGGGTTTAGGGTTTAGGGTTTACTAACCTTTGATATGTGGCCCCGGCGTTCTTCAAACCGAAGGGCATTCTTTCCCAGCAAAAAACACCCCTTTCTCCGTGTAGAACGCCGTGTGCTCTATATCGTCTGGGTGCATCGGGATCAGATGATATCCTGCTTTAGCATCAATTGTTGAAAATATAGCATGACCCGTCAAGTTATCTACAAGGTGATCAATGTGTGGCATCGGAAAGTGGTCCTTGGGACATGCATTATTCAGATCTGTAAAATCTATGCACAGTCTCCAGGCGCCCACTGTCTTCGATACCATCACAACATTGGATAACCAGGTGGCATCGCTCGAGGCTTGCCTCACCAGTTTATTCTCAATTAATCTGTTCACTTCCCCGGCCAGTGCTTCGCACTTCTCCGGCCCCATTTTTCTTCGCCTCTGGGCTATAGGTTTTTTCTTGGGGTCGATCTTTAACCGATGGCATGCATGTTTGGGATCTATCTTTCCCAAATCCGCACTTGACCAGGAGAAGGTACTCTGATTTTCCCTGAGGAAATTTATCAGTCCACTTCGAGTGTGCTCTAACATATGCGTACCCACGGGTACTTGCTTAAAAGCTTGCTCGGGATCCAACACTATGGAGTCTAAGTTTTCGACCACCTCCATGGCGGTTCCTTTTCGGTGTTTGTTTCCCGTCCTGGGATCATAATCCTCGTGCTCCGGCCCCAGTCGATCGTTGGCTAGTGGAAGATGTTCCCGCACAGGGATCTTGCATGGGGAATTTGCTCCCTTCCTTGGAACCAACTCTTGGATCGCTCCGGGCCCCACGGTATTTATCACATCAGGAGCCTGGGATTCCACACCTGTGATAGTAACTTCAGCCACTCGAGACTTTTTGTTTTGCTCATCCTGTGAGTCTTTAGTGTTTTCCACCAGACTTTCTGTAATACCCGTATTCTCGTATCAACTTAATCTATTTAGGGATATAATTTTCATTTAACTTTATCCCTTTAATCAATTAAAAAGTCTAGTAATGCTACCTAAATATTAATATTATAATTATCAATATTGTAAGTGTTGGTCTTAATAAATAAATAAATAAAAACAAACCATAAGAAATATTAAGTTTAAACAATTGATGAGAATTAATAGTATATATTTATTTTTATTGTTCCTAATACTACATCTTACAACCCACTATGTTTGACCTTTCCCATCACCCTCCTCTCTGCAACAACCAAACAAACCAACAAATCATAGGCAGAAGGTCCTTCCCTCTAGCCATCTACACTTCTTACACCAAAGATGTTCTTTCCTCACCTTTTACTTTTAGAAACAAGGTCAATGTTTGAATGTGTACCAAAATAGGAGTAGAACCATTTTCAAATCCAACTTCTATTGTACAGACACACAACACATTTCACCAAAAACAAAAAGGTAAAAAAATCTCTCTTCTTCCTTTCCATGGAACACACACATACGTACATATGCATACATACACCATGATTTCCAACCCCAAATAATAACCTAAATCTAAACCCAAAACCAGCCCCGAAATCTCGACCCAAAGGCAGCCCGTTCGACCCCTAAATCAGGCCCGTTTCAGCCCGTTTCATAGCCTCAAAAGCCAACCCGAACGATGCCCTATCGCCGCCGAGACGCCGACCCGCAGTGTAGATGCCGAAATCGAGCCTCATCCCTGCCGGAGACGAAGGCCGCCGCGCCTCGTCGTTTATCCTCGACCGTGCTCCAATATTTGTCGCAGCTGATGAACCCAGGCCACGATCGACCTCTCTGTTCTTGCTCCCGTTTGCAGCGATGAAAGGAGGAAGAAATTTGGGGATTTCTCTCCGTCCAAAACCATTTTTCTTCCCAGCCCATTTTCTTAAATTCTCAGCAGCCCAAATACACATTATTCTTCCAAGCCCAATTCCTTCCAAGTTCAAGCCCACAATAAACAATTAACACTAGCCCACTAGTTATTTATATTCTAGCCCAAATTCTTAAACCCATATGCATTATAATTATTATTTATATTTACCACATATATATTAATATATTTTATTTACACAATATTCATACACAGACAAATATTTATAAATTTCATGTACTAATTTGAGTAGACCTGTCTTGTTAGGAGTCGAGCTTTCGGAGGATAGGACGAGCTTAGGAGTTTAGGAAGAGCTAGGAATCGAGTTGAGCTAGGATTGCCCACGCTTCAAGAGGTAGGGGTTTCTTACCTTTTTCTCATGAACTATGTTATTTGTACATACGTATGTGTATTTATGTGAATGTATTTATGTGAATGATTGTTATGTTGTTAATATATGCATGTTATATGTGTTAGTTGAGATGACGAACCTTGTATGTTATATTTACATGTAATATTTTCTATGATATCATCACGTGTAATATGCTTGAATGACATGCTATGAAAGTAAGGTTCACCCGTAGGCAGGGGTGACAGTAAGGTCCGTCCGTAGGCAGGGACGGCAGTATGGTACAAATAAGGTTCACCCGCAGGCAGGGGTGACAGTAAGGTCCGCCCGTAGGCAGGGGCGGCAGTATGTGAAATGTATGTGTAACTACATGTTCAGTATGTGAAAACTATATGATACTACATGTTCCATATGTGAATTTATTTGTTTTACATGATATGAAAGCATGATGAATTTGTTTGTGTGATTTATTTGTCTACATTCATGTGATTACACATGCCATTTACTTATGATATGATTCATGACTTTAAGATAAGTTATTTCTACTGAGCACGTTGAGCTCACCCCAATCAACAACAATATTATTAGGTACGCACTAAGGGGTTCGAGGGGCATGACGAGGATGGCGGTGTGACTCATTGTATTTACGTTATTACTAAAACTTTAATTTTTATTATGTATATTTTGACCATTGAGCTTGACTTTTCGAAGTATTTGAAATTATGAATGCCTTTTTGTCCTGTTTTGAAAAATACTATTATTTTGAAAAATCATGGTTTATTGTACGTAACCCCCGCACTTGATTAACTACTTTTAAATAAATTATCATACTTAAACGACTTCCGCTTTATTTTACAAAATGAAAAATGGGGCGTTACACTTTCCTGGGGATTATCATTTGCATTTATAGCTAAGTTATCAAGATCACAGGAATACAAAAGACACTTCTTTGCCATTAGTAGGTCGCCTCTAACGGTGCCAACAGCACCGGAGGGAGTAGGGAATTTTACACAATAGTAGTAGGATGAGGCTACTGCTTCGAAAGCGTCCAAAAAGGGCCTACCTAAGAGTGCGTTATAGCCGCTCTCCCTATCTATTATTACAAATTCCAAGTTCCTAACCAACATCAGACCTGGATTTTTGACATCTTTCAATTCCACCGGCAGTACGATCTTGCCATATGGACGCACCACGTCGTTGCCAAAGCCTTTGAGTATCAGATCGCACGGTGAGACATAACGGGCTAGCTTGCCCATCTGATCCAGGGCGTTCTTATACAGAACATTGCAGTGAGCACCGTTGTCAACCAAAGTGCGAGACACATCAATTCCCAGGATCCTCGCCCTGATCACCAGGGGTTCATCCCTCGGGAATTTGACCTCAGCTCGATCCCGTGGCGTGAAATATATCACCACAGTGTCACAGATTGTTGCGCTCTGCGAGGGCGCAGTAGCCATCAGAACTTCCCACATCGCAAAGTCTCTTTTGCGTTTTCGCTTGCTGTCTTCAGTTAAGGGCCTGACACCACCAATCATCATAACTTCCTGGGCACCCGGAGGTCCCGGAATATTTTGATTCTGGCCCGGTGCAGCTTGTGGAGGGCCCTGGGGATTCTGTCCCCGTGGCTCATTCCCTCACCAGGGGTTCATCCCTCGGGAATTTGACCTCAGCTCGATCCCGTGGCGTGAAAGATATCACCACAGTGTCACAGATTGTTGCGCTCTGCGAGGGCGCAGTAGCCATCAGAACTTCCCACATCGCAAAGTCTCTTTTGCGTTTCCGCTTGCTGTCTTCAGTTAAGGGCCTGACACCACCAATCATCATAACTTCCTGGGCACCCGGAGGTCCCGGAATATTTTGATTCTGGCCCGGTGCAGCTGGTGGAGGGCCCTGGGGATTCTGTCCCCGTGGCTCATTCCCTACGGCCCCGGGACGGGGGAGGTACTGCCACAGTTTTCCCTCATTGAACAGCCTCCACAGTTGCCTCAATAACTGACGACACTGGTTTGTTTAATGGTCGTGTTTCTCATGGAAATCACACCATAGGTTCGGGTTCAACTTCTCTGGGGGAGTGTTAATAGGCGGGGGCTTGGTTAACACATCTACCCTCTGAGTCAGGAACACCTGCAAAATGTCCTCTGGGGCCTTACCAGTTTCACGCCGAATATTGGCTTCCAGTTCTCTTATTTCATCCACTCTGGGATCAGTACCGGTTTTCACACCGGATTTTTTACCAATATAGTTTGGCCTTTTCTCTGAAGAGAATGGGGCCTTCTTTTTGGTTTCTCCCGGGCTCCGTGAGTGCCCGGCTAACCTCTGATATGCTACCTCAGCGGCAGCTTTCACACGAAATTCCTCATAGGATTTTGGATAGTTATTCATCATGCATTTGAACAACTTTGAGTTTCTCCTCAAACCGGTCATGGCGGTATGGAGCTTTAAATTCTCATTTATGTCCTCTCCGCCAGCCAGGAGAATATCCTCTACTCGATCCACATACCTCTCATCCGACTCCTCATCATCCTGTTTCACCCCGAGCAGACGTTGGCTCTGTTCCAGTCTCACAGCCTTAGAGGCAAAATGCGTCACGAACCTTTGCACAATATCATCGAAACATTTAATCGAGTGTGTAGGGAGGCCAGCGTACCATTTGTGGGGAACATCACCCAACGTGAGGGGAAAGAGTCTACAACGCGTCGCATCAGTTGCGCCGCGGCCGGATATGTAAGATCTGAACCTACTCTGTAACGCCCCGATTTTCATTTTGTAAAATATATAGCGGAAGCTTTTAAAATAAAATAATTTATTTTAAAATAAATAGTTAACTTTGGGGGTTACGTAAAATAAACTTTATTTTTCAAAGAAATAAGACCTTCGGAAAATTAAAAATAACAATTTAAACATTAAGTAAACAAAATTGAGCTTTAAATTCCACGTAAACATATTCTTAAATAAATACATGTGCCACACTACCGCATCTTCGTTATTCCCCTCGAAGTCTCCGTTCGTACCTAAAAAAAATGTCGTTGATTGGGGTGAGCTCAACGTGCTCAGCAGGAATCACTTATCTTAAAATCATGAATCATATCATGAATACATGGCATGCATAATCACGTGAAGAATGTAGACACGTATATCACATAAACATATTTTCACATAGCTCAACATGTAAGACATATAGTTTTCACATATTGCCGTCCCTGCCTACGGACGGACCTTGTTGTCACCCCTGCCTACGGGTGAACCTTGTTTAACATATAATTTTTTCACGTATTGCCGTCCCTGCCTACGGACGGACCTTGTTGTCACTCCTGCCTACGAGTGAACCTTGTTTAACATATACATTTCACATATTGCCGTCCCTGCCTACGGACGGACCTTGTTGTCAACCCTGCCTACGGTTGAACCTTGTTGTCACCCCTGCCTACGGGTGAACCTTGTTTAACATATAAATTTCACGTATTGCCGTCCCTGCCTATGGACGGACCTTGTTGTCACCCCTGCCTACGGGTGAACCTTGTTTTCATAGCATTTCATTCAAGCATATCATTTGAGCATAGTATACGTGGCGGTAACATATAACATATTACATGTGTCGTACACGTGGCGATAACATATAACATATTACACGTAGATACTTCTATATCATACAAAGTCGACATCTCAACTAACACACATATAACATATGTAAACATGATATTCAACAAACATAACAACAATGTCACATAAGATCATATAGTTTATTTCATCCACAATCATTCACATAAATACACATACGCACATAAACATAACATAACTCATGAGTAAAGAATAAGAAGCCCCTACCTCTTGTAGGGTGCGTGTTAGTGTTACTATTCGTGAATCCTATGTTCAAGTCCTCTTCTAAACTCGCAAGTCAAACCTCAAGTCTTCCGTATGCTCGACTCCTTGTTATATACAGTATAGAGAGATTGAGAGATATAGGGCAGCGGCGTCGACCCAAATTCGATGACGACGGACGGCACTCGAAGGATGAGATGTCGACTTTGGATGATTGTGGTCGTCGGCTCGTGCGGCAGCGATCGATCTTGGTTTTCTTTCACGGTGGTTGGCGGCCAGCAGCTCTCGGTTTTCAATGATGGCGAGAGGATATCACACGAGGGAGAAACCGTGGATCTCGTCGGAGGGTGGAGGAGAAGCGGCGACAAGGCTTCGTCTTGTGTGGGATCGGACGGAGGAAACCTTTCGACGAGAATCTCCTGGATCTACTATGACGGTAAGTGGTAGTTGTCGTGGATTCGGCTTGAGGTATCAGCGGCAAGAAGTTTCAGCGGCAATCAACTTAGAGAGACGAGGACTCGAAGTCGAATAAGAAAGGCTACGAAAGGTTGAGTGGTTTCTTTCTTTTGGGCTTCTGCTGATAGTAGATGACTAGGTATATTAAGGAGAGGAACGTGGGGTTTGGGTGCACAATAATAGGGCGAAGTTGGTTTAGATTGATCGGAGAAATACTAGGAAATATTGACTAACCAATTTTATATTTTAATGTTTAATAATTATAATAAAAATAATATTAGTCTAATTAATTAATTTTAATATTGCATATTATTTAGTCACTTTTAATTAGTTTATGAAATTATATTAATAAGCATATAAATTTTATTTATTTAGTATCTTGGAAAATAGTTTAAAGGTTACTAACATGAGAATTTATTTTAATAAACTTCATAGCGGAAAAACGGGTGTTACAATACTACCCCTTTTAAAAAAAAATTCGTCCTCGAAATTCGAAAATTTAAATACTAGCATTGAGTCCTTTTAGCGATTTGTCGTCTCTCATGCCCTACCTCCATTTCCATACATGTTTCTCGGAGATCCATTGTTTCTACCATTATTATTGGGACAATTAGTGGACTTGTGTCCTTCTTTGTGACACCGGAAGCATTCATTTTTTCCCTTCAAGCATATTCCATTGTGGTGTTTCCCGCATTCCCTACACAAGGGCTTGTAAGTCGGTGCAACATGGTGATCATGTCCTTCGATCCTCGGCTGCTTGTTCTCATTTCGCTCTTCGTCCTCCCATTTTCTCTTTTCATTTTCCATGGTTGGCATCGGTTTCACTTCGTCTCCTTTCAATCCTACCTCAACTTTATGAGCCCTTCTTACTAGCTCATAATAGCCTAGATCGCCTTGCGCTGCCAAGATTCCAGCGAGTTGGGACCTCAGTCCTCTCTCGAATGTCGATGCCCTCTTTGCATCATCATCCACCAGATGTGGGGCAAACCTGCTCAACTCATTGAATTTTCTCTCGTACTCAGTCGTTGTCATAGTTCCCTGCTTCAGATTTAGGAACTCCGTCTCCTTCTCGTTACGGTACGACTGTGGAAAGTACTGATTCATAACTTCAGTCTTGAATAGATCCCAAGTCATAGCCTTCTTTTCATCTTCGGTTAGACTGCGCCAAAACCCTTCCCAATCTTCCACCAATTGAAAGGTGGCGCAAGCAATCTTCGAAGCATCTCCACATTGAATGGTGCGAAAAATGCGTTCTAGCGCGCGGAACCATTCTTCAACTACTGCAGGACCATCTCGCCCATTAAAGGTTGGTGGACGAAAGCGGCGAAACCGCTCCACTACGCGCTCGTGATCCGTCGCATTTCCTCCTCCTCCGTTAGCTTGCATGGTCTGGAGAAAGTGATTAAAAGCCATGCCCATGGCTTCAGCAGTAGATCGATTCAATACTGGCGGCTCCTCTCTGTTGGCTGCCATTTCTTTCTGTGATACGAGTATTTAGGTTTTCAGTTTAATTATTTTCTTTACGTTGTTGAATTGTTCGTGGCATCGTCGTTCGTAACATCTATATAGTAATCTTAAACATAAAGGCCATTTCTAAATTTCAAGTACTACTATGTCCGTGAAACCATAAATATAAAATTATACCTTTGGAGATCTCGACGAGGAATGACGAAGGTAGCAGTAGTGACATTTTATTTCCTTTTATTTTGAAACATAAAACTTTTTCTTTTTTTTTTGAAAAAAATTTTGTCAAGTCTACAGAATCAAAACTGGTGCTCTGATACCACTTTGTAACGCCCCGATTTTCATTTTGTAAAATATATAACGGAAGCTTTTAAAATAAAATAATTTATTTCAAAATAAATAGTTAACTTTGGGGGTTACGTAAAATAAACTTTATTTTTCAAAGAAATAAGACCTTCGGAAAATTAAAAATAACAATTTAAACATTAAGTAAACAAAATTGAGCTTTAAATTCCACGTAAACATATTCTTAAATAAATACATGTGCCACACTACCGCATCTTCGTTATTCCCCTCGAAGTCTCCGTTCGTACCTAAAAAAAATGTCGTTGATTGGGGTGAGCTCAACGTGCTCAGCAGGAATCACTTATCTTAAAATCATGAATCATATCATGAATACATGGCATGCATAATCACGTGAAGAATGTAGACACGTATATCACATAAACATATTTTCACATAGCTCAACATGTAAGACATATAGTTTTCACATATTGCCGTCCCTGCCTACGGACGGACCTTGTTGTCACCCCTGCCTACGGGTGAACCTTGTTTAACATATAATTTTTTCACGTATTGCCGTCCCTGCCTACGGACGGACCTTGTTGTCACTCCTGCCTACGAGTGAACCTTGTTTAACATATACATTTCACATATTGCCGTCCCTGCCTACGGACGGACCTTGTTGTCAACCCTGCCTACGGTTGAACCTTGTTGTCACCCCTGCCTACGGGTGAACCTTGTTTAACATATAAATTTCACGTATTGCCGTCCCTGCCTATGGACGGACCTTGTTGTCACCCCTGCCTACGGGTGAACCTTGTTTTCATAGCATTTCATTCAAGCATATCATTTGAGCATAGTATACGTGGCGGTAACATATAACATGTTACACGTGTCGTACACGTGGCGATAACATATAACATATTACACGTAGATACTTCTATATCATACAAAGTCGACATCTCAACTAACACACATATAACATATGTAAACATGATATTCAACAAACATAACAACAATGTCACATAAGATCATATAGTTTATTTCATCCACAATCATTCACATAAATACACATACGCACATAAACATAACATAACTCATGAGTAAAGGATAAGAAGCCCCTACCTCTTGTAGGGTGCGTGTTAGTGTTACTATTCGTGAATCCTATGTTCAAGTCCTCTTCTAAACTCGCAAGTCAAACCTCAAGTCTTCCGTATGCTCGACTCCTTGTTATATACAGTATAGAGAGATTGAGAGATATAGGGCAGCGGCGTCGACCCAAATTCGATGACGACGGACGGCACTCGGAGGATGAGATGTCGACTTTGGATGATTGTGGTCGTCGGCTCGTGCGGCAGCGATCGATCTTGGTTTTCTTTCACGGTGGTTGGCGGCCAGCGGCTCTCGGTTTTCAATGATGGCGAGAGGATATCACACGAGGGAGAAACCGTGGATCTCGTCGGAGGGTGGAGGAGAAGCGGCGACAAGGCTTCGTCTTGTGTGGGATCGGCCGGAGGAAACCTTTCGACGAGAATCTCCTGGATCTACTATGACGGTAAGTGGTAGTTGTCGTGGATTCGGCTTGAGGTATCAGCGGCAAGAAGTTTCAGCGGCAATCAACTTAGAGAGACGAGGACTCGAAGTCGAATAAGAAAGGCTACGAAAGGTTGAGTGGTTTCTTTCTTTTGGGCTTCTGCTGATAGTAGATGACTAGGTATATTAAGGAGAGGAACGTGGGGTTTGGGTGCACAATAATAGGGCGAAGTTGGTTTAGATTGATCGGAGAAATACTAGGAAATATTGACTAACCAATTTTATATTTTAATGTTTAATAATTATAATAAAAATAATATTAGTCTAATTAATTAATTTTAATATTGCATATTATTTAGTCACTTTTAATTAGTTTATGAAATTGTATTAATAAGCATATAAATTTTATTTATTTAGTATCTTGGAAAATAGTTTAAAGGTTACTAACATGAGAATTTATTTTAATAAACTTCATAGCGGAAAAACGGGTGTTACAATAAACTTCTCCGATAGTATTATTTATTCCGTGTATTTAAGATATAAATATTCATGAATAAAATTAATTTATTGCTAATTAATTTATTCATCTCTTATATCCGAGAATAGTACCATTCAACCTTAATTATTATGCGGAACAAATCCACCTGCAAGGTTTACATAATAATTCCTTATGAACTAATCTCGGGGATATTATCAACCCTTACGGGATACACTTTCCCGTCAAGTATCCACGGCATGTCATATATAAAATATAGCGACCCAACTTAACCGGTAATTGACCCAGTAATTAAACCGGTCAATTCCTTTGGAAAATCAAAGTCACTTATATTAAATATACACACCCGCAATAGTATCGGAGATTAAGAATAAAATACACTGAGATTTAAATCGATTATCCAAGGCAATCATAATCGATAAATCTCAAGCGATCCGCCCAATACACCAAGTGTACAAGTATGATAAAATAATCAAGACAAATTATTTTCTCCCTCATACAACGACTATACCGATGGATTGGTCTGTGTCCATCTAGGTCGTGAGCAACTGTTTAATTAAATACGAGTAACCGATAGTATGATCTTCCGTGTGGGCCCGCACACCATACTAACTACAACGTATATAATCTAGGACTATAATTTGCATATGTTTAATTATAAATAATTAAACGCAAATAATTGTTTATTTAATTAAATAAATTAATGGCAATGGATCGGGAGTTAATATCACTTAAATCTAGACATTAAGTATACAACTCCAACAATCTCCCACTTATACTAAGGTCTAGTAATTTCCTCCAAACTCCCGACTCCCATACTCTTCACGTGCTTAATATGCACTTCCAAGAAGTGCCTTGTGAAAGAGCAATCGAGATTGTCGTTCTGAAGTTATCTTGGTGACTACAGCGTCGTCTTCCCTGACGATGACTCGTATCATGTGGTACTTGCTCTATGTGTTATCTTACACTTATGGACTTATGATTTCTTACCATTTGCCATCGCACCGCTACTTACATAGCCTTTGGCAAATTAAGAATCACATCTAAGTCCCAGAGATTATCCCGGAGCTATACCAAAACTTCCGCTGCCTCTGAGGCCGCTATTTGGTTACTCATGGGAGAGTCCGAAAAGCATCGTGCTTATCACTCTTCCATGTTAAAACTCCTTCTCCTTCAATAGTGAAAACACATAGCCTGATATCGACTTACACCGGTCCTTATTTGATTAGAAATCTAAGAGAGTGTAATCCAAAGGAAATGCTCGTCTGCTCCGTAATCCAGAACATAGTTTCTAGTACTTCGAAAGTACTTAAAATGTTCATTACAACAGTCGAGTATTCCTTTCTAGGATTACCTTGATATCCTCCCACTATGCTGACCGCATAGCCGATATTAGGTTCTCGTTTCTCAACATCGCATTTATCAAGCTTTCCACACTCAACGTGTAGGAAACTGCTTTCATTGCTTCTATCTCCTTTTGTGTTCCAAAACACATATCCTTAGATAGATGCATTCCTTATCTGAAAGGTAACGAACCTTTCTCGGAATCTTGCATGTTAAAACGAACCATAATCATATATATGTAAGATGTCCAGGAGAAGTACAATGTTCTTTCCTAGAGATCCAAGATCTCAAGAACATGTCCAACTTCTTCCTATATCTTTCATAATGATTCATCCAGACAACCATCATTTCATGTCTGATTACATCTTTACATTGTTGCCAATGATAAAATGTTATCTACATAAAACCCGAGAAACACCACCTTGTTTCCATCACGTTTCCAATACACACTATTCGTCTATGCTTTGATGAATCCATAAAATGGACTATCTCATCAATTTGCAAGTTCCACGATCTCTAGCTTTGTTTCAATCCATAAATGGATCAACTAAGCTTGTACTCTAAATGATCTTGCCTCTTAGCAATAATCCTTATTGCTTTCCAAGAAGGCACATTTAGATCTAGTACTGCCTTCATGAAGATCCAGGGATCGATTTCATATATACTAGGTCCAGAGTCCGAAAACTCTCATAGCCTTATGAACATCTCCGGTTGTCACACAACCTCCCACTACAACGGCATTCCGGTGCATTAACAGTAATAACAGTAGGTGCAGTTAGTGGTGTACCGCTACTCGGTTCGGCTGGTTCTAAGTCTTAATCTCTTTCTCTCATTTGGGCTTGTGGTTCATCTAATAGTCTTCCTCTAAGAACCGGGCGTTAGAACTTATTGTAGGTATTGGTATACCGATCCGATCGATATGTCGTGTGTGCGGAAGCGTGTAAAGCAATAGATCTACTATGCCATGATCTTAGTGCACACAAATATGTATAGACACACATATATTTATATATATATATATACATCCAATATATATATATATATATATATATATATATATATATATGGAGATATCAACGAGATCTTACTTTTGGTGACGAAGTGATTCGTTGATGTCGTTGAGGTGGTGTTGAGTCGATTGAACCACCTCAAATAGATCAGCCTTGAAATGTTCACCTTTGGAATGACCTCGTCACGCCTTTGGATCGCCCGGATGCTGAAGCCGCACAAATGGCCCGGCCTCTACGTGTTGCACACGAACCCGGAAAATGAACTTGCTTGCTTGTTAGATTGAAGTGGTTCTCCAAGAACTCTTTTCTCTCTATTTGGTGTGATTTCCGTAGCTGAATATTGTGGTGAGAAAATCAGCATTTTATCACCTATTAAACCATGAAATAACACCAAGTAACCCCCCCCCCCCCCCCCCCCCCATAATGGTGGTATTGATTTAGAATCATTATCACACATTAAGGTGTGTTAATGGTGAAGTTGAATGGTCATGTCCACATCCTCATGCCACATTGCATTGGATGTGGTCACATTCACTTGCGTGACATGCCATGTCACACCATATGACATGTATTCCATGCAAGCCATGCATCCCATACATGTACGTAAATCACATCGAATATAAACCTAGTTTATATATATATGTCGATTCCAAATCGACTCATTTTAGCAAACACTTATAGCTCGTATTTCCGGCTCGTGTGTGACCCTATAATTATAATTATCGATCAATATTATATTGCTCCCAGCAGTTAATATTATCTAATAATTATTTAAACATCCATAGACGACCTTATGACTTTATCGATTGCACACGTGGGATCGAAGGACATATCCCAACAATCTCCCACTTGGCCTTCAGAGCCAGTGTGCTGCCAACTTTTTGTTGTCTCTTTATGTCTAAGTTTGAACTTGAGGCAAGACTCGAGTCATCCTCAATCGGTTCAAACCTTTCTTGGACTTTGAGACAGACTGTAAAACCAGATTTATCACTATGATAAGAATCTGGACGTGGCCACATATTTTCCACAGTCTCGACTCTCCAAGTGGCCGGTAAGACATGTATCCCATTATAGAATGGAGGAAAATCCCATCTTGTCAATCCAAGCTCTCCCACTTGCTTCCTGATATACCCAATAACAAGTTTTATAACCTCCTTTTACGAAAGGCGTTTACTTGTATCAAAGTACACCATTTCACAATGGAATCACTCTGGACTACTCAGGTCAGAGGAAATTGCACGACAGTCAATGAAATAGTATTATGACTCGAAATCTTAAATACTATTTCAGTCGGGTCTGTTCGATCATTAGCTCCCAGCTAATATCTATGTAATTGTACTTGATGTCCCACATCACTAGCCCATGAAGCGGCGATATAGTACACATTACAATCTAGTTCTTTGTATTTTCAGTTTGTCCGTACTCGATGATACGAACTAGGAACAATTTATGACTTAATTATATTAGTTCAACAATTGGGACTTCATTATGTGGTAAATCGACCTCATAAACCTATTAATATAATTTAATCATTAGGACAATTCATACAATTTAAACCACAATTATATGAAGAATTTATTGAATATCATAAAAGATACGTGAATGTTTACATAAACTCCAAAAGTAGACAATACAATAATAGGAAACACAATCCATCTCTAAGATATCGTATCCCTATTGCAGTCGTATGAGCATCATGCTTTGACTGCTGGAGTGGTTTAGTTAACGGGTCTGCAACATTATCATCAGTTGCAACTTTATTTATCTCGATGTCTCCACGACTAACTATCTCCCTGAGAATGTGGAACTTCCTGAGTACATGTTTGGATTTGTGGTGCTCCCTAGGCTCCTTGGCTTGCGCGATAGCTCCTCTATTATCACAATAGAGAGATATCGGATGGGCCGAACTAGGTACGACACCAAGCTCATCTAAGAACTTTCTTATCCAAACGGCCTCCTTTGCTGCTTAAGATGCAGCAATGTACTCAGCCTCTGTAGTAGAATCAGCTACGGTGGGTTGCTTGGAACTCTTCCAGCTCACCGCACCTCCATTCAGACAAAAGACAAAACCGGACTGAGATCGGAGATCATCTCTGTCTGTTTGGAAGCTTGCATCCGTATAGCCTGTCATAACCAACTCTTCTTGTCCTCCAAAGACAAGAAAATAATCTTTAGTCCTTCTAAGGTACTTAAGAATATTCTTGGCCGCAGTCCAATGCGCCTCACCTGGGTTTCCTTGAAACCGACTCATCATGCTCAAAGCATACGATACATCCGGTCGTGTACATATCATGGCGTACATAATAGACCCTATTGCTGAAGCATAAGGAATATTTGCCATTCTCATTTGCTCATCAGGTCCCGAAGGGCACTGCCTCTTGCTCAGAGATGTACCATGAGTCATTGGAATGAGACCCTTCTTGGCATCTTTCATTCTGAACCTGTCAAGCACCTTATCAATATAGGTTGCTTGACTAAGTCCAAGCATCCTTTGTGATCTGTTCCGACAGATCTTGATGCCCAATATGTACTGTGTTTCTCCAAGATCCTTCATTGAAAACCATCTTCCTAGCCATTCTTTAACAGAATTAAGCATAGGAATATTGTTTCCAATGAGGAGTATGTCATCGACATACAACACAATGAATACAACGTAACTCCCACTGACTTTCTTGTAAACACAAGAGTCTTCCATGTTCTTTTGAAATCCAAACTCTTGTATGGATTCATCGAACCGAAGATTCCAGCTCCGAGATGCTTGCTTTAATCCATAAATGGATCTATTAAGCTTGCATACTCTCTCAGCCTGATTAGGATCGATAAAACCCTCTGGTTGTGTCATAAACACTTCCTCTACTAGAATCCCATTCAAGAAGGCGGTTTTAACGTCCATTTGCCATATCTCATAATCATAATGAGCAGCAATGGCTAAGAGAATCCGAATGGATTTAATCATAGCAACTAGTGAAAAGGTTTCATCATAATCCACCCCGTGAATTTGTTTATATCCTTTTGCCACCAACCTTGCTTTGAAAACACTAGGTTTTCCATTCATGTCTGTTTTTATTTTGTAAATCCATTTGCATCCAATGGGCCTAGCCCCTTTAGGCAAATCGACCAAGTTCCAAACTTGATTTTCAGACATTGATTCCATTTCGGATTTCATGGCACCCTGCCATTTCTCGGCATCTGGACTCGTCATAGCTTGGATATAGGTCGAAGGTTCATTGCTTTCTAAAAGCATGACTTCATAGCTCTCGTTTGTCAGAATACCTAAGTATCTGTCAGGTTGAGATCTAATCCTTCCAGACCTTCGAGAGTTAGGTGTGGTTTCCAAAACTACTGGAGTACTCTCGACTTGATCTTGAGTGTCCATATCAGTTTGATCTTCTTGAACCTCATTCAAGTTTTCTTGAACTTCGTTCAATTCAACTGAGCTCCCACTTACTTTCTTGGAAAGATATTCCTTTTCAAGAAATACACCATCTCGAGCAACAAAGACTTTGTTCTCAGATTGGTTGTAAAAGTGGTACCCTCGTGTTTCTTTTGGATAACCCACAAAGAAACATTTATCCGATTTGGGTTCAAGCTTTGAAGAGATATTTCTCTTCACATAAGCTTCACATCCCCAAACCTTGATATAAGACAAGTTAGGGACCTTCCCTTTCCATACCTCGTATGGTGTCTTATCAACAGCTTTTCACGGTGTCCTATTCAGTGTGTAGGCCGCTGTTAAAAATGCGTGTCCCCAAAAAGATTTTGGTAGTTCACTAAGGCTCATCATCGATCGAACCATATCCAATAAGGTTCTATTCCTCCTTTCGGAAACACCATTCATCTGGGGTGTTCCAGGAGGAGTGAGTTGATATAGAATACCACAACTCATAAGATGATCATCTAATTCTTGGCTAAGATATTCACCACCTCGATCCGATCGAATGGCTTTTATCTTGTTACCAAGTTGATTCTCAACTTTATTTTGGAACTCTTTGAACTTTTCAAAGGCTTCCGACTTATGCCTCATTAAATAGACATAACCATATCTACTTAAGTCATCGGTAAAAGTTATGAAGTAGAAATAACCTCCACGTGCTTGTGAGCTCATTGGACCACATACATCAGTATGGATTAAACCCAATAGATCATTTGCACGTTCTCCTTTTCCTAGAAAAGGTGACTTTGTCATTTTGCCCATCAAACACCCTTCACATGTATCAAATGAATCCAAGTCAAAAGATTTGAGAATACCTTCTTTAAGAAGTTTCTCCACACGTTTAATGTTGACGTGGCCTAATCGACAATGCCAAAGGTATGTTTCATTGAATTCATTCGATTTGGCCTTTTTGGTATTAATGTTATATATATGATTGTCAAGTTGAAGTATATATAAACCATGTTCTAATCGTGTCGAACCATAGAACACTCCACTTTTTGAAATAGTAAATAAACCATTTATTATAGTGAAGGAAAATCCTTCAGTATCTAATACTGAAATAGAAATGATGTTCTTGGTAATACTTGGTACAAAATAAACATTATTCAATACTAAAACAAGGCCCGAAGGAAAACACAAATCATAAGATCCTACGGCTAATGCAGCGACCCTCGCTCCATTTCCAACCCGCATATCGACATCTCCCTTTACCAAACTTCTACTTCTTTGCAGTCCCTGCACATGTGAAACAATGTGAGCACCGCATCCGGTATCCAATACCCAAGAAGAAGAATTTGTAAAGTTTATGTCTATGACATAAATACCTGAAGATGAAGGAACGACCCCGTTCTTCACATCCTCTTGGAACTTGGGGCAATCCCGCTTGTAGTGTCCAACACCCTTGCAGTAGAAACACTCAGATTCCCCAGGAACCTTAGAAGCTTTCAAGAAACTTTTGGAAGGAGTTGCCACAACTTTCCCTTTCCCTTTGCCTTTCACTTCCGGTTTCTTAATCCCCTTGAACTTTTTGGTACCTCCTTCCTGAATCATAAGAACTTCCCTCCTAGGGTCCTTCTTAATCGCCGGCTCAGCAGCCTTAAGCATCCCATGGAGCTCATGAAGCGATTTCTTCAGTCCATTCATGTGGAAATTCAGCCTAAAGGCGTCATATCCATCATGAAGAGAATGAAGAATGAAATCGGTAGCCAACTCGTCATCATATGCAAAATCGAGGCGAGCACTTGAAGCAAATAATCCAATCATTTGCTGCACATGTGGCCCCACGGGTTTACCCTTTTCCAGTCTAGCTGTTGCTATATCCCGGGTGACACCGAAGCGCTCAATCCTAGCATGTTCCCCGAACATGCTCTTGAGCTCTTGTATAATGTCATAGGCTTCCATGAACTCGAATTGTTTTTGCAACTCGGGTACCATGGATGCCAACATCAAACATGTCACCTCATTCGAGGCTTTCTTAGCAAGGGCATATGATGCCTTTTGGACATCCGTGCCCCCATCAGCGGGAAGCACGGGAAGGGGTTTGTCCAACACACTTTCCTTTTCTTCGTATTTGAGGACTATCCTCAAGTTACGTTGCCAATCAAAGAAATTGGTGTTGTTCAACTTTTCTCTATCCAAGATAGAGCTGAACTTGAATTGAGTTGATACAGACATATTAAACTACAGAAGAAAGATAAATTAAGTAAGTAAACATCCACAAAGCGTTTAAACAAATAAGGTTGTCTCGCATAACTACTTTATTTGTTTCATTTTGTTCATTCGATATCCAATATCGTCGTTCCCAATTATCTTAATATCAAAACCGTGATAAATCGTAAGTGAAAACTCGAGGTTTTCTAACCAGCGATCTTATCATGCAATTGAAGCCCTATCTCTCATTAAAATGAGGGAGCCAACCAGACCATCGATTCACGCCATCCAATGGCTCGAAAGTCTCTAATTTGTGTCATTGATGAACTTAAGTGTTTTGGATTAAATCACTCCCCGAGGTGTAAATAA
Organism: Euphrasia confusa; assembly: GCA_954870475.1. Taxonomy (NCBI): domain Eukaryota; kingdom Viridiplantae; phylum Streptophyta; class Magnoliopsida; order Lamiales; family Orobanchaceae; genus Euphrasia; species Euphrasia confusa. The sequence goes on from OX940965.1 coordinate 46,163, forward strand.
TCCTAACCTTATAATCCACCAAATGAAAGACAAATTAGGCATTTGTTTTTGAAATTTTAATAAATTAGAACAAAACGATCCCAAGACCCTCATCTTGCGAATCCTTAAGCCGACTGAGTCCGCACTTAAGAACTCCAAGATAGGTAGACATCCCATGTCAATGACATCCAATGTCACTCTCGGTCGATGAGAGTCCCATTCTCATCTCATCTCACTTGTAAGGGTCTAACCCTTACTCCCACTTATCCCAAGTTAACAAGTAGTACCCCGGTGAGGCGGACCTACCAACTTATGATCGAAGGCTTTATGGGTGTGATGTTTTGGACAAGACATTATACTCATTATTTTGGGAACTTGCATGCATAGGTTTGTTTATATGTAAGTTGAACATTTATAACATAAAACAACTTATAACTAGCAAAGCAAATAAATACGAAATCGAAAGGCCCCTAGAACCTCACAACTCTCAAAAGAAAAGAATTAAAGTAACAACAAAAGCCTTGAACATCTTATGGACTGGTCCTCGCCCGCCTTTTCAGTTCCGTGCCCTCCGATTTTGGTCAAATCTATTCCGTACCCAAAAAACCACGAACGGCGCCCGCCGTTTCATAATCAGCGGTCGCCGAACACCACCGGCGGTCGCCGTTTCCAAAACGGCGCCCGCCGAAAGGGCACGAAAAAAATCTGCCAGGAATCAGACCATTCGGCGGTCGCCGTTTCCAAAACGACGCCCGCCGAATCAAAACGGCGCCCGCCGGAGCTAAAACGGCGCCCGCCGGAGCTAAAACGGCGCCCGCCGTTTGGCTCCAGCAGCCCCGGATTGCTTCGTTTTGCTTTGTTTTGCTTCGTTTCTTCTCGTTTTCGCCGGAGAGCCGAGATCCTCCATCGAACCATGGACCAAGTTCATCGCTTACAAGTAGTACAATACAAATATAATAGAAAAACCTATCTATTACAAATGATTCCAAGGGACGCAGCTCTCAAATACTACGGCCAATCGAAACGTAAAAAACGACGAAATCATTCACCCGACCACTAACGGTGGCCGGCCTTACATCTAATCACATAATCACAGTTAAACATATAATCCAATTATGTTGATTTAAACTTCTTGTGTCCAACACAAAAGTGTGCACGAGCCCTAGGCTCTGATACCAATTGTAAGTATCGGTATACCGATCCGATCGATATGTCGTGTGTGCGGAAGCGTGTAAAGCAATAGATATACTATGCCATGATCTTAGTGCACACAAATATGTATAGACACACATATATTTATATATATATACATCCAATATATATATATATATGGAGATATCAACGAGATCTTACTTTTGGTGACGAAGTGATTCGTTGATGTCGTTGAGGTGGTGTTGAGTCGATTGAACCACCTCAAATAGATCAGCCTTGAAATGTTCACCTTTGGAATGACCTCGTCACGCCTTTGGATCGCCCGGATGTTGAAGCCGCACAAATGGCCCGGCCTCTACGTGTTGCACACGAACCCGGAAAATGAACTTGCTTGCTTGTTAGATTGAAGTGGTTCTCCAAGAACTCTTTTCTCTCTATTTGGTGTGATTTTCGTAGCTGAATATTGTGGTGAGAAAATCAGCATTTTATCACCTATTAAACCATGAAATAACACCAAGTAACTCCCCCCATAATGGTGGTATTGATGTAGAATCATTATCACACATTAAGGTGTGTTAATGGTGAAGTTGAATGGTCATGTCCACATCCTCATGCCACATTGCATTGGATGTGGTCCCATTCACTTGCGTGGTATGCCATGTCACACCATGTGACATGTATTCCATGCAAGCCATGCATCCCATGCATGTACGTAAATCACATCGAATATAAACCTAGTTTATATATATGTCGATTCCAAATCGACTCATTTTAGCAAACACTTATAGCTCGTATTTCCGGCTCGTGTGTGACCCTATAGGTATAATTATCGATCAATATTATAATGCTCCCAGCAATTAATATTATCTAATAATTATTTAAATATCCATAGACGACCTTATGACTTTATCGATTGCACACGTAGGATCGAAGGACATATCCCAACACTTATAACGTCCTTCTGGTTCATAGTACTATTGAACACACAACTTTTGTCCTTCCAGGATATTCTACAACCGCATTGAATGCGCCGTTGTTTTCAGGACATATCCATAGAACATAGGTAGTTCCGTATAACTCATGCTTTTACTATTTCTATAAGAGTTCCATTTCTTATTTTCGATACACCATTTCTACACAAGAGTGTATGGTGTAGGCTCTTGGGATCTAATCCCAATTTCTGATTAGTATGCCATGCATTCCTCAGACAGGGGCTTGCCTCCGCGATCAAATCGCAGGCTTTCAATGGATATACCATGATGGTTCCCCACAATAGCTTTGTGTCCATTGACTTGTCAAAACACTTTGCTTTTGTGGCACATCAGGTATGCTAATCCATTTTTCGAGTAATCATAAAATGAAGTACTCGTACCTTATTGTCTGAGTAAACAAGGTCTGCATACATCAGAGTGAATCAATTCTAATACTTTTCCGGATCTTATACCTTATATCCAAAGGACTGCTTAGTTATGTTATCTTCCAAATTAGACTCTTAGGTCGGAAGGTCCACTCCTTCAACTTAATTGATCAAAATATCAATTTTCGACCTTTGAACTTCTTATTTGAATAAACACGACTTAGCATAAGAATCCACAAGTATAAATGATTCATTGCAGAAATATCTCTTAAAACGAGTTATATGCTACGGTTCGTTGCATCGTGGTGGACTCGGGATTCATCATTTATATATTGCTAGCTAATGTACCAGAATTATAATAATATCATTATTTCTTCTTATAACCATCAAATGATTAAAAGAAATAAAATATCCATTCATTAGAAATCCAAAACTACGATCTCGAACTCAGCATATCCATTCTCGAACTCAGCATATTTCTGCTTTAGATCTACGATCTCTGGGTTCTCCGCCATAGGCCCACGGGCCTCTGGCATGGAAGAACCCTCCCGATACCGATGCATGTCACTCTGGCTGCCTCTCCTTCGACGATCCGTCGAAGTGGCCACAGATTCAGCATTTCGGTTTAGATCTATCATCGGGTGCTTTTTTCGCTCTCTCATGTGGAGGCGTTTGACTTTTTCTGGAGCCACTGTCGTGGCATGTCCAGGTGTCATAAAAGCACCGGTTGCATGTTTCAATGGAGTTGTCAAAACGTATTTTCTGTGCATAAGAGCATGCACGGCTTCATCAATTTTTTCTGGAGTATCCAGATTTCCGAATTTGATTGGGGGCGGAGCCACAACGGGCGTCGACGGCCCTCCCAAATCATACGGGTGCAAACGACGAGCACGGCGACGAGAACGATGACAGCGATGAGGAGATATTACCTGAGAATCGGTTTGCAGATCGGTCTTTGCATGGCCGTCGGCAGGGCTGTCCTCATCGACAATCTGGATCGGCGGCGGTGGCGCGTCGCGGTTGTCGGGTTCTGGGTTTACCTCAGCCGCCGGAGCGTTGGGATCCTCGAGAGCCGCTTTGCCTTTGACGTCGCGCCGCCTGCCGGAATCAACAGAGTCGTCGGATGCCGTCGCGCCTTCCCTCTCGTCTGCCATCTTTTCGCCGGTTGAACCTCTTTTTCCGTTGCGTAAAACCTGATCTCCTTCTAGCGCCACTGTTCGGACCCTTTTTCTCTAAATCACACTATTACTGGAACGGGGGGGTATATAAGAAAGGGAACCAACAGATATTTATTTGTTAGGACAAGTTATAGATCGGAAAATGTATGGCCGGAATCTGGAAAAACCCAGGTATGAACATCATGTGTTCTTGATTTTATTTCCTTACTTTAAGTATTTGGAAATTATAAAAAAGTGAAGTAATTTCCTCCTCTCTCTCTACTCTCTCTTATATACTAGTGGTTTGCATGAGCATGCAAGCTCTCCTAATGCCACCTATTAGCCTCTCATCACATCTAATTCTACTAATGAAGACTTTAAGCTTTTACATTAAATACCCATTAATTTTGTCTTCCACTTGCTGCATGTCACCAGGGGCGCACCACCTCTTGCCTGGAGCCTTATCTGACTGATCCCTCAATCTGGCACGGGGCTGTCTGCCCGGGGCTACTGTTGAGCTCGCCTAGTACCTTCTTCATACTTGGCTTCAAATCTGACTTTTGTCCGCCGTTTGACCACCTCCTTGATGACGTGGCTCCGTTCGTCTGGACACGTGTCGGTGTTGGATTTTTATGGTGTAACATAGTGGAGTTTTGGTCCAATAGAAATCCGATAAGTGGGCATTAGGTGGCATAATTTAGCCATGCATGGATTAGTATAAATAAGTGGGATGTAAGAGAGGAAAAGGGACATGCAAAACCTTGTATTTTAAATATGATTTCTAAGTATGAATATATGAATAAAGAGGTGCCTTGAGCATCCATGTTCTACTTACGATTTCTGCTATAACTGATTCCTCTTGCTAGCTTACCTATAACAAATATACATTTTGTGTTGTTGCCAAAACCCTCTGTTACCAGCAAATTACACCATCAAAGAGCAAAAACAACCCAAAACACCAAGGACGCCCCGTATTCAGGCACGGGCGAGCGAGTCGTGAGTCTCGGGACGGGTCAGGACCCCAGGTTCCAAGCTCTCAACAAGTCAAATCCCGACCCCTTCCACGAGACCCGCCTCCGAAACGATCGTGGAGTCGAAACCCTCGAGGAGCCCGTTCGATGCGAGGTCGGGACCCCGGAGCTCCCCCGACAGGTGTTGATAGGTTCCCTCATGGACCCCGGAACGCGGATAGGCCTTGAGTCATTCATAAGGATCAATTTGGCCACGTTTGCCTGGAGCAGCGGGGGGCTCGGGAGAGTCGACCCAGAACACGCTAGTCACCGTCTCCGCTTGGACCCGAAGCGTCGCCCGGTAGCCCAGAGACGGAGGAAGATGGGACCCGAGAAGAGCGAGGCACTTACCACGGAAGCCAACAAACTCTTGAAGGACGGGCTTATACACCTCGCCCCGCACAATGCGACGTGGGTGTCAAACGCGGTGATGGTACGGAAGACGGGAGGCAAATGGAGACTCTGCATCAAACGCGGTGATGGTACGGAAGACGGGAGGCAAATGGAGGCTCTGCATCGACTACACGGACCTCAACGAAGCTTGAGGGTTTTCCGTACCATCACCGCGTTTGATGCAGAGTCTCCATTTGCCTCCCGTCTTCCGTACCATCACCGCGTTTGATACCCACGTTGCGTCGTGCGGGGCGAGGTGTATAAGTCCGTCCTTCAAGAGTTTATTGGCTTCCGCAGTCAGCGCCTCGCTCCTCTCGGGTCCCATTTTCCTCCGTCTTTGGGCTATCGAGCGGTGCTTTGGGTCCAAGCGGAGGCGGTGACTAGCGTGTTCCGGGTCGACTCTCCCGAGCTCCCCGCTGCTCCAAGCAAACGTGGCCAAGTTGGCCCTTAAGAACGACTCGAGGCCGGTCCGGGTCCCGGGGTCCATGAGGGAGCCTATCGACACTTGTCGGGGCACCTCCGGGGTCCCGATCTCGCACCGAACGGTCTCCTCAAGGGTTTCGACGCCGCGGTCGTGTCGGAGGCGAGTTTCGGGGAAAGGATCGGGGTTTGACTCGTTGAGGTCCGGGAACTCGGGGCCTTGACCTGTCTCGAGACTCACGACTCGCTCGCTCGTGCTTGAGCATGGGGCGTCCTTGGCATCTTCGCGACTCGTCCTAGGCGCGGCACTGGCCTCGAGGACGGGAACTACTGGCACCTTGTCCCGACATGTAGGTGCGGAAGCGGCTGAGGTGGACCTCGGGGTCCGTCTTCCCGTCTAAGAGGGTGGTATGTAGGGGCTGGATCTCGTACTGCATGGTGGCGTGCTCGACCTCTAAAGCCAAGGGCTCCTTGCAGAAGTCGACGCGTTCGGGCTTGACTTGAGCCTCGGCGAGCCTTCTCTCCACCTCGGTCACTTTCTCGTATAGGTCGTGGAGTCCTACCTCGGGTCCCGACGCAGCTGGGACCGGGACGACGGGGTGAGGTTCGCGCCTGCCATAAGTCTCCGGCTCGTCGCCTGTCTCGAGCCCCGGGGCCTCATGTGCCGTTGACGAGGACAGGTACTCGGCCGAATCGTTCCATCGAACATTAATCTCCTAGTCGGGGTCACGCGTTGGTCACGGCTCGTTTGCCCCGGCCCGAGGCGGTCGAACGCGCTGGTTTTAACCTGTTTTCTCGACGATAGAGATATGGGAGTCGTAAGAGCGTGCTTACTCTGGGTTAGGCTGGCCATGACTTCGTCGATCTTCTCGGGGGTGTCGAACATGTGGCTCGAGAAGAGCATCGGGGTGGCGGGAACTGGTGGATCTCGGCGTGGGCCGGGGCGTGCGCGCCGGTTGTGCCGCTCGGTAAGTAGGTGGCGTCTCAGTCGCCGCGCTTCGGAGCTGCTCCGCACCTGTCGACGAGTGGTTCGACGAGATCCTGGCTCTTTCAAGTGGATCTCGGCTTCTGACGCGGGGTAACCTCCGCGTGCGGTCGGTGCCGGGACCGCGGGTTCATCTTCCACGGGCATCTTTCCTCGTTCTGACCTTCTCCGAGTGGCGGATCTCGAAGAGTCTGACGCCGTGGCTCCGTCTTGCTCTTGGCTGGACATATCTTCTTTACAACTCTTTTCCTGGGTCTAGAAATACAACCCCCTCCTACTAGCGCCAACTGTTTTGGGTCGTTTTTGTTGGAGAGAATGAGATACGGGGTGGATATGAGGGTTTCGCAACGACTACCAAAGCATGTGAATTTTTATGTAGAAAGGGTTGGAATTTCTAGACCGGGGAGGAAAAGGATAAGAACTCCGAGCTAAAGAAGATAATGTCTTTATTTTCGATAATACTTTTATTCGGTATTTTTCGCCGCCCTTACAATGAGACGGGGAAGCCGGCTTTTATAGGCGAGAGCACATGCTCATGTAGAGCCACGACATCACGACACGTTAAGGTCTACTCTAGGATCATTAAATGTCGGGGATTCCGAGTTGGGTTTACGCGAGGCCCGGGGCCCGAAGTTGGCCGTGTTCGCGCGGCTCCCGTTCAGGGACTTCAGCGGGGGTGCTTCCCAACTCGTCTTCTCGGATCATCATGAGGGTGCGTTGCTTTTTGCTTGGCCCGGGGTGGCGTTCCGAACGCGTTGCATGAGCCCGGGCCCGAGGTCCGGTTGGGGCCCCTAGTGATGATTTCAGCGTGTTCTGACCCGGGGGGTGTTATTCCGTCGTCGAACCGTGGGTTCCCATGAGGGCCTCTCTTCTCAGTTGACCCGTCGGGGCCTTGACTTTTCATGGTTCTGCATGGACTCGGACCCGGGGTCTGACCTAGTTTTCTTGCGATAGTTTCGAGCGCTGTGGGCGGGTCTCCCCTCCATGTGTATAAATTTGGCTTTTTATCCCCCAACAGCTCTGATACCACTTGTTGTGCTCTTTACGATGCTATGACACCCTTTGTTGTGAATATTGAAACTAAATCGCTCACGAATCTCGAAATATATATGAGATGCGAAGAAAAAGATAAACGAAAAAGAACGAACACACAATTTATGTGGAAACCCAAAACACGGGAAAAAATCACGGGAAGAAAGAAAATTAACTACATCGTTGAGGCTTACAATTCACTCTATGATCTATTGCACTCTATGATTTTCGTCTACCGGAGAACTCCAATTTATAGGTGTAGCAAACCTATCAAATTGGAAACAATTACAATTATAAATAAATCATTTTCCTAATATATGATTCCTAACTCCATAAGAAATATAATTTATTTCCAATATAATTACTCTCCCTAAATTAAGTAATCCATAAATAGTGCTCTCGGGTCGATAAACGGGCTGAAAATCGACCCCAAACGAAAAACGGACGCGATGGGCGCGACGGGCGCGCCGCGCTGGGTTTTCAGCACAACCCAGCGCGGCGCGGTATGAACCTTCGACCTGCAGGAGCACGGCGCGCTGATCCTCTTCTAGCCCAGTTTTACTCCGTTTTCGATCTCGTTTCGCTCCAATTCTTGATTCTAGTCATATTATAACAGAATTTCTTAGCTGAAATTAATGTTCTTTATTGTTGACCCTCAATTGTCTCAATATTACGTCCATGCGCTGCACGTGTATCATCCGGTCGTTTTTTACCGGTAAAGACCACTTTTGATTTTTCGAATAGAAAAAAAACTAATCGTGGGATGAGCATATGTTACAAAGACCAAATGTGATATTATCATTTTTTAAATAAAATACATAACTCAATTTTTTGCCCAAATGTATTCCATGGTTTTTCGAAAACTCAAACATCTTCCATTTTTTTATTAAAAGTATTTATGAAAATGAGTATTTTGATTTGTTAATTTACATATTAAATCTTATAAAATATACTTTTTAATTAAAGATAGTTTTTTTTATTATTTAGGGTATTATATAATTTTATAATTATAAAAAAGAGTAAAATAATTACTAAAAAGTATTTTTATTTAATTAAATTTATAATTAAAAAATTAATTCATTTAATTATAATTAATTATTTAAATTAACTTTTTTTTCAAAAATGACCTTTTTTTTCAAAAATGACCTTTTTTTTCAAAAATGACCTTTTTTTTATTATTATTAAAATAGTGTAATGTATTTAAATAGGAATCGTAATTACATCAGAGTCTTCCTTCCTCACCCATCTTCTAATCTCTCTCTCTCTGCCCTTTGCTGCGCATCACTCGATTCCGATTTGGGGGACAAACCTTCGAAAACGTGATTTTGATTCTAAACTACTACAGGTAGGTGATGAGAAAACGGATCTTATATTTTAAATATGTTTTCTTCAGATCCGCTAATAAATTTGGATGATGCAGTTGATCGATCGTGAATTCATTTCAAGCCCTAATTAATTAATTGATTAAATTGGGTTGCGATGGCAACGGCTTCGGTGGCATTAGTGGCGACATTGTTTGTTCTCGCGGCTCAGCTTCCTTTCGGTTTGACGGGCCCTGCATTCTTATGGTCGACTCATCTGGATGGGTAATCATCTCTCTCGCTCGAGATATCCCATGATTTTACTTACACTTTGTCTTCTTTTTTAAACACAACACTTTATGTGGTGCTCTCAACAATCTCCTATTACTGTACAGTATTTGTAATTAATCTCTCAACTTCTTGAACTGAATAATGTTATCTATCTTTCATGGCAGAAAGAAAGAAGGAATTGTTGATTACAGAACTCTCTCTCCAAGAGATTTAGCCAAGTCTGCAATGACAGAAGGTGGATGGCAAGAATACATGGTATGCCCATATCCTTGCTTTGGACCAACTGGTTTCTTTGTCTGCAACCAAATATGAAAATATATAGCCAATTTGCGTCATGATTTCCTGCTATTTCTACTGATGTATATTCTTTTTGTCAGTGCTCAACAGAGGAAGCTGAACACTCTAAGAATTTTGCCTTCCTTTTTGTTGGGTCAGAGGTATAAGCTTTTTTTTTTTCTCTTCGCTCCTTTTTTGCAACGAGTTAAGAACCTCTGTTTTATGATGACTGAAGATATATTTCTTTTTTGAATCCTATGTTATTGTGGTGATGTACTTGTTTAACATACTTATTTTCAACGAAAGTAGACAAATCAAGTTCATGAAACATATAATTTGAATACCAATTCATTTCAGCTTATAGTTCCTATCACTTCTTTTATCTATTTTTTACCCTTTTATTGCCTAACATATTAGAATCCTTGGATGAATTTCTTTCAGGGAATTTAGTTAGCATTAGTAGCAGTTTTAATTATTCTGTAATTAATGAGTCAAACTCTCTTCTTTTGGACCGAATAGAGCTAAATTGAATTGAACTAAATTTTGTTTTAAATTAATAATTTCTACAATTATTAAAAAAAAATTGAATAATATTCTAACATTAACTATAGTCTATGCTTGAAACCATTCATTTTAATTATTTTTATTTTATTTTTTGTAATTTTATTTTGAAATTGGCTAAATCGAGTTGAACTGAACCGAAATGAACTTAATCGAATTGAAATTAATTCCAAACTAACAGGAGCTTACTTGCCAGGATTTAAAGGAAATATTTGATGTGCTAGACTTTAATATTTTTCGAATGCAATCTTTTAACACGAGATGCTATGAGAAATATTTGTACTTTGATTTATGCATCACTTGGCTTATTTATACATGTTTCTCTTCAACATTTGATGGGCAACAAGTTGCTCAAAATTTTAATGAGTCATAGCTTTTGACATATCTAAAAAACAATGATTAATCAATCTACTAACTGCTATCATGATGTGATGCGCAAGTTAATTAGGATTTTATTATTATTATTATTATTATTATTATTATTATTATTATTATTATTATTATTAGCAGCCGACCTATTAAGTACTAGGGTTTAGAATCCACTTATTATAAGTAGTCGTATTTTTATTTGGTTAGGGTATCTTTTGGAGATCATTGGAATTAGGAGTTTTCGGACTTTAGGACGGAAGAGTGCTTCCGTTGGTTACGTTATTTCTTTCTGTTCTTTATTTTCTTCTTAATAAAATTATATTTCTTTGTTCATCCCATAGTCACAGAGTTCGGTCCTCACCCCCCCCCCCCCCCCCCCCCCCCCCGGACCCCGGATCGGGTTCGGCCGTACCGAATCGGGGTTCGGTTCGGTCCTAATTCGGCCATGGATGACGTACTGACCGAATTCCGGTTTTAGATAAAGAGAAGTAGAGAACTGTACTGAAAAGAAAAAAAAACTGGAGAAAAGAAAAAAAACTGGAGAAAGAGGCGGCTAAGGGATAGGAAAGAGAAAAAGAATGATTTTTTTAAAGTAAAAGTAGGGTTTTGAATTAGTTGAAATGGGCCTGATTTGAAATGGGCTTACAAAAAAATGACTACTTAGTTGTGGGTTCAAATTAATAAAAAAATGACAATAAGTTTATTAATTATAATTAAAATATATAAATAATTAATTAATATAAATAATGAGCCTACCCTTACCGTATTCGATTTATTTACCCTGACCGTATTCCGTACCGAACCGTACTCCGTACTCCGAACCGTACTACGAACTATGTGACTATGGTTCATCCCTTTGAACTCTAACATATCATTATCCAAAGATGTAACTTACCCCTATTATTTTCAGATAAAGGACAAACTTGTCTGCTAACCCTTATCCGAAGGTTTAACTTACCCCTGTTATTTTCTTTGGGTCAATTTCAGTTACACCCCTAAAATTTTAACTTGGGTCATTATATCTAGTCCCCTAAATGTTATAACAATGTCAACTTTTCTGATTAAATGACTTTTTCTGATTAAATATGACACATCCATACATATGCATTGTTAGAAAGTGACATCGAACTATCATAAGTCAGACTTTCCGATCATTTTCCTTTTCCTTTATTCTTCTTAAAATCTATATTATCTCTAGTTTTCCAGTGTTGCAAAGGAAAAAATGAGTTGATAACATAGTAATTTTATATTCATTGATTAAATTGGTTTTAAAAAAACATTAGTGATTGCCACTTGAATTGTGGTAATTTCATTTAGTTATTCAATGTTGCAGTTGCTTTACCATGGCATTTTTAACGAAATAAGTAACACCCCACTTTAATTATAGTTACTTGGTGTGTGATGTGATGTGTCATTTTAACAAAATTTTCAAGTCTGCTATTTATTTAGTATTTCCTCAACCCCCTCCTCCTCTGTCATAGAGCTTGACACATGTTTTTCATTGTGCAGTTGCAATCTCTGGATATTTCCAGACCCTCAAAGAGTGATCCTGATCTTATAGACTTGCTCAAGGTTAATTTGTTTGTGTTTTCTTGAATAAGTTCCTTGTTTTATTTCAACATCATCTCATATAAAATATCTTGATTCTAAATTATGGTTTCATCATGGATAGGACTCTTTCTCAAACGCCAACCTCTCTATGGCCTTTCCTTACGTAGCTGCTGGAGAGGAAAAAGTGGCCGTAGAAAGCTATTTGATTTCAGACTTGGCTGATACTTGTCAGCATGGTTTTGGGATCGGCAGTATTGCTTTAGTGGGATCATGCTCTGTTGATGGTGAAAATTTTGATAAACTAAATGATATCCACTCAGTTCATGTATGTACTATCGATGATCGTGCACATTTATTTATTCATATTTATTTAGTCCTACTGAAATTCATAATGTAATACATAATTGGTAGGACTACATGCACTCAAGGATTGAGAATTCTGATGGGCGTAGGGATCTGATCGTGGTATGCCCTGGAGGCTCACAAAGCACTGCTCAACCACATTCTGAGAGTATGATACCCTAAAAAAAGGATTTTTGAATTATTATTATTATTATTATTATTATTGAAACTAGAATACTAGTCGATATATATGAGCTTATACTTCCATAGTTCCATTGAGCCTGGAAATTTTACTGAACAATTTGATTACACATGCAGGCAGAATTCTTTCCCAACTTCTTAATTCAGTGAATCAGTTAGATATGAAATACACTTTTATGTACATATCGGATCCGTTTAGATCTGCTGGGCCCTTCTCGCATCAGGGGCTAGACAGATTTCTTGCTGAAGGTAGTGTGGGAAATGGCTCAGCTCATTCCACGGGCTGTGATGGAATTTGCCAGATTAAGTCATCTCTGTTGGAGGGAATCCTAGTGGTATGTCTTTTTTTTTTTTAAATACCAGGGCTTACCTGTTGATCTTTTTCCCCAACTTAGGATTGGATATAGGTTTTTAATATTATAAAAAATTATTTGTGAAAATTAAAATTTGGTTCTTTTGTGTTTTTTGCAACTTTTTTAGGGAATTGTTTTACTCATAATCTTGATATCGGGACTGTGCTGCATGATGGGAATTGATACTCCGACAAGGTTTGAGACTCCACAAGATTCTTGATTTGTTGACTACTATAAAGGATCCCAGTATTGTACTTGTTTGTTTATTCAACAATATGCTCATGTACGAGTGGCCGATTAAATAATCGAACGGAGTTTCAACAATAGTTTGGGTTTGGTGCAAGCGCGCTGGTTATGTGTTGGTTACATTTTCATTGTTTCTCCACGCTAATGTCTTCTTTCTAGAGTATCCTTTGTGTGCTAGTATTTGATAATAAAGTACTCTCTTTGTCCACTCACTTTTTATTCTATCATGAAAACTGTTTTTTAGAGTGTGATATTTTACCTTCACAAACCAACATCATTGCTTGCGTGTTTTGTCCTTTTTGACTTCGGAGTTCTTACGAGTAAATGATTAAAATAGAAATTTTATTTATGTTTGTATGAGTATCATATTAAATTCATTTAAACATTTTAGGGTTGTTACAATCACTTCACATTTTTTTGCGCAAAGTCTTCACCTTGTTGTGCGTCTTACGTTCAAAGGCCAATCATGCTCACATGAATCTGGAGGTGACTTACGGAGTTAAGGCTTCGAAGTGCTGCACTTGGTTTTGCTTGACACTTAGTTTGCACTAATTCACCACACTTGGTTTTTCATGACACTTAGTTCTTGTGATTTCGGTTAGCAATTGCGGTCAAAATCCGACCTTAATAGATGGACTCTGTTACAGATGACTTCTTTTCAGATTGATATTTTAACTCCACAAACTAACTATTGAAGTCAAGAGTTGTTAGTTTAATTGGTTGAGTACTTGAATTGAGGATCTTAAAGTGCAAGGTTTGATCCCAAGACATTGCAATTGATATAGACAAAAAAAAAAAAACTAACTATTGAAATGTACACAAAAATTGAAGTTTGGAGGTGTTTTGAACATTTGAAGCTTCATGGGCAAAATGATCATTTCACAAAATTTGAATCATGCTACCAAAGATAAAAAGACGTCGTTTCATATAGAAACGCATTGCAACTTTGATCGAGTAGTTCTCACGTCTTTCTCTATGGATTTTGATGCTTTCAAGTGCTTCTACATTCCCGTCAGCTCACGTTCAGTATGTGACATCCAATTTATGTTATAATAGGATGGATTGGATTTGCCTAATCCAGACTGATCGTAGAGTTCATATGCATTCGGATTTTGGAGAATTTCGTGTGTTTATGTAATGCATTCAATTCACTTTTCATTTGTGATCTACAACATATTGTATCATATTTCGATCGTCTTGAGTGCTTGAGTGTGACTAATACCGAAGCAACATTTTTCTCCTCGTACATGTTAGATCGAAAATTCTTTTAATCTAAGCACGTAAAATACTTGTTCGTTTTTTTTTTTTTTTCCAGTTGTTTTACGTTTCTATAAGTTCAGAGATACTTAATAATCGTTTGATTGTGTGTTTGATGTCCAATTCATGTCACCATTGGTAGAGCTTGAAACTCAATTTCTAAGTTTTTTTAGTGCGCGATTTCAATCGGGTCGGTCATTCAACACTAACAATGCCATTTTTACCGTGCTTTGTCATCCTTCGTGGGCACTTGAAATATTTGGCAGTTGATCATTCATCACAAGATTACTTCAAAACAAGTATACAGTACTTAACTTTGGAGATGTTGTAAACAACTATTGTAATTGATGATTGATGCTTGGACTAATTAATATTTAAACTCAAATGTAGAATGAAAATGTAAAAAATATTCAAAACTATATATTGAATTGCAAAATTGATGTGATTATGTTTGAATAGGATGGAGGAAGAAGCAATTACACAAGTTATGAATGGGAAGGCGCAAAAGAAGGAGACGAATTTTAAGGAGTATGAATGGCTGATGTGAGAAGAGTAGAGAAACATGTACAAAATCTGAGACTATAAAAAGGGCAAACAAATCATACTCTGATACAATAAGAACAATAAGAGCTTTCTTTCTTTCTTTCTTCCTTTCATTTATTCATTGAATAAAAGAAAATAAGGAAAGAAAGAAAGAAAGTAGGAGAATAAATAAATAAATAAAAGCTAGCTGCTGCTGCTGTATCTTAGGGAGAGCAAATCCAGTCCAGTACACAAGAAACAGCCATATATATATGAATATGATGGCATCCAAAAATAAGATGTTTGTGGCAATGCTATTGTTCTGTCTGTCCTCTGTGGCCTTGGCCGAGGACCCGTATCACTTGTTCACATGGGACGTGACCTACGGCAGCATCTCCCCGCTGGGTGTCCCCCAACAGGGCATCCTCATCAACGGCCAATTCCCTGGCCCCAAGATCAACTGCACTTCCAACAACAACATTGTGGTCAACGTTTTCAACCACCTGGACGAGCCTTTCCTCCTGACATGGGCCGGCGTCCAGCACAGGAAGAACTCCTGGCAGGATGGCACCCTTGGGACCATGTGCCCCATCATGCCTGGAACCAACTACACCTACAAGTTCCAAGTCAAGGACCAAATCGGCACCTACTTCTACTACCCTTCCACCGCCCTCCACAGAGCCTCCGGTGGTATTGGCATGCTCAAGATCCACAGCCGAGAACTCATCCCTGTCCCCTTCGACTGGCCCACCGAGGAGTTTGAAGTCCTCCTCGGAGATTGGTACAACAAGGGCCACAAGACCCTCAAGAGGATCCTCGACTCTGGCCGAAGCATCAACCTTCCCGACGGCATCCACATCAACGGCAACAAGTCCGGCCAGCCCCTCTCCGTCGTGGAGCCCGGCAAGACCTACAGGTACAGAGTCTGCAACGTGGGTTTGAAAGCATCGGTCAACTTCAGGATCCAGGGCCACACAATGAAGCTAGTTGAAGTCGAGGGATCTCACACCGTGCAGAATTCATACGACTCCCTCGACCTCCACGTCGGGCAGTGCTTGTCCGTGCTGGTTACAGCCGACCAAGCACCCGCGGACTACTACTTTGTGGTGTCCAGCAGGTTCCTCAAGAAACCGCTGACCTCCATGGCCGTCATCCGCTATGCCAACGGCGGAGGCAAGGTCGCATCAACAGCACTCCCATCACCGCCTCCGGAGGGAACACAAGGGATCGCTTGGTCAATGAACCAGTTCCGTTCGTTCAGGTGGAACCTGACCGCCAGCGCAGCCCGTCCGAACCCGCAGGGGTCGTACCACTACGGAAAGATCAATATCACCCGAACCATCAAGCTGTCCAGCTCCCGCGGAGTTGTGGATGGAAAGCTGAGGTACGGAATCAACGGTGTCTCTCACGTGAACACCGAGACACCACTGAAGCTGGCAGAGTACTTTGGATTGGCGGAGAAGGTGTTCTCTTACGGTCTAGTCAAGGACGAGGAGCCTCCTTCTGCAAGCAGCAGTGGAGGGAATTCGCTTGTTGTGGCCCCGAGTGTTGTGAATGGGACGTTCAGGAACTTTGTGGAGATCATATTTGAGAACACGGAGCACACGATCCAGTCGTATCATCTGGACGGATACTCTTTCTTTGCAGTGGCTATTGAGGCAGGGAAATGGTCGGAGGAGAAGAGAAAGAACTACAATTTGTTGGATGCAGTGAGCAGGCACACAGTCCATGTGTACCCAGGGTCGTGGGCGGCAGTGCTGACGACGCTGGACAATGCTGGGATGTGGAATCTGAGGTCTAATAAGGGGGAGAGGTGTTATTTGGGACAGCAGCTTTACTTGAGCGTTTTGTCCCCAAATCGGTCGCTGAGGGATGAGTACAACCTTCCCCTTACTCAGCTCACATGCGGGATCGTCAAGGGTTTACCTGATCCTGCTCCATATGTTTAACTACCTACCTAATTCCATCGAGATACATGTCGATCATTTATTCATTCTCTCAATCCGTATTTCTTACTGTATACATAATATAGCTCAATTTCATATTTTGATTGATGATTACCATTCATTTGAATGACAAACTAATTATTTTTTTTTTTGATAAGGAGGAGAGACGAGAAACTCCACCCCCACCCGATCGGAGGTCCCTCGATCGGGTAGGATGTAAATCGAGGAATGTGCCCGAGTAGCAGACACCTGTGCGAGAGAGCCAACAGGTCGAACCCCAGGACAAACCTTCATAATATTTCAATGAAAATTTGTCCCACCCGAGATTCGAACCCTGCGTCGCCGGGGAATTACACCCACATCATCACAGGCCTTACCACTCGGCTATGCTCCTGGGGACAATGACAAACTAATTATTCAAACACACAAGTACAACAATACCAACAAAAAAAAAAATACCATCTTTTTTTCTGCAAAATCTGGGTTCGATCCTGAGAAAACAAAATGCATAGTATGATACAATTACTACTGTACTTACTTGATCCGGAGTATTTCTCCTTTTAACCTTCAACAACACTACAACACAACACACAAGTACAACAATACCAACAAAAAAATACACTACTAAGTATCTTTTTTTCTACAAACTCTGGGTTGGAGCTTCTCATCACTACAACACAACACAAAATTCCCTATTGAAGCTTCTGGCATCGACATCAATCTCCTTCCTTTCTTTAACTCTGAATCGGAATATTCGCTGTCACGCCAACCACCGTATAAGAGGTAAAAATGCCCCGTACATAATTAATGGAATCTCTTTCTTCTTCGGGTGTAAACTTTAATTACTGTACATTACAAATAGGTAAAACCTAAACCCACTTTTATGAATACACATTTCATGTTCGATGAAATGCCTAATCTAACTTTTTTTACTGTTTACCGAGTTTTTCTGAATCGTGTCTTTCAGTCAGTACTCAGTTCTCTGATTCACTAGTGTTACCTTATTTCTGATGGCAATGGATATCACATTCCAGGATTTTTTTATGTAATTTAAGAAACAAGGGAGATACCCAATTGGTGATTTTTGTTTACCCTCAATCCAAAGTACTTTTTCTATTGAAGCTTCTCGCATCTCAGTTCGACTTATTATCATCGATATCACTCCCCTTCCTTTGAATCGCCGCCACGCCATCCCAACCACCAATTAAGAGGTAAAAATGGCTCCATCCATAATTAATGGAATCTATTTCTTTATCGGGTGTAACATTAATTACTGTACAGTACATAAGGGGAAACCCTAAACCCACTTTTATGAATGCACATTTGGTGTTCGATGAAATGCCGAAGCTAACCTTTTTTTTTTACTACCCTGCATATTGTCTTTGATTCACTTAGTGTTAATTCATTTCTGATGGCAAAGGATATCACATTTCAGGAACTTTTTATATAATTCAAGATTCAAGGGAGATATACCCAAATGGTGATTTTTGTTTACCCACACTCCAAAAAACATTTGAGTTCCGCTTCCCTTGTCAATCGACATTTCCAAAGAAGGCTTTCCTTGTGGTCCATGAAGAAAGACCCGGATCTTGAATCGGCTCTGTCCAGAAACCGTAGATGGATGGTGAACAATCAGATCAAGAATATAATCATCAGATGTCCAAATCAAGTTGCCCCTATTGATTTCCTTCAGAAAAAATTCAAGACCCTCGACCTTCAAGGGAACGCACTCAATTGGCTCAAGAAATACCCCTGTTGCTTCCAAGTTTACCGCGAGAATGACGAGCATTTCTGTCAATTAACGAAACCGATGAAATTTCTAGTCGACGAGGAAGAGACCGTTAGGGATACACAAGAACCGGTTTGCGTAAAACGGCTAGCCAAATTGTTGATGATGAGCAGAAACAAAAGGCTAAATGTTCTGAAAATAAACGAGTTAAAGAGGAATTTCGGGTTTCCAGATGATTATTTGCTTAGATTCTTGCCCAAGTACCCGGACATGTTTCGGGTAATCAATTTTACCGGGAGGCGAAGTTCAATGGAAATTGAACTTATATCTTGGAATCCTGATTTCGCAGTTTCTGAAATCGAGGCAATAGCCGAAAAGGAGGGCCGCGGCCCTGGATTTTCATGTTCATTGCCGGAAACATGGGTGAAATCATGGGAGAGATTCCGGGAGTTCAATTCTACTCCGTACATTTCGCCTTACTCAGAATTCAGGGACTTAATGGAGGGATCAAATGAAATGGATAAAAGAAGTGTGGGTTTGGTGCATGAGTTGTTATCTCTGACTCTGTGGAAGAAAGCCTCTATCGCCAAATTATGTCATTTCAGAAGAGAGTTTTGCCTGCCAGATAAATTAAATGTGTTATTGCTCAAGCATCCCGGTGTATTTTATGTTTCGAACAAATATCAAATTTATACGGTTCTTCTTAGGGAAGGATACAACGGTTCAGAATTGATTAAAAAGGATCCGCTTGTGGCTGTTAAGGATAAATTTGGTGAATTGATGCAGGAAGGACTTCATGAATATAACCAGAGGCACTATTTAATGAATTTAGAAAAGAAGAAAAAGATAGGTATGGTAAGTGTTAGTAGGACAGAGAAAGGCGGCAATGGGACTTGTGACGAAGACGGTCAAGGAGGAGAAGGCATTTTTGATGCTGAAGAAAGGAAACGGTTTTACAAAGTTCTCTTTGATGATGACGCTAAATGAGTTTTGGATGATCAAGTTCTGGTATGCCTATTATAGTTTGTCAATTCCAAACAATTTCCTATGTTACATCTTATGATTCTAAAGTAGTCGAAAAAGATAATTTTTTGTTTTGAAATTTCAACATGTGTTTTTACAAATCGATACAACCTTAAGTCAAAATGTATATTATAAGAACTAATGTAAATATACTAATAATAAATAAATTATAGTATATTTTTCTCTCAATAGCGAATTTCATTTGTTCGAATTCATACTCAGAATCCAAGAGATGTCGGTGTTGTCATGTTATTCTGCATAATGCATCGGATTGATCGTAATTTCTTCAATCCCAATTACCAATTTATTCAATTACATTTGAAAAGCAGATTCATTCCCTATAGTATGATATTTCTTCTTTACTACGTGAAGAATTTAATTTCTTTAGCATATTCAATTACGTTTGAATTTCTAACTTCACTGCATTTATGTTATATCAGTCCCTCTCTTGGTCTTTCTGCGCATTTCACTAATCTTGGATGTATCTTATTTTAGTTTTCTGTTTAATCCAGTTGATCATAGTTGAATTATGTAATCAGGGAATATAACAAAATACGATCAATTGGTTGTATAATTTTTACATTGAACTGCATTTGCATATTCAGAAACCTGAGCTTAGAAACCATATAACAATCTAGTGAACTCGTGTTACATATGCCCGAGCCAAGGGCAAAAAACGAAAATTATAATGTTGATGTAAGACAGATTAAGAGATAGAGCCCTAAGTTTTGTGACCCCTATATCTAAATTTTAAGACAGTTTCAATATAAGAAAGGTTCAATTCAAGCAAATTCATTTGTAAGAGCTCTATTCACAAAAGGATTTTTCTCAAAACATATCGAGAGATAATGGTTAAACAACGTTTGGTTGGTAAGCAATGATCAGTTGCTTGTCGTTTGCTTCATCTTTTGTTTTGTTTGTTTGTTTTCTCCATGAAAGCAGCAGTGATTTGGTCTTACTTGAGCAACAGACCGAGATAACCATAAGACATTGTTCTTTGACCTAAAGAATTTTTTGGAATATTTGAGTACTTGATATTTTGGCCACCAATAAACCTTTATGCTCCCCTTTGTACTATTTATGAATATTTTCATTTTGGCCACTGTTCTAGATAAGTCCATTTCCAGCTATGAGCTATATATGTTTATAATGTATTTTCCCAATTTTGGGTGTGAAACAGAGTGATATCAGTTGCATACAATCTCGTTTAAGTTGTGTTTCTTGATTCCACAGAGAATCTAACATGATATCAGTTGCTGAGGGATTAATTTTCTTGAAGACTTTGAAACTATAGTGGCAATACACTGATACAGAAGGAAGTTCTTATCCTACTCGGATCTTGCAGCAGCCTTTAAGTCAGCTAATCAGAGTCGAGCTAAATGAGAAAAACTATCTCATTGGAAGCACCAAATCATAGCAGCCATCAGAGTATGGCTTGGAAGGATTCATTAATGGGGACAAGAAAGAAAGTTCCACCAAATCTTGAAGAAGGTAATGTGAATTCTAACTATTTAAATTGTATTAGGTAAGATAAACTGATTGCTTCGCCATCGACCGTCGTTGGCTTCTCTTTCTGAAAGTTTGCTAGTTAGCAGTTAGCACTGTTGGATTAGAATCATCTTATGAAATATGAAAGAGTCTTTTATATGGTTTTTCAAGTCAGTCTAGAGCTTAGGTTTTGCAACTGAAATAACAAAAACAGCATGACACTAAACTGAGACTAAAAGTTAAATGCACAAAATTTGAAACAGCACATATAAAATCCGATTAATACGTTGGCTCTGGGGCAACCAAATAACAAAAACAGCATGCCACTAAACAGAGACTAAAATTTAAATGCACAAAATTTGAAACAGCACATATAAAATCCGATTAATACGTTGGCTCTGGGGCAACCAAATACACATATAAAATCCGATTAATGATATATTTTATTTTAAAATATGGAAGTTACAAATATTATATCAACTGTCACCAAACAAATCAAAATTGGATCTCATATTGTCACAAAACATTAAAGTAGAGATGGCTCAATAATTAAATGTTTCATCTTATAAAAACAACTCTTGAATTCAAAATTTAAAAACAGTACAAACATAGTAATTATAAGAACAAATATATTAGAAATGTAAAATTTAGAAGGTAAAAGAAAAACCTTTTTGGTTGAATTTGAGACTTCAAAACTCTTTGCCTGAGAGTCCAAAGAGAATATTTGCAGTAAATCTGCAGCCTCTATAGTAGTGATAAATAAAGTCAACAAAAACTTGGATGTTAACAACCTCAACTTAAGAGCTTACAATATTATTCTTCCAGAAAAAAATCGGATGTTCTTAATCCAATCAAAAACTTTATCGAACTCAGAGAACAAGCAAAATCAAAATTGTCGCAACTTTATCCATTGTTGACTGAATAAGCAAAAATTGTCTCAAGACAATTGGAGTAGTAGTACTATAATTTGTCACTTGTTTCTAAATAAAATATTGTGTAATGTTTTAAGTAAAAAAAAAAACACGGGCAATAATCAATTATATCAAATTGTCACCAAACAAATCGAAACTGGATCTCATATTGTCACAAAACATTGAAGTAGAGATGTCTTAATAATTTAAAAAGACAAGTCTTGAATTCAAATTTGTCTTGGCTTTCTTTGAGGAAATTCCTGAGCAACAACTTGCAGTGTCTTGGAAACAGCCTCATGTTTTACATCTATGAATCCTTGGGTTGCAAAGTTGCAGAGTTAAAAAAATCAAGATTTATAATAAAAAACAAATATATTAAAAGAAATACTAGCTAGTATGATTTTATAATCAACAAATGCAAATTTATGTTTTTTATATTAAATTATACTACTAAGTTTCATTTAATAATAATAATAATAATAATAATAATAATAATAATAATTCTACTTCTAAAATTTAAAGTGCCTACATTTTTAACTATTTAACCACATATTACATCATAAAATAAATTAAAATTTAGATTTATATTATTAAAAATGTAATTTGAGTTCGCATTTATAATATATGAAATTTGTTTATTTAATTAAAATATTATTTTTAATTATGAATTGTAATATAGTGATATAAATCCGGTTGGCCGGGTCAGTCCACTCGGATTGTCGAGCTTTTTGATTTGAGATCGATTGTTTGGACTAAATTGTTTTTAGGTGAAAATATTGAGCTCTAATCCTACTTTTATTTGGTTGTGTCAACCCATCGATTTTGGGGTTGGTTTGAGATCCTTACTTTGGACATTTTTTAGATTCATAAATGTTTTTACATTTTGAAGCGGTAAGTATACACACTTACACATATGGTTTTCCAACAATTACTATATTCTAATCATGTCCTAATTCTGTTATTATTAAAAGTTTTAAACTTATCATTCCCTCTTTTTGCAAGTAGCACTTTAAATTCTTAGGTATTGTAACTGGAAATGCTCATATTTAGATCTTTTTTAATACTTTCAAAGTGTTTCACCAAATTTTTTTAACTTAGTTTTTCGCTTTAACCAAATTTTGTGGATCTTCACATCAGTATGGTACCATAAAAATTATTTATTCATAGGTTTTAATCACATTCTCCTATACAAGCATAATCTTTTTTATAGTTTATGAAAATCACACTCCGCCTGAAGAAGGGATCGGAACTGCGAGGCCCTTTATTTTATGGTTGGGGCTATAACCCAATAATACACATTGGCTTAGAGATTTGACAGATAATTTTATATATGCCACTAATATCATTTAATAGGTCTAGACGGATCATTATACATTTATACATGTTAGTTCATGTTGATTGACTATCATGGTAATGATTTAGTAAATACACAAGTTTATCTCAACAAAGATTTCCTCTAAAAATCATGAAGTCATTCAATTTTTTTCATGTGTTTATCTAAAGTGATATCATAGTATATAGATTGAACCATACATGTTTTATTAGAAGATTTTTAAAACACATCATTGCCAACAATAAATACATGACCACTTGTAGAATTTGTTTTCTTTATACTCGTTAGCATTGCTGTATCTTTTCAATACAGTTGGATATCACGAGTACTGCTAATCATAATTTTGCATATATTTTAAATATCGCAAAGCGCAATTTATAGTTTTCGAGTGATCATTTCATGGATTATGCATAAACCTCACATGCTTCTTTATGAATAAGCTGATCGATTTCCAACATAAGCAATATATAGACTCGTTGCGTTTGTAATATATATTAGAGTACCAAATGGCATGTTTCCAATAATGCAAAACTATGTTAAAAATGAAAATCTCATTGTGATTGTTGAAATCTAACCATTGTTACAACTCTTAGATTAATTATTCAGTGTTCGGTTACACAGAAAATTAGATAAGGTTTTTTGCAACGGGGTCTAGTCGAAGTAGCGCAAAATGTCGACATGAATTTGTTATTAACCAATCCTTCATCATCATAGTAGACCCGATGAGAGATTGATAAATCTTCTTCACCAACTATGGGAATTCAAGAGAAGATTAGACGGTAGATTATTGTCATAACACGAGATTATTACAAAGGCTCAACATCTGATGCGAAGATCTCCTAGAGGGTTGATTCTTGGCTACCCATGGGGATGTTGCCAAGTGTACATGTTAAAAAAGTTGAACTTGAAAAATATAAATACAAAAAAAATTAAATGTACACTTGGCAACATCCCCATAGGGTAGCCAAGAATCAACCCTCCTAGAGAAAGAATGTATTGCTCGATTGTGCGTGTGCATGACTCGGGTAAGCAACAACAGAGGTCAAACGAATGAATATAAGCAGAATGGTGTTGTAAAACTTCATGAACTCCATCGATGAATTCTTCAGAGTTGCAAGTGCAAGGGGAATTGCAGCTGGTAAGCAAGAAAGTGAGGGCCGGCATAAACTCAAAAAGATTCCTCCAGCGTTAGGACAAGATGCGCATACTTAGACCTTCTTTTGTCAAGATAAGAGAGATGATTGAAATCACTAATCAGTATTTCATCCAGCAGCTAACTGATCATGTCATCGGAATTTTGCATATTGCTCAGTTTGCAACTGGAAATGTGTAGTAAAAGGAAATAGTAGGTTGAATTGTAAGAGTCGGATTCAGATTATAATAACCAAACGAACAGCAAACCAAATCATATGCGAAACCCTAAAAGAAAAATCACATCCAAATTCAAGAAATTTATACCTGATATTCATCAGATAATTAGGACTATCACTTATCATAGTAGGCTGGATGATAGATGAGTCTCTTCTCCACCAACTAGATTGTTGCAGTAACACAATAGTTGATTAAACTACATATTTGGGTTCTCTTGTTTATTTTAAACATAATGAATAATGCTCAACAGACTATCTTCTTAAAACATACTCCAAACAGGAAGAGGGTACAATAATTTTCTTCAAACACAAATTTCACTAGGAAAAAAATTGTCCAAGTTTAACTAGATAAAAAAAATTGTCCAAATTTAACTAGGTGCAAACAGCTTAACTGCCTAACATATCAATTAAAAGACTAAAAAAGACTTAACTATAAAAAAGCATAATGGACTAGAAAAAAACATTGAACAGCTTTCCCACTTTGATCATAACTTTCTCTCACAGGAGGATACAAAGGTGGGTTAGCTTCACAAGACGAATGATGTCTTTAGAAAGAAAAAAAAAACTTGGTTGAAGTCTTGACCAACAGATTCCTTTATGAAGAAAACTGGGAGGTGCTTCTGGAAAAACTCTTCTCGTGAAACTTACTGTATGGACGGCCCAATTCTTAAAAAAAACTCATCAAGTGCCCACCAAAGCTTACACTTCTTTCTTAATATGTCCATGGACCTCCTTTCAAAAAGCTGAATCTAGAAGCCATTTGAAACCCCATTTGAAATCAGTTTCGTCTCAGATACAAGTCCAGATTTCGGGTCAGAGACGTCTTCTGCAATCTTGCTATCCAAATCAGTTGGAACAGTTGAAGCAACTTCAGAATCAATTGACCTGTGAGCTTTAATGCTACCATTTGTACTATCTTTGCTTTCTTTTGTCTTCTCTGTCTGTTTGCCTTCCCATATTTGAGCCTATTTCATAATAAAAGTTTGTTAATCCAAGGTTTCCTTGCACTGTACACGATTCAATACATGTGCGTATTATCCAACTTACATGTTTCTGGAACTGCTGTTGTTTAGCTTTCTTTTCCTGGATTTTTTTCTGTCGATCCTCGTAGAAATCAAAGTCATCCAGAATGCTTTGTTTAGTTGCATGATCCTTGAATATTTTGAGCACTTGAAGCCCCTGCTCCAGTTGCACCTGTAAAAAAAACAAAATCAATTTATTCAAATGTTTACTAAATCATTAAATAAACTGAATAACGAAAACACAAGGAGAGTATACCTCTTGGGTGTCCCTACTATTAGTTACTGGTTTGTTTTCATTATTCTCCAGGGTTATATGCTTCAACAAGCTGTTTGGTACATCCTTCACTATATGCCACTTAACAGGGAAACAACCAATCCACTTGTCCTGCTGCCAGTACTCGACATTCTTGTTGAAATCCACAGGGCCAACCATCTCGGCAACACCCACAAACTGACCACTGGTATTGACCTGAGCACCAAAAGAGGATGTCAGTAAGATTAAAGAAATAAATGTCACAAACCCACGAGATTATAAGAATACTTACTGAAAAGAAGAGAAAAATGGGGGAACCTCCGGGCTTCTGGTGGGCATCGCTGTAAGCGATGTCCAACTTTTTGTTACCATTGGGAGTGCTGGACCAAATATTGTACTTGATGCTCTTATGGACATCGTCCTCACTGTATGATTTGATAATAAAAAATTTGGCATCTGAACAAGTTTTGGGAAAATCCGGTCTGTTGTATTGTTCTCGATCAGGGGTCACGCACAACGTCTCATTCTCTGTATCAATTGTTGTTACTGTCGATGGGATAGTTTGACCTTTGGCATCCAAAGCCACTGGTGAAAAGCCCTTTGGATTCTTGGAACTACTTTTAGATCTAGGACCCCGGTTCAATTCGTTAAGGCCATCAATGCTGTCATATCCATATCCGTAAAAGCCATTTCCTCTTCCTCTTATCCTGTACTTGCTATCAAAAGTCATCCATCCATTACCATTGATGCGTGTATCATAACCATTAGATCCATAGCCCAAACCTGACCTGTACGAATTTCCATACTGGTTGTATAACTTATTCGGATACATTCTATTCATGTAACCACCAGCAGTGTTCATTGGGCTTGGGTGATGCAAACCCTGAAAATGAAACATGCCATAAGCATATGTTCAATAAAAGTAGAAAACAAAGATTAAGTTCACAGTACTATGAGAAAATAGTCATGCATTGAATACTAAAAATAAATAAATGTGATGGATAACTAAGATAGTGATATTTAGACATACAGTCAAGTGAGGTCGAAAATTCTGGTTCCTGGAAGGAGCACCATTGCCATTTGATATGGCCGAGCTAGTAACATTCCGAGGCTGACCTTCGGAGAAGTACGGATTCTCTAGCCATGGAACTGGAGATTGTACACCATCAAATCCAAATCTCAGATTCTGATAAGCCGACATGGGAAATCCACCGGGGAAAGCACAGTTACCATTAGAAGTTGAATTCTGATGTTTTGGTCTTGCTGCCCATGTACCGTTATTTGCTTTGGCAATGCCACTAGATTTTGAATTAGTAGAATCTAAAGGCAAAGGTGCTTTGTCAGTTCCAGCAGAGGCAGCAATTTCACCCTTTGTTGAGGCAGCAGGGGTAGGGTACTGACTGCTTGGAGTGGATGATGGGAAATACGGAGTTGGGTACTGATAGTGATGTGCTCCATAAAGCTGACCATTATGCCCCATGGTTGGAATGGGGGAAGCAGCAGGTGAATAAGGTCCATAAGGAGTATAGCCAAAGCCATAAGATCCCTGAAGAAATCCCAGAAAGAAAAATGAAATGAATACATGTTAAAAATCAGTGAGAAATCAATGACAAGGCTAATAATACCAAATTGATTACAAAAATATGAACTCACTGGAGTCAACTCCACTCCATCCTGGTTAATGTATCTTGTGTAATCCTCCCACTCCTTGCCATCCATTCCTATAAATGAATCAGTTAAGAACTATTTATTGTACAAAGAGGAATTATGAAAACTACATTAAACAACAGCTCTACAGATTCCAAAGGAACAAACTTACCACCATAATAGAATGCCGCAGGAGGGTAAGCACTTGGAACATAGCACAAATTAGGATCCATTAAATCAGGTAATAAGGGTGTGAGAGATCGATCAGACTGGATTCCATTAGCCAAGATACCAGAATTGTTAGATTTCTGCATATAACATTTATAATCAGCGTAACATGAGGTACAAACAGAGTAATTATATGAACATCTTTGAAATTTAAAATTCTGAGGGTAAAACAAAAACCTTTTTGGTTGAATTTGGGACTTCAAAACTCTTTGCCTGCGAGTCCAAAGACAGTTTCTGCAGTAAATCTGCAGCCTCTATAGCAGTGATAAGTAAAGGAAGACATTATAGAACACGACAACAAAATATCCGGAAAAAAAATCATATCTTTGGTAATCTGAAAACCATAGCAAAGCAAACCTCCCACAATATTGATTTCACAGCTTTTCATTTAATAAAAAATAAAAATAAGAGCTTTACGACTCGGTTGATATAATAACCCCACCTCAGTGTGAGAGTAACAAACCCACCACCAATAAAATAGGAAAAAGGTTTTAAAAAAATACAGTAAACAACTGTTTATGCAGAAAAAAATATAGTTTCATCATTTATAAACAGCAAAAAAAAGTCTTGAAGGTAAAAGTAAAACAATTTGTAAAAGGGGGAGCAAAGAAGGCAAACAATAAAGCTCAGATCTACAACATCAACAAGGATAGGAATTCAAACAGCTAATATATATACATACACACCAGCAGAAAATTCAAATGAAAATTTAATAAAAAGCAGCTCAAAAAGAGAACCAAATTTATATATATACATATATAGAGAGAGACAGAGAGAGAAAGCACGGTGATGTCAAAAAAGGATACGATCTGCCGCCGGAGGAGCAGGTGGGGCAACGGTAGCCATGAGCAACGGCTGATTTTTTTGAGCAGAGACAGAGAAAGAGAGAGAGAGGGAACCCTAGGAGTGAAAGGAGGGAAAGCCGCCAGAAAAGAGCAAACGATTTCGAGGGTTTTGGTGTAGTTCAAATACTACTACTAACTCTTCTTTCTCCCCGGTCCCCATATTTCCTAACAATTGCATCACCAGCCCCGTTATGTCTTATGTTTTGGATCGATGACGTGGCTTACTTTAATTGGTCCGCTTGCATCACCACACGTGCGCGTGTTGTGCTACTGCTACTGAAATAATTATAATGGATTTACCGGGCGGAATGCGAAAAGACAAGGGTATCCCTAACATCTAATACACAATAATTAATTAATTTTCTCATTATATTAATCTGAAAACTACATAAAATTAAAAAAAAAAAAAAAAAAAAACTTGTAAGAAACACAGTACAGTATACTATATCATCATCACATCCTTCATAGTCAGTGAAATATACCAACAAACTATTGGAATAAAATGTTTTTAGTTGCACTGATTGATCCTTCAATTGATCAAAACTGTTTCACCCCTCTTAAGAAGATCATTTTAGGCACACAATGCAGAGACCATACATGTACACGACGTGCACCACTCTAGACGAGTCGACTATGCAAAAGACTAATTCTCATCATTCATCGGTGTTGTTTCCCACAAAATGAGGCTCCGAGGGATAGACAAAGACAGCGGATGATGCAGTCGAAGGCTGTAAGCCAGCAGAGTATTTGACCGAAGTCAAACTAACTCTTGGAAGCTGCAGAGATCCTGAGCTCAGAGGTACTAGAGTGTAGCTCAGAACATGAGCAGAGCTCGGCAGCACAAATACCGTGTCACTGTTGGGCCCAGACACTACAAAACTCTGCGAATCGGATATTGAGCATTTTATCTCCTGGAGCAACTGCGTGTGATTATTAATTTTCACAGAATATGTGAAGGGATTTCCAAGCACGGCATGAGGGGGGCATTCTAAACTCACCACCAGGGGAGGTAGCTCCACATTCACATCAGGAAGTCTAAGTTTCGTCACTTGAGATTGAATAGCAAGAGGATGAAACTGTTCGTCCCCTTCTCTTGAATCCCTTAGCCATCTCAGACAAACAGTGCCAATTTTCAGCTTGCTACTATTTACATTAGGAGTGACTGTGAAGACCTTCTTGAACTCTTCACCCGGGACATGAACAATGTGTTCTCCGAATTCTTCCTGCTCAGGGTGTATGCTGCACGACCCGTTACTCTTTTCCACCTCAATAGATATAGAGAGCAATCTCAGTGGCACCTCGGAACAATTCTTAATGCTTACTACAAGCATAGTCAATTCGTTTAGAGCTAGCGATGGTATCTGATCGGGTTCGGGGACAGACTTGATCTTCGACAGAAGGAGTGGGTCCCGCCTAAATGGAAGCATGTATCGGTG
Organism: Euphrasia confusa; assembly: GCA_954870475.1. Taxonomy (NCBI): domain Eukaryota; kingdom Viridiplantae; phylum Streptophyta; class Magnoliopsida; order Lamiales; family Orobanchaceae; genus Euphrasia; species Euphrasia confusa. The sequence goes on from OX940965.1 coordinate 76,149, forward strand.
GCTGATTGTGACGGCGGTTTTGCCTTCAATCTGCAGGCTTTTATGGACATGCACTTTCTGCACACTGGGTTCGACATTCTGAGGGTAGTAACCTAACGAGACATACAGCATGATAGGCTTAGGACGATTCCACTTGATTTTGAGTTTGCAGGACCACGAGTCTCCCACTTCTAGAGATGGAATTGAAATCAATCCGAAAGACGGCTGGATTTTCCGGATGTTATTAGACAGAGTTTCAGAGGCATTGCATGATATGTCAACAAGCTCAACATGAAGATTCTCAGCCGAGAAAGTTTCGTCTTCTCTCGGACTAAGCAGGCCACCACCTCTTGTATCTACCAGATTAATTTTCAACTCGCCCGAGTACACTGCATGCCCTTTAGAAGCAACTGTGACGGGCAAAATGAACGTTTCTCCAACCAACGCAGAGCCAGGCGAACCTAAAATTAAATCCACTTGTGGGTCCGGTTCTTCAACCTGTATAGCCTTCTGTCCAGAGAATGCCAGAGCAAGATCTGTGGTGGGAATGGTTTCCAGTTGGTTTTCGAATTTCCAAAGGGGTATGTCGTTCATTGAGGCAGGGCTTTCAGCTCTGCAACAAATTGTGAAGTGGGGTCCTAATCTTGCAATTGCATAAATGCACTCAAGCTTTCCGCTTTGATCTGCATTTAAAATGATAAAGTCTTATTTTCTAGCATGGATTCAAATCACAGAATAGAATAAGACCAACTCAATCTGAAGCAGCAAAAAGTCTTACCTATGCTAGTTTTCACATCAAACTATAAGAACAATGCCATATTGTGGATGACATGATATGATCCGCATCGTTTGATGTTAAACACCTTGAGTAGGCAAGTGGTTTTCATAAAGAAAACTATAGATAGCTGGAAAATTGGCCAAGCATTTGTTTTAGATTTTAATGGTAATTTTAGTTTCATATGAAGTAGAAAAGTTGAAAAGAAAAAAAGGTTTAAATTTCATTATTATATTTCTAGTAGGAATCCTCATGTACACTACAGCCACTCAACACAATCCTCAGTTTACCAGGCATAACACTATGTACTTTTGTTACACAAGATAGGGATGAGAAAGTACTACTCCAACTTACTGGATTTTATCTCGTAAGTTAACCGCAGCCATTTGTTCGTTGCAAGGACTAAAGATGGAGCTGTCTCAACTCTGCAGCCTGTTTGTACATTTGAGATTGCAGCTATGTTTGGCTTTTGGTCATTCCTAATGTTAAAATTACACTCTGGCTGATTAAATTGCACCTCCAACTGATCGATCTCAACATTTGTTGGCAATTGGGTCCGAAGTGATATAGTGATAAGAGACAGGGCACCTGGCTTAACCGTTGGTTGATGAAAAGCAACCGAAGCAAGAAGTACCACCCTTAGGGGACTCACGAGATCAATTTCGAGATAAAGAGGGCAATCACTACTTACTATGAGGTGACTGTTCTCTTCTTTCAAAGTGAGTTCCGATTCCCCCCTGCCAACCTCAAATGCTTCCTGGTGAATCTTTGCTCTCTGTGAAAGAGTTGCGGGCCCAGCAGGGCCACAATATTTAGAGGATGGTTCGGAAGTATTAGTTGTTACTGGTAGTGCAGCCATCTCAAGTGAATATTCTATGAAATCCTTCAATGAACCAATTCCCCTCGAACACTCTCGTAAATAGCCCAATACTTCCCATAATGACAGGATCCATCCTTCACGTCGATAAAGACTTGCAATATTATCAAATATTAGTTTGGCATTACTAAAGTCACATATTGCAAAATATTCTCTAGCCAGCTGGCATCCACAATAGGCAGCTGCCCTCTCAGCCTTTAAGTTAATGTACGCTTCATGAGATCTTTTTAGGAGAGCAATAATTTCGAAGGAATCCTGGAGCCTCTTCCCTTCAACAAGTGTATAATGGACATATTCATTATCAGTTAGGCTGCATACAGATTGAGAAAGACATTTTCAATAATATATAATAGGATAATTTTAAGCGCTTTGCAGGGATATGAAGGGAAATACAGTTAGTTAGTTAGTTAGTTAGTCCTGTTGAACTCACGATTGCATCATGTAATTCTCCTCACGCTCAAGTAGCCTGGCAAACTGACCATGATACACAGAAGCAACCACAGACTCAGCATTCCCATCAGTTGAAACGACATCTTCGGACATAGATAGTGCGAATTCCAAACATATATTTTTTTCCTTCAGGTAGTTAGCTGCCAACTGTTTAATGATTGTCAAAATGCAATCGAAAAAGAAAAACTCTATCATTAAATAAAGAAATTTTTGAACTTTCATTTTGAAATATTGAGTCACATCATACCTGATAATAGTAAGCAGGATGGAATTCCCATTCTGTTGGTTTATCTGCAGGAAACGAGGCCATGCTCGGAAAAGGCATAATATTGGCAGAGCTGGTTTCCAATAGTTGAGCAAATACCAAATATTGTCTGCTTAACCATTCCCAATGAAGAAAAATAACTTCTTGTGCTCCCTCGAGTTTCCTATAATTAGCGGTGTGCTTGCGGAACCACGTAATTGCTTCCACAACTTTTCCACCATGTAGCAATAATGTTGACATCTTAAAATACAGTTGTTCGGCGACAGTCTTAATCTCAACTAAGCGTTGGATTGGAGGCATTCTTGTTGACACTCCAACCATCTGTGTTCAACCAGAGATGCAATGACACAAAGAATGCATGAAAAAAATAAACATAGAGCACTGTAAAAAAAACAGAATTTAACTCTAGCAGTGAGAGCAACTGGTTCATCTGGACAGGATAAAAGGTCCTCAAATGTGATAAAATTAAACAAGCAAGGAAAAAAGAGAAATAACGAACTAAACCTCCATTTTTATACAAGGCAAAAATATCAAGTAAGAATAGGGTTTCTCATTTTAAGCTGTGAGTTTAATATGACTTTTGTCAAGCGTGGTGAATGTTCTTTGGCAGCCTGAATTTGATTGGTTACTGAAGTGCATACAAACTTCGTTTTTTAAAGTTTGTTTTGGGAATATATAATTTCCTAATAAGGTAGGTACATGTGATCAATAAAACCTTCTAACATACGCTTTTTCTTACAATTACTATTATATTTGAGGCAAATTGGACATCTTTCTTACATTTGATATGCGTGTTATGTAATCATGTTGACCCATGCATCAGCATCTAGCAAAGCAAACTAGAAATGTAAATCAACTTTGAGTCTGCGACTGATTGAATAAGTACCTCTCGGAGAACATGATAAGCATCCTCATATAGCTTGAGAGCTTCAGGCCAATCTCTTCGAAATTCTGCATATACAGCAACCTAGCATTTGATAAGATTTAGAAATTAAGAGAATGGAGGAGTAAACTGGTACATAAAGGACGGGGACAATGCTAAGATCATGATGTCTTCCAATGAGTGTAGGATCAGTAAGGCACAGATAGTCATGTCAAATACCAAAATGTTTACATGCTCAATGGTGCATATTCCTAAGCTTTTAGTCCACATAAATCAGAATAAAAACCAAATTTAAGCACATTTATATATGAAGTAAATAGTGGAAAACCATGACTGTGCTCAATAAAAAAAATCACATTAACTACTCTAGGAACTAAATATCCGGTGACTCTTTGAAGAAAATAGGAAGCACCATAAAAATAGAAACAGCTTACTTTGAAACAATAACGAACATTCAACTCTAGTGAGCTGAGGTTTTTCTTCTCAAGACGCAGTTTTATTCTTCGCCCTTCATCTCTGTAATATGTACTTGCCAGATCTGCAAATGCAGTCCAGAGTCTGCATAGATATACGTAATCAGGCTTCATATCAAAACAATGTACTGTTTTACATGCAGTCCCCTAATTTTAGCCCTCGTGATATTATTAAGAAGATTTACTCAGAAAAAGTTATTAAATATTTAGTTTAAGACAAGAATGATTTTCTCAATAATCATGAAAGATGGGGAAAAGATAAAAGCAAGAAACATGAATAAGAAGGTAATTAGAGTCCATGCCTGCTCAAAGATTGTTTAAGCTCCAATGGATCATCTGGTACAAAAACAATTAGATTCTTTGAATCTACTTCTGCACGTTTCCGCAGTGCAATCATGCGATCTTCAATTGTGTCATCTGCAACAGATTTTTTCAGATGAAACCGAATCTCCAAGGTAATTGTATGGAAGAAAACATGCGAAATGGACAATAAGCAAATGGGTGGGAATAGTAGCACCTATAACAATTCACATCCTATTTCATATTTCAAGCTTGTAAACAAATAGGTCACCTAGATGACAAGGAAAGCAAGTTTATGAGCCTATTCTTGGAGGAACATTTAGGAAGCAGAAATTGATACAACAGAAAAATGGGCTCTACACAATTGCTTGTTCAATAATGTCGAAAATGTAGGACCAGCATGCCTTATGTTTTAAGCATATGCATATGTCAAAAATATTAGAGGAATTCAAACGAGCTTATAGCATGATTTTGTATCCATATATTTCCTCTTCTTGACTAAACATTGCTAAAGCATAATGAGGAATTATGGTGAGTAACTAGTAGAAGGATTGCAAGATAAATCCGCATATACAGACAGATATCTTCATATAAGAGATAGGGCCCCTTATAAATATTAAGATGCACCATACATCTAAGCTCTGAAGCAAATATTGTTCATTAGGAATGTAGCACAAGTCTCAAGCAATCACATTAAGAAAATGACTAACAAAAAAAATGAGCCCACCGAACATCTCAAACTAGTGAAGTGAAAGAATAAAAACAAGAAAGGAAAACGCAAATACAAAAAACATCACTGCAGGAAAAATGTAATATCACATTCAAGTATAAATGTGAAGCATAGCCCAAGATATAGAGGCTTTTCTGACCTTTATGTCCTGCCGGAGCAACAACGACTACAGCCAATTTGATGTTTCTCCCACGAATCGTGGTCCTATCATAATAGCCAAATTGTTACTTAACCGGAGTTAACAAATAGCATCATAAAAATGGCTTGATTGCGAGTTTGTTTGTTTGATGAAAAAAGAAAGAGGATGCGTACTTGAGATTTTCGAGATCGGAGCAGACCCGGAGCCACTGAGCGGGGTCACCAGAGAGATCAGAAGAGTTAAAAAGAGCGGCGACAACGGCGGGGATCCTAGTCCGGTGTTTGGTGAGCCAATCTCTCCTGAGAATGCCTCCGGCGGGATCAGAAGTCTCTCTGGGAGGTTTTTTCGGGGGGATCATAGAGATCTTGGAGAAATCTGGCAATGCGATGGTATTCATCGGTGGCTGCTGCGAGTGGAGGTGCGCCGCGATCAAGCCATGGACCTCCGGACAGCCAACGACACACGATAAAGCTACCGGCGGGGTGCGGAGCTCCTCTGGGTAGTCTTCCATTGATGGTGAATTGAACGGAGCTTTCTTCACTTGGGATTTTAGAGAAGAAGAAGACGACTTAAGCTGAAAGCAGCATCGCGGTGTGGGTGTGGTGTGGAATACGGAAGCAGGAACAAATTCATCAGTCTTTGTGGGCTGGGCCTTCGATTTCTTTCTTTAGAAGGGCTACGCGCATTTGGGCCCAACCCAAAGATGTGTAAGGACCGAAAGAGTGTTAGTATATTACAAACAAAACACCCCAATGTTTAGCTTAAGTACGATAAGAACCATTACAACTTCAAAATTTCAAAATATCCCCTTAATATATACTGTAACTGTAGTTTGGTTTTAGTTTTGAACAAGATGAATTCAAGAGCTATGTGAAAGTTGTGATGCTGATAAAAAAGAAGTACTAGTAGTAATGTTTATGTAAGAAGCCATACGAGAGACTAGCAACTAGTGTTGTTGATGGCAATGAGATTTATGTATAGGCGAAAAACACTGAAATTTGTTCCTTATTAATAGACAATACAGTGTGTCATATTGTCAAGTTGTCATGATACATTGAAAGCAGCAAATACAGAGAGACTCAGACTGAGACTCTTTCTGGCATCGGGTGGATATGAATTGGAAGTCCTTTCTCTGGTGCGAGCATCGGGTGATACATGATTCTCTCTCCTGGAATCACTAAATCCCAAGTGAACCTTCGAATGACGTTGTGCAGAAACGCAAGTATCTCTAACCGAGCAAACTCCTTACCCACACACATCCGGGGTCCTCCTCCAAACGGAACAAAACTATACGGAACAGGAGCAGCACCATCGAATCTTGACGGATCAAACTTGTACTCCTCAGGAAATAAGCTACCATCCAAATGTGTCACTAGCGAATTCCAGTACAGCTGTGTTGGTTTTTGTCATACAAAATTAAAATTACTATTATTATTAACTCTTTTTTCCGAGACAAAACTACTATACGTACCTTCCATCCTTTGGGTATGGTATAACCCTCGTGATGTATGTCCACCAAAGCTTCTCTAAAGGCACCCGTTACAGGAGGCCACAGTCTCAGAATTTCCGACACTACATTCCATGAGTACTTCATCTTCTGTATATCCTCCCACTGAAGAAATTCTCCGGCACCTTCTTTTGATGACGCGATTTCATTTTGCTCTGATATTCAATTTGTGTCGTCTTAAGTAAATAATAATGATAATACTCCGTATATATGAACTAATTAATGAGCTAATACAGACCTCTCAACACCTTCTCGTAGACCTGAGGATGTTCAGCTAGAACTTTTATCAGCATTGTGATTGTACTGCTTGAAGTGTCGTGCCCTGCAAAGACTAGCAAGAGTATGTTGTTGGCTATAACCGATTCGGACATGAACTCCCCATTTTCATCTGGTCTGACAAGCAAATGAGACAAAAGGTCCTGTGAAGGCGAAGCTCTTTTCTGTTCCAAGGCCTCTCTCCTCTGTCGAACTATTCCCCCGAGTTCCTTCTTGATAGCAGCCGTCGCTCTCATGGCGTAGTAAAATTTTGTTCCTGGGATATCGAGAGGGATGTTAATCATTCCATCAAGGAAAATGTTGAAGAGGGCTGCAAGCTTCTTGATTTGTGACTGATCTTCGATGCTCATAAAGAAGCGACATGCCAGCTCGAACGTATACAGTTTGATTGCTGGAAACACCTTCAACTCCTTCTTGCCCTGCCAGTGAGTGTCTATGTGTTGCTGCGAAACGAGATCCATTGTCTCGATGTAGAGTTTGGTGAAGGCGTCAGGGCTTAGGAAATACGAAATCATCTTCCTCATCTGCGTGGCTTGCGAGCCCACGGCAGTGGCGAGGCATGGGCCGAGAAGCTTCCTGACAGAAGCAGGCCACCAGGCAACGACCAGCTTATTCTCGTTTGCGAACAGCAGCTTGTTCCCGGTGGGACCGCACAGCACGGCCATGGACTCCCCGAGAAGGCAAGTCTTGAAGACCTTTGGATTGTTGTACTTTTGCATTCGGTCTTGGACAAATTTCTCGGGGTTTCCTTGGCTTTGGCCGTGGATGAAGGCCAGTGTCTCGCCCAGAACAGGCCATCCGAAGCTCCCAGGTGGAAGATTACTTCTGATATTGTTTTTGTTTTTGCTTTTGGAGAAGAAGAAGAAGAAGACGGTGATGATCAGAATTACAGCAGCTGTGCCTGTGATGAAGAGGTAGTAGTACTGATGAAGATCCATTATTGTTTTTGATGCTGGAAACTACACTAGTAACTGGTGCATATGTACAAGCAAGTCAAAGAAATCATAATCATAATAATATAGAGCCATTGTCTAATTGACTTTTGAGCTCGAAATCCAACATTGCATCTGAGTAATAAAATAATGGCAAATGGCTTAATACAATAATAGAGTACAGAAAAATATGCCACCACCAGCATTCAGCAGGAAATTAAAACAAGCCCACAGTACAGATATGATCATCATAATGTAGTCTAGGTGGCTGAGTGAGGTTGAAGACGAATCGGAAGGCCTGTTGCTGGACTAGGAACCGGATCATATCGAATCTTCTCGCTTGGATTCACCAAACTCCACCCGAATCTCCTCACAGCATTATGAACGAATATGAGTATCTCCAGACGAGCAAACTCTTTCCCCAAGCACATCCTAGGCCCCCCACCGAACGGAACAAACGAATACGGAGCCGGGGCCCCCGACCCTTCGAATCTTGATGGTTCGAACTTTTCAGGCTCTTCGAAGAAGCTTGGGTCTCTGTGCGTCCACGCTGAGCTCCAGTACAACTGCATGCATACCAACAACATTGTAGTAAAAAGTAAATAATTCATATATATACTTTTTACTAGAGTACTTACTTTCCATCCTTTGGGTATGTCATACCCTTCATACTTTATGTCGACCAATGCTTCTCTAAACGCGCCTGTCAGCGGCGCCGACAGCCTCATAACTTCACACGCAACATTCCAGGAGTACTTCATCTTCTGTAAATCCTCCCACTGCAGATATTCACCCGCCTCTTTCGATAATGCTACTTCATTTTGCTCTGCTTAATTCCCAATCACCAAATTAACAATTATATCGTACATTCCGTGAAATTAAATTCAAATAAGAAACACCGACCTGCCAGCACTCTGTCGTACACCCGAGGATTCTCCGCTAGATATTTCACCAGGAGTGTCATAGCCGAACTCGAAGTGTCGTGCCCTGCAAATAAAAGCATCAGTATGTTGTTTACGATAACCGCCTCGGACATGAACTTTCCACTCTCGTCGGGGTAGGCTAGCAAGTGCGACAAAAGATCCTGCGAAGGTACAGCAGCTTTGCATTCCAAGTCGACCCTCCTCTGTTTGGTTATCGCTAGTAGTTCCTTTCTGATCGCATTTGCCGCTCGTTTCGCTTTTGAAAACCTCGTCCCGGGGAAGTTCAAGGGAATCGAAATGACCCCTTTTATGAAAACATTGAAGAGCTCGGCAAGCTTGGAGATCTCGATCGGATCCTCAAGGCTCATGAAGAGTCGACAGGCCACTTCAAATGTGTATTCTCGGATAGTCATGAAGGCTTTTATCTCTTCTTTACCTAAAAAAAAACAGTAACATTCTGATCTCAGATATCAACTTCACATATTTTTGATCGATGAGTACGTACCTTCCCAGTGAGTGTTGATGTGTTGGCGAGCCACCATATCCATTTTCTTGATGTAAAGCTTGGAAAATGCATCGGGAGTGAGAAAGTAAGAAACCATTTTCCTCATGTGCACGCCTTGGATACCTCCGGTATTAGCTATGCATTCCCCGAGTATCTTTTGCACAGACGAAGGCCACCAAACGGTGACCAACTTATTTTCGTTCTTGAACAAGAACTTGTTCCCGGCCGGCCCATACAGCACAGCCACAGACTGCCCATTCAAACAAGTCCTGAACACATCCGACTTGTACTTTTCCACTCTCTCTTTGATGAACATGTGCGGGCTTCCCTCCATACGGGCATTCATAAATTCAAGTGTTTCGCCGAGAAGTGGCCAGCCGTGTCGGCCTGGAGGAAGATTCTTGCTGGAGGATCGCTTGCTTTTCTTGATGATCAAGAAAAGCATCACAAAGAGGGCGATGCCAACAAGAACTATAGGGGTTGAGGGATTTGAAAACATTGCTACCATATCTGCAGATTCAACAAATTAAAAAGAGTGAAGCAGTATATATAATCCTCTTTGCAAGTAAAACACTTATCTTTATACTCCCTCCATTTCCTTGTTATATGAAAACAGGTAAGCACAATTAATTTTAACATAACCAAAAATGTTAGTCTCTTAAACAATACTAAAGGAAATAATAATGACTCTTTAAATTTGACAGTTAACTAATAACTGAAACTAGGAACAAATAAAGGAAATAATCAATATGAGTATATATGGAATAGTAGTATTAATTATCAGCTGAGAAATCAAATATGGAGTTTTCTTTATTATATGAGAGGTGGATCCACACTGTAAAAACTATAGAATGGCCAAAGTACATTGTGTCATAATAATACACTGTATATAGTAAGTAACCAATTTTCCAAAAAAAAAAAAAAAAAGAATTATGCTATGCACTATCAGGTCGGTTATCTGATGCCTAGCGCCTAGACGGATGGATTCATACATAATACGAGATCACAAAGCTAGATGTTCATAACAGACAGATAACATAATTAGATGATAATGATATAGCCGCAAAATTATCGAATAATCTCATTAAAAAGAAAATGAAATCATTACTTATGTTGAAGGATTTCGGTCTCGTTCTCTCCTGCACCAGTACTTTCAACCGAGTGAACAACGAACCCCACCTTCACAAGTTGCAAAACACCATTGTTCCTTTTTGCAAGCCTGTTTTCAGAGATTCAATTTACTACTCAGACTCTGAGTTCATATTTGTTGACCCATTGAAAGTGTACCAAATTTTTATTTTTGGTTATTTAAAATTTATTTAGTTACTGATCATTTTAATTTACTGAAGTAAACAATACTTCAGTAACAATAGATTTTTTGAATAAATTAAGCAGGCAGTCTCAAATCTCCATCAGGGGAGTCAGTCTAATGAATAAAATGCAAACACACAGATAGATGCATGAGTGCAACTTGCATGCAATTAACTTGAATGATCGATGATCATATAGTCTGCGGCTGCGGCTGAAGACGAATCGGAAGGCCTGTGGCTGGAGTAGGAACAGGATCATATCCAACCCTCTCACCTGGATTCACCAAACTCCACCTGAATCTCGTCACAACATTATGAAGGAATATCAGTATCTCCAGACGAGCAAACTCTTTCCCCAAGCACATTCGAGCCCCCCCACCGAATGGAACATAGGTATACGCAGCTGGGCCCGAATCTTCAAATCTTGATGGCTCAAACTTTGCAGGCTCCTCGAAAAAGCTCGGGTCTCTGTGAGTCAACGACGAGCTCCAGTACAACTGCATGCATACCCAACAACGTAAATTAAAATCAAATTTCTATTATCAAAGATTTATGTTTTGTAGTTTTACTACAGCACTTAACTACATATACTACTTACTTTCCATCCCTTGGGTATGTCATAACCTCCATACTTTATGTCAACCAATGCTTCTCTAAACGCGCCTACAAGTGGCGGCGTTAGCCTCATAACTTCACACACAACATTCCAAGAGTACTTCATCTTCTGTAAATCCTCCCACTGGAGATATTCACCACCCTCTTTCGATAGTGCTATTTCATTTTGCTCTGTTTCCCAATCACCAAACAATTAGAGTATGTACATCGTTAGATAGCATGCATTAAGAATTCCAATAAAACACACTTCTGACCTGCCAACACTCGTTCATACACCCGAGGATTTTCCGCTAGATATTTCATCAGCATTGTCATAGCGGAACTCGAAGTGTCGTGTCCTGCGAACAGAAGCAGCAGTATGTTATTTACGATAACCATCTCGGACATGAACTTCCCACTTTCATCGGGATAGGCTAGCAAGTGCGACAATAGATCCTGCGATGGTATAGCAGTTTTGCATTCCAAGTCAAGCCTCCTCTGTTTGACTATCGCTAGTAGCTCCTTCCTGATAAGATTTGTCGCAGTTTTCGCTTTGAAAAACCTTGTCCCCGGAATGTTTATAGGGATTGATATGACCCCTTTTATGAATACATTGAAGAGGTCTGCAAGCTTGTCGATTTGACTCGGATCATCAATGCTCATAAAGAGTAGACAGGCCACTTCAAACGTATATTGTCGGATAGTCGGGAAGGCCTTTATCACTTCTTTACCTAAAGACATTGAAATTCCCCACATTTTCTCAAGTTAATCACTAGCTAGTCAATATATATACATGATTAAGAGCTGTTTTTTTATCAACCGAATATCACTTGATCTTCAAAGGACATGTTCTTTTGGACTTAATTGCAGTCCGTTTCAGTTCAGTTCAAATAGTTTCAGTTCAGTTCAGACTCATTTAGTTCAGCTCGATTAAGTTTTTTTTTTAAATAGAAAAAAATGAATTTGAATTAATAATTTCAAGTATACAATCTAGTTAATGATAAAATATTATTTATACTTTTAAAAAAATATTATTTATATTTAAAAAAAAATATTATTTATATTTTAAAAAAAATATTAATTTATAAAAATATTATTATTTTTTATAAAAAATCAGTTCAATTCACTTCACTTCAATTCAGATCTATTCAGTTCAGTTAAATTTAGTTCAGTCCAAAAGAACAGGTTCTAAATACATAAAGACGTTAGGATATCGAGTACGTACCTTCCCAGTGAGCGTCGATATGTTGGCGAGCCACGATGTCCATTTTCTTGATGTAAAGCTTGGTAAATGCATCAGGAGTGAGAAAGTAAGAAACCATCTTCCTCATATGAATGCCTTGGATCCCTCCGGTGTTAGCTAGGCATTCCCCGAGTATCTTTTGCACGGACGGAGGCCACCAAACTGTGACCAACTTATTTTCGTTCCTGAACAAGAACTTATTCCCGGGCGGCCCGTATAGCACAACCATAGACTGCCCCAACAAACAAGTTTGAAACACATCTGACTTGTACCTTTCCAATCTCTCTTTGATAAACCTCTGTGGCGTTCCTTCCATACCCGCTCGCATGAAGTCAAGTGTTTCACCGAGAAGTGGCCAACCGAGGCGGCCTGGAGGGAGATTCCACTTAGAGGATTGCAGCCTTTTCTTGATGATCAGGTATAGTATGGTGAAGAGGATGATGAGCATGAGAATCAAAGGGGTTGAGGGATTTGAAAACCTTGTTGCCATATCTGCACAATCAAAAACTCTCAAACACATTCATATATATGATATACATATAATCCACTTTCTTGAGCTAAATAAAAGTTAAGTGAGTGATGATGCATGTTTTCAATACAAAAATTTAAAGAAGAAAATAGAACAAATACCTGCTGCAGATTCAATCACCATTGTATTGACACAAATAAATCTTGCAGAATATATATATACTATTACTCCTTGGTTTTCTGTGTGTTTATATAGGAGTACTGTATAATGTATATTTACACTCCCCATTTACATTTCAGAGTTATTTGAAAACAGGTCAGCCCACTTAATTTGGAGAGGTGGGTCCATAACCAAAAATGTTATTTTCTTAAAACACATTATTACTATTGCTCACTCACTGTAGTTAGTGCATAACTAATTCAATCTCCAAATTTGACAATTAATAAATGCAGTTTCTTACCAAATAAAATAAACACTCAAATTTTATTATGAGACTGTCTGTCCCAGCAATAATAATATTCATCAGATATTGAAAGTAAAAGAAAATATATAAATCATAAATATTTATGTATATTGTAAATTTGTAATGTATGGTAGTTCGCTGTTCATAGCAATTGCAAAGAATAAAGGGCAACCACAATAACATTTGGTTCGTGCAGATTTATCGGATAAAAAACGATGGAAGGATCAATTATGGGAGGCGGAAATCGCAAGATTTGAAGGTACGTAAAAACCCTTCGAAAATATCCTCAGCGAACGGCAGTAGAGGCAAAATCAATATGCACATTGCACTCGATTCGCATGATGACTGAATAGAGTTCCTTTTCTGGATCACCCTCTATAAGTTGAATGAAACCACTATTATTATGTATTTGCATATGATCCTCAGCACAATATATGTTTCTGATCCATCAGAGGATGCTGCAAAGACAACGTTGGCTGCTTTCCTCTTCATCGTCGGTATCCCCTGTTTCACTAATCAAACAATTCCTCAGTACACTTGACTTGAGATGCAGAAATTGGAAGGATATGCAACTTATGAATAATGCACAGTGAATGTATACAAGTTTTGATCGATACATAGTTTTCACTCATTAGAAAAGGAGAAAGGGATCGACTTTTCTAGTTGTCAGCTAGCCATAAAATTACCACCATTAGAAAAAGAATCCAGTGATATGAATTCTAAAATTTATGCTGACCGATTTCGCGTTTCCTTATTTGTAATAAACATCTTTAAAAAGAAAAGTAATTTGCACACACACACACACACCAAAAAAAATAAGCACCTGGACTCAAACTCCTTGATCTGAGCAAGTTCTTTCCCAGAGAAATCAATCCACTGTACTCTTTTCTTCTCATCAGGCCCACCTGTGCATTTCCTCAAACAGCTCTTGTGCACCACATTCTCAGAAGACGACTTTCCAGAAACAGAAAATTCATCCGTTAGAGAAGAAGGTACAACAGCAACGACATGTGGGTCAGAAGCATAGAGATGATGAGCTGAAGAAGAGGGTTTGCAGAAGCAGATAAATGGACACTGGATCTTGCAAAACAATACCCTCATCAATATGCCTCCTTTCATCAATCAACAACACTTCATATTTTCTTTTCTTGATTTCTTTTTTATTTTATTTTATTTTGTTCTCCTCCCACATCTGCTCTTGAACAAAACTGTAAAATTTGGCTCCCTTCATAGGATTAGTAATTCAAAATACAGAATTTTGAAAGGAAAAAAAAGATCGTTTTTTCATTCCTCCAAGAAAAGCTAAAGACTTTATACCTTTAGAGATGCAAAATCTTTCGTTTTTCTTTGTTGCTCAAATTAAGCAGAAGAGGAGAAATTAGTGATTCTTGGTTCAGGTTTGTGATGAAGACTTGCAACAAATTTTATATTATTAAAAAAAAACTAACTAACTAACCACTCAAGTACTAAAATTATCCATACAACTCACTTATTATGTACTAGAATTTAGAGAGTATGGAAGAAAGGTAGCAGTGGAGTGGAGTCACAGAAATAGATGGAATCATCTGTGAGGGGAATTGAAAAAAATAAATAAAGAAAAAGACTATCCTACCCTCTCTCAGACTCAGAGACAAGACAATGCATTCACCTCCATGATTCCATAATGAAAACCAACTGACATGGTTAAAAAAACAAAAAACAGAGATTAGAAAGAACAGAACAAAAAGAAAGGGAATGCTTAGCTGGAAAGTCCAGACAAACTAACTGTCAGACATTCCATATTAATATAATATACTTCACACATTTTTTTAACTAACTGTGCTACAGAGCCTACTAAGGAAAATATTTTTATGAGTGACTACACTTAATTCTAGAATAATTAAATATTCTTTGATGGAATTACAGTAAAGCCTAAAAAGGTGTTACTATTATTGAATCAATTACACTTTTCATTTGTTCAAAACAAAATTGGATGATGACCAATCATAAAATTGGATGATTATATATCTTGCTTTACATCTCAATTCATATGGCAAAAAATCTTTCTTTCACACCCAAATCCTGGGAATTAAGAATTTCACCTTTTTTTTCAATCACTATTGAAAAAAAAAACATATTTTCCTCCACTTATATGAAGGACAGAAGCATGTATAAAGATAATAATGTGTGGGTGGGGCAGAGGTTGCTTTCCAATTGCTTCTCTGTCTTTCTAACAATATTCACAAATGCTATTGCTAATCATGACTTCATTTTATTGTACCTCATTTAAACCACTGTAATGAGCAAATACAAAAATGGAGAAACCCATGCAAGTGCTTCAACTCCAAATTTCTCAAATTTGCCCCATCAAAATGTGGTCCAATAACTTCACACATGCTGGATCAAAATAGAAACCTTGATAACTGTATGCACTTGCCACCCTTTTTTTATATACACTTCTGTCACATGTAATTTACAGTTCAACAAGTAAACAAAGAAGATTAAAATCACAAGAACAATATTAAATTTTAGGCCCTCACATACCATAATCCTTTACACAACAAAATCAAAGTGATCAGGCACACATCCAAAGAGCTTGAGTTGTAAATCCAGCACATCTAAAACCGAGTAAATCTCTTCCGATTCCGGGTGATAATTATCACAAGCAGCAAACTGATGCCTTTTCCTCTCCACTTCAATCCAACTGGAACCGGGCGACACCTTCTCCACCCCACGCACCTTCATTGTCGCCCTAATCCTCGCCACCTCACCCCATCTATTGGCCTCAGCATACATGTTAATCAAAAGGGTATAATACCCACTATTATTTGGCTCCAAAACCATTAATCTCTCCGCAGCAATTTGTGCAATATCCAAGTTCTTGTGAGTCTTACAACCGCCTAACAAAGCACCCCAAATCACGGAATTGGGTTTCATCCTCATGCTCCTTATCAAGACCAGTGCTTCTTCGAGTAAACCGACTCTGCATAAAAGGTCTACCATGCATCCGTAGTGTTCGATTTCAGGAAGGATGGAATATTTTCTAGTCATTTCGCGGAATACCCGTTTGCCTTCTTCAACCAATCCCACATGAGTACAAGCCGTGAGGACACTGACGAATATAACACTATTAGGCTCTATTTTCTTCTCATTCTCCATTTTTCGAAACATTGTTAATGCTTGCTTTGCATGTCCGTGTAATGCGAGCCCATCGATCATAGAACTCCAACAGAAGATGTTTTTTTCATGTAAGTTAAAAAATACAATGAGTGCTCTCTCCAAGAACCCGCACTTGGAATACATGTCGATCAATGCAGATCCTATATAAACATCAACATTTGACCTTGTTTGCAATACATACAAATGTAACTCCTTCCCGAGGTCCAAGGCCCCAAGATGCGCACAAGCGGATATCACGGTTGCCATGGTCAAGTCGTCGGGCTTAATTCCAGTACTCTTCATCTCATCGAAGAGTTTCAAAGCCTCTTCATATAACTTGTGCTTGCTGTAACAATTGATCATGGTCGTCCACGATATCACGTCCCTTTCTATCATTTTACGAAACAATGCCTCTGCCAACATCACGTCCCCTGCCCCCGCATACCCATGAAGCATAATGTTCCACGTGGTCGTATTTCGTTCGGGCATTTCATCAAACACCTTTCTCGCGGAACACATATCGCCGGCACGGAGATGTGCCGAAATCATCGAAGACCAAGCGAAATTATCCCTTTCAGACATTTCATCGAACACCTTCTCCGAATCTACAATCCTACCCAAACTCGAGTAGAAATCGACAAACGAGGTTTGTACATGAACCTGCAATCCCAACCCGTTTCTCAGAGCCTGTCCATGGACGCATTCACCGATCCCGGCAGCAGATAAACGCCGACAGCTCTTAACAAGTGCCGAAAACGTATAGCTGGTCGGACGCACCCCGTTTCTCGACATAGCCTTGTAGTAGCGCAGCCCTTCCGCTGGGAGAGAGCAGTTGAGGAAGGCTCCAATGATTGCGTTGTATGCGAAGACGTTGGGGTCGTCCATTCGGGTGAAGGCGGAAACGGCGGAATCTATGGCGCCGGCGTTGGAGCAAGCGGTGATGTATTGATTCATCAAGAAGCAATCTTGGGCCGTGTTGTTCTTGATGAACAGGGCGTACCATGATTCCAGCTCCCTGAAGCTCGAGCATCTTTTCAACTGGTCGGCCGTACGCTTCAATGCGGATCTTCCATGATTCTGACATTGCATCGAAACTCGAAAGTTTCCCGCTCTCTGAACTTTGCTGACTAATGACTGCAAGACCTCAAAGGCAATGTTGGAATTGTTGATGGGCCGTTTTTATATGTAATATTGGGCTCGTTGGTTTTTGAGTCCATAGAACTAGCCCACTTTGGCTCATTTGGGCCTAGACCGAAATCATCAAAAGTATGCTTCTAAGATTTGATAATGATACAAAAAAATGATATAGTAAGTATAAATTAAGGCAAATAATCATATCTAATATAATCTTAATGATGCATATAATTAAAGTAAGTGGGTATGAAATTAATTAAACATGGGGCAACAATCACGGCATGTGTTTGGGTGGGCCACCCCCTTGATGGGCCAATCAAACTTTTCGTTAAAGAGCCCAATGAAAAAAAAGGTCAACAATGTGGACCCGAAATGAGGGTTGAGTGTTTGAATAAAGTTTGAAAGCAAGAAGAGTAAGAGCATGTGACAAAACTTGACAATAATGGATAATACATCCAAAATGAAACAAATAGAAAATGCATTTTAGAAAATGTATTATTTCATAATTTATTGGAAAATGTCAAGATTTACTTAGGTGGTAAATCGATGATCGATCAACGAATAAGTGTGTTGTTCAATGTAAGAGAGAGGATGCATGTTGTAAAAAACAAAACAAAACATATGACATAGAAATGATAAAATCATGTTTTTTGTTTTTTATTCGATGCACATTGAGAGACAACATTGCTGGGTTGTGGAAGACTACTTAACTTGACCATCGCTTTGAAGTTAGGGCATTGCAACCACCTAGGTTTCATATGGTTTCACACAACGTACATATATCATTGTCTGTTTCAATTTGCTTGGTCGGTTATCTGCTATTGATTGATCGATATTGTAAATGTACGTATGTGAATCTTATACATAGTGTTTCTTATTTTCCGTGATGTTCAATGTGTTAAGACAATTTTGAGACTCTAAAGATAATACTACTACTACTATCTTCATCTATTTGAGAATGTCACATAAGAATAAGCAAAACTAAGCATATTGGCTCCGTGAAAACTACACAACACTTCTATCATACCAAATTTCACCATATATGTTTTTGGTTTGTTTTAAAAAAGAAAGGAAAAACACAAAAAAAATTGCATTAGGGAAAGCATGCAAGAGGGAGGCTAAGGGCAAATTCGTCCGTACGTACCACACAAAAGGTTGAGGATCAATTAATTAGCGCAGGCAGTACGTATACAGATCGTATGCCGTGCACACACACACGTACGCCCATTTTCAGAAATGTGACAAATAACCCTATTAATTAGTTTTCTACAATTCTTTATCACCTTATTTTTTAATTTAAATTTATAATAAAGCGAGTATGTAATTCCTTTATTATTACACTGCTGCGCGAACACGATTAAGGAAGGAAGGGCTTTATTGTACGAGTTAATGCATGTAATTAATTAATTAAAAAGGGTGAAAAGGGCAAATTAGTAAAGTAGAACCGGGAAATCGTATCGGTGCGGGGAGTGGGTCCACCGGAACGACAGAGCAGCAGTTGGCAGATGAGTGGACGCCAAATTCTCCTCCCACTGTTCACACCCCTTTTCCCTTTTTACCCCTGCACTGCATTCAATGCAAAACACAACAACAATAATAATATATGTATAATGAAAACACACACAGTACAGTCTCTCAGTGAGTGAGAGAGATAGACATAAATCTGTGCATCTCAATTGGATTTTATCGAGTAGTAAAAAGTGTAAAGAAAGGTCACACTCTCCCTCAGTAGCAAAAGCTAAAATCCCACGAGAAACGCTCCAACTCCAAACAGAGAGGAGGGAGTAAGCAGAAAAATTCAATCTTTAATTTTTGTGGGTTTTCAAGGTGGTGTTGGTGGTCCGGTGAATCTTGGGTTGCTGGCCTCGGGTTTGCAGAAAGATTCAATCTTTTACTTTTTCCTTTTCTTGGGTTCGACTTCGACATTACAATTCAATACAATGGGCGCTGCGCATTTTAGCCAAGTCCGCCGGAAACCGCAGGCGGTGCTGCTCCTTGCATGCTTATGGTGCCTGGTCTCGCTATCCTGCGCTGGGAGGCCGTCGTCAGCTTCGAGGCAGAATCTCAAAGTCGAGAAGCACTTGAAGAAACTCAACAAGCCTCCGATGAAAACAATCCAGGTCTACCCCCAACTACCAACATAATTAATTACATAATTTAATTTATTATCATATCCCCTGTTTGATTTTTCCTGGCAATGATTTTTAGTATTTTATTTTATTTATAGTGTCCTTTTCATAAATGCTGAGGGGTCTTACTCTTCTTGATTTGTTAGTGTCATTTTCATAAATGTTTAAATAAAGTAATACTGTTTTAGATTTTTCAAAGTTTTACTAGCTACTAGCTAGTAAATTTGTTTGTATGTTTGAAACCCTTAATTTGCTGATTTGAACAGAGCCCGGACGGAGATTTCATCGACTGCGTGCACATCTCTCATCAGCCGGCTTTCGATCACCCGTTCCTCAAAGACCACAAAATTCAGGTCTGTTTTTCTATTTCTTCATCTACGAGGTTGTGAAGAAAAAAAAATCTGATCTTTATGTTTGTTTTCACTCTAGGCAAGGCCTAGTTACCATCCGGATGGACAGCTTTTCGACGAGAACAAAATGTCGACCCGGTCTAAAGAAGGAGCAAAATCAATCACTCAGTCTTGGCATGTCAATGGCAAGTGCCCTGAGGACACCATTCCCATTCGGAGGACAAAGAAAGAAGACGTGCTCAGAGCAAGCTCCGTCAAAAGGTTCGGAAAAAAGAAGCGTAGAAGCATCCCCAAGCCTAAGTCTGCTGATCCGGACCTCATCAATCAAAGTGGTCATCAGGTAATTAAAGCAGAATAACTGCATCTTTTTCTTTCGTGTGTGCATGTGCGTATGTGAACAAAGTCCATAAAGCAAAGTGTTTTTTGTGTCATGAACAGCAAATTATACATGCTTGTGAGATCGATGAAAACCTTTTTAATTTGTTCAAATAAATCTTATTGCTTTTAAGTAATTTTTCGGTGAGTTTTCTGTGGAGTGATATTCTAACTTGGCTCGTTTCGTTCGTGTTTACCAGCATGCCATAGTATACGTGCAAGGTGACACGTATTACGGAGCAAAGGCTACTATAAATGTCTGGGAACCCAAGATTCAACAATCTAACGAGTTCAGCTTATCCCAAATTTGGGTCTTGGGCGGATCTTTCGGTGAAGATCTTAATAGCATCGAAGCTGGTTGGCAGGTACAGTTTCCCGCTGGCTAATCAACAACTTAATTAGGAAACATGTTGCTTGTACATCACAGTACGTGCATAGTTTTTGGTTGTACAAGAGTAATATAATCATAAAGCTTTATTTTTTACATGATTTCAGGTCAGCCCAAATCTATATGGAGACAACAATACTCGACTTTTCACTTATTGGACCGTAAGCTCTACGATTTTTGGTGTTACTATACCCTCTATTGTTGTCTGAAAGTGAAAACCATTTCTAATTTTTTTATTTTTTTGCGTGATGTGTTTTTGGTCATTTTGACAGAGTGATGCTTATCAAGCCACTGGCTGCTACAATCTTCTCTGCTCGGGGTTTATTCAAGTCAACAGTGACATAGCAATGGGTGCAAGCATCTCTCCCGTTTCCTCTTATCGAAATCCACAGTACGACATTAGCATTCTTATCTGGAAGGTAAATTCTGGATTCACCACTGATTGCCATTATTCGCTGGCTTACTTATATCGAAAGTGAGGATGATATAAATAAAAAAAAAGTGGCTAAGAATGTGCTTCAATGATAGTGTTTGAAAAGGCCATCATTATAATCTTGCAATTTTTTTAAGTAAAGCAGTTTTAATTAGTGATGATTGCAATAACTAAACATGAAGTTTAACCTAATTACAAAACGACCCCGATTATCTTGCAAGAATGACAAATAGGCCCCTTCACATTAAAAGTAGCATAAAAAACTCCTTTTTCAGATTCTTTTAATTTTTTGTTGACTTGCATTTCGATTGTAGGACCAGAAACAAGGGAACTGGTGGATGCAGTAACTAAACATGAAGTTTAAATAATTAGTGATGATTACAATAACTGAACATGAAGTTTAACCTAATTACGAAACCACCCCGATTATCTTGCAAGAATGACAAATAGGCCCCTTCTCATTAAAAGTTGCATAAAAAACTCTTCTTTTTTCAGATTTTTAAATTTTTTTGTTGACTTGCATTTCGATTGTAGGACCAGAAACAAGGGAACTGGTGGATGCAGTTTGGCAGTGACTATGTGATGGGTTATTGGCCGTCTTTCTTGTTCTCGAATCTGGGGGACAGCGCATCGATGATTCAGTGGGGTGGTGAGGTAGTGAATTCAGAGCCTGATGGGCATCACACTTCAACTCAGATGGGAAGCGGCCGTTTTCCGGAAGAAGGGTTCGGGAAGTCGAGCTATTTCAGAAACGTTCAAGTTGTCGACAGCTCGAACAACCTCAAGGGTCCAAAAGATCTCGGCACCTTCACTGAGAAATCCAACTGCTACGATGTCCAAACTGGCAAGAATGATGATTGGGGACGTTATTTTTACTACGGAGGCCCTGGAAAAAACGTTAATTGCCTGTGATCGACGTTTAAGACAAAAGAACAAAAAGACTGATGAAGTAGATCTTTCCTTTTCTTGTTTTTGCTTAGTTTGTTTAGTTAGGTTTGTTCAGTAAATGCAAGTGTGTAGTGTTGACCCTTGTGTGTTTTTTTCCTCAAAAGCTTTCTCCTCCATGTAAGTGAATAGTGAGAAACTGAAAAAAACAAACAGACAAGGCCTTTGTTATTTTCTCTATATTTTATTAAATGTTAATTACTACTGTCTTTTTTTCTGTCATGGATGTGGGATTTGTGGGGTTGTGTTGGATTCTCATTCTTTTGTTTTAACTTTTGTATATTACATTTATTACTAATATTATTATTATGCATTTAAAGTGCTTTTAGTTTTGACTGCAAGATTCGCGTTTGTAAAGTTGGTTTTTTTTGGAGAAAAAAAACGAAAGTGAAAGCAAATAAAATCCTAAATAATCGGGTTTTGAGGACTGTGTTTGGTGGACAAATAAAGTAAATATAATTTCTGATTTTATTTTATAAATTATTACTTTTAAAATTATATTGATTTAAAAATACAAGCTAGTCAAATTTTGTACATGTGTGCTTTATCTTAGTACTATGAATCTATGATAGTATGATTACTGATTACAGATAATTATACTTATATTTGTGGAAAAAAAAGGAAAAAGAAGAAAAATATATTGAACTTGTTTTTCCTAAAAGCCCTTTAAAGTTGAAAAAAGCCCATACTTTCGTGGGCCGCCCATTGAAGTAGTGTACCAAAATATAGGCCCAAATAGCAACAGTTTTGTTCTCGTATGATCTTTACTTGACCCATTTTTAGAATTGTAATTGGATGAGTGCATGTCTCTTGAATTATTCAAGAGACATGATTGAATTATTTTCACTGTCATCTTTTGTCATTTTCAAAAGTTATAAGTAATTTACTCCTGTTATAGCAAACTTACAAAATAAACATTGGCTCCACAACGTACTAACAACTATCTAGTGTTTTTCTCTTGGTAACTTTATTTTATAAATTTTGTACGAAATGAAGTTTATGTATTTTGTTTGTAAACTTTATGTTTACTCAATCAAATTAAAGTGACATCATTGAAGGCGCTTACTGTTATTTACTCGATTTTGACGTTATGTTACATAACGACGAAATGAATGTAAATGTAAGAGTTGTATTGGTTAAGTTTTCACTATTTGTCCATTTTCTTTACTATTTGTGAAAGATACATTTTTGAAGTTCAATTTATCCAAACTTATAATCAATTAACATTTGAACACAATATACAACATTAAACTTGAAAAACAAGGTACACGTCATATGATCGTCAAATATCAACTCTATTTATGTTGAAATCAAGCATCGAAAATACTTGACAAAATCCTTTCTCCGATGAACACAAACCCATACATATACACTAACACTAGAATTACATGGATTCTTCTTATGCTTCATTTTGATACTTTGTTAAAATAATAAAGATCCTTGTTAGATTAGAAGGCATGTTTTCCAGTAATTAAGAACACTGATCCGACTCATGTCTGAATAGAATTTCATCCTAACACTCGCGGCCCACAAGGTGCAAACCCACGCCAATATCCAATTGGTCCGTACCCACCACGCGTCACCTCCGAGCGTCGTCATCCAGTACCTCCGGACAAAATTCCCAGCTGTTAACTTTATATATTTACAACCACAGACTCGTACATATTTATTTTATTTTATTTTATTTTATTTTATTTTAATTTAATTATATAATTTTTAATATCCAAAAGCGCACACTTTCTTTCTTCTCCACTCTAGTCTCTCCCTAACCTGAAGAAGAACCCCTTTGAATTCAGTCTCCTCTTTCTCTCTCACATTTCACTGTAACCAACCACTGTATCTTTTTCCAGAGCTCATTTCGCCCCACCTTCACTTTCACTCCAGATAAAAATTGGGTCTTTGAACCTTTTTACTTTTCACTGTTTCACCTTTTCTTGTTTGCTAATCCAATAGATGTGGTGAAGCTACGAAATCAGGGCAAAACCCTAGCTCGCTTCTTGTTGATTATGCTGAAAGCCAGAATCTTTTTTAGCTGAAACCCTCGAGAAGAAATGCATCAAATTTCACTGAAATAGGTAAACCCATATGATTATTATGCTTGCTTTTGTTTAATTCGGTGGTTTTTTAGCTCGTTGAAGTGGAAAGGGCATTTCTTTAATGATAATCTTGAATAGGACTTGGGGGAAGTTCGATTTTTTTTTTCTGATTTAGATTTTGTTAGGGTTTTTCTATTTCTGGTAGATGATTCTAATTCCGGTGGTGTTAATTTTGTGATGGGTTTAGTCGAGAGCGTAGAGGGAAGAAATGGAGGAGGAACACGGGTTGATCTTGGCGTGCGTAATTTCCGGGACCCTTTTCTCTGTTCTTGGAGCTGGTTCTTTTGCTATACTATGGTTGGTGAATTGGCGGCCTTGGCGTATTTATAGGTGATTTTTTCGCACCCAATCTTTGTTTTTTATAAATATTGACACAACGTTGGAGCTTATTTATATATAATCCGATTGTATATGCATCTGAGTGACCTGGTTAATGAGATAATGAAGAGCCTTAGTATAATTAGGGAATTCTTAATTCTCATGTAATTGTTATACATGTGTAATTGAATGCATGAAACGAGTCAAGCTTCATTAGTTGCGAAAATGGGACTGCTTGAGTGAGAACTATTAGCACTAAGAATTTAAGCAAAAAATCCATCTACATGTTATCGATGCATCAGATTTATTGTGGTAAATATCTAATGACTTTAAGAATCAAATATTGCGTGAGAGGGTAGGATTTTCCACAATCTAATATTGATTTATCTAGGTCTTTGGATAACTGAGTTCTAAAAATGATTCTCACCTCAATTAGCAGATGAGGTGGGTCTAGGTACAATAATCATGACCAACCCTCTGAAACTTGTTGCAGTATCAGACAATCCGAAGCATGTCATCGTCGAACATTTTACAGTAATATGGATTTGATTTGGACATTGAAGATATTATATTTTTTCCTGTAAATTTAACTTCCATAAATACAATTGTTGACTTATTTACGTATTTTGCATATTTTCATTTTTAGAATATTGCTACTTATGTGTAAATGAGATAAAAAAAGGCAAAAACATTGTTTTAGTTGCATATTTACAGAAAGCTTGTTGTCTTTTACCTGTTTATCTGTCACACTGGTTCATCAATCTGTCCTTGTTATGTCTTAAGTTTATAGTGTTTTTCAAACGTCAGCATTTCACTCCATGTATAGCCTTCTCCCTGGATTTCTAATGCTTCTTCTAGGGGTTGGGGGCATATATATTTGAGCTTATGAAGACCTAATGTTTTACTTTGACTGATTTAACTTCAATTTTTTTTTTTTTTGCCTTTTTTAGTTGGATCTTTGCTAGAAAATGGCCTGCGTTCTTACAAGGACCTCAGCTGGGGATATTATGCAGTCTTCTTTCAATTTGTGCATGGTTGGTTGTTATTTCACCAGTTGCGATCCTTATTATATGGGGATGTTGGTTAATATTCATATTAGGGAGAGATTTAATTGGTCTAGCTGTCATAATGGCCGGAGTTGCTCTACTTTTGGCATTCTATTCGGTAATGCTCTGGTGGAGAACACAATGGCAAAGCTCAAGTACGTATCTCCTTACTCTACTTAATCTTTTTCAACCTGTAGATGAAAATTTGTATTTCTTAGTAATAAGTGCTGCAATGAATGAGAATTGGGTTGAACACTTTATAATCTTTATATTTGAATTGATGAAAAGTAAAGCATGAAAAGTTCCATTAACAATATTTTCTGAACACTTTAAAGAAAACAAGGTGAGTTTTTTAATTTTTGTATAATAAATAAGTGAAGTCCTTAAAAGAAATTTGACTATAATTAGGTCGTATGCCTATTATGTTTTAATTCTAATCCATTGTGTCTAAGACTCATATCAACCTTTTGTACAGGGGCTGTTGCGGTTCTTCTTCTTCTAGCCGTTGGGTTACTATGTGCTTATGAACTTTGTGCTGTATACGTTACTGCCGGTGGAAAGGCATCTGAGCGGTATTCTGCATCCGGCTTTTTCTTTGGTGTCTCAGCAATTGCCCTAGCTATCAACATGCTCTTCATTTGTAGGATGGTTTTCAACGGTAAGACGTGCATTTTCTTATGCTTTTGAAATCAAAAGCTTAGTTAAATCATAATTATGATCCTTCTTTCGTATGATTCTGGCAGGAAATGGTGTAGATATTGATGAATATGTGAGAAGGGCATATAAATTTGCTTACACCGATTGTATTGAAGTGGGTCCCGTGGCTTGCTTGCCTGAACCACCAGATCCCAATGAATTATACCCTAAACAATCTATAAGGCATGGCTTACTTTTAATTGTCCACATCTTTTGATTCTTACTAATGTACTTTTTATGACATTATAATTTATATTTGATCCTGACAGAGCTCTACACCTTGGGCTTCTTTATTTTGGATCCCTTCTGGTTCTCCTCGTATATTCAATCTTATATGGCCTGACAGCCAAAGAATCACACTGGCTTGGAGCAATCACATCAGCTGCAGTAATTATTCTTGGTAAAACAACTAGATATATAAATATACAACGTCAAAATTTGCAATATGTAATTTTTCGGTTACCATAACCCTATGTTTTGACCTGCTAGATTGGAATGTCGGGACATGCCTCTATGGGTTTAAACTCCTTAAAAGCCGTGTTGCTGCACTTTTTGTAGCTGGGGCCTCTCGTGTCTTCCTGATCTGTTTCGGAGTACACTACTGGTATGTCCCATCCTGTGGACAGAGTTTTTACCCTAGAACAGAACCTTACCCTCCTTTTTATATTTTTCTTTATAACAGGTTTATAGGACACTGTATTAGCTATGCCATAGTTGCATCCGTGCTGCTAGGTGCTGCTGTGTCTCGCCATCTGTCAATTACAAATCCGTCCGCTGCAAGAAGAGACGCCTTAGAGAGTACGGTAATTCGCCTCCGAGAAGGGTTTCGTAAAAAAGAGAACTGTTCATCCAGCTCATCTGAAGGCTGTGGGTCCAGTGTAAAACGGAGCAGTAGTGCTGATGCCGGTCACCTTGATAATAATAATATGGCACCTTGCCCTGGCGAGCTCACTAGCTGGAATAATGTGGAAGGGACCCCTAGTGACAAGGGCATTGATAGTGGGAGGCCGAGTTTTGCTTTACACAGCAGTTCATGTCATTTGGTTGTTCAAGAAACCGAAGCCGGGCCTTCGTTTGTCGATAGAAATGTTGACCATAATAGCTCTTTAGTAGCTTGTTCTAGTAGTGGCATGGAAAGTCAGGGCTGTGAGGAATCTAGTGCATCTAATTCCGCGAGTCAGGTGTTGGACTTGAATCTGGCACTTGCCTTTCAAGAAAAGTTGAATGACCCAAGAATTACGTCTATCCTGAAGAGAAGAGGAAGAGAGGGGGAGCTTGAACTCACGAATTTGCTGCAGGATAAAGGCCTCGATCCTAATTTTGCGGTCATGCTGAAGGAGAATGGGTTGGATCCTATGATCCTTGCTTTACTCCAGAGAAGTAGTTTGGATGCAGATAGGGATCACCGTGACAATACCATAATGGATACAAATAGTGTTGACAATATGCCACCTAATCAAATCTCGTTTTCGGAAGAACTTAGGGTCCAAGGCTTTGAAAAATGGCTTCGCCTGTGTAGGCTGGTCTTGCACTATATAGCTGGTACCCCGGAGAGGTCGTGGCTTCTCTTCAGTTTTGTGTTTAGCGTGGAAACAACTATCGTGGCCATTTTCCGCCCCGACACAATAAATCTATTAAGTGCTACACATCAACAGGTACATCTGCCATTTTTTAGGGTGTGTGGATTATTCATGTTTATGATGTTATTAAAATCTTTTGTTAATATCCTTTATTTTTTATTTTATTTTTATCCTTCTGCAGTTTGAATTTGGCATAGCAGTACTGCTACTATCTCCTGTTGTTTGGTCCATCATGGCTTTCCTTAGATCACTTCAATCTGATGAATTGTCAACGACTTCAAAACCTAGGAAGGTATGCTACCGTTTATTAATATGTATTCAGGTTGCATCTAATGTTGATATACTTTTATTTATTACACCACTTATTATAATATTCAAGTACACTGTACGCTATATCTTTCCCTGGGATTCTTCTTCATTTAGTTGTCCAAATCATGCAACGATTCTAGTGTTGGTGTGTATATGGATATTTGCCTATGTAATTACTCCTCATTTTCTATTGATCTACAATATATTATGTTAATGTTACACTCATATGTATATTCATATTTTTTGTCATGCAGTATGGTTTCGTTGCTTGGTTAGTGAGCACTTGTGTAGGATTGTTGCTTTCCTTCTTGAGGTAAGGTTTCATCAATCATGTTTTACATCTTAAATTGCACAATTCATAAACGGCACTTTTGATTGTTTTGTTTTCTGCAGTAAGTCGTCAGTTCTGCTGGGATTGTCCTTGACAGTACCTCTGATGGTGGCATGCCTATCTGTTGGCACTCCCATATGGATTCGAAATGGTCACAAGTTTTGGGTTTCAAGTGGCAGTAACACAGGCCCATCTGGGAATTTTTCTTTGATAAAAAAGGAGGTATTTTATTTTCTTTTCCTTGTCATCTTAGATTCAATGAAAAAACTGCATTGCGTGCACTTGAGTATTTAGAAATGGAGGTAGTATTGTTTTGTTATACATGATTTTGAGGTGAAATAATTTCTCAAACGCAATGAAAAAATAAAGTCACATTCAATTCCCAACAATTACCAAATCTTTTGCTACACATTCTCCTACAAACTTTCACTATTCACTCACTCATTTCTAACTTCCGATAATTTCAATCATTATATTACTACTTTTTTTATCACACCAAATATCATCATTACTTTACATTTCACATAAATCATGCTTCTAAAACTCATTTTTGTGACTCTGAATTTAACTCAACCCTATGTGTTTTTTTCCCAATTGATGAAACTATTACAACTTGTTGGCCAGGGTTTTGTTCTTTGCATTTGTATCTCTCTGTTTGCTGGATCTCTATTAGCTCTTGGTGGAATCATATCTGCAAAGCCTTTGGACGATTTACAGTACAAGGGTTTGACTGGTGATCAGAAAAGTGTTTCATCTCCATATGCATCGTCTGTTTATATTGGATGGGCAATAGCTTCTGCAATTGCATTAATAGTCACTGGTGTGCTGCCTATAGTATCGTGGTTTGCAACTTACAGATTCTCTCTTTCATCTGCTGTATGCATTGGATTGTTTGCAGGTAAGATTTCATTTGTTAAAACTTTTGAGACACTCCTGTCGGACGATCTATGTGCCAATTCACCAAACTAATTGTGCAAAAATATTTTTTACTTATACTGAAATTCAATACTAAGTCCTGAATTTCGTCTGCTTCAGCTGTCCTCGTGTCTTCTTGTGGGGCATCATTCATGACTATTGTGAACTCAAGAACTGATCAAACCCCAACAAAGGCCGACTTTCTTGCGTCTTTGCTTCCATTGATTTGCATGCCTGCAATACTGTCACTATCTTCTGGTTTGCTCAAGTGGTATGTGATTCTGAAACTGATCATGCTTTTTGAGTCTGTACTAAATTTATTGTCTGCGAATGATATATGTATAAGAGAGAGACTCACATCCTCAATATATGATTACAGGAAAGATGATAACTGGAAACTTTCTCGAGGTGCTTACTTATTTATAACCATTGGCCTAATTCTGTTGTTCGGTGCAATCTCGGCAGTTACAGTTATAATCGAGCCATGGGCGGTAGGGTGTCAATTTCAAATAGTTTTGATTTTGCATCACAAGTGATTTGCCCTCAGCTATTATAATTATCTTCTATACTGTTACAGATTGGCGTTGCATTCCTTTTAGTGGTTCTTCTTTTGGTCCTGGCCATTGGAGTGATTCACTGCTGGGCTTCAAACAACTTTTACTTGACGCGATTTCAGATGCTATTTGTTTGTTTCCTTGCATTTCTTTTGGCTTTGGCGGCATTCATTGTTGGTTGGATTGAAGGTAATACTGAATTAATCAAATACAGTATCTAATTTAAATTTGTCCAAGATTCAAGAGTCAAGACATATATAAGTTATTTGCATTTTCCAGATAAAGCTTTTGTCGGGGCATCTGTTGGTTATTTCTCATTCCTTTTCCTGTTGGCTGGAAGGGCTCTAACTGTGAGTTACATTTGACTATAAACGTTCCAACCTCAAGATTCCACTTCAACTTTGATAAATTGTCAATTGTAGTAAATGTTTTTATCTTGCTGCATGGACTTTACAGGTGCTTCTTTCTCCTCCTATAGTGGTTTATTCTCCAAGAGTATTGCCGGTATATGTTTACGATGCTCATGCAGATTGTGGAAAAAATGTCAGGTTCGTAAGCTTCCTTTCATACTACTATAGGTGTATCTATTTGTTCCAATTTTGTTATTAAACACAAAAAGTAGAAACTTCATAATTTTAAAATTGATTAATTTTAAATCACGTCTTTCCATTTTCAGTGCTGCATTTCTTGTGCTGTATGGGATTGCATTGGCGATTGAAGGATGGGGTGTTGTTGCCAGTTTGAAAATCTACCCACCGTTTGCTGGTGCTGCTGTATCAGCTATTACACTTGTCGTGGCCTTCGGCTTTGCCGTCTCACGTTCATGCTTAACTCTCGAGGTTCCATTGAACTACATACACCTTGTTTATATCAGAATGATGGGGTATGTTTTGACATTTTTTGCTTTCTACTTAGATGGTTGAAGATGCTGTTCACTTCCTAAGTAAGGAAACTGTAGTACAGGCAATTGCTAGATCGGCTACCAAGGTGAGTTTTAGAAATTGTTTTCACTCCCCTAACTGGTTGTTTAAATGAAGTTTTGATCTTAGATGAAGTTCGTTTTACCATTATTTATTTTCTAATTTTCTCAATTCTCAATTTCCGTTAAATGTGTGTGTATATATACACACATTGCACACATGTAAAGCTGTTTGTTTTAGACCTTAGTTAGTTTACAATGAAGTCTCACAACTACAAAACCCAACCCCAATGATTTAGGGAATGTTATCTAACCAATGGAATCTGTGTAAAAACGATAAAGCCCCTTATGGAATTCCAAGAATAATGGAAAAAATAAATACCAAATTACCTGTCTATGTGTATATTAACTGATCTGCTTGTGCATTAAAAAATTATTTTGCTAGTCACACGGGTTGGTAATCATCTTGGTTTCTTGTATCTGAAATTAAATCACACAATATGCAGACAAGAAACGCATTATCTGGAACATACTCTGCTCCTCAAAGATCAGCCAGCTCAGCTGCCCTTTTGGTTGGGGACCCAACTATTGCGCGTGATAGGGCAGGGAATTTTGTGCTCCCTAGGGCTGATGTCATGAAATTAAGAGACCGTTTGCGAAATGAAGAGCTGGCAGCAGGTTCATTCTTCTCCCGATTGAGAAACTGGAGAATATTACGGAGTGAGGTTACTAGTGACGTAGGCCACAGGAGAGAAATGTGTGCCCATGCTAGAATCCTTGCACTGGAAGAAGCTATCGACACCGAATGGGTTTACATGTGGGATAAGTTTGGCGGTTATTTACTTCTTTTGCTTGGTTTAACTTCCAAGGCTGAAAGGGTGCAGGTAATAATGAAGGAATTCGCATGTCGTAATTTTTTTCTCCTGTTTTTCTTTTTCCCTGCTGACAAATTTTTATTGTGTTTTTTCTCCAGGATGAGGTTCGGTTGAGACTCTTCTTGGATAGCATAGGGTTTTCAGATCTAAGTGCTAAAAAGATTAAGAAGTGGATGCCTGAGGACCGTAGACAGTTTGAAATTATACAGGAGAGGTCAGAATGTTCGGTTTTAATTTTTAGTTTGAATGCAATCACTACCTTTGAGGTTTGAAATTATTACAGTAATTTGCCGATGTCATTACATATTCTTATAATTACCTCCCTCAGCTTTTCTAAATATAGCAACTCTACAAGTCTACCCAATTTTACATGTTACGTTTGCTTCCTTATAATTTTCTAAGTACACAAATAGTTCGTTGAAAACTTGGGGCTATTAGCTACTATTATTTGACATGTTGAGGAGTATACTCGAAAGTACGTAGTATTTGATAACATCAGAAGATCTCATAATGTCAACACCTAATGGTAGCTTATGTGATTGTCAAAGTCAGCTATTTTCTTTTCACAGATTTTTTTTAATATAAATATCCGTTATAAAGAAAAAAGACCTGTAGCATTTTCAACCGTGATTCCCTGTTGTCCTGATGACTCTGTTTGATATCTGTGTAGCTATATAAGAGAAAAGGAGATGGAAGAGGAAGCTCTGATGCAGAGACGTGAAGAAGAAGGTAAGGGTAAGGAAAGGAGAAAAGTGCTTCTCGAGAAGGAGGAACGGAAGTGGAAGGAGATTGAGGCTTCTCTCATATCGTCTATCCCTAACGCTGGCAGTCGGGAGGCTGCAGCCATGGCAGCTGCTGTTCGTGCAGTCGGAGGTGATTCTGTATTTGATGATTCATTTGCACGTGAGAGAGTATCAAACATTGCTCGTAGAATACGCACAACTCAGTTATCTCAACGTGCAATGCAGGTCAATATTTCTTCTATTAAGTTCATGTTAAATTATGACAATGTTTAATGCCAAACAGCTACTGTCGTCAGATAATAACACATTTGATTAGTAAAGATTGTTGAGATTATTTCCACTTTGCCTTTTATAGAGTTGGTAGTAGACTGTCTAGCCGGCCCAATCTGAGCCCATAGAGCCAATACATTAAACATAACCATAAGAACTCTGTATATTTTTGATGGGCCTGGGGCCATGATGGTTCCATTTCGGGCCCTCTGAAAATAGAACCAAGTATAGATTGCTCATGACACATTTTTTCCTTTCTTTGAAATCTACTGTTACAGACTGGACTTGCTGGTGCTGTATGTGTCCTTGATGACGAGCCCACCACAAGTGGCAGGCACTGTGGCCAGATTGATCTCAGTTTATGCCAGAGCCATAAAGTCAGCTTCTCTGTTTCTGTGATGATCCAACCCGAGTCCGGGCCCGTATGTCTCCTGGGAACTGAATTTCAGCGCAATGTCTGTTGGGAAATTCTTGTGGCCGGTTCTGAACAAGGTATTGAGTCTGGACAAGTTGGTCTCCGTTTAATAACAAAAGGGGATAGACAGACGACGGTTGCAAAGGAATGGAGTATAAGTTCGTCCAGCATAGCAGATGGAAGGTTTGTGCCCTTCATTTCTCATGTCAACACACTCTGTCCTCCATTTTGTGTTTTATTAATTTCATAAAAAAATGCCGACTTTCAAAACTATAAAAAGATCACCTGAGATTTTATTTTGTCTTACACGCACCCCTTCTATAAACGAAAGACATTTTAAAGGCCCCCTTGACATTTATAAAGATTTTATGATTCGACCTCGGGAACACTTTAACCTTGGTAGATTCAGGGACTTCATTCCTGTTTCTGAAGCAAACAATTTTCATCTTGCAGTTGGCATGTTATTACAATGACTATTGACGCTGATTTAGGCGAGGCAACTTGCTTCATTGATGGTGGGTATGATGGCTATCAAACTGGGCTTCCACTTAACGTGGGCAATGGCATATGGGAACAAGGTACTGACGTTTGGGTTGGTGTTAGACCACCAATGGATTTGGACGCGTTTGGGAGGTCGGATAGTGAAGGCAGTGAGTCGAAGATGCATGTAATGGATGTTTTCCTCTGGGGAAGGTGCTTAAATGAAGATGAAATTGCTTCTCTTCCGTCTGCCGTTGGTTCTGGTGACTACAATTTGATTGACCATCCTGATGATAACTGGCAGTGGGCAGATTCTCCTCCAAGGGTATGTGTACTGTCCTTGTTTCTTTTTTTGCTTCGTGGTTGATTACAAATATACCCCTAGTCTTAGTTTGTGTAAATCTATGCTATTTACAAAATAATCCTAGAGAAGTTTCAAAATTATAAAATTACACCATCACTCGGGTAGTTTTTCAGTCATCCCTATTTTTTACCCTTTCTTAGTGACTGTATAAGTATTGATGTTTTTTTGTCCTAAACCTATTTTGTGGAAATTCTTTTCTGTTTTAACTTAGGTTGAGGACTGGGAGAGTGATCCCGCTGAGGTCGATCTGTACGACAGAGACGAGGTAGATTGGGATGGTCAGTATTCAAGCGGGAGAAAGAGAACATCGAACCGAGAAGGCATAATTCTGGATGTGGATTCTTTCACGAGAAGGTTGAGGAAACCTAGGATTGAGACTCAGGAAGAAATAAATCTACGAATGCGATCCGTTGAATTAGCCGTTAAGGAAGCTCTGTTGGCAAGAGGAGAACCACATTTTACTGATCAAGAGTTCCCACCTAGTGACCGTTCGTTGTTTCTTGATCCCGACAACCCACCGTTAAAATTACAGGTAAACATTTTTTTCATGTCCCTTAAATATTGCCATGTACGGTGTAATTTTTAACTTGGGATGGAAATATCCTAGGTTGTCTCCCAATGGATGAGACCTGATGAAATTGTCCAAGAGAAGCAGCTAAGTTCTAGTCCTTGTTTATTTTCGGGAAAAGCAAATCCTTCCGATGTTTGTCAGGTAAGCTATGTATGTAGTTATATAGTGGTATATACGATGCTGCCTCTTCAATTGCTGTGATTTATACTCTAAGTTTAACTCACACAGGGCCGATTGGGTGATTGTTGGTTTTTGAGTGCGGTTGCTGTGTTGACGGAGGTTTCACGTATATCTGAAGTCATTATTACCCCGGATTATAATGAAGAAGGAATTTATACAGTTCGTTTTTGCATTCAGGTTACTCAGATCTTCAAGTCAATAATATTTGCTCTACTGTTTTCTCATTTTTTTGGTCAAAGTTAATTAATATCGCGACACTTGCTTTTATGTCAGGGGGAATGGGTTCCTGTCGTAGTTGATGATTGGATCCCGTGTGAATCACCTGGGAAACCTGCATTTGCAACCAGCAAGAAAGGAAATGAACTATGGGTCTCGATTCTTGAGAAGGCATATGCTAAGCTTCATGGATCATATGAAGCATTGGAAGGTGGGCTTGTACAAGATGCTCTTGTGGACCTAACCGGAGGTGCTGGTGAGGAAATTGACATGAGAAGTGCTCAGTCCCAAATTGACCTCGCGAGTGGAAGACTATGGTCTCAAATATTACGATTTAAACAAGAAGGTTTCTTACTTGGTGCTGGTAGCCCATCGGGCTCTGACGTGCACATTTCTTCTTGTGGTATTGTGCAAGGCCATGCTTACTCGATATTGCAGGTACCTACCTTAATCTAGGAAAATTCGCATCTAAGGGTAGGGTTGAAAACATTTCTTAAAAAAACGGAAGTGGTCAACTTTTGGCTTAGTTTTTAATGTTATCAAATGGCAACTTTTGCCGATTCTGTAAAAAAAATTAAAACACTAAAAAGAACATTTAATTTCTCAGGTACGGGAAGTAGATGGTCATAAACTTGTTCAAATCAGAAATCCCTGGGCAAACGAGGTTGAGTGGAATGGCCCTTGGTCGGACTCATCTCCCGAGTGGACGGATAGGATGAAACACAAGCTCAAGCATATGCCTCAGGTAAACCAAATCACTAGTCTCTCTCTAATTTGTCTTGCACGTATCCCATTTCCAAAAATATCTTATGTCGCAAATTTTTGAAACAGGCCCGAGATGGTATATTTTGGATGTCGTGGCAAGATTTTCAAATACATTTCAGGTCAATATACGTTTGCCGCGTCTACCCACCAGAAATGCGTTATTCTGTTCATAGTCAGTGGCGTGGGTACAGTGCTGGGGGCTGCCAAGACTATGAGACTTGGCATCAAAACCCACAATTCAGATTGACTGCCACCGGCTCTGATGCTTCATTACCTATACATGTATTCATTACCTTAACTCAGGTATAGAGAAAATGATATCCTTAACTCGAGCTTACCTGTATTTCTCTACAAACCTTTGGTTTTAATGTATCTATCTATCTATCTATCTCTAGGGCGTGAGCTTCTCGAGAACCACAGCTGGATTCCGTAACTATCAGTCGAGCCATGATTCGCTAATGTTCTACATAGGGATGAGGATCCTCAAGACCCGAGGACGACGTGCTGCGTACAACATTTACTTGCACGAGTCTGTTGGTGGGACCGATTATGTAAATTCTCGAGAGATATCGTGTGAAATGGTCCTAGATCCTGATCCCAAGGGCTACACTATAGTGCCGACCACGATCCACCCTGGAGAAGAAGCACCTTTTGTTCTATCTGTTTTCACCAAATCTTCGGTCACTCTTGAAGCTTTATAGCACACATTTGAGTCACCTCAACCGGAGAAGGAATTTCTACCTCCCACCTTAATGTGCCATGGTGGTTCATTTGTGCCCGCCAGTCGGACATTGGGGCGAGAAGTCGTTGGGTAATGAAAATGGTAATTTTCTTAAGCTGGACTTATTTTTTTCATCTTCTTATTTTTAGGGATAATTGCAAATAAATGTTTCAGTATCACACATTGCAGAACAAAGCTTTTACCTCCAAGATGGGCCGGTCCCGTACATATTTGCTGTGACGGGCCATGCATAAAAAGTCGAGCAGCTTCTTCTCGTCACTCTTCTTGGGCAAATGGGTCAGGGCCTTCACCTTCGAGTGCGGTTCTCGGGTGGAGTTCATCATATGTACATGCGTAGATGATGTAAGAATATAGTACAAACATTGCGTTGTAAATGAACGAACGAGCGGTAGATGATGCAAGCAAACGGGTTCATCGAAAGGAATAGAGGATAGATGAATATTAGTTTTAAGAGAGTATATAGTTAACATGTCTGTCTAATCTGGTAGAAGAGAGAAATTACAGAAATGCCATTGTGGTTGGGACATTATTTGAAGCTTCAGCTGCAAATTTTTGTAAGTTATTTTTTGTAATTGGAATTGAAGCACAATTTTCTTGTCTATCTCAACTTTGTATTTTTCTTTCAAGTATGATGTGTCTAGAATGTGATTAAAGAAGATATGAGGGACACAAATATAATTATATAAAAAAGGAAACTTTTGAACTGGAATGATAGTGAGTGGTGACCCACCATTTTTTTCCTTAACGACATGAGCTGTGTTGTTGTCTACATACTCTCGGGCAGCTGCCCGTCAAGAAATCAGGTGTATATAAAGTGTAAACACCATACACAAAGCACCACAAACTCAATTTAATTTCTCTCTGCATTCTTTTCTCTCTCAACTTGTTTGGGTTATTGCATCAAAATATAATGGAGGCCAAGAACATGAAGGTGATCGTAATTGCGTTGATGATCGTCATGCTGATGTCAGTCTCAGCTGCCCAGGCTCCGGCTCCGGCGCCCACTTCCGACACCTCCCTCTTCGTGCCCACTTTCTTAGGTTCATTTGCTGCCATGGCTTGTGCTCTTCTCTTTTGAACTATTACTATGTGTGTGTGATCCTTTATAAGTCATAACCTCTTCATGAAGTAGATTATATATTGTTAATTTTTCTAGATTTTTATTGTGTTTTTTGCTTGTTATCGTATGTGAATTCGGGTTATATTTGATTGTAATGTAATAAGTTTTATGAGGTAACATTTTTATTTAATATTACAATTGTTTTCTTGATTTTACTATAGTGTTGATTCAATGTGAATTGGTGTTGATTTACATAAAAGATACATTGAAGTTGTGCTTGTGACTCTCAGGATTTCAATAGTAATTGATGTTGATATTTCAACCACAAATTAATACCATCATCCATTGAAATATTAATCCCTTTTACAAAGGTGAATATTGATTTGAAAAAAAATAAAAATGGAATCGTATTTATATTGGGTAGCACATGCGAATCAAGAAAGTTGTTGAAAAGAATAATACACCAAGAAAGTGTGTGGTTGATGATACTTGGAACTTGGTTGTAGGCTTTGTCTTTAAGCTATCAAATGAGCTCCCTTATAATTCTATCACTCTTTTTCTTTTGATCACTTGTCCAATTCAAAATCGGGTTTTCCGGTCGATCAATAACCGAATGCAAACCTGATATCATACCATCATACCTTAGTCTTGCTAAAAAATCTGAGCATTCCTAATTTCCTAACTCAAAAAGAGTTCCAAGTATAACCCTAATGATAGTGTTTCTTATTGGTATGTCAATTAATCTTAGAGAATAAGTAAAAATGCTTACTTTCAAACCTTTTGTTTTCCCCTTTTTAAATAAAAAAAAGGAATGTCTTCTAACTTTTCATGCTTAAAAAACTTAGCGACAAAGCTAAGAAACAACACAACACAAAACAAAAGTGGTCCACCATACCTAAAAAATTTCTAAATCACATCTCTATAGTAATTCTTCAACACAATGGAAGTTATGGAACTACTATAGTTTGGACACGGACGCCGGGTTTCGTCCCGATTTCAAGCTTTAGCTTTCTCCAATCCTCTCTCCATGGGAAAATTTACACCTTGATATACAAATTTCAATTTTTTTTATTAATTATACTATTAATAAAATATTACAAATAATTAAAATATATTTGATATAATTTATAATTGTTTTTAAAAACAAATATTTCAAATGTGAAATTATAATAAATATTATTTTAATTGTGATTTTTTTTATTTTAGTTGTAACCTAACTAATTAATAATTTATTAAAATTGTATTTGAAAATAATTATGCTAATATTTTTTTATGAACATATAAATTAAAATATTTTTATAAAATAATATAAAGTTAAATGTAAACATAATTAAACTTATATTCATTATTAAATATGAACATATAAATTAAATTTTTTTTATAAAATAATTAAATTTTTTTTATAAAATAATATAAAGTTAAATGTAAATATAATCAAACTTATATGAAATCTTATATTTATATAAATATTTATATATTCTTATATAAATATATTCAATGAAATCATATACTTCTGATATTTCATAAAAAATTTTAGATTGATTAATACTTATATTTATTTATTTTTTACCTAAAATATAATACTCAAATAAAAAAATGGCAATCCCTAAATATAACTCACATAATATAAATTTAGCATTAATCTAACGGTTAAATATGAAAGTGTAGAATTAGAATATTCTACAATTTATAAATATGAAAAATATAAAATTTTAATATTATTTAGATATAACATTTAGTAAATTAACAATGAAATTAGTTTATTACTACTATTATTTATTTTGATTTTAAATGATTTTTTTAAAATGATTTACTACTTTAGCTATTTTTATTTTTCTGTATTGCAAAATTAGTGATTAGATTTACAGATAAAAGTGGCCAGACAATAGATTAATTATTTATAGAGGTGGCCAAACTCAGATATCGAATTAATTTTGAGCATCACATGTACAGCTTATTTCATGAAAGTTGCTTAAGCTTTTCTCTGAATCCTCTCCCCATGTCAATCACATGTAGCACACGAGTCGGCTATAAGCTGTCTCAACTCCCCAAACTTCTCCGAATTGCCATTAGCCGGGAGATGTTATCTCGGAAAATAAATACTATAGCAGAGCTCTTAACTTGACAAGCGATAACGTTCAAGCCTGCTCCATGCCACAGCTCAGGATCAAGCCCTAAGAAAATTCAGAAAACCAATTAAATAAAACAAGGGTTGATTACAAAAAACTACTATACAGTATACACTATGAGATTAACTTCAGCTACTTTTCGATAGTGTAATGTACCTGCAGTTTGTTCGTCTGCTTCCTTCATTGTAAACACAGTCCCTTTGGGCTCAATAGTTCCCAAAAAGAATTGTAACTGAATAAATACATGACCTGGAAATTCTCAAGCACCCAAGTCTTCAACTTGATCACAGCCCGGCTTCGTGTAGTAATCAGCAGTTAAAAGAATCTCACCAGTAATCCCCACACGAACAAACCCCATCCTTAAAATGATGAAATCTACTCGAATCCCTCACCGTAATCTCCCTACTCACCACCTTCGAGATCACCTTAATTGCCGCATGGCAATCCACGCACGCCCTAAGGTTCTTCATCACCACTATCGGCGATCCCTCTCTCGTTCGGACCAAAGCAAAAGCAATTGCCAGCCTCTCACTGTGATACCTAAGCGACTCCACCTTACTCCCATCATCCACATTCTGGAGAACGCAACTCACATCTGGTCTGTACCCTTCTTCCTCCATTTTCCCCATCAGCTCCCCTATCTTCCTCCGTATCTCCTCATTCATCGGATGACTCCTGTCATTGGCTGAAAAAACATGAACCTCCCGTTCGATCTCGACCCAGCTGTAGGCCGGCACTTTGCGGACCCCACGATCCCGCATGGCCTTTTTGACCCTCGCCATCCCTGTCCAGTCCCCGGCCTCCGCGTAAATATTCGACATGGTGACATAAGCGGCAGCATCCCTCAGAGCATCCAAGTTGAAAAGCTCGTTTGCTGCTTTTTTGGCAAATTCTTGATTTTTATGGATCCTGCACGAGTTCAGAATCGAGGACCACATGATCTCGTCGGGCTCGACCGGCATCCGACCCATCAGATCCTCAACCTCCTTGAACCGTCCCTTCCGGCAAAGCACGTCGACTAAAGACACGTAGTGTTCCCTTTTCGGGACGAGCTTGTAAACACTTGTCATCGTTTCGAAGTATTCCAAAGCTTTGTCCACGAGCCCGTTATGGCTGCACGATGTTAAGACGCCAAGGAAACTGACGTGGTCGGGGTTAAAACCGGAATTCACCATTTCCTGGAACGATCCAAGGCTGGATTCCCCATCTCCGTTTTGAGCATACGCCGAGATCATTGCGTTCCATGAGATCGTGTTCCTCTCGGGCATATCGCCAAACACCGTGACTGCCTCCTTTAAAGATCCGCATTTCGCATACATGTCTAAAAGCGCGCTGCTACAGAAAACGTTCGACATGAACCCAGCAACTACTACGCACGAGTGCAGTTGCTTCCCCAAGGAAATCAGAGCCAAATTCGCTGAGGCTTTCACAGTACTCGCGAAAGTCGCCTGGTCCCCACAAATACTATCCCTACGCATTTCCACAAACAGCTTAAGGGCTTCTTCGCTCAGACCTTGCTGGACATGGGCCGATATCATAGCTGTCCAAGGGACCGAGCTTTTTACCGCCAAATTCTTGAATAGAATATTGGCTTCCAAAAACCTTCCGCATTTGGCATACATGTCAACGAGGGCGTTGGCGGCTTGGATCTCAAGATTGGCAGTCGTCATAAGTGCCTGCGCGTGGATTTGCCTTCCCATCTCTATGTCCTGTTTGTTTGCAGCAACACTCAACATAGTCGCGAAAGGAAAACTCCTTCGGCAGAATTCGCTCATTTGTAACTCCTTGAAGAGATCGAGGCATTCTGTAAGTCGTCCATTCCACGCGTAACTCGTTATTATAATATTGTAAGAGACACCGTCCCATTCGGGCATTTCATCGAACAATCTCCTCATGTCTTCAACGTAATCATGCTTGGAGTAAAAGTCAAGAAGTGCGTTGCAAACAAAAACATCCCGAAGAAAATTACTCTTCACGACTAGTCCATGGACCTGTTGCCCGAGGGTAGTATCGGCGCCGTTTGACACAACGCATGCACGCAGAAGTGCAGCGAAGGTGAAATCCGAAGGGGCGAAACCGTAATATTGCATCTTCGAAAAGAGCTTTATTGCTTCTCTACTCAGCCCTTCTTTGGAGCACCCCGTGATAATTGTGTTGAAAGTAATCGTGTCTCTGGTCTTCATTTCGTTGAAGAGACGAAAAGCAGAATCGAGACTTTTGGACTTGCAGTAAGAGTCGAGCAAGCTGTTGCAGACAGCCAGGTCCGAACCCAATCCTAACCTGGCGACATGTGCATGGAGTTGGCACACATCTCTCTCGATAGCTTTTTCATCAAAACCGGATAAAAGGGTGGCAAACGTGACGAAATCCGGTCTAGTTTCTGTCCTGTTCATCTCGACATAGAGACTCAAAGCTTCTGTCGGTCGACTGTTCTGTGCGTAGCCGCCCATCATTGTCGTCCAAGACACGGCCGTTCGGTCGGGCATATTATCAAACAGATCCCGGGCGTGAGAAAGGTCGCCTGACTTAACGCAGCAAGATATCATCATGTTTATCGACCATGTGTTTCTGCGCGGCATTTCATCGAACAATCGGTGTGCGTCTGCAACACGGTTTCTTCTGAGCAAATCCTTCAGCTTGAAATTGTAGTGGCTGGTCTCCGGGTCGAACCCTGTTTTAACGGCACGGGTATCCACCGAATTCATGCCGTAGCTTCTGCAAATTTTGTACACAAGCCTCGAATGTTAAAAACACCTTTTTTTTCTTGAACAAGAAATAATTTTTTGAAATACCTATGCGTGCAGTACATTCGTTGTATGGTTCGATTCCATTGATTCACGGCCTTCGAATTGGTCATCGGAATCAGCCGCCGCTACTTTCAACTCCTACCGGCGAGGGAGTATTTAAATATTTGATGTCAAAAAGTAGGGATTCACACGTATATATATATATATATATATATATATATATATATATATATATATATATATATTTATAAATACATTTATGCAAAGGTTTGAGTAAAGTTTTTTTTCGCAGTCAATTAAACACGAAAAATCTGTAGGGAAAGAAAATGCGATTCCTCCTCACTAAACGCCTCTCCGCCGCTATCCGGTCGTACGCCGCGACAATCCCCGGAAACTGTCAGAGCATAACGACTTTTAGTCGCCGGAGCGAACTTCTTCGGTCGTCTCCCGCGGACGGAGGAGGCCTGCTCGACTCCCCATGGTCCGCCACCCAACTCCGACGCGCCAGATTCAGTGGAGGCGATGTAAGCTTCTCGATTCTAATTATTCAATTGGCGGTGTTTGTTTCTCCTTTTTATGGACTTTGATTGGAAACTTGTGGTTATTCAAATTGAATTTGAAAGTTATGGTTTCTTATCGTGCTCTATCTGTTCATGCTTGGTATAATGTATTTGTGCACAAGAGCTGATGTAAATTTACGACGCCTCACGAGCTGGGTTTTACACAAACACACACATGACCCTTGTCGAATTTTAGATAAACAGTAATTAAATTTTAAGTGAACCTAATGAATAATCAATGGTGATTATAAGACACTTCAGAACATTAAATTGTAAGTGGGCTCTAATTGTGCGGGTTGATACAATCTACTTCAGAAAACTTGAAGACAAACTGAATTTGGTGATAAGTTTGTCTTCCTTTTTTTAACTGTTGATTATCATTTTAAAGTTTTTTCTTGGCTAACTATATGCCTATATCATTGGATGTCACGTTTTTTAGTGCTCGTATAGTCACACTCACACAAGTTACTGCTATGGAATTTCATTTTAACTGTAATTTATGTGCAGGTAAGACCAGGAAATGTTATTGAAAGAAGAGGTAAGATTTTCAATATTCATCTGTACTGATGATTTGTAAGTAATTAACCACGTACTGAGAGCTTACTATGACATGACTTTTGGGTTGCTGCTGATGACATGATACAGGAAAGATTTATGAGGTAATTATTCAGCAGGAAATTCATATTTGCTTGGTGACATTTTCCATGCGTGTTTATTACGAACTTATATCTATATGGAATTCTGGTTAGGTGATAAAAGCTGATCATACTACCCAAGG
Source organism: Euphrasia confusa (assembly GCA_954870475.1). Classification (NCBI taxonomy): domain Eukaryota; kingdom Viridiplantae; phylum Streptophyta; class Magnoliopsida; order Lamiales; family Orobanchaceae; genus Euphrasia; species Euphrasia confusa. The sequence goes on from OX940965.1 coordinate 119,793, forward strand.
AAGAGGAGGAGCTATAATACAGGTATTTGTATATCATATTGTCTTCTTATTTTCTTTTTTACTCTGATATTGTTCCTGTTAATTAATAGTCCATGTTTCTTATTTGATGACCCCCTTGCCTTCATTTTCTATCCATCATATTTCTGATGGGAACCAAGGAAGCCATGGGGTCTCAACTAATTTTGCATATTTTATATGCTAGAAGATTTTTCAATGAAAGCTCTTGAATTTGAATGTTTGCAAAATTATTGTCTTTTTTATTGCTCCTGTATTATTGGATCTTTTATTGCTCCTGTATTCATTTATTTTTCCAATTCTTTACCATATAATGATAGGTTGAGCTTCGTGATGTTGATAGTGGAAGCAAAGTGAACGAAAGGTTGAGAACTGATGAGAAAGTAGAAAGTATGTATCTTCTTGACATTCTTATCTAATTGTATAACAATGCCTAGTTGTGATGTTAATGTCTCTGTTACTGTCTTGATGTCTCAAATACTTATCTAAATCAGGACTTTAAGGTAAATCTATGTGTAGTTGTGCTTCTAGCATCTTGCCTACAACCATTTTAGTTATGTTCTATATTGCTAATAGAAGGAAGTTAATGTATAGCCGTAGAGCCCAGTTATAGTTAAAACTTTTGAAATGGACTATGGCAAGATTATAAAACTGATCTACAAGTTATGTTGTTCCATTCTTCCTTAGTTTAATAGTTTCTCAATCTACTTTTCCCTCCACTTCAAGGCCTCTAATATTAATATATGTTAAATATAAGTTGGATAATTGAATTTATACAATTTAAGGCTTGGCAAGAATCTGATTAGTAAGAAGTTTTGCACTGCGAGTGATCTCGAAATATAAGTTTCCTTTGGGATTTATTGATCTTGAGATTGAGTGAATAACTTTTGTAATGTTTGTCACGAGTCAACTTGATGAACGTTATCTACTTGTGGAAAAAGTTTTCTAAGCAATTTAGAACGTTGGTTATATCTTGAATCTTGGATTAAGTGACTACCGATTGAAAGATTATTTCTTGGATTTAGTTTCAAAAGCTTACCTTTTTTTAGTTTTTACAATAAGATATTTTTTTATTATACAAGATACAAGTTCTTAATGTAATACGGAGTATTATCTTTGTACACCAAACCTTATTTGCAATGTGCCAAGGTCTGCTCCTGGATCTACTATTTAAATTTGCAATTCACATTATCTGTGTTGAGTCCGCTGAATTTGATACTCCTATGCAGAGATATATGTTGAGGAGAAGTCATTGACGTACCTTTACACCGACGATGAAACTGGAAATATCGTTCTAATGGAGTGAGTGTTTTCCTTTTTTTTTTTTTTTTGGTTGAAACACTCTAATATCACAGGAGCATGAAAGAGTTAACTAACATAATTTAATCTATTTTATTTTTGCAGACCTGATACGTACAACCAGCTAGAAGTGCCTGCACACCTATTTGGTGATTCTTGTGTCTACCTTCAAGGTAACATATTTGACCACCAAACATGGGGTGCATGGTGCAGGTGTACCATTACCCTTATATCTCACTTTTTCACATAGAGGGGGACACGGAAAGGAAAACAAAATGTCCTCACACGCACACCATAACCATCGGTGAAATTATTTATATCGTCCCTTAAAAAAAGTATTTTTCCACATTCTACATGTTATAGAGAAGAGTTGATATAGTGTATATCATCTTGTTTAAGCCACATAGCATGTTTTACATTCTGAAGTTTATACACATGCTTTAGGGCAATTAAATTTGAAGGAATTGATATTCCTCTTTGTTTATGTAGTACATATTATTATATTGCGTGGTACGCAATGTTGCTTCCTATTTCCTTAAAATATTTTTGTTCCATTTTTCACACAGATGATATGGAAATCACTGTCCAGCTTTATGATGAAAAACCATTATCTGCATCACTTCCGCATCGAGTAACATGTACTGTTTCTGAAGCAAATGAGGCCCGACAAGGAAGTAGTAAATCCTCGCCGTAAGTACATAAAATTGTAATTGAAATGATACAAGCAAAGGAAAAGGCACTTATATTATATGATTGCATAAATTACATAGGCCATTTTATGATTGTAGTTTTAACACTTTTTGGATTCATGTTATAACTTATAATTTGTAATTAGGGAACACTATTTTCGTTATTGGTTGGTTGTGTTCCCTAGAACTGTACGTACAGTATTACTGATTAATTGACATATATTTATTTTCATTTTTCACAGTTCTAAGAGGGTTTTGTTGGATAATGGGATCACTCTTCAGGTAATACTCTAAATGAATATTCATTTCTATCTATTTCTTTCTACAATTTGGGTGGTGTGTTTAATTTATTAAAGGTTGTGTATGGATGGGGGTGTTTCTTGAATTTCACTATATAAAACTCGAAATATTAATTCCAAATTGTTTTACGTATCAAATAAAATTTTAGCCCTCGGTAATAATTAAGTTAGACATTGATAAATTGTGTTATATTTAGGCGAGGCACAAAAGACTTCACCAGAATTTGATGAGTGTTTCTTTCTGCTTTACGTAATTGATATACAGTGTACTGTATATGTTTCTGCTGTTTATTAAATGATGGATGCATTATCTTATAAAATAGGCACCAGCTCATATTGCAGCAGGAGATAAGATTGTCGTCAATACAACTAACAACTCTTATGTTAGCAGGTCGGTTGAAAATCTTAAATATTTATGATAGTTGGAGATACATCTCTTATTATTTTCTGTACATTACCCTGACTGCTTTTTTTGGTTTCTCAGGGCCTGAATCTTGAATCTTCACGAGTTTTGTTTTGCCGTCGTAGTCGATAATTTCATGAGATGTTATTGTGTTCATGATGCTTAGTAATGTTATCATCCATTATTAGTAAATAAATAAGAAACTGGTTTTTGCATCAGTATTTGGCAACTTCCCTCATATTTATGTTGCAGTTATTTTATATTCTTGAAACCTTTCTCTCCATATTTAAGAGTCAAAATTAACATCCATTCTCATATTTGAAACCTTACTTAATATATATATTTTTTTCCTAAATACAAATTTATATATTATATTTTCAATTCGTGATGTTAATATTATATTATATTTTAACCGTTTATAAGTTGTTTAAAAAATAAATAAGGGAAAAAGTAATTTTGTTAAATAGCTTATAAGCTCTCGTAATTTAAACACTAAAAGACTAAAATACTTTTAAAATTATTACCTTATATATATATATACAAAAATTCCAAATTTATTATTTAGTCAATATAATTATTTTTAATTATTTTTTTCATATATAACAATTTATTTTTTGGTAATTTTATATATACAATATCTTAAATTGTCAAATAAATTAACGTCTTATAAGTTTGTATAATCTATTTTAATCTATTTTATCAAAACTATTAAGTTTATATAATCTATTTTATCAAAATGATTTAAGTGAATATATAAGTTATATATGCGCCAAAAGAATAATCACAATTGTTTTATAAATTACAAGTGAATATATAAGTTATATATGCGCCAAAAGAATAATCACAATTGTTTTATAAATTACAAAGAAATTACAAAGAAAATTTGTTTTATAAATTATAAAGAAACTGAGAGTATTCTTCCTAGAAAGAAGTACAACACAGCTAACTCGCAAATAAATTCATGTTAAAATTCATGTTAGCATTTAGTAAATTTTAATATGTTTAATTTAAATTTTGATTTTTTATTAATAAAATGGAATTGTCATTTTTATTTGGTTTTTAATTTTTTTTAAATATTATTAAACTAAATAAATAAATTATATCAAAATAATTATTCTTTTTGCTCTGTTTATTATTTTTGTCCCCTTTCTCCACACATAATTATTATTTTTTTCTCGATATATAATTTATTTTATATAAATATTGAATATTAATTTTAAAATAATTGTTATTTTATTATTTTTTTGTGCTACATTTTTTCACATAATTATTATTTATTTTTATATAAATATTGAATTTTCATATTAATTGTATTAAAATTGTTATCTTTTTATTATTTTTGTGCTCCCCTCCATTTTGTTATTTTTTTGCTCCATTTTCACACATAATTATTATTATTATTATTATTATGTATTTTAACTCCATTTTCACACATACTTATTAAAAAATTATGTATTTTATTTTCAATTGTTTTAAGTTCTTTGAATGTTCGAGCTAAAAAAATTTAGCCAATCGCACTCAAGAATGTTTGTTATTCTTTGCTCCATTTCCACACATAATTATTAATTATTACAAAATTATATTTTATTTTCAATTTTTTTAAGAGTTCTACAATTGAATACCTCCAGAAAAAACATAGCACATTTTGTTATTTTTTGCTCCATTTCCATACATAATTATTAGAAAAAATATAATTATTACAAAATTATATTTTATTTTCAATTTCTTTAAGAGTTACCTCAAAAAAAAACATATTTCACACATAAATGTTTATTTATTTGTTTTTTTAAAATTATTCAAATAATAAGATATAAAATGTATTTTTAAGTTAGAAAAATAAAATAATTATGAATATTTAAAATTTTATTTTTTTAATATGAAATATTTTGCCTAATTTATTTATTTTTATTTATCAATTTAATTTATTTTATTAATATATTGAACTAATATTTTCAGCACCGGCGGCCAGTATCGAAGCCAAGGCGACCAGCTTGTATTTGAGGGCGAGGGCAAGGTCGTCCTTCTCCGCTGATGTATCCTCACGCTCACACGCCGGTGTCATCATCACAATAGCCGAAAATATAATTATAGCGGAAATCAGGAGAACAAGATTTTGGGTTTTCATCTTTGACACAAAGAAATGAAGTATAAGAATCGGAGGTGGGAGGTTTCTGGATTTAGGTTTAGAAATGAAGTATAAGAATAGGTATGTATTTATAAGTGAGAATTGTTAAGATTTTATTTACAAAATTATATTTTATTTTCAATTTCTTTAAGAGTTCTTCAGTTGAATACCTCCAAAAAAACATATTCCACACATAAATATTTGTTATTTTTTTCTCCATTACAAAATTATATTTTATTTTCAATTTTTTTAAGAGTTTATTTTCAATTTCTTTAAGAGTTCTCCAGTTGAATACCTAAAAAAACATTTCTTTAAGAGTTCTCCAGTTGAATACCTAAAAAAACATATTCCACACATAAATGTTTGTTATTTTTTGCTCCATTACAAAATTATATTTTATTTTCAATTTTTTTAAGAGTTCTCTAGCTGAATATCTCCATCTATAGTTTAACGAGTTTGATTTCTTCCTATTATTATTATTATTATTATTATTATTATTATTATGGTAATAATAAGATTTTTTACCGTTGCTATCTAAATTTCTTCAGGCGCAAAATTTCTATATATAAATGAAGAGAGTTGCGCACAAATTATTTATTATTTTTTTTTCCATTACAAAATTATATTTTATTTTCAATTTTTTAAGAGGGACTTCCTTAAATAGAATTATTGGTACTTTGAACTCTACCAAACCAGACCCGCTCTCGAAAGCCACCAATTATAGATTCGTCGTTCCAATAACAAACAGACAGTTAGTTGAATCCTTCTTGGACCACAAAAATGCACGATCTTGCACTCACTCCAAATATATTAATCAATTGACGGGTTGTTTTCGGGTTTTGCTCAATACGGCTCAATACTGATTCTTGCTTTGATCTCACTCAAAACAGCCTTGTTTTCAACATAGCTAAAAGAGCCAGAATCTCACTCAACAGCCTTGTTTTTCAACATAGCTAAAAGAGCCAGAGATCAGCACCTACAATTTGTTTAAAGAAGCTAAATATAATTACAGAACAAAATCGTTTTGTTTCGCAGCCGTCATTTATACTTTGAGCACATGGTTTATATCAATGAAGAGAGAAATACATCTCAGCTAGAAGAAGACCATCCTTTATACTTTGAGCACATGGTTTCTATCAAAGAAGAGAGAAATACATGATAATTAATAACACACTTAAATGAATATGATATGATGGATGATTCGAATGGGAACAAAAATATCAAACCTAACAACACAATATCGTATTTCAACCACTATTTGCAACCTAGATATTTACGCATTATACGAGGCGTAAGAGCTGAATTGAGGTCTAAATGCGTGAAAGTTTCGCGCGCAAGAAGGTGGTCGAACTCTGTGCAACAATAACCACGGATGAATGGGTGATGATGATTGTGGAAGACAACAAAAAAACGATTTTCCTCAGAGGGTTTTGAGGTTGACGTGAAGTAAAAAAAAAAAACTTCTCCAACTTTTGGGTTTGGGGATTTTGATTTTAACCTTCGTCTTCTTTTTCAAGAATTAGATTTCAGCTATTTTACAGAGTATTTGTTTTAATTTTTGACACATAATTTTTAAATCCATATATATCAAAGGATTCATTGATTTAATTATTAAAAATTAATTATACGGAGTAAAAATTATTGTGCTATTAGCTAGGGGTGTTCAAAAAACCTGCCAAACCCGATCCGCCCGCCAAACCGACCGAAATCCGCCCGAACCCGTCGGTTTTATTTTTAACAAATTACCCAACGGTTAGAATTTCTAAAACCCGCCAAAATTTGGGTGGGTAGCGATTTCGTTACTCACTACCCGCGAAAAAACCGACCCGCCCGCACATAGTATATATATATATATATTATTAGTATATAGTAGTATTATTAGTTCATTTTTATTAATATTTTTACTCGTATAGTAGTATTAATTTATGAGATAATTTTTAAATTTTTTTAACTAGTTTTTAATGTATGCTTTTAATTTTATTTTTTTCAATTAGGCACAACTCACAAGTTTATATCTTTAAGATCTTAAATTAACAACATTTTCAATAGTTTTGCAACTATAAATTCTTATTTTGTAATGTTTTACTAAAACTTTAAATGAATTATTTTTTTAATTTGTGTTAATTTTATTTTTCTATAACTTAATTTTTTTTTTCTATTTACAATATAAATATTTATTTAAATATGTCATTTTACTCGCCAAACCGCCCGCAACCGACCGCACCCGCCTTCATCCGCACCATACGGTTGGGTTGGAGTAAAAAAATGGGCGGGTATAGTTGATAAAATTGAAACCCGCCATTAATGGGTCGGCTGGGTTTTTTATGGATGTACCCGCCCAAACCCGCCCGTGAACACCCCTACTATTAGCTATTGAGATTTCTTTTGCCATTCATTCCACATATATTCAAATCAACATTATGATAATAGAGCACAATAATTAAACTTCTCTAGTCCAATTGAAACTTTAAGAAACAAAAAGCTCATCACTCCAAAACTACTGTAACAGTGACAAGAGGAAATTCAAAATTGCAGAAACTTCACATCCCTGTGAAGGCCTTCTTCCCACGACCAGACGAACCGACCTGTATCACCTTCAGAACATTAAACCCATCAGCGTAGCGTAGCGAGATTATAAATCCACACACACCATCGGCTTATTTCTTATTCCTTCTTCTTCGTTTCATCTCCTCCGATTCCAATTCAAAGGTATGTAAGAATGCCAGATTCTATTTATTTATTTTGTCATTGAAATTATAGTTTACTCTGTTTTATTTATTTTGTGATTGAAAATATTATAAACCCTAGTTAAATTCTCGTTTTATTTATTGTGATTGAAATGATTATTTACCCTAATTTTAATTCTGTGAAGAAGATGAGTACCAGTTACCATGGATCGGAGCCTTATGCCTCCTCATTATTGAATAAGAGGAAGAGCCCATATGTTGCATACGACACTCCCGATCCCAAAAGACAACATGAATCCGAGTCCGAGTCAGACTCGGATGTTGAAGACGATTTTGATTACACCCCGAAAAAGCCACATGAAAAACAGAATCAAAGTATCCTTGAATACATCTTCAACGTGGTATGACATAATCTAAGATAGATGTTAATGTGTCGGTTTGTAAGTTTGTTTGCATTCTACTGTATGTAGTAACTATTGAATTAACAATACAATTGAACTTTGCAGAAACGATTCATGAGTGTTGTTGTTGACAAAGTAATGGAAAATACCCGACTAAACCCCTTGATAGACGGCCTTATGCTTTCGCTTTTGAATTCTGGTGGTGGTGACGACGAAGACTTTGCTGGTAAAGTCAATGAGCTGTTTAATTGCCCCGACTTTATTCAGGCCTGCACTGACACCAGTTACGCGGTATGGTATTGCTCTATTTTATATGAATATGAGAATCGAGGCACAAATTACCTTCTTAACAATATTCTAATGAACTGTAGGCTGAGGAGGGTTGCTGCTTCTTTACCCCTTTCATAAAAACATACAAAGATGAAAAGCAACCTCATGAACGAATGAAAAATCTCAGAGACGACCCCTTCTTCCTAACTTTTTTGGACGAGATCAAACTTGCCCCTACGAGGTAAGTAAGGTGTCCTTTCGAGTTATATATCCTTATTGCTTTTAATCAATGATATTGATATTTTGTTTTTATCTATCTTTCTAAAGGGGTGTCTTGAGTGCTTTGTTTGGCTTTTGGAGTGATGATGCTTTATACTACAAGCTGGAATCTGAAATTAGACGACAACACATTGCCATCCATGGAAGTTCATAGAAGAAATCAAAAACTTACTTGTTGGTATCGATATATTTCCTTGCTTCTATTCACTGTTCCGTGAGTGCTGATTTCTAATGTTTCGTTTATCTACAATACTAATATACTAATATAGTCTTGGAATGTATTGTTTCCTTATACATGTAACAGTTTAAAAGTATAAATATATATGCAAAACTTTTGTAAATTTATTTGAAATTTTTAGAATTCTAATTAACTGTTAAATATAAATTCTAATAGATTTAATAGTTTATATTTTATCTAAAATAGAATTTTGGGAGGGTGAAGCCTTGTTCTATTGAAGTGATTACTCCATAGATCAGTTTTTTCATAAGATATCATTTTTGTATAATCTTGCCATAGTCCCATTTTCAAAAGTTTTAACTAAAACTGGCCGGGCTCTACCTTAATTTTCTTTTTACAATATAAAACATAATTAAAATGGTTGTTGGCAGTGGGCACCATGCTAGAAGCACTACTACAATATAAACCCGGCTCGCTAGGCGTCGCAAATTTACATCAGCTCTTATGCACAAATACATCATACCAAGCATGCATGAACAGATAGAGCATGATAAGAAACTATAACTTTCAAATTCAATTTGGAATAACAAGTTTCCAATCAAAGTCCATAAAAAGGAGAAACGAACACCGCCAATTGAATAACTGTTGGAAAATGAGCGTCTCGTAGAGAGCTTCGATTTGATAACGCTCAATTTCGAGAAGTATGAATGAGAAATTAATTTTCAAAGATGTAATTTAATTGGAAGAGAATTTCAAATGAGATAATATCCTACGTAATAAAATATGCATGGTGTAGTTCATAAACATAGGGGAGTACCCTATTATACATATATTTGTGCTATTTTATTGTTGGAAAAATAATAAAATAATAATAAAATAATTATATTATTATTATTATTATTATATAAGTTACATTTGATTTTAATTATGAAATAATGGTCATTAGTGAGTAGTGACCATTAGTGTGGTGCTATGAATGGTGGGACGTTACGATTGTGGTAATCAAATCGTCCACGTTCAACGTACTTTCGTCTCCAACATCTCTATATAAGTGCAATCGATTTTGCATTGAAAGGCGCAGTTAAGAAGAACACGAAAATAATCGAAAATGAACAAGAGAATATACAGACATCTTCCGAGCAATCACTCTCGTTTTTCTTTTGTTTATCTCGAATCTTTGATCCTCCGGTGATATTTCTTAAGCAACATCCCAGTTCGCCGTAAGCAAATGTTTTGCTTTGCAATCGTTGTATCCTGGTCGTAGAGGACGAATTTGTTTTAAGGAAATCGTGTTGAACACGAGCCTCGATTTATTCGATTTTTCATTTCTTCCATCTTCCTCTAATGGATACACACACATACACAAAAAAAAGATACTACAAAAACTAGAATCGAGAAGCTTATATCGCCTCCTCCGTCCGCGGGGAGACGACCGGAGAAGTTCTATAGCGCGCGTTTGCATTTGGTTCTTCACAGATGGTTCTTGCTACTTTTAATCAACACCGAAATTTCCATTCATTCCCTACAAATCATCACTAATTGAAGTTTTGACTAAGTCCATTTTGTCATTGAGTTGTTTTTTGTTTTTGTTTTTTTAGCATTTCAAATTTTCTCTACTCCAAAATTAATAGGGTTTTGGTATTGTAAATGTACACCTCCATAATTTTATAATTTTAATTATTTATTATTTTTATTTAATACACCTCTTAATCATCCTAATTAAAATTAGGAAAAAGAAAAGGTGTACAATTCTTATATTATATTTTCATCCTATTGTTTAGGCTAATAGTATTTTAGGGCAATGTACCCGAAATACCCTTTTAAATTACAAAGAATAATAATAATTGCGTAAATATATTAAAATCACATTATTAACTCACATTATTTATTAAATCACATTATAAATTTTATGTATTTTATAATAATTGTTTTTAAACATATTTTATGACATTATTAAATTACATTATTTAATTTGTTTATAAAAATAATTGGATAAACATATTTTATCATATTATTAACTCAAATGTATTTAAAATTTTGTTTGCCTAAACTTTTATGTATTTTTTTAATAATTGCATAAATATATTAAATCACATTATAAATTGTATGTATTTTATCATATTATTAACTCACATTTTATATTTTATCATATTATTTGTTTGCGTAACCATAAATATTGTTTGAATAGGTTGAAACACGGTTACGTTCACTATACTTTTGTTAAAATAATTAATTAAATATTAATTGAATAATTCTAAACTAGTTAAGTAGTTCCAAGGGTAATTTAGTCTTTCTATATTTTCAATGCTTCCCTACTATATAAATATAAAAATATAAAAACACCTATACCAAATAACATGCAAAATTTAAAACCCTAACATATAAACATAAAAAAAATGAAAGAAGTGCACCTAAAAAAAGAAGGGGTGTGAATAAATAATAAAAAAAATAAGTTATTTAATTTAAAAAAAATTTAAAAATTATCTTTTATCCAAAATCTCAATTTAATAAAATCTTAAATATGCTAAAAAAACAAATAAATATGGGCAAGTGGTTTGAGATATGGCCCGATAAAGCCCGAAGCCCATATTATACGTGGATTATAAATACACATATACTAGTATAGTAGTACACCACAAGCCTTGTACGCGGATTATAAATACACACATACACCGTTTAATCCTTCTTCTACTACTTCTTCGTTTCATCTCCTCCAGACTCCAAAGGCGGATTATAAATACACACATACACCGCGTAATCCTTCTTCTTCTACTACTTATTCGTTTCATCTCCTCCCGATTCCAAAGGTATGTATGAATGGCGGATTTTATTTATTTATTTATTTTGTGATTGAAAATATTATAAACCCTAGTTGAATTCTCGTTTTATTTATTGTGATTGAAATGATTATTTACCCTAATTTTAATTCTGTGAAGAAGATGATCAGTACCAATTGTCATGGATCGGAGCCTTATACCTCCTCATTATTGAATAAGAGGAAGAGCCCATATGTTGCATACGACACTCCCGATCCCAAAAGACAACATGAATCCGAGTCCGAGTCCGAGTCAGACTCGGATGTTGAAGACGATTTTGAATACACCCCGAAGAAGCCACAGGAAGTACAGAATCAAAGTATCCTTGAATACGTCTTCAACGTGGTATGATCTAAGATCGATATTAATGTGTCGCTTTCTTTGTTTGCATCGTATGAGCTGTAGTAACTATTGAATTAACAATACAATTGAACTAATTGGCAGAAACAATTCATGAGTGTTGTTGTTGACAAAGTAATGGAAAATACCCGACTAAACCCCTTGATAGACGGCCTTATGCTTTCACTTTTGAATTCTGGTGGTGGTGACGACGACGACTTTTCTGGTAAAGTCAATGAGCTGTTTAATTGCCCCGACTTTATTCAGGCCTGCATCGACACCTATTTAAAGGTATGGTATAGCTCTATTTTATAAGTATATATGAATATGAGAATCGAGCCACAAATTACTACTGTTGCCTTCTTAACAATATTCTAATGTACTGTAGGCTGAGGATGGTTGTTGCTTCTTTACCCTTTTCCTAGAAACATACAAAGATGAAAAGCAACCTCATGAACGAATGAAAAATCTCAAGGACGACCCCTTCTTCCTACCTTTTTTGGACGAGATCAAACTTGCCCCTACGAGGTAAGTAAGGTGTCCTTACGAGTTTTATATCCTTATTGCTTATAATCAATGATATTAATATTTTGTTTTATCTATCTTTCTAAAGGGGTGTTTTGAGTGCTTTGTTTGGCTTTTGGAGTGATGATGCTTTTTACTACAAGCTGGCATCTGAAGTTAGACGACAACACATGGCCATCTATGGAAATTCATAGAAGAAATCAATAACTTGCTTGTTGGTATCGATATATTTCCTTGCTTCTATTCACTGTTCCGTGAGTGCTGATTTCTAATGTTTCGTTTATCTACAATACTAATATACTAATATAGTCTTGGAATGTATTGTTTCCTTATACATGTAACAGTTTAAAAGTATAAATATATATGCAAAACTTTTGTAAATTTTTTTGAAATTTTTAGAATTCTAATTAACTGTTAAATATAAATTCTAATAGATTTAATAGTTTATATTTTATCTAAAATAGAATTTTGGGAGGGTGAAGCCTTGTTCTATTGAAGTGATTACTCCGTAGATCAGTTTTTTCATAAGATATCATTTTTGTATAATCTTGACATAGTCCCATTTTCAAAAGTTTTAACTAAAACTGGGCTCTACCTTAATTTCCTTTTTACAATATAAAACATAATTAAAATGGTTGTGGGCACCATGCTAGAAGCACTACTACACATAAATTTACCTTAATGACCTGAATTAGATAAGTATTTGGGAGACAACAAGAAGTGTATTATAATCACCGATTCACCATTGATTATTCATTAGGTTCACTTAAAATTTAATTACTGTTTATCTAAAACTCGATAAGGGCCACCACGGAATCCATGTGTGTGTGTGTGTAAAAGCCCGGCTCGCGAGCATGATAAGAAACGATAACTTTCAAATTCCAATTGAAAGTAACGATAACTAGAATCGACAACTAGAATCAGAAAATGTGGAGTCGAGCAGGCCTCCTCCGTCCGCGGGGAGACGACCGGAGAAGTTCTATAGCGTTTGCATTTGGTTCTTCACAGATGGTTCTTGCTACTTTTAATCAACACCGAAATTTCCATTCATTCCCTACAAATCATCACTAATTGAAGTTTTGACTAAGTCCATTTTGTCATTGAGTTTTTTTTGTTTGTTTTTTTTGTTTTTTTAGCCTTTAAAATTTAAGCCCATTTTGTCTTTCAATAGAGATTTTTTTATGAACCTTTAGAAAAATTGAACTCAGAATTTCTCAATTTATATAGCCTAAAAACTATTAACATGTTGCCAAACATTTAAAAATCTAATTACTGAGTTTTCAATACAGGAAAATAATTCACCTAATGAATAAACAATAAAATCATTTAGAAAATACGAATATCTGGTTCAATAAATCCAGCCAGCCATCCATCAATCCTTTAAAAATCCAAAATATTTCATAGCGAATTGTTGCACTTCTACTCTGAATCTTATCGCACGATTCGCACATGAACTTAGCTTGATTGATCCCCTAGAAACCAATCAATGCAGCTTAATTTTGTCGGCATGAGATATAACTATCTAGCTAGCTGATTAGCCTGATGTGCTAGCTAGTGAGTATTTAATTCATTTTTCTTCAATTGATGACAATAGCAGATGCCACCTTGTCGTTTAAAACATCACCACTCCAGAAGCCAAACATTGCACTATCAAGACCAATGTTTTAAAAAGTGCGACTCATATTTCAGGCATTTTTAACTAGGCACGGGGCGTACCCCTCAAAATCCAAAATATTTCATAGTTACAAGCATATATTAATTTAAGATATAGCTAGTAATTAATTCTTTTTTCTTGTATTGATGACAATAGCAGATCCCACCTACTCGTAAAAAGCATCATCACCCCAGAAGCCAAGCAAAGCACTCAAGACAATCCTTGCAATAAGAAGGCATTCTGTCTGTTCCAAAACATGTTGGAGGAAGGGGTCGTCCCTGAAGTGTTTCATTCGTTCATGAGGTGGTTTTCCATCTTTGTAAGTTTCAATGATAGTAAAAAAAGAGCACGCAACCATTGAAGTTAGTTTTTGATTTCTTCTAACAATTTCCATGGATGGCAATGTGTTGTGCAATTACAGATATCACCTTTCTGAAGAAAGCACCATCAATCCAGAAGCCAAACAAAGCACTCAAGACACCCCTTTAGAAAGACAGATAAAGGCAGGAGAGCAAGCTTGCTAGGTCGAATCGTTGATACGACCCAAGCACGTTAGCTCTCATTATTATCCATCACTTTTAGTAGTTGTTTATTAGTCTTGCTCGCTCGACAACAGTTTTTTTAATAGCTCTTATATTTGCTTATTGGTTTGTTAGACGACCCAAACTCACACACAAACTTAAATTCAATTGTGACCCAATTAATTTGCAGATGATCTAAAGTGCTAAGTGCAGTACATCTAAAACAAATTTTATACCCAAAAATAGAATGTGTTTCTTAATTCAAGACGAATGTAGTATAAAATAAGTGTTTTCAAAAAAAAAAATACCAAGATTTATACTTTTGAACTTGGTATTAAATTGGCTAGCCTAGATTCATTTCTCTAATACTAGAATATTATTAATAATTTAAAATAACAATTTTATAAAAAATATTATTATTAAATTCAAATTAAAATGAATTCAATAGAAATTATTCATTAATTATTATCTTATGATTATAATTAATTAATTTTATATTTATATTATAAATGAATGAGAATATTTAAGGATAAAGTCAAATAAATAATAATAAATCAATATCATTAAATAAAGTTACATCCGGTATTTTTTTTATACCGTAAATGTGAAAATTCTTTAAAAATTTAAAAAAATACAGAAAAATAAAATAGCTAATAAATTAAAAGGAAAAACATTAAAAAAAAACCATTGTTACACCATAAAGAAATGATTTTTCCCATAAAAAACCCGTAGAAGTCATGGTATAAGAAACACATTTGCAAGACTATATTACTGATTGTAGATAGACGAAACATTAGAAATCACGAAACATTAGAAATCAAAAGTCACGGAACACTAGATTGATACCAAAAGTTAGTTTTTGATTTCTCCTAACAATTTCCATGGATGGCAATGTCTTGAATAACTTGTCAATAATAATTTTTAACGTTTTCAATAGTTTTTGAAATATATAATTCATGTGAATTATTCAAAAATACAATTAACTATTTAAAATATATAGTTTTTCTTTAGAATAAATACATATTAAATTCACACACATAGGCTAATATATTCATTAGTATGCTAATTTAATGTTTATAATAATTGTTTTTAAAATAAAATTTTCTTAATTATTAAATAATGATTTTATTTGGCTCTTATATTTTAAAAGACATAATATTATTTATATTGTATACGCGGGAGTATGAAATAGGTATTGCTAATTTTGTTTATTAATTCAGAATATTATACAAAATAATATGAATAATAAAACAATTATAAAATAATCCATAATATAATAATAATAATAAAATTTAGTAAGATACAAATATTAAAATTGAGAATAATAACAATAATAAGAACAATTTACGGAAAAAAATAAAGTTGTCGGCAATAATTAACATTAATAAATGAAAAAATCGTTTTCAAAATTATGGAGATACACAAAGTTTTGTGTACAATTCTTTAAATTAGGTAAATTAAATGTAAATTTGAATTTCTTATTAGAAGATAAGTTTTCTATTTAATATTTCTTTATATAGGGAAAATTGGGAGTACGTAAAGAATTATAATCAATATTTTTTATTTACTAATTTCCATATTTAATAAAGGAATATAATTGATTCATAATTATTTTGATTGATAAATTTGAATTGTATACATTAACTATAATTTAAGGAAAGAGATTTAAATTTTAAAAGATTTAATAATCATAACAATAATTAAGGAATAGGAATGAGATCACACTCTTATAATTAATAGTAATTAATATACGATTACCATAAATATAATAAATATACTGTAAGATTGTATTAATATATGGCATACGGTTTGATTTGAGAAATCTTTATATTTATTTATTATTATTTAAAATTTTTATTAGTTGAGAACAAAAATAAAAATAGAAGATTCCAAATGATAGTATATATGATTGTAATTGTAATATTAGTACTATGCACATATTAATTATATTTATAAATTTTAATTAGTACAAACTGATAATATTAGTTATTAAAAAATTAATATGTGTATAAAAATAAATATAAAAAATAAAATATATGATAAATCGCAATACATAATAGTATAAGTTTTATGTTAAATGTAATTTATTAAGTTTTATGTTGAATGTAATCTATTTAATATATAAATTCACACTTTGCTATTTTACGTGAAAAACATGAACGCAAAAAAATACAGGCACATATATAAATACATGTCACTTACTTGGATTTTTTTATACTATTTAATTATTGACATGTCATACAAATTATGAAATTATTAATTATTAATTTGGACATCTGAATTATATGAAAAAAACTTAACAATTAATAATTAAAACAACCGATTATATATATATTTTTTGAATTTTAATTAATTAATTGCAAAATATTTATTTATTTATTTAGACTCCTTAATTATAGTAATTATCTCCTTAAATTAATATATCATTTTTATATCTCTCCAAAATCCGATATGCACTCAAATAATTAATTAATTTATAGTAATATAATACTATGTTTCCATCTTAAACCAAATTCTATTTAAATGACTTATTCTTCATCTTATAAAAAGATAAAAACCAAATAATTATACAAAAAAGTCAAACTTATAAAAAGAATTAAACTATATAATTGAAAAGATAAAAACAAAAAAAATATATAATTGTAAAGATAAAACAAAAAAAAAATGCAAATTATTGCAAAAAAATTACTTATTAAAAATAAAAATACAAAAATAAATATGAAACAGAATTAATTAATTATGAATTTGAAAAAAAAGTAGTTTTACACATGGATAGAAACTCAAAAAATAATATACCTATAAATATAAAATAAAAAACATAAATGATAAAAATATATTATTAATTAATAGCATGTTAGAAACATATATACAGTTCAATGCGTAATATCATAGAAATAATATAGCTTGTAAACTTCTCTCCTTTGATCACATTAAGATTGGAAATGAATTCCGACAACGTAATACATGAATAATGCATGAATGAACACAAATTAACAAAATCATTTGAAGTATAAAACCTCAAAAACAAAATAAGAATTAGAAATTAAAAATTTTATAGCAATAACACAAAAAAAAATCAATAATAAATGCAACAACATTCCTAACATAGTAAATTAAGTCAAAAATAAAAATATTGTATCATTCAATTCAAAGTAAAGACTATTAATTCAGATTTAGAGAATTGAAAAAGATTGAGAGAGAGAGAGAGAGAGAGAGAGAGAGAGAGAGAGAGAGAGAGAGAGAGAGAGAGAGAGAGAGAGAGAGAGAGAGAGAGAGAGAGACTTAATATAACAATCAAACTATTTTAATCAATAAAATATGAAGTTATAATTGAAAAATAACAACAAATTAATAAAATACAAAAATCATACCTAGATTTGCACACAAAAAAATCGATAATTATACAAAAAAAAAGCTAATGAAATAATAAAAATACAACATGCACAAAAAAAATAATCTCTTGATACATTAGAACCATGAACGCATAGAAAAGGAGATTGCGGGTCATTCAAAAATCCAAAATCTACAAACACGAACAAAGACATAAATGAGTCTGAAATTGAAGTGAATTGGGTAAGATTAGATTCAAACTAAAAATAAAATATACAAAGAATAATTCAATAAAAAAATAGTTACCTGACCCTGCAAAAACTCAATAACAAAATATATTTTTTTTAATTAATAAAAATAAAACTACAAATAAATACTTACATCACCCCTGCAAAAAAAGAATCAAACACCAAAATTTAGTAGAATCATGGAACAAAAGAGTTTTAAATATAGATTAATATTTGACAAAAGATGAAGAGGGTAAGTGAAGATGAAAGAGCTATTTATATTAGCACATTTGAAAAACTTAAGGAATTATTATTATTTTCAAAAATACAATAAATGCGGATATTATAATTAGTAGGTCAACTTGTGATTTATTGAATTTTTAAATATTAGACAATTAATCAAGAAAGAATTAATTAATTGTCAATATGTATATAAATTTTATTTCAATACTATAAATCAAGAACCGAAATTTGTTTTCAAAATAATTTTTAATGCTACTATAATTAAAAAATATTTGATAAGATTTATTATTGATTTTATTTTCTTACTAAAATTAAAGACCGAATTTAATTTAATCTATTAATTAATTTATTAGAGAAAATATAGACCGGATTTCATTCTCTCTTGAATTGATTTGACTACTACTATAATTAAGGATGATTGTATTCTATAAAATCAATAATCGATAATTAAGAATTTGATTGAAAATAAATGTTAAATTTTAATAAATATTACGATAATAAATTGATATTATTATGTTATTATTATTATTATCATTATTATTATTATTATATTATTATTATAAATCATAAATTGATTAATTGACAACTCATTTTGTTTTGTTTTTTAATAAGTATAAATATCACAATTAAATGATAATTGATTATAAATTATATTCTCCATAATTAGAGATGGAAATTTGAGAATTGTATGGAAATAATAATGTAATGAAATTAATCAATAAAATAATATATATTTTAAGATTTGAAAGAATAAATCAGTCTTATATGGTCCGAAATTTCAAAGGAAATTAATAATATCCATAAATAAGGAATTGCTAATAGTATGGAATAATTAATTGTTGATTTGGCATATATAGAAAAGAACTGGTTTCCATCGGTTGAAAACGCAAGAAAATATATTAGATTACAATAAATTAATATTATAAAATGGAAATATATAAATTGGGAAGAACTTAATTATTATCCAAATTATTTTTTTAAATAATCTTTTTTAAACTGATTGAGAATAACTAAGAAAATTTTAAAACTAAGAAAAAAATTTAAAACTTAATTTTAAAATAATCCGAATTGTTATAATAATCAGATATTCGAATTATGAAATTTCCACCTTAATCAATATCAATATAAATTAGGTAGAGCATATATTAATTATTAATGCAAGTCAACTTATTTAATTACGGAATGAATGTATAGTTTCCTTAAGTAGATACAATTCAAATTTAAAATGTTTTGATTTGTTAATTAAAATTGATGAAAATAATTAATTTTGATTTGTTAATTAAAATTGTTTTGTAAATGCCACGTAGTGTGAACATGTTCATTTTTTCTTGCAATCCTATTGGTACACCTGGCTGAAGAAAGCCTGGATTTATATATTGATAGATTACATTAAATTAGGGGTTGGGGCAAGGACAAAGTAAATAGTAATCACAAAATAAATAAATAGCTTTCCAATCGGATGTCTCCAGACTCCAGGAAACGATCTTCCAATAAACGATAATTAAATTAGGGATTCTGAATCGACTCTATCTGTATAGTCTAAAAATAAACTCAAGAGAATTGAGAGAGAATAATAGAGTATAAAGAGAGACAATATGATAGGAGAATAAGATTGTTATGAATTCTTATGAATTGTTATATTCATTCATATGGGGAGGCCCCTTTATATAGGATACAATCTAGGGTTTCTGACTTAGCCAACAAGTCATTCACTATAATATAATAATATTCATAACACTCCCCCTTGAATGACTATGTACAGAATTGATGCCTCGTTAAAACCTTGCCAGGAAAACCCAGTGGGACAAAACCTGAACGAAGGAAAAAGAGTACAACTTGCTCCCCCTGATTGTAATCACCGAAAATATTTGACTTCTTGAAAATTATTGGTGATCAATCAGTCTCATTAAAACCTGTATATAACTAATAAAACCATATAGGAAAAACTTAGTTATTCAAATATACATTTTTGTCTTCAGGACACAACCTTCGAATTGTCGAGTTTCACATTCATTTGTACCATTGTATAATTTTCGTCCTTCTGGGACATGCCTTTACCAGACATCTATTGACTAGAGCATTCGCAATTGCTATAACCGGCCGGCAACTCTTCTGGAGTATATTAGATGCGTCTAGTGTTCAATATACATTTGTTGACAAATGAACAATAATGTGAACTTCAATCCACAATCATTTGAACTTCAGGTTCAATATCTCAGTTTATCTCGAAAACAAACTCACATTGAACATTCTCATGTCATCATTAATTATTATCGAGTGATGCACATGTCTCGTTTAAAAACCTCGTTATAAAACCCTGTAGGAAAAAATATTCGAGGAAAAGAGTACATGACATTCACATTTATATTGTGGTGATTGTCTCGTTAAAAACCTTTAACTAAGAAAACCCCGTGGGAAAAACTTAGTAGAGGGAAAAAGAGTGCAATCACTGATTCACTGGTCTTCGGGACCAAAATCACTGGTCTTCGGGACCTTGTCTACAATATCATTTGTGTCCATGATGACATAGTAATATGATATTGTACATATTCTGATTTTCATTTCCTTTCATATCAGGAATTTTAAAATCCATATAGGATTTTCATGCATTTATCTTTCTAATGACTTCTACATAGTCAAATCATACATTTGTGCATATCTATATTTATCGTTGTTGCTGCCAGAAGTATAAAGTAGCGGAACTTAATGTCATCATCCTTAAATATATCGAGTTTCTGCGAAAAACTCTTGAGCAATTAATATCGCTTTTATATCTCACCACATCATTACTCGTTTTTCGTACGAACACCCACATATATCCTTCTGGGATAATATTTTGAGGTGTGTATTATAGAGTCAAAATATTTCTTTTATTTAGCGAGTCATGCTCAGCCTCAATTGCTCGTTTCTTATTTCTTTTGAATGCTGCTGGCACACTATCATTGATTTAAGTTTTGGATCCAGTTTTTCTAGAGCAACTCTTAAGGCAAATATGTCGTTGACGACTTTTTCCATATTGATGACAATTCATTCTATCAACCAAATTTTTAATCATTTCCCAAAATATTTAATTTGGTTGTTCCGCAATCCCACGATTTTCTATTATCATGTGCACATTCTTTTTCAATGGGATTTACATCTAACTCTTTTCAGGAGATTTTGAGGGTGACTTAATTTCTTTATTTTTCCGCGGATTTATTTTATATCTTAAGATTGATCTACTACGCTTCAGGCGTATACTAGAATCAACATTTGTGTTGATCTCTTTGGTATTTGAACTATTATAGTTCATTTATCACAAATATATGTGATTTTGTCACACCTTCATTAATTTGGCAGATTACTTGCTAAATATTGCAAGTCACTTATTTTAATGAACTTCAGGTTCAATTGATTCGTGCGTGGATCAAGAATTGAAGATCTTTTTCATTCAATGAAATTTCTCGGCATTTATATCTTTTATATTCTTATCTCCCCCTAATGCCGGGAATTGATCTTCGTTAAATATGCAAATCAACATAATAGTTGTAAACCGATCTTCAGGATCGCGGCATCAAGATATTTAATATACCTTATTTTCTATTATGCTCGTTCATAAAATTAATTCGCAGATGGGAAATATTTGATTTATTTCCACGCACAATCATGATATGCATCATTTTCATGTTTAAGTTCATTTGTAGTACTCGTGGAGATAATTAGTAAAACTCTTCCGGAGCCCTCTCTTGATATGTGATAATTTGCATAACAGTATTTTTACCAATGATCCTTCAGGAATATAATATCTTTACCTATGATCCTTCGGGGATCAAAATATTAGGTACAAATTATTTGTGTCATTCAAACTTTATTTACGAATAATCAAATCAAATATTCTTCAAGAATATTTATCAAATTTAATAAATCAATTGTTTATTCTTCAGGAACAACACGTCAAACATTAAGAAAATAATCGACTTTTTCGATATCCCATGAGTACCCACATAGTACATTTATTATCGATTTTCAAAAGATATCCTTCAGGGATAATTCATATGACGAGAATAATCGAATTTGACGTTCGTCTAATCATGATATAACTTTATTCGAAAACATTTAATGTTTGAACTTTGCTTCTTCGGAAGTAATCAATAAAAATATTCTTTCAAGAATATTTTGTATTATATCAATATCGATTTAAAATATAAAGTTTAATTGCTACACCAGAAGCAATTTGATTTGATATTTCTGCGGGAATATCATATCATAATGTTCTTCAGAAACATTTAAAACTTAATTGCTACTACGAGAGCAAATTAATTCGATATTTATCGAATAATATCAAATCATGATGTTCTTCCAAGACAATCAATATAATATTTAAACCAGAGTATATGTTCTTCAGGAACATTCAATTTTATATATATATTAAGAATAATTGATTTGATATTACTTCAGGAATATCAAATTATAATGTGACTCAAACTTCTGAGTTGGATTTCATGATAGCTTAATTATATGTCTCAACATATTTAAAATCTCGTAATCCAATGTGGAGTAAATCATACCACGTTTTGGTAGTACGATCAACTTCGGGTGATCGTATCTTTCTTTTAAATCTTTTCACAAAGCTAGTGGATCTTTCTCGGTGAATTTTCAAATATATTATTCGAGATTATTAGTATATAATCATAATAAATTTGATATTGATATTTCTGCAGGTTTATCATATCACGATGTTCTTCAGGAACATTTAATTTTGATATTTCTTCACGATATCATATTACGTTCTTCAGGAACATTTAATTTTGATATTTCTTCAGAAATATCATCACAATGTTCTTCAGGAACATTAAAATTTTAATTAATTTACTGGGCATAATTAATTTGATATTGCTTCAAGAATATCAGATTATAATGTTGTTCGGAAACATATGATATTACTTCAGGAATATCAGATTATAATGTTCTTCGGGATATTACTTCAAGAATATCATATTATAATGTTCTTCGGGAACATATGATATTACTTCGGGAATATCATATTATAATGTTCTTCGGGAACATGATATTACTTCAGGAATATCAGATTATAATGTTCTTCGGGAACATATGATATTACTTCGGGAATATCAGATTATAATGTTCTTCGAGAACATGATATTACTTCAGGAATATCAGATTATAATGTTCTTCGGGAACATATGAATTTAAGAAGAAGAGAGAAGAAGTAATTATATATTTATTGTTATTAATGAATATAAACAAACATATAAATTCTTGTCTTGTACTTCGGATCTTGGATGAGTAGAACTTCGATGAAGAACGCGGTTGAACTTTTCGTGCTGATAACGTGTTATAAACTCAAGAGAATTGAGAGAGAATAATAGAGTATAAAGAGAGACAATATGATAGGAGAATAAGATTGTTATGAATTCTTATGAATTGTTATATTCATTCATATGGGGAGACCCCTTTATATAGGATACAATCTAGGGTTTCTGACTTAGCCAACAAGTCATTCACTATAATATAATAATATTCATAACACATGGGTTGTTCATTAGGCCATCTCCAACCGAACACAAAAACTTAAACTCAAATATAAGTTTTATTTTAAGTTTACAGTAATTTGACTCCAACCGAGATTCCAATATTTAAACTTAAAAGAATATTCTCAAAATATTCTTCTTATACAACTTTTTATAAATAACCAAAATCTTTACAAATTTGTAATTTAACCTCGTAACTTTTGACATTAAAAAAATTTAATAGTCATTATTTTCAATTTAAAATTTTAAACATAATAAAAAAAATATTCTGATATTTCATACGGTTATTTTATTTTTATTAAAATTTATTTTAATTATTAATTATATGATTATTAAAAAAAATTACATTATAAAAAATATTAAATAAGAAACTAAAAAATGTAGATAGATTATTTTTATTAATTTATATAAAAAGGATCATTTTATAAATAATAAAGTTTTTGGTTTGAGTTTAAGGTAAACGTAAATTTAAGTATTTTTTCTGTGGGTCCCACCTTAAAATCTATAATAGGTTTATGTTTTGGTATCGCTTGGAGCATCTCCCACAAGAAAACATTTTAAAAAAAATCCAATATTTGGTTCAATAAATCCATGATCCAACAATCCTTTACAAAAATCAAAAATATTTTCATAATGAATTGTAGCAGTACTTGTACTTTGAATCTTATCACACATGAACTTGGGTTGATCGATCCCCTAGAAGCCAATCAATGTCAGCTTAATTTATCGACATGAGACATAACTAGCTAGTAATTAATTAATTTTTTCTTCTATTGACGAAGATAGCAGATGTGAGCTTGTCGAATAAATCATCATCACTCCAGAAGCCAATCAAAGCACTCAAGACACCCCTTGTAGTAGGAAGGCATTCCGTCTGTTCCAAAACATGTTGGAGGAAGGGGTCGTCCCTCAGATTTCTCATTCGTTCTTGAGGTGGTTTTCCACATTTGTACATATAAATGAAACTAATAAAGAAGACACAACCATTGAACCCGGTATCCTGTATAAATGTACATAAACACAAACAAGAATAGGTATATAGATTAGAATGTTAATTAGGAGGTACTTATATATATATATATATATATATATATATATATAAAGATTAATGAATGAAGTACCGCGAAATAGGTGTTGGAGCAGGCCTGGATAAAGTCAGGGCAAATAACAAGGTCATTCACTTTACCGGCAAAGACAGCATGATCATCATCACGTTTCAAAAGCAAAAGCATAAGGTCGTTTATGAGATGCTTTAGTTGGGTATTTTGCATTACTTTGTGAGCAAGAACATTCATGAATTCTTCCTGTCAATTAAAGAATAAAGAACATTCATTACTTTGTTGTTCATGTGGCTTCTCTGGGGTAGAGTGTACCCAATCAGGGTAATCAGGCCACTCCAACGTCTCATAATCGGACGGGACTTGTTTGGGAGGATCCTCATCAGAGTAGTAGTCTACCCACTCACTCTCAGTGTAAAAATCATCAGAATCCAACTCTGACATATATCTCCATCTCCATCTCCAACTCTGACTCTGACTTTGATTCCTTGGACTTGAATTCTTCTTCATCTAGTACTGCTATTCTTTTCGGAGGAGGATCACTCAGCTGAGAGTTGTTCGGGCCGTCAGCCTTCCTCATATTCAATAACTCAGCATTAGAGCTATTGAATCCATGCTAAATAGGAGGAGGATGAATTGCCTGATAATCAAATCAAAATTAATATTAATCAAAATCAAAACAATTTGTTTAATAAAAGTACTAAAAATTCAGAAACAATAACACAATTTTGTCAGAAACAAAATTAAAAATACAAACCTGAGTCGTCATCCTATTTCTTCACGCGGCGATTGACGGAGAAGTAAATTAGGGCTTGGGGCAAGGAACAAACTTATCACGAAATTGATGTCTATCAGGAAACATCTTCCAATAATTTTTCTAAATAAAAAATAAACGATTGCGGAGAGTTAAATTAGGGATTCTGAATTGACTCTAGGTGTATCTGTGATGTTCCCAATTTTTTATGATCCAAACCTTAAACTCAAATATTTAAAAATCTAATTGTTGATTTTGCAATAAATAAAAATAAAACAGCTAATGAATAAACAAGAAAACCATTTAAATAAAATCTAATATTTGGTTCAATAAATCCATCCAACCATCAATCAATTCTGTAAAAAATCCAAAATATTTCATAGTTACACGCATAAAGAAACGACTGCGGAATCACTAATTAAGCTATGATCGATTGTAGCACTTCTTACTTTGAATCTTATCGCACAAGAACTTAATTGGGTTGATCGATCCTTAATTTAGAAACCAATCAATGCAGCTTAATTTGTCGACATGAGATATAATTATATTAACATTATATATAGCTGCTGCATGCATCCATGCAGCGATGCAGCAGCCCATGCAAGGCCCATGCAGGCCCGTTATCATTGATTATATTGTTATGTTATTCTTATTTTGGTAAGGATTCCTATTACGTTTAGGATTAGGGTTTTACTCGAGCTCTATATAAGAGCATGTATCTGTAACCCTAATTAATTAAGTTAATAATAACGACTCAAGTTGTACAGCTCTTATTTTCTTTACAAAGACCGTTTACTCTTTACAAATTTTATAAACTAGCTAATTGATTACGTAGATGTGCTAGCTAAAACTCCTTATGTATTGTGTAAAGTAAAATTGTATAGTACTCTTCAATTGATCTACAATGTTATTGTAGCGATCGAATTTATGTCTTGTTTTTCATATCCCTAGTCGCTTCATTTAGAAACACAATTTCGGATGTTCATTTACTCGTTTAGACAAAAATGAAATTTAAATGGAATTGTTATATTTTTCATATCCCTAGTTTCTTCATTTAGAAACACAATTTCGGATGTTCATTTACTCGGTTAGACAAAAATGAAATTTAAATGAAATTGTTATGTTGGTTTTTTTTGTTGTATAGGTTAATTGCAATGTCTTGGCGTTCGGACATAAAACATTTAATTCTCAATTCGAGTAATCAACCAACTGAGCTAATAAGACTTATGTTGGGTTCATAAAGCATCTCTGATGCAAGTTATAGATTGTGAGGTATGAACTTAGGTCATCTAAAAAATTATTTATTTCTACCTAAGAAACTTATATCCCACTTAATGCATTTTACCTCACAAATATATTTAATTAACCAACTGCCAAATTATATTATATTTTTAATTATTATTTAATTATAAAAATAATTTTAAAAATCTTAATATGTTTTACTTCCACCCCACACTCTCGTGGGCTTCAATACATACTAGTCATTCGAAATGAGCCCATATTAGTCATCGTGTTGGATCGTATGCATTAGAGTCCATGCGTAAAAGCTGGCCTGGCCCAATGAATCGAAGAAGAACATACGCATGTGATACTATTGATTGCCACATACCAATTGCCTCTTGCACATGACACCATATTAAATATGCGTGCATTTCATGATTGATCAACTCTCGATCGATCATATACATGTCCAAACAATTTCATTATCATTTTTGTTTGTATTGGAATAGAAACAACGAAAAATAAATGCATCAAAAGTGCGGTTCGATCGAACTTCAAACCTCAAAACTTGCGCCTAGAGCGAGACGAGACGTAAACATATATACATTTCTCCGACTTCGATCATTCTCACTATTATTTGAAGTGTGCTAGTACTATAGTACATATTTTGAAGCGAAAAAAATTGAATAATTTGTCACATAATAAAATACTAGTGGTAGCTACTTTAACTCGAATCACATGGCAACACCGTGGTCCAGCGGTGCTCCTTTTCCCAAACTACCCTTCCCATGCATTCCCAACACCACTTAAGCCGAAAGGGGCATTGCGTCATTTGGTCATTGGGCCGAAGCCCAACAGCGAGGTTACAGCCGTATGGTCTGGGCCCCGGCACACAGCTGGCACCTAACGGGCCCCACTCGGACTCCAACCCATTTTATCAATTCCCATTTCCTTCTCTCTCCATAAATAATTATCACTCACACAATGCGTGCGAGAGAGTGTGTGTTTTACAGAAGGAAAATATCCCACCATAACCGCGATCTTCAAATTCAAAAGAGGATTTTAGGGTTCCGATTTTATTTTTTTCCGCAGAAGTTGTTGTAGAGAGAGAGAGAAAGTAAAAATGAGGGAAATCATAAGCATGCACATTGGGCAAGCAGGGATTCAGGTCGGGAATTCATGCTGGGAGCTCTACTGTCTCGAACATGGCATTCAACCGGACGGGATGATGCCGAGGTATACAGTTACTTCGATTGTTGTTTTTTTGATTCATATGATGTTCCGTGTTTGAAACAACGCTTGATTTGATTGTACTGTGTTTCGCTCTCTGTATTTCCTTGTTTTTTATCTGTGAAAAACCATTGGGTGGAATTGGATCCGTGTAAACATCGTGTAGATTCGAAACAGTACGATCTGATTTCGTGCTCATCATCTGTTTGTTTGGTTGTTATGGAATTTGCAGCGACTCCACGGTCGGTGGGGAACACGATGCTTTCAACACCTTCTTCAGTGAGACTGGCTCGGGAAAGCATGTCCCCAGAGCTATTTTCGTTGATCTTGAACCCACTGTTATCGACGAAGTCAGGACAGGGAATTACCGCCAGCTCTTCCACCCTGAACAGCTCATCTCCGGAAAGGAGGACGCTGCCAACAATTTCGCCAGAGGACACTATACAGGTTATTTCTAGATTTGACGTCTCTGAAATGCGGTTACTAATCATCAGTTAGCGTTAAGCCTAGTCAATCTTTGTTTTGATTGATTTTTTGAATTATTATTGAATGTATTTGTGTTAGTGCGTTCATCCTCTCCTGGTCCCCTAGATATTTTTCTAGAATAGTTAGATATCGTATTATTTATTACATTAATAGTTTTCGTTATTGGAAGTTTTTGAGCGGTATCGACCCTCACCTCACGATATAGTTGTTTATGGTGCATATCAGTTATTACATCTGCCAGGATGACAGGTTATTCCCACTGTTGCTCACTGATGCTATTTATTTTGCAGTTGGGAAAGAGATTGTTGATGTATGCCTTGACAGAGTGAGAAAGTTGGCTGATAACTGCACAGGTTTGCAAGGATTTTTGGTTTTCAATGCTGTAGGTGGTGGTACTGGCTCTGGATTGGGTTCTTTGCTCTTGGAACGCTTGTCTGTGGACTATGGGAAGAAGTCGAAGCTTGGTTTCACCATCTATCCTTCACCACAGGTGCTTACTCTTTCGTTGAAAAATCTGTAAATTATTAGTTACACTTGGTATGTAACTTATGAACTGAAGTTCCTCTCCACATAATACTTTGCATGTTCTGTATACTTATGACTATTTGCCTTGTGAGCAAGCCACGAACGACTTTCTTAGTAATCATTTTGAGTTGAATTTGCACTGTTGAGTGTTTTTAAATTTTAATCTCAATTTCAGGTGTCTACTGCAGTTGTTGAGCCTTACAACAGTGTTCTCTCTACCCATTCTCTTCTTGAACACACGGATGTAGCTGTGCTCTTGGACAATGAAGCCATTTACGATATCTGCCGGAGGTCTTTGGACATTGAGAGGCCTACGTACACCAATTTGAACCGATTGATTTCTCAAGTCATATCATCCTTGACTACTTCACTTCGGTTTGACGGAGCCATCAATGTAGATGTCACGGAGTTCCAGACCAACCTTGTACCATATCCGCGCATCCATTTCATGCTTTCATCATATGCGCCTGTGATCTCTGCCGAGAAAGCATACCACGAGCAGCTATCAGTTCCTGAGATTACAAATGCAGTGTTTGAGCCATCCAGTATGATGGCCAAATGTGATCCAAGGCATGGGAAGTACATGGCCTGCTGCTTGATGTACCGTGGAGATGTTGTCCCCAAGGATGTCAATGCTGCTGTTGCCACCATCAAAACAAAACGAACGGTTCAGTTCGTTGACTGGTAAGTAGATTATTTAAAGTCGCATTATGAGTCTTGAATTATGTTTTTTATAAGGAGTAAATAATTACAGAAAAAAAGACAACCATGAACAGAACAGCAGACCCTTTTTTTATTATATTAATTTGGAAGATATTTGTGTGTGTGTATTTGCGTCAAACTGCAAGAGCACCTTTTGTAATCAGCCCCTCCCATTTTATTTTTATACGACATTTTTCCTTTCCTAAAAGGCAACGTAATAGTATTCTGAACAGGTATTCAGTACAGTTTATACTGATTTGTTGTTGACTTGCCCGATTTTAACATGGTTGATCCAACTTTGTCTTTGTTGCTTTAAATGTTCATAACTTGACAAACTGTATATTTAGTCTCTTGCATTCAGAGTGTTCATGGTATTTCTGTTTGCTTGAATTTTTTTTCCCTGAATTTATGACACATCCACATTGAACAGGTGCCCAACTGGCTTTAAGTGTGGAATTAACTATCAACCTCCGACTGTTGTACCTGGAGGCGACCTTGCCAAAGTCCAACGTGCTGTCTGCATGATCAGCAATAATACAGCTGTTGCCGAAGTGTTTTCGCGCATAGACCACAAGTTTGACCTCATGTATGCAAAGAGGGCTTTCGTTCACTGGTATGTGGGTGAAGGAATGGAGGAAGGTGAGTTCAGTGAAGCCCGTGAGGATTTGGCCGCTCTCGAAAAGGATTATGAAGAAGTCGGTGCTGAAGGTGTGGATGAAGAAGACGAAGGTGAAGATTACTGATGAATGCCTGGGCAGCTGGCTGCCTTAAATTCTGTCGGAGTATTAGACCAACCCCCCTCTCTCTATTTGTGAATGCATTGCTATTGATTCGTATTCTGTCGGAGTATTAGACCAACATATTTGTGAATTAATTGCTACTGATTCGTATTTTGTCGGAGTCTTAGATATATTGTTTCGTATGTTGATTGTGTTTTGCTAACTAATGTTCATTTCAACGTTTTTTTCTAGGAACACAAAATAGAAATCATACTACATAAAGCTTCTTAAATATTGACATATAATGAATATCAAAATGGAATATC
This sequence comes from Euphrasia confusa, assembly GCA_954870475.1. Classification (NCBI taxonomy): domain Eukaryota; kingdom Viridiplantae; phylum Streptophyta; class Magnoliopsida; order Lamiales; family Orobanchaceae; genus Euphrasia; species Euphrasia confusa. The sequence continues at coordinate 150,645 of OX940965.1, forward strand.
CCACAAGGGATTGTTGGCATCACTGATGTTTTCCCAATGTATCTCATTCATTGCGTGTTCAAAATCTTGAGCTGGAACATAAAATCCTTCTTGTAGTTTGTCGAAACCCATCTCATAAGCCGAAGACCAATCAAAATATTGATCGTTTTGAGTTGGGAACATGTCGTACCCTCCTGTAACATAGCTCAAATCTGGCATACAAGCACCCTCAACATTAGCTTCACACAATTCAGAAGTACTATTAGGATAAATAATGTTAGTAGCAGCCTGATAAAATAAGTTGCAACTCAATACTGGCTCATATGCATCCTCGAACCTGGGTTGATCATAAAATTCACCAGAATACGGCATATTACCATTGGGAGTTTTGGCACAATTTTTGGTGGCTAATGAATCAAGAATCGGAGGGTTGGCCTTGTTTAAACCTCTCTTTCGATTGAGCAGGTTCCGGATTTTCAAAGACAGCGCGGGGTTACAAGGAACGTTGTTTAGAAAATTGATTCGCCTATTATTGGAGCCACGAAGGAGACATGCGGCTTCGTCGTAAGCTCGAGCCGCCTCCTCGGCTGTGTCGAAGGTGCCTAGCCACATTCTGATCTTTTGGGTCGTGTTCTTGATTTCGGCCACCCATTTTCCGGAAGGCCTCTGCCTGACTCCGACGAATTTGGTCTTGTTGGGTGCTTTGTTTCTTGTTGATTTGTGTGTTGTGGCTTGAAATGGAGGTTCCATGAGTGATGGTATATTTTGAAAAGAAAAGAGAGCGAGCAAAGTTAAAGAATGGATGTGAGTTTAGTTTAGTTAAGTTGTTAGGTTTTATATTGAGTTAGGTTTTAGGTGAAGGGTGAAAAATAATTAGTTGTAGGAGGCATGTCTTGATTTTTGCACCATTGCTCAACACGTTCTAAAAAAACAAAGGATTAGTTAGACATGAACGAGACTCACAACACACAAATAATGCAAAATTTTAAGCAATTTTTAATTCACACTAAAGTCAAAATGTAATATAGTAATGTATGTATACTTATACACGTACTACACCTTAATTTATTGGGTTGACTTGCAATTAAAAAAAGCCATTTTTTTTTATTTAATTTCATTTCGATTCAATACAATTCACCTTGATTCAATTGAATCGAAATTTATTTAATAATTTAGTTGAAGTATTTTTAATTTTAAGTTTAAATCGCATTGCCACAAATTCGATTAGATTCTCAAAGAAAGAAACTTTAGTTAATGATAAATAAAATTTGTCAAATTGATAGATTTTTACTCAAATTACTAATTTTATTTAATGATAAATAAATTTGTCAAATTAATAGATTTTTACTCAAATTATTTACCGTTTTCAACCCTAAAATAGAAAATGGTAAAAAGTTAAAAGACCACATGTTTTTACTAGTGCGGGCGGCAGCCACAAATCACAATCACACGCGACTACAACTCCTCCAGCTGATCGGAAAAAATAAACGACGCGACGAAGTGACTGGTAGAGAGAACAAAATTAGGGCAACAAATACAGTGAAGAACGCGACCGTCGCGACGAGTACGTTTTTCTTCCATTATGTGAGTTCTTTTGCTAATGGAATCGAAAGCTTTCAATTGGGATTGTGGTTATTATGGGGGTTTTGTGTAGATTGTGTTTTGTAATTTCTGGAATAATTTTCTTATGTTGATTGTTGAGCTCCTTTTGAACTTCCGTTGATTATTGTTTTTGTTTGTGGATTGCCGGAACAGTGAAAAATGCTTCTAAGCAGATTCCCCAAGCGTTGCTTCTGCGCAGCCACCGCACTTTCCAATCCGCGGCCATGGCTCTTTGTGGGCTTGGGCAATCCGGGGGATAAATTCGCCGGCACCAGACACAATGTGGGATTCGAAATGATAGACTCGTTCGCCCAATCACTAGGGATCTCGATCGACTCTGTCCACTGCAAAGCCATGTTTGGAAAAGGCTAGCCCGCATATAAAATCTTGCTCTTGGGTCTGTGTTCATTTACTTGTGATGCAATTCTCATGTTTTTGTATGGTTTCTTGTTCAGGTTTGATCGATGGGGTTCCGGTTTTTCTGGCCAAGCCTCAGACTTACATGAATTTAAGCGGCGAGTCTGTAAGCACACAGTTGATAATTTTTAGTGAGAATTCTCCTTCTGTTATGGGTGTTTGTGTGAACTGAAGAGCTTTCCGTTTTATTTGGCAGATTGGACCTCTTGCAGCTTATTATAAACTCCCTCTTAATCGAGTGCTAGTGGTACTGTCTTATGGATGAATTGGTTTAATCATATTATCTGTTTTCTTGGATGGACATATTCTAATAGTTATTCTGATCTTCTGTATAGTTTCACGATGACATGGATTTACCTTGCGGGGTTCTTCGTCTTAACCCTTTGGGAAATCATGGAAGTCATAACGGGTAAGAGACATAGAAAAACGGGGGTTGGGGGAAACAAGATTTTTTTTAATGAAGAATCGAGACATGTATGCTCAACTATCTACAACCTAAGTTTGAAATGAGAATTAACTTCGAACTTTACTAGTTTTTTTTCTCATTACCTCTACATTGGAATTGTGTTTTATTTTCCAGGCTTCGAAGCGTGATCCAACATTTTCGTGGGAATAGAGAATTTCCTCGGTTAAGAATTGGTAAGTTTGATACTCTTAACCTCAATAATCCGCTGCATGGATTAGTAACCTTCAGTTTCAACTATAAACGGCCAAATAAAATATAATTCTTTTGTTAGGTATAGGGAGGCCTCCGGGCCAAATGGATCCAAAAGCGTTCTTACTCCAAAAATTCAATGTCAGAGCTCGAGAGAGGGTATGCATGTGCTTATTCATTCACTTGTGGTCGCATAGTGTTTGTTTGTTTTCTAATTAATGTGAAAAATCCTCATTACTACTGCTGGCATGACAGATCGATGTAGCACTAGAAGAAGGTGCTGATGCTCTAAAACAAGTACTATCCAAAGGCTTGACAGAAAGTTCTAGAAACTTCAATAGAGAGCAAAAGTACAAACACATTAGATTGCAAACAATGCCCGTATGAGTTTATCAAAAGGTAGTAGTCCTAACTGAATAGCTCGAATCTCTGATTCTCTTTTGACCCTTTACATTCCACAATTGCAGATAGTAACCATTCACAATTTGTTATGTATTTATGTGTTTCAGGCCATTGCAGGAATAGTAAGTACTTTAAGCCCCTGTATCGATTACGGGCCAATTCAATTAGACATACATGGCAAGAGCCCTTACTAATCAAACGAGCTGCTTTTGATGGACGGACACTTATGGCTTGTTGATATATCGAGAAACCATGTACAAATGAAGAGAGGTCTTCTTTTCTAATCTTGTTTTTTTGTTGTTCAAAATTTCAAGCTATATTAGTGTTAGCTTGTTAGTAAGCTGTGATTATATATTATAAATGCAGTATTGCTACTTAGGGAAGTTTTATTGGATGTTTCAATTAATTTCGATTAAGATAGGCTTGTGGACCTCGTTGTCACATTCTGTAAACCGCACACCGGAATTCAGCCAAAGCTCAATCAGTATCGAGTGTGTGTGATTGTGCGTGTAGTTGTATACACGATTTTAAAAATGTCACATCTAGCTTCACCGAAGCATAGGTATCCGAACCATTTTTACAATTTTGCCCTTAGCTCCACAACTCCCCTAACTCTCTCTTGCCAAAACCAGAAACCACAAATGTCACACAGCAATTAATTTACATCAAAGTTGCAATTTTTATTCCTTTTCTGGGTAACATTTTGAGCATTATTAAAGTCATATTGCAAATTCTGATTTCTAATTTCACAACCACCTTTAATACACATTGTTATCACAAATCATATCTTCACAACTTCACCAGCATTTCTTGAAACTGACATTAACATTTCATTCACAACCTACAACCCCTATAAAATTTTGATTTATTTTTACAGAAAAAATAAAAATAAAAACATTAATTGTCACTTCCCTTCTTCCCACCATGTGTGTGTACAAAATTTATATCATAAATCCAATAAATACCATCATAACTACAACAGACACCCTAAACCAGAAAGAAAGAAAGAAAGAGTGAAAGAGAGATTAAATCAACACAACATGAGGAGCCCATCACTCTCATCCTCTTCATTAGTACTAGCCGGAGCCGGCAAGAAGGAGGGGCTAAAGAGGGGGCCATGGACGAGTGAAGAAGACGAGATGCTGTCGGATTATATAAGGAGAGAAGGAGAAGGAAGGTGGCGGACCCTACCCAAGAAAGCTGGGCTCCTCCGCTGTGGGAAGAGCTGCCGCCTCCGATGGATGAACTATCTCCGCCCTTCAGTCAAGCGAGGCCACATCACCCCTGAGGAAGAAGATCTCATCCTCCGCCTTCACCGTCTCCTTGGAAACAGGTACTCTTCACACACACATACATGCATAAAGAATCGTAAAAATATTTACTTTTCTCGTGTTTCGTGTGAAAATTTTGAACTATGCAGATGGTCACTGATAGCCGGACGAATTCCGGGTAGAACTGACAACGAGGTCAAGAATTATTGGAACACTCATCTCAGCAAGAAACTGATCAGCCAAGGGATAGACCCCAAGACTCACAAGCCCTTGGTTTGCAATGTCCCTAATCGCGATCCTAATGACGTCGTTAGTAACAAGCAAAGCCATCATCATCATCATGATGTGATCATGAAGAAACATGGAGATACAGCTAATGATGATCATGTGGATGATCTGAAGAAAGATCACACGACGAGGGTTCGTGATGAAGATGGAGATATCGTTGATGACATGGCGATCACTTGTTGTTCGGACGACGCCTTTGCTTCGTTCTTGAACTCTTTGATCAACGACGACATGTTCAACAACAACAACAAGAATGAGGAAGAGCAAGAAGACGAGCAAACCAGCAGCTGCTTGATTTGATCGATATCGTCGTGCAATGCTTGACTTTTAATTAACGATTGTTTCGACTCGACCGGTGTTTTGTTGATTAGTAATGTACGAGAGGAAATATAAGTAATAATTAAGACTTTTTTATGTATTTTGAACAAATAATACTTTTTTTTTTCTCTTCTTATTATATGTTTCAATGTATATATGCAACATACCTATCAAAATTTATACTATGATTTTGAGGATGAAATGAAATTGTCTAGACTGCGATAATAACACCCCTCAACTCTCGACTCGACAACAACAAGAACACTCCATCAAAAACAACAACAAAAGACATATGAATGAAATTGAGAGAAAAATAAATTAAATGATCTATGTTGTGAAGTACTATGAAATAGCTAATTAATCAATTAAATAATTAATATGATACTTATTGAATTTAATTATGCTTAAATATTGTCACCCACCAAACTTTCATTTAATAGCTTACTCTATATATACATTACATACCGTGTAGGCTTAACTTCACAGCAGTACCTATACTAATTAAAAAAGAATTCCATCACGTTTAAATTAATTTTTTGAATTTTAATTTCTTTAGAATTTTATATATTTTCTTTTTCTATATTTGATCATTTACTTGCTTTGTGAAATTTATAAGGTTACATTAAATACTTATGAGAAATTAGTAATTTCATTTAAGTGCCCCATCACCTAACAACTACTAGTACTCTGTATCCAAACAAATGAATTACAAGAAAATTAAAGAACATGTTTATTAATTAAATTAATGTAAGAAATTATTAATTAGATGACCAGAGAAAATGCATTAAAATAGTAGCGATATTTTAACTTACTTAATTTTTAAATTTACTTATAACTTAAAAATACTATTTTGCTCTTAATTTTTGTTAAATAGTAAAAAAAAACATTTCTTTTTAATTTTATGGTGATATATGGAGTGTGTGTGTATATATGTAGTATAATATATTACTTTGTGTGAATAACAATTCATCATTAAACCATGATATGATTAATTAACAAACCACTCAACAAAGCTTGAATCAATGTTTATAATTAATTATGTCCTCCCATTATGCTCTTACATATTATATATAAATATTTTAAAAAAAATAAGGCTTTATAATCATAGCTCCTAATGCACGCTTAATTAAAGTAGCTTAAACAAATTATTTAGTTTATTAATTTAATTTGTGATTAATTATAAGTTAATTGAGTAATTAGAAGCATCAGCTTGTGGGCTAATGCAACAAATACAAAATGATAAAACTAAAGATTTGTGGCCCTCAGAATCTCAATTAAGAGAATTTTTCTTATATTACTAGAATATATATATATATATATATATATATATATATATATATACAAGAAGAAAATGAAGACTCCATAACAACAATTAATATATTATTTAAAATAAAATATGATATAAATATAATACGTACAAGGTTAAAATGAGTGAGTTTAAAGACTTTTATTAACTTACAAAACATAATAAATCCAAACCTACGTTCTAACCAATATATAGAAACACCTTTAATTATATCTTTGCAAACCCACAAAAATTGGATTTTATTAAACACCCTTCATTTTGTTTTTTTAACAAAGTAGAAAAAAATGAGATATATCAATCTTTGACCGAGATATATCAAAAAAACTATGGCGGATCTCACATATAAGTACTATATCTTTTAATTTTATTTTTAAAAACAATTAACTTTTTTTTCTTTTGATTTGAATTGAATTTATACATTGATCATATATACACGTGATACTTACACAAAAACTACTCCGACAATATAACTCGTGCAATGCTTATGTTATGCTTATATATAGAGAATTTAAAACATAAATGTCATGTAAATTTACCGTGAACTAAATATGTTGACTTTAATTAATTCAAAATTGATCAAAAAAGATTAGTACTCCGTAATAGTTTTATAAAAATTAAAAAAAAAATGAAATCAACCTAGTAAATAGCCCCCTCACAACTTTTCAAATCAACCTCATGCTTATACATTTTTTTATTTCTTTAGTTTTTTTTTTTGTTGTTGTTGTTTAGTTCTTATGGAAATATAAAGAAAAGAAAGACAAAAGAAACGCTACTATTTTCTCCACAAATATTTTGTTGCATGATAAAAGTCACAATTATTCACTACTACCTGTCCCAACACAATAAACACTTCTTTTGTAAATTACAAAGGAAGTGTTCTTTTGTAAATTACAAAGGAAGTGTGACTATTGTATTGAGACAGATGTAATATTAAACTGGTATCAATTTTACATTTCATTTTTTCTACTTAAAAAATAAAAGCACAATTTGCAGTATTTAATTTGTATTTTATTCATCATAATTATGCATTATTTTAATATGAGAGAATATATATAGCTATAGCTAGCAATAGCATGATGTGTGTGTGTTGATCGAGTGTGTGTGTGCCTACTCAAATACTACTCCACTGTATTATAAAGCAAAGCGTTTAGTGAACATAAACGTAGTTGCAGGTAGCATCAGATCATTAACCATATATACTAATATACATAAAGAAATATATATAATAATGGTGAATTTCAAAAGGGTTTGCGTTTTCTGTGGAAGCAAATCTGGCTATCGAAAGATCTTCAGCGATGCCGCACTTGATCTCGGGCAAGAGCTGGTGAAGAGAAAGATGGATCTTGTGTATGGAGGAGGAAGTGTTGGCCTTATGGGTTTGGTCTCTCAGACAGTTCACGACGGTGGATGCAACGTGCTCGGGTAATATACATCGATCACCTCGATCAATTCATCATATATATGTAATCTGACAAATATTTCATTTTCTTTCTGTCTTTCTTTGTACATGTAGAGTTATCCCTACAGCTCTTCTTCCCATAGAGGTATGGTATCAATCATATCTTTCAACTCTGCCTCTACATGTATTTTTAGATGATTACAAATGGCCCCTCCAAGTTTTGGTAAATTTCAAAAAAGTCATGGGTTTTTTTTGTAATTATGCCTAGTTTTTCTTTATACAAACTACAATGGAATGAGCCCTAGCTAATAAGGTGATTATGTTACAGATATCAGGCCACACAGTGGGAGATGTAATGGTTGTATCCGACATGCATGAAAGGAAGGCTGAGATGGCTAATCGGGCCGATGCTTTTATCGCACTTCCTGGTTGGAAATTCGAGTTTTTCTATTCCCATTTCGACTCTTTCTATGAAGGATGTACTAAAGCTTTTTTCCATATTGGGTATCTGTAGGGGGCTATGGGACTATGGAGGAGTTGCTCGAGATGATAACTTGGGCACAACTCGGAATTCACAACAAACCAGTAAGCCTATTACTATTATCATTTCCTTTCAACCGGTCTCAGAAATTTATACTGCCTTCGTTCTAGAATTTAGATAAACGTACTTCAAGGGTTGGTTTCTAAGTTTGAAAGACACTTGGGGAGTTTTTTGTAATTAGATTAAACTTCTAGGGTAACTTACTAATTGCTTTTGGGTTTTGTGTCTTCCTATATTTTGTTCTTACATGAATTTCGTCCAAGACAAAAGGAACCCCAGTTATAGTCAACACCCACGTGTCGAAAAGAAAAAAGACTTCGCCTTTTCTTATTGGACGATCTAAGCCAAATAATTGTGGGTTTGATGTCTAAGTACACTGCAAGGTGTACAGTTAGTCTCATAATCGAATTTAAAAACAAACAAATAAACAAACAGACGGGCCCCACCAGATGTTTGTTTCTGGAGGGCTTCATTCTTGGACAAAAAACTACTAATTAATCAATGTAATGTCAATGTTTTTTGTCTGAAAAATTATTTAAACAGGTGGGGCTATTGAATGTGGATGGGTACTATGACTTCTTGCTCGGGATATTTGACAAAGGTGTTGAAGAAGGATTTATAAAACAATCAGCCAGAAATATTGTGATATCAGCCGATACTGCTGCTGATCTGATTCAGAAAATGCAGGTACTTTTTATAGCTATTCAGAAGAAGGGTAGAATAGTCATTCACCCGATAACCAAAAACCGGGGAGTTGTACAATTACTTTATATATTTTGTTAAAACTCCAACTAGGTCTGTTCCTGATTAAAACATGCAAAACTTATGCAGGACTATGCACCACAAGATGCACCGAGCAGGAGTTGGAAAATCGAAGAAGACTCCGAACACTAAATCATGGAGAAAACCCGACTGGAATATATAAGCCTGTTGATCTCTAGTAGTCATAAATGGACTATGGTTGATATATTCAAAATGCAGAAATATATCTTTCTGAAATTGTCTCTTAACTCTCTTCAACTACAATTCTCTCCATTAAAAACGGATTTAAAAAAGGAAAAAAAAAACCTATCTAGCAAAGATACACCCCATACATGTTAATAGTAAAATAGATCTGAAATAGTGAAATCCCCCAATTGGGTTCATTTGGGTAAAGCCCTAAATCCCCAATTGGATAGTAAAAATGAAATCTTTCAAGTATGAGAGAGAATGGCACATGTGTAAATCAGTAGTATAATTTACCAGAGGGACCCACCAGTATTCACAGTAAACTTCAAATATTTTTATCTATGAGGACAGTATAAAATTTTAACATAGCAGAAGAAGATCGACAAGTTATATGTAAGCAGACAGACCTTAGCGGAAGGCATGATCATAGTCATGGTAGCGGAATGTTTTGTAGATAAAATGCGACAGCCATTTTGAAGCCACGAAGCATAAAACAGCCACCGAAACAAGACTGTATCTTGCAGCAACAGATAGCGTGCCCTGTTTGGCAGCCGCAACCAATCCAATGCCGAAAATGGAGGCAACTTGAAACGCAATCTGAAGCACGTTCAGATATTTATGTGCGACACTGCAACTGCTACAGCTCACCGTATGCGACCAATACCTGAGATGATTAAAAAAATATGCCATCTCTCATTTCATGTTAGAAGGTAATTGATGTTTAGGGATTTGTGTTGGGTATATTTAATTATTTATGTAACTACGATCAAATTAATGGGTTAAATTGTAATATTTTTATAAATGAGGAGGGGGTGAAATATTTTTTACTAATGAATGGGGTAAATATAAGACAATGAAATCTCAGCCCTATATTTCTGATTTTGATTTTGACAGTTAAAGTTGTTGTTTTCTGTAATTAGGCCAAACCTCAAGGTTACTTTTTGTAATTGAACCTTACAAAAAAAATCAATGTTTAGTCTAATTATGAATAGACCCTTTTGTTTTAAAAGTCAAGAGTACGGCAATTTACCTGTCGAACAACTTCTCTCTATGAGGAGTGGGTGGCAATAATCCGCTAAACTTAGTTCCCCAATCAACTTTAGTCCCACCGTACTTGTTTAACCACCTTCTGAACGAGACCACTAGGACATCCGACTTTGTCGGGACATAGCATGCCTTCTGCCAATTCAGAGGACCGATTTCCGCCAGCTTCCGCTCCTATTGGAGTGCACATTAACAGAACATTAGGATGATAATAAAATGATACTTTTCTGACGTGTGACGAGGCAGTAGTTTAAACATTATTCTGCAAAACAAAGAGCGTTGATTCACCTCCACGTGAAGAAGATAGAGATCCGAATCTAGGATTAAGTTTTGTCCGATATGAAATATCCAACGAGGGAAAATCCGTTCGACCCAGACAGCAAAGTTTCTAGGAGACGCAAAGATCAATCTGCTATGACCAGGACTGACAGGAATACAGAAGAAAATAAGAAGGGCTCTTTTCGAGGAGGGGATAGGCGGTAATAGCACCTGCACGAAAGATACACATATGTTGCTTATAATTATCTGCTTACAAAAGCTAATTCACAAAAAAAATCTGCATCAAAAGGGGAGTATACTTTACAAGAGTATAATATTGAAAGATAACTTTTTTATTAGATCGAATTTTAAGGGTAGTTTTTTGAATTAATCCTAATAAAAAGTGTCAACTACTTACTTCTTTCTTTCCATTCGAGGACGTTGTCTTGTTCATGCTCTGACCCCCTCCTGGACTGAAAAAGCCGTAGTAGAGACAAGGTGGAACGAAACGGTTCTCCCCGAAAACTTGCTTTGAGGTGAACCCATTGATGTCAAATTTCTTAATACTTATTTCTAGGGGTCTGCCTCCTTCCCTATCGGCCTTCAAAGTGCACGACACTTACCGTCAGCCATTTGATATTCTTAAAAAAACTAAAATTAAAGCCGGAAACAGAAGTCAAGCATTGATTTACTTATCTCTCTGGCACTTTTGCCATTCTCATTATGCCATGATGCGCATATGGAACGTGAGCGGGGTCCATAAGATTTTCAATCAGAATTTCATACCTGAAAAAGATTGATATAAAATTAACTACAACAAGGAGGCGAGATTAAACAACTGATGAATAATAATTTACTCGAAGAGGTGTATAATTGAGGGATATTTTTAGAAATGGAAAAAAGAGACGGGCATACCCATATGGTATGTCTCGGCAAATCATCTCATTGGTGTAGGAAGGATCATCAAGTTCGGGGATATAGTGTGGCTTTTTCTCAGATAATATGTCTTTATACCGTGGGTCTGAATTCGGCCAGAACCAAAGAATGCCGTTTTGCACACAACTCGGATAAACAGCTACACATGCTTTCTTGGAAGTGTGAATCTGCATAACAAGTCCGAATATCAATACAACAATCGACTGTCTTCAACCAGTAATTCTAAAGTCTAAACACACACTCGAACTTATAATGCTATTTCCAAAATTCACGAGGCATACAATCAAGAACAATGCTTAGAACTAAAATGCACAAGTATTCACAATTCGCATATTATTTAGATAAAAAAGTAAAAGGGATAAGAAACTGTTATTCACCGGAGGGCCGTCCCTAGGGGCCTGAGGAATGAATTTACAGTCTCCCTCAGCCCCGAAGCACCAGCCATGGTAAACACACTGCAACCTGCCCCATTGGTCGATCCTTCCTTCGGACAGCGGAGCCAATCGGTGAGGGCAACTATCATCAAACACCTTCCATGCATTCTCACTCCTGTCCCACCAAATCACTATATCCATCCCCATCACTCTCTTCCCATGCGGCCTTCTCTTGTCGAGATCACACGTAGGCACCACCGGATACCAATTCGCGTACCAATCGAATTTCCCGTCTTCGATTTCTTCTTCGGTCGACGGCAACTCGTCGACCGGAGAAATAGCCGTGAAAAATCTGAACTTTGGATTTTTCCTAAGAACAATAATCGGGTGAGATTTAGCGATGTGGGAAATGGGATTTTTGAATACGGGTATTAGGTTCCTTGTCGAGATCAGCGGGCGGTGAACGTATGGGAAAGATGAAGCTTTGAGAGCTTCCATGGCGGAGGGTTTATGATTCACGTACTAAATTCAGTGCCCAAAAACAATAAAAATCAATAATGTGTGGATAGGACATAGGAAAAAAAAGAGTGGTTTCAGATTTTCCAGCAAAGCCTTTTGTTCTTCACAACAAAGATCGAGTTTTTACCGGGTCGGAGGTGAAATCGAGTCGGGCCGAATTCGGGTTTCATATAAGAGATTGAGATATCAAATTCTATTGAAAATTTATTAATAAGCTAAAAAAAAGATTGGATTTTTCTAGCTGAAATTAGAGGTTCTTTTTTTACACATTCAGTAGAGACAAAAAAAACGTACGTTACATTCAACAAACTAACTCTCTTTCTCTAACACTCCGCCTCGATTTCCGAGGTCTCGTGCTGCCGTTGCCGCTGCCTAGTCATCAAGCCGGACGGCGGCCGGTCAACCGAAAGCGTCCCTTCCAACACCTTCACCACTTCCCCTGTCGAGGGCCTCAAAAACGGCTGACTCTGCATACACCAAAACGCGATCCTCGCGATCCTTTCGACCGCCTCTAAACTCTCACCATCCAAATCGATCCTCCCTTCTCCATTCACCCACTCGACTATCCTCTGCATGTTCTCCCCTAATACCTCCCTCTCGCCCGTGAGAATCTGCAAAAAAATCTCTCCCAAAGCGTATATGTCTCTTTCCGAAGGGGACTCAGAAGAAGGAGGCGGAGAAGAGGAAGAAGCCGTTTGCTTCGTGTAGAAATCTTGAAGCCCGAAATCCGTTAACTTGGGCAACATGCTTTCGTCGAGCAACACGTTTTCCAGTTTCAAGTTCCCGTGAGTTATGCACTTTTGGCACTCCGAGTGCAGATAGGATAGCCCGCGCGCGACTCCAAGGGCGATATCGAGCTTCTGCTGCCAAACTTGTCTTTCCCGATTTCGCCCCTTGGTGCTGTGAAGCCACTTGTCGAGGGATCCATTCGGGACATACTCATACAGCAAAAACTTATTCGCCTGTTCGAAACAGAATGCTTTAACCGACGCGAGGTTCCGGTGGTGGGTCCCGCTCAAAATAGAAACAGTCACTCTAAATTCCTTTTCCGACACAATTACATCCTTCAAGACTTTGGCGACAATCGGCGTCTTATTAGGAAGCTCGCCCGCGAAAACAGATGTCCCGATTCGATTGGATAAACCTTCCGTTAGTTCCTTGATTTCCTCGAACGATAATCTGACTAGGACGCTGTAATGCGGGTTCATTTTGGCATCTTTCCAGAAAGGGATTCTTGTTCTCATCTTGAGTTTCCGTTTATGGTAAAGAATCGAGAACACGAGAAACTGAATGCTGAGAATCACCGACACCGTGAGTAGGGCAATCAATGCAAGAGCTCCGATGAACTTACTACGACTCCCCCTCTCGAAGGGTTCTTCTGCCTCGGCCCGATTATCTGTCCTAGCTGCGGCAGCAGCTTGTGGGACCGAGCAAACTTTCAAGAAAGACACTGCTCGAATCGAAGGGGTCTTGTAACCGCTCAAAAAAGATGTCTGCTTTATCGTACATCGACCAGTCCCATCGTTCATGGAAGTCGCTGCTACACAAGTAGTGTGGTTCGAGCAAAAATCCCTACAGCCCGTCTCGCTTAAAAACATCATTACATCATGGGAAGGATAGAGCCCGTAAAGGACTGTCTGGTTCATGGTCCAAATGCTCTCTCGCCCCTGGCAGTTTCCCAAGTCCACCATTCTCTTGCACCCTGGCCCACCAAACGAACCGGAATCCAAACAATTGCAGACAGGGCTCGACGAGTTATACCCACAAACACTATACAAACCACATGATCCAAAAACGCTACATTGATCCTCAACCGCCTGCCAAACGGGCTTCCACGCACGGCCTGCACGGTCCCACGAGTAGATTCTCAAATTCCCGTCTCTGTCGATCCTAAGGTGTCTTAAATTCACCGAGGGATCTCCGTAATCCTTGGATGTAATAAACCAGACAGGCTTATTATCAGTGCTGTTGTCACCATACAACCCGAAAACCCCACTCAAGTCGAATCTTGCATCACTAGACTTATACTGGCTCCTCCAATAGGTCACATTGTGTTCCCACAAGAGCTTCAGCTCCCCACTCTTGTCGATCACCAAGCTATAGTAACTCGAGATAGATTTCGTCGAGAGGGCCCGAAGGGTTTGCGGGTAACGCAATAACTGTCCTGGGAGCAAAGTGTTGGTTGGGCTGTCGAAACTCTCCCAAAGCACTTCATCCTTTGATCCCAGAAGAACCAAATTCCCATTGTCCAAAAGGCTCGCTTTTTCGACACCCAGATTCGAGGTGTTGCTGCTCCACATGGTGATTCTACTAAGGTTATCCACTAGGATCAGCCTCCCATCCATGGCCAGCATGAATGTGGAGTTTGAAGAAACCCTAAGACCACCATCAACAGTCCAGATGGGCAAATTTACTAATCTATCCCCAAGATTGTACTTCACACCAACCACATACCCATCAACATCATCATCAACATCTACCTCCAAGAACCCTAATGAGAAAACCCCATTTTTTGAAACCCATAATTTACTGCCTCCTTCAAAAGCATTGATCTCAGAGCCAAGGGGCATACTGGTAAAATTATCACAAAACACTCCACAGAAAACAGAGGTGAGAAACAGCAGAGTAAGGGGAAGAGAACAACAATACCTATTCACCAGACTGAGACCAGAAACCCACATTTTCCAGCTGCAGATAACTAATTTATCTTCAAGAGTTTTATCAGAAATCTGAGGTGGGTTTTTTTTTTGTTCCAATTTTTTTAGAGGCCCTTTATTACATTGAAAAAGTAACAATAAAGGCTGAGAAAAAAGAAGAGGGTTTAATTTCAAATAAATAAATAAAAATTGAATCTTGAGAAAGGAATGAAGAAGATATGATGTAATAATGGAGGTAGTAGAAATTACAGAAAGGAAAAAACAAGATTCAAATATACCAAGATTCTTTCACAGGCTGAGTTTGTTCCCACTAACATATCAGCTAGAAAAGAAATTGCTACTTTTCAATGTGATACTTTATTTCTCTGAGGAAGAAAATATAAAATATATTGGGCATGCTATGTAAATAAAAATAAAAATAAAGGAGGCAGCTTTTTTATTTAAAGTATGAATATAATGTGTGTGAAATTCAAAGCATTTTGATAGTGATATCTCCTGTCTAAGAAATATAGATACAAGATTTTACATACAAGGTTCTCAACTTGTGAATTTCATCTATTGTGTCAATATTATTGAAGTTACAAGTCAAAAAAGTTTTTAAGATTATTAGAGTTGGTAATAATAATGATAATATCCTCTCATTAGCCTTCAGCATATATATACATATATATGTGTACAAACATAAATTTCATCATTGCTCAAGGAGATTTTGTGAATCATTTCTCAAAAAAGGACAAGAATGATTTCCTACTAAAAAAATCAAGAAGATTGTGAATTATTACTATTTACCAATGTAATAATTTGATTCTTTAAGGTAAAAGTGAGTTTTCAGATTTTTATTTTTTATTTAAGAGAAGCACAGAAGTAAAAGAAAGCAAGAAAGGATATTCACACACTCAAAATAACTTTTTCTATGAATAAAAATAAAAATAAAAGCCTTTGGAGTCATTTTCTACATGTGTGGTCACATGAGAGAGAAACAAAAGGAGCATTTGCATGTTGAAATATTAGGACCCATAAGTATTTATTTTGGAAAGCACTAGATAAAGAAAATGGCTTATATAATTGAAGGAATGAAAATAGTAAATCAAAAAACATTTTGTTGAGGAGGGATCCAATGCCCCTATTTAAACAACAAAATTAAATAAAAATAAAATAAAAATAAAAAATGAATTAAAAAGGGTAAGAGTTGCTTGTGGGGACAAGCTCCACTTTTGAGATTTTAGCATGGATTTGTGTTCTTGTTTCTTTGCAAATGGACACTTACACTTTTAGTGGATCTTTTGGTGACCACTAGTTTCTATAGTTTATATCTTCCTATATTTAGATTTTTATTTTTTTAATTTTAAATATTTTTAAATATCAAATTATGAATAAATCAAAATCGCAAAACACACGACCAAGGAGCATCGATGTCATCGAGTCGAAAGTGAGTTAACAAAAAACAAACTCATAATTAACACCAAACACAAAATAATCAAAAGTAGACAAAAACAAATCAAATAAATAGGCAATCCAAGATTATTTATTTGACAGTTTAGGGCCTCATCTTATCATTCTAGGCCCATTAACAAGTGCACAGGCCCAATATTGCATATGCCCATTATATTTGGGCCTTAGTCTTTATCTAACTTTAAAAGTTCCATAAGCCCAGCCCACTAAGGTTTGGTTGTTGTATAGTACTTGTATAAGACTACTTGCCATTTGCCAATATTTTCCTCTCCATAAAGTTAGGAATAAAGTCAAAACAAATGTAGTATCAAGGTATTCATTAATAAAACAATCACTGTACTATTTTCTTCCCAAAAAAATAACACTAACAAGAAAATCTACCTATATTTCAAATTTAGATTTTATGTCTATGAAATCACAAGGTTGAGATCCAGTTAACTAATTTCTACCAGAAATTGTCAGTTGTCACCTATTTCAATATATATATTGAAGATGAATGCATTGCATATAGCACACAATTTCATGAAAACATGATTCAGAGAAACAGCAAAGCAAGCATCTATATACTGTATGTGAGTGAAATAAAAAACAAAATAATTGACATTGTGTTCCAAGAGACATGGATGAATCGAATGAGCGAGCAATCATCGGTCGACTGATCACCCGATTCGTATTTGTAGATTTCAACTTATATACACACAAAATACATCGAACACCGACTGCATTTCAAGACTAATTAGAGATTGTCGAACGAACTTATTATAAAATCGAACAAACTAATTTCAATAATATCAATAATTGGGACTTCATTAAGTACTGAACAAACAAATGTTAATTATTGCAGATCTTGATGATGGAATGGGAATATAACTTTGTGTGTGTATGTGTACCTCTCTGAGTTCTAACTGTCCTTTGTTTTGGATCTACATGACACTACAACCTGTTATTTATTTATTTTTATTAATTAATTAAATGGAATATTACCAAAAAAATCTACTAGTATATTTTATTGGCTTTGCAACAGCTAACAAACAATTTTGTTTTAGATTTATGTTCATGTCTGTAGAACATCACAGCTAGCTCAATGTAAGAACACCCCCACCCTGAAAAATGTGCATCCATCTAAAAAGACTCCATTTTTATTTCTTAAATGAAATAAGTACACATGCTTAATTATATATGTATTCTAATTCTGAAATTCGAAAGCTTGACCGAAAATCTCACTACTCCGTTCGTTTTTATTCACCCGTCGTGATCGTATTTGTCGTTGTCACACTGATTTTCTTTGGTATAATAACATTTCATGTATTTTTCTTGAAAAGTGATGAACAAGTACAAGGAAATTTTCAAACTCAAAAATTTTGACTATGGAACCAAAAACCAATAAGTTAAAAATCAGTGTGTAATGTAATGTACACTATATATGTATGATCAATATTTTGTCATCTTGATGGGGGTCGATGCCCGAGTAGGAATTCCCATCAGCCTCAATTGGTCGCTTCTTAGGCACCCGATACGCGGGCCCGCCCCCGTGCTCCACTTGCACGACAGTTGCTTCCCAAGCTGAAAAGACTTCAAAGAATCGGGCAGTGGCAGTGTGATTTTTTCTTCGGTGGGGTAGTTAGTTTTATCAGGATTTGGGTCACTATCGCTTTCTTCCACCTCCGAAGAATGGTGATCATTCGAGGAATTGCTTCTCGAGTATAAAGTTGTTTTCTTGCCGTTAGAATCATCTTCGTCTTCATCTGTCGGGGCAAGCTACAAAAATAGACAGAGAACATAAGTTCTGAATTCGATAAAAACACAATCTTTTTCCAACATTCAATAAAATAAGCGCTTATTCGCATACCTTAACATCGGTGAGGTCAACATTGTTCTCCCTTAAAAACGACAAAAGGTCTTGAAAATTTTCCGGGGTCGGTCGATAGTGACCGCTGTGGGGCCACACCGCCTTCAAGACTCCTTTTTCCGATACAATCCTCCCGGCAGCCAAAGTAGCCCCTCCGGCCAAGAAACTCGAGTGCTGAAAAGCGCCTTTCTTTTTCTTCCCGACGTATAAGTCTTTCGACGTGCTCAGGACAAAAATCCACTTGGTGCCTTTAGATTCCTTGGTGGTGTCTAGGAATTCCCCTGTCTCCTTGTAAAACAACCTCCCGTCTTCCATCACTACTTCGTACGCCTTCCTTTCCATCGGGCCGAGGTACTTGATGCACTGTTGTTGAAGCTTTGAACGAGGGCATTTGTCGATAAGATTGACCTCTTTTCCTTCTCCCACGTCGAGCCTATACACGATGATTGCGACATTTTATTAGTACTTAATCAAAATACATTACAAGAGTTCATATGTAGATGCTTGTTTAGTTACCAGTAAAAAAAAGGCTCTTTGCTTTGTGAATTCAGCCAGTTCACATAGTAGAAATGCAGATTGTGCCCGTAACGATGCCGAGGATCGATCTGCTCGGAAAAAAAAAACCATTGTTAGTTCAAGAGGCTTGAATTGTTTAATTATAAAAGTGCCCCTCAAGTTTGACTTAATTACAAAACATCCCAACTAACTTCCTAATCTTTGAAGTTAGTTGGGGTGATTCTGTAATTTTTCAAAACTAAGGGGTACTTTTGCATTATCCCAGAAAAAAACATTGTTAGTTCAACACAGTAACATAAGAACAAGAGGTTGAAATTCTTTAATTATAAAAGTACCCCTCAAGTTTGACTTAATTACAAAAAATCCCAACCATGTGGCCATTCTGTAATTATTCAAAACTAAGGGGTACTTTTGAATTATCCCAAAAAATGTTTGGAAGAAAATGAAGACATGGGGGTGTGTTGTACTTACAGCTTCAAGCCAATGCTGCAAAGCAAGTTTCCGAGCTTTACCATTCTTCAATAGCCCCTTGCCTACCTTCATACCGAAAAAACCGAAGATTCAGTATAAACGAATAAACGATAAAATTCGATTATTGTTATTTGCGAAAAAAAACAAAGAAAACTAATTGCAAAATTCACCTTGGCGGCCCTTGTTCGCGCTCTCGACCATCGCGAAACGGCGGTTTCGTGCTTGTCGAGGCCGAAGAAAGAAATTGAGCTGTGCTTGAGCTCGGCGAAATCTAGAAGCTTCCACCAGCTCTGCTCGATCACGACTGCACAATCGGCTAGCTTTCTTCGGGTGCGGAAACTCTTGTAGACCTTCTGCAGCTTGATGGCCGCCTCGTGCTGAGGGCTGTTTGGATCCAAAATTGTCGACATGTTTTGGAAATTAGCATCTCCGAATATCCTCCGTATCAACTGCTGCTTGGAGACGAAGGGCTCGACATTCAAAAGGTCGATCATTATCGATTGGAAACCATCGTCCGAATCGCACGATACCCCCATGCAGTTTTCGATATCGATCGAGTAATTGTGGATTGTTAATTCCTGCAAAATGGGAAAATCATTAATATTATACTATAATCTTACATGAGTCAGTTGAATGAGCTGTAAAAAAACATGGTACATTATATATAAATCTTGAAAACAGAGGAAACAGAGAACACATAAAAATGTGATTTTTATTTTTGAACATAAACAATTCTCCAAGAAATGAAAAAGGACAGGTAAAGGTGAAATCTTTTTTTACCTCGAGGTTTATTTAATCAAGAATCTTGTGAGAGAGACAGAGGAATTATGTGTGAGAGAAATGTAATGTAATGAAACTATGAAAGGCAAGTGATAATTGTATTTCTTTTTGTCTGAATTTCTTTACAAGTTTTTGTGTATTTATAGGGGGGTTGGGGCGGGGTAGGGGTATTGGGGAGTGAGAAGCACGTGGAGATATAATTGGTTAATGGTGATTTAGATTAGGTTTCAACCCCTTGTGTTTGGTATGACCAATTCAAGTTTTCAAGAAAACCATAAAAATTCAATCTTGATATAATTGATGTTAAAATTTGAGACGATATTTTCCTAGGAAATGTGACATGATTGGTTACTCTCGGTGCTCTAAACTAATTATTCTATTGGGTTATTGAAGAAAAAAAAAGTCAAGAAGTATAATTTTCAAAATTCAAAAGCTATAAAAAAAATTATATCTCAAACCCACGCCTTAGCTTATCTTGCAAGGACATTGATGTTGATTTAACTATATCTTAACTAATTGACAAATAACCCTAAATCAAGAATCTTTAATTATACTTAATTTCACGGGCACCAATAATATTGACTTGTGGCTCGATGACGTGTCTGCTTATGTGTCTGCACAAGAGCATAAGGTTGGTGAAGAATGGTACTAGTTTAATGTATGATTCATCCTATGGAATCGAGATTATAATTCTAATCAAAGATTATGAACCCTATAATTGGAACATGTATGAATGACTTATCGGGTTTCGAAATTCATGGGTCGTTATAAAATAAAGAACCGAATCAAAGAAAAATGCTCGACTTGCCTCTAGAAATCCAGAAACAATGACTCAATCCAATGCACGGATGATGCAATTCTTGTCCCATAAATCAATCGTTTTCAAGTAGATTATGTATCCACACACTGAGAAAGAATGCAAGACTTGTAGGACAAGTTTGTCCGGTCAAACACCAAAGAGTTTGTCAAACAAGAGCTCACAAGTAGTACAAAATTATTCGGAGGAAGACAAGTTGGACAATCAACCGAACCCTGAATATAAAAATCGAAAAATTCGAATGTTACATAACTAACGAGCGTCGAGTAATGATCTGGGAGAAGCCAATATCGGTTTGGGGAATTATAGCTGCAATCACTTTTGGCTCACATAGAATCATCTGTCTCGTCGGAGTCGGTCCCATCAGGTTCCCCGCCTTCCATACCAGTTTCCGGAACATCTGGTTTTGCAGAAGGTGTTGAGACCACTTTCTTACCAGCATTACCGTATTCTTTGGGCTCAGCCGTTTCGACATGTGATTTCATCAGTCAAGGAGGACATTGATTCAAATCGTACGTATCTAACACAACAACACATTTCCAGAGACCTACAACAATACTAAACAGACTAGAAACTCACATTTCAAATAAGGTGCACCGAGCTTCCATTAAAAAAACAGGACCAAGTATTTTTGAGATACTAGTAGTATTTCGGGAGTATTGACAAACTCTTAAAAAATTAAGCTTTTGGGCGTGTGGTGGAGAAGAGAAATTTTGAATTTGGAGAAGTGGTCTTTTGATTTTTTGAATAAAAAGTCTTTGCAAACACTCTCTTTGTTACTGCCATCTTCTAGAAAGAAACGTGCTTTAAATATGGCCCCACCCAGTTAGAGAGATAGAAAGACACGTACACACATTAGGAGTAACGACGAATTAAATAAAAGGATATTGAAATTTTCAGCCGTTCCACCGGACATGATGTTCTGCAAATCTTTCTCTACACGACAGACAACTTCTGGCTGCAAAAAATGAAAAGAAGACTAGTGTAAATATATGCACTCGTAGTCTTATTGCAAATATTAAAAATAATAGTACTCTATAAAACATGGGCAGTGCAAAACAAGTTACTTCTGTATCATTTTGAAAAAACTTAAAACGAAAATCAGTTTATTGTTGAACAGATTAAGTACTCGAGGTTTTTCTTTAAAACATAAAAACAAAATGATTAAAGTTAATCAAACTCTACTAGTATTTTTTTGATAACGAAAGAATCGGTCAAATAGCTAAAAGGGTCCATTCTCACAAGACTATCAGTCTCAATTCTCAAAGCTCAATAAAACAACATCAGTAAATAATCATTCTTCGTCTGATTACAACCACCAAAATAGAAGCACACACTCAAATTTATGTAAACTTTGAATGATTAAAGAAAACAAATTACCAGAAAAGGCCAAGTCCAATGATTTGTCTTCAGAAGTAGAAGCAGGGTCGTTTAAGAGCCGCTCGATTCTTTCGGCAACAGCTGGCGTCACTCTGAGTATAAATTGCTCTTCCATTTCTCCTTTTCAACTCTTATCAACGAATATTCAACGTCTGAGAAATCGTGAAATTAATGTATAATCAGGGTGAATTTACCACTATGAACAATATAAACCATTCTATAAGCACCTAAAAAGCTGATACCAAAGATAAACTAAATCCGTGAAAAAAAAATCGATCTTTTCTTGAATCCGAGCTCATAAAGGTAAATTCAGAAAAAAATGGCTTTGAATTAAATCAACTCTATATGCGTATGAGAAATACATACCAGAAACACTGGAGATTTTTTCTGCTCGGTGCCAATTAGGGTTTGATTACGAAACGGTGATGATCGGCGTGGAGGAAGAGGGTCTCGAGGTTAGGAAGGAGGATGTGCTAATGGGTGGCGGATTGCGGTGGATTTCCCAGTGGTTTGTAAGAAACGCCTGCGGTTGATGGCGGCGCCGGCGGTGAAGCGGGGCAATTGGCGATTGGGCGGTGTGTGGGGATGACGAGGGTTGGGTATAGTACCAAAAATAAATAATTTTACTTACTAAAAAACATATTTTTATTTTTTACTTTAATCTAAAAAAACACTTTCTTGCTGAAACCCCTCTTTATAATAGGGAAAGGGGAGACCTACCGGTCATTCGCCATCTATCGTAACGCCAGCCGGCCGCCGCCGCCTCGCCTCCACACCAAACAACAGTAACCCGCAACCCGAAATTGCGAATTTTGTGAAACTGTACGTTAATGTTCAAAGATCCTTTTTTTTTCGATATGAATTTCTCTTTCTCATAGACGTATTATTTGCAGTAGGGATTGTTCATTGCATACCTTTCGGTACGCCTTTTGTTTATATGATGGTTTTCATATATCCTCGATTATGTGTTTCTTGACATGTCAAATTTTGATTTTTTTGAAGTTCGTTTTTTTCTTGATTTTAAAGATTGAATTTTGATTTGTGGGTATTGGAAAAATGAAAATGATGACTATGTATATCATGTATGAGCTCTAGCTGATCATTCTTTTTTTTTAGATTTTAACTCGTATGAGTAAAGTTCATCTTATATTATTAGGTCCATTTGTTGCA
This sequence comes from Euphrasia confusa, assembly GCA_954870475.1. NCBI lineage: Eukaryota > Viridiplantae > Streptophyta > Magnoliopsida > Lamiales > Orobanchaceae > Euphrasia > Euphrasia confusa. The sequence goes on from OX940965.1 coordinate 173,994, forward strand.
TTGCATATACTGATCAACACATTCCTATCGTTTTCTTTTAGACAGAGCTGCCTAAGCAAAAAAAAAAAAAAAAAAATCGAATAATAATGGGAATCTACAGGCTGAAAGAGTTGTCTCCTTATGTGAAGGAGGCACTGCAGAAAACCTCAGGGGTGGCAAAGTTCCTCTGCCTCCTCCATGTCACTGGCACTTACCTCTGTTCCGCAGCCAAGGTAATGCTTTCTCGTTTTGTCCCTTTCCTTACCACACTCTATTCGACCTTCCAAATAAGGTTTACTGATCTCTGTGTTCGAATTTTCAGCCTGTGGGCCCCAGTATGCTCCCTACGTTCAAAGATGGCAACATCGTTTTGGCTGAGAGGGTCACGAGCCGATGGGGGGGAGTCGGCTCAGGCGACGCAGTCCTCATTCGGAGCCCCGAGGACCCGAAAAAAGTCGTGATCAAGAGGGTCAAGGGAGTTGAAGGCGATGTAGTTTCGTATGCTCTGGACCCTCAAAACAGTGATGAACAGAAGAAGACTATTGTTGTAACTGTTCATAATCCTTTTTTTTGTTCCTTTATTGATTTTGATCTAACAATCTGAAAGTTGGGTTTTTTGGCTTATTGATTGATTTACTATGTAGGTTCCAAAGGGGCATGTTTGGATCGAGGGGGATAATTTAGAGAACAGTCGGGATTCAAGACAGTTTGGTTCAGTCCCTTATGCACTATTGCATTCCAGAATTTTCCTAGTGGTAATCATTAGTTTATCATATCATCTTTCTGTGAAAAGATTATCATGCAACGACGAGAATATGATCTGATCGGGCGACTTAACCCTTTTCAATATTTCGTCTTCAGGTATGGCCGCCTAGGGATATAAGATCAGTTGGCAACAAGGTCCTGTGATTTCACTCGCGGGGGTAATGCCTAGTCTACTATGAAAAACAAAAACACGAAAGCTGATTAAATGCAATTTGATCTCACCTTATTTCAACTTTGTGCTTAGATTTTTTACTCGTGATGGAGTGGCATATATGTTGTGTTATGATTCTCAGTCGCCTGTTGAATTGATTGCGTAGGGGAGAGTCGTATGGATCTGGAAAAGAAACTCGTCACTTTCTTGATCTATAGTTCGTTGTTTTTTGGTGCTTATACTTCAAGCTTGTGAGAAAAACAAAAAACTAACAGAACAAAATTTTAAAATGAGATTTAACTGATCGATTGCTACTCTTTCGAAACTGATGAGTTCTTTTGTTTTGAACGTTTGGATTGTTTGAAGGTTGTGTTATTAATGTTGATTTGTTTCTAATTTAGCCGACCCGACATCATAAAAATGGATTTAATTTTAACTCAAGGAAGAGTAAAAACACACAACAATATCCAAAACAGGTTTAGGCAAATGTTAATCTTGATAAGAACACATTCAATAGCGCTCCAAAAACTGCAAAACACATTCAAAAAACAAAATGTCGATGAAGATTAACATAGTCGTTATCTCTTCAACAAGTAGTCTCTTATTGAAGAAGGAGACGAACCCCCAGAATGAAAAAGAAAACTCAAAAACCAGTCAAATCAAGTCCAAGATAATTTTCTTAAACACACTTTGCACTTTTAGTCAAAGATTTAATGAATGATTTTCTTAATTGCTTGATCCATAATTTAAGTATTACTACTTTGCACTTTTAGTATATTTATTTATCTAAACAAATAAAAAACCTCCTTTCCTAGTTCGATTATACTTCTAATAATGGGAAGGTAATGCATGCGATTATAATAAATTAGGTAAGTTAACTTGTTTAATTTTATGTTGTTTGTTTGTGTGTGTTCATATATACAGCCTACTGGGAATGGTTGCTGCTACTTGCCTTGTTTCATTGACATGTACAGAGATGGAAATTCAGCTCATGAACGAACGAAAGATCTGAGGGACGACCCCTTCCTCCAATATATTTTGGAACAGACCGAATGCTTTCCTATTACAAAGTACGCACATATATATATATCTCCTTTTTACTATCAACATCATCGTTTGATATCCAACAATTAATCAAATTAGTTTGTTTTATCTGTTTTTTTAAGGGGTGTCTTGAGTGCTGTGCTTGGCTTCTGGAGTGACGATGCTTTACACAACAAGCTGACATCTGCAATTAGACAACACAGTGCCATCCATGGACATTTATCACGAGTACCACATCTAATTTAATACACTAATACAGATCGAGTAGTATTATACACACTATTATCTTTGTAAACCTAATTAATAAGGATTATAAGGTCAAGATAGATATGGATGCATTAGTAATAGTCTTAACAAAAATTTTAACCTGAAAGTTAATACTGATGCAAAACACCATGTTTCTTATTTAGTACTAGAAGTAGTATTTACTTATAAGCCTCATCAACACAATATATCATCTCATGAAATTTGTCCTGAAGATTCAGGACCTGAGAAACCAAAAATACATCTCAAACTGGTGGGCCTATATTAAATGGACTTTCTGCTAAAGGCCCATTTTATATGGGCCTAGTTTTTATACTTTCCCACCTACCCAGCCCACCAATGCTTGAGGTGATAACACACTCCACGTCACCCCACTGCTCTTTCACAAAACCTATAAACCCCACGCGCCACCGCCTCCGTCGTCATCCCCCTCCGCAAAATGCAGGTTCGAATCCAAGAAACCGCCGTCATCCGCCCCGCGAAACCACCATTCGACGCCGACCACGCCCTCTCCCTCTCCCACATCGACACCGACCGCAACCTCCACGTCACCCTCCGCTACCTCCGCGTCTACGCCCACCAACCGCCGGACCCTTTCCACGTCATCACCCACGCGCTCTCCGCCGCCCTCGTACGCTTCTACCCCTTCTCCGCCTCCCTTTTCCCCCGCCAATCCGACTCCCGCCTCGAGCTGCACTGCCGCGCCGGCGACGGAGTGCCAGTCGTCAGAGCAGCCGTTGACTTTCCGTTGAGCCACGTCGACTACCTTGCCGGTGACGTGGACGATAAATTCACCGATCAGCTCGCGCCCGACCCGTCCCAGAACGAGGGCTCGATCCGACCCATGGTCTTGCAGGTTATTGATCTTAATTAATTATCCTCAATTAACTCCTTAATTATAGTAATTATGAACTTAATTATGTAATGTAGGTAACCCGATTCAGTTGTGGCGGGTTCGTGCTCGGGGCGGCCATACACCACGCCATAACCGATGGTCTCGGAGCGACCTTGTTTTTCAACGCAATTGCTGAGCTGGCACGCGGGTCGACCCGCTCGACGATCGACCCGGTTTGGGACCGCACCACATTACTCGGTCCGAGGAAACCGCCACGTGTCGTGTTTCCGATCCACGAGTATTTGAGCTTGGACAAGGATTACTCGCCTTATTCGGGCCCGGGCCAACGCGTAACCAAGAAATGCTACAATGTGAAAGAGGAGTGGCTCGATCAGCTCAAGGGATCGTTGTTCAATCAATCTGGGTCGAAATTCACCACTTTCGAAGCATTGGGCGCTTTCATATGGAGGGCTAGGTATCTACTACTCGTCACATCTCGTTAATATCCGTTGCATTCCTCAATCGAATTCGAATTAGGTTTAGTCAACCTAATTCGATATGAAATGGTCATGTTCATTCTGTAAAAGTTATGTCAGTAACATCTCAAAATGTCTTTTTTAAGGTGATTTGGTAATTTAGCACATTCTAGCTAGGTTAATTTCGTCATTTCATCGAATTGTGGATTAATTGTGTTCTTGTAGGACTAAATCACGTGGAGCCCCTCCGAATGAGAAAGTCACATTCGCGTATTCGGTCAACATTAGAAGAATCGTTGACCCGCCTCTCCCGGCCGGCTATTGGGGCAACGGTTGTGTTCCGATGTACGTCCACCTCACCGCCGAGGAAGTGACGGATCAACCCCTATGGAAAACCGCGGACTCCATCAAGAAAAGCAAGCAGAATGCGAGCAACGAGTATGTGTCTTCATTTATCGACTTTCAGGATTTGCATTACGAGGAAGGGATCATCGGTGGTCGGAGGGTGAGCGGATTCACCGACTGGCGGCACTTGGGCCATTCCACGGTGGACTTTGGGTGGGGCGGCCCGGTGGCGGTGGTGCCTCTGTCGAGGCAATTGCTCGGGAGCGTGGAGCCTTGCTTTTTGTTGCCGGGGAAGGAGGGGATGGTTAGGGTTTTGGTGCACTCGGAAGAGGATGTGTTGTTGAGTTTTGGGAAAGAGATGGATGAGTTGAGAAATATGGAAAATGGGCTTCAATCTTCAATTTGATCCATACTTTTATTTGTGTGTGTGTGTGTTGATTTGATTGTATGTAAGTAGGATCATAACATGAATCTCATGTCAACTCATTGCTTTTATTATTTACCAATATTGTGTGCATATTTTAATTGATTTGACCATCCAAGTGTTTTTATTACAATAAAAAGTTGTCACCTAATTTCAAGATGAAGAAAATTGAAATTAGCTCACACACTCTTATGTTTTGAAACTTACAATTGTGGGCTTTCAATTCAATGGTACATCGTTTTAATTACAAATAAAAAAAAATCGATTTCTCTCTATTTGAACTTTACTATACAAAAATTACAACCACATGCATTAATTAATTAAGTTCAATATTATATGAGTAAGTTCATTATTTGTTGGGACGGGTAGTATTTTTTTCACGAATAATACGAGTATGTTCGAGGAATTGTGTGACATGACAATATTATTCAACATTATTCACAACGAAGGAGATGATGTTTAACGTATGTTTGATTTTATCGACTGTATAGCTAATCAAAATTATTGGGCCTTGACCCATTTCAAAATGGGCTGTAGGCCCGTAATGTCTTGTTTTTTTTAACAAACGCGACTCTAATTTCATTATTGATAAAAATAAAAATAAAAATAAAAATAAAAATAAAAACATTTTTATTTTTCATTTCGCCCAAAAAAATCAGCTCACACAATTTTCATATGAAGTTTCAGAAATGGAGTTATCGTCTCTTTCTTCAAATTTTATAATTTCATCGGCTCGCACGAAAATTCCCCCAACATATTCGATCGAACGACGTCGCATCAAATCTACAGGGACTGGTTTCCGGTTTTCCCCCTTCACAATTCAATCCAAAAGGTCCAGCTATCAAGGTAATTTTTACCCTTCATCTTCGTTATTTTTTATGCTTTTTTTTACTGTTAGAAACTTCGGTAATGATTAAAACCTGTAATTTCTGAATTGATATTATGAATTTGTGTGTGTGTGTTCTAACTGTAGAAAAGCTTGAACATCACTATGTGCTTGTGTGTGTGAAAAAACTTGGAAAAATTAAAATGGATTTTTAGATTAAACTGAAACTAAGATTGATTGTTGTGTGAAAATAAAATTATAATTAGTGTTATTAATTATTGATTTTACCAAGTTATTAAACAAGCAATCAATATTGGTATATGGAGTATAGCTTATATTTGGCCTTGTTTTAGATTTTCAAGAGTTTGCCAAGCCTTTGCGACTCTTACAAGCGAAAGAAGCGAATGCTTCAGTTGAGAACTCGGCCGCTTCTTTCCTGTCAGGTGATTCAGAATCCTTGTACCAAGTCAAAATTCAGACGAGCAATACTTCTGGGTCGGGACTCGATGACTCGAACTCTGGGGTTTTACTATGTTTGATCGACGAGAATGGGACTTCCATTCTGCAAAGATTGCCAACTACTTCGGTTGAAACTGATAAGGTCATGGATGACAATTCACATTTTCAGAGGGGAGCCACTGACGAATTCTCTTTCGTCGGACCTAATCTTGGAAGAATTTTAGCTGTTTGGGTCGGCTTGGAATCAGGTTAATTAACGAGCAACTTTTTTCAGAAAACAACTGCTTGGTTTCTTGAGTTATACTGATAATGGAATGTGCAGGTCAATGGAGAATAGGCGGCATAAGGTTGACTATCATCACTCATTGTCAATACGGTTTACAGTACGCCTTCGAATTCGAAGACACCTTGCTCGGGGAAAAACCCGAGGCTTCCATGATGGAAATCCGACCTCATTCAGTCACTTCATTTTCAGGGGACGAATCGAGTGCACCCCCCTCGCTCGATTCTTACATCGCTTCAAACGAAGAAAGCATGAAGGAATACTCCCACCTGAAAACCTCGTTGCTATTGTACGACTCCCTGCTTATCCTGGCTGGCTCGACTTTCGCCTACTTCCTGACCGGTGAGAATGCAGCTTCTTACGCGTTCTTAGCTGGTGGGATTTTCGGGTTCTTTTATCTGCTGCTGTTGCAGAGGTCGGTCGATGGGATTTCTGCAGAAGAGTTTGTTCCAACCGAGAGTGATGGGATATTCGGGAGATTAAACTTGAAAGGCCCCGTTTCGAGTCTAGTGTTGGCGTTTGCTTTCGCAGTCGTGACTCTGAAATATGGTTCGGGCGAGGATGGGGTTAAGCTGACTCCTAAAGACGTCGTTTTCGGGATGATGGGGTTTCTTATGTGCAAGGTGTCTGTGGTGTTAGCAGCTTTCAAGCCTGTGTCTTTTAGCTTAGAAGATAATAAGGATTAGAGTATGTAATTATATTGAAAAATTTATGTGTATATTTATATTATATAAATTATTGAAATAATGTGTATAGTTAATACTCAATACTACTCAATAGTGTATACAGTATATAGAAAGAAAAATGCTATGGACTCTGTTTAGACTAAAAATAACAGAAAAATTAATCAAATCAAATTACATTTGTTATTTGGCAATTGGCATGGGAGTAATTAATTAATTTATTTTAAAAGTGCAGTATTTTATTTTTAATTATTATTAGTATTATTTTATTTTGATTGTACATGAAATGTCAAAATGATGAGCTTGCTATAAACTGCATGTTGAAATATTTGGCTCTGCTCAACTACTCCGCTACGGCATGTCGTTTACAATAGTTTAATCGCTCGTGTTTTTTGAAAAAGCTCTGTTATCTCTGTATTTTGATCAGTATTAATTCGACTTGATTATTCGTGTTTGTGATCGAGCAAGATAGTTTCGAATTGTGCATACATATAATTTCATGAATTTGTGTCACAACTTTAATGTAGTGTGTTTGATTTTCTATAGTCTACATTAATTAATTAGAAAAATTAAACACAAAGAGACAGATTATGAAGAGTAAGCACAAGCAATGCATGGGATAAAGTTGCAGACACAAATAACGAGAATATATGGAGTGGTTGTTGAACTGAGGACTGCCACATACACAAACACACAAATTAAAAAAGAAATATAATTATTTTCATTTTTTTAATGTTAGTGTGAAGAAGATATGCAACAGCTATTTGACCTTTCAAAAAATGTTAACTACATTCTTGGTTAATGGTCGTTATATTTGACTCCACCATAATAATAATAATAATAATAATTTCTTGCAATAACAATAATAATAATGATTTTAATTATCACATATCCCTATTAAATGTTTGTTAATTTATTTATTTATTAATGGCAAATACAGTATCATTAAAATTTATCATAAGAACTATTTCAGTCATCTGTAATTATTACATGACAACACCAAGCTTTGACAAAATCTACCTATTTTTGCACTGAAAAGAAAAAATAGAAATTAGAAACAAAGAAAAAAGAAAAAGAAAACAAATCTTTGTCATTATACTAAATCAAAATTAATGTAGAATTTTTCTCATAAATGTTGACTCTTTAGGGCACGTTTTTTAGTTCATTGCATTGCATTGATTGCTTGGAAAAGACCATTTATCAACCCATATTTAATAATGAAATGAAAATAGAAAGAAAAGAATACTCTTTCATACCTTACATGTTTGCATTTTTACTAGTACTCATATTAATTTTATTTACAATTATTTTCATTTTATTAATTTAAAATTATAGTGTACTATGTATCAATTTTTTTTTATGTCAAAAGAATTATCACACTTGATTTGTAAAAAAAAAATATATGATTATTTTTTTAAGACTAATTGATAATAATGTTTTTAATATATAGTATATATATATATATGTGTATATATTAAAAAACAGATTTCCACCTCTATCACACACACAGCTTGACCCCCTTAATTTAATGCGTGCATTGAAAAATCTGAACAGCTTTCTTGTCTGCAGCTACACACTCGAAATTAAATTTTCTTGATTCCCCACAGATTAAAAAGATTACATTTCAGTATTTCACAAATATCTTATCTTAGGTGATAATATAATTATAATGTAATGAAAACTATGAAAATCCTCAAAGTAAACCCATGTTATGTTTCTTCACACTAAAGACAATAATGGGTCCAGCTGTAATATTCAGTTTTAGCCTTTTAAATCTTGTTTTAGTCTGACTACCAAAAAGAAAAAAAGAAAAACCCACTGTTTTATTTTGTGTATCTATTAAAAAAAATTAAACTTTTGTTTTTGTTTTTCTCAGAGATGCCCTTCACGTTTTGAAGTAGCCATAGCCCTAACTCCCAAGCATAAATTCTGCAGTTTTTGCATCTCTCTGTTTTCATTTGCACAGAGCTTTAAAGAAAATAAATAAAAGGGGCCCTTAAAAAAAGGTTCTTTCTTGGGTTTTGGTGGGTTTTCCTTTTTTACCCCTTTTTTTTCTGGGTTTGTGTTTGGTGTTAAAGATAAATTATTTCTGGTAGTGGGTTGTTCGGATTTCCAGATTTCGGCTTGATTTTTTCAGTTCTTGATCTGAGTTTGTGAGGGAAAAAGGTGTCTTTTTTATTTTTTAATTTATGTGTGAGAGTGTGAGTTTCAAGCTTTGATATTTATGGAGGAAACGATTGAGAGGTCTCCAAATGCTCACAGGGGTTTCAGAATTCAAGCTCCACTGGTGAGTCTGACATCATCCTTTTTTCCTTTTCTTTAAAAAATGTTTCTTATCAATCCCAGATGAAATTCTTGGTTATGTGTTCTGGTTTAATTCTTTTTTGAATTTTGTTGTTGTTTCCGATCTTATGATTCTGAAGATCCCTATGTAAATTTTGGTTGTGAAATTTTAGCAATTCATTTGAATGTGTTTATTTATTTTTGGTAAGGTGAATGAGCATGGTGCATTCCCATTCTTGTTGTTTCACATCTAGAGTTTAAACCATAATCCAAAGTTATTTGAGTCTGTTCCCAAGAGAAATTCCTATGGTACAACAATTCGTTTACATCTGAAGTTGGATAAAGGATTAAGCGATATTCAGCCTATTCCACAAGTAGATGTTAGTCTTTTTGTTTTTTGTTAATGTGATGAATTGTGCCATAAAATTTCGTGTTTTCGTTAATTAGATTGGTTTGCCTTTTCATGCTGCTATATGCATAAACAGAAGGAGTTTCGATTACTGCAGTTTTGATTCATGCTATATGTATAAGCATAGATTATCACAAAAGACCCTTTCGTTTTGAGCAATTCTTTAGTAAATAAACCATCCAAGTATCAATAGGAATGCCGAAGAAAAATAATAGGAATGAATGTTCAAGAAAGACAACTCAAATCCCGATGAACTTTCAAAATAATGGGACTAAATTGCGAAAGATTTTAGTACTTGTCAGTGTTAAAATGCTACTGCAAGGTCGACTCAGTATCAAGGTTGGATTTTGCAGGTTGACTCGGTATCATGCTACTGCAAGGTCGACTCGGGCCTGAAGACAGTCGTTGGCGCAAGAAAGTTTGTCCCGGGCTCAAAAATCTGCATCCAGCCCGACATCAACCCCAGGGCCCACCGAACCAAAAGCTCCCGTCGCGAGCGGACCCGCATCCAGCCACCCCTCCTCCCTGGCCTCCCTGATGACCTGGCAATCGCCTGCCTAATCCGCGTCCCCCGAGTCGAGCACAACAAGCTCCGCATGGTCTGCAAGAGATGGTTCAAGCTTCTAGCAGGAAACTTCTTCTACTCCCTCCGAAAAAGCCTCGGCATGGCAGAGGAATGGGTCTACGTCATCAAGCGCGATCGTGACGGTCGGATCTCGTGGCACGCTTTCGATCCAACGTACCAGATTTGGCAGCCTCTCCCGCCCGTCCCAGTGGAGTACAACTCTGCCCTCGGGTTCGGCTGTGCTGTCCTCAGCGGCTGCCACCTGTACTTATTCGGAGGGAAGGACCCGCTAAAGGGGTCCATGAGACGGGTTATTTTTTACAGCGCCCGGACGAATAAATGGCATCGAGCACCTGACATGCTCCGAAGAAGGCACTTCTTTGGCTCGTGTGTGATTAACAACTGTCTTTATGTTGCTGGAGGTGAATGCGAAGGGATACAGAGGACCCTCCGATCGGCTGAAGTCTACGATCCGAATAGAAACCGTTGGACATTCATTGCTGACATGAGTACGGCTATGGTCCCGTTTATCGGAGTTGTTTATGACGGTAAGTGGTTCTTGAAAGGACTTGGGGCCCACCGGGAGGTTCTGAGCGAGGCTTATGCTCCAGAGAGGAATTCGTGGAGCCCGATTAACGATGGGATGGTTTCGGGCTGGCGAAATCCGAGTATTTCCATGAACGGGAAGCTCTATGCTTTGGATTGTCGAGATGGATGTAAGTTGCGGGTGTATGATGGGAACACTGATTCTTGGAGTAGGTTTATCGATAGTAAACTCCATTTGGGTAATTCACGGACTTTGGAGGCGGCAGCTCTCGTTGCGCTTAATGGGAAGCTCTGTATAATCCGTAACAATATGAGCATTAGTATGGTTGACGTCTCGAATCCTGATAAGAGAGTGGAGAGTAACCCCGGAATCTGGGAGAATATTGCCGGGAAAGGGCATATTAGGAATTTGTTTACGAATCTCTGGTCGAGTATTGCAGGGAGGGGCGGGCTGAAGAGTCACATTGTGCACTGTCAGGTGCTACAAGCGTGAAGTCGACTTTTTTTTTTCTTTTCGTTTCTCTTAAATTTCTGGTTCGTTTATGCCCTTTTTTGACTCGAATTGTGATGATGAGGCGGAATCTGTGGATGATAGCACATTTGAAAGAATCGCACGTGAGATGGCGAAGCTTTTAGCTTTTCTCAGCCTGTGGTATCCAGACAGATTATGGCTTTTTAGACAACTGATGAACTTTTGAGGTTAAGACCAGAGTTTTACAGAGAGCAGATTATAGCTTTTTTTTCAAGCCTGTATGTAGTACATTCTTGTTGTTTCGATTTTTATCGGTGGCTTGTGAATATAAGCGTTCGGGTAAACATGTTTAGAACATTAGGAACAAGTATTTTGTATCGATAAAAATAATACTCTTTGTTGCCTCGTTTGATCTGTGTATTTCTTGTTCTGCACATTTGCTAAATCTTGATTTCTCGATCGATTGACAATACATAAAATACAATGAAATCAAGATTACTCAAAGTCTCATTCAAATGGAAGGTTCGATATAATGTACTACTACTTAAACATCGAAAGCAAGCTTCCTTGATTTTCGTCGACTAGTAGAAAGTTCACACGAGCTTGCGATACAGCAAAATATTATGATCTATACATAGTTATATACTTAAATTATGCTCGGCCACATTGAGTTCATAGAGGGACCAAAAAACAAATCCTTCTTAAGCTCCCTCAAACACGAGTTTATTTGCTCCAAGCTTTTACTCTGTCAGAAGCATGGGGGTATCATCCAATGGAACCGGGAGCTGTATATAACGGAAGTCAGTTAATTTACGTGGAAACAACACGAGAAATTATCGAGTAACAACTAACAAAATGCTACATGAGTTGATAAAAAATTTAAAGAATCAAGAAAAAAAAACATGGAACTTACACTTCCTAAAATCAATCTAAATACACAGATATATGAACACGACAAAACTGAAAACTCATGTGACAGAAACAAGAAACTCAGAAATCTTCAACTCAGCTTAATACGAAAATATCCTCCTGAATTAGACAACAATATTCACTTCACAATACCGGATAATCCAAAGGAGTGTTTTTAGATGCGAGCTTCTAATTCGTATTCTACGTTATTAATCCGATTCTAAAAGCACGAAGAAGATTCTAGTTGTGCTTCTAGTTCGACTTTATTCTTTCCAACTAGTTTCTCACAAGTTCCACTTCACAACTAAATACTAAATCAGCAAAAACCTTCACAAAAAGTGAAATCCCAACTTCCAATTCTGATTCCTGGATAACGATCGGAATGTAAAAAAGCTCATAAACGAGGTCTGTATATCCTCTAATCGTGCTTTTTGTTTGGCGCCTACACACAATGTTCTGCGAATTGTTCACCAAGCGACCGCCATTGAATTTATTCAACTACTACCTCCCACCTTCGGATTCTCAATTATCGTTTCTTGAACTATGATTAATCACCGAAAATAACAGCATATTTCTGATTGCTCACACACACACACATTCCAATTTCTGATGCTCAAAAATCTTTTCTTGGACACAATAATAACATGGGCTAATCGCAAAAAAACATATTCATCATAAAAAAAAAAACTTTTTTCTTTACCTGAACCAGAGCCTCCTTCAAGGTCACTGCCTTATCCTTGCAAGATCGGACGGTCTGAAACTGATCCAAATCCAGCTTCTTGTTAATAATCCCGACGGAAAAGTAAATGCTGTCGGACGGCGGCAAGTCAACGCGGATCTCGTCGACGTCAAACCACAAAAAATACAGTCTTTGCACCTGGATCCCTTTCAGATCCCTGATCGAGCCCAGGCTCAGCTTCCCGGATATTTTCTTGGCGTAGTAAACCAAGTAATCGAACTTTATGTAACAGGGCTTCTCGAGATTCACCACGAAGTCGCCGTCTTCGGAGAGCGTGTAGCTCGTGACCGAGTCGGGCAGGAGCCCGCTGGGCAGCCCGAACTGTGGGAGGATGTCGTACACCGTCTGATTGGGAGACGGCGAGATCTCGGCCGTTGATTCAAGGGACGACGCGCACGGATTCAGGAGGGGGAGAAGGAGAAGGAGACAGTAAAGCTTGAATTTTGATGCCATGGAGTTTTCTTTTCTTGATAGAGTGAAAAATAGGTTTGAAAAAAATACAATCTTTATGATGTTATCTAATAATTTAATTTTGAGTCTTTGACCCAAAAAATTGGAAGAGTCCATGTTCATGAGGTATTGTACTTGGATTTGAGTTCATACTTGAACTTTTATAGTTTTTTTTTTTTTGTACTTTCGTTAAAATTTGTATTTTGTAATACTAAGTCTTCACATTTTCTTTGTATAATTGTAAATTATACTCTAGTTCCAAATAGTTAAAGTAGTACGAGACGAAGACGATCAATGTCTCAAAAAAATTGTGTTGTCGAACACTTTTGAAATAATTTATGACTTATACGTACGTACTTATTTTAACTAAATAACCAACACCAACAAGAATTAGTTGTTGCAAGATCCACAATCAATAAAAACCATAATGTGCAACAAGGATTTTGTTCAAGAAATTCAAGTAACAAACATTTTCCCCAACCTAACATAAATGAAAAATCAAAGCTCAAACAAGAAGTTGTGAACCATCACCATAGTGACTACTAATGTAACAACAACCATTTCAATCCCTACCCATCTCTTAGCCTTTCCTCCTCCGTCCCCGCTGACTTCTCCTGTCGTCGACCTCGCATTCCCAATGGACGAACCGACTTTAATTCACAAACACGAAAACAATAAACACGTGTCATTATAAGCAAATCAGAACAAACTCGACTATATAATTTTAGTTAACCATTCACTTACCACTAGCTCCGGCGGCAGTAGCATTGCCTTTCTTGGCACCATCTTCAAAACCCTCGAACACCTTCGCTTCCGGCGAGTTCGGTGCCAAATGCAGCAGGCCTAGATCCAATCAAAGCCCGGCCCGGCCCATTAATGAGATTAGTAACACAGATCACAATTATGAATAAAAATCGAATCTTTCATCGTTAATGTATCTTACTAGGACAAGCGGAGATGTTCGCCGGAGCGTGGCACTGCTCGGGGAGGCCGAGGGCGAGCGTGGCGTTGATCTTGAGGCCCAAGCTAGGGTCATTTCGGTCTTTTACCAACAAGCAAATGCACTTCGGGCTCTTCTGAAGCACGGTTTTCAGGCCCGTGCAGCAGTCGGGAGGAGGGGACTTCGATCCTCCGCTCACGTAGGGAAGACACGTGGCAAGCCCGACGAGGTCGTTCGCGCACTTCTCCTTGTCTGTGTCCACGTCACACGTTGCAAGAACACACATCATCAACAACAACAACAACACAATGCTAGGCACCAAGTTCTTGGACTCCATTTTTCAAATGCAGAGAGAAACAGAGAGAATGAGAATTAATTAATGAGATAATTAATATAAGAACATGTTATCTAAACAAACACACACACATATATATAGACATTGAGTTGTTATTATACATAGAAACAGAGACAGGTGCATTATATACATGTGTGATTTAGGTACGACACGACCCGCATGGTCGTCGACCGCCATAACTACACGTACTTTGTGTTGTTCGCATCATAATTCAATGCACGACGACATAAATCTTATTGGCCGTCTCTCGACGTTTATATCGATCCAACCATATTCAAAAATGCATCACTTACGACGGCTAAAAATACGTCGTATATACGATGGACTCGTCGAAGAATATTGTAATTTTGTGTGCATCATCCATTGGAATATTGTTGCGTGCAACTATAATTGGAATCCCGTGATATTGATATACCCGTGATTGGTACTATATTGGATTCGTATCCCGTGACTTTATGCTACAAAAGGGTTTTGCTTAGGGTTTGATTAAGCTATTGAGAAAATGCATCAAATAAACAATTAAAAAATGTTTGTTTTTTTAATGTATGAAATGAGTTCGAGTAAATTTGGTAGGTAGACTAGGTAGTAACGAGATGAAAATTAAATATGGATAATGCTCTCATAATAAATTTTTCCAACCTCCAACTGCCCAGTGGCATCCAAGGTGTGAGAAGTTAATAGCACCAAAGAATACATTTTTTTTTTCACCATTTCATAAAAAAATAAATCTAAAATTTACATTATAGAATATATAAAACATTTTTTCTATAATATTCAAAATTAATATTATACAATAACTTTTAGAACATTTTTATGTAATTTTATGTTAGCGATTAAATAAATAATCAAGCCTTACAAAATTTGTAATTTGTTTATATATATAAAAAAAATTAAATGAAATTTCAATTAAATATATTTATACATTGTTTATATATATAAAAAATTAAATGAAATTTCAATTCAATATATTTATACAATGACATACCCTCAAATCTTTTAAGGGATATAAAAATAAATATTAATTTAATTAGATAAGTTAAATTATTATTCTATTTAAACTAATAAAAATGCACTTATTTTGTTTTTCTATTTAAAATTAGAATATCATATCATATGAAAATATGAAAAGTATATTAACAATAGAATTGGTTTATTATTATTTAGTTTGATTTTAAAATAATATTATTTGAATAAAAATGTATAGACACAATTTTTAGTTAGAGTAGTGTTTTAATTCTATTTTAGTTGTATTTATTTTTAGAGAATAACATAAATTTGATTTTTGAAACTTCATAAAATAGTTGAGTAATTAATTAAATAATTTTGCAAATGTTTTTTTAAATTTTATATTGAAAAATTGAAAGTTCAATTGGTGGCTCTTACTCGTTTTTATAAGATTTGATTGGCATTACTTTCAAAATCAGTTTGAAGTGAAATTAGTATAAAATGAGATTTTTTATGATATTTGTTTACCACATATTCACAAGTATCTATGTATTTACGCATAGTTCACAGTATTTGTACAAAAGAATTGTGAATAAATATTTTTTTTAAAGGTCAATTAAATAAAAAATAAAAATTATAATAAATACTACAAATAAGGAAATAAGGAATGAATCCCACTGCGAGCTAACAGAGTAGTTCTCCAATCAACCAAACTAGACATATAACAATAAACAATACAAACACAATCATCAGGCTATATGTTATACCTTCTTCAGTGCCGTTTGAAGGGAATCAGGTAGTCGTAACGAGCATATCCTCTCCCGTGTGATAGAGATCGCCTGAGAAGCCACCACTCCAGACGACACCGATCGAGCCTCATATATTTTCGTGTTCCTCTCGAGCCAAATATAATAGACCAGAGCAGCGAGAAGTCCACAATACGCACAAGATAAAAATAGTTGAGACAAAACCGGTATAGAAAATGTATAAAATCCCTTTTAAGTAACTTAGATTCCACAGTAGTCTTCAATCTTAATCAGTAACTGCTTGTTTACAAACAATCAACCCTAATAATTTCTTTCTCTTTTTTAAAATAATTTTAAAACAACCAAATTTAAGTGATTTTGAACATTACATCTCGAGGGGCAGAATAGTAATCTGAGGATTTAGGGATTTGGTCCGCAAAACATCAAACATTCAAACATCAAAGTCCTTTACTCCATCTGCAAGCAGTCAATCGAGCTCCGCAGTCGAGCAACAATGGCGGAACAGGTAAATCTTATCCATATCCGTTCCTCACTCTCATTTTTTTTATTCGATTTGCAGACAGAGAAGGCGTTTTTGAAGCAGCCCAAGGTTTTTCTCTGGTAAGATTTGCTTACGTCATTCGTCTTCTCGGACGTAGTAATTGTGTGCGTGTGATTGCTTTTTGAGCTGCCGGAAATGAATTTGCAGCTCGAAGAAATCGGGCAAGGGCAAAACACCGGGGAAAGGGGGCAATCGCTTTTGGAAGAACATCGGATTAGGGTTCAAAACACCTCGCGAGGCGATTGAAGGTTTGAAATTGTTGATCATTTACCAATTCCCTGTTGTAATTTGTTAAAATGTCATTGTTTCGATGGTGATCCTTGCTTCGATTATCGAAAACCTTAGGTCACACTTGATGTTATGTTTCATACAGCCATTGATTGTTATGAACTTATGATTGGAATTCAAATGCATTGTTCATTATATAGGCATTACCGTGCTTACTAAGAGAAAACAAAATTGCAGAAATTGATACTCACCGTTTGTTTGGTTCAGGGAATTTGCGTATATCCGTGTATTCGTAAATGAACTCTTGTGCTTTCATAAGCAGCACAACTCTCTAGTAATCTACTTCATAGATTTTCCTTTTGAATCGTCATTGTTTATTTGGTGTTGGTAAGTTCATTGACAAGAAATGCCCGTTTACTGGAAACGTATCCGTCAGGGGCTGTATCCTTGCTGGCACCTGCCACAGTGCTAAGATGATGAGAAGTATTATAGTTAGAAGGAACTATCTTCATTGGGTTAAAAAGTACCAAAGGTACGACAAATGATTGATCGATCGATCCCCATTGCATTATGCTGTGTAATTTTCCTTACGAGTAATTGTTATTTGTTGGTTTTGTTCTTTCTATAGGTACGAGAAGAGGCATTCAAATATCGCGGCCCACATATCCCCTTGCTTCCGCGTGAAAGAGGGCGACCATGTCATCATCGGCCAATGCAGGTTCGTACCAAACCTCTTATCATTCAGTTTAGCCATGAGGATTGGCCTTATCATAGATATGATTTGTTTTACTTGGTGACTGCTGATTATATTTGCAGGCCATTGTCGAAAACCGTGAGGTTTAATGTTCTGAAGGTGATACCAGCCGGTTCGTCTGGTCGTGGGAAGAAGGCTTTTACAGGGATGTGAAGTTTCTGCAATTTTGAATTTCATCATGTCACTGTTACAGTAGTTTTTAAGTGATGAGTTTATTTTTCTTGAAGTTTCAATTGGACTTGGAGAAATTTAATTATTGTACTGTTATATGTAGAATGAATGACAAAAGAACTCTCAATAGCATAATAATTTTTAGAATTAATTTTCAATAATTAAATCAATGAATCCTTTGAAATATGGATTTAAAATGCAACTTTTTACAGTGATTAAAAAATTCTAACTTTTGCGTAGTATTTAGTATTTTCACACTGTTTTTTAAGTACAAAAAATAAATTAGAATTAATAATATTTTTAATATTGGTAAAACAATTAAGAATAATTTTATAATATTTCAAAGTTAAAAATTAAAATAAGGGTAGCGCTATTCGCACCCCTAAAAATGATAAGTACACCAACATTTTCAAATTTACAGTTATGCCATTAGTTTAAAAGTCTTTTATATCCTTAATAATTTAAATAAATATTTAACTCAACTACACCCTATCTTTCAAAATCAACTTTTAATTAATTTTCACACTTTTCCTCTAGCAGTGTTGGAATGAGAACTTGCTTCGGGGTGATTCTCGCCTGGAAGCTCAGGCTGGTTCGTGACGGCGTTCTCGGTCCGCCGGTGAATTTGAGCCTCCTTCAGAAATGGTAGAGCAACGCACACAACGTGTCTGACGATTTGTTCGTGAGAATACTTGTCTCGATAAACCTGTTGTACGACCTGTTTCTGGGATCCGCCGACGAATTAGTCTCGTTGCTGAACAAGACCTTCTCGGAGTTTGCCGAGGATTGTTTCTTGCCACCTAGCTGGAAGAACGTAAGCTGCCCCGAATGGCCGTGTACTAGGAAGGAGAGAGCTTTCAGGTTTCGTGCTCTATTTCTCCGGGAAGAGGCTGGATGACCCGCCCGAGATATTGACGAAAGTTGGACCCGATTTATGGACTTAGTCCGATGATGATTGTGGACCCGCTCGGAGGAAAGTTGGACCAGATTTATTGACGAAACAAATTTACTGTACAATTTATAATTTTGAGAATGAAAGCCTTTCATCATCTTTGAATATATTTGTATCCCTTCCTACCAGGATTTTACATGTAGAGTTAGAGCTATTTAGTGCATGCGAATATGTTATACTGTAATTCATTAAGAGACCTAAACAATAATGAGAAAGAAGAACTGAAGAAGAGACATGTCACTTTGAAACTTGACGGTGTATCAGATTTTCATTTTTTTTGTATAAGGGTATTTTAGGATTATTGGGTGGTGTATTAAGCAAGAAAAATATTATTTTTCTTTAAAAATGAGGTGTACTTAGTAAAGAGGTGTACTTAGAGGAATTGGTGGTGTGAATAGCGTCACCCTTAAAATAATTAAGAGTGTTTAAAATTTATGAAAAATGTTTAACATACAGTTATATTAAAAAATGAATAAGTAATAACTAAATAAATACAAAACTCAAAAATTATGTGTCAAAAAAATAAAATAAATACTTACTTAATAAAATAGCTGAAATCTAATTTTTGAAAACAAAGAAGACGAAGGTAAAATCAAAATCCCCAAACCCAAAAGTTGCAGAAGTTTTGTTTTTACTTTATATCAACCTCAAAACCCTCGGGAAATCGTTTTTTTGTTGTTGTCTTCCACAATCATCATCACCGGTGATTCATCCGTTGTTATTGATGCACAGAGCTTGACCTTCTTGCGCGCGTAACTTCCACGCATTTCGACCTCAATTCAGCTCCTTCAGGTACGCCTCGTATAAATGCTCAAATACCTAGGTTCGATGCCCGGAAATTGCGGTTGAAGTATTTCACTGCATTTTTCTAATGGAAAAATGGGTGTGTGGGAAGTGAAGCAATTTGTAGAAGAAAGTATATAATAGGTGATTGTCAATCTGGTTTTGGGAGCTTTGGAGTTCATTGTGTTAATCGAAGATTTCGATGTTTTTCATGCTGAGTGATTTGCAGAGTAAAATTTGTTGATTGTGATACTGTATTGTTAGGGTTGATATCTTTGTCGTCCCATTCGCAGTTACTTTCGACTGAGGCATAAAGTTTTTGTAGTGCAAGATGGGAACAGAGGTTGATCATGCATCTGGTAATATTCAGACGAACATAACACCGCCTTCATCCAACACAACAACCAGCGGCCCTAAGACGTCCATGTTTGCGAAAAAATCGGGATTCGTCATCCCAAAAAACAAGCTATCCGGTTCTTTGGTTCCTATATATCGAGGCACTAAAAAGGGAGATGCTGATTTGAAGAAAGAGGAAACTACTAATAATCAGGTGGTGAGGAAAACCAAATGGGGGCCTGATTTAACCCTAGATACCACAGTTCGGAAAGGGAGAGCATTGGCTTATCAGGTATACAGGATTCAACTTTCCTTTTAGGTTGTGTTTTGGATTGAAAGATTTTGAAATGGCATGCGTGTTTGTGTGTGAAATGTGTGTAGTATGTAAAATGTCTCGTGTGTAATGTATATATAAGAAATCAGGTTTTAGGATGAACCAGAAGTATTTCAAATCCGTTGCGATAAGTGGGCTTTACCATCAATTTCATATCCTTCAAATGCAAACACAACCTTAAACTTTTTGTGTTGGTAGTTTGGTGTCCTTGAATGCAGGTATATATGCTCTCTTCAATTTCTTAATAGACCTTTTATGTTTTTCTGGAGATTCTTAAGGGCCAAGTAGGATGCAAATTGTAGAATTAGGCTGGAGGTATTTGTAGACTTTGATTGCTCCGTGCTATTTAAGAATTTTCCTTAATGAATTCAGTGAAATAACTGCAGTTTCTTCTGTGTGTGACTAGCATCAACTTTACTTTCCCAGTGCCCTCTAACTGATTATTTATTACTGTCTTTTGCGCTTATATGAATTTTGGACAGACTCGGATCAATCAAATATCACAACAGTTGTCTCTTGGGACACTGGAAGCCGAGAGTAATCTAGACTTTTTATCTACATCAGATAATCAGCTTACCAAAGAGGTCAGCTGACTTTTAAAGATTGTCCCACTTTTGATTGTTATGTTTTTCTAGCTTTCGTGCTATTGACCCAGAGATCTGGATTGTAGGAATCCGAATTGATGGAAATTGAAAAGCGTGAAATTATTGGTATGAGGAACTGCCAATATATTCACAATTTTTCATTAACATCTTTCGTCTCTTTTTTTTTTAATTTTAAATATATTTACAGGTGAATTGTTAAAGTTAAACCCGACCTATAAGGCTCCTGCTGATTATAAACCTCTGCTAAAAGAAGCAAAAGTTCCAATACCTGTGAGTGGATATCTTTGCACTTGACTTCCTTTTATGCCTCTTTTTAATTACAATTCACCAATGTCATGTTATCTTTTGTTTTAGTCGCATTGGCTGTGAAAACAAAATTTTCATTGATTGAGTGAAGGCTAAAATATGAAATACGGAAAATTAATGATGTGGTATCATGCCCCGTCTATTATGTGTATTTGAAAAACTACACTTTCGTCTTGAAATTACTTTTTTGGATTTTTTTTCCTTATTTGGCAGTGTTGCATTAAACCATTTTATTACTAAGAATTACCGGAGAACAAAATAGTTAGATGGTGATAATATTTACTTCTAAATTCATGAAAGACAATTGATTATAAGGGATACTTGCCCTTTAGCCTACTCTTGCAAGATTATTTGCCCAATATACACCAATTATGTGAATAAAAAATGCGAGGATAGTTCATAATAAAGACGTCTGTTTAAATCTATATATGCAGATCAAAGAGTATCCGGAGTACAATTTTATCGGTTTAGTATTTGGTCCTGCAAACGATACTCAAAAGCGACTGGAAAAGGTAATATAATATTTGTCGCCCCTATGCTTTGTGGATCTACTTGTTATGTTCATCAATATCACTAACATAAGTATGCCAACCTAATTGTTCTTATTTGTGTACGGATCAGGAAACGGGAGCTAAAATACAAGTTTATGGCAAAAAGTCTGATACTGGAGAGAAGGTAAATAGAAACTGGGAATATATTCATTTTTTCTACCAGTTCTATAGTCTTTATCCACGAGATAACATATTTCTATTTTTTCTCCTATATCATCTTCAGATTGAAATAGTTACTCATACTGATGGAAAAGAAGTAGACAATACTTACGAAGATCTCTATGTACATGTATCAGCTGACACATTCGAAAAAATTGATGAAGCTGTGGCTTTGATTGAACTCTTACTCACTCATGTTTCGGTATGTTATAAAGCTCGGGTACTTTCTGGCGATAATTACAAAACTCCCTTGAGGATTGACCTAATCACAGTAAAAACCCAAATATCTTTTAAAATTACAAATATATAAACAAATATCAATGGGGTATTTGTAATTTTAAAAGATAAATGTGGTTATGTTGTAATTAGACTAAATCTTGAGGGGGGCTTCTCTAATTAACCTACTATATGTTTTTGTTTCTGTTGATACTAACTCGGCTTTGTATTCAGGTGAATTCTGTGTCATCTTCAACAATACAGACCCCGGCATCTGATTCTAATGTGGATATTCATCATAGCACAACTAGCTCTATTATAGCACCTCCACCGATGAATCAAGTAACAACTCAGCCACATTCTGGACCTGTACCACCTCATCAAGGACAATTACCACAATACCCTCAAGCATGGTTTCATGCAAACCAAACCCATACCACACCATTACTCAGCAGCACAGTCCAAGTATCTTCCTCACCTTTTAATCCTACACCATATGGGCCCCGTCCAGATATAGCCACGAATTTTAGTCCCGTACCTCAAAACCATTCTGTTTTTCCTCCCAGACCTCAGAATGCTCTGCAACCATCATACATGCAGCAAGCTCATTCCCTACTGGGCCAAGCTGGTGGGCCAAGAAATACTCCTCCTGGCCCATCGATATCCGGGCCCCCTTATAATGTTCGACCGTTCATATCCACATCCTTGCCATCAAATCTACCTATTGCTCCTTCCCACCCCCCACCAGTGAATATCCCTAACAACATGATTCAACCATCTTTTGGGCGGCCGCCCCAGTCCGAATCCGCACGCCCGCCAATTCAGCCTTCTCCAATTGGTTCTGCACGGCCTGGCTTTTTCGGAGGCTCCCATAATTTCGATTCTGCAAGACAACTTCCGGCATCAGTTTTCAGACCTCAACAGCCGAGCTCTGGTGATTTTACTTTTCAGCCTCAACAACGCCCTTGGCAAAGCAATAGCAACCAGCCCACAAATCACAATTCAGGACCTCCGGTTCAGCCCGGCCCGGGACTTCACCCTTCAATGCTGAGGCCCGTGATGGGTAATCTGAACCCTTCACCTGTTCAGACTTTCCCAAGGCTTCAGATGAACCATCCGACTAACTTTTCGGGAAATCCGGCTGTCCCTATTCCGTCTAGACATCAGATGATGCACACAGGTCAACATATGCAACAATCGAGGAATCCTCAACATATGAACAACCCATCTGGTCCGTTTCATCAGAGACCGGGCCCCCAGATGCACATCCCAGAAAACCACCTTCACCCGCAACAAAGGTTTCCGAGCCCTCATCAGCATTTTGGAAACCAAAACCACCACCACCACCATCACCACCCTGGACGGCCGTTTTCTAGCTCTTCTGGGCCTCCTCAGCAAGTGTACGATCCTTTCTCGCCTAGTTCGGTGCCTTTTCACCCTCAGATGGGTGGTAAAGGGAGGGTACTCAGTGAGAGTGATCCAGAGTACGATGATCTGATGATGGCTTCTGGTTGAGGTCAATGACTGCAGTGTTTTTTTTAATGATTTCTGTTGAGATGTTGTTTACTGCCCCTTGTTAAGGAGATGGGGAGAAAATTAATGGAATCGGTGCTGGTTATTTAACCCCCTTTTTGTTCAGATGAGCTGGGTGTTTTTTGTTCTGTTAACAGTGACTGTGTAGAGGCTGTGAAATCGGAAGTTGCGGATAGCATTGTAATAATACCTTAAAATTTCTGATATTTTTATGCTTATGTGAAGCTGCTGTCTTATTGCTTGCAAGGAGAATTCAATTTGGTAAACCTTGTGGGAAATTTAGAAACAGAAATCAGCTTTAAACAGTCATTATTTACAAAATTACCTTCAGATTAATTCAAATTACAAGAATCCAGGAACTCCAAAGACCATTCTTAGATATATGTACAAAAAAAAAAAAAACAAGAGGATCCGATTCCTACAAGAAATTTTAGGGTAGATACAGATGTTAGAAGTTCAAACAGAAGGGCCAGATCTGAGCACCCTTTCTAGTCTCTCAGCCTTGGAATAATCGTTTTCCGTGAGTGGGCCCATGGGAAAAGGGGTAATCTCCACAGTTAGATGCGGCGTTGGGAGCTCATCAAACAACGCTCGCACATTGTTGCAACAGACACTTTCTCCGTGAGCAGTCTCCCTCCGAATCTGACAGCCCTGGATCAACAAAGAAAAGGTTAGGAAAGTCGATAGTGATGTGTTAGGGGAAATCAAAGGAGTGTTTAAAAAAACTTTTGATTTCAAATCAAGTGTTTTATAGTAACAGAAAAGGGAATCGAAAGTTGACACTGTTTCCTGAGTAGAATAACTCAAAAGGAGTATTTCGATGAATTTTTTTTGCAAAAACACTTTATTCGTGTGTGAAAGTAGAATGAGAAATAAAAACCAATAAGTTGACGTTTGAAAACATTAAGAACTAGAAAAAGGTTATAATCACTTTTTTTTCAAGTTGCAAAGTGAATAGCAACTAGGAACTTACCTTGTGCGACGTGGCATCTCTAAAGTGATCATCATCGGACAACAGGGAAGCAATGGCTCTAAGCAGACGCCTTCCCTCGGATTTAGAGGGCACTCTGTAATTGCGCCTTAGGGTACCCTTTGTTGTAGGATGCCATTTGCTCACCAATTTCCTTTTGTTGGCTGCCTCTTTTTCTAAATGAATGATGATAATTATAATTGGATCACTTGTTAGCTTTCAACATTATAAAATATAAAGTATAAGCTCTTGCTACTCAGCCGCATCACTTATACACACTCACTCACCCAATACACACATAAACGTGATAATAATAAAAACTGAGGTATGGACAGATTACAAAAGGAAAAAATATCAAAGAGGTTTTTGCTCAACACACGTACTCATAGCCCAATACAGGGAGTATTTTTTTCGTCGTTGATACCATCATTTATCATCCCACTTATCATCCCAAACACACGTACTCATAGCACTCAACCTAAACGTCATTGTAAATGCGGTTATTGATAAGAGACGATACACATTTAGAAAATAGCCAAAAACCTTATGAGTGCAAATCAGGCAGCGTTTCAAATGATTTCATACGAAACATACAACGGGTTACAGCACTCCATATCCAAGATGTGACCGAAGAATGAAAGATCTCAACAAGCAATTCACAGTACCTAATGAATTTATCCACTTCAAAACATAAACACAAACCTGGTTTGCTAAGCTCATCAAACCACTTTGAAAAACCCAAATCATCAGTTCCACTCTCCAAATCTACAAAAATGGGAAGTATAAAATTAAGTGTCTATAACCAATAACAAAAAAACCCTTCTTTTCAATAATAATAATGATAAAAAAATAGTATTTGATTTCACCTGAGACAAGCGGATTAGCAGGAGATCCGGCCAGCCCAGATTTCAAAAGGGCATAAAAAATGCAAAGCCGGCCAGCCCACAAAACCACCGGGGCCTCGAGCAAAGTCGCATTTGTGGCAGTTGCGTTTCTGCTGCGCCCACCATCGTCGTGGATCGAAGAGCTTCTCGATTCTCGGCGAAGATAAAATTTTGATTCGAGAAGAGGCAAGAACAGGGTTTTGGGGGCGGGTTTTTCAGTCCGGTTCTTGAAATTACGGCGACGAAACGGCGATGCGAAGGCGGCGGTGGAAGCCGCGGCGGTGGATAGGGTCTGCAGAAGCATTTATCTATGCGGAAAATGGGATTTGGGAAGAGCTCAGCTCAGCTGAGTAGTAGAGTACTGGACTACTGGTGTGATCATTTTCAGCAGATACGACACCGTTTCGATGTTATGGGTTCGTTCCGTCGTATCTATCCACAAATAAATTGAAATAATAATATCCGAAAATTTAAAAATCCATTGTGGGGTCCACATATTCAAACCGGATAAGGTTCCACGATTTTGATAATGTGAAATTGAAATGTTTGCTTGAAAATGTTGATAAAACAATGAATTGTTTTTTTGAAAAAATTAAAAATTAATCAATCTCTCTTTATTAATGACGAAGCAAAACAAATGGCATTGTTCGATTTTTAATTTGATAGTGTACGAAAAAAATGATAACTTAAAAAGATACACTCAATTAATCGTTTTCGTAAATATTCTTTGATTTGACCATCTTCGTGACAAATTGACAATATACAAACACTTGAATAAATTTATTTTATTTAGATAACTTGAAACCCAAAACCCTCACTTGATGAGAAGCAACCACAAATATTATACTCCATTGAAATAATTATAATATTTCATTGAAATAAAATAACTCGTTAAGCAACAATTATTGTGTACGTAAACGGTAAAAATGTCTACGACATTTCAAGCAAGAAAAAATAAATATTGAATATGAACTAATAATTACATTAATCTATCACTTGGAAATTCTTGCACGTAAACATAACTACGTACGCTTTCATCGTACTTTCATTTCTCATTAATCTTAAATAAAACATTAATCTTTTTACAATTTGTTTGGACATAAAAATCACACTATACATACAAATTTAATTTAATTGTGACCTATATACATCAACAAACAATTCACATTAATTACATTTCAATTTCCATTTTATTGCCATTGATCTTCTTTTGTGCTTCAACATCATCCTCGTCGCCTTCGTCTTCGATCACAAACTTCGACAAAGATCGATATTCGATTTCCCCATAACATAACTTATACACGACCAAGTAACAAGCCACGGAAAAAACCATCACCCCTAAAACGAACCAACCGAACCAAATATCGACCAATGACTTCGCTCGCTCGAGCGCCTCTTCCCCGTGGCACCGAACAACCTTATGTCCCTCCTCCAAATTCATGAAGCAACCCTTCGGGATCAAACGCGGGGTCCACAACATGAACCCCATAACCACAAGCCAAACCCCTTGCAACACTATGCTACTCGACCTCGCGAAGCTAATCAAGAAACTCTCACGATTATTGATGGCCAAAAGCGTAGTGACGAGCGATATAAAGATCGAGATTTGGAGTAGGTAGTGGTATCGGCCCTCGACTCCCATGTGATCGGCCGAGTGGAGGTGGAAGGTGAGGAGTTGCTGCCCGAAAGCGACCGAGCCCAACAAGTTAGTCAGCCCGTACTTTGCCGGAGGAGAGAGCTTGTCGAGAAAAATCGAGAGAAGGGCGTACGTGAGGAAAGTTAGAGAAATGTTCGAGTGCTCGAAGTTGTGGAGATGGTTGGAAGGTATGGAGCCGTCGGGGTCGAAGGGTTGGTGTCGAGCGGGGCCCACGAAGAGCTCCATGGCTATGGAGGTGGAGCAAGAAGTTATGATGAAGTAGAGCTCAAAGTACTTGATTCTTGATGTAGGGAACCATGGGGAGGATTTGTAGGATTTGGGGTTGAGGATGTGGAGCTTGATGTGGTTTACGAGGTGCCATATGCCGATGATTAGGAAGCCGAAACCGGGCGCCACATGGCCTATGAGAGTGCCCATGTTGTAAAGATTGTTTCTTGATGAACAAAATTCAACTTTTTCTTGATGATGAAAGTTTGGTGATGAGGGGAAGGGGGAATAGGGAAATGGGGTGTTTTTATAAGGGGTTGGTGGTGGTGTGATAATTAGGAATATTTTTTGTGAGAATTTTATAATGTGTAGAATGTTCTAAGAGAGGATTTGAAGTTTGAATACTTGGGGAATAAGGAAAAAAAGAACAACTTGGCTTTGTTTTTTTGGCTTGGACGAGTCGAGCTCAAAAATTACAAAATTTGATTTAAAACTCATATCAAATGGTCTGAGTCGAGCTGAGTTTTTCTTTTTTTTTTTTGGAAGTGAAGGATCGGCTCGCGAACGCGAATACCTATTTTTCAGGTAAGAGTTTAGGTAATATATTTGGTATATTAATTCTAGAATACCATATGAAAAGAGCTAATGAATTAATTGCTTGTATATCAATGGAATTGCTTGATTTGTGTAAAGGCATCACATTTGTTGATGTACTTTGACAAAATCGAATAGTGGAAGATAGTTATTAAAGAAACAAAATTGACTGCATATCACATATTTATGTATTGAATTGACTATTTAAACACAATAATTTTAGGCATTATAGTTTACAACATCTCATCTCACAAATATTCCCAAAATTACTCCAGAGATAAAGTCGAATTGACTGCATATCACATATATTAATGTTGAATTGACTATTTAAACACAATATATAATTTCAATCAAAGTTTTCAAAACCTCATCTCACAAATATTCCCAATTACTCGTGAGATATAGCTCGACTCTAGGAAAATGTCGGCTGGATAATACCTTCGTTGTTCGGTGGGGTCTGAACAGAGTTAGGCGGTATAAATACGACTAGCTAAGGTAGAGTTTATTAAGAAGAAAATTTAGGAATTGGGGAGCCTAACAAGTAAATAGGCTAACTAGCTCACATTTTCTTAAGAGTCAAAGGAGTATTAAACACAAGTTTAATAGTTAGGCTCTGTTTTTTTTAACTTAATTTCAGCTCAATTAAGTTTGTTCAAAATAAATAAATAAAAATTTAAATCAATAATTTTAAGTATACAATTTAATAAATGTTAGGATATTAATCATATTTTTATAAGAAAATCACTTCAATTTAATTCCATTCAATTGAGTTCATTTTATTCGATTTCACTCCAAAATAACCTAGTCTTGAGTTTTGATTATTTAAATAATTATTAAGGGGGGGGGGGGGGGGGGGGGGGGGGGGGGAACACAACCACAAGATTTTCATTATACACAAAACACACATTTCCCTAAAAAAAAAAAAAGCGACTTAAGGGGAGTACATTAGTAGCAAGCATATACGGACTGCTTTTGGACAAAGCCTTAAACAAACCGTATTTACATTTTATTTTTACTAAAATTGAAAATGAGAATTCATAAGCTTGAATAGTTCTCCTTTGTTCACCATGCATCTACCTTTTGTAATAATAATAATAATAACAACAACAACAACAACAACAATAATAATAATAATAATAATAATAATAATAATAATAATAATAATTATAATAATAATAATAATAATAATAATAATAATTATAATAATAATAATAATAATAATAATAATAAAAAAATAATAAAAATTAATGTCAATAAATATTAAATGTTTGTAATGTTGAAAAAAATCACAAAAATTACAAAATTTAAATAATCGGTCAATTTACTTCCATATGATCTACCTCCTTATCATTTTGTTGTACTCCATCTCCATGCTCTTCGGTGTTGTTATCTTTCCAAATAGCTTCGGCTATATCCATCCTTACCTTAGACATGAGCTTCATTCGATTTTTATCATCAAAGTTTGTATCTGTTCTCCCACTGGCAAAATCATGATGTACAATTGGAATACCACTCTCGTGCATTCGTATGAAATTATGAAGTGTGAAACAAAAAACAATAATTGACATTTGATACTTTTGTGATATTTGAGGCATAATTTTCAACACCTTTCACCTTTTTTCAACTGACCAAAAGCACATTCAACTTTCATTCTTAATGAAGAATGTCGGTAATTGAAATGTTCTGAAATTCCTCTAGGTGGTCCATGCTTATATTGCGGAATATGATATCTGACGTTGGGATCGCAAATAGGAGACAAATATCCAAGAGTATTAAGATAACCAGAGTCTACCAAATAGTATTTACCTACAACATAAAATAAATTTTGCATCAAAATTAAAGAAACAATACGAACAATTTATTTGAATTTATCGATAAACCATAAAAGTTATAGAATGTAAATCATTTTTTAATTTTATTAATCTAATAAGAAAAATAATAAATTTAATAAAATTGTTTATAATATACAAAATATTGAAATTTTAACAATACTAATTTTAGTTTTTCATTATTTTAAATTTCTTATTTTGAACTTAATTTCAGTTCAGTTCAGTTCAGTTCAGTTCAGTTCAGGTCCATTCAGTTCAGTTCAGTTCAGATCTATTCAGTTCAGTTCAGTTCAGTTCAGTAAAGTTCAGTTAGTTTCAGTCCAAAAGAACAGAGCCTTAGTGTAACATAGTAAAACAATCCATAATAATTGACGAGTATTTAAGAATGCAGCTCGATTATTTAAATGTAAGCATGGTATGCACCTAAGCATAATATATACAATAATATATAGAGAATGATGATATTAATAATAATAATATATAACACTAATAATTGTGATGCTACCTAATTTAAACCAATAAATTGTGCCCTTAATCTATCCAAATGACATGATTTTGCCAAAAAAAGAAATCACATTTACATTTTACATAATTTTTTCAAATATTACCAATAACACCTTATTTTATTAATTTTAAAAGTTATTTTTATCTTTTACTTTTTATTTAAAAATTAATAAACAAATATTTCACTTTTCACTTTTTTTTTTCTTTTTTGGGACGATAGTATATTTCCACTCTGCCCTTCTTTTACTACTATACTTTACCCAATTCCCCCATAAATAGCGTACAATGGTCGTCGGTTCAATCTTATAATGCATGGGAAACCCCTCAAATTTTGTGTAAAGGCAACACATTTGTTCATGTAGTTTCACGAAATAGAATAATGGAGGATAATTATTAAAGAAATAAAATTGACTACATATCACATATTCATGTATTGAATTGACTATTTAAACACAATAATTTCAATTAAAGTTTATAACACGCAAGGTCTCATCTCACAAAATTTTTCAAAATTACTAGAATATTATTAATATTTTTTTAAACAAATATTATATATTTAGAAGAATTACTACTACTATTATTATACAGAACTCAATTTAGTTCACTTTAATTCAATTCAGATTTATTTAATTTAATTCAGTTTAATATAATCGATATCGGTTTTAGTTCAAAAAACAAGTTCTAAGTATTTGAATTGAGATATCTCGACTCTAGGAAAATATAGTCCGGATAAGTTGACCTTCGTTGTTCGGTGGGTCTGAACGGAGTTAGGCGGCAGAGTATAAATATGAGTAGGACTTTTCCTAGATAGGTTTAGAGTTTATTACCACGAAGAATATATATACATTATAGGGCAAGTTTAATTAGGAGTATTTTCTATGTCTCGTGTATACTTGTCGCACTTATGATTTTTGATTATTTAAAGAATTATTAAGGAAAAAAAAAAACACAACACACAATTTTCATTATACACACCGTATTAATTTACATTTTTATTCTTACTTCACTTGAAAATGAGAATTAAGCTTGAAGTTGATGCATGGAGTTGTCCTTTGCCCTTTGTTCACCATTATGCATCTACCTTTCAATGTCCATAGAACCAATTAATGATGTTTTCTCAATTCTCAGTCAGCAGAAAATATTTGGACTCTTCGATCACACTCTTCGTCTTCTTCTTTTGAGCCTCGATTGAGTACCGCTCGTTCACGACCAAGTACCACACCACGGCGAAAACCGTCACCCCTACAACGTACCAACCGAACATAATATTGACCAACGACTTGGCTCGTCCGAGCGCCTCGTCCCCACGACACCGTACGACTCGATGCCCGTCCTCCAAATTCATGAAGCAACTCTTCGGGATCAAACGCGGGGTCCACAACATGAACCCCATCACCACAAGCCAAACCCCTTGCAACACTACACTACTCGACCTAGCGAAGCTAATCAAGAAACTCTCGCGATGTTTGATCGATAAAAGAGTGGTGACGAGCGATATGAAGATTACGATTTGGAGTAGGTAGTGGTATTGACCCTCGAGCCCCATGTGATCGGTCGAGTGGAGGTGGAAGAGGAGGAGCTCTAGGCCGAAAGCCACCGAGGCTAGGAGGTTGGTTAGCTCGTACCATGCGGGAGGGGTAAGCTTGTCGATGATAATCGAGAGAAAAGCGTAGACGAGGAAAGAGAGGGAAATGTTCGAGTGTTCGAAGTTATGGAGGTGATTGGAGGGTATGGTGAAGTCGGAGTCGAAGGGTTGATGACGAGATGGCCCGATGAAGAGCTCCATGGCTATGGACATGGAGCAAGAAGTTATGATGAAGTAGAGCTCTAAGTATTTGAGTCTTGGAGTTATTGGGAACCATGGTAAGGATGTGTAGGTCTTAGGGTTGCGGGAGTGGAGATTGATGTGGTTAGTTAGGTGCCATAATCCGGTGATTAGGAAGACTAATCCGGGTGCCACGTGGCCTATAAAAGTGCCCATGGTCAACCCTTTCTTGATTTTTGATTTGGACTTTTTTTGTTTTTAGAATGAAATGAAAGTTTGATGATGGGAATGGATGTAGCTAGGGAAATGGGGATTTTATATGGGGTTGATGTGATTATTAATATTGCATTGCATATATATGAGAGGTTTATTATAAGGTCTCATGGCACATGAGGAATAAAATAAAAGGAATTAGAGTTGATTAATTGATGAATTGCTTGTATGAATTGAATGTTGCCTCTTCTTTTTTAATTACAAAACATTACTTCATCACTATAGGTGTGATGAGCACGTAGATGTTACATCTCCAGCATTATTACATGGTATATTAAAAGTAAAATCATCAATAATAGTTGCATATTTTTTAATTGAATATAATTGTGAAAAAAAATGTGAGTATTTAAGAATTAAAATCGATCTTTTTAAAGTAAGCATGGTATGCACTTATGCATAATATATAAATAATGATGATGATAATAATAATAATAATAATTGTGATGCCACCCAATTTAAACAAAATAAATAATAAATCCATCCAAATGATATAGTGCCAAATTTATTTTTTTACATTTTTTTTGTTAATTTGAAAGTTTTTTTTTTTTTATTAAAAATTAATAAAATAATATTTTTTTTAATGTTTTTGTTCTGATAAATATGACTGTATATTTATGAGTGAGTGTCAGTATTTATAATTAGTTTGTCTCAATCAGAAAATCAAAAATATTTCAATTTTCATTTTTTTCCCCACTATATCCCCACTTTGCCCTTTCTTCTACTAGTACTATACTTTACCCAATTCCCCATAAATGGTGTACAATGGTCGGTTCAATTTTTAACTTTGAATGCATGGGAAACCACCTAAATTTTGGATGCATCCTTCCTTAAAATTAGGATCACCATGTGGTGGTACTTACTACAATGTCTTTTTTTCCCCCAAATTTATGTTGTGCACTTCCATCATCATATAGTATTTCATTTCATTCATTGAGTCAAGGTAATCAGAAATAATACAAATATTTATAATTATTAGTCTAAATTATATTATTGGTCCACTTGTTAGAAATTGAATCGACATCAACAACCCCAAAAATAAAATCTTGATTTTGAGAATTATTACATCCCACATAACCAATCATGGACTTCCACTTAACCCCACAAACAACATACATTCAATAGTAGTATAAACTTTATCTTTTTTTTTCCACATTAAAGCAAAGTAGCTAGTTCTTTCTAGACCACACACAACCAAATAAGCTTTTGCTTTCACACCTCCAACTCCAATAAAACCCCCAATATGAAATAGCTTACTTCCTTCAATTTCAAACACTCCTCCAAAAAATGGCTAGATACTACACCTCTTCTTACTATGACTATCTCCAATACTTCTCCTTCCCAATCCACTTCTTCTTCTTCATTGCCTCAGTGTTCCTCTTCTTGTTCTTCACTCTCTACATCAACTACGAGTCCATGCTCGAGGGCATGATGGACAACTTCAAGATGTGCCTCATGGTGATTCCCGTCGTTCTGTTGCTGTTCGTTCACTGGCTGTCGAGCGAGGACCGAACGCGGGCCCCGTTTTACCTGTCCCTTCCGGAGAAGGACTCGCTTCACAGGGTCGGGGGATCTCCAGTCGGAGTGGCTGTTTTGCTTGTGCTTCTGATTCTCATGATCTCTCACCGCAGTTCCTTGCAAGAGAAATGGTTCCCGTTGTTCAGCAGATGAAGAATAGGAGAATATGCAAGAATCTATAGAACTTGTTATATAGTAATAGTATTAGTATTAGTAGTTGGTATGAAGGTAGTGTGTATGTTCTTGAGTACTTCCAAGCTAGTAGCTCCATGTATTGTTCTTGTGTAATTGCGGTTTTGGTGTATATTACTATGTGTTTCTTGGAGTTTTCGGTTTAACCTAGTTCAACTTTTCAGGGAAGAGTAAATTAGACGAGTTTCGGCTTACCTAGCGTTTTCTCACCAATGTGATTGACCATCTGCATGATAGAGATCGTAGAACCATATTCACTCCGATTTGTCACGGTGTCTGCATATTAGGAAATCATAAAAAGGAAAAACTATCATACACGTATTAATTCGATGAATCGGTATTAGTTCTAAGTAATAGTTTAATCTGCATATTAGGAAATCATAAAAAGGAAAAACTATCATACACGTATTAATTCGGTGAATCGGTATTAGTTCTAAGTAATAGTTTAATGTAACGCGAAAGAAATAGTTTAATGATTCAGACATACCTTTCGAGGCCAAGGTATAGTTCTAAGTTTCCTCAAAACTATGACCAACTGTAACCAGGAACTTTTCTCACACCCTTTTCTTTCATATCATTCCAATATCCAGCCGAAGAGGACACATTGGCAGCAAGCACATAGTTAGCTCCAATCTCGGGCTCTATTTCCAATAACAACCACATCAAACTTTTATCAGCAAAAACAACCCGGCCATGGTGTTTACAAGCACTAAGGTAACTCCTCAGGATTATAGGATTAGGTTTCATCGGCATACTCACTATAATTTCATAAGCTTCTTCAGTTCTTCCGACTCGTCCAAATAAGTCAACCATGCATCCGTAGTGCTCCATAGTCGGCATAATGTTATACACGTTTACCATTTTTTGGAATAGCTCTTTTCCCTCACATACGAGACCTCTGTGACTACACGCGGAAAGTATAGCCGAAAACGAAACACTGTCCGGGCGTAAGCTGGTTCTTTCCATTTGTGTGAATAAAGATATAGCTTCTTCTCCATGGCCATAGTCGGCGAGACAAGAAATCATGACTGTCCAAGACTGCAGATTTTTCTCAGCGATGGAGTCGAAGATACGGAGGGCTTCATTTAAGTGACCAGATTTCGCGTACATATTTATAAGAGCAGTCCCCAAGCCAACTTGCAACTCTATACTGTTGACGAGAATATACGAATGGATTGATTTTCCGAGCCGGGTATTGAGGAGGTTTGTGCAAGCAGAGACTAAGCTGATGAATGTTATCAAGTTCGGCTTCTCATTTTCCGTGATCATGTCTTTGAAAACTCTCAAAGCACCCAATTCAAGGTTACTGCAACAAGAGAAGAAAACATTTAATCCATCCATATATATAACTAAAATGAAATCGATCAAGAACCCGATTAAAATTTCGTACCATCCAACATAAGCAGCGATCAAAGAGCTCCAAGACACGACATTTCTCTCAGGCATTTCGTCGAACACCTTCCTCGCAAACTGGATCACGCCGCACCCACTGTACATGGTCAGGAGAGTGTTGTTCACATGCGAGTCCGACCCGAACCCGGATTTCAGAACCATGGAATGCACCGAGCCACCAGCCCCGAGCATCGAGCAGCGCCCGCAAGCCTTGATGACGAAAGGGTATGTGAAGTTATCAGGTCGGAGCCCGCCAGTTGTTCTACGAAATTCCGCAAAGAGTTTGACGGCCTCCGCCGGGGAAGGGCTTTTGGAGTACGCCTTCACCAGCGTGTTCAGAGCAAAGAGCGGCGGCGGAGAAATTAGTGAGTTGTCGAAGAGCTGTCGGGCGTGGCGGACGGAGGCGGAGACGGCGAAGAGGACGAGGTTGGAGAAGAAGTATTCGTCGCGGTCGAGGGCGGTTTTGAGGAGTAGACAGTGTAGGGTTTTGAGGGTTTCAATGGAGGGTTTAGAGAACTGTAAGAGGGTTTGAATCTGACCGGAAAACATGTCTGATGCCACAATTTCGATGGCAGACGATGGTGATAAATTAAACTAAGTATGTTTGATTGGTAATTTCTAGTTGAATAAAATCATAATTACTACTGCAATATAAAGTTTCAATTGAATAATTTTTAAACTGTATTTTATTTGAACATTAGAAAAATAAAAGGACAAAACCTGATAAATTAAATTCAGTACGTTTGATTGGTAATTTCTAGTTGAATAAAATCATAATTACTACTAAAATATAAAGTTTCAATTGAATAAAATTAAAACGGTATTTTATTTGAACATTAGAAAAATAAAAGGACAAATAGATACTTAAAATTGTTTTCCAATAAAAAATAAAAAAAGAAGCATGGTGATGTTCAAATGGAGTAGCAGATAACATAATTAAAAAAGAAACATAGTGATAACACTTCAATCAGAAGTCGGAAAATCAATCACATCGTGTCGTCAACTACTTGCTCGGGAAGATCTTGAATCATCGGATACTCTTTCGGCAAAGTCAGCAGCGGGCCTTCACCAGACAATCCCTTCAAAGCCAAAGCCAAGGAATAACCCAAAGCCCGAGCAACGGGAACCGCAACTGCGTTCCCAACTTGGGTATACCTATAAAGAACAAAAAAAAAGAGGATTTAATCTTTTGTACTAATTTATCTCAAACATCTAGGTGCTAAAACTATTAAGCATTACTTGTCCTTGATTCCACCAACGAGCTTGTAATAGTCCGGAAACCCTTGCAACCGAGCGTTCTCTCGGATGGTGAGAACGCGATCTTGACTGGGATGCAAAATTACCTGCATAGCATAATATTTTATAAGATTGATTATATTAGAAAAAAAATATCAAAACGCATTTTTAATTTCTTAAAACTTCACCTGATTGTGGGGTTCAGCACGGGTAACAACCGTGGGTACAGTTTCGTCCCACCATACTCGCCCAAATGGCCTGCATGAATTTTATTAAATCAAATATAAATAATGCAAAAATAATAATCATAATAATAATATGTATAACATCAAAATAAAAAAATTACTTCGACGAAGTCCCTTTGACAAAGGTCATCGCATAATCTGGAACCTACAATAAAAAAAAGTACCAGAGTAATTAATTTCAAATCAACTACACCATAAAAAAAAAAAATTTGAGCAGGTGAATAGGTACAACAAAAAAACGCACCAAAGGCTTCCCAGATTTCAAATATTCACGGGGGACTTGAGGATTAAAATAAACTTTGTTACCCTCACCAACTTCAACACCAGGGAAGTCCCTGAAATTTGCACCCTGAAATCATAAAGAAATCAAATTTATAAATATTTCCAAAATAAAGCAAGTACATGGTTGGTCAAAGTCAGCAGAGCTCTAAGGGATCATCTCACCTTATTTTGTGGAATCCGACATGAGCGCTGGTAGTCATCCTCATTCAAATGAAGAGGTTGGTGGTCGAACAAACTATGTTCCGTAGGTAATGAGTCGATTGTCGAACTGCCTGGCATTTCTGCAGTAAAAACACAAGTTACAAAAATGTGACAACATTTTTAAGCATAGAAATAGTAAACTAAATAAGGGTTGCCAATTGAAAAACTCAAACTCACCTCCCCGTCTTAGTCTAATAAATCGCTGGAATTCTTTCTTCGGCTCCGAAGAGTAGGGCATAACATCACGTTGCTCATCATTCTCAACCTAGTTCAGAACACAAAATTTACAAGCCCTATAAATGAAATATAAAGAAAAACAAAACTTCAGAGGTAAAAAAATCAAAGTTGGACCAACATACCTTTGGTAGGTCAGATAATGCATCCTCAAGAATCAGCGCTTCTTTTAGTTTAACATCAAGTCCTTGTTCATAAAAGACCGTATTCATCTGCAAAATTTTAATTAATAAATTATTACAAGTAAATAAAAGAACAAGGGCGCAAAACTATTGAAAAAAATAAACTTTTACCTCAAACTCAGTTGGTGTAACTCCCCTGTGTCTGACTTGATGTGTAGGCAAGGGGTACTGAGGCAAAGTCTGCATTAGAAAAAGAAAGGTGTTAGTAAGTAACAATGCATGTCAAATTCAATAATGAATAAGATGATTCCAATCCATCAACAGGAGAAAAAGAGCTCGTTAAGTTAAATCACCTCTGTTGGAAGCGCAGCCCACATGAACACCCGCATGCGGAACTGAGGCAGCCCATAAGCTCCAGCAGCCATCATACCCACCCTTGCCTGATAACCCATGCCAACGAGACTGCCCAAGGCATATCGACCAAGATAGCCATTACAAAACTTTAGTAGATCGACAACGTTTTCCATCAACACGTACTTGGGCCTTAGAAACTCCACAATACCCATGTACACGAGCAGTTGTCTGTTTTTCTCATCCTGCAATGGATTCTCTTTATTTCTGAACCTGTTGTAGCCACTTATGCCTTGGCAAGGTGGCCCACCACATATGACATCAACAGACCCCTAAATGGCACGAAGACGAGATGCATTAATACAAAGCACTAATAAATGTTTGGGTTCGTAAAAAGGAGAATGGACTCACGGGTAAGGGTAAAATATTATTCTTGTAACCATTTGAAACAAACTCCTTCAACTTTTCCTCGCATGAACTAGTGTTGGCATAAAAAAAAAAGATGTTAGAAATACAATCACGTATAAGAATAAGAGAAATTACAGTAAATAGTTATTTATATACCCCAAACTCTTCAAAGGCTCCCAAGTATCATCTTTAGGTCCATAACCTTCCCAACGGATCTGAAATTGTAATTTTGAACACATAAGACAAAGGTCAAACACAGGGTTGACAAAAACCAGAGAAAGAATGAATGATCAACCCACTATTCAACTACCTTGAAATGAAGACCAGGCTCTTCTAGTTTGTTTGGATCACCATAACAAACTGCAAGTATCTTTTCTACTTCGAACACTGGGCCATCTTCAGCATCTTCATCCTCTTCACTATCATCAGTTTCTACATCATCCATCTTTACATTTTCTTTGGAGCCACCATTGATGTCTGATAATCCAAATTCGGAACATAGTTTGGCCCACTCTTTCAGCAACGCGAGGAAGTCGTCCGCTGATTCATTTCTCACCTATCAAAATAGTTAAGAAAATGAATTATAGGAAAAAGGGGGAAAACTTATGTTATATAAAACTAACTATTAACCACCTTTGTTTCAGGATGATTTAATTGGAGGCTTTGGCAAGCCTCCTTATTGATATCAACAGCCCATTTCTACAACATATAGAAGACAAGACATTTTCAAAACTGTTAAAGAATCACTGTGTAGGCAAAAAAAACATAATTGCAGCATACATAAGTGCTCAGATAATTGAAACTTACAGTAACGAGTTTAACACCAAGGCTGTTGGCACCTAAGCAAAGCCCAGTTGACATAGCGCCACATCCAGCGTACAAATCCAGCATTGTTTTCTCACCTACTTCACCTAAGTCGGAGGGTTTCATTGCTAAACCTTCAGCATCACTGGATATGGTAGAACCAGATTCGCTGCTGTTTGCAGCAGGCTCTGCATTTAAAGAAATCATACAAAACAATGAACCAAAACCATACGACAATCTGATATTATTTTCAATAATACAAAACAAGTAAATAACCCAATACTTCTTATCATAGATAGAAATACCTGATGGCAAGTTCACGAATGAAGTATATGGAATAAGATACTTCTTATCAAAGTAATAGTCACACTCGAGCTTTTCCACGTCAACCTCAACCTGGAATCAAAAACCACAAAATTGAATGTCAATCTTTAAAATAAGATGTGCAGGAAATAGTTCAATTATTTCAATCTTCAGACTTACATTTGGAGGCAAAGGCACAATATTAAGCTTCTTTAGAAGACAACCAAGTGCATTGTCATCCTTTACCTCAGAAAAGAAGATCCGTTTCTTATCCTTTATAAGATGAGCACATCTTTGGATTACCTGGCCAGCATAACAAAAAATATGTTAGACATATTGAATTCTTTAAATCACTGTAAAAATAGCACATGGTTCGTTTGTTACTTACTGTGTCAGCAGTCCGGTAAAACCATTGAGCAGAAAAAATAAATTTGCCATTAGTCGCTTCAAACAGTTCAATTATCTTGCATATGTAAGATTCTATCCCTTTGTCAGCCTACACGATAAGAATGCAATTACTATAAAACTAATGATAATGTTTTGTACAAATCAAGAAACAATTTAATACTGTAGTAAATTTACTGGAACAAGTGATGAAAGACAAAAATTATCGGCAATAAATACTCATGAGCAAAAAGGTGCAAACCAAGAATATAGAGTTTCACCTGTACAAGCGCATAGTCCTCGAGACTGTAAATTTGCCCATCAACCTCTGCTTTTAAAAAGTGATGTTTCGCCTGAACAATTTCCTGTAATTACCCACAACGCTCAAACTGTTAATACAAACCAACCACAGCCAGAAAACAAAGACACAGCAGTCACAAAACATATAAATCAAATTATTTTACAAAGACCAACGCAAAAAAGGGCGAGAAATTGTGATTGAAGCTAATTTGAGGCAATCCACGCAAAAAATTTAACTTTAAGCTATATATAGATATATCGATAGATAGAAAATAAATAAATACAAAATAAACAACAATTTAAAATCGGTGGGGGAAAAAATCTCACATTGTCAATCGTGGCCTGATACCTATCAGGCCATCGCTGTTTAGCGTCCTCTATAGGAACCGGGTCACCTAAAAACCGGGATGCTCCGTTCCCTTCCTCCTCCTCCTTCGCTTTCACTGCATCTACGCGCGGCCTCTTAGTCCTATCGACTTTCAACTTTTTTACCACCGGAATTGTAGATCCAGAGCCAATCGAAGTATCTCCGGTCTCTTCCTCACCGGACTTCGATTTCCGCGAGATCCGCTTTTTGACCGAGAGATTGTCCTCCGCCGCCACAGAATTGTTCCTCACCGACGCCGCCGACGTGGACTTCCTCTTCTTCGCCATTGCTGAAAAGAAACA
This sequence comes from Euphrasia confusa, assembly GCA_954870475.1. Lineage (NCBI taxonomy): Eukaryota > Viridiplantae > Streptophyta > Magnoliopsida > Lamiales > Orobanchaceae > Euphrasia > Euphrasia confusa. The sequence continues at coordinate 214,698 of OX940965.1, forward strand.
GATGCGAGTTGCGTGCACGAAAGGGACGACTGTGCAGTAGAGAGAGAGAGTGTGGAGGGTTTAGAAGTAATGGGGGAAAAGGGGAGTAGGGTTTTTATAAAGAGCGTGAAAAAAATTTGAATTTATTTATTTTTTGAAGGAAATTCGGAAGGGCGGGAGAGTGAAATTTGGAGATTTATTTTAGTGGGTTTGATTAGGTGGCTTGGAATCCGGGAAAATTGTTAGTAATTTGAAAATAGTAATGGAAATTTTATAAATTATTTAAATGGTAAATTAAATTATTATGGAAACGTATGAGAAACTTGGTAAAATTTAAAAAGCACGGAGTACAGTATATCCTAAAATATCCTTTGCTAATTTCATTTTTTTCCTTTGCTTATTAAAATCAAATCTTGTTAAAAATTGAAATTTTGATTGGCTATAATTACCTATTTTTCATTGAAATTGATTGAATTTATAAGTTTATGAAATATTTCATAAATATTTTCGTATCTTTGCCAGCACACAAACTAAAAATATGAAGTATATTATTTCATATCAACTACAAATATGGAGTATATTATTTATAAGTCATACTTTCTTTCTAGAGAATTCAAAATATGGAGTATATTATTTTATATCAATATATAGTTATACTTTCTTTTTTTGAGTGGTGTCATATGATCATACGTAATTTAAGAAAATAAATTTTTTTTTTATCTAAATGTCTAAGTACTATCTAAGTACTGCATATTATTTTTATATTTTAAAATAAAAAATTAAATATAATACTTTTTCAAGTGTAATATAAAAATTTATGAATATATAAGTGTGACGAATATATTTGTTCATGTGATATTTGTCATTTGATATAATAAACAAGTACTCTAGTACTATAATATAAGTAAAACAAGCATGGTGATGGAGCAAAGTCAAATGAATGTATTTGTCATTTATTAACAGTATTTAAAATGTAAAAGAATATAAACCAGTAAAAAAAAAATAATTTATAATGTAATAGTCAATTTGGAGGAATAAATAAATAAAAACCAATTTTCTACTCTATTATTTTCCCAATAAGGAATTGTATATTGTCCCAGATACTTCAAATGAGCTCTTCACAGCATATGTTAGCTCAGATCTCCAAGACAATGGGACAGGGCAAAACTCACTCTGGTAAATAACACATTACCTACTTAAAACGTCATGAATAAAAAATATTCGAATAACAAGTAAGTAGTGAGTTGTTTGAGGGGAAGAGACCGAGACCGAGTAACTCATCGCCGCCAGCTTCTTCTCTCCTGTTATCGAGAGAGAGAGAGACTTAGAACCAATCACATGTGAAAAGTTATTGAAAACAAAGACAATGGGGACATTTGGGAATAGGATATAGTATACTGTAGTAACTAAGAAGCTAACCTTTAAATTGAGCTCTTTCAGCGTCTCCAGTGACTCGGTGAGCTCAAGCTGTTTCGATGCCGTGGCTAGTAGTGTCTGTAATGAGAAGAAATTCAACTCTTTTGGTCACCGGTTAAAGATATAATACAAACAAGTAAAATAACCCCGAGTTATTGTTTAGGCAAATACACCTCTAAGAAATAGTTTATTGGCAAATACAAAAAACTTGGAGGGGTGTTTTTTTTATGTTTTATGTTATTAATGTAAAGATCAAGTAAAATTAACTTACTCTCTTTGTCTTCTGCAAATCGTACTCAATGGATTTTATACGGCTCATGGATTCAAGCAGTATCCCATCTTTTTCCGGTGGGATTGTTGCGGGCTTTTTCGAAAGCTCGGCTACTAGATTCTCCAGTTGCTGAAGCTTCTGACAACACGGGTGGAGAAATATGGCAGTATCAGGCTCCGTTGTAATGTTTCCCCCAAGGGTGGTGCTTTGGTGGGTTTCTTCAATCTTCTCAGCTGCAGTTCCCATCTTGTAAAATTTTCCAAACAGCGCACCGAGCAATAAATATATGCCTGCAAGTAGTCTGAGGAGTACGCCTGGAACATTGGTAGGGATTGACACATTCGGCGGCCTTGGTTCTGAGACTAGCTTGATCAGATCTATGGTAAAGTTTCAAATAAGAGGAGAAATCATTATCATCCTTCTAATGACTGATGTGTCTAATTCTTTGTATCACATTGTCTAAAATGATGATGGGAATTTTCTTGCTTTTCAAGGTTTATCTACAGGCGGCGTATACTTTCTAGAATTCAGATTAATACACCTTTCAGAGAACATAACTTCAATGATACTGTATTTTGGAAACAGTGAAGGCATAAAAATATAAGCAAGTATAAAACAAATTAAACAACTGAATTAGAGAGGTATAGCCTACTTACTTGATGCAGAATGATTATTAATTCCATCCCCGATATTATATGATTCAGGTTTCAACACTGTTTCCTGAGAGAAAAAAGTGGACGGCACAAGTATTATTTACAGAGCAAATCAACTTATTTTGAAAAATAGGATTTTACAGAAAAATTGGTTAAAAGTCTTGAGGACAGAATTTTATTTTCTGAGGTCGAGGTTTTTGTGCAATACTTTTGTCATTTTTCTTTTCCTTTCCCATATGAAAGATAAGCCTCCATAAGCCAGGTACATAATTAGTTGGCTCACGTCAAATTTATGTTCTTTAAATAGGGAAATGAATACAGGAGTTCACAGAAGACAGTACTGACATGTTGTGTTGATTCCTTAATACTGTGAGATGAGGGTGTCAAACGAGGAGTTGAAACTGTCTTACCCTTTAAGTCCTAAACAGAGAAGAAGAATTTCAGTAGTTCAAAACATTAACTCACAACCTCAATGTGACCGTGGTAAGTAGGTAATTAAAGATCATATTACCATAATTCGTTTGGTTCTGAAATCCTCACTACCAGAGAAACTAGCCAGAACAATTTCGCTGGTTAGGTCCTGTAATAAAAAGTATTTCCAGTTTATTTTAGGACATGTATAAGGTTAAAGTTGTCATCCAAAAATTGGCACACAGCATTTTACCTTAGAACCAATTAGCTTAGTTTCTATGCTGGGAGTCTTTCTAGGAACTTCCGATTCCCCATCGTGTAGTGCGCGTACCAGCTGCAAGTATGAGTTTGATACACATTATTATATTCTTGTATCCAAACATGAGTTTAAAAGAAAATAAGTTACGAAGCACTGATCCAAACCTTAATCAGTTGTGGATCGTTCCATGGTCCCTTGTCTGATCTCAGACACCCACCTTTATTTGGGCATGAACAGGATCCGCCAAGAAAATCTGGCAATTGACTGTATGGAAAGAAAAGTTGAATAGGTTACTAAATATAGAGAGAAATAAAAACAAGTCGAAAAATAAAATTCCCACCTAATGTCTATGACCTCCAAGAGCTTACTCTGGAAATCGGTCCCTAAAACCTGTAAGAAATTAACCTTTGGTAAATTGACACATTATTTCCTTCCAATGTCAATAGTACAGTTTAAAAACGATACAGATATTTTACATGTATTTTTGCTGTGGTCCTTGGATCAAGAAACCCTTTTACCTAATTCCACAGATACTTGAATCCACCTCCGGCATTAACTATGAACATATGATGCAATGTCTGAACACGATGAGTATAATTTGATTAGTGGAATAAAATAAACCAAGAAAAGATCAACCCTATTACAGAGGATATAAAAAGTCCACCTCAGGATAGTTGTTTCCATCTATTCTTTGCATTCGAATCACTAGATCACGAGCGATCTTTCCGAAACTCATCCAGTTCTGCATTACATAAATAAGCACATTAAAATTAAAATGATGCATTTCAAACTGACCTGAAAAAAAAAATGGTTCGCAACAGACCAAGCCCTGTACGTCGAGAACTGCAGTTGTTGAATCAATATGTCGCTTAGCAGCAATCGAGCATGCTGGGAACTTCTCTGCAAAAGTTTTTTCAAAACCTTGGATATGATATTTTAAGAACCTATCCACAGTAGTGACTCTCATTAGCTTGCTGGGTTCGATTTTCCCGAGCCTTTCAATGTACACAGGTCTTCCTTGTTTATCTAAACCATGGTAACCGTGAGGATAATGTTGCTGAACTTCTTCAAATTCATCATAAATAAAATCCTGAACATGGTTCGTCCCAGAGTGGTAAGAATGCCATACATTTGTTGGATATGGATAGCAAGCTGAAATATCATTCATAACCAATATACTAATATTTTGTAACACTAATACAGAATGATATTATAACATACTAGAAGGGCAAAATTAAGAAACTTTCTATGCGATGACACATTGCGACATTTGAAGAGAAATCACAAGAACTATAGTCACAGTTACCCTCTCAAGAAATTTTTAGCATACATTCATCAAGATCATCTCTACTCATGATATAGAGAGAAAGAGTGTGTACAAATAATAATGATTTAATGACATCATTTACCTGAATAATAGTGTCGACTTCATTCTCTTTCCTCCACTTCAACATTTCTTCCCACATATGGAGTGCTTTCTCTTGGTCAAATTTTCTCGCTTTCAAATATCTGTAAACAGCACTCATTATATCATATACATATAAGCATTTCTTATAAGCATTTCACAACTAATGTTTGATTGTGCATTTTTTTTAAGTTGAGGATATGCAGTACATCTTTCTATGGCACTGATATTCTACCATGAGCTATAACGTCACAATAAGTTCTGAACAAGCATAGAAATGACAACAGACCATAAATTATTTCAAACGACAAAAATACTCTATGTTTTTTGCATCTAAGCTCCAGAAACTGTAGTGAAGGGCTCATCTGAAAAATAGCCACATTTCAATTCTGATAGAAAGCAGACCTTATACTCTACTTATACTCCATACAATAATTTACTTCATTTCGGTGACATGTGAAAGATTAGCATTTGCTAAAATTAATTATGAAAGTTGTAGACGAATACCTCAATATCGTATGGTAATCATCGTGCCTAGCAGGAAGCAAGCCTCTTTCGATCAAAACCTGACGAATCGAATTCACTGCCTTCTCTTCCTCCTTGTCTAGAAACTCCTCCACAAAAATCGAGGCGAACTGGCAATTCATCGCACGTCCACTGCAATTCCTCAAACTACTATTGGTTCTTGAGGACCCATTCATCGACTTTCTCCTCAATGACCTCATCCGCCGCCGTCTTCTCTCATCCTCGGAAATCATCTCATGATCAGATCCATTTCCCATCTCATCTTCACAAACCAAAAGAAGAAAAAGACAAAACAAAATTAAATCAAACACTTATCAAGCACTGTTCCAATGCTCGATTCAATCGAAATTATGAAAACACCTGCCATTGCTCTTGCAGCACTTCAATTCAATCCCCAAACGGTAAAGATGAAAAATAAAAAATAAATTATATGTGCCCAGTCCAAAATTCCAAATGACAGAAACGAAGATTTAGCAAATCTTCGAGATTCCCAATATTCCATATTTATGTTTCGTTGCAGGAAAAGAAAAAAGAATATAAAAAAAAGCTGCACACGAAATCTCGCGAAAGCATAGTAACACCGAATCCAGAAAATCTTTTCACGCCTTACTAAATTTAGCAACTAGAATCTGAGCTCATTCACGAGACGAATTAAACCACGCCGGAAAACGCAAAAAGCCAAAAAAAAATCGAGTCAGAATCTAATCATCATCATCGACATACCAGCGATTCCGAGGGCGATCAACGGCGATCGGACTTTTCTCTTTCTTCGCTGTGTTCGCAAAATCGCGCGCGCGCAATCCACGTAGAAAATGGTGGTTTCAATCGCCGACGATCGAATGATTAATAATAAATGTTTAATATATACAGAAAGAATTTCAATCGGTGTTGTTCTAGAAATTTTGCAGTAACGTACAGTGAGAGCTAAAAGGAGGTGGAAGGTGAAGTAGTTTGTGGACGGCGTTAGTGACGCCGGCGCTTTACTGGGAGCTTCTACTCGGGGTTTATTCTTGGGAAGTTGACGGCGCCGTTAGTAAACAAGACGGAGTGTTGGATTACAGAAGAATTGTGCTGTCACGTGGACTAAACAAGTTACTTAAGACTTGTCTAATTAAAAATTATATTTCAAAAAGATTATTTATATATTAAATAATAATTAAAAATTATTTATATATTAAAGCATGTTTTTTTTGGTTCCATATTCTATTTTAGCTTCATTTAAAATAATTATTGGTTCACATTTTCAACACACAATTGTGTACATATTTTTTTTTCCAATTTTGCTCATGCTCATTTATACTACAATTGCTTGTAATTTATTTATTTCCAACTATGCTCATTCTCATTTACTTATTGTTATTGCTTGTGATTTTTTCCCAATTTATGCTCATGCTCATTTATTACATTACATTATCAACAATAATATCATAAATATTTAAATCACTCCTATGTTTATTTGGAAAAAAATATACTATCACATGTCTAAAAAACTCTCCCTATTTTAACAATAGTCACACAATACTTTGTATTGTGCAAGTATGATTATTCTTACGAGAGACTATTAAAATAAATTTTAAAATTAGAAAAAAATATGAGATTATTATATCTTAGTATTTGTATTTTCATCAAAAAATTTGTTTAATAATCTACCCATCTAAGTAGTTATAGTCAGAAATTTTTATTTTGATGATTTTATATTTATAGCCACGCCTCTTAAATAATAATTTTATTATTAAAAAAAATACTTTACACAACACTTTTATTTTATTTTTTTCATTGTATAACCAACCGTATATGGACCTCAAATTCCGGAAGATCGGCCCAATCTCAGAATATCTGGGCCTCTGCCCACAAGCCCACAACACCCTTCTCTCCTCAACCTCCACCACTGTAATCTCACAGCCCATCCATCCATGGCGGTTCTCGGTAACGGGCCGTCGATTATTTCTCTCCCACCGCCACCGGCCAGATCCTCCGACCGCCTCCCCCGCCATCGCCCGCGTTCCAGACATTTCGCCTTGCACACCAACCTCGTACTCAAGTTATCAAACTCTCGGTATGGTTGTATCGTTTCATTTTCTCATTCGAATTAGTTATCAGAACCTTGAGCTAGATTAAAAGAGAACCCGGAGGAGAATTAAATGGAACAATTATTTAATTTGAGAAAATGAAAAATAACAAAAAAAATCATCTTTTTTTTTTGTTTTTGTTTTATATAAACAATTTTATGCTATACAGGTGCAAAAGCTTTCGGCATGATCAAGATAGTGCCGAAAGCTCGAGTTCCTCGAATTCGGAAGTTAATCAAAATAGTACAGAGAACAAGCCTTCAGTTAATGGAAGAAGCTCCTTTCTTTCGAGGCTCGGAATACTTCTCGGAGTAGCTGCCGTGGTTACATTGGTATCGGTTGGCTTTAATCCGCCGAGCCTGGAAAAAACCATGGGTATTCAGTTTCTGCAAGAACCTGCCACATCATCTTCCAGCTTTTCTAGTTCTTTCAGCTTCCGGGCTTTTGGATATCGGGTTGTGCTTCCGGAATATGCGCCTGGGTAGATGCCTCTACTTTAAACGATACGCCTTCAGCTCATAGATTTTTTATATTTTTTTATGATTATTGGTTCGTGCTGTTATTACAGATGGATCTACTTTTGGCTGCTGATGGCTGCCGGCTGTGGCCTTTTTATTAGTGAGGAGGCTTTGAATATATGGGTCTGTCTTTTTTCTTTCTTTCTGCTAGTATCGCTTTTCCAATGCTCGTTTATGTTCTTGCATTTTGTATGTATTTATGTTGGTCTGCTTCTTCCCTTTTTTTATCAGGTCATTTAAAATTCTGTAGGTTGGTATCTCGTTGGCGCGCTTGCTGTCTTTGGATGGGACTTGGCAGTCTTTGGTCAATTCATTTTCTCGAAATGCCCCGTATATGATATCCACTATCGTGTGGGTGTACTGGTTAGTGATTTTCGTTTTTCTGGGGTGTTTTAGATTAGCATTTTTTAACATCTCATATATGTTCGACTTATCCGTAGGGGAGTTTGCATAAGTGATATGATACCTTTCTACATTGGAAAAGCTTTCAGACAATCTGGAGCATCCGATGATATCTGTTTAAAGGTTTGAAATTGCCGAAATAAATCTTTTATCTGCCGACAGTGTCTGTATTTAATTGTGGTATATAACTCTTCACAGTTAGGGATTGGCAAAGAGAAAGCAATGGAACTTACGAGTGCTGTACAAAAATATGGAAACCTTATTGGTTTCGGTGAGTTCTTGCATTATCAAAATCGAAGCTCGTTGTTATTTTTATTACGATTTCCAATTTGCAATTAATGCATGCAGTTGAACGATTCTCTCTCGGAGTGAGAAATCCCACGGCGTTTCTTGCTGGGGCAATGGTCAGTAATGATTGCATGATATTATCTACAATTACCGATGATTTTTTTTTTGTTGAATACTTAACTCATGGACTTGTATTCTTGCTTCAACGTGGATGCAGGACATATCACCGGAGTGTTTTTTCGCCGGTGTCTGCTGTGGTGGATTTGTAACTCTTCCGATGCAGGTAGTTTCGATTTTTACTCGATCCCATCATATCCCTTCTCTCTTTCTAAAAAAGTCGACAAGTTCTTACGCTTTCGAATATGTTTAGAGTTTGCATTAGCAGTAGCCTCTCTTATTTTAGACTTATTTTCCCCTGCAGTTGGCAATCGGATTCTTTCTGAGAGAACGTCCGGTCTTTGCTCTTGCAACCGTTGCTTCTGTAGTGGTGAGCTCGTCTTTTCATACGATGACTAGATAATTTACAAAAAAAAAAAATCAACTCAAAGCCTTATTTGAGCTTCTGGCATTTCCTAATTCACAGGGAATTTGGACAGTGTTTCCATATGCTGTGGCTGCTATGACAGCACTCTTCCTCTATCTGCGACGTCGGTTTTCAACTTAGCTCTGTATAATCTCTTTATTACTGTCATCACCTCAACTATTTTCTGATATATTATCCGATGCCGAATCCCTGTTATCCGTTTCCTATGAATATCTTCAGTTTTCTACTACGCGTGTTTAGTCTTCAACTCGACGATAAAAAAACGAAAAAACAACTTATAAGATCAGCAACATTAGAAAAACAGAACTGTCAATTGTCAATTGAGTTTGGTTTGATACATGTGAAACAAAACCATATACTGTAGGGAGAATATTTTGTTTTTTCTTTAATTTTCATGACCAGAAGAAGCAAGATATGCTAGCTGGAGACTGTAGGCTTCCTTGAGCTCAGCCAGCATCTCCGAAATAGTCGGCCTTCGGGATGCGTCTCTTTCCACTGATCGGCAAGCGATCAGCGAGGCTCGTCTCATGCTCTCCGCGTCAAACTTCCCCATTATGCCGTCATCCACAACCTCAAATGCACCCGCCTGCAAGTATGGCTTTGCCTGGAAAAAGCAATTGTGGTTGAATGTAAGTATGTAAGTATCATGTATCGAGTTTCATTATCGATATGTTTAAAGTTTCCCTTTGACGAAAAAATTATTTACCCATAGAACCAAGTTGAAGGAGTCCGGACAACCGGTGTGAGTGAGCGGTTCCCGACCACATATCAGCTCCAAAATCACAACACCAAAGCTATAGACATCACTTTTCTCTGTCAGCTGTTGAGTGGAATAATACCTGAAAGGTACATTTCCATAGAAGGGTTAGATAATTACAAAACGACCCCTGAGGTTTGTGATAATTACAAAAAAAAAACTTTAGCATTGATCCTGTCTCAAGTTTGAAGGGGTAACTTTAAGATTAGTTTACGTAAGATAAGGAAATAAAATGAAAATGACTATACTCTGGATCGAGATATCCTGCTGTGCCTTTGACCACGGTGGTCACATGTGATGCGTCCAACTGAGTCACTTGCTTAGAAAGCCCGAAATCGCAGACTTTAGCGTTCATGTCCTTGTCTAAAAGAATGTTGCTGCTCTTTACATCCCGATGGATGACACGTAAGTCATTTCCATTGTGTAGGTAGTCCAAACCTGTGAACAAAGGTAAAGAACCGTTTTTTTTAGTCTTTTCGCTCATTGAATCATTAGTTTTTACTCGTAAAGTGAAATGCACAGTTCACCTTTTGCTGCATCAATAGCAATCTTCAGTCGTCGGACCCAGCCTAGCGTCAGTTTCTTACTATTTGCACCTGTTAAAAACGGTTTGGTTATTCTGTAATATAGGTAAACCTCAGGGACTAGTTTCGTAATTTACCATAAAGGTTATCAGCCAATGAGCCTCCGGGTAAATACTCGTACACAAGTATCTGTTGCTTCGATTCGTAGCAGAAGCCTTCCAGCAATACAAGATTCTGGTGACGAATTTGCGATAAGAGCGAAACCTGTGGGGAAAAAAAACCCGTCAAAAACAGAATACATTTAAGGAATCTAATATCAAAGAACATAACTTGTGCAGTATTTACAGTTTGCAGACCTCGTTGATGAATGAATCAGCTCCGAGCTGACTTTTATCGTACCGGACCTTAACAGCGACTAATTTTCCACCCGGAAGCTTTCCAACGTACACGCACCCGAAACTGCCACGACCAATGGCCTCTCTGAAGTTCTTCGTAACTGCCTTGATTTCTTTGTAGGTAAAGATTCTTGCAGTTCCCCATCGATGCATATCCATCGAAGATTCTGAAAGTTGTAAAAAGTAAGAGAATCCTATAAATAAAACTGTTTGCTTTCGAGTTTTGAGTATTTTCAAGTGAGGTTTCGTTTGTTCATACTTGGTGCATTCGAGTTTTTGCCTTTTTTTCTCTTGGTGTACAGGAGAGCTGAGAATGCGATCACTGCAAGAACAAGAACAGCTCCTCCGGCCCCACCGAGTATGATCGCTAAATGGCTGTGGGTTTTTTGGTTTTTAGGGGTGAAGATGGTAACCTGTGGAGTCTCCAGGGATGGGTTTCTTGAAAGTCCATTGCATGTTGCTGATACTAAGAATGAGAGGCATAGATTTCCTGATGTCCTGAAAAGAGGATAAAAATAATTACAAAAACCACCCCTGAAGTTTGACCTTGTTACAAAAAAGCCCCATTTATTTTTAAGGTGCTGATCTGCAATTTCAAAAAATATGAGTTTCTTCATAATGAAATGTATTTGATCACCTGACTTTTAAACCGTCTCGGTCGAGTGATTTCGGGAGTGGCCCTTGTAGCTTGTTATTCTCCAGATTCCTACAGTTTTCACAATTCAAAGACTGAATAAATCGATTTTTTTTTCTTCTTAAAATGACGTTATCGATTCTCACAGTAAACGAAGGTTTGTTAACTCCCCCAAGCTCTCCGGCACTATCCCTTGCAGACTATTGTTGTGCAGGTCCCTGCATCCAAAACTCTCTATGTTTAGCTCATTTGATTGGTTTTGAAAAAATAATAATCCCAATCCTCAGGGTCAAAAATGCAATTTCCTGAAACGTACAGGACTTGAATGTTGATCAAGTCTCCCAAGTCAGAACCAAAAGATGTTATGTTGTTGAAGCTCAAGTCTCTGCAAATATTCAGTACACACATTGTAATAAGTAAGAATAGCTTATTTTTAGAGTCGAGAAAACATGTTTTTTTTGGACGAGATGATACAGTTTCTCGAGATGTTGCAGACTGCCTAAGTTTTGTAGCTCTCCGGTTAGAGAAGTATTATGCAGGTCTCTGCGATCGATAGATAAAAAAAATTCTGGTAAGTAACGAAAAAATACAACGAGATGTTCATATTCTGAGATTCTTACAGTTCTTTAAGATCTAACAGATCGCCGAATATCGGGCTGATTGTCCTCAACTTAATGTCGAATAGTTTCCTGCACAGTAAATATTCAAAACATCAGCGACCGTTTTGTAATTATCCAAAAATAACGCGAACTTACAATGCAGTGACTAGATTCCCATCGCAACCGATGTGGTTCCACGGTGTAGGCGAACATGGATCATCGAACCACTCAAGGTCCATCCCGGTCGACTTCTGAATAACCTGAAGCGCCGAAACTGTAGTCGAAGAAGATTCCAACGGAATCTCGAGAATCTCGTAAACCTCGAGAGCATTCACCAACGGGTAGTAACTGATCGTCTTCAAGGTGATGTTCAGCGTCTCGATTCCTTTCACAGTAAACGACAAGCTGTCAGCTTCCCATCTCTTCACCGTGTAGTTTTCCTTCACGACTCCATTGTTTATCAGCACGTCGAACGTGGGGTCCACAGGCAGTATCCCGGCAAAGTACAGAACAACAAGATAGTCCCCTCGACGGTTTTTGTTATTATTATCGAGAGGCAGCGTGTAGACGAGGCTATTCCACCTGGCAAGAACCCGGGCTGTCTGGAGAACGACAGCTGGAGGGCTCTCTTTTACGTTCGACAGATTGAAGTTGCTTCGAGAGTCGAAGCTCGACGAAACGTGGAAAGGCGAGAAATCCTCGTCAGCGTCCCATACTCGATCGTACGAGTCGAGAGGGAACCCGAGGGGCCCGTCGTTGTAACCGCAGTTTATCCGGAACGACTTCTTCAGCATCTTTTCGCCCTCGACTCCGTAAGCACCCCAAGGGAGAGGCCGGAGCTCGATCGAGGAAATAACAGGAAACCCTCCGTTTGAAATCGAGTGAAAACACAACGGAAAAACATTATCCGAGCTGTCGTGATTAGCCGGCCATATGAACTCCTCGACCCAAGGGTCCCGGTGAGCGAGGTTAACAGTCGAGGCCATTGCTGTCCCTAGAGAGACAGAGAAAACCGGAGGCTTTTTCAGACCGTCGTAGTTATTGTAAACGAACTTTGTCCTGACGAGAACAGAGGATGTGTTCTGTTTCGGGAGTCTGTAGCAGTTTCTGCGGGAGGAGTCGGGGAAGAATCGAACGGGAAGGCTCGACGAGGAGGTGCCGCCGGTCACGTAGGGCCCGTCTGGGGTCCACGATATGTTGGCCGAGTCCACGTAGGTTGTGCTTCCACCACATGTTAAGCTCAAGAAACCTGTTTGTGAAAAACAGAGAAAAACAGAGGATTTGGAGTTATGGAAATTGCGAAATAGCCCCGTAACTTTCGAAAAGTCACGATTTTAACGGAAGATCGAATGTTTATACCGTCTTGGTAACAGAGAGTTCGATCGATCAATGCTGAAAGTAGTAACAACCAGAACCAGCTAATGAGTTTCTGATGCTCCATGAACACAACAACACACAGCAAGAGTGAGTTAGAAGTAAGCAATGAGATCGATGTTTTGAGTTTCGAGAGCTTATGGCGATGAGTAAAGTCGCGAAAAAGTCGATCTTTTTTTGACCGTTGGATAGCATGCCATATGTTTAGGTAATGATTAGTGAGAAATGGTGATGATGATGATGGATCTTGCATTACAATTTACAAAACATGACAGCATTCGAATTCGGACACACTCATGGATACATACATACATCATGGAACTTTACAAAAGAAAATGGCTTTTGTTGTTTGGCTTTTTTGATCCATTCTTGTTTTTCTTGACCTTTTCACATAGGATTCTTGGTTATGAATCCAGCAAATTTACCAGCTGAAGGAATGATTGGTTTTTGTGGGGGCCCACTTTGTGTGTGTATACATGATTAAAGTTTTTTAATCTTCTTGATCAAGTTTAAAAAGAAATACTGCTATATCCGCAAAGTTTTTTTTTCTTTTTTAAAAAAAAGTAAAATATAAAAATGTATTTTAAAGTTAAAATAGTAAAGTTCTGAGTATAAAGTTTAAAAATTAACAGTAAATTTGCATTTTAAAATGAAAAAAAAAGTATTTTACAATGAAAAAAAATTAAAATATGATTTTTTGTTTATTTGTCAAATATTGTGAGAGATTAAAAAAAAGTGTATCAATTATTTTTAAATTTACTTTTATGGGTCTTGAACTTGATATCATATTTGGGCCTCTTATGGGGCTGTTTATATATTTGTGGGCCTTTTGTGATGGTCCAATATGCATTACGTAGCTTCTTTTTTTTTTTCAAAATATATTGTTTTACAGTAGTAATACTGTAATAGTGGTACCTCCTTTGTATTTTCTAAATAAAAATGTGACTATTCATATAGAATAGACTTAGTACTATTTTTTCGTTAAATAAAAACCGAACTACTGAGTTTCGAACATTATCTTTGAATTCAGCTCTTTGAAACAAAGTTTGACCTTAGTTTTTTTTTTTACATGTATAACAGTTGAATAAAAATTTTGCTATTTCAGCCTTGATCCTGGAAAGTCTTTTTTGGACTTTGAAAATGGTTGAAAACATTTAAGCCCAATAAGTTTTTTTCCTTAGTGTGGGTAGTTGTGTGGGTCCCAAAGGATAGTAATATTTCAACTATTATTGGTGGGTGAATTTAAATACTGTGTGATCTTCCATAAATTGGAAGAGAAGCCCTCGTGGGCCAAAAATATAATTATTTAATCTTCTAAGATATTTTGTATTGTACTACAAAACAATTTGTTGCCCGAGGCTCACGCGCCACGAGCACGAGTTTGTATGTATCCGTATAAAACAAATATATTTTCCAAAAATTACATCTTTTTTTTTTAAATGACTGTGAATTTCCATTTTCTAAAAACATAGGGGACTGAATTAGTGAAACTACAAAACTCGAGCCCCAAAATAAAATAAACTAATAGTTCATGGACTGAAAGACAAATAACCTCTTTATTTAAAGCACCATTTTCTCATCAACCTTTTTACTACCCCACCCACCTACCTACCCCCTACCACACTCTGCAAGACCCATTTCCTTTTTCTTTCATTGAAAAATACTTTCTTTTTTCTACTTATTTGAATCACTTATTTCTTGATTTTCCATTTCAATAATTGAAGATTCATTTTTTCTTGTGATGGCTAAGGTTTTTACTCTGGCTGAGGTTTCTGAGCACAACACCAACAAGGACTGTTGGCTTGTCATTGGTGGCAAGGTAATTTCATATATTTTTTTAAGAATCTGTTTTTTTTTATTATTATTATTTTCTATATATGGATCTGTTAAAGATTGAATTTTTATCTTGGTTTTTTTACTCTGTTGAACTGGATTTTCATGTTTTGTTTTCTGGGTTTTTAATTCTTGAATGTGACTGATGATCCATGTGTGTAATATTGTCCAGTTGAATTGTGTATTTATTTTAATTGTTAGAAAATTATGTTTTCCCCCCAATTTATGTTGGGAGAATTTCAATTTTTTGCTCTGCCCTAATGATCATATAGCTAGTTTGAATCTGGTCTGACTATAATGATCTATACATGAAAGAATATGTACCGATTTCAAAGTAGGAGGGTTTAGGGTTAACGTATGATCCGAGCCTAGGCGAGATTCAGCCCGTTTTGTGAAATGTTCGATTACTTTTGTATATCATGTTTTGGAATCCTCAGCCTCGAATTCTTTTGAAACAGGTTTACGATGTGACCAAGTTCTTGGAAGATCATCCCGGTGGTGATGAAGTCTTGGTTTCTTCCACAGGTGAATTTGCATAATCCTCGATGAAAAGATTTGATTTTGTCGATTTTATTGCTTGTAATTTCCAAATGTAGCAAGAGTTGTTTTTTTAACTATACTCAACCTTGAAAGTGTAATTTTGGGGGGAATTTTGTAATTATCCCTTAAATATTTCGTCGAACATATTGCAGGGAAAGACGCAACCGATGATTTTGAGGATGTGGGCCACAGTGCAAGTGCGAAGGCGATGATGGAAGAATTCTACGTGGGTGATATCAATTCTTCGAGCATTCCGACTCAGACAAAGTACACTCCTCCAAAGCAGCCACATTACAATCAGGACAAGACATCGGAGTTCATCATTAAACTCCTCCAGTTCCTTGTCCCTTTGGTCATCTTGGGCGTGGCAGTTGGGATCCGTTTCTACACCAAGTCGTTGACCTAAGTGTCATTTTTTATTCTTCTATAAATAAAAAACTACCTAATGTTGAAACGGCTCGGGTATTTCGCCTCGTGGAGGCATTCATTTGTGCTTCATTTTATCTCATCTTGAAGATGTTAATTAAACTGTTGTTTGTTTTCGCAATGTTCTTGTTTTGGCTCGATTGTTCAATTGATTTATGGTGTTATTAGTTTTTGAAGAAAATACAGCTTAGGTTATGTGTCTCCAATTAGAAGTTAGAACTAGTGTATCAATCAGTCAAGCTCACTAATGACTAATTTGATTGAAACCTAAGCTATCACCTCTCCTCTCCTGCTTCCGACTGATTCAACTGCCGATTGATGAACTCGTTGTCGAATCGTAGATTGATTTACACTGTGGATTGATGTTACTGTATATAAATGATGAATTTGTTATATTCATTTTCCAATTATAAATATGATGCTAAACATAACTCAAATACTCCTTCCTTCTCATATCAATACTTGTACTTTCTATTTTTGTCTACTTCAAATTAATAGTCATACTTATTTTTTATTTAAAAATAATTATATTATTACTTTTCATTTATTTTTTAAAATTTACACATGGAGTATTAATTTAAAAATATTTTTACTTCTTATTTATTACTAAAATAGTACTAGTATTTTTTTTAAATAGTGATTGGAGAAGAAGATTCTCAAGGGATTTAAATAATTGAAAAGTTGCACATTTTTCAGCCACAAATAAGTAGCGCATGGGTACACGAGGGAGCTTCTGTTCCTATTCGTTTTTCACATTTTATTTAATTATTTATTTTATATGGTGTATATTCATTTAAATATTTGTACAAATTGCAAACATCAATAATTCAATTGTATTGAACTTCTCACAAAAGAAGCCAAACTCTCTTCTACAGGCCAAAGTTCTCAACTTTGAAACTCCTTCATTTACATCCTTTTATTTATTTGTTATTACTATTTCAACCCCTTAAAATATCATAATTACACCTCTCTGAAAAATGGCTAAAGTCTATAGTATGTCTGAGGTTGCAGAGCACAACACCAGCCAAGACTGTTGGGTTACGATCTTCGGCAAGGTCTACGACATTAGCACGTTTCTCGATGAGCATCCCGGCGGTGGCGATATACTGGTGGCTGCAACAGGTAAGAACTAACTAAATCCATGTTCAAACGAAATTTTGAAAATATGATAATATTTGCAGAATAACCCCAAATGGGGCAAAAGTGTAATAAATAGAAAATATGATTTACCTGAAATAACAGGATAAGATGCTAACAACAGGTAAGAAGTAAGAACTAACTAATTCCATGTTTATAAGAATTTTTGTAAAATATGATAATATTTGCGGAATTGCCCCAACTGGGGCAAAAGTGTAATAAATAGAAAATACGATTTACCTGATTTAACAGGAAAAGATGCCCCAGATGTAATAAATAGAAAATTTACAGAATATTTACAGATGTTTATAAGAATATTTACAGAATTGCCCCAGATGGGGAAAAATTGTAATAAATAGAAAATACGATTTACCTGAAAAAACTGGAAAAGATGCAACAGGTAAGAACTAACTAATTCCATGTTTATAAGATTTTTTTTGCAAAATGTGATAATATTTGCAGAATAACCCCAACTGGGGCAAAAGTGTAATAAATAGAAAATACGATTTACCTGATATAACAGGAAAAGATGCATCAGGTAAGAACTAACTAATTCCATG
This sequence comes from Euphrasia confusa, assembly GCA_954870475.1. Lineage (NCBI taxonomy): Eukaryota > Viridiplantae > Streptophyta > Magnoliopsida > Lamiales > Orobanchaceae > Euphrasia > Euphrasia confusa. The sequence continues at coordinate 232,217 of OX940965.1, forward strand.
TCTATAAGAAATTTTAGCAAAATATGATAATATTTGCGGAATTGCCCCAATTGGGGTAAAAGTGTAATAAATAGAAAATATGATTTACCTGGAATAACAGGAAAAGATGCAACGGCCGAGTTCGATGATGTCGGGCACAGCCATGATGCTTGGGCCATGTTGGAGAAGTACTACGTGGGCGACCTCAACAAGTCGACCCTTCCAACCAGCAGCAGCCCGAAAGTTTCCTCGCAGGGCTATGGCAAAAAAAGCAAGAAGAAGAAGTATTTCATCTATCTAATCCAGTTTTTGGTGCCGATCATCATCTTGAACGTGGTCATTGCTTTCTTTTCCAAATCATCGGCCTGAAGAATAATAACAAAAGGGTCGAAGGTAATAAATAATTCTGTTCGGTTTTGTAGACCGTGTTGTGGTTGTGTAATATGTATCCTACAAGACTGTAATCAAAACTTCAAAAGTTACAGTACTAATATCACCACAGACTCCTGTAATCATCGGCTCAGCGCATGAACTAAGAAGAAAAATCGAAGTTGTTTATTTTTTTCGTGCACGCGTGAAATTCGAATAGTTCATCTATGTCAACAATTGTTGATTATTCAAAATTCTGACAGTAAATTCAAGAAGGAATAAGATGAAAGTCAAAAGAAACAAACAACTAAAACCTTGACTTATTTTTCCATCTGCAAGATCATCATCATCACTAGCTTTGTCAAAGCAAAGCATGATGAATCCCGAAAAACTGAGAGTTGTCGGGTTTCGAACCCTTGTAAGACAACATCCTTAATTCAAGATTAATGTTACCACATGAGTTACAACTTAGAATTTTTCTTTTTGTATAACTTCAAAATCTCAGCAGTATTTCGTAAGTATACCGAATGTACTATGTACACAAACTACAGAAAAAAAACACAATAACAAATGAATAACACAAGTATCAAAGAAAACCTATATAGTGTGATTTTCATGCTTCGAGGGAGAGGCGGGTTTCGAATTACCATGTCCAATAAGTTTTCCGATCGTCTTCGAAAACGAACCCATCAATTTACGTGAACTCGTCTTCTCCATATTCCTCTTCATGAAAAGGTGCTCCTTCTCCAAGTCGTTCAGTCTCATCCGCATCCTGGTCAGCTCGAGCTTCAGCTCTCTGTTCTCTCTCCTCAGAGACGCGTAGTTATCACGAGGCGAGATAGCAGCACTCACGACCCCACTGCTCAACCGCCAAGACTGTTGTGCGGCCTTAGGGTCATGATCGTCTGAGTGGGACCCGTACAAGGCGTTCCGGAGCCTCATCTGCTCGTGGTAAAGAACTTGGACTATCGACTGGAGGGATAGTCGTTCGTTTTGGGCTGCATGGGCTCCGGCTTCAGGGGAAAGTTTCTGGAAGTCGATGAGCTTGCAAAGCTTCCGTTTTTCCACGTCTGTTAGGCCTTGATGAGCCTGTGGTGATTGGTTAGTTAAAAATAAGGTTTGGTCATATAAAGAAAGAGAGAAAAATTAGCTCTTACTTTGAGGTAAACATCTATGGCTCGATACAATCCATCGTGAACCTTTCGTGCATGAGCCGGCAAGCTCTCTGCCACAGCAGCAAACTTGTTGAGCTTAAGGTTCGCATCAGGCGCGATTTCAGCCAGATAATTGTCGACCAACTTCGACACCTTGAACAAGGCTGATTGCGAGGGCGAAAACGTATCGTCACAATCGAACAACGACCCATCTTCCAAGTCCCCCTCGCTGCTATCCTCCATCTGGCAGAAGTTGACCAAGATCCTATGCACGCTGTCCACGTCGAATAAAGTATCGCCCGCGTGGCGAAAAGACGGGATCAAGAGATCGTCCGGAGACGCCTCGTCCAACTGCGATCCGATCCTCCTCTCCAAATCGAGGCGGCAAGCGACAGTACAGTCGAGCATCACCGCACTTCTCAACAAGCCGAAAACGAAAGACAAAGGAACGACAAAGCTCTCGACTGGCAGAAGGCTCACAATCGTCTCGACTACAGATTTCGACTCCGGGTCAGATCTCGGCTTCTTGCTCAGTTCTTTCTGAGCATAGTTCACGAGAGATGCGCCTATACTTTCCGGTCTCACTCCTCTGCATTTCATGGCTAGAATGACCCTTTGGTATAAATCTACCCGAAGGCCCGAAAGGTCCTCGATCCACCAATCTCCCTCGGGCTTCAACTGCTTGCTCATGTGGAGCCGGCCCGAACTGCTGTACTCCAAACGGGAGAAACTCGACGCGATTTGCTCTGTGCATGCTTTGGAGACTACAGCATCTATGCACCTCGTGATGATTCGGAGTTCGTCTGCTGGTGGGATTAGGGTTTCGCATTGTCGAAGGACTTGGAGTGATGTTTTGAGGCTTTTGCATACGACACTCTCGAGATAGTCTTCGACTCTGGAGAGGAGATTGTGTTTGGAGTAGTCCTCTGTCATCTCGAGGTAATCAGCGACGCAGTATAGGCTGGTCACGTTTGCGGTGGTAATCTCGATGTTGATGCCGTAACAGAACTGGGCCGCCAGCTCGAACGACTCGGGCCCACCCGGTAGGCGGAAAAGCTCGATTCTGGATATGCCGGAATTGCGGTTTTCGGATACCAACTTTCGGATCCGACCACTACGCGAGACGAGAGGGAACTGAAATCGTAGTGAAGAATCATAACTTGTCAGTGTTTGCACATAGCAAGTACAAGAAGCTGAATATGTTGAACCGAAAACCGAACTCAAAATCAGTAAATATCAAGAACCCAAACAGACGAAGCAGAAGTTCGCATTTGTTAACTCCAAAAACATACAACCGAAGAAGACGAATAGACGAAATGGAAGTATTCACATGTCTTCAAATTTCCAGTTCAAAATCAAACAATAACAAACATTTTCACCTAATATAACTACTTTTGATATTGGGAACGAAGAATGGAAGAAAAAAATACTTGGTTAATTAGTAAAAATGCAGTCTTTTTACCTTGTGCAGATAAAATGTGCCCACTTCCACTTCAATTGTTATATCGCTTGGAACATCTTGAAACACCCTATACAAAAGATTCAATCATAAGTGTCCTGAAAACAAGATCACTCACACATAAATCGAAAGCTCGATCACGCGAGGAAACGAAAGAACAAACCATTCGTTGCAGCGTTGGCGGGCGAACTTGTCCATGGAGAAAAGGGATCCTAAAGGAATGAAAATGAATACCAGAAAGATGAAATTGGAAGCTTATGAGAGAGAAAACAAAAAACAAAAAAGAGTGTGGGTGAGAGAGAGAAAGTTGGTGTTGCAGAGTTTCTTTGGCGAATTTCGTCAAACAGTTTGTGTTCAAAATCACACACTGCAAAAATGTCCAAGGCAATGGGGCCTGCCTTGACTCTTGTAGGGTCATCATCAGAATATATTTTAAATTAATTTATTAAATAAGTAAATAAAACTGTATATTACTGTATATTTTATTGATCTCAATTTCGAAATGCATTTCGTGCTTCTAAAGGGGCGTAAATGGAGGAGAAGATACTCTGTTTTTTTTTTCTTGGAAAATTTAGTAAAAAAGAAAAAAGAAAAGATTAAAGCATGAAAAAGCGGGAAAGAGTAAAGTCGTTATTTATTCAAGCGTGTATTGATAAATAAAGATAGAATAATATTCTAAATATTAAAAATAAAAATAAAAATAAAAATATTGATTTTTTATCAAAAGAAATATAGTTAAAAATATATTTTGACTACGGTAATTATTTTTTAATATATTTTTACTTCTTGTATTTCATGCAAAAAATTAAATTTCAACGACTTTTTATCCTATGATTTTTTTTAAGTGAATGATATTTCTTGTTGGAGCTTTGGAATTTGCAACACTTCTAATGATATTTTATTTTGTACCGAATTTTATTTTTCTTGACCGACAATAGTATGTATTGTTAATTTGTTATGATAATTTTTTTTATATTGCCAAATAAATAATTACACATGTTCGAGTTCGATATCATATGTACAAGGAGTATAATATAATTAAATGTTTGATTTCTTGCTTATAAAGAGGCAGATAATATGGAAAATTAAAATAAAATTAAAAATAAAATAAATAAATTGTGATCAAGGTTGAATGAAAGAGTGACGCGGTGGCCTCACCCACCAATGGGGCAAGTCATGTTGACATATTTATAACGTGGGCCCACCTTTGTCCCCAACCCCCAATCATCATAATTTGATCATAATATTTCAATTATGTGATTAAAAAAATCTTTACACTTTAAAAATAATTTGATCTTAATTTTTGAGGATTCGAAGTCGGGTGAAAACCGAAACCGAGTAAGCTGATCACGACTGTTAATGGTTGAACCTAACCATCGATCACGATCGTCGTCTCAATCAATCGATTTCATACGCCTACAATGTGTCGGGGTATAGAGGCATCCTACGTGTTTAATTAAATTCGAAACTTATGAAAAATAAAATATTTTTGCAAAATATAAAAAAAGTGTGACTATAGATTTCAGATAGAATAATTCTAGATGACGACACAAATATGATCATGGCTCGTCGCGAAATTCGACGGCCAATCGGAACTTGCCATCTTCGACCTTGCGATAGCCCCAAAGATGAGCCCATTGCCCGACCTTCGCCTCGTTCGTGTCGACCATCTTAAACCATTGCTTCCTCAGAACCGACACCTTTCTTCTTCCTCTTCCCCACGTCGTTAATCGCATGTCGTATTCCCTCTCCATTCGATCAACCGCAATCACATCAATCCCTCGCAACACCTCGATAAACACGGCCCGCCTCTCGTCCTCAGTCATGAAGCCCTTCAACTTATCCTTCTCGTTCAAGTACAATCGATTTTGGCTTTTCAAAGTGTCGTGTGCCTCTAGCTTCTTTCGGTACAAGAAAACGGGAACAATCCCCGGCCCGATTATTCGTGCTAGCTCGGGAGACGGAGCCCTAGGTTCAGGGGTATTTTCGTCTTTTTCGTTCGCAACTCTTCCCCTTCCCCTTCGCCTCCTCTTCACCCCCTTTCTCTTGGAGGATGTTTTCTTGGATGACTCGGCGGTATCTTGAAAGCATGCATGATCCATGCATACGTGATTATAGTTTAGAGTATTAGTAGTTGTTGTTGTTGTTGTAGCAGTAGTTGTAGTAGTAACGCTCCATAGTCTCAAAGAGGTGTCGACTTCCGAATCGACGTGGTGGTGATTAGGATCGACATCATCGGGATTTGAGGAGACGAAGACTTGGTGCCCGAACAACTTGAAGACTTGATCGTTCATCTTTGTTCGATCAAAATTTTTTTTTCAGAAAAAGAAGTATTTGATTGATGAATTAATCGAGAGAATTCATCATCTATGTATAGAGAGAGGGGGCTTGAGTTTGTTTAGGCTTATTTAGTAATTTTATTTAGAGAAAGTCTTTTATTGGAATCTTATATATTTGGAATTAATTCCGAATATTTATCATAGAAAGTTTATTTTAAATAGGATTCTTCTCTCTCCTAAAATATTTGTGTAATTTTATCTCTCAAATATTTTTGGAAATTACAAACATTGAAATATTGGTTTTTTTATTCTCTATTAGTCCTTGTTTGTTGTGTGATGCATAAACATACCCTAAATTTGAATCTTGGTCGAATTGTAATATTTTGAAAAATCAAGGGATGCAATCGCAAATTTTAGGTGGGGTTCTTTTTAATAAATTGAAAAGTTTAGGGACTTAATTTTAAGAATGCTACAAGTTCAAATTAGCACACAAAATTGAAAAACACAGCACATAAACATACAAAAATCGAGGAACGCATACAAATCACTCGATAGACCCAAATTCTTTCGATCGATCATTAATCCTACAACAGCTAAAAATTAACCCCTACTAAAGGCGACGGCCAAGCAAAACTCGTTGCTTGATTAAGAAGAGTAATAATATTTATCGCGTGACAATTCTTGAAATCTTGATTGTAGGAAACGAATGTTGTGAGAGATTGGCATACTATGGAATGAGAAGCAACCTCCTATATTTATTATAATTTAATAAACAATGTTCAATTTATGTGAATTTTATTATAATTTAATAAATAAAGTGTATATTTATTATAATTTAATAAAGAATGTTCAATTTATGTGAATTTTATTATAATTTAATAAATAAAGTGCAATCTGTGCAATTTAATAAAATTCTCGTTGAAGAAGTTGAAGCTGGAGTTATTGATGTTGAAGGATCTACTCAGTTGGGGTAAAAATGTAAGAAAAACAGTAAAGTATCAGCAGCATTTTAGAAATTAGGTGAAAATCAAAGGGGTAGTTTGTAATTAACACAAAGCAAAGTGAGGAAAAAGCAGCAAACAACATAAACACAGCAAGACATTATAAGAAACATGGCTATCAAACTTCAAACAAAGCTCGCTGACTCGACATCATAAGCTCGAACACATAAAACACCAACAGCTGAAATCGAAGCATCAAGTGTTTCGATCTACGTGCACGGTCGAGGGATAGACGGATAAACTGAAATCATACGAAGCTCAAAAGCAATTGCGAAATGTCTCTACAACTCGTTCAGCAGTCATTTTAGTTAAAAATAAAAGTCGAATACAGTAAAACCAACTTCACCAACAGCTACGACTCGTGCTCTTACCGTCTTGCCCTCTCCCTCGGCCCGAACTCAGCCCGATATCTCTAGGGGGTTTCACCCTCCAATCGTCGCAATCACTCCGAGCAGGTGCCAACGACTTGCCATCCACTCGGGCGGGCCGAGCCCTGTTGCTCGGATACGGGTCTGATATCCGAAGACCTCGAAAGTCTTCTGCATGGTTATCTCGACTCCAAGCTCCGGATTTTGATTTACCTTGATTATCCTTAAACCTGTAAACACTAAACGCGCGGGACGTTTGATAAATATATACAAGAAAAAACTGCATAAAGTTACAATTTTTTGAATCGGAATATCATCATATTATATACCTGTACCCATAATGTGCTTCATGCCAAAGTACCATTTCCATCTGGTCTGCTTCGCTTATGGTCTACACAGAACAACGAGTTGTATAAGGCCGCTTTTTAATCATATAGACAAACTAGTAAAAGTTAGTCACCTTCTCTGGGATCATCACATTTTCAAGGAGACGAGGAACGTGTGCGTGGTCTTGATTCATCTCATAGAACACGCATCTGATCATCAATGAAAGTCAAGATTACAGACCGGAAAAAAAAAAAAAAACATACTCCACTAAACACATGAATTCTTTGTCTGCTTACAAATCAATTCTGGCATCATCCCCGTTGTGAATAAGATCCTCAGGCATCAGATGTATAGTACCTTTAATGCCCTCGCTGAAATTCGTCACGTCAAATTTGAAGCAAAGGTATAGAATAATCAGAGCAATGCATCACAAAGCTTACATGGGACACTCCATTGCGATTGCATCCTTGATCTTCCTCGATGCCGTTTTAGTCCTGTCGTGCAAGAAAAATCGACTCTCGCGTCTCACGAATAAAAGATCAAGGGACTCCAAATTCCTCTGTTTCTCGTCATCTGTGAGTTCGTTTTCAAGCTTCTTCGTCTCGGTTAGAAGCCGTTCTTCGTCTATAAATGGGATCTTTGTGATACCCTTCACGAGATATTATCAATATGATATGAATAAAACAAAATGATACTAACAGCAGCCGAATAAATGTCTTGCCACGACTCGTACCTGCTTCAGGAATCTCTTCCCCTCAGTATCGATCTCGAATTCTGTATTATAGAGTGTAATTGAGAAAATATATTTAAAACTTCGTTGGAATAAACCCGAAAAAACGTAATTTGAGCACGACTAACCCGTGGGATAAAAATCGATAATATTGGAATTCGGGTTGATCATTAGTCCCTTGTACGCAGAAGGTAGTGCATGAACACTGTATGTATATTCATCATATATAACAAAGTTTAATAGAAAATTAAAATAAATGAAAATAAAAATAACAAGAATCACCTCATAGGAGGAAGAACTGCCAATAGCTGATCGAATGGTTTGAAGGGTGAACCCTTCTCAAATGTAACTCTTGTTTGAGAAATTCCTCGAAAATCGGACGCCAACGGGCCATAGTGATACGGGTAAAACCTATCTTAGTTGATCACATCAATATGTTTTTTTTTTCATTTTTCGACAGATTTCCGAAGATTAAGAAAAAATGATTAGTGAGAAAATATACCACGTCCACGATGGAACACTTGAAAAATAGTATAAAAGAACCCAATGAAGCCCCTCGACATATTTAGCAACCACATCTCTCCTTGTAGCTTCAATGTCTTGTGTGTTTTGAGGGTTAAACTTCATTTCGTAATATCTTTCCCTCCAACCGGTCGTCCCGAATTTCACCTATAACATACAGAACATCCAATGAGTATATATATGTATAGATATAGAATTACAGACATTGTATCACTCTTTAAAAAATATAATTACGAACTGGATCAATTTTTTGACGCCCGCCTTTGAACAAATCGAATAGTTTTTGGACGTAGTCACCCATTTTCCGATTAAGCTCCATAGTATTATTAAAAACCTGAAATACAATTAAACAACAAAATTCGGAGATGACAGATATATAACAAACATAAACGAAAGATTAGATTAACAACAACGATTACCGTGCCAAAATCAACAGGCGACGAAGATATTCTCAACTCCTGCCAATATAAATACGAGTTTCTTAAGGTGAAGTACTGAATACAAAATTTTAAATAAGTAGTAGACGTACTTCGTGAGCATCGGCATCGTCACATGGGCCCACAATATCTGAACAACCTCTTCCACGCTCGTTGAGGATGCAGCTCAGTCTTTTTTCTCTTTCATGAAACCTTTTGCTGAATATTTTCTCCTCGTACGAACCAGTCTTTTTTCTCTTTCATGAAACCTTTTGCTGAATATTTTCTCCTCGTACGAACCGACCTTCACCATGAACCTCTCGACTCTTTTCAGATTCAAATATCCGCCTTCTTTATCATCAGCCTATTTCCAATTCCACGTTCAGATAAGTAACCACATAATCAATACGAGTGATATTACAGCAGATCTATACCTTTTGCATGTCAACCAAGTAACCTCCGATGTTTCGAAACTCAGTCTTATAAACATGCATCAGCAAATCCAAACAACCCTGTCCACACCACGGTATTAAAAACGGGTACAGATGAGCGCATACACATGGACAGTTGACTAGTTAACTGTTAATATGAGAAGTCGAGAACCTCGTGCATTTGCAAGCTTGGAATTACAGGTAGAAAATCATTTCCGGCAAAGAAGCAAATGAAGATGAAGTCATCGATAATTCTCTCGTGATCACTTTCGGAATTCTCTGCATTGGTAACGTCCAGATCCAACGCCAAGTATTCCCGAAGTAACCATATATGCAGAAACTGCATGCAACAAATGATAATGTCTTTACCGAGTGAAAGTAAAAACAATTTATCGTACGGGGTAAATTATTTATTACATACTCCATAAGGTTGCGGTTTCTGTTTAATTTCACTACGAAGAGCTTCCTCGTCTATGTTCACACTCCATGATTGAGGCATTGATTTCTGGCACATGTGCTATGAAGAACGAATTGTAATTATTTATTATGAAAATAAATAGTAATATTTGTAAGCACTTTCAATACCTCCTTGAACCATTTCTCCATGTTCTTCAAACTGGCACGCTCTCTATTTATACTTGATTCAATAGAAGGTACGTAACTACATTGATTCACAGGATATTAGGCCACCTGTCGGAAATATAGGAATAATTAAACAAAGTAATATATTTAAGAACAAAAGCAAGTCGTAAATAGTAATTATAACAAACAAAAACCTCTCTGAGAATGGAGAAATGGATTTCGTGTGTGGCCAATGCTAGCATGATCAAGTCAGCATCCTGCAACATAAATTCAGAGTCAGATTGCTCGATAGACGAAGAAACAGAGGAATTAAAGTGTAATTTTACCAGCCCATGTAGACAATGCCTGGTATTCGAGTCGTATCCAGGTGACGATCTTTGAGCTCGGATAAAAGATATGATCTTGTGCTCACCCTCCCCAGGCACATTAGCATCCGATAGTATAACCTTCAAAATTACAAATTCACCCCCGGGTTGAGTTGCAACTTATTGTACGTACAAATTTGTTAGCTCGATCATAAAATTCATTAGGCAACCTTAACGTTAGACCAAGCCGGATCATTTTTCATCCGATGACTGATGTAGTCTTGAAACTTCTTTAAGAGTATGCACATGAATTCTGTTCCGGGAGTAATGATATTACTATCAGAAATTTCGGATTCTTCCTCCGGAAAAACAGGTTTCCCTTCCCTTTCAAACTGCTTTCTCAGTTTTCCTTCCATTTTCTCCTGGAAACAGAAAATGATACAAAAACAACTTCAATGCTAAATTATCTAATTGTTCAAATACAAAAACAAAACAAAAAACAAATCGTACGATCATTTGCTTGTTTTTGGCAGCGCTGAATCGGCCCGCCCGTTCCATATTCATCTTGGCCCGTGGAGCTACACCATCTGGAATTATACAATCAAAGGTCATAACATTGTGATAATACGTACAATCATTCTAAAAAGGTCAAAACTTTGTAACAACGATCAAAGGTCGTAACTTTGTATCAATACAATCATAATAATTCTAATAAGGTCGAAACATTGTAATAATACGATCAAAGGTCATAACTTTGAAATAATACAATCATTCTAATAAGGTCGAAACTTTGTAATAATACGATCAAAGGTCATAAAATTGTAATAATACGGTCAAAGATCGAAACTTTGTAACAAGACGATCACTCTAATAAGGTCGAAAACTTTGCTACAAGACCATTTTCTCTATAAAAAAAAAGATCAAAACTTTGAAACATCCCAAATCATGCTATACCACTTTTAGTTCGATTTCATTTTCCTGCTTGGTTGCACCACGATGTTACACGATCAACCCAACATCAAAATCAATCGAAAAGAAACATCGACAATTAATCATACCTATTGCAAAGAACAGCATCTTGCGCGGTCTGACGATCTTGATCAGACGATCAACGTACTCGAACATGCTGCTAAAGACATCCTCAAAAGTTTTGGGTTGAAACTCCTGAAAAAACATACACACATATATATTCATTAACCCCCAAAAAATAGAATTTTAAAAATGGAAAACTGAGAAAGTGAGAACTGAATAAGAAAGTGTAGATGGACATTAACCGCGGGGTGAAAACAGGGGTTAATAATCCCATTCATGTCCAGGTAAAAGTTATCGAACTCGATTCCATTAGGGTTTTTGTCTTCCAGCTGCGCTACTACTTTCGGATACTTGTTCACCAGCCACCGGTAAAACGAAGGCACGCCCATTTTTTTTTTTACTTATAATTTCAAGAATTTTGAAGCTTGGTTTATGGAGATGAAGAAGTTGTTGCAGGGAGTGGAGGGGGCCAATAATGCTGGGTTTTTTACTTTTTTGTTTTTTTACCGTGGATCGAGGAGAATGTGATAAAGGGTTATGATTTGCCTTTCCACCGCCATTTTTTTTTTACTGTTTTCGAGTACAAAGTTTTGGGGTTCTGTTGAATGAATAGAAACGTTTAGGGATGAAACTGCAATTTAATTTCTGTTTTGGTAATGACACAAAGTTATTAACTTTTTTCAAACTGAAATTCAAAAACAAAAACATGTAAAGAAAAAAACAGAATTGTTCATAGCAAAACGGATCAAGAAACGACTTTTAATCGGACATAAGTCGCGCATTCGGTCGAGAATAGAACGACCCTAACCCGATTCGTCGTTAACCGAACTGGTCGACCCCCGCCTTAACCCCCACAGATCGACATAGTCGTAAATCAAGACTCGATCATCCCTGACCATCTGAATCCACTCGGTGTGAAGAACAACAGAACTCTTCTTCTTGACTCGTCGCAAACCTTCCATCTGCAATGCCCGATCGAACTTAAACGGAGCAGCTTACACGACATCATGAGCTCGTCATCGAAAACAGACACAAGCCCCGAAAGAAAAAAAGCGCGTGTCGATGAAAACAACAGAACAATTCATATGATTGAATAGACGCTATGATCAAACCAACCAATTTAGCTAGAGACTAATACACATTATTAGATATTGTCGATTCATGTAATCGATAACTATAAAACAGAATAACTCCAAAGTCCGCACGAATCGCTATTGATCAACGAACAATACTCGATTGAGTTTTTTCATTATAATTGCACATTAGATCAAGAATCGCACTAAACAATAGTCGTAAAGCACGAAATAATAAACCCCGAGAAAGATAAAACGATCAATCCCTGGTAAAAACGACAGCCAGACAAAGCTCGAGGACCGACCACCCACCTCGCCTGAATCCCCACAGCTCGACAAAGTCGAGAGCCTCGACTCCGTTAGACCTCAGCATGAGACTCCACTCCGTGTTGAAAACAAACACGCCATCTCCACACGACAGACTCATCACGTACTCTCTCCCATTCATGTCGATCGCGACAACCTTGTACTTGGACCTCGCGCAGTCGTACTCCGTCAGAAACTCGCCCACCGGGCCCGCCTCCGTCACCAGAAGCCGGTTCCGCTCGCTGTCCACGTCAGCATCGCTCAGCTGCTTCCGGTACAAGAACACGGGCCGGGCCGGGCTGATCATCCGGAGGAACTCCGGGCAGAGATCGCTCTGCGGCTTCAGCGGCAGTGGGGGCCTCCGCCTCCTGATGATCCTCGCGCGCACCACCTCGTCGGCCGGTTTTCGTTTCTGGCGACCGGTCGTCGACGAGGGCTCAGGGCAGGGGACGGCGGCCGGCTCTGCCTCGCCGCCGCCGCCGCCGCCTTGAATCCCTAGCCCGAGAATACCCGTTGGGTTGATGAACTCCGCGCGGAGCGTCGACAGGTCCACGTCATCGCCGGCGGTTGTGGAGAGGGTTAGAGTGAGATCGGGTTCATCGGAGGGGTTTTCTTGACGGTGGTTGTCGGGTGGAAAGAGCGCGGCAGTGGTGGGGATCTCGGATTCTTGATCGGGTTCCGGCGGTGGAACAGGGATTCGGATTCCGAACAGAGTAATGTAGCCGTTACTCATCCCGATTGATTTTTCGTGATCGATCAAGAAATGAGAATTAGATTTCAATCGGTGTGTGTGTGTTAGTTTATATATAGAGTAATTGTAATATTTGGAAAAATCAAGGGACGCAATCGTAAATTATAGTTGGGGTTCTTTTTAATAAATTGAAAAGTTGAGGGACTTAATTTAAAGCATATTGTAAGTTCATATTAGCCGTTTTCTGTTTGCTTCTCTGTTTTCTGCAAACTCATTGCACACAAAATTGAAAAACATACAAAATCGACTACTACTGATATCGAAACAGATCGAGGAACGCATACAAATCACCCGATCGACCCACATTCATCTATCGATCAAGTCCTACTAGGTACTCAAGAATTCGTTTGGAACGCATATAAATCTATAGGGTTCGTTTGAATGAACAGAAAAATTAAGGCTTCCTATTTTGGTAATTTTACTAAATCCTCATGACACATTTATTAACAAACTGCAAATTCTCAAATTGAAATCCAAAAACATGTACTTGCATATCAGATCAATAATCGACCCCCGATTCTTCGTTAACGCCCTACACAACTTACTAACGATCGATCGACAAAAAAAACCAAATCAATCAACCCCTGCTGAAGTTGACAGCGATGCAAATCTCGCCGGTCGACCCCCGCCTGAACCCCCACAGATCAACGTAGTCGAAAGCCGCAACCTCGTTAGTCCTCACAATCCGAATCCACTCTTTGGTCAACACGAAAACACAACTCTCGGAAAGAGTCATCATGTACTCCCTCCTACGAGCGTCGAGGGCTAAAACAACACTCTTCTTCTTCTTCTCTCCCCACTTGGAAAGTGTCAACTTGTACTCCTTCCCCTGCCCGTCGATTGCGGTCAGGTCGAGCTTCGACTTCTCCATCTCTTCCTCGGTCAGAAACTCCCTCAGCCGGTCAGTGTCGGTCACAAGCAGCCGGTTCTGGTGCTTATCCACGTCCATCACCTCCAGACGTTTCCGGTACAAGAAAACGGGCCGGGCCGGGCTGATGGTGCTCAAAAACTCCGGCGAGAGATCATTCTGCGGATGCAGGGGATCCCTCCTCCTCTGCCTCCTCCTAAAACGTGCCGAAGAAGAAGACTCTGGAATGTCGTTTATGTCGACGTCTTTCATATTGATTTTTTGTGAATTTTGTGAATTGTGAATTGTGAGTTGTGTTATGAGTATATATAGTTGATGAATCAATTGGGTATTGAATTCGGAATAGGAATTATGCAAAAAGGAAAGTCAACAATATTTGGCTTCTTTGTTTTTGACAAACCCTAAATTTATATGCAATTGTGCGCCAAGTTATAATTACTTTACTAATTTGGGTGTATTTCTAATATTTATATAAATTGAGGGGTAAATGTAGAATATTTGATAAAATTGCATAGAGTAAAATTGTAAATGATGGGTGAAAACAAAAACTTTCAAAATTACAGAATAATCCTGAATGATATGTTTGTAATTGAAACACTGTGCTCGGGGTAAAAATGTAAGAGACGAGTTTAGTATCAGGGTCATTTCAGTAATTAGGTCAAAATTGAAGGAGTAGTTTGTAATTAACACAAGGAAAAATGAGGAAAAAGCAGCTAACATTACAGTAAGAAACTTCAAATGACATCTGCAAACAAACATTCCCTTGATCAAAAGTCTTAAACTTTGAGTAGCAAACCAACTTCACAAACCGCGGCGGCTCGTGTTTGCACCATCTTGCGCTCTCCCTCGGCCCGAAAGTGCTATCTGACGGCCCGAACTCGGCCCGATATCTATAGAGGGTTTCACCCTCCAATCGTCGCATGCACTACGATCAATTGTCCTTACGCTCGGGTATCAGTGTTCGGTGCTGAAACCTGCAGTAAACAGAAGATATTTCATAAACCTGTAAACATAAAGTTTCGATTTTTATGAATCGCCATCATCATCAATGATCATACCTGTTGCCATAAGGTGCTTCATGCCAAAGTACCATTGTTTGTGTTTCAATTAGGTCTGCTTCGCTTACGTTCTATACAAAGAACAACAAGTTGTATAAGTCCTTTTGAATCGTATATACGAAGCAATCGAGTATAGGGAATCGTTTAAAATTAGTACTCACCTTCTCTAGCTTCCACGCTTGTTGAGAATGCGCCTCTGCCTTTTTTCTTTTATCTGACACCTTTTGCTGAATATTTTCTCATCGTACGAACCTACCGCGAGCATGAACCTCTCGACTCGTTTCAGATTCAAATATCCGCCTTTTTTTATCATCGGCCTATTTTCAATTTAAGTATCAAGCAGTCGACCACAGAATCAATACGAGTTTTATTATAGCAGATCGATACCTTTTGCATGTCGACCAAGTAAGTGAGAGGAATAGCCGTTGGATGTTGATCCGACGATCAATGAACTCAAAAATGAAATTCGAAGAAAGGGTAAAAATAATAATGCTAAGGTAAAAATAAGAGTTACAAACTACAGACCCAAAGTTGCAAACCAAACATTTTCAAATTGAAATCCAAAAACATGTAAAAAAAAAAAAAACCATTCAACACCAAAAACAGAACTTGCATATCAGATCAAGAATCGGCCGATCGATGGACAGATAAAATCAAGCCCTGCTGAATTCGACCGCGAAGCAAATCTCGCCGGTCGACCTCCGCCTGAACCCCCAGAGATCGACATAGTCGTAAGCCTCAACCTCGTTACTCTCCACCATCCGAATCCACTCTTGGTCAACACAAAAACAAAACTCTCGTAAAGAGTCAACCTGTGCTCCCTCCCACGAGCGTCGAGGGCCAAAAGAGTCTTCTTCTTCTCTTCACACTTGGAAAGAGTCATCTTGTACTCCCTCCCCTGCTTGTCGATTGCGGTCAGGTCAACTTTCAACTGCCCCATCTCCTCCTCGGTCAGAAAATCCCTCAGATGGTCAATGTCGGTCACCACCAGCCGGTTCTGTTGCTTGTCCACGTCAGCCAACTCCAGACGCTTCCGGAACAATAACACGGGCCGGGCCGGGCTTCTGACACGCGCCGAAGAGGACTCTGGAATGTCGGTGTTATCTGTCATATATATTGATTTCTGATTTATGTGTGAATAATGTGTTGTGTTATGACTAGTATATATAGTGTTGGATGAATCAATTCGGAATAGGAATATTTATGAAAAGAGGAAAGGTTTTTTTTTTTTTTTTTGAGTTGTGACGGTTAATTTTATAATATTTGAAAAATGGAGAGGTGCGAACGTACGTATATATTAAATTTGAAAGTTCAAAATCGATCAAGAATGGTAAAATTCGAAATCAGCGTGCTGCGTGTTTCGATCTTCCATGGAAAATCTGGGATTAAACTTTCGCAAATTCTTCGGATGTTCCCACTTCCGCATATAATCCGACTCTATTTGAGCCACATCATCATTGCCCAGACACGCACTGTCATCGTCCTGGTCGGATTCGGACAGACAAAGGTCTGATATCCGAAGACCTCGAAAGCGTGCATGGTTGTCTCGTCTCCAAGTTCTGGATTTCGTTGCACCGTAATTGCCCTTACAACCCGATAACCTATGAACAGAAGATATTTGATAAGCATAAAAGCGAAAAAACTGCATAAAGTTACGATTTTTAGAAGCGGCATAATCCAATAATCATCATACCTGTTGACATAAGGTACTTCATGCCAAAGTACCTTTGTTCGTGTTTCCATTAGGTCTGCTTCGATTATGGTCTACACAGAACAACAAGTTGTATAAGCGCCTTTTTAATCATATAGACGAAGTTGAGTGAAATTAGTCACCTTCTCTGGAATCGTCACATTTTCAAGGAGACGATGAACGTTTGCATGGCCTTGATTCATCTCGTAGAATACACATCTGATCATCATCAACAAAAGACGAGATTATAGACATAAAAACAAAAACTAAACACATGATTAATATCCTTTGTCTGCTTACAAGTCAATTCTGGTATCTTCCCAACTGGGATCATTATCTCGAGCTCTAATAAGATCCTCAGGCATCAGATGTACCGTACCTTTAATTCCCTTACTGAAATTCACAAGGGTTCAAACTTCGAAGCAAAGATATAGAGAGTAATCGGAGCAATATTACATCACAAAGCTTACATTAGACACTCCATTGCGATTGCATCCTTGATCTTCCTCGAGGCCGTTTTAGTCCTGTCGTGCAAGAAAAGTCGACTCTCTCGTCTAACAAACAAAAGATCAAAGGACTCCGAATTCCTCTGTTTCTCATCATCAGTAAGTTTGTTTTCAAGCTTCTTCGTCTCGGTTAGAAGCCGTTCTTCGTCTATAAATGGGAGCTTCGTGATTCCCTGCTTCAGGTATCTCTTCCCATCGGCGTCGGTCTCGAATTCTGTGTTTTGTAAAATGTTGAGAAAATATATTTAAAATTTCATTGCAATAAACCCAAAAAAACGTAATTTGAGCACAACTAACCCGTGGGATAAAAGTCGATAATATTGGAATTCGGGTCGATCATTAGTCCCTTGTACGCCAAAGGTAGTGCATGAGCACTGTATGTATATTCATCATATATAAGTTATAACAAAGTTTAATACAAAATTAAAAATAAACGAAAATAAAAATAACAAGAATCACCTCACAGGAGGAAGAACTGCTAATAGCTGATCGAATGGTTTCAAGGGCGAACCGCTCTCAAACGTCACTCTCGTCTGAGAAATTCCTAGAAAATCAGACGCCAACGGACCATAGTGATACGGGTAAAACCTATCGTAGTTGATCACATCAATATGTTTTGTTTTGTTTTCATTTTTCGAAGATTAAGAAATAATGATTGTGAGAATATTTATACCATGTCCACGACGGAACACTTGAAAAATAGGATAGAAGAACCCAATGAAGCCCCTCGACATATTTATCAACCACATCTCTCCTTGTAGCTTCAACGTCTCGTGTGTTAAACTTTATTTCGGAATATCTTTCTCTACAACCAGGCGTCCCGAATTTCACCTATAACATACGTAACATCCAATGAGTATATATATGTATAGATATAGATATTGTATCATTCTTTAAATAATATAATTACGAACTTGATCCGTTTTTTGTCCCCCGTCTTTGAACAAATCGGATTGGTTTTGGACATAGTATTCTATTTTCTGCTTTAGCTCCATAGTGTTATTGAAAACCTGAAATGCAATTAAAAAACAACGAAGTTCGAAAACGACAGATATATATATATATATATAACAAACGGAAATTATAGATTAGATTAACAGCAATGAATACCGTGTCAAAACCAACAGGCGACGAAGATATTCTCAACTCCTGCCAATATAGTTTCTCATCATATAAATAAGAGTTTCTTAAGTACAAAATTTAAATAAGTAGTATACGTACTTCGTGAGCATCGGCATCGTCACATGGGCCCACAGTATCTGAACCTCTTCCACGCTCTTTGAGAATGCGCCTCTGCATTTTTTCCCTTTGCTGACACCTTTTGCTGAATATTTTCTCCTCGTACGACCCGACCATGAGCATAAACTTCTCGACTCTTTTCAGATTCATTATATCCTCCTTTTTTATCGTCGGCCTATTTTCAATTCCACATTCAGACAAGTATTAAGCAGTAAAAGTCACCAAGTAATATTATAGCAGATACCTTTTGCATGTTGACCAAGTAACCTCCAAAGTTTCGAAACTTTGTCCTATAAACATGCATCAGCAAATCCAAACAACCCTGTCGACACCACGATATTAAAAACGGGTACGTATGGAAAGTTAACTAGTAATAAATGACAATACGATAACGAACCTCGTGCATTTGCAAGCTTGGAATTTGAGGTAGAAAATCATTTCCGGCAAAGAAGCAAATGAAGACAAAGTCATCGATAATTCTCTCGAGATCAATTTCGGAATTCTTCGCATTGGTAACGTCCAAATCCAAGGCCAAGTACTCCCGAAGTACCCATATATGCACAAACTGCATGCAGCAAACTTAAATGTCTTTAACGAGTGGAAGCATAAACAATTTATCGTACGGGGTGATTTATTTATTACGTACTTCAAAAGGTTGTCGTCTCATTACACTCCAACAAGATTCCTCGCTTACATCCAAACGACATGATTTCTGGCATATGTTCTATGAAGAACGAATAATAATTACTACTTATTATGAAAAAACGGAGTAATGTTGTTTATAAGCACTCTCAATACCTCCTCGAACCATTTCATCAAGTTCTTTAAACCGGCACGCTCTCTATTAATACTCGATTCAATAGAAGTTACGTAACAAAATTGATTGGCCACCTGCCGGAAATATATAGTAATAATCAAAGTAATATATTTAAGAACAAAAGAAAGTTGTACGTAAATCGTGATTATAATTTATAACAAACATAAACCTCTCTTAGAATGGAGAAATGGATTTCGTGTGTGGCCAATGCAAGCATGATCAAGTCCGCATCCTGCAACATAAATTCAGAGTCGGATTTCACGATAGACGAAGAAACAGAGGAACTATAAAGTGCAATTTTACCATCCCATGTAGGCAATGCCTGGTATTCGGGTCGTATCTAGATGACGATCTTTGAGATCGGATAAAAGATATGATCTTGTGTTCACCCTCCCCGGGCACGTTAGCATCCGATAGTATAACCTTCAAAATTACAAATTTACCCCCGAACTGAGTTGCAATTTATTGTAAAAACTTGTCACCTCGACATAGCCGGATTATTTCATAAAATTCATTAGGCAAAACCTTAATGTTAGACCAAGCCGAATCATTTTTCATCCGGTCACTGATGTAGTCTTGAAACTTCTTTGAGAGTATGCACATGAATTCCGTTCCGGGAGTAATAATATTACGATCAGAAATTTCGGACTCTTTCTTTGGAAACACGGGTTTTCCTTCCCTTTCAAACTGCTTTCTCAGTTTTTCTTCAATTTCCTCCTGGAGACAGAATAACATACAAAAGCAACTTCAATGCTAAATTATCTAATTGTTTAAATACAAAAACAAAACAAAAAACAAATCGTACGACTATTTGATTGTTTTTGACAGCACCAAATCGGCTGGCCCGTTGCAAATTCATTTTCGCACGTGGAGCTACACCATCTGAAATGATAGGACATTCCGATAGTTAAAATTATATATACATCATGTATATATGTAAGGCGAAACCATTTAAGCATGCCAAATGATACGTTCAAATGTCGTAACTTTGTAAAGAAACAATCAAAGCTCGTAACTTTGTAATAAGATCAACTTTGTAATAATACGATCAAAGGTTGTAACATTGTATTAACATTCATTCTAATAAGGTCAAAACTTTGTAATAATACGATCAAAGGTCGTAACTTTGTAATAATACGGTCAAAAAGATCGAAACTTTGTAACAAGACGATCATTCTAATAAGGTCCAAAAACTTTGCTACAAGACCATTTTCTAAAACAGATCGAAACTTTTGAAACATCCCGAATCACACTACTCCATTTTAGTTTGATTTCATTATACTTCAACGTTACACGTTCAATCCAACATCAAAATTAATCGAAAAGAAACTACAACATCGTACCGATTGCAAAGAACAACATCTTGCGCGGTCTGACGATCTCGATCAGTCGATCAACGTACTCAAACATGCTGCTAAAGACATCCTCAAAAGTTGTGGGTGGAAACAGCTGAAAAAATACACCCACATATATTCAGAAACCCCTCCAAAAAAGATTTTTAAAAACAAAAAAAAGAGTAAAAGTGAAATCTGGAGAAGGAAGTGTGAAAAGACATTATTATCCTCGGGGTGAAAACAGGGGTGGATAATCCCATTCATGTCCAGGTAAAAGTTGTCGAACTCGATTCCGTTAGGGTTTGTGTCTTCCACCTGCGCTACTACTTTCGGATACTTGTTCACCAGCCACCGGTAAAACAAAGGCACACCCATTTTTTTTAACTTCTTTTACTTTTTACAGAGCACAGTAATTTCAGGAACGTAAGGGTATATGGAGCCTAGAAGATGATGCTTCAGGGAGTGGAAGGGGTAAATAATGCTGGGTTTCTTACTTTTTTTTACACGTGGATCGAGGAGGAATGTGAAAAGGGTTGTCAGTTGTCACCTCTTCCTTTTCACCGCCATTTTTTTACTGTTTTCCAGTACACTTAATTTTTCGGGGTTCTTTTGAATGAATAAAAAGGTTTAGGGACGTAATTGCAATTTCATCTTTTGGTAAATGACACAAAGTTACAAACTTTGAAATTGAAATCCAAAAACACAAACATGCATGTAAAGAAAAAAAAAAACAGAATTGTTCATAGCAAAAACGAATCAAGAAACGACTCGTAAAGCCGAGAATCGAACGACCCTATACCCTGATTCATCGTTAACCAACGTTACATTCTAAACGAATCAAGCCCTACTAAAGGCGACAGCAATGCGAAACTCGTTGTTCAACCCCCGCAGATCAACGTAGTCGTAAATCAAGATTCCACCCGGTGTGAAGATTAACAGTGCTCTTCTTCTTCTCTGGATCTAACAAAGGTCTTTAGAGTAGTTAACATTCCCTTGCTGTTAAAAGTCTTAAACTTCACCAACCGCGGCTCGTAAAATCTCGGGCTCTCCCTCGGCCCGAACTTCCTGTCCACCTTGTTGGACCCGGCCCGTTATCTATAGAGGGTTTCACTCTCCAATCATCGCATGCACTTCGATCAGTTGTCCAGAACTTTCTATCCTCCTGGGCCGACCAAACCCTGTTGTTCGTACGAAGACCTCGAAAGTCGTCTGCACGGTTACGCTCGGGTATCTGTTCTCGAGACTGAAACCTTTAAACAGAAGATATTTGATAAATAACGTGTAAACCCGAAAAAAAAATCTGCATAAAGTTTCGATTTTTTTGAACCTGTTGCCATAAGGAGCTTCATGCCAAAGTACCGTCATTTCCGTTAGGTCTGCTTCGATTATGGTCTACATAGAACAACACAAGTTGTATATAAGTGCTTTTAAATCGTACAGACGAAGCAATCGAGCATCGGGATTCATTTGAAATCAGTCACCTTCTCTGGAATGATAACATTTTCAAGGAGTCGAGGGACGTTTGCATGGCTTTGATTCATCTCGTAGAACACATATCTGATGAGATCCTCGGTCATCAGATGCACAGTACCTTTAATGCCCTCGCTGAAATTCGTTACGTCAAATTCGACAAGGGTTTAAAAGCAAAGATATAGAGAGTAATCGGAGCAAGCATCATCACAAAGCTTACTGTAGAAATATGTTCGAAATTCTAAGGCAGGACGCTGCAGCAGGGCGTTGCGCAGCTGGCGATTTCCTGGCAGGATGCAGCATCTCCTATTTTTGGTAATAAACCAAAAATTGAATATCTCTTTCCATACTTATCCGATTGAGGTGATTCAAAAGGCTACGGAATCCTTGGAGTACAAGGAACCTATTCCTACCATAAATCGACGTCCAGGTCCTCTATAAAAGGACGCTCGATCAGATGCATCGAGGAGGAGAGAGAGCGGGGGGCGCGATGTAGCGCGAGAGAGAAAGAACCGAGAGTTCTATACTTCTTTAGAGATTAAACTTGTAATCGCTTACACCTTGTTGGTTCTAGGGTTACTAGGAACAGTTGTAATCTCGTTTTCATATAATAAAGAAGAAACACCCCTCTCTCCGAGCACGTAGGTTTCTGCTGCTGCGCAGCACGAAATCGAAGCTCGTAAAATCTTGTCTTGTGTGTGTTGTTTATCGTGCTATTATATTCTTGTGAGTTCACATATACGTGAGTGATTGTGAGCTGGAGAGTCAAATCATATTCGTTCGGTTTTGAGTTGTTCACATCGTGTGGTTTATGAAAGTCCAATTTGATCGGATTTATTCGGTTGGTTGGACCTTGTTGTGCGAATCCTCAACAAGTGGCGCCGTCTGTGGGAAGATAAATCACGAGAAGATGCTGAAGCTTGGATCGAAGAAGGATGATGAGGACAAGGCGTCGACAAGAATAACTTTGGTCCTTGGCGGATCGAAGGCAAGGCGATGAAAACACAGCAGGAGGTTGCTGCTAGCACTGCCATTCTCCAGGCAAGGGGAACTGAAAAACCTATGGATGATGCAGCTGACGCTGCAGCAGCAGGTACTCAGGCAGGCCCTGCGGCAGGACGTAGTTTTCGGCAGGTACTGAAAAGGCAGGCACTATGGCAGAACCAGAAGGCAAGGGTTGTTCGCAGGGGCACTACGACGATGATTAGGTGTCTTGGAGGCACGTTAATTATTGTTGTGTCCAAGGAGCCGGCTGTCGAGACGTCACGGCAGGAACTTGAGAAGGTACTCAAGGGAACTTCAGAAGAGGAGTCGGAAGAGTGGGAACGAGGCATCATCTCATGAAGGCACGGTGTCACGACCAGCCTCTTCGTGACCTTGCACAAAGGCAGTATTGTGGTGGCAGCAGCAGGTAGGCAACACCTGCGGCAGAGTTAAGGCAGCACCTATGGCAGTAGCTACGGGAGTAGTTGCGGTAGAGTCTGTCGTCACTTCGAGTGACAAGGGAACTTGGATTACATTCATTCTGATCTCCGGGCCCATCTAGAACAGGGACAAGGGATGATGGAAAGTATATCTTGTTCATCATGCCGGGCAGCGGCAGAGGCAGCAGGCAGTGGCAAGGACTGCGGCAGCAACTGCGCTGGGGTAAATCGCAACAGCGATTACCGGATTAAATAGCCTCAGGGTGTTCAAACATCGCTGAAGGTGAAGGCATCGGCGGATGGGGTCGCTCATGGCAGCGGCAGAGGCATTGTCGAAGGCAGTGGCAGAGGCAGAGGCAGTAGCATTGACTGCGGCAGCAACTGCGCTGGGGTAGATCGCATCATCGACTACCATATTACCAAACTTCAAGATGAAGGAAACATCGTTGAAGGTGGAGACAATGGCCAAGGCATCGTCGATGGCAACGGTAAGGGCAGCAGCAATGGCATTGCCATTGATTGCGGTAGCGAATGCCGTGGGGTAAATCGTAGAATCGATTACCGGACTAAAAGGCTTCAGGATGATCAATACATCGCTGAAGGTGGAGGCAACACTAAACGCAGCAGCTGCAGCAGTGACAGTGGTTCTGAAGGCAGCAGCTGCAGCAGCGACTGTCATGAAGAAAATCGTAGCAACGACTACTATGATTGATAATACTCAACATAAAACTGATCGGGAGGGTATCGGTTGTCCAATTATGCAGAAAGGAGGATCATTCATCAACCTAAGAGGTTTGCACAAGTTGATTGTGTAAAATGCTCTAAAGGTGGAAGAAGGTGCGAATGATAATGTCATTCATCAACCTAGGAGGTTTGCACGAACTGATGTTGTGTACAATGCTCTAATGGTGGAAGAAGGTGCGAATGACAGGTTAGTGTTGCTAATTTTAAGGTGGAGTTGCGCAACTTCCCTCAGGCAGCACTTTATACTTTCTGTGGAGGATTGCCCTGCGGCAGGGTGTACTGTCGCAGCAGCCAGGGCAGCAGTGCCTTATGCAATGGCATTGGGAAGTCTCATACATGCTATGGTGTATAGCAAGCCTGATATTGACCAGTGTATGGGTGTGATATCGAGGAGTATGAGCGGGAGTCACTGGTGGCAGTTCGAAGGTTGTTGAGGTATGTCAATGTAACCATTGGTTACGATTTCACGTCCAAGAAGATGGAGGTCGAGGATGATGCTCGAATTGGATGTGGGGATGTTGATTTTGGTAGTCTCGATACTAGAAAATCAACAAGGATTGTTGCTGGTGTAGCAGCCGCTGCGGCAGGGGTTACACATAGAGCGGATGTTGGTGCAAGGCGTACCAAGGAGGATTGGTTCGAATTGATGATTCTTACCACCACTAATCTACTCAAGGAGAAGCAACAAGGCTTGAAATCTGTCCGGTAAAAGAGGCAGAGGGTTTCCACTATTTCCAAGTGGAGGCAGAGACTACTATTGCCTAGGCAGAGGCAATAGGGATTACCGTAGAGCCAAGTGTCAAGGCAGTGACATTTGAAGGTGGATTTGGTGTCAAGTTGTTCGTTGCTTATAGATTAGTGATGGTTCACTTTGTTTCAAGGAGAGAAGATGGACTTCTTCTTAGTAATGCTTGTTCAAGCTTAGAGGTAGGGAGACTTCTTGGAAAGGCTTGGTTAAGTAGGAACAACCACTGTACACACAAGTGGTAACCACGGCAGCAGTAGGTACTACTGCACGAACTCTACAGGTAGACGTGTGGTGTAACTACCGGGAAGCACAAATCATTCAGTGTGGTAGGGTACAGGCATGGCAGGGTCTGCCATATGGCATGGCAGGGTCTGCCATATGG
The DNA here is from genome assembly GCA_954870475.1 of Euphrasia confusa. NCBI lineage: Eukaryota > Viridiplantae > Streptophyta > Magnoliopsida > Lamiales > Orobanchaceae > Euphrasia > Euphrasia confusa. Next base: position 257,581 of record OX940965.1, read on the forward strand.
CATGGCAGGGGCAGAGACGACGTTCTTCTGCCGGATATAACAAGATGAAGCGGTTATGCTAAGACTCTTGTTATGGTGATGTGATGCATGGGGTTGATTAGACTCGTTCGAGATACTTCAACAGGATATAATGCTTCTCGAGGTGGAGGCATTGGCTATGGTAGAGACTGCATGCAGAGACTACGATAGCGACTACGGTAGCAACTACCGCAAGGGCGATTGCGGCAAAGAGTACCAGTAGGGACGTGCATCGGCATCTGGTCCCACGTGAACTATTTCACAAGCTTCTGAGCATTGTGAAGGGGCTGCAGTAGGCATTACGATGCTATTGCAAGGTTCAAGGGCAGCGACAAGACTCAGGCTGCGGCAGGCAGTTCTGTGAGTTGTTGACTTGGAGGATTCACGCTCTGGTGTTATCCAGAGGTGGGGAAAGGTGATCTACATCAACTTTCCGGGATATGAAAATGGTTTGAGCTCCATATTTCATGTCGGAAATGCATGTTTGCATCAAGTCCCAAGTGGACATCTCGCAATGCTGAAATCGCGCAGGAGCTGCGGCAGGCACTTTCGTGATGCTGCAGGGGTTGTGGCAGGCACTTTCGTGCTGCTGCAGGGGGCCAAGTTAGGCAGCGAGATTCAGACTGCTGCAGGCAGTGCTGTGAGTTGCTAACTTGATGAAGTCATCTCTGGAGGTTTCTGGAGGTGCGGGAAGGTGGAGTGCCATCTACTTTCGGATTATGACTAATGTCAGGTACAGGTTCTTGATGCCGCATGGTGGTGTTGAAGAATTTGGGAATGCAATACCTATGGCAGGTGTTGCGGTAGTATTGGGCATGGCATGTTCTGCCTAATGTCAATACTAGGAGAAATATGATCGGGTATGATCATATGACAGCAGTGTGATTCGAAATCATACTGGATTGGAGTCGAATGATCGGGTTTGATCATGGCATGGTGAATAAGGTGTCGTAGCTAGCAAAAGGAGTTGTTTGGATTTTGGCTTGTCTGGGTTGAGCAGTACTTGATCACTACTGCAAGATGGTGGACATGGGTTTAGAAGTTTGAACAAGGTGGAGATTTGTAGAAATATGTTCGAAATTCTAAGGCAGGACGCTGCAGCAGGGCGTTGCGCAGCTGGCGATTTCCTGGCAGGATGCAGCATCTCCTATTTTTGGTAATAAACCAAAAATTGAATATCTCTTTCCATACTTATCCGATTGAGGTGATTCAAAAGGCTACGGAATCCTTGGGAGTACAAGGAACCTATTCCTACCATAAATCGACGTCCAGGTCCTCTATAAAAGGACGCTCGATCAGATGCATCGAGGAGGAGAGAGAGCGGGGGGCGCGATGTAGCGAGAGAGAAAGAACCGAGAGTTCTATACTTCTTTAGAGATTAAACTTGTAATCGCTTACACCTTGTTGGTTCTAGGGTTACTAGGAACAGTTGTAATCTCGTTTTCATATAATAAAGAAGAAACACCCCTCTCCCCGAGCACGTAGGTTTCTGCTGCTGCGCAGCACGAAATCGAAGCTCGTAAAATCTTGTCTTGTGTGTGTTGTTTATCGTGCTATTATATTCTTGTGAGTTCACATATACGTGAGTGATTGTGAGCTGGAGAGTCAAATCATATTCGTTCGGTTTTGAGTTGTTCACATCGTGTGGTTTATGAAAGTCCAATTTGATCGGATTTATTCGGTTGGTTGGACCTTGTTGTGCGAATCCTCAACACTTACATTGGACACTCCATTGCGATTGCATCCTCGATCTTCGTCGAGGCCGTTTCAGTCCCGTCGTCAAAGAAAAGTCGACTCTCGTGTCTGACAAATAAAAGATCGAGAGACTCTAAATTCCTCTGTTTCTCTTCATCCGTGAGCTCGTTTTCAAGCATCTTCGTCTCGGTTAGAAGCCGTTCTTCGTCTATAAATGGGAGCTTCGTGATTCCCTGCTTCAGGTATCTCTTCCCATCGGTGTCGGTCTCGAATTCTGCATATTATAGAGAGTCGAGAAAAATATTTAAAATTTCGTTGGAATCCATCTGAAAAAATGTAACATGAGCAATTGAGCATGACTAACCCGTTGGATAAAAGTCGATAATATTGGAATTCGGGTCGATCATTAGTCCCTTGTATGCCGAAGGTAGTGCATGAGCGCTGTATATTCATCGACTCATCGTAACAAAGTTTTATACAAAATTAAAAATAAACGAAAAATGAAAAAACAACAAATCACCTCATAGGAGGAAGAACTGCCAATAGCTGATCGAATGGTTTGAAGGGCGAACCTCTCTCAAACATCACTCTGGTCTGAGAAATTCCTCGAAAATCAGAAGCCAACGGGCCATAGTGATACGGGTAAAACCTATCATACGTAGTTCATCACATCAATATGATTTTTTTTTCATTTTTCAACAGATTTCCGAAAATGAAGAAAAAATGATTGCGAGAAAATATACCACGTCCACGATGGAACACTTGAAAAATAGGATAGAAGAACCCAATGAAGCCCCTCGACAAATTTATCAACCACATCTCTCCTTGTAGCCTCAACATCTTGAGAGTTTTGAACGTTAAACTTTATTTCGTAATATCTTTCCCTCCAACCAGGCGTCCCGAATTTCACCTATAACATATATACATCCAATGAGTATAGATATATATGTATCATTCTTTAGAAAATATATTTACGAACTTGATCCGGTTTTTGAGCCCCGTCTCTGAACAAATCGAATTGGTTTTGGACGTAGTCTTCCAGTTTCTGATTTAGCTCAATAGTATTGTTCATAACCTGAAATACAATTAAACAACGAAATTCGGAAATGACATATATATATATCTAACAAACGTAAATGAAAGATAAGATTAACAACAACAAATACCATGTCAAAATCAATAGGCGACGAAGATACTCTCAACTCCTGCCAATATAGTTTCACATCATCTAAATACGAGTTTCTTAAGGTGAAGTACAGAATACAAAATTTTAAATAAGTAGGCGTACTTCGGGAGCATCGGCATCTGAACTTCTTCCACGCTCGTTGAGAATGCGCCTCTGCCTTTTTTCTCTTATCTGACACCTTTTGCAGAATATTTTCTCCTCGTACGAACTGACCGCAAGCATGAAACTCTCGACTCGTTTCAGATTCAAATATCCGCCTTTTTTATCGTCAGCCTATTTTCAGTCTAAGTATTAAGCGATCAACCACAGAATGAATATGAGTTTTATTATAGCAGATACCTTTTGCATGTCGATCAAGTAACCTCCGAAGTTCCAAAACTCTGTCTTGTAAACATGCATCAGCAAATCCATACAGCCCTGTCAACACCAAGATATTAAAAACAGGTAAAGATAAGTGTACATATGGACAGTTGACTAGTTAATACAAGAACCTCGTGCATTTGCAAGCTTGGAATTTGTGGTAGAAAATCATTTCCGGCAAAGAAGCAAATGAAGATGAAGTCGTCGATAATTCTCTCGAGATCACTTTCGGAGTTATCCGCGTTAGTAACGTCCAGATCCAACGCCAAGTATTCCCGAAGCACCCATATATGAAGAAACTGCATGCAGCGAATTCAAATGTATTCAACGAGTGAAAGTAAAATAGTAAAAACAATTTATCGTACGGGGTAAATTATTTATGACATACTCCATAAGGTTGCGGTTTCATTTCACTGCGACGAGCTTCCTCGCTTGTGTCGAAACTTGATTCGATAACTAGTTCGGGCCTTGATTTCTGGCACATGTGCTATGCAGAACGAATAATTATTCATTTATTATGAAAATACGGAGTAATGTTAATAAGCACTTTCAATACCTCCTCGAACCATTTCTTCATGTTCTTCAAACGAGCACGCTCTCTATTTATACTTGATTCTATAGATGTTACGTAATTATATTGATTCACGGGATACGAGGCCACCTGCCGGAAATATAGGAATAGATAACAAAGTGATATATTTAAGAACAAAAGCAAGTCGTAAATCGTAAATACAACACACAAAAACCTCTCTGAGAATGGAGAAATGGATTTCGTGTGTGGCCAATGCTAGCATGATCAAGTCCGCATCCTGCAACATAATTGCATTGTCGGATGACTCAGATTGCACGAAAGACGAAGAATAAACGGAGGAATATAAAAGTGTAATTTTACCAGCCCATGTAGGCAATGCCTGGTATTAGGGTCGTATCCAGGTGACAATCTTTGAGCTCGGATAAAAGATATGATCTTGTGCTCACCCTCCCCAGGCACATTAGCATCCGATAGTATAACCTTCAAAATTACAAATTTACCCCCGGGTTGAGTTACCCCGACATAACCGGATTATTTCATAAAATTCATTAGGCAACCTTAAGGTTAGACCAAGCCGGATCGTTTTTCATCCGATATCTGATGTAGGCTTGAAACTTCTTTGACAGTATGCACATGAATTCCGTTCCGGGAGTAATAATATTACGATCAGATATCTCGGATTCTTCCTTCGGAAAAACGGGTTTTCCTTCCCTTTCGAACTGCATTCTAAGTTTTGCTTCCATTTCCTCCTGGAGGCAGCATAAGATACGAAAATCAACTAAATTTTTTAATACAAAAATAAAAATAAAAATCGTACAGCCATTTGACTGTTTTTGGCAGAGCCAAATCGGCTGGCCCGTTGCACATTCATTTTAGCCCGTGGAGCTACACCATCTGAAATTATAGGACATTCCAAATGTTATAAATATATCATATATTTATGCAAGAAAAATCGATTTCAGAATTTTAAATGCGGCAATCCTCTGCTTCTGATTTTTTTTTGTTTGAAAGAAGTAAAAATTGTGAAGGCCGTCTTTCCGAAAAGGTCAAAACTTGGTAATAATACAATCGAAGGTCGCAGCATTGTAATACAAATCAAATGTCGTAACTTTGTAATACGAAGATCATTCTAATAAGGTAATAATACGATCAAATGTCATAACTTTTTAATAAGGCGGTCATTCTAGTAAGGCCAACTCAAAGGTCGTAACATTGTAATGTACGATCAAAGGTCATAACTTTGTAATAATACTGTCAAAGATCGAAACTTTGTAACGAGACGATCACTATAATAAGGTTGAAAACTTTGCTACAATACCATTTTCTAAAAAAGATTGAAACTTTAAAACATCCCATATCATACTATACCATTTTTAGTTCGACTTCTTTTCCTGCTCGGTTATAACTCAACGTTACACCTTCAATCCAACATCGAAATTAATCGAAAAGAAACGACGAAATCGTACCGATTGCAAAGAACAACATCTTGCGTGGTTTGACGATCTCGATCAGACGATCAACGTACTCACACGTGCTGCTAAACACATCCTCAAAAGTTGTGGGTGGAAATAGCTGAATAAAAACATATACTCACACATATATTCAGAAACCCCCCAAAAAAAAAACAGAATTTTAAAAATGGAAAACAGAGTAAAAGTGAAATCAAAAGAAGGAAGTGTATAAAGACTTTATTATCCTCGGGGTGAAAACATGGGTGGATAATCCCATTCATGTCCAGGTAAAAGTTGTCGAACTCGATTCCATTAGGGTTTGTCTCTTCCACTGGCACTACTACTTTCGGATACTTGTTCACCAGCCACCTGTAAAACAAAGGCACACCCATTTTTTTTTACCTTTTACAGAGCACAGTAATTTCAAGAATGTAAAAGGGTGGAAAAGATGATGTAGTTTCGGGGAGTGGAGGAGGTAAATAATGCTGGGTTTTTTCTTTTTAACCTTGGATCGAGGTGGAATGTGAAAAGGGTTGTGATTTGAGTCATCTCATTCTTTTTAACCGCCATTTTTTTTTACTGTTTTCGAGTACACTTAATTTTTGGGGGTTCTTTTGAATGAATAAAAAAGTCGAGGGACGTAATTGCAATTTCTTCTTTTGCTAAATGACACAAAGTTACAAACTTTGAAATTGAAATCCAAAAACACAAACATGTAAAGAAAAACAGAATTTGTTCATAGCAAAAACGGATCAAGAAAGGACTTTTAATGTCGAGAATCGAATGACCCTATTACATTCTAACCGAATCAAGCCCTACTAAAGGCGACAGCGAAGTGTGTTGGTTATTTTTGTATAAAATGTCTAAATCCGAAACATAAATAAAATAAAATCTGGACTAGAACAGTACTACTGATCTTTACAATTCCAGAATAAAATTAAATAAAATAATTAAATAAATTAACCTTTATCGGGCTTCGAACAGAAACTTGTTGCGGGTAGTCGAGGCGCTTTCGCTATCCGCAAGACTTAAACGCCCCGTGTATGCTACGGTTTTGCGACGTTAGTCCCCAAAGATACAACGACTTTCAATCGTCTTCTAGTCTGAGGCACACCCGCTAGAAGCTCCGGCGAACAGGGAAAGAGCGAACCGAGAATATGCAAATGCAAGGAACTAATATTGTCTACACAATATTCTAATTATATGAGAATGCACTTAGAGAGAAGAGATGTGGGATATGTTCAATGGGATGAATTATCTTCTCAACAAAGATATATTTTATTAAATATATAAATAAAATTCTGATGACTTTTCAAGTCTTTGGGCCGACTATTCAAATTCCATACAACCCATATTGGGCTGACTATTTAAATTTCGTACAACACATTTAGGCTAGCCCAACAGCTTAACCCAATTAAATATTTCAACTAATTTACTCAGCCCAAAGGCTAGCAAGCCCAAACCATAATAACCAACGTGTTATTATTTAACAGGCCCAATACAAATTAAATTTGTACTTTGTCAAACTTTTATAGGCCCAAGAAAATTCTCGGTGGCCTAAGTCCAAATCATTATATTCCAATTGACCAAGAATAAAATTCAAATCAATGGACTTAATCAAAGTTGAAACATTTCACTACTCCTCATATAATACCACGAAAGTATTAGTTTTCTCTCCACGTTCAATGTGGGATTATGACTTTTCACCTTCTCAACAATTAATACAAAGACCTTTTATAATGGTTCTCACAAACTCATTATCAACCACATTTCGATGTGGGATGAGACCTTACAATTCTCATTCAATAATGCCTTTTCACTTGGCTAATTCATTATTTATTTCTCACTCACCGAAAAATCGGATATTGACGAAATAAAATACTATAATTAACTACGCAACATCGTAGAAAATTATCAACAAATTAATTCCAACGTGAATTAATATTTAGCCACAAAAAATCGGTCAAATATTGGTCAAACCAAATATTTTATTCCAATTTTTCCAACAAAGCGAAACTCGTTGGTCAACCCCCGCCTGAACCCCCACAGGTCGACGTAGTCGTAAATCAAGACTCGATTATCCCTGACCATCCGATTCCACCCGGTGTGAAGAAATTCATGTTGATAAAAGAAGTTCATGTTGATTGAAGGTACGTATGTTGTTGATGTTGAGGGTTTGGGTGTTTTGGGTTGTGTTATGGGATGAAAGAAAGAATAGATGTTGAAATAGAAATAGAATTTTGAATTGTGGTAAAGGAAAGTGTTGGTTCAAGTTCAATTTGTTTCATAACAGGGGAAGGAACTACTATATCTTAATACTTTCTTAATTTAACATTGTCTTCTATAAATTAATAATGTTATATTGTAAAATTATTTATGACATACCTCATAAGGTTGCGGTTTCATTTCACTATGACAAGCTTCCTCGCTTATGTCGAAATTTGGTATGCTTGAGTTAAGCTCGATCGATTAGTTCGTACTAATGGTGAAGGTAGACCCAACAGCAGCCCTAGTCAGGTCATTTGGCTTCAAGTTCATGCAATTGTTATCTTAGATTTTGCAAGTCGAACATCGCTGAAATTTCGCATGAAATAAAATTTCGATTTCAATAGTGTCCAAGTTTTTTACATCACACTACTAAGTATTTTTACATAATATATTCGTATGCATAATTTATTTTAGTGATTTTACGATATAATTGTATAATTATAATTTTGATCAAGGAGCCAATGATCGAGTGAGGTTGAGTTTTTCGCTGTCGCCTCTTAAAACAAAATGGTGCGGGCACAAAGTGCCATATAAATATACTTTTAGGGAGCAAAGTGCAAAAAGAGAAACAACTTTATGCATATTGTCAAATAAGTATAATTGAAGGGCCCAACTGCAATATTCCAATTACGCTTGGAAACGTAATAAAGAAGAGCTTGCAATATTTCTTTGGGTGAAAAATTAACGGTAAGTAGAACAGTAGTTAAGATTTAAGTGACTTTAAGGGAACAAAAAAGTGTTTTCTGTATTTGTAGGACTAAACTGAAATGCGAAAAACATATGCGGGGTCATAGTGCAATTTATGATAAATTTGGGGTACACAGTCCCTCTCATTTATTTTTCTACTTTGTAGTCTCTGCGGAAACAACTTCGACTGCTGCTCACCCATGGAGGAATCTACGTCGTACCCACCGATCGAGCCCTCCACTTTCGACCTCATCGTGATCGGAACAGGCCTACCGGAATCCGTAATCGCCTCCGCCGCATCTGCCGCCGGGAAAACCGTTCTTCATCTCGACCCTAATCCGTTTTACGGCAGCCACTCTGCCTCCCTCCCCCTCGACGGACTTATCTCCTTTCTCCGACTCCAATCTCAGTCCCAAACACCGGAAACTGATGGTGTTACTACTCCCCTCTTGACTCGCCCCCTCTACTCCGACACTGAATTCAACTCCTACTCCTCTGAACTCGACGAATCTTCCAGAAGCTTCAACCTCGATCTGGCGGGCCCTCGCGTCTTCCTGTGCTCCGATTCCATGATTAATTTGATCCTAAAGACCGATATTAATCAGTACATGGAGTTTAAGAGCGTGGGCCCCTCCTTCCTGAGCGACGCAGATGGTAAATTGGAGAGTGTTCCCGACTCTCGGAGCGCCATCTTTAAGGACCGAACTCTGTCTCTGCCTGAGAAAAACAGGTTGATGAAGTTCTTCAAGCTCGTGCAGGGGCATATTGGGAACGAGAGTGAGGAGGATACGATTTCTGAAGAGGATTTGGAGAGTCCATTTCTCGATTTCTTGACCAAAATGGGATTGTCGGAGAGGCTGAAATCGTACATATCGATTCCTCACCCCACCTCTCCATTTCGTTAGTTTGAGTTCTTATGTTTCTGTTATTTCTTTTCTTATGCTGATTTGATTTGCTTCTTTTTTGTGCACAAACAAATGTTGCACGTGCCTTGGTTATTTCTACTGTGATGGCTTAGACGATTCATTGTTTTTGATTAGGCACATTTGACTTCTTTGCTTTCTAATTTAATCATGAATGTTGATCCTTTGGTTGCTTGAATGTGTAGGTGATTAGTTAGTGGTGTTTCACACGCACATAAACACACACAATGTTTATGTATCTTCAAATGGAGTCTGAATATATTGTATTAAGTTTTTGTATTTAAAATGTGTAGTACTAGATTTGATCCACAATAATCCCTACTAGGTTGCATTCTTTCTGACTTGCATACTGTTTATCCTTCAGGATTATCTTGTACGCAACAGTGTTGGCTGATTATGATCAGAGAAACTTGGAAGTTTGTAAAGATGTTATCAATACGAGGAATGGGATAATTCGATTGACACTTTACCAGTCGTCCATTGGCAGGTCAGTTCTCATCTGTTACTTACCTTGAACTGCTGGAAAGATTTCCAGAACAAAATCTAGCAGTTGCTGACATTTCATATTTATCATGGAAAACCTTTTCTACCCAGAGTTTGTCACATAAAATTCCTGATTTTTTTTTGTATGTTTAATGAGTGGGCTGTATATTCAATAAATATACCCCCTTTCCTATCTTTGCTAGAAAGTGTATGATAATATGATGTGGGTCAATGCGCAGAAAGATTCATATGTATATTATCAGAAAATGCATACCCCAAAATGATTTCACATACTCTTCAAGGGTGAATCTCATCAAAATGCTATTTCTTCTTAATTCTTGTTTTTTAATAGTTATTTGCACTTATTAACACATTACTCTCCTTTTAATTTCATTAGAAAGCAAATTAATCAGTATAATCACAATATCGCATTATGCTGTATGATGCGATATTGTGATTTATACATATGTAAAATTATGTACGGTAATGTACCTTTATAACTTTAAAAACTGAAAATTTTACTAGGTTATACAAAGCCATGTGATAATCTCAATATTCCTAACTGGCTTAAGAACTGGAGTCGAAAAGGGCCTTAATTAGAAATTTTTGCTCAACATTTATAGGTTTCCTAATGCAAATGGTGCTATAATATACCCCATTTATGGTCAAGGGGAAATATCTCAAGCCTTTTGTCGCCGTGCTGCTGTCAAGGGTTGCATTTATGTAAGTACAATTTGCATATATTGGATTCTTGGATGGCTGACCATTTTTGCTTATTCATTGCATTTTGCCGATGCTTATTATGGCCAATTTATTATATTTTTATTATATTTTTGTCTTTTGTCGTATTTATGTGTGAGTGTGCAAAAATGATAGTGTAATACATATCTTTTTTTTTATGATGGTGAGAATTTCTAGTTTAAGGCAATCTTAGAAGTTAGAAGAATTTTGCATTAGGAATAGTTCAAATGAGAAAGCCGAAGGGAGTAAAGTGAACTTGTAGGAGATTTATAGGCAAAATAATACTCTTATAAAACAATACTCTTGTTGGATTATTCTTTTTTTAAAGTTTTAATGGATAGTGTTTATTTTGTGTGTACTTGTTTCATGCTACTCACTACCATGATCATTTATAGCGCTTTGGTACTTTCTAATGCACTAATTTTATTTTTAATTTTTTACACTTACAGGTTTTGCGGATGCCCACAGTTTCTGTGCTCATGGATAAGGTTTGCATGTTTTTTGTTTCCAGATGTATTGTTCTATGGCATGTCATCATCAGCTTTATACTTTTTGTGACACGTATATTTCCCTATCTGATATTGCTAGGAGATTTATATAGTTTCTTATTGATTTGGATTTTTTCCTAGGATACTGGTACCTATAAGGGTGTGAAGTTAGGTTCTGGTCAGGAGTTATTCAGCTCTAAGCTGATTCTCGCCCCACATTTCACAATCCCATCAAGTTTGGCACCTACTGAACAAGTGACAAATTCTCATGATGTTAGATTTTCTGATACCAAAGAGAAGGTTGCCCGGGGAATTTGCATTTCGAAGACTTCAGTAAAACCAGAAGTTGCTAATTGTCTTGTGTTCTTCCCTCCCAAAAGTAAACTCTATTTTTATTAGTTATTAATGTATTATTGTAAATAATATTTCATTTGCTAATTTTTCTTCTTCTGTGCAGCATTGTACCCACAACAAATTACGACTGTTCGTGCACTCCAGTTGAGTGGCAATGTGGCTGCTTGCCCCTTTGGGATGTACGTTCCATGTCATAATTGCCTTTATGTGTCATTGATATTTTAAATAATAACCTTCACTTCAATTATGTAGTTCATTTGAATATACAAAATATGAATCAGAGTATGAATTTACATTTCACAACGTGAGGTTGTTCTATATTTAGTACACAGAACAATGATAATTATTTTGTTGCTCTATTTAGAGATTTTAGTAAAATGTATTTGTGTTTGTAACCAGAATATGGTTTGACATGCTTTTAAATTAAATGTTTCATTCTTAGGTTTGTCACTTATCTGTCAACAATATGTGACAATGCTGTAGAAGGAAAGAAATTGCTAAATGCCGCCATAAATGCACTGTTCTGCAAGCCTATATCTGGGAACCCTGAAAACATTGGGACAGAAAATTCATGTGAGCATACGGAAGGAAAACCATGTTTGCTTTGGAGTGCTCTATATATTCAAGAACTCACTACGGTTTGTGTCTTGCTCCCTCACTTTTTCATTGTAAAATACTCCAAGTTTCTTCATTGTCTTGAATGTACTCTGTTCAATCCATTTTTAGCACATGAGGTTACATGCAGGTAATCATTTGTTCCAAGCATCACTTGGAGGTTAATATCAATAATCTTTTAGTTTCTAGCACAAAAAAGCAGCTGTTGGGCATGGATTTATCTTATTTTATTTTATTTAGCTATCTATTTAATTAGGACTATTTAAGTAATTAGTGGGTTGTTGGGCTTGGATTTATCTTATTTTATTTTATTTAGCTATGTCTAAATTCTGTTGTTTGTTTCCCAAACTCTGGGAGGAGATAAAGACTCATGGCAGACTGATTATCTGATTTCTATCACTCTATCTTAACCATTGAAAAGTAACAAAAGTGATGATAGTTGCAGTTTCTTTGTGGTTTGATGACTCCTTATCGCTCGATATGTTTGTTTTTTTGTTTTCAGTCTCAAGTTGCTTTTCCTTCCATCATCAACACGTCCATGCCGGATGTACACCTACACTATAATAATCTCCTAGATGCAACAAAAAAGGTAACGGTTACGAACCACAGTTGCATAGATTTTACAGATTTTGTTATTTGTAATTTCACTATAATAGAGCAATCACTTGTGGTTTCTCATATGTGTATATACCCATGCCTGACTGAATTGAGAATCCGGGCTTCTCCTGATCTTAAAATCCTTTCTGTTACTTGCGACTAGCTAATAAAACCTTTTTTTTTTTTGTTTTGTTTTGTTTTCCCGCAGCTATATGAAGAAATATACCCCAATGAAGAATTCTTCCCATCGATAAGTGTATCTGATAATCTTCATGATCATAGTGATAATGAGGAGCCATAGAGAAACACGACTGCTTGAATTTGGGCCCCTTTTCTGGAGTTCTGGATTTTAGTCATTAGCTACGATATTGAAGATCATGAATTTGCAGAGGTTATATGATTCATATTCTCTCAGTTGTTATGAATATCACACTGCGTATCCTCTAATCATAGCCAGAAATTTCAAGAATGTAAAAGGGTTTATGGAGAAGATGATGTTGTTTCAGGGTATATAAAATGCTGGGTTTTTACACTTGTTGCCATTTTTTTTTTACTGTTTTCATGTGATATATATTAATCGAGGGATGAAATTGCAATTTCATCTTTTGGTAATGACACAAAGTTACAAACTTTGAAATTGAAATCCAAAGACCAAAACATGTAAAGAAAAAACAGAATTTGTTCATAGCAAAAACCGATCAAGAAACGACTCGTAACGTCGAGAATCGAACGACCCTATAACCCGATTCGTTACATTCTAACCGAATTAACCCTTACTAAAGGCGACAGCAAAGCGAAACTCGTTGTTTGACCCTCGCCTGAACCCCCACAGATCGACGTAGTCGTAAATCGAGACTCGATTATCCCTGACCATCCGATTCCACCCGGTGTGAAGATTCACAGTGCTCTTCTCCTTGTCTCCCCACTTGGAAAGTGTCATATTGTACTCTATCCCCTTCTCGTCGACCGCAATCACCTCAGCCTTCGACTTCTCCATCTCCTCCTCGGTCAGAAACTCCCTCAGCCGGTCAATGTCGGTCAACAACAGCCGGTTCTGGTGCTTGTCCACGTCAGCCAACTCCAGACGCTTCCGGTACAAGAAAACGGGCCGGGCCGGGCTGATCTTGGTCAGCAACTCCGGGGAGAGGTCCCTCTGCGGCTGCAGGGGAGTTGAGGCTCGATCGCTGTCAGGGGATTGAAGATTTGAATCTGCCCTGCTGCCCCAAAATGAAGCGATTGGAAATTACCGTCGTCAACAGGCCCTTCATGGCTACAGTCGATTGCCCGAGCATAGTTAGCTTTCGTTACGAGGGCATTCTTCCCCAATCCATCTCCTTCGGAGCACCTTCCGATCATCGCTGGAAATCAAATATAATTTTGAGATCTTTTGAGGATATATCCAACGAGTCTCCAACATGCTTCGACGAGCTAATCGGCTTACTCGATGCATTGAGTCAGTCTGAAGTATCTCTTTCACTTGATGAAAATTTGATTCACTGTTTGCGGAATCAGGTAGTTGGTGGTTCCGAAGCTAATAAGCTACCTGTTGTGGTGGAGCACTTGAGGGTTGAGGAGAAGAGGAACATCTTGCATTCATCTCCTGCAGATTTCTTGAACAGCGTGTTTCATATATTTCGACCAAGCTTCATACGCATGGACTTGTTCACCAAGCCAAAAACTGAATTTCGCCAAGCCCTAGAGATCCTCCTCGAGGAGAGGGGAATGGCGGAGTTCGATTTGTGACAACGTGTTTTGGAGGGAGTTGGCGTGGAAGCCTACTGCACGAGGGAAAGTGAATGGCGACAAATCTTGCAGAATTTAATCAATATGAGCTGGTGTCTATTTTATAAGATCATGTATCCACCATTTAATCAACAGCAGAAATATATATATACATAAAGCAGAAAGAAGCACTAATCAATTTATACACACGGGACGTTTGATAAATATATACGCGCAAACGCGAAAAAAACTGCATAAAGTTAGAATTTTTTGAATCGGCATCATCATATATACCTGTAGCCATCGACTTGTGCGTGGCCATGATTCATCTCATAGAACATGCATCTGATCATCGATGACACAAGAGATTACAGACCGGAAATAAAAAAAAACACTAAACACATGAATTCTTCGTCGAGCAAGGGAGAAAACGCCAGATAATTGTCGACCAACTTCGACACCTTGAACAAAGCCGACTGCGAGGGAGAAAACGCCTCGTCGCAATCGAACAACGACCCGTCCTCCAAGATCCTATGCACGCTGTCCACGTCAAACAAGGTATCGCCCGCGTGGCGAAAAGACGGGATCAAGAGATCGTCTGGAGACGCCTCGTCCAACTGCGATCCGATCCTCCTCTCCAGATCGAGGCGGCAAGCGACAGTACACTCGAGCACCACCGCACTTCTCAACAAGCCGAAAATGAAAGACAAAGGAACGACAAAGCTCTCGACGGGAAGAAGGCTCACGATCGTCTCGACTACAGATTTCGACTCCGGGTCGGATCTCGGATTCTTGCTTAGTTCTTCTTGCGCGTAGTTCACGAGAGATGCGCCTATACTTTCCGGTCTCACTCCTCTGCATTTCATGGCTAAAATGACCCTTTGGTATAAATCTACACGAAGGCCCAATCTCCCTCGGGCTTCGACTGTTTGCTCTGTGCATGCTTTGGAGTTTGGAGACTACAGCATCTATGCACCTCGTGATGATTCGGAGGTCGTCTGCTGGTGGGAGTAGGGTTTCGCATTGTCGAAGGACTTGGAGTGATGTCTTGAGGCTTTTGCATACGACAGTCTCGAGATACTCTTCAGCGACGCAGTATAGGCTGGCGACGTTTGCAGTGGTGATCTCGATGTTGATTCTGTAACAGAACTGGGCCGCCAGCTCGAACGACTCGGTAGGCTGAAAAGCTCGATTCTGGATATGCCACAATCACGGTTTTCAGATACCAACTTTCGGATCCGATAACTACGCGAGACGAGAGGGAACTGCAATCATAACCTGTCAGTGTTTGCATATGGAGTAGCAACTTACAAGAACCTGAACAAGTTGAGAAGTACTTATTTGTGCGTTTGAACCAAAAACCGAACTCAAAATCAGAAAATATCAACAACCCTTCTCCGTACTTTAAGAATCTGATTAAATTAAACAGAAGAGGCAGAAGTTCGCATTTTTTTACTCCAAAATTAGACAACTAAAGAACACGAATAAACGAAATGAAACCTATATGTAAAACGACCACCTAAGCATTCACATTTTCTTCAATTTTCCAGTTCAAAATAAAATAACAAACATTTTCACCTATTATAACTACTTTCGATATTCGGAATGAAGAATTGAAGAAGAAGAAAAGACTCGGTTAATCAATAAAAACACAATCTTTTTACCTTATGCAGATAGAATGTGCCCACTTCCACTTAATTTGTTATATCACTTGGAACATCTTGAAACACCCTATACAGAAGATTCAATCATAAGTGTCCTGTTAAACAAGATCATTCACACATAAATCGAAAGCTCGATCATGCGAGGAGACGAGAAAACAAACCATTCGTTGCAGCGTTGGCGGGCGAACTTGTCCATGCGGAAAAGGGATCCTAATTCCTAAAGGAATGAAAATGAATCCCAGAAAGATGAAATTGGAAGCTTATGAGAGAGAAAACAAAAACATAAAAAAGAATGTGTGTGTGAGAGAAAGTTGGTGTTGCAGAGTTTCTTTGGCGAATTTCGTCAAACAGTTTGTGTTCAAAATCACACACTGCAAAAATGTCCAAGGCAAAGGGGCCTGACTTGACTCTTGTGGGGTCATCCTCAAAAAATATTTAAATTAATTTATTAAATAAACTGTATATTACTGTATATTGTATTGAACTATTGAACTCATTTTCGAAATGCATTTCGTGCTTCTAAAGGGCGTAAATGGAGGACAAGATACTCTGTTTTTTTTTTCTTGGGAAATTAGTACAAAAAGGAAAAAAAGCGGGAAAGAGTAAGTCGTTATTTATTCAAAGTCTAAATGTCATACAATTTTAGGTTGTAAACGACAATAAAATTCCGGTGTGGTTGAAAAATGTAAAAAATAATAAACGTTGAAAAATGTAATTAACACTATAGTGTAAGATGATAATGATTATAGATCATAGTATAATTGTATTTTCAATTTTAATTTACTCCATTAAACTTAGGTTATTAATTGTAATTATTTTAATTTTATTTTATTTATCATAAGTATTTACTTACACACTTGTTCATTTAATACGTTAATTTATTAATATTACTCAAATTTATTTAGTTATATACTTTATAAAGTATAGGAGTAATTTTTTATCGATTAAAAATATATATATGAAAAAAACTAATATTATGTTTGAATCAATTTTTGTTGTATCTATTTCATTCATGCCAACAAATTACTTTTTGTGCATTACGATAGCAACAGCCAATCCTTTCATGGCTACTATTGATGCCCTAAGTATAATAAAGACATTTTTTTTTATTTAATTTTAGCTCATTTTTTTTTATTGAAAAGTTTAGGGACTTAATTTTAAAAATGTTACAAGTTCAAATTAGCCGTTTCTGTTTGCTTCTCTGTTTTCGACTAAACATTATTAGTCGAAATCAAACCCTGGTAAAGACGACAGCCAGGCAAGGCTCGAGAACCGACCACCCCCCTCGCTTGAATCCCTACAGCTTGATATAATCAAACCGCGGTTAGGAGCAATTGCAAAATGTCTCTAAGTCTCTACAACACGCTCAGCAGTCATTTTAGATTTTTTTTTAAAAAAAAAATTGGAATAGTAAAACCGACTTCACCAATAGTCGCGGCTGCCGGCTGGTGCTCGTACCGTCTTCACCTCAAAAGTCTGCATGGTTATCTCGACTCCAATTTCCGGATTTTGATGCACCCTTACCAAAGGGCAGATTAGGGTTTTCTGAGCTAGTCTCTAGTTTACGCTCGTGTATCGGTGCTCGGTTCTAAAACCTGTAAACACTAAACCCACAAGACGTTTGATAAATATATATGTGAAAAAACTGCATAAAGTTACGATTTTTTTGAACTGGCATCATCATATTATATACCTGTAGCCATAACGTGCTTCATGCCAAAGTACCATTTCCATCAGGTATGCTTCGCTTATGGTCTACACAGAACAACGAGTTGTATAATTAAGCGCTTTTCAATCATATAGACGAACCCATCGAGTATTGGGATTCGTTTCAAACTAAAAGTTTAGTTTGAAAAGGGAGAGACGAGAAACTGTACACCTACTCCTAACCTAACGTATGCATAGGCCATTTCTAATAGTATGAACTATGCTCGTTGTCGTCTCTCTTTAAGATTTGCAGAGAATACATATTCCTCCCATGCCCTTGCATAACCACGAGCTTCTACTCTGAGAGAATGGAAAACTGTAGATTAATATACTACGTATTTAGTATATATAAAAGATAATAGTATTATTTTTTTGGTAATCAAGCTAAATATCACGGGTAAAATTTTTAATTATAACTTTCATATAGGATACTAAACATGGCTCAACTAAATGAGAAACTCTATTTTCATGTAAAATAACTAACCTAAAGAAAGCCAATGTTTTTGGGTGTCTACTAATGTTGCATACATGAATATAATAATAAATCATGACAAACCTGTACACCGCTATCTCAAGAGCTTTTTGTCCCGACAAGGGTGTGGGAAATATTCACAGCAACAATCAATCAATTAGTTGTGCTTCATTCCAATCCAGCTTCGCTCAACCCACCGAACGACTTTCCAATCGGAGGCTGCTGCTGCTGCTCAGAATGTACAGGGGGTGCTGTTTGCTGAGGCTGTTGTTGTGTCAGTGACGAGGGTTGATTTAATAATAGTGAGGAATTGTTTGAGATATTGTTGATTGTCGAATTCCCCTGGCCAGCTCCCTTTGCAACCTTAGCTTGCTGTCTCTGCTGAGGGTGTTGCCTATTGAGTTGACTCTGTTGTTGCCTCTGTCGTTGCTTGCCCGTCTGATTGCGCATTCTGTATAGCTCCTCCTCCTCCTCCTCCTCCATGAGTTGGCGAGGAACTCGTTTGGGGTTGTTGAACTTGTGATCAAACTAACCAATTTAGCTATAGAATCGCTATTGATCAACGAACAATATTACTCGATTGAGGTTTTTCATTATAATCGCACTAAACAATATATATATAGTCGTAAAACACGAAACAAAACGATCAATCCCTGGTAAAGACGACAGCCAGGCAAAGCTCGAGGACGGACCACCCCCCTCGCCTGAATCCCCACAGCTCGACAAAGTTGCGAGCCTCGACTCCGTGTTGAAAACAAACACGCCATCTCCCCACGACAGAGTCATGTCGATCGAGACCACCTTGTACTTGGACCTCGCGCAGTCACCAGAATCCGGCTCCGCTCGCTGTCGACGTCCACATCGCTCAGCTGCTTCCGGTACAAGAATACGGGCCGGGCCGGGCTGATCATCCGGAGGAACTCCGGGCAGAGATCGCTCTGCGGCTTCAGCGGACCACCTCGTCGGCCGGTTTTCGTTTCTGGCAACGGGTCGTCGACGAGGGCTCAGGGCAGAGGACGGCGGTCGACTTTGCCTCGCCGCCGCCGCCTTGAATCCCTAGCCCGAGTATACCCGTTGGGTTGATCAACTCCGCGCGGAGCGTCGAGAGGTCCACGTCACCACCGGCGGTCGTGGAGAGTGACATCGGTTTCATCGGAGGGAATTAGGGTTCGAAATTCAAAATCCCCTAATTCCCACATCCCAAATTGTAAGTAGAATTATTATTATTATTATTATTATTATTATTATTATTATATTATTATTATTATTATTATTATAGTAATAATAATAAGACCGTTGCGCTCTTTTTTCTATATATAAACTCGTTCGAGACTCTAAATTTCTTCGGGGGGAAATTTCTATATATAAACTCGTTCGAGACTCGTTAAGAAAGAAGAAGCAATCGAATTCGACAGAAAAAGAAAGAAAAAGAATGACGAAATCATCTCACCAGAAGAAAGCCGCGAAAGCAAGAAAGAAAAAAGAAAAGTTGGTGTTGGCCGAGAAAGTAAAAAATCAAGTTTTCTTGGGGGAGGAGCCCGACATTACATTCCAGGTGGAAAATTCATGTTGCTGCAGAAACGATTTTCGTAATTTGACAACATACTTGAGATTGAGATTTGGAGAGCACAGTAGCGAGTATCTCATGTTCTATACGTTGAAGGAAACCACCAAGAAGTTCACTGTGGTTCAAATCAGCTACCAATCTTCTAATCTTTATATTGCCATCAGGAGTTCAGATGTTTACCTGATAGCGTTCCGAGGGTCGAACGTAAATTGGATTGAGCTGATCGACACTCAAAATACAGACCGAACAATAAGGGGTTCGGATATGTTAGATATCGAATGCAGTTATTCGGGCATCCTGCCCAACGGCCCGTGTAAAGTGGATCGAGATAATCTGAAAAAAAGTGTTGAGTACCTTTCAACGGTGACTTATTAGAAGCTAACTAATAAACACACGGCTGAGGAGGCAAGAGACAAAGTTTGTAATTACCTTACCTTGTTGATTTTCGCCATTTCTGAGAGCGTAAGGTTCCATCCCATAGCAGCCGAGATTGGGTCTTCTCTGGAGAATAATTTTGGATTAATCCAAGGGTGGATGATTGATCTCGTGAAGCACTGGGCCACATTATCCAATTTGGCTAGAAAGTATCATGGGCAGCCAATGGAATTCGAAATACCGGAGTTAACACAAAATGAACACGTGCAATTTGTGGATAGAAGGTATGAAAAAGGACGAGAAGTTAATATGGAAAGACCCATTCTTACTATTGCCGATCTACCTAATGTCTTGGCCTTGAAAAAAAAATTATTTTTATGCTCCACACTTTTATTTATTTTATTTTTAATTTATTTTTCAAATATAATTATTATTTTTA
Organism: Euphrasia confusa; assembly: GCA_954870475.1. Lineage (NCBI taxonomy): Eukaryota > Viridiplantae > Streptophyta > Magnoliopsida > Lamiales > Orobanchaceae > Euphrasia > Euphrasia confusa. The sequence continues at coordinate 277,925 of OX940965.1, forward strand.
TGCCCATACTTATTATTTTTATATTACACACATTTATTATTTTTGAAAAAAAAATGACAAAGAAATCTTATAAAAAAAGCTAAAGAAAGAAAGAAAAAATTATTATTTTTAGGCTCTACATATTTATTTATTTTTCACAAATAATTATTATTTCTATACACATAATTATTATTTTTAGATTTCACACATCTATTATTTTTGCGCTCCATTTATAATTTAATTTCATTTAAATATTTTTCCATTTATAATTATTATTTGTGTACTCCACAAATATTTATTATTTATTAATCAATATTTAATTTATTTTAATATTAATATAAACAATAATAGTTATTTTAATCATTTTTAAGTATAAAATTATATTTTATTCTTAATTTAATTTTTACACATAATTATTATTTTTGTGCTCCACAAATTTATTATTTTTGAATCATCTTTAAATATAAAATTATATTTTATTCTCAAGTAATTATTATAATTATTTGTGAAAAATAATTTGAGAATAAAATATAATCTAATTGATAGAAAAAGATTATATATATATACAAAAAATGTAACAAATCTTTTATACACTTCCAATTAAAATATAACATTTAGCACTTTGTAATAAAAATTATTGATAAAAAAGTGTAACAAATATTTTATAAACTTTCAATCAAAATATGTAATAAAAATTATTGATAAAAAAGTGTAGCAAATATTTTATAAACTTTCAATCAAAATATGAGATTTGCCTAAATAATTAATTCTTTTTTCTCCTTAATTATTGCAAAAGTTTGCATTGCAGTATTAAAATAATTTTGAACAAATAATTAAAATTTATATGAAAAAGTTAGACTAATCATATTTTTTTTAAATATAATTATTTATAGATCATATTTATAATATTTTTTTTTTGTGTTTATTAATATACAAGAACTTGTTTCACCATAACAATCAAAATATTATAAAGAGTAATTTAGAGAAAATAAGAATGGATTTTAGATTTTTTAAAAAATATCATACTTTAGCTTTCTATTAAAATATTTAATTTAATCACAATTTAGGTAGTCAATTCAAATTTCAATAATCCTTTTAAACCTTTGTATTATATCAAATTTTAAATGATTTTTATTACTTACTTTATATAATATATTGCATACAAAATTTTAAACGTTTTAAGACAATATATTTCATATCAATCATAGTATCTTTTTCGGTAAGTATTTTTGAGTTTTTCAAAATTCTCACAGCAATTAGTAGTTCATCTATTCTTTGTTCTTCAAAACCGCATGTAATTCGTTTTTATACATTTAATCGTCTTCAACTCGGTAGTGTTTCTGTCAGTTCGACCAATCAACCCAAAAATCTACATGAAATAGAATTTATTCAATGTGGCTTTGAAGATTCCATTCAATTCGATAAACAGTGGTTGTTGTTACATATGATCAGTAGTGTTTTGTGTAATTGGTTCTCTCGATTTAGTGTGTTCAACACAGTTCATCGATATAATAGTTAGTTTCGGTTTTAGGGTAGTATGATGTTTTACTCTCGTTTTGTATTTTTTCGATCGGTTCGATCATTTAATATGTTGGTGAATTTCAAATCATACCGTTTAAACATTATTTCTTGATTGTCAATTAGTTTCAAGATCTCTACCTATGTTTGATGTTTCGATTATTTTTGCGCGTTGTTTCTTGGCACTAGTGTCGCCCGCTCCCTGGAGTATATGCATTGTGGTTTACGGATGTTTGTATATTTCAACATCCCTTTCTTCTCCTATGATACCCACCCCCAATCTTGACCTCGTCATCGATCGATGTCGTCGAGTTCGATCTCAATCTCGACCTGACCAAAGGCCACGACGACATAAGAGTTGGATCGAACATCGAGTTTCGTCGTCTCTTACTTCGTCGGCGCCGACACTCCCAGTCCAGGCCAGCGAGGCCTCATCGAGGGATGTCCGGTGCTCCAAGAGTTGACGATCGAGAGGTTGAAGAAGGTGATATGCTGTGATGTTTCTTCACCCTCTCTAACTATGCTAAATTGTGAAATTGTTCAAATACAAAAACAAAACAAAACACAAATCGTACGAATCGGCCCGCCCATTGCATATTAATCATCTTGGCCTGTGGAGCTACACCATCTGGAATTATACAATCAAAGGTCGTGACTTTGTATCAATACAATCATAATCATTCTCAATAAGGTCGAAACATTGTAATAATACAATCAAAGGTCATAACTTTGAAATAATACAATCATTTTAATAAGGTCGAAACTCGTATTGCAGGCTATACCCCGATTAGTCGTTTAACCTAATCAACCCCTACTAAAGGCGACAGCAAAGCGAAACTCGTTGTTCGACCCCCGCCTGAACCCCCACAGATCAACATAGTCGTAAATCGAGACTCGATTATCCCTGACCATCCGATTCCACCCGGTGTGCAGATTAACAGTGCTCTTCTCCTTATCTCCCCACTTGGAAAGTGTCATATTGTACTCTATGCCCTTCTCGTCAACCGCAATCACTTCGGCCTTCGACTTTTCCATCTCCTCCTCGGTCAGAAACTCCCTCAGCCGGTCGGTGTCGGTCACAAGCAGTCGATTCTGGTGCTTGTCCACGTCAGCAAACTCCAGACGCTTCCGGTACAAGAAAACGGGCCGGGCCGGGCTGATCTTCGTCAGAAGCTCCTGGGAGAGATCCTTCTGAGGCTGCAGGGGATCCCTCTTCCTCCTCTGCCTCTCCCTAACGACGTTTGACGAATAGTATTTTCTCTTATTGGGCTTGGAAGGACCGGCTGTCGAAGACGAGGACTCTGGAATATCGTCGGAAGTTGTGGTGGTGTTAGTGGACAGAGTCAGGGTTGTGTCGAGAGAGTCTGATTCTTCTTCGTTCTCGCGTGGAGGAGGTGTGAGGGGGATTCGACATCCGAACAGATAAAAGAATTTCATATTATTGAGGTTCTTGATCTTGAGGGTTGGGTGTTTTGAGTTGTGTTATATATAATGGGATGAAAGAATAGATGTTGAAATCTGAATAGGAACTTTGAATTATGGAAAAGGAAAGTGTTGGTTCAAGTTCAATTTGTTTCCTAATAGGAGAAGTTAAATTAAGATACTATACAAATATATATTACACGCGGGAAAGAATTAATTCTTTTTTATCGGGAAAAAGTTCAATTTTTCTTTTTAAAAAGAAAAGTAGGAAGAGAGTAGGGGAGAACTATACTTCCATAAATACCAACTAATTGATATTCACAAAATTCAACAGCCTTTGGCCACAACAATATGATAACTACAGCCCCTCAACATGGGGGCAAGTATACATTGACTGATCTACGCAGGTTAAAACGAATATGGCTCTCCTCAGAATGAGCAGGGTAATAACGAACGAGGGCACAAAACAAAATGGAGCCGAAAAGAGAGAGACGAGAAACTGTACACCTACTCCTAACGTATGCCTAGGCCATTTCTAATAGTATGAACTATGCTCGTTGTGGGCCCTGGCGTCTCTCTTTAAGATTAGCAGAGAATACATATTCCTCCCATGCCCTTGCATAACCACGAGCTTCTACTCTGAGAGAATGGAAAACTGTCGATTAATATACTACCAGTGGAAAAGCAATCAAAATCACAAGGGGAAAAAAACATTTTGGGGGGAGTGTAGATAAAAGGGTGCTTTAAGTTTAAAAAATACTCATGAGATTCAGTCTAATTTCAAAAAGGTTTAATTATCTTTGAAAATTAAGAATATTCAGATGTTTCTATTTTACAAATTGCACCCCTCAAAAGGACAAAAATGATACTACTACGTATTAGTATATATAAAAGATACGTAGTATAGTATTATTTTTTTGGTAATCAAGCTAAATGAGAATCTCCTTTTTCATGCAAAATAACTAACCTGAAGAAAGCCAAAGTTTTTGGGTGTCTATTAATGTTGCATACATGAATATAATAATAAATCATGACAAACCTGTACACCGCTATCTCAAGAGCTTTTTGTCTTGACAAGGGCGTAGGAAATATTCACAGCAACAATCAATCAATTGGTTGTGCTTCATTCCAATCCAGCTTCGCTCAACCCACCGAACGACTTTCCAATCTCCGCTTGGAGAATCGGAGGCTGCTGCTGCTCAGAATGTACAGGTGGCGCTGTTTGCTGAGGACTAGATCCGGGCAGTGACTGAGGCTGTTGTTGCGTCTGTGATTGTTGGACTGCATTCGTCGCATTGTTATCCATCTTGGCCAAACCGCTCATTGGATTCCGGTCTTTTTCAATATCTTTACCTTGCGGTTTATTTGATTTCGATGGGTCCACATTAATCTGGCCAGCTGTTTGAAGCACAGGTTGATTCTGATTCGCCAATTTCTGCTGAGCTGGACCTTGAGAACTATTATTTGATGACGAGGATTGATTTAATAATAGAGAGGAATTGTTTGGGATATTGTTGATTGTCGAATTCCCCTGGCCAGCTCCCTTTGCAACCTTAGCTTGCTGTCTCTGCTGAGGGTGTTGCCTATTGAGTTGACTCTGTTGTTGCCTCTGTCGTGGCTTGCCCGTCTGATTGGTCAACCCGCCGGAAACGGAAGCTGGCGTATTCTGTATAGCTCCTCCTCCGTGAGTTGGCGAGGAACTTGTTTGGGGTTGTTGAACTTGTGATGAATTATTCTGCAAGGGGAATTGTTGCTGGTGTAGAAGACGATTTTGCATCTGTCTCTCTTTAGCCATGCGAATTGTGTAAGCTTGAGGGTGCTTGGGTTGATTTGGTGGTGGGCCTTGGAAATGGGGGTGACGAGGGCTGAGGACTTGAGGGACTTGTGGGGATATTGTGTGGGGTGGATGATGATGGTGAGGATACGAGGAAATCGGAGATGGAGGTGTTTGATTGAGGTAAGGGGGACTTATACCACTGAATTGGGGCCGGGGTGATTGTGTGTTTCCAGGAATCTGAAGGTTGGGAGGGATCATGGTTTGCCTCTGTGTATCCTGATTATGTCCAGGCTGCAAGGCAAGGTAAAAACATATGTGACAATGTGCGTAGAATTTTGAAAGATAACCGAGAGATTTTTATTGTTATTATGAAGCTAAACCTCATGGAAATAAAATTTATAAAAGCAACCCCAATGTTTAACAACTTTGATTTAAGTTTTAAAATTACGAGCAACTTGATATTTCTATAAATTTGAAGACAAAATTTTGAAATATTAAATGAAAATTAGAATCATAAAAATGCCTTACCCGCATCATTTGCAACGTCTCACGAGGTTTCAACATGGAGCTTCCCTGACCGCTTCCTACCCCAGCGTGAATATTTGCTGGAGACATAACCATACTTCCAGGTCTCACCATTGGCAAGCTTCTATTAGCACCACCCATCATCATACCCATGCCATTGCCACCAGGAGGAACCATTCGAACCCCACGATCAGTAGGGGCAGAGTTATTGGGATGTGGTGTGATTCTGCCAGGCATCGAATGATTAAATGGCTGTAGTCTCTGCTGTTCATCAGCAGGCAATAGTCCAGGTCTCGGACCGGCATACCCAGCAGCATCCCTGCTAAAAATAAATGCTCTCTATTAAAAAAATGGGAGAAAATAAAAGTTTACCCTAATCACACATTTTTTTCTGCAAATCACTTCCAACTCATTTTCCAAAAACAGTTTAAAAATAAATCATTCTTCAGTATTACACATTTTGAGAGTGTGATACATTTCCAACAAACAAGATTTTCTTTTTTCATCTCTATAGCAAATCAACCTTCATGATTACTTACATGTATCACACTCTCAAAATTAACTACAGTCCTTGAAATACAAAATTGGAAGAAAAAAAATGCAAATGAAAGTCTCCCTAACAGCTCATTACCTGGAAGAAGATGGATTGAGAGTGCCAGGTGAAGATGAAAAATTATTGCTGGTCATCATATTTGGGGATCCTTGCAATTGAGAACCGACATTAGATGCTGGAAACATTGGATTCACAGCTCCCTGATTTGGAATGGCCAGTCCATTAGGAAGGTGGCCTTGATACCCAAGAGAAAGTAAATCAGGAGCAGGGTCTTCACAGAGATCCAGAGGTCTTCAAGGAAGTAATGGTAGTGGAGAGATCCAGAGAAGAAAAGGTGAAAGTAAGGCATAAGTCACTTGCGCACAGACGAAAAACCATTTCCAACATTATTTCAATCATAAATCAATCTATGAAAAGCATATGACCAAATCAAGTTCATATCTTACGTTAAAATGTGTTCTCCATTCAGATTATTCGGACAAACTTGGGAGAGAGCTATAGTGTGAGAGCTGTGAGGTTGCTGAAGTTGTTTGGGGTCCTAATTAAGCATATAAGGATCATGTTAATAAACCAAAATCATAATAACCATCCAGACAGAAAAATGAGCAAAGAGAAAAGTGTTGAAGGACTTGGAAGCCATATTTAGACAAATGTATAAATAAATTGTTGCATCAATTTAATACAATTACCTGAGCCCTACGATATTGTGATTTCTGTCCAATCAGAATAATCTTCTCAAAGTGAGACTTAAGGGTATCTTCTTCCATTGGCCCCTGTAAACGTTGAAACAACTGTCTGGCACTTCCCTGTAAGACATGAAGAGAAAATTCATAGAAATACATAACTATCAGTCTATCACTGGTTAGAGCTGGCAAACGGTCTGGCCGGCCCGAGTCTGCATTTTTGGGTCAGAATAGGGCATGAAAAATGAATAAGAAATTTATCGGCCACTATGATGGATCAAAAAAAATCAGGCCTAAAAAACAATGGTAAAGAAGAAAAATAGGAAATCACATATTACCTTGGGAATGCCAGGTAATGTAGAAGGATAAGGCTGCGAATACCCTGAATCTTCAGCTCTTTCAGTCCCATCACCAGAAGTTCCATCCATCAAAAAACTATGGCGCTCATTGCATTCTTTAGCTTTTCGAAATATGCACTGATTACAAACAACATAATCATATGAATGAATACACAATATACTCAAAAGTCAAAACAATTTGAAATTGAAAAAGACATGCATGAGATTTTTTTTATAAATTATCATACCTTGAAATGCAAAGTACTGTTAATAGCATCACTTACGAGATCCCAGTTGGGACCAAGGTCATGTACCAGGACAACAAGTGCCTAGAAAAAATTAATGAACATTTTCAATTGTATGAGAATACCTCTAAACTGAACAAATATATATATATATATATATATATATATATATATATATATATATATATATATTTATATAATGTGTATGCTATTATGTGCAAACTATGACCTAGTAAACCAACCTGATCCTCAAAGAGTGACCATGGACTTCCTGAACCGGGCTGGCCAGCTGGCATCTGAAAGAAATAAACTGAACTTCAGCTTTTGTACCATGTCATCAAGTAATAATAAGTAAAAATTTAAAGTAGGCAGAAGCTAATGACAATCTGAATAAATACCTTAAGTGCTTTTGCTTTCCTACCCCGATCCCGACCCCCAAGCATTTTAATAAATTTATTTGGATTAGACATGTTACTCATTTGGGAGGCTGCTGGAAGAGCAGCTCCACCACTTGGCAGAACATAATCCAAAGAATTATCCTGTGACTGTCTCATGAGCTTTGGTTTCTTCATCTTGGGTTGACCCAATAAACCTTCATACGAGATAATAAAGTACATGCATAAGACAGTTCTACAAAACTGCATTCAACATTAAACACTATCACTGGCTTGAAATAGAAAAGGTTTTACCACTGTTTCCATTGGATTCAAGCTGATGACTCTCCAATTTCTTTCTCAAAGTATCTCCATGAAACTGTAGAGCACACAGTCAAATAAGATTGTAAAAAATTATAAATTTGTTTCGATATGTACAATACATTTTGATATAGATAATAACAATATATCCCCTTAAGATTATTCATAGGCATTTGTTCTTTCTCAATGTAAATTTCATTAAACTGAAGTTTCAAAGGTTAGCGATAATTCACCTGCTCATTTCGAAAACTCGAATCAACCTGCCATCTTTGCTCAGATCCAGTCTCCTGCCAAAAAATTACCAAAGAAGTTAATAATAATTTGACATGTTAACTACATTGACAATAAACTCGATAGTGCACGCCATAACATACCACATGCTTTGCTTTCTTTTTCTTATGTCTTGTAGATACTTCCAAGGAGTCGATTGGTAACTTATTTTCGAACTCCCCAGCTGACTCAACTTCCAGACTACCCGGAAAAAGAAGGCCATGATCATCCTGAAACGAATTGGTATCGCAACTTGAAGCTTCTGCTTTATTTGGCCCAGACGCTCCTGTGGTAAAAGGGCTAATAACTCTCCTGGAAGCAGTTCTCATACGTTTTGTAGGGATTGAGACATTCAGAGCGCCGCCTGGTCTTTTCGCCAGTAAAGCAGATTGCTGAGTCACTCCTTTATTTTCAGCATAGAACTCAGAGCCTATCTCATACATCTTTGGACCATACCCATGTGTTGAGTATTTTCGCTTCTTCTGTCTGTAACTTGCAGACTTGTTGCTCTCAAAGGCCATGGGCGTATTGTATGTGCTTGTTTCTCCTTCATCATCGGAGTATGCATTATCCAGATATTCAAAATCTGCAGCACGAAGAAATCTGGTTAAAACAAAAAACAGCAAAAAAAATTAGAACAGAGACCACCAGAAATATACCCGACTTACCTGCTGAAGCACCACACGGAGATGTTTCCACTTCCTCTTGAACAGTACATCCAGTTTTCTGAGTAATAATTTAAGAATGTTACAGAATATATCAAAGGGAGAACAATCACCCAAAAAAGTATCAATCACAGCTCGAAATCTTAAACAAATATACAGTTGACAACTTGGGATATTAAACAATTTCTTAACAACCTTCTTAAATGCATTCGCATGCCTTTTCAAAAGACAAAGTTCCAAGGATAAGATGTCATTCAGACAATTAGACCATAACTAGGGATTTGACTCTTACAAGACGATCGACCAAGGACTATCTTTTTCTGCTTTGTCTCGTACGCTTGTTATATTTGTTTATTAGAATAATGTCAAGAATACCGCTTGACATTTATATTCACCATAAAGTCTAATCTAAAAGAGGAAGGGGGTAACTAAATAAAAAGATGTATCACTATTACGATTACTGCTCACCTACAAACCCTCTCAGCCGTGAATGATAACAGAAATTAGTACTGAATTCTCAATACAAACTATCTAGAAAGAAACGGCTAGGTCAAAAATGTTACTCAACAAGTAGAAATTATTGAGGTGTTTTTCTCAACACGTAAATGAGCATTTTCATAAAAAGTCACGTTCGGTATTCCTGCTCATTTAAGCCCAACTAACAAACTCACTTTCTCATTCAAACAAATGTGTTCAACCAGCTATGAAAAATGAAAGACAAGCAAAATATAAGTAACATAATAAGTCAAGTGCGCACAAATTAATTGAAATATTGACCTCACAAAGTGTGAAATGAGATTCAACTGACTTTCTGTAGGTCTCCCCAGCTCCAGGGGGGGCTATGTAGAAGAGGTTATCCTGAATGAAAATCACACCAAAACACTGGTCAAAATCCATAAATGTGTATGAATGAGGATTAAGGGCATGATTTGATTAATAACCTAGTATATGCGTGTGTGGTGGGGGAAGTAGGGAGGGTTAGAGGGGATGATGATTGATATAGAGCAAATATATTAAGATATCAAGGGATGATACATACTTCAGTCAAATTATCCTCGCATGACAGGTCAATGATTCCCAAGTCTGATATTCTATCGGGTGTTGATGGAACCTCAGCTTGGTTGATGAAAACATTGGGTTTAATAAATTTCAAAAGTCTGACCGCATAAGCCTGAACAGAAAGAGCTCCATTCTTTCGACGTTGCTGCTCCACTTCTTTGTTAGTCTCCTGCAATAGCCCAAATTGGAAAATATTAAATGTGTATTCAATGCCAAAGCATTTATTGATGCCTGAAAATAGAAAGGATAAAAAAAGGAAAAAGAAACAAAAAAAATTCAAACAGATAAGTATGACAAGTGCATATTATATCAGCTCTAGAGTGTGTGTGTATATATATATATATATATATATATATATATATATATATATATATATATATATATATATATATATATATATATATATATATATATATATATATATTAGTACAAAAACATCTAAACTGTTCCAAGCTGCAAATCAATGTTAAAAAGAAAAAAAAAGCAAGGTTGAATGACAACATATAACATAACAGAATCAGAGGACACAAGACATTTAACGGACCGAACTCTGTGCTGATTGCCAAAACTCCATGACAGCCTTGGCCAAGGTATGAGCAACTGCCTTTGTATCCACGATAGATTTTTGTACTGGTTTTCTCAACCGCTGAGTAACAGCAGCTTGATAAGATATTTGAGATGCAGTTGCTAATTTCCAAGTACGCTCCTACACGAGAAAATGCAACAGGAAGGCTCTCAAAAATGCAAGAGGAAATTAATCAATATCTATTCCAGAAGATTTGTAATGCAAAGTACTACTACAAAAGAGCAAGTATATTCTACACTAGTGAAAAACGGCTTGAAGATTTATGAAGTCAAACCTGTGCAAAATCATTTGCCAACCATGCCATTTCTTCTAGAACATAATCCCAATGGGATTTCCATTTAATCTCTGTTGGAGGAGTCACAATGGGCAACCCTGCGATCCTCTTTCGTTTTGCCTAACAAATTATAATTATACATTTTAGAAGTATTCTTCTAGCACACAAATGACACAAGTAAACGTGAATGAACAATTATAACCTTTATGATTTGTGCTTCTTTTAAGATCGAATCTTCATCAATTTTGCTAGCCAATTTTGAGTCGGGTTCGGAAAAAGTTTGTGCCTCTATGGAAACAATAGAAGCCTTAGTCAATGATCCGACATCAGGAAGTTCCTCATTTAAGACTTCAACAGAATCCTGATGCCTAATATCATAGGTTGTTTCATTCTGCAGTCCAAGATTGTCCACTGAAGGATCTATGTGTTCTCTCCCAGAGTCTAACTGAGTGCAACTATAAGATTTCATTCCTTCAGTATTAGCTTGATCTTGCATCTTCTTCTCCAAACCAGATTCGCTTTGATTGAATGCCTCCGGATATCGTGAAATGCCATTAATTCGGTCGCTTTGACAAGCAAAATCACCGTCCTTGATCACAAGAGTAGAATTGTTTATACCATCTATATATTTCTCTTCTTCAATGCATTTATCGCTTTTTATAACTAAGCTCCCATTAGGGTCAACATCTCTCTCTCTAGTGCACATTTCACTGTCATGACTTCCATCAATACATAGGATGGTCTGTGCGCAAGACGACTCAACATTCACAACTTTTCTGATACGAGAATTGTTGCTATCATGTGCGCCAATATTCACATCATCACCTTTTTGTCTGCAGTCACCATTCATCTGACATGAACTAGATTGGTTATCGACTTTAGTTGGCTGACAATCAATAACTGCAGAAGTTATCTGTCCCGTTGCATGGATTGTTTCTGTCCCATTAGAGTCCATCTGGTTAGGTGTTTTACCAGCAGCTGGAAGTAATTGTTGGTTAATTTGTTCGTCTAGAGGGTGTTTATCTGATGCATCATCATTTAAAGCACCATTAATGAGGTCTTTTGTGGATACAACAGGCCTTACATTATCCAACCCCAGATCAACCTGATCATTGGTGAATGCAGTCTTAGGAAGGGTATCATCCATTATACTTGTAGGATTTGACCGATTCAACATTATGTCTTTATTTCCAGCATCTGATACTAATCCTTTTTCATCCCTGGGGCCATGAGATCCACGGGTTGGATTCACATCAGTTGAACTTGACTTAGCTCCATCAGGTTTAGGGCGAGATTTGTTCCGCCTCTTGTATGCTTTTCTAGGGATATTAAAAGAAGCTGAACCCCCATGTTCCTGAGTCTTACGAATTCCTTCCACTTGAACTGACTGTTTAGATGGCGCAACTACACTCTGGTTCGGATGCGACAAACTCCTCCCATCTTCGAAAATTCCAGGCTCAACATCAAATAACATGAGATTATCAGCACTATTTGGTTCACGAGTCGTCCCAGGTCTACCACTACTTTCCACAGAGTCTCCATGTGGTGATGCAGTAAATGCAAAGCTTCCTTTCGCTTCACTACAACAGTATACGTGAATAACATTAATTTAAGCAGGAAATGAGTAGGTTTCAAGCCAATTAAATGACAATATATTAAAATGCTCAGCAAACTCAAAGAAAATACCTCGTTACAAACTGATCAGGATGTTGATTAGCTATTGAAGTTGACTGGATACTAACTAACGCACCATTCCAAAGCTTAAAATCTAAGGGGTCTCCACCCTGCAAACAGAGAAGGAATTAAGTATTCACAGTCCAAAAATCTCTAAACATGTTCAGAAAAAGCAATCAAGTTAAGCTCCATACTTTCTCCAGAAATTCCAATTCCTTTTTGTGTTGATCCCGAACGCCATATTCTTGCCTGTTGCCAAAAAGAGTGTATATGGTCATGGAAAACAATAAATTGACTTGACAACAAGAATATTCAGTAGCCAGATGAAACGTTAAGCAGCATAACAACATTACCAGAGGTCGGCTTGAACCTTCTCAATTGCTTCTTTCCTGGGAGAGGTTTTACTAGCAATACCGACTCCGCCTTCAACAACTACTCCCATTGAATCAACTTCGGCATTGACTACGAGGACAGATGTCAAACTACATCCACGCATTCCAAACTTCAACAGCTAGATATAACTACCGCCATTAACACAAGAAGCAAACTCCTATGAAATAAGTAGCAAAACGTCTTATTGCAAGCAAATTATTGGAAAACAGATAGGAAGTAACTACATGAGTGCATATATAACATACATAAAACATTCAAAAATACAATCATCTCTTTTCTTATCGGACAATCCTTTAGTTGGGGTACGCTTTTAATCTACCAAGTACATAGCTGAAGCTAGTGAAAATAATGTTTAAAACCTCTATATATGTGTACACACATCTCACAGTTTGATTAAGGGAGCACACCAACTCAAACATGAAAACAAAATTGATGAAATTAACAATAATAAATGCATATTTTGTTTCAGATTGCAACATGTCATGTACCTCTTCTTTTACTCTTTCCATCCAGTATTGGTGGATTTCAACAAGGAATTCTGGGGTAATAAAGTTTTGGGTCACTGGGTAAGTATTTAATTATGCTAGTTGAACAGTAAGATCCTGGGTCCTGGTAAAGATATTGTTACTGTAGGCTGTTTCAGTTTATATCCGGAAGTGGGGTTTGTGGTATTATCATATTGTATTGGATAGAATTATGGCCTTTATTATTATATAACGTTTGATGGCCTTTGTTTAGATAGGTTAGTGTTTGAACTAGACTTTTTAAGTCACTGAATAAAGGAGTTTGGGTTTTTTAGAGTCTCCGTGCAAGCCCAGGTCTACAATTCCGAGAAGATACCCTTCGAAGTCCTATATATTTTTTATTTTAAAAATAGTGTATTAAAACACATATCCCATGGGCCATGACACCCTAAAATCAAATACAATACAAGACCTATATGAGCACCTACTCGGGCTTTGCACAATGTCGATCCTGAAACTCTCATGTACCCATACACAACAACCCATGATATCTTAAAGGGCAAGCATATGCATGAAAATGTAAAGAACCTATGCATGCATCTTACATGCATACATAACGTATGACATACAAAGAAAGCAGCAAGAGGCATATTCATTTATGTACCATAAAACTTATATTCAGAAGGTGGCCCAAAAATCGGAAACAAATCCTTAGTTCTAGCACATTATTTGCATTGATTCGAGTAAAATTATGGAAACACATCGTCATTAAACACCGTCATTAAATCAAGTCAAAGTTGTTGACTTGATCAAGAGATGGGCTCAGAGAGAGATAGGAACTGCGGAAGGAGGATATCCGATACGTGTAACCTCCGTGTTCAAACTAACACAGCTAATCAAGTCATATATGGAAAAAGCATAACTCAACGCATTCAAAGCATGCAACAGTTAAAAATGCAGCTCACATTTGCTGTTACAACCCGGCACAAGAAACCCAGACAGCAATTCGACAGCAGTGCATAAATATGAACACGTAATGAACATTTCCTTATCCATTTCCCCAAAATTAAACCCCAAATTCAAACCGAAAAATGCGCGGACAAAAATTAGGGTTAGGAAAAAATTGAGAAGAGCCGCAAATTATAGGGTTTCCGCGAATTTTATTACCTGAATCGTGTTGGGCACGGATGAATTTCAATCTAGGGTTTAAAAATCGGGAGACGCCTAAAAATTCCAGGCTCTGCAACTAGGGTTTTGCTTTTGATGCACAAAGTACCTCAGCTCAAAGCAAGAGACTATGTTTTGCCCCGGCGGAAAATTACCAAAGCATTACACTGTGTGTAAATAGAGATATATTGCTATATGTGTATAGATATAGATACGTGTATGTATACGCCACTGCGTGTGATTTTTAATGTAAAATGGAGTTTCAGCCTTTCTCAGGTTCGTCGTCTTTGATTGCTCCTTCACTTTCTCTCTCAAAAAATATGACATTTATTTATTCATTAAATATTTATTTATTTAATTATTTCGATCTAAAAATATATTTCGAGCACGTTCGTTTTGGGAGTAATATTCAATTTAATTCATGTCAATTTTAATTTTCAAATACAAAAATGTGACAATAAATATATACTCGAATAAATTACACAATAATGTATAAATTACAACACTGAAAAAAAATAAAAAATTTAACTCTACAAAGAAGCAAGTTCTTTCCGAACCTCCTTTGCCCGGCTACTCATTCCACTCATCGTATAAGCTTTCGCCATCGTTCGATAAGTGACCTTATCGGGCTCACACCCTTTTCTCTTCATCATCTCGACCACCCCCTTCATCTCCGAGAAGCACCCCATCAAACCATACGCATCCACCAAGCAATTGAAAAAAATAATATCGAGCATAACATCTGAATTCTCGACAAATCTCAAAACCGACCTGATCTTCTCGACTTTCCCCAAACTCCCATAAGCCTTCACCAGAGAACAGAGAGTAACACAGTTCGGCTTCACTCTCTCCGACTGCATGAGCCTGAACAGAAACTCCATCTGTTTCAAGTCACCGGCTCTTCCGAAGGCATCGATTACGATGTTGTAGGTGACGAGGGTCCATGAGAAGTGGTACCTCTGCATGTACTGCATGACTGCGCTCATCTTCTCGAAGTTCCCGGTTTTGCCGTATGAGTCCAGGAGAATGTTGAAGGTTTTGATTGTGGGGTCCACGCCTGAGCTCAGAAACTTTTCGTAGCACTTTTCCATCATCGGAATTTGTCCGCTGCCGCCGAAGGCTCGGAGGGTGGAGTTCATGGTCCACACGTCGGGTGGGCAGTCGCGTTGCCTGAGCATGTGGACGAGAAGGGATTCCATCTCCAGGAATCTGAATCGAACGAAGACAGATGAACACAATATTCCAAGTTATGATTATTCGCAAAACAAATGAGGGAATTAAAAGGTAGTCGATTCACTCGATTGTGTTATTCAAGTTTTTGAACCAAAATCGAGTTTGGATGAGATTCAAACGTTCTATATTTTGGAAGGAAAGCCCGAATAAATCACAAATTGAGATGTTATAACACTTTCATTCACGATTGATAACCGGAAACAGATTACACCAGTAAACGGAAAGAAACACAATAAAATAAAACGAAAGTAAACTTACTTCTTTGCTTTGCCATAAGCATCGAGTTTGGATGAGAATCAAACATTCTATAAGATGTTTCAGAGTTCATAAGCCATTATTTTTGAAATGAAAAAACCGTATAAATCAAAATTAAGATGTTAGGGGCTAAACAACACTGGAAAATTACTATTGCGGAATCAAAAACACTTTCATTCACAATCGATAACCAGAATCAGATTATACCAGTAAACGGAAAGAAAACTTACTTCTTTGCTTTGCCATAAGCATCGAGAAGTGTGTTGTACGTGATTGTGTTGGGCTTGATCCCCGCCATCCTCATATCCTCGAGCAGAGACTGCACTTTCCCAAAGTCGTAAACGTGGACGCAAGACTTTATGAGAATCGAGTACGTGAATACATCAGGTTGGCAGTTACGGATCGTCTTCATCCGTTCGAGAATCGAGAATGCCTCGTCAAAGCGCCCACTCCGGCCGTAGGCAGACATGAGAGCCGTGTAAGCTTCACGGTCAGCAACACAGCCCTCGTCGATCATCGCCTGGAACAGTACATGGGCTTTCTCCGGCTGCTTGCATTTTCCAAGCATCACGATTAGCTTCACGTATATGCCGGAGTTCGGCCTGTACCAGAGTTGCTCACGGAGGAGATCGAAAATCTGAAAAACCAATATACGAGTTTCTGAAAATACTCATCCACACCAAAAACAAAAATCCCCAAATCGGATACACAGTTACGAACATGAATCCCTAATTGATCATCAATCGACACGAAATTAAACCTAAATTGAGTAACGAGTAACGGTGTAATCGTACCTTGAGAGCCGATTCCCATCGCAAAGCGGTGACGCGCTCGTGGAGGGCTTCTAGAACATTCCGGGGCAGAAGCTTCTTCGGGTTCGGGTTTCCCTTCTTCTTCTCGATGACGGCCTGCGTCGCTTCTCTTCGGAGTATAACGGATATCGCCTTCTGGGAAGCTATCTTTCTGTTCGTTTCCTCTTTTCTCTCTCTGGCTTCTTTCTCCTTCGCCTTCGCGGGGTCGAGAATTCTTTCGGTTGGAGTGAGCGGGCTCGAGTGTGACGGGTGATGGTCGGGCCTTGACCCGGTACTAGCTCGAGCCCGGCGGTTGAGCGGCAGCGGGAAGGGGTTAGTCGGTCCGGCTAGAGACGCCATTGTTGAGACTTGAAAAGAGTGATGATAACGTTTCTTGCCATACGAATTTTTTATTCGATTTTTTTTAATTAAATAAATATATATGAAATATCTTAAATATTTGAATAACAAAAATACTAATCAATACAAATTGTACTTAAATATTTTTAAGAATTTGTGATTATTGAATTACTATATGATTTATATCGAGAAAATAAAATTAAATAAAATTATACTATAATTTAAAATATACAACCTCTTGCCTCAAATTATAGACACATTTTTTGTATTTTTGATTTTTTTCATTAATAAAATATTAATATCAATATAAATTAATGAAATCATATTATTTACAAATTATTTTTTTAACATTTACAAAATTTCATGATTTTTTTTTATTGCAATTGAATGTCTTGGTTTGAACTGATCTTTGATCCTTGGGTTTGAACTGATCTTTGATCCTCAATTCTGCTCAACCAAATCCTTTACTAAATTTCATGATTTCAAAATTATTAATTTATTAAATAGCATACCAAAGTAAATCTTGAATTCAATTCGGATTCAGTCCATCTCAAGTTCTCAACATATAAACTGATAACTTAGAATACTTATTTAAAACATTTTCCAAACGAATGATTAATTACTCAGATGAAATTGTAACCAATTAACAATTAAAAATAAAAACACAAACAAAAAAGTTGTTTCTCAAAACATTAATTAAAAAAGCAATCCGTCCAAACGTTTTGGACAAAATAAACCTAGTGAATAGAGATAGGAATAGTCATATATTATTACACAGAACAGAGCACAGTAGCTCACTGGCTAGGAGACCTTCCCCTTGCCGCTTCCCTAGGATAACTAGGATGTGGACGAGGGCTCCGGCTCCTGCTTCGACTTAAGCTCCGGGCCCGAACAGGCGAGCGGGCCGGGCCAGGACTTTGGCTTCGGCTCCTTGAACCATACGGAGATCTTTCCCTCACCGGGCTTGCAGCAACTTTCCTAGGCCCGTCATAGGGTGGAGAAGACTCTCTCGCAGGAGAACGAGAGTATGAAGCCTCTCGACTGTACCTTTTCTCGCGGGGTGATACAGACCTGCAAAAGTGTTTCGATATAATTTTCGTACTTACAAGCCGAATATGTAGATAGCAGATTCTCACAAACCAAAATATCATACCTCGAGTACCTCCTCTTCGGGGGTGAGTAGTAATCGCGGCTTCGAGATGGGCGATGTGCTGGGGAACGCGAGTATCGAGGAGATCGCGAATGTCGAGGTGGTGGGGACCGCCTCCTGTCGTAAACACGGCCTCGACTGAAGATCAAAGGATAACATGTCAACATGCATTTTGTAAAAAAAATATCTCAACTTATGTAAGAAGAATATCTCACCTTCCGCCTCGTTCTCGAGCCCTCATGTCAGTTGGCTTCTTCCTATTCTCTTCAGCAAATACAACTGTGAGCTCCCGGCCTTGAAAGATCTGACCATCCATCTGATATTTAGCTTCAGCAGCATCAGCAGCATCCATAAATTGGACAAATCCAAAGCCTCGAGGATTACTGCAAAGAAAAGAAATTGTCAACAACTGAAATTCTGTTCAAATCACAGAACTCTCATCTTCCAGAAGAAGCTGAATGGGTTTACGCCTATATGGTATATATTCAAGATATATACAGAATTCAAAATTCGAATAATGGAAAACAAAAGATGCTGACAGCTATTTTACAACACCTTTAAGGCTAACACATTTTCCTAATAGGACCTAATTAAATCAACACATAAATAAGCAAGCACTTGGCTGCTGACCTTGTGGGTGAAGATAATTTTAGATGATGTGGGATTCTTCAACACTTGTAATATTGATATCTCTTCACATTGTATTCAAACATGAATCTTCTCAATCTTCATTATCATTAAAACCACCTTCTACTATTAGAGTGTCTCAACAGAACTCTTACTACTGTACTTGAATGAAGCCTTCACAACTCTTACTTCACTGCTAAATCTAAAAAATCTTAAATAATCAAAATTCAGAAAATAAAAGGAATTTAAAGAAAAAAAAAAGTTTAAAAAAACAAGCAAAAAGTCAAAACAGAAATTACTTATTTCAAGTGGTATAAAAAAAACTATGGTAAGAACATTTATTCTACCGAAACTCACCCAGTGTAATAATCCCTTGGCAGATAGATATCCTTCACAATACCAAATTGGCCGAAAGGCCTCTTCAAGTCTTCTGGCCTGTATAAGGTAAATTAAACAACTAAGATGAAAATCAACAGACCATATCAGACACACTTCAGTTTAACAAACAATTAAACCAATCTTACCTACAGTCGTGGCGAAGGTTGCGAACCAAGAGACTGGTTGGAGCATCTTCTCTGCTGTGACGTCCTCCTCCCCTAGGAGGGCTCCTTTCCCTTCTACCATAACCCCTTGGTGGTGGTGGTGAAGGTGAATAGCTCCTTCCCCTCATTCAAAAGAGTAATGAGAAAATCCTAAAGAATATACATGCACAGATAATCAGAACTCACTCAGAAAAGAACTAAACATACAATTCAAGAATAAAACAAAAAAGACTTCATAAATATGAATTTAAGAAGAACAAAAGCCTATATATAAGAATACAAATTAAACCCAGAACATGATCAGCTAGAGCTAATACATGATAATTACCATCATACTGGTAATCAATAATTAATTTCTACTCATCATCTCATGCACTGGGACACACGACTCGCTAGATAAAATTCAATGAATAAATTCATATATAAATCAAAAAGGGAAGTTCAAGAATGATCAGCTAGAGCTAATACATGATAAATATAGCCATCATATCAGCTATCAAAATATTAATTTATCATCATTTCGTTCTCGCTTCCCAGAAAATCAAAATCAAAAACAATTATATACATTTATAAAAAAAAATAAAAAAATAAAAAAGAATGATCAGCTAGAGCTAATACATGATATATACAGCCATCATCTCAGCTATCAAAACATATTATAATCATCACTTCATTCTCCAGTACCCACAAATAACAATTCAATCTTTAAACAAGAAACCGCAGAAATCAGAATCTGAAAATTAACAACAAAGAAAACCCTAATTCATGCAGGAAAAACAAAATCGTACGAGCGGAAGAACATCGAAATTGAGTTGTTGAATCATATGCGAATCAACAGAGATAATCGAACGGATAAATCGCACCTGGAAAAAAAGGTAGTCTTCAATCTGAAGAGGGCGAGAAAGAGAAAGAGCGGCGCACTGCGATAGTAAAGTACCGTTGGAGGAGTTAGGGTAAAGGGGTATTTATGCGCGTTGCTGTCCAAAAGGGCATCGGCGGGACACAAACCCTAATTTCAAACGGGCCGCGGGTTGTGTACATTACTTTTCAATATTAAATTAAAAAATTACTCCTCAATAACTCTGTATTTTTTCTAATATAGAGTTAGTAAAATAAATAATACTTCGTCTAAAACTTTTTCTAATATAAGCACATGTGATTATTTTTGAAATTTACACACATTCTAAAACAATGATTTTTATCAGCTGATTTGTCAAATATAACCAAAATATAAATAGTTAAAGTATTGTTATTTCAGTTGGTAGATTATTTAAATCGAAAACTATAAGCAAATATAACCAAAATATAAATAGTTAAGTATTGTTATTTCAGTTGGTAGATTATTTGAATCGAAAACTATAAGGTTGGTGATTTAAAAACATATGTGTGTGATATTTAAATACTTAATTTTTTTTTTTATGAAATTATTTGTTTTTTTATGTAATTATTTTTTTAAATTCAAATATGTATTTTGTTACAAAGTTTAAAACTCCGGACAAATGTGTGTGATTATTTAAATACTTGATTTAAAAACAAAGAATTTATATTTCTTTTTATGTGCAGTTTACGTTTCCTTTTTTTATTTACGTTTCATGTCTTATTATAAAATATTAATTTACGTTTCATGTCTTATAAACGTGAATTATTTTATAAGACATAAGAAATATAAATTTCAACACAAATATTTATTAATATTATACAATAAATAAAAATAGCTATTTAAACTATTTAAAATAATATTAATTTAATTTATAAATATTTATTAAGAAAAAATATTTCTTATAATTTATTTTCTATTTAAATAATTTTTTTATAATAACTTATTGAAATCCATATAAATTTAAAAGCAAACAAAAGTTATTGTTGATATTCAATATTTTTTAATATTATTATAAAATTAATATATAAATAAGCATAAAATAAAATTTGAGGGAGTGTCGCACCCTTTCTTCAGTTTCTTGCCTTCCGTGACCATCTAAATACGTCCCTAATAAAATATCGATTTAGGTAAAACACCTTAATTTTTAATTAAGAAAAACTAAATATCTTAAATTACATGTATTTTTTTTAAATTGCTCTTTTATCAAAATCTCCCTAAATATTAATTAGAAAATTAAATTAAGTAATATAAAATAATAAGTTTTATAATATTGAGTACAAAAATACAATTAAAAAATCACATTTAAAAATATAAATAAAATATCTAAAATAATCATAAATTTTAAAATTAAGATTAATAATTTTTATATGGTTTAAATTATATAAATTTAAATTCAATTTAAAACTCAAAATTAACACAATTAGAAGTGATTTTAAAATCAGTCCATCATTTGAGTTCAAAATTCAATTTTAAGTTCAAATCAAACACAATTAGAACCTAGAAGTGGTTTTAGATTTGACCATTTGAATACAAATCAACAGCCTCATTTAGACTTGTCAAACGGTGATTAACCGACTGAATCAAACCAAATTGAAATAATTAGGTTAAACCAAACTGAACTAAATTACTTTGGTTTAATACTCGTTCTTTTAGACTTAATTGTATTCAATTTGAGTTCAGTTCATATTGCTTCATTTTAATTCAGTTTAGATCGCTTCGATTCATCTTCGATTAAGTTCGTTTTCAAAATAAATTAAAAAAAATGCATCAATAATTTTAAAAGTACAATCTAGTTAATTTCACACTATTATTAATATTTTTTAAAAAATATTTAATAATTTATAATAATTATTATTATTATAAAAAAAAGTTAATTTAGTTAAGTTCAAATCAGTTCAGATCAATTGAGGTCGTTTCAGTTAATATACAAAAGAAGAGGTTCTTAGTTTTCAATTTGATTTGTTATTTAATTTTTTTGATTTAGGTTGGTTTTTTAAACGATTAAAAAAATAAAAATTAATTAAAATATATATTCTTTTTTTTATATTATTTTATAATTATAATTTTATTTTTAATTAAAAGTAAATTTTACATTTTTTATATTTCGTTGTAATTATTTTTATAAAAAAAATTAAATTTTAAATTAAATTTTTTGAAAAATATTTTTTTAATTAAAATTTGGTTAAACCGAAACAAACTATTTACAAAATGGTTTGATTTTCAATTTATAAAAATAATGCTCTAATAATAATTCGATTAACCTAATTTTTTGTTCTATTTATGTTGGTTTAACCAAATTAACAACCTTGTTACAATTAGTCCCATTGGATTGTCTAAACGAAGTCATTTGCCATTTGCCAACCTCAAAAACAAATTGGAAATTTCACAAAAAGCAAAATGGAAGTAGGTGAAGACTTGTAAGAGTAGTGGAGGAGTACTATTACTTTATATATACACGCTAACTAAACTATTTCTAAAACAAAATCCACATGGCGCCGGCGGAATTCACCGAGCCAATCCCGGCTTGCCACGTGGTGGCCGTCCCCTACCCCGGCCGCGGCCACGTCAACCCCATGATGAACCTCTGCAAGCTCCTCTCCAACTCCCACCCCGATCTCCTCATCACCTTCGTCGTCACGGAGGAGTGGCTCGGCTTCATCGGCTCCGAGCCCAAGCCGCCGACCGTCCGATTCGCCACCATCCCCAACGTCCTCCCCTCCGAGCTCCACCGCGCCGCCGACATGATCACCTTCGTCGGCGCCACCCAGACCGAGATGGCCGAGCCCTTCGAGCGGCTCATCGACCGGCTCGGCTCGCCCATCAGCTACATAATCGCCGACACTTTCCTCAACTGGGCGGTCGATGTCGGCAACCGGCGAAACATTCCGGTCGCCTCTCTCTGGCCGATGCCGGCTTCCGTCTTCTCTGTATTCTACCATTTCAACCTCCTCCGCCTGAACAACCACCACCCCTTCGATCTGTCCGGTGAGTCCCTAACCCTAAAATTTGGGTTTTAAAATTAGATCTAAAAAAAACTCGTTTTGCAGAAAGAGGCGAGGAACGAGTCGACTACATCCCCGGCATCCCTTCCATCCGACTAGCCGACATCCCCTCGATCGCCCACTCGAAAGACACTCGACTCCTCAACAAAGCCCTCGCGATTTTCCCAAACGTCCCTAAAGCCCAATGCCTTCTCTTCACCTCCATCTACGAGCTCGAAACTCGAGCGATCGAAGCTCTGAAGCAAGAGTTCTCGTTCCCAATCTACACTTTCGGGCCCGCCATACCTTACTTCAACCTCAAACACTCCCTCTCCTTCTCCTCCAACCACGACGACTCGACTCACTATTTCAAATGGCTCAACTCCCAGCCGCCGAGCTCGGTTCTGTACATCTCCCTCGGAAGCTTTCTCTCTGTTTCGACCTCACAAATGGACGAAATAGCCGATGGGCTTCGCGAGAGTGGGGCCCGGTTTTTGTGGGTGGCTCGTGGGGAAGCCGAGAGGTTGTCTGAAAAATGCGGAGGAGCAGGAAGAGTTGTGTCTTGGTGTGAGCAGTTGAAAGTCTTGAGTCATCCTTCGGTTGGAGGGTTTTGGACTCATTGCGGATGGAACTCGACTATGGAAGGGATTTTTGCTGGTTTGCCGGTGATTGCTTTTCCGATTATGATGGATCAGACGACTATTCGTAAGCATGTTTCAGAGGATTGGAAGATTGGGGTAGATGCGAAGAGAGATGTGAGGCATGGAGAGCTGTTGAGGAGTCGAGAGATTTCTGAGATGGTGAAGAAGTTTATGGATTTTGAGAGTGTGGAGAGGAAGGAGATGGTGGTTAGGGCGAAGGAACTCGGAGAGGTGACTGGGAGAGCGATCTTGGATGGAGGGTCTTCGAAGGTGAATCTCGGGTTGTTTCTCGATGATATAACAGCTTCGTCTTCCGGATGAAGATCAGATCCTATGTACTATACTGTATGCATCAATTGTGTTGTATCAATTATCAAACGATTTCATTAAAAATAAATATATCTAAATCCGACGAGTAGTTCATAATAATCGAGCCCGACGAGTATTAGTTTACTCGTATATTATCTCTAATTACTTTTTACACTACATTGGTTTAGACCAAATCCATTATCCATCACAAGCCACAACTCAAAACTACTTTGGATGACATTTCAGTGATTTTTATGAAATTATTTGTTCAAGAGTGACGTGGCACAACCTGAATGTTAGAACGAACTACGAATTATCCTACTTGTATATATCTCAAATCTTAGATCGAATTAAAACCTCTCATCCTCAAATCCTTCATCGATAATGGTTTCGCCGGGAAATCAGCCGCCGGCGCCGCTGCACATAGTGGCGGTTCCGTACCCCGGCCGCGGCCACATAAACCCCATGCTCAACCTCTGCAAGGCGGTGGCCGCCAGGAGAAGAACCGATCTGCTCATCACCATCGTCCTCACGGAGGAGTGGCTCGGCTTGATCGGCTCCGACGACAAGCCGCCGAACATCAGCTTCGCCTCGCTCCCCAACGTCGTTCCGTCGGAGCGCATCCGCGGCGACGACCCCCAGGGCTTCGCGATCGCGGTTATGTCCAAAATGGGGAAGCCGTTCGAAGATCTCTTGAGCGCGGGGAAACACGCGCCGCCCGATCTGATCGTATCCGACGCGCTGCTGCGGTGGGCGGGCGAGGCCGCGGCTAGACGGAATATTCCGGTAGCTAACCTGTGGTGTCTGTCGGCGTCAATGTTCTCGTTTTTTTACCATTTTGACCTTCTCGCTCACCACGGCCACTACCCTTTTGACCCGTCAGGTAACATTGAAATTACATTTGAAAGATTAGTCAAAATACTAACACAAGCTAAGTAAGTCTATGTTTATTTACATTAATATCATTAGTGTATCGAATTACATACATGTTTATTTACATTAATATCATTCGATCTGTGTTTTTCAGTTGACGAGAATGCGATCGTTGACTACATCCCCGGTCTCACTCCGATTCGCCTCTCCGATCTTCCGCCGATCATAAATGACCCCAACCGCCCTTCCAAGTTCCTCAAAATCCTACCGAACGACTCCCAAACAGACTATCTCGTCTTCAACACCATTTCCGACCTCGAATCCCAAGCCCTCCAACACCTCAAGCAACAAACAAAGTTCTCGATTTTCAACATCGGCCCGGCCAACTCATATTTCACAGCTCAGAACTTCACCAACCCAACAAACGACAACGAACATGACTACATAAAATGGCTCGACCTCCAACCCAAAAACTCTGTTCTATACATCTCCCTCGGAAGCTTCTTGCACGTTTCGCGGGCCCAGACAGACGAGATCGCGATCGGGCTCCGAGGGAGCGGGGTAAGGTTCCTGTGGGTGGCCCGGCGAGATACGGCCCGGCTCCAGGAGATGTCAGGGGGAAACGGGCTTGTAGTCGAGTGGTGCGATCAGCTGAGGGTCCTCTGCCACATGGCAGTCAGAGGATTCTGGTCCCACTGCGGCTGGAACTCGACCAAGGAAGGTTTACTAGCCGGAGTGCCTATGCTGACTTCGCCGATATACATCGACCAGTTTCCGAATGCGAAGGCGATAGTCGAGGATTGGGGGGTCGGGTGGAGGGTTACGGAGAGAGAGTTCGTCGAGGGGGTTTTAGTCGAGGGCGAAAAGATCGAGGAGATTGTGAGGAGGTTTATGGACGCGGGGAATGCAGAGAGGGGAGAGCTCGTGAGAAACGCGATGAAATTGAAGGAGGTTTGTGAGAGGGAGTTTGCGGACGGAGGGGAGTTCGATACGAACCTCGATGGCTTTGTCGAGTCGATCATGAAACGAACAAATCTGGCGAGCAGTTCATAATAATCGAGCGCAAGAGAAACTCAATCTAGCATCCACAAAAGGCTGTTCCTATGATCAATATAAGGGTGACAATGGTTGTCTAAGGAAAACAAGGATATCTTTCCTGTTCGAACACTGTAGGCAACACGTAACCGAGCTTGACAGAATAAACCACCCCTTACCGGCCTTAAGGTAACAAACACGATAACATCTCTGTATTTTAACCAGCCAGCTGGAACGAGTTTGCAATCCAAGCATTCGCCATCACTAGGTTTCAATGCAATCTCTGCATCATACGACTCGTTCAGAAAGCACTTGTGAGCTTCCAAGTCAATGCCGGGCAGATTCGTCCATTCTCCCGTTTCTTGTTTCATCTCCCAAACCTCCCACTTCAAATATCCCAGGCCGATCAACAGAGATAGAAAGCTTCCCCCTGATAAATATTTGTAATAATAATAATACCCCCCGTTACATCGAGGGGCTGGAATACGAGTAATAATCTCCGTCTTCGCGTTCAATGTCAAAACAAACTGAGCATTCGTCTCAGTAATGATCATCCTGGTTGTTTGCATAACATAATCACTCTGCCAATCAACGAGATAAAATGAGCTTCTTTCTTGCTCGGAGTACTGAAGAGAAGTCCGCGGGTCGAACGATGGAGATGAGCGGAAATGAAGTTATCGGTGTGGGTCATCTGGTGCCACTTTCGACAAACAAGCATTGCGGCGCCGAGTATATCTTGAGCTGGGATTCGTATAAGAATTTCGTTCAGTACATCGTCCGGAAGAGAATCGAAATCGGAATCCATCTTCTATCAAATAATAGGAGTAGAACAGACAAAGGGTAGTAGTTTTTATTAGTATGAAATTAAAACACCACTAAAATAAGAACCCTAATTAATCACATGATGATTTTTGTTGTGATTTTTGTTACAGATTTTGCTGAAAATAAGAACCCTAATTAATCATCATATCTGGATCTATAGTATCAATTTTAATTCCAAGTCATCGATTGAACCGTAATACAATAAGAGAGATGAAGTGGGTACCTTTAGTTTTTGTTTTTTAATGCTCGAAACAGTGGTCGGACAACGGTCCCTAATTCGCATGGAAGACCGACCGATAGATAAGGGTGAGCATTGTTCGGTTATAACCGATTTAACCGATCGAACCGAACTAAAATTTTGATTTCGGTTCGGTTATTTGGTTTTCGGTTTGGTTATTGTTATGAAAATTTTAATTTTCGGTTTTCGGTTTCGGTTCGGTTATTTAAGTCAAATAACCGATAAATAACCGATAACCGAATATATATATTATTCTCATTTTTTTCTTTCAAATATTCAAAAAAAAAAAAAAAATTATTTGACTATTTGTTTATTTTTTTAATTACAATATATTTTATAAGCTCCATTATAATATTGCAAATCTCTCAATAAAAAAATATAAATGTATTATATATTTAATTAAAATAATATTAATATTACTTATTCTTATTTATTTTTTATTTATGTTCGGTTATCGGTTATAAATTATAATCGAAATCGAACTGAAAAGTTCGGTTACGGTTTTATATCGATTATTAAAAATATCGTTCGGTTCGGTCACCAAAAAATTCGGTTCGATTATTGAAACGGTTTTGATTATTTAGTTCGGTCGGTTACCGAATCGACCGATGCTCACCCCTACCGACCGAGGAAATACAAAAACAATACTTACAAAAATGTTGACTTAGTCAATTGAAAATGTAAATGTACTGTAATATAAACTGTTGGAAAAATTGGAATAAAATAATTGGTTTGACCAATATTTGACCGATTTTTTGTGGCTAAATATTAATTTACGTTGAAATTAATTTGTTGATAATTTTCTACGATGTTGCGTAGTTATTTATTTCGTCAAGATCCGATTTTTCGGTGAGTGAGAAATAAATGGTTGAATTAGCCAAGTGAAAAGGCATTGTTGAATGAGAATGTTAAATCTCATCCCACATCGAAATGTGATAGATAATGGGTTTGTGAGAACCATTATAAAAGGTCTTGTGTATTAATTATTGAGAATATGAAAAGTCTCAAATCCCACATTAAAAGTAGTGAGAAAGTTAATACTTTTGTGATGTTATATGAGGAGTTAAAAAATGTTTCAACTTTAAGTAAGCCTATTGATTTGAATTATTATTCTTGGTCAATTGGGAAATGATGATTTGGACTTTGGGCCTTCGAGATTTTTCTTGGGCCTATAAAAGTCTAACAAGTACAAATTGTATTTGTAGTGGGTCTGTAAAATAATAACAAGTAAGGTTATTATGACTTGGGCTTACCAGCCTTTGGGCTGAGTAAAATTAGTTGAAATATTTAATTGGGTTAAGCTGTTGGGCTAGCCTAAATGGGTTGTACGGAATTTAAATAGTCAGCCCAATGGGTTGTATGTAATTTGAATAGACGGCCCAATGACTTGAAAAGTCATCAGAATTTTATTTATATATTTAATAAAATATATAAATAAATCCTCATAATGATTGTGACCTTTGAGTTGGTTAAGACTTTTGAATTGCCTTTTGTCTTTTGGTACTCCCCTATGAGTAGTATAAATAGAGCATCTTAGTTGAGAGTTATTCATCCCAGTGAACATATCCCACATCAGAATCTCTTCTCTCTAAGTTCATAAACATTCTAGTGTTGGAATATTGTGTAGACAATATTAGTTCCTTGCATTTGCATATGCTCGGTTCTTGCTTTTTCCTCGTTCGCCGGAGCTTCTAGCTGGTGTGCCTCAGACTAGAAGACGATTGAAAGTCGTTGTATCTTTTGGGACTAACGTCGCAAAACCGTAGCATACACGGGGCGTTTTAGTCTTGCGGATAGCGAAAGCGCCTCGACTACCCGCAACAAGTTTCTGTTCGAAGCTCGATTAAGGTTAATTTATTTAATTATATTATTTAAGTTTATTCTGGAATTGTAAAGATCAGTAATACTGTTCTAGTCCAAATTTTATTTTAGTTTATGTTTCGGATTTAGACATTTTGTACAAAATAACCAACATAAACAAGAGAGGATTATTTTGTCAATTGAAAATAATCTTTTAAGGTTTAAAATTTGAACATTACACTCTTGCCTTACACTATTGGTCCATAAACTATTTTTTGTTGTTATTACCATCTTAAGTATATTGATAATATCATAACGTGAGAATTCAATTTAAAAAACATAATTACATTAATTATTATTATTTTGAGACCAAAAATAATAACTATGGCTTTTATAATTATGCATGAGACCTTCGTAATTTAGTAGGGAGTAATTATCTAAGTTTATATTCTAAATTGCTCAACCATAATTATCCGATATAAACTTAAATTATTTTCTACTATATTATTTTCTTGAAAAGAAAAAACATCTACCATTAAATAATCCAATAAATCTCTAAAATCATTCAAATAATAAATATCTATTTCGAATTATTAATAAAATAATAATGGTTATATTACATAAATATTTTTAAACATTTTGCAAATATTATACCTTTTTTAATTAGTAGAATATCTAATATTACATAAATTATTTTATGGGTACTAAATTAATTTCACATTATTTTTTATTTGAATTAATCAATTGGACTTAAACTAAATTAAATCCAAAATATGTATGACTTATTATTATTATTATTATTATTATTATTATTATTATTATTATTATTATTATTTCACTTATAATTTTAAATTTAACTAGTACTACCTCCCGTGCGATGCACGTGATTTATTTGTTTGAAATAATCTAAAATCTTATTTAATCTCTAATGTATTTTGTCATATATTTATTAATGGACTAACAAATTATTTTATTTGATAATCGAACTCTTACTTAAATTTGTAAACTCGTATTAATCTCATTATTAACCGTTATCTCAATTATGAAATTTCTATTATTTTTAAAGATTATGCATGTTTGATGTAATTTATAGTATGTAAGTTTCTTGGGACATAGTCGAGTAGTAAGGTATGTGGTGATGTTGGTGTAATATCTCGAATATGACAATTTTTCATTGAAATATTATGAAGTTAGTCTTGGGATGAGACATATTGGCTTTCTCCCACATGTGTCTGCTACTGGAGCACCTCCTTCATTTACATCCTACCCGATTGAGGAGCCTTTGATCTGGTGGGAGAGGAGTTTCTTGTCTCTGCATTCCGTTTCTCGTCTCTACAGAGTTTCATCCAACAAATACTTAAAACCGGTGGGGGAAAATCAAAATAAATGGAAAATAAAAAATTATAAACCTAGAAAATAAATAAAAATATAAAAAAAAAATTGAATTTATTTGATGAACATGAAGAGTATGAGATGGCACAAACGCAATTATATTAATATAATGTTCGAGAAATAAGTTCAATTATTTAATTTAAAAGACATTTTACAAAATTTAAAATATTAATATTTAAGTATATTCAAAACAAATTATATAAAAAATAAATTATTATGATATTTGTGAAAATGTATTAATTAATAAATAAATTTAATTGAATGTGTGATTAATATTTTGATATTTTTATTAATTTATGTGAAAAATAACATTTTTTTATGTATATTAATAAATTTGCGAGACGGGACAGGACAGAAAGGGATCGTCCCGATCCCATCCCGTCCCATTATGAAAAAATAAATCGCCTTGGGACAGAACGCGATTGTCATTTTTAAAATTGATCTCGTCCTATCTCGCTAACTTTCGGGTTGAGATCGTGACGGGATCGAAATTCCGAGATAAATTGTTCACCCCTACTAATTTGTAAACTCCGTATTGAATCTCATTATCAATCGTTCTCTCAAATATGAAATGTTTTATTTAAATTGAAAGTTATGCATGTTTAAAGTAATAAACAACATCCAGGGCTTTGTTGGTGAGTGTTTCATTTTAATTACAACATAAAAAATTTAAAAATAATTAATAATGTATAATGATCGTATAAAAAATATCCTTATAATATATAATTCAGCTAGCAATTGTCCTAGGTGTCTATGTTTTCACCGTTTGATTTTTTTGTGTTCACACCTATTATTAAACAAGCACCGTTAGATTAAATTTGTGTTCACACTGTGTCATTATTAATTATTATTTTTAGCATAATTAATTAGAATTTTTAGCTTAATTAATTGAAACAATTATTTTTTATTAATTAGCGTAATTATTTATTTCTTTATATAATATAATTTTCATTTATATTTTTCTTAATATAATTCAATATTCAATATTATTTTTAGCATAATTAATTATTGTAATTATTTTTAATTAATTAGACAATTATTTGAAATTAATTATTATTTTTAACTTAATTAATTAGGTAAAATAATAATCAATTACAAATAATTGTCTAATTAATTTAGCGTAATTAATTAGATAATTATTATTTTTAATTAATTAGCTCAATTATTTTTAATTAATTAGCGTAATTATTTATTTCTTTATTTATATAATATAATTTACATTAATAATATTATTTTTAGTGTAATTAATTAGCGTAATTATTTTTAATTAATTAGCGCAATTATTTTTAATTGATTAGTGTAATGATTTCTTTCTTTCTTTATATAATATAATTTACATTTATAATCTTCTTATTATAATAAATATTATTTTTAGTGTAATTAAGTAATTATTTTTAATTAATTAGTATAATTATTTATTTATTTATATAATATAATTTACATTTATAATCTTTTTAATATAATCTCCATAAATATTGACTTTGAAATATTCAAAATATAACATTTATTCCTTATTTATCTCCTTTTATTACGTTTATTCTATTATACTACTAAAATTAATTATTATGATATGAGAGAATCTACATTTTTTATTGATATATTTAATGGATAAATTAATTAATTTTTATTATACAAACAATTATAACGAAATTTAAGGGAAATTCAAATTAGTTATATTTAAAAATAATAAATATTATCAAACCCTACTTCAAATCTGTGTCTATATAAAGATGTCATCTTCACTTACTTCCTACCTTCCACTTTTCATTTAGCTATTTTTTTATTTGTTATTTGCTCACATTTATTTATTAACTTTTCATTTCAGTTTTTTTTATTAATGCTCACATTTATTTATTTTTGTGGAGAGCTCTATGTAAGTTTTGTTTTTTTTTTGTTTTTTGGTATTTTTTGTAGCCTTTTCATTTCAGCTATTTTTTTTATTTGTTCATGCTCACATTTATTTATTTTTGTGCAGAACTCTATTTAAGTTTTGTTGTTTTTTTTTTTTTTTTTTTGCACTAACTCTCACTTTTAATTTCAGCTATTTTATTTATTTATTTATGCTCACATTTATTTATTTTTGTGCAGTAAGTTTTGTTCTTTTTTTTTGTTTTTTTTTTGTATTTTTTGTATCTTTTTAATTTCACCTATTTTTTTATTTGTTTATTCTCACATTTATTTATTTTTGTGCAGAACTCTATGTAAGTTTTGTTTTTTTGTTTTTGTTTTTTTGTATTTTTTGCACTAACTCTCACTTTTATTTTCAGCTATTTTTTTTATTTGTTCATGCTAACATTTATTTGTTCAATTTTCATTTTAGGTATTTTTTTTATTCATTCTCACATTTATTTATTTTTGTGTAGAGCTCTATTTAAGTTTTGTTCTTTTTTTTTTGTTTTTTTGTATTTTTTGTAGCTTTTTCATTTCAGCTATTTTTTTTATTTGGGCATGCTCACATTTATTTATTTTTGTGAAGAACTCTATGTAAGTTTTGTTGTTTTTTGTTTTTTTTGTATTTTTGCACTAACTCCCACTTTTAATTTCAACTATTTTTTTTATTTGTTCATCCTTATATTTATTTATTCAATTTTCATTTCAGCTATTTTTTTTATTTATTCATGCTCACATTTATTTATTTTTGTGCTATATAAGTTTTGTTCTTTTTTTTTTATTTTTTTGTATTTTTTGTAGCTTTTTTTTCATTTCATCTATTTTTTTTATTTGTTTATGCTCACATTTATTTATTTTTGTGCAGAACTTTTGTTGTTTTTTTTGTTTTTTTTATTTTTGCACAAACTCTCACTTCTATTTTTTTTATTTGTTCATGCTCACAGTTTTTTATTCAATTTTTATTTCAAGCTATTTTTTTTATTTATTTATGCTCACATTTATTTATTTTTGTGTAAAGCTCTATGTAAGTTTTGTTGTTTTTTTTTGTTTTTTTGTATTTTTTGTAGCATTTTCATTTCAGCTATTTTTTTTATTTGTTCATGTTCACATTTATTTATTTTTGTAGAGCTCTATATAAGTTTTGTTATTTTTTTTGTTTTTGTATTTTTTTGACTACCTCTTACTTTTAATTTAAACTATTTTTTTTATTTTTTTATGCTCACATTTATTTATTCAATTTTTATTTCAGCTATTTTTTTTATTTATTTATGCTCACATTTATTTATTTTTGTGCAGAATAAGTTTTGTTGTTTTTTTTTGTTTTTTTGTATTTTTTGTAGCCTTTTCATTTAGCTATTTTTTTTATTTGTTTATCCTCACGTTTTTTTTGCAGAGCTATGTTTTGTTGTTTTTTTTTTTTTTGTTGTTTTTTGTATTTTTTGCTACGTATTATTTTACTAATTTGATTTTAATAATTTTTTTAAGTAAGTCATTTTTTCCCGACCTTTTGAATTTCTTACTCATTTTTTGTTTATTTTGTAGGTTTATTTATAACTATTTATTTTGTAGGTTTCATTATAAGTAAAATACTGTGCGACCGAAGTCATGAAAAAAAATCAAAACATTTGATTGCACAAATTTTAAATGGATTCCAAGCTTTTTTTTATGTTTCCTGATAAAATTAGAGTAGTTTGTGTTAATTTTATTTATGATGTAATTTACTCAATTTACTGTAATTTTAAAGTAGTTTGTTTTCATTTTATTTATGATATATTTTATCTATTTAATGTAATTAATGAAATTTACGCAATTTACAATAATTCTATTTAATTTTATTCTAATTTTGTTTATTTTGTAACTTACGCAACAATATTTTTATTTGTATTACTTACAAATATCACTAAAACATAATTAATTTATGTATTTTAGTTTGATCTTTTTTTTATATAAATAATAATAATAATTGTGATTTAATTAATTTATGTATTTTAATAAATTTATAAAATAAAATTTATCTTTAATTAGAGAAATCAAATAAAATTTTTATTATCTCTGATTATAAATTATATATCAATTATATTATTAATTATGAGAATGGTAAATCTATTTCTAGGTTTTAGGGAGTACGTATACCGTGCAACTAGGTGTACAATACATGGTACATACAACCTATTTAACAATAAAAATTCAAATGTAAATTTTAATTTAGCGTTAATTCCTCTTAATAGTAAATAAAAAAAACTAATAAAATAAACTTTATTCAATACAAAAATATAAATTTAAAACGATTATTTAATTTCTACCTAATAAAAAAATCATTTTTTATTTTATATCAATATTATTAATATTCATTATAAAATCAAATATACATCACATTAATAAATTAATCTTCATTTACTAAATTTCATATTTATCATTTTACATTAAATTTATATTAATAATCTTATATTTATTCAATAAAATCAAATATTCATCACGTAAATAATGAATATTCATTCAGCGTAAATCAAATCTTCATCCATCCATTTACATTATATTTATCAAATTTTCATCACATAATCAAATCTTTATCATGTAATATAACAATCTTCATTTATCGTACATAAGATCTTCATTATCGTACAATTTTCAACGTAAAAAAAACGCATAAAAAATATTATGAAAAAAAACTAATACAACAATCAAATCTTCATCAAGTAATACAACGATCTTCATTCATAGTATATAAGATCTTCATAATCGTACAATTTTCAACATAAAAAAAATATAAAAAATAATTCTTATATTACGGCAAAAAAATATTACGCAAAAAAATAAATTGAATAAATAAATTATTTTTTATATTATTGAAAAATAATTTTTATATTATGCAAAAAAATATTAAGCAAACAAATAAATTTAATAAATAAATTAATTTTTATATTACGTAAAAAAATCAGAATATGAGAAAAATATGGAAAAGAGATATAAATAAATAAATTAATTTTTATATTACGTAAAAAAAATAGAATATAGGAGAAAAATATGGAAAAAAGATATAATAGAAAAAAGTCAAACATGATGTATCCGGAGAAAAATATGGAAAAAAAATATAATAGAAAAAAGTCAAACATGATGTACCGTACTTTGTACTCATAGGTGTACGATAGAAATTGCCGGTTTTAGGGTTTAATAAATTAAAAGATAAACTAAAATTATATATCAATAATATTATTAATTATGAGTATAGTAAATCTATTCCTTATTTTAAGCAACTAAATAAATTCAAAAGTTACGTGATTTGAGAATGAAATAATAATAATTCAATTTTTTTATTAATTTACAATTAAAAATAATATTATCCTCTATTTATATTAGAGCATTAAAGTATCTCCGACTTTATTCCTTATTTATCTACTGCTTTAAATTAAATTAATATATTTTGATTTATTTAAATAAGTAATATTCAGAATATCACGTTTATAGAATATTTATCTTCTTTAATTACGTTTATTCTATTATACTACTATTTATTTATAGTACTAAATAAATTAAATAAATTTGTGATTCTTCATTCTTTCTCATCCCTCTGATTGTGTAGAGATTTTTGTATAATAATTTTTTTTTTCAACTTTTTACTAATCATTTTCAATCAATGTCTTGGTCTGATGTCAATTCCTCCGAAAAAGACTTTTCGTTCAGTTTTACTAAAGCTATGTTATTGAATTTAATGTTTATAGACCTAAATACATTTTTTTATTATATATGTGTAATAAATAAGTGATTTATAATTGTTATTATATTTAATGCAGGTTATTAAAATTTGCACAACTTTTAAAATCCATGAAAAACTGTCCAAACGATGTTTGTATTACATCATTTGCCCCATGAAAAACTTTTACAGTGTCTGCATGCAATATAATTCATCGATATTTTTGATAATCGACCGCTAATTATTAACGTATTTTTTCCATATTATCCTCAGATGTAACTCTCACAAAAGATGAGATTTATAATTTGTGCTTGCAATTCATTGAAGAGATGTTGAAGCGCCAAAGACAAACGCTGAAAGATATTCCAAATATGCCATATCCAAAATTCGTTGATGTTACTGTTGGACAAAACAGCCTCTTAGCAGCCGAGCTTGCCTATGACAGAAATGCTCTCCGAGTCGAGTACGAACAATTAGTGGCCATGTTGAATGATGATCAGCGGAAGGCTTATAAGACAATCATTCGAACTCTCGACGATCCCAACGGACAGGTTTTCTTTTTGTATGGTTATGGTGGAACTTGCAAAACTTTTGTTTGGAAGACTCTATCTGCTGTCGTTCGATCTAGGGGCGACATTGTTCTAAATGTTGGTTCAAGCGGTATAGCTTCTCTTCTTTTACCAGGAGGTAGAACAGCCCATTCAAGGTTAAAGATTCCGATATCTTTGCACGAAAGCTCTACGTGTAACATCAGGAAGCAAAGCGATCTAGGTAAATTGATTGTTAAGACGAAACTCATTATATGGGACGAGGCTCCTATGATGCACAGGTATTAACAATCAATTAATCAGATTTTGTTGTCTTACTATCTTATATTTTTGTGTTTATTATATAATTATTAATACAACATAATCATATTTATTCTATTTTGGTTTTGATTTTTGTAGGAATTGTTTTGAAGCACTAGATCGAACAATGCGTGATATCATGAGCTCTCATCGACCTGAAGCTCAGCATCTGCCTTTCGGAGGCAAGGTTGTTGTGTTCGGAGGAGATTTTCGACAAATTTTACCGGTCATACCTAAAGGTACGAGGCAAGATATAGTTCACGCCACTATTAATTCTTCCAACATATGGATAAATTGCAAAGTTTTGCGCTTGACCAAAAATATGAGACTGCAAAATATCGGTGAGGGAAGTGATGGTCGTAAGTTGCGCGAGTTCTCTGATTGGCTGTCTTCTATAGGGGATGGTACTATTGGTGACGATAATGACGGAGAAGTGGATATAGAGATCCCGGATGAATATTTGATAACTCATTCGGATAATCATATTGAATCTATTGTTCAAGCCACATACCCGAATTTCCATGACCACATTGGTGATATCAATTTTCTAGACGGACGGGCGATTCTGGCGCCGACCCTGGATGACGTTAATGAAATCAACGATTACATGGTTGCAATGCATAATACTGAAGAACGAATTTACTTGAGTTCGGATAGTATCATCTCTACCGAACACGAGGATAATATGTTTGCTCAAATGCATTCTGTTGAGTTTTTAAATACCATCAAGTGTTCCGGACTGCCAAACCATGAGCTGAAGTTGAAGGTTAGTATTACTATAACTTTTTTTTTCAAATCTATTTCTATTAATTAATTAATATAGTAGTTAATATATTCATTCAAATATGATCATTATATAAACTAATATATATATTATTGAAGAATAATCAATCACTTTTGATTATTCCTAATATTTATATTCATACAAATATTACGTTAATATATATGTATTCAAATTGTAACTTTGGTTTTTTTATGCAACCATTTATGCAGTATATTCTATGTATTGTATTTATTAAATAATTAATTAAATGAATTAATTCCATTTTGTGAGATGTTACATATTTTTGATACATGAATTGTTTTTTATTAGGTTGGTGTGCCCGTTATGTTGCTACGGAATATGGATGCCGCTTTAGGACTATGCAATGGTACTAGGATGGTTGTAACACACCTTGGTAATTATGTTATCCAGGCGAAAGTATTAGGAGGAGATAATTCTGGGGAATTGGTTTTTATTCCTCGAATTGCTCTGACGCCATCAGATACCAAATTCCCGTTTTCTTTTCAACGAAGACAATTTCCGATTATGATATCGTATCCCATGACGATTAATAAGAGTCAAGGTCAGTCGTTGAGAAACTTTTGCTTTGTGATGATCGTGGCCGTCTTACGAATAGAACAACAAATGTAGTTTATAAAGAAGTATTTCAAATTTTGTAATTTCATTGTAATTTCTTATTATATATTACAATTAGATCACAAACTTAATGTTTATTTATGCATTATCAATGTCTATATCGAATTATTTGTTAGGTTAAACATTAAACATAAACAGAAAGAGTTTATTTCGAGTAACAAAAGGTTGAAATTTATTAGCGTGCATCGCACGGGCAAGAGGACTAGTTATTAAAATTTAATTACATATATCTTTTCATTGTTTACAAATATATATTTGTTAATTATAATAACTGAATCATATTTTTTGGGGCAATTATTAATAATTATAACTGAACAATATAATTTTTTTATTTAAGTTATATTAGTATTAATACTAATACAAAATTCAAAAATATGTTTTAAAATTATTTTTCAATAATAATTTCCAATATTTTCATAGTTCACTTAAATCATACTCCCTATAACTTTGTCAATACTTAGAGTTAGGTGTGGGCGTTTGAGCTCGAAAACTCGAGCTCGGATCGAAAACCCGCCAAAAAAGCTCGTCACGGGCCGAGCCTAATTTTTTTAAGGACCGGCTCGCTATAGGACCGACCCGTGAAGTGTATATACGGTCCGAGCCCAAGCCCAAAAATATTTAGGACCGAAAGCTCGGCTCGGACCGTCAATTTCATTTTTTATATTATACTATATATATATATATATATAAAGTAAAAAAAGATTTAGTGTATATTATTGTTATTACTATTAAGATTTTCACTTCAAGTTTTTCACTTCACACTCTCTTTCGTTCCTAGTTAACACTTCACACTCACAGTGCACATCATTGTAAAAAAGATTCAAAAAAAAATTAAACAATACTTTGTATAAGAGGAAGACAATAATCTGAAAGTATATTAGTCTTACTTTTTTCTATTTTGACAAATTTGAAGATTAACTTGGTTTTTATTTTTATTTTTGATTTTTATTTGGGGAAACAATAAAAACTATCATTTTTTGTTTTTATTTTTAAACTTTCACTTTAGTATCATATGATTTAAATGTTTGAAATTTTTATTGAATTATAAATTAGATAAAATTTGTAATAGAAATTCTATAAAATTTGGGACCGAAAACCCGAAAAACCGGCTCGGGCTCGTCATGCTCGGTCCCGAGCCGGGCCCCAACCTCATACAAACTCGGCTCGGCTCGGACCGCAGAGGTCGGGTTTTGAGCCGGGTTTTGATATTTTTTGGCTCGGCTCGACCCGCGCCCACCCCTACTTAGCGTAAAAGATTAGCTAATAAAATTAAACTTTTTATTACCTTTTTTATTGTGATATTATCTCGGTACTCAATTTTTCAACGTGTTTATAGATCTTTTAAATTATATAACTCATGTGATTTATAAATTAAATTGTTGAATTACTATTTCTATAAGCTAACTATTTTTTTTATTATTCAAACTTCGTAAGTATATAAGGTGATCTATTAAATTAAATTGATAAATAATTATTATTATTTGTGGTTATATTATATCTCATTCTCAACGAAATAATAATAAAATTATAAAACTAAAGTATAAAATCTCATTATAGAAGATATTTTATTTATTTGATTATTTTAAATATTTAAAAATTCGACACCATCATATTGATCTCGCCTATAGTGAAAAAAATATAGAACAAAGAGAGCAAGATTCGAGAATCATGATTAAGATGTGATGGGGGCAGGTCAATGTCGAGAACCACCGCGCCTGCGGCCCGTACGTAATTACCTTATCGAAAATAGAGCTGTAAAATAGAAAATTAATTTTTTTTCTCTTACGATCGATTAACTTTACAATTAGCAAATAAATATGCAAATCTTTCCATAGTTGTCGTTTATCAAATCTTGTATCAATTCTACACCTACTGAAAAGAATCACATTCCAAACGGATTGTAGGCTACAATTACAATTTAATTTATGAGATATTGAAAAAAAAAACAAAATCTACAAATAAATTATACCTGAATTTGATTATGGAAAAAAAATACAAATTTAAATTAGGACTTGTTCTTTTGAACATAATTTCAGTCAAGTTCAGTTCAGATCGCTTTAGTTTAGTTCAGTTCAAATCGCTTTAGTTCAGTTCAGTTCAGATCGGTTCAGTTCAGTTCATATCGATTCGGTTCAGTTAGTTTCAAAATAAATTAAAATAAAATAAACAAAAAATAATTTCAATCTATAATTATAAATATAAAATCTAGTTAATTTCATAATATTATTAATATTTTTTAAAAAATATTTAATAATTTATAAAAATTATTATTATTTTTATAAAAAAAATCGATTTTGTTCAGTTCAGATCGCTTAAGTTCAGTTCAGTTCATATCGTTTAAGTTCAGTTCAGTTCAGCCGGTTTCAGTCCAAAAGAACTGGTAAAAGAAAAATGAAAAAAAAAAATGCATAATGAAATAATTAAAGCGTACATGAAATTTTGGAAAAGATAAAAAAATTCAACGAATATATATACGCAAAAATATTGAAGCATGAGAATGTGAAATACCTCGTCAAATAGAATTACATATGTGGAAATTTACTGAAAATAAAAACTTACTTAAAAATTATACTCCATTAATGTATAAATTTTGACTTAATAATAATATTACTATTTTTATTTATAATTTATAGTTAATAATATTATTTTTATTTATAATTTATAGTATGAACACAACAATATTAAACCTTTCTGATTGGTCCACATGGAGAGATTCAGGAATTATATATATATAGATAGATTGTTTTGCTCCACACATTTATTTTTAGTAAAATATATCAATAAAACTGTTGCGTATCAATAAAAATATTGTTTAATAAATATATCAATAGAAATAATAATTGACAGGTAAATATTCATTCTCAAATAAAATTAAAAACATAGTTGTTAATAGTCTACAATATTGTTTAATAAATATATCAATAGAAATATTAATTGACAGGTAAATATTCATTTTCAAATAAAATGAAAATAGTCTACAATATATTGATAATTAAAATATTATTATTATTATGGTAATAATAAGATTTTTGACCGAAATCTTGAAACCAAATTTCTCGAAATCTCGAAACCAAATTGTTCGGATTGCGCGCTGAATCCAAATTTCTTTATATAAATCGGGTTGCGCGTACAAAGGATATTAAATAGGCATTCATAATTAATATTTAGTTATATTGAATCTTATATAAAGGCAAAATTCAAGCATTAACATAAATTATTCAATTTTATATATTTATCTATCAAACTATATTAGAAATCTACTATTTAGCAGAAATTTATAAAACAAAATGACTTGTTTTTTTTTTTCTAAATAATTATAGAATTTGTTAAAGTCTTTTAAAATTAAGCCTTTTCTACCTACTCTAATTAAATAAAAAAAAATATAACATAAATATATTTTTCTCATCTCTCTACATGTCCTAACATTTCAACTCCTTGTTCTGAAACTCCCCATAAGAGCATCTCCAGTGGTGGTTTTAAGTTTTGGGTGATGAGTAGGCCACATGTGCGTCAACTCATATTTTCTCTACTTCTATCCAAAAAAACTTCTAATCCATCCAACAGTTCTACCCCAAAAATAAATTTTATACGTCCCACCACTTACTTATTTTTTATTTTTTTTATTTATTATTATATTTAAATAATAATAATAATAATAATAATAATAGTAGTAGTAAAAGTAAAAAAAATGATTTTTAGATTAAATAAAGTAAATTAATTTCGAAATAATAATTGCCCCGTAATTTATAAAAATAATCACAACATATATATTGACTTTTAAAATTTAACTATTTCAAAATTTTTATTTTTAATTAATTTTTATATAAATATAAAACGTTAAAATTTTAACTATTTCAAAATTTTTAATTTTAATTAATTTTTATATAAAATAAATCCGAAATAAAAATACAAATAATCCGTTACAAATTTAATTAGTTCAAAATTCTTATTTTTTATATAAAAAGAAAATTGAATAGTTTAAAATTCTTATTTTTTATATAAAAAACAAAATAGCGTTAAAATATAAAATAATTCTTAATTCAAAATTCTTATTTTTTATATAAAAAGAAAATTGAATAGTTCAAAATTCTTATTTTTTATATAAAAAACAAAATAACGTTAAAATATAAAATAATTCTTAACGTTAAAATTTTAACTATTTCAAAAATTATAACAAAAATATTGATTTTATTAATTAATAATAGTAAATAATAATAATAAAATAATGTTATTTTTTACCTCTACCCGGGTAGAAGTTCTTCTACCCCAGAACTTTCAGGAAGTCCTCACTTTTACACATCAGCACACCTCCAATAACTTCTACCTTGTTTTTTGGTGAGAGGTAAAAGTACACGTAGACTTCTACCTCTCCATTAGAGATGCTCTAAGCGTACACATTATAATACAACACACCTACACCTAGCTTGTTTCCAACATCGAAAACACTACGACTTGACGGCAAAAAAAATGTAGAGGGGAGAGCTCGTGAGAAACGCGATGAAATTGAAGGAGATTTGTGAGAGGGAGTTTGCGGACGGAGGGGAGTTCGATACGAACCTCGATGGCTTTGTCGAGTCGATCATGAAACGCACAAATCTGGCGAGCAGTTCATAATAATCGAGCGCAAGAGAAACTCAATCAAGCATCCACAGAAGACTGTGTTCTTATGATCAATATATGGGTGACAATGGTTGTCCAAGGAAAACAAGGATATCTTTCCTGTTCGAACACTGTAGACAACGCGTAACCGAGCTTGACGGAATAAACCACCCCTTACCGGCCTTAAGGTAACAAAGACGATAACATCTCTGTATTTCAACCAGCCAGCTGGAACGAGCTTGCAATCCAAGCATTCGTCATCACCAGGTTTCAACGCAGTCTCTGCATCATACGACTCGTTCAAAAAGCCCTTGTGAGCTTCCAAGTCAATTCCGGGCAGATTCGTCCATTCTCCCGTTTCTTGTTTCATCTCCCAAACCTCCCACTTCAAATATCCCAGGCCGATCAACAGAGATAGAAAGCTTCCCCCTGATAAATATTTATAATAATAATACCCCCCGTTAGATCGAGGGGCTGGAATACGAGTAATAATCTCCGTCTCCGTGTTCATTGTCAAAACATATTGACTACTCGTCTCAGTAATCATCCTGGATTCTTGCATAACATAATTACTCTGCCAATCTGTGGCCCAATGCACAAAGCCTCCATCTGTGACCAACGGACAGACCTCGAGAAGTCGAGAAGCCTCGTGAGATAAGTGGTGGGTATCGACAAGTCTCCAAGCTGCATCAACTCCGACGGTCAATACAGCACAGTACGGGTTCGACTCTCGATCAGGATAATACATGCGTACCACTTTGTAATCCATTGTACGAGCGATGTACGCCATGGTACACCTAC
Source organism: Euphrasia confusa (assembly GCA_954870475.1). NCBI lineage: Eukaryota > Viridiplantae > Streptophyta > Magnoliopsida > Lamiales > Orobanchaceae > Euphrasia > Euphrasia confusa. The sequence goes on from OX940965.1 coordinate 321,390, forward strand.
TGTTGGGGTACATGGATCGGACGATAAACGGAGGCAGAGCGAAATGTTGATTCGTTGACGGGTTCGTGATCATGATATCGTCGTGGTCTCCGAACTTGATCTCCAGCACCAAACCGTTGCAACTGGACCAAACAATGTTTCTGAATTTGTACCTGAATTTGGATATCTCGATTTCGCCGGAGCGTTTCAGTGATATAAAATGAGCTTCTTTCGTGTTCGGATTACTGAGGATAAGCCCGCGGGTTGAACGATGGAGATGGTCGGATATGAACTCATCGGTGTGGGTAATCTGGTGCCACTTTCTGCAAACAAGCATTGCGGTGGCGAGTATATCTTTCGCCGGGATCCGTATAAGAATTTCGTTGACTACGTCGTCCGGGAGAGAATCGAAATCGGAATCGGAATCGGATTTCAACATCTTCCTTTTACTACTACCACTACATCTCACGGAATTCGAATGACTGTCGTCCCCAACCATCTACATATCAAATAGAATTTCTTAAATTAAAACATATTTATTTTATTTATCACAGAAATTATCTGAAAATAAGAAACCCTAATTAATCAACGTATCTTCTTCTGAAACAATTTTAGTTACAACTCAACGATTGTACAGTGAGTGAGGTGAAGTGGGTACCTGTGGTTTTTGAGGAGTATCCATCGGCGGCGAACCACCACTTTGGCGGGTGGTGGAGGATCGTTTATTTGGGAATTTTGGTTTTGTGCGAGTTTTATTGTTTTCTTCGTATTGTTTATTTACTGTATTTTTTTAGTTAACCTCATTCGTGTGATATTCTTGATTTATATATATGTTTTTTTATATTTAAGGGTTTTCTTACCTATTTTTATTGTAAATTACTAAATTAATTTGATCTCTCAATATAGTAGAAACTCTATATAGTAATACTTTATATAAGAATAAATTCCCTATCATAATAAAAAAATTCAAATCCCAACTTGAACTAGTTATATTTAGAAATAAACTCCACATCTATTTAATATATAAATCCAGACTTTGCTGATCTCACGTGACCAATATGAACACAAAAAAATACACCACAAAAAATGACACATATAGTATATAAATTTACGACATGGCTTTTTTAAATAATAATAATAATAAATATGATGTGGCCTTTAATTATTTATAATTAATTAATTAATTTAGGTAATAGACATTATCACCTATTAATTAGCTATGTTAATGGTAATAAAGATTCATTACCTATTAATTTGTTAACATTTTACGGAAAAAAATTAAATTAGGAATTCTATCTGACCGTTAATTTGCTAACATTTCAATTATTTATGGAAATCATATATTAAGAATCATTAATATTTATCTCTCTATTTATGATTTTTTAAATATCCGAATATATATCTCTAACTTTTTATATTTGGATTAATAAATATAATTAATATAGACAATTCAAAAAAATTATAATTTATTTAATACAACTCAAAATAAAAAAACAATATAGCTATATTTATTTAATATAACTATATTACATACTTATATATGTGATTTAATTTATAAAATTACATTTATTTCATCTATTATTACTTCTTAATTAAATTAAATTTATAAAAGAATTTTGAATAAAACACATAATAAAAGAATGAGATAAAAAAAAATAATTAATACTCTTTTATGGTAATTAAATCAGTCCACTAATAATCAAGTATTTATAGTAAGTAAATTATTATAATTTCAATTAATATATTTATTTATTACCATATAAATATTTTCATTAATCAATATTTTAATTGACGTTATTGTTACCATATCTCGATCCTTAATCCTCTTCCAAATATATATATTCCTAAATTATTTCTAAATAAAAATCAAAAAAATTAAAATTCTGATAAGATTTCTAAAATATATATATGTACAATTCTATTAATTTAAATTATTAAATATTTATTTCCATATTACACGTACAAAATTATATTTAAAACGTAACTTCTTCTTCATCTGCCAGCAAATTCATTTATTAATTTCTCTACATTATGCATTTATTTTGTAATTGATTTTTTTTTTACTTTATCATCAAATTAAATTTAGTATCATCAATAATATTCTGTACCCTAATAGGCATGTGGATTTGTTTGAATCGATTCATGTACTAAATGTTGATTTCTCTTCACACAGTGTATAGGTTGCCTGGCGATCCAATTTATGCTACATACTTTCGTGGTGTTGAAAAACTCCGTCTTCATGTTGATAATGAAGCGAGAGATTATTGGCTTAAATTTCACCTTCTCAACCGTGTCCTGCCTTTTGGTTGCAAAGTATGGTGACTTGGTCCATTTTTCACTATGTAAAGGCGTGTGTATTTATCCGTTCAACTGTACATGTAAGATATAAGAATTTCAAGTTGTTGATCACGAGAATGTCAGGATTTACAGCATTGCATGTACATACACAGTTGTCGTCCTCTTCTTTCATGCTGTAAGTTAACCAATTCTCTGTCCTTTCTTCCGTCTCTCTCCAGTTTCACCAAAATCTACTTACATCAATTTGTAGCAGATTTGTGATTCAAATATTTATACTAAATATTTTTTTTTAGATCGTAAGTATTAATTTTAATATTTTTGTTTTAATTTATTATATGTTTTTTATTTTTAATGTTTTAGTTATTATTTTTTATGTTTTTTCTTGCGCAAATTTTATAATTTATTTTAATGTAATTTGTATTTTTTTGCAGGTAAACATTGTAAGTATTATGTATTTATATTTGGTATTCTTATATTTTGTTTTTTATGTTCTTTGTCTGATTTTTTTTTTGTTTTTATGTTTTGCAGCTATGAAAGGAAGTATTTCGATTAATGTCATGTATAATATTTTTTTATCTATCCATTTAATTTGTTTTGTTCTTATTTTTTGTAGCTATATCCACTGTATAATTTTTGTAGCACATTTGTGATTCAAATGTTTATACTAAATATTTTTTTGTAGATCACACACATTATAAGCATGGTAAGTATGATGTGTTTATTTTTGGTAATCTTATATTTTGTTTTTTATATTTTTCGTCTAATTTTTTTTTTTTGTTTTTATGTTTTGCAGCTATGAAGTAAGTATTTCGATTAATGTCATTTATAATATTTTTTTTATCTATTCATCTAATTTGTTTTGTTCTTATTTTTTGTAGAATTATTTCAATTTATGCACAGTATAATTTTTATCGCATTCATCTAATTTTTATCGGAAAATCAATCACACCACCGTGATTTATTAACCAATTCATTATTGTGATAATTGAATAGTTAATTTGTTTACCATATTTATTTTTGTTTTACGGTTTTTTTTGTTTTCAAATATTATAACCTTTGATATAATAACTCATTTTCCATATTTTAAAATACGTTTCTAAATTAACGAATTATATATGGTAATTTTAATACTATTTATATTTCATCAACCATTCATTCACTCATTTACTCGCTATTTTTTATTTTTGAGCAGATTTCAAAGATTATTTTCTATGAAGCAATTATTTAATTTTATCTTTGGTTATTCATGTTGTTTTGTTTTTGTACAGATAATTTCAAGCAATTATTTAATTATTAGTGTAATTGTGGGTTTGTTGCTAATGTTTCTTTTTTATGTGCAGGTAATATAAAAAATTTAAGATATTTGAATATGAGGTATTTATGTATGTATGAAACTACTTTTTTTTATTGATTCAAAGGTAATTAAATTTTTGTTAAAAATTTTTAATTCATTAATATTTTTAAATTTCTTTGTATTTGCAGATTTATCAAACAGGGTAATTTTCTACAATTATTATTGTTAAAAATAATTTTATATTTTATTAATTATATTTTGTTTTTTTTTTGTCATTTGTACTGTTCATGTTTTTAAAATGATATACTCTTGATTTTCTATCTTTCTGTTTTTGTTTCTAGCCTAGAAACAGATGCTCTTAATTTAATTTTAATTATGTATTTTTTTTGTTAATGTTATTTTTTTTTCAGGTTGCAGCTTAAACAATAAGTATATATATATATATATATATATATCTTTTGTTATTTATTTTTTGTATGAGTTTTTAAAAATAGAGTTTTATTTATATTTATTTAATGTATATTCCAATGTCTCTAATAAATATTAAGTGATATAGAAAATTTATTATAAGGATATCAATTGTTTAACATATTTTAAATTATATTTTAATAAGTATTAAGTAATAGTGAAAAAGAAATAGTATGATAATTTCAAGCATATTTTTTTTTAACTAAATAAATTACATTAAGTATTTCGGTGCATCGCACCGGGAGTTATTACTAGTTGTCATAACTCATAAATTTTTTAGGTCACGTCTTAAGGATTTATACCTTTATATAAAAATAAATGATTAATATATAATAAAAATATTTATTAATAATATTTTTATTTATTAAAATCAATAACATGTTTAAGATAACTTGAAATATTTATCAAAACTAATAACATATAGTATATGATCAAAGTTTATAGTTATTAAATTCATTAATATTTTATTCAATTTGTATGTTAAACACAATTTTTAGGTCAAATTTATTATTTAAAACTATTAAATTGATTTTGTGAATTTAAAGATAGATAATATTGTATTTATATTATTTTTATATTTATATTATTTTTTATAGAAAAAATATTTTTATTTTGTAAAACTCTATATAAGAATAATTCCCTATAGTAATATTTTTTCTTGGTCCCAACCATATGAATGTACGGAGTTTCTATTTGTATTTGGTATAAACATGATTACTTCAAGCCTTTGCAGTGAATTTGAGTCCTTCAAGCCTCTTATTTGGGCATTATCATTGTCCATTTCTAGAGTGGCTTACTTCTCAATCGAGTCGAATTGAGCCGAGATCAAGAATGTTCGACTAGACTCATATTTACTTGAGAATCTCAAGTCTTAAAATCCCCTATTTTTCTCATTCTAAAAAAGCACTCGCGATTTTCCCGATCACTGTCAAACTGGCTTTCAATTGCATTTCACCATTTTTAACATGATTTTTTCAACATAAGACAAATCTTTGCTTAGACAGGGGAATTTTTTGCCTTACTTCGTTTAATCCATATGAATTTATAACTTTGTAAAAACGATATTAGCTCTAAAGAGTGATGTGAGTGACACCACCTAAATATTCTCATGAGGATTAAGGTGTTTTTTTTACTAGCTCATTGGTCAACCAATTGAACAAAAAATCCTTGACTCTAAAATTACGTGTTGCCACATCATTTTTTGAAGAATAGTTCCCAAACGAAACAACAACACCCTTCCGGTAGAACGAATTATCCGACCTTCATCTCCAAATCCTACGGTGAATTGAAACTTGTTTTTCATCCTGAATCCGTTAGCGTTTTCTACACATTTGACACGAACTTAATTTACGTGTTTTCTTTTTGTTCAAATCGCGATAACTCGAACATGACATTGTTTACAACAAAGTAACTCGAACAAACTTATAAAACTAATTTATTTGTTGAATAATCGTGATTCAAAGTTCGAACACAACACGAAATAACCATTCCTTCTAGAAATTAATTTAGTACACTACATTACCAAACATTGAATTTTCAAAGAGTTGAAATTAGAATTTTACCGATCCCTTTTAAATTCCCCCATTCCCACACTCCATAAATCACATGGTTTCGCCGGAAAATCAGCCGCCGGCGCCGCTCCACATAGTGGCGGTTCCGTACCCCGGCCGCGGCCACATAAACCCAATGCTCAACCTCTGCAAGGCGGTGGCCGCCAGGAGAAGATCCGATCTACTCATCACATTCGTCCTCACGGAGGAGTGGCTCGGCTTGATCGGCTCCGACGATAAGCCGCCGAACATAACCTTCGCCTCCCTCCCCAACCTCGTTCCGTCGGAGCTCATCCGCGGCGACGACCCACACGGCTTTGCGATCGCGGTTATGTCGAAGATGGGGCAGCCGTTCGAGGATCTCCTGAGCGCGGGAACTCACGCGCCGCCCATCGTATCCGACGCGCTGCTGCCTTGGGCGAGCGAGGCCGCGGCTAGACGGAATATTCCGATAGCTAACCTGTGGTGTATGTCGGTGTCAATGTTCTCGTTTTTTTTACCATTTTGACCTTCTCGCTCACCACGGTCACTACCCTTTTGACCAGTCAGTAACATCGAAAATGCTTTTTCTGTGGGGTTGCTCTCAAAATGATATTATAATATTATTTTTTAATTAATGCGTTCAACTTTGATTCATTTGAAATAGCAGTATTAGTCAAAATATAACACAAAGCTAAAGTATTTGATTCATTTGAAATAGTATTACTCAAAATTTAACACAAGCCAAGTATTTGAAAATTTCTCTTCATTTTTCTCATTTTTCTCGCCGCCGCAATCGCCGTCAAATCATCGATCAGCTCCCCAACATCCCCCGCGGCCGGCGACGAAGGGGAGGCAGCGCGGGATTCGCGTGCGCCTGGCGGCGTAGCCCTAGAGGCAGTCTTCTTGCGATAGATCGCCGTGACACGGAGGTGTTTGAGGAGCTCACGGGCCGCTCTACCTGCCGCTTATTATTATTATTATTATTATTATTATTATTATTTCACTTATAATTTTAAATTTAACTTATATGCTTCACACATTTATTATTTTTGTGCTCTTTATATATAATTTTATTTTTATATAAATATTAAATATCCATATTTTTATATCTCGAAGTAAATGCATAATTCTTTCTTTGCGATCAAGATTTTCTTAAAAAACAAAATTGTTAATAGTCTACAATATATTGTACAAATAAAAATATTTATATTTAGTCCATAAATAAATATTTATTCGATACATGTTTTTTACATTATTATTAATATTATTATTATTATTATTTCACTTATAATTTTAAATTTAACTTATGTGCTCCACACATTTATTATTTTTGTGTTCTTTATATATAATTTTATTTTTATATAAATATTAAATATCCATATTTTTATATCTCGAAGTACAATGCTTATCCAATACATAATCAAATTTCTAAAATCCAATTTTGAGAACTTGAATATCCGACCCAACTAGATCTTTTTCTTCATTCAATTTAGGACCTCGGATTTTAAACTTGAATATTCGTTCCCAACACAACTAGATCTTTTTCTTTCATTAATGTGTATTTATACTAATCCTAATCACGAACTGTCATATTTTTTTATTGTCATAAGCATCATTATTTATTTTATCCTTTTTTTATTAAAAAAGCCCCAAATAATTAAGCATCATTATTTATTTTATCTTTTTTTTTTACATTTTCTTCGAATTTCATTGTTGAGGAAGGAAAATTAAATAAAGATTTTGAAAATTTAAATAACTTAATCCAACTGTTATAACGGTAAAAAAAATCCAAAATTAAATCGAACTCAAATTATTCCATAAGGTGATATTGGAAGACTCTACATTTACACAAGTGTACATATAAGTCTTAAGTATTTATTATTATTTTTAGATGATATCTATATATTTGGTAGTACAAATCAAAGTAAATTTTGTTTAATTTTCTTTCATGGTTAAATTTAGTAAAAATATTTCAATTACTATAAATTGAAAAGTAAATTAATTAATTTAATCGATATAATTTTAATTAAGTTAATTAATTATTTTAGTAAATTTATTAATCATATTGCTAATAAAACTAATGAATTAAGTACTTACATTCAATTGATAAGAAAATTTAATTAAGGAATTTAATTAGACTAGTAAGAAAATTTTAAGTATAATAATTTTTATAATAAAAAATACTAAAACTATATTTTAGAGAATAATTATTTTATTTATAATAAATTTCTTTAAATTACATTTAAAAAATAATTATTTAAAATATAATGAATTGTACAATATACTAAATATTTTTCTTTAAATTAATTTCTTATAATGAATTTGACATGTAGTTTATTTATTAATCAAAAACCATTAATAAAAAAATGTGCTAAATATTTTACTTTAAATTAATTTATTATAATGAATTTGACATAAAATTTAGTTTATTTATTAAAATTTATTATATTAAATTTTGTATAATGAAATTGACATAAATTGTAATCTATTTATTTTTAAAAAATTATACATAAAGTAAAATTTTGAATTGAATTTGTAGTGTGAAGTTGAAGTCCATTAATATTCTAAATAAAAAAAGTAGTTTGAATTTTTTATGTGACACTTCAATATAAGAATATTGATGGTAATTAATTTGTAAAATATTAAAATGATGTGAATTAATATTAAATGAACAATTTTTGGTTTATTCGGTGTAAACAAATAATATGAAATTCATAGAATAATATTGAAAATAATTGTTTGATGCAATGTTAAAATAAATTATTCAGCTAGATTAATTTAATATCGTGTAAGGGCTTCTGGGATGGAGGCCCTTACAATCGCTTCTTGCATGGAAGATTGAGCCGTTGGAGGAGATTGAGCGGGTGGAGGAGGAGCGGATGCGTCATCAATAGGAGGAAAAATGCGTTTCTTGCATACGAGCTTGAGCCGGTGGAGGTGGTGGAGATGCGTCATCGGAGGGAAAAGGCGGGTCGTCGTCCGGTAGACTTAGGCCTGACATTTCGTGTGGAAGAAGAAAATTCAGGTTTTCGATTTGGGGTTTTTTATTTTGAATTACCGAGATTTGATATTGCCGCTTATATAGAAGTAGAAATAATGACGTTAGATTTATCTTGTGACATGACTCATGAGTCCTTTGGTAGTCAATTTGAGTCCTTCAAAATCAAGCCTATAGCATTATCATTGTCGATTTCTAGTGTGCCTTACTTCTCAACCGAGCCTAATTGAATCAAGATCGAAAATGTTCGACTCGCAAATCTCAAGTCTTATTATTAACTTCAGATTTGCTCGATGTATGTTAAAAAAAAATACAGTATTAATCATTGTTCTAAAAATCCCCGCCTAGCTCCGATTAATCACCACCTAGGTTTTAGGCTGTACTCGACCGCCTCGATTTTAGGCTCTAGGTCCTTTACCCGCCTAAGCTCTACCTAAACCCGCCCAGACCCGCCTAAACCCGCATTGGACCCGCCTAAGTTCAATTAATTTCTTATTTACTTACTTAGACGGTTCTCGAGCAGATTTACTGAACAATCAAATTAGATGCAAATCTTGATTAATCAAATAAAATAGATGATTTTATGATAAATTTTGAGATACGAGACCAGAATTTAAAAAAACATATTAAATATATAATGAAAATGATCTAAAATTTAAAATTTATAAACTATTTTGATTATTTTACTATGTTAAACTTGTGATTAATACTATGTTTATATTATTTATTGATTATTTTGTTCAAAATATTGATTTATTATGCATACAAATATTTTTAAAATATAATATTAATTAATTAAATATAAAAATGTAAAACGATTAATCTCCGCCTAAGTCTCCGATTAATCCCTCTAGGCGCTAGGCTCCTAATTACCGCCCGACTAGCGCCTATCCTTTTAGAACCTTGGTATTAATTTGATCATTTCAAACAAATTGCAGAAAGAGTCCACGAACGAGTGAACTATATTCGCTCGGGTAGAACGAACATCACATTTATATAACTAATTTGTTAATTTGTTGAATATTTGTGATTCAAAGTTTGGAACACAACACGAAATTGCTATTTCTTCTAGAAATTAATTTAATATAAACTACGTTAATTGCCCACCATTGAATTTTCAAAGAGTTGAAATTCAAAATTTCCCCATCACTTTTAAATTCCAACATTCCCACACTTCACCAATCTTCGATCATGGCTTCACCGGAAAATCAGCCGCCGACGCCGCTTCACATAGTGGCGGTTCCGTACCCCGGCCGCGGCCACATAAACCCCATGCTCAACCTCTGCAAGGCGGTGGCCGCCAGGAGAAGATCCGATCTACTCATCACCTTCGTCCTCACAGAGGAATGGCTCGGCTTGATCGGCTCCGCCGACAAGCCGCCGAACTTAACCTTCGCCTCGCTCCCCAACATCGTTCCGTCGGAGCACATCCGCGGCGACGACCCGCACGGCTTCGCTATCGCGGTTATGTCGAAGATGGGGCAGCCGTTCGAGGATCTCCTGAGCGCGGGAACTCACGCGCCGCCCGATCTGATCGTATCCGACGCGCTGCTGCCTTGGGCGGGCGAGGCCGCGGCTAGACGGAATATTCCGATAGCTAACCTGTGGTGTATGTCGGCGTCAATGTTCTCGTTTTTTTACCATTTTGACCTTCTCGCTCACCACGACCACTACCCTTTTGACCCGTCAGGTAACATCCAAAATGCTTTTTTCGTGTGGGGTTGCTCTCAAAATGATATTATAATATTATTTTTTAATTAATGCGTTCAACTTTGATTCATTTGAAATAGTATTAGTTAGAACATAACACAAAGCTAAAGTATTTGATTCATTTGAAATAGTACTACTCAAAATTTAACACAAGCCAAGTGTTTGAAAATTTCTCTTCATTTTTCTCAATAGTAATAATCACATTTTTGCACTTATTTCGTGTATCGAACGAACTGTCTATTTACATTAATATCATTAAATTTGCGTTCTCAGTTGACGAGAATGCGATCGTGGACTACATTCCCGGCCTCGATCCGATTCGTCTCTCCGATCTTCCGCCGATCTTATCGGACCCCGAACTCCCCTCGAAGTTCCTCAAAGTCCTTCCGAACGACTCCCAAACGGACTATCTCATTTTCAACACCATTTCCGACCTCGAATCCCAAGCCCTCCAACACCTCAAGCAACGAACAAAGTTCTCGATCTTCAACCTCGGCCCGGCCGACTCATATTTCACGACACAAAACTTCACCAACGACAACGAACATGACTACATGAAATGGCTCGACCTCCAACCCAAAAACTCTGTTCTATACATTTCCCTCGGAAGCTTCTTGCACGTTTCGCGGGCCCAGACAGACGAGATCGCAATCGGGCTCCGAGGGAGCGGGGTAAGGTTCTTGTGGGTGGCCCGACGAGATACGGCCCGTCTCCAGGAGATGTCCGGGGAGAACGGGCTTGTCATCGAGTGGTGCGATCAGCTGAGGGTCCTCTGCCACCTGGCAGTCGGGGGATTCTGGTCCCACTGCGGCTGGAACTCGACCAAGGAAGGTTTACTAGCCGGAGTGCCTATGTTGACTTCGCCGATACTTATCGATCAGTTTCCGAATGCGAAGGCGATAGTCGAGGATTGGGGGGTCGGGTGGAGGGTTACCGAGAGGGAGTTTGTCGAGGGGTTTTTAGTCGAGGGCGAAAAGATCGAGGAGATTGTGAGGAGGTTTATGGACCATGGGAACTCGGAGAAGAGAGAACTCGTGAGAAATGCGATGAAAATGAAGGAGGTTTGTGGGAGGGAGTTCGCGAACGCGGGCGAGTTCGATACGAACCTCGATGGCTTTGTCGAGTCGATCATGCAACGCACTTTACGTCGACTTCATGCTACATAATCGACCGATATTTTTCGTGATGTTATGAAGCCATTGATTTTAGGAGTATGAACTATGAAGGGAGATAGTTTTTCAAATTGTTCACATATATCTTATTTTCAATTCGGTTCAGACTTACTAAGTCCAATTCACTTTGTACTTAAGTTCAGTTCAATTCAAACAGTTCAGTACCATTGGTCTTATGTTCGACTTTTTGAGATTACTTGGTTGATGTTATCAACCAGTTTTTATGAAATTAATATTGTAGTACTTGTTAGGAATAGATGGATATGGGTTGTTCTAACTTCCTAACTGTACCTAAACTACTTGAATGTTGTCACAAAATACAAAAATATTTTATTATAGATTACACACATTGTATTAGTTTATTACACCATACTTATTTATCAACTCCACTCATTTAATTTAACAAATAATGGTTGTCACATTGACTAATTTTTCCCACAAAATTATGAAGGTTTGTTTTCTAATGTTTTCAATTACACTCATAATACACTTTTTTACTAAATATTTAATAAGAGAAAAAAAAAGTCAAATTAAATTTTTATATACATTATAATCTTATCTCTTATTTTCCATTTTTTTTCTTTCTCAATTTATCATCATTATATAAATCTTTGTTCGGCATTTTTGTCTCTCACTCAACACATCATATCAAATCCTTATTTTTTCCCTCTCTTTCTCCATTAATATTTTTAATCATCTTCTTCACCTTCAAAAGCTGCAAAACCCATTTCAGATCCATTTCCCAGTTTCGGTTCCCGACCCGAAAGGTATCCTATGTTTTTTTTTTTTCTTTTTCTCTCTTTTTTAAAATAATTATAAATTTTGCCCAGATCTATGATTATTTACCTGTCTTGATTTTTGTGTTATTTTCAATTTATTGGGGACCGGTTTGTGAAATTCAAGAATTATTATCTCGTTTTCTGCGGACGAAGCGTCTTCGTCTTCCCAATCTAAAATTAATTTGATTTTTGCTTTAATTTGAAAACACCCCACACTCTCTTTCTACTTTCTATTTCAGGCCCCGATTAGCAATTATCTGAAATTGCTCATTCGGTCCACAAGTTCTCGGTATTTGCGATTCGCCCCGGTTAGCGGCGATGGCGCTCGTCGACGACGAGAAATTGGGCTCGCACAACCTGCGGGACTTCCTGAGCATCAGGGACGACGTTCGCCACAGTAATCTCAACCAGAGCCCCACCTCCGCCGGGGACGGCGGCCGCCACAGCCCTTCCGGTCTAACGCTGTACGCCATTCTCAACGAGAAGAGATCTTCGCCGCCGCCGCCTCCCAGACACCCCGCCTCCGACGAGCTGCGAATTCGGTCGAGCCGGACTTTGCTGGACGTAATCCGAGAGGACCGAGCCCCCGGACGCGGCGGCGGACGGGGGAGCTGGCGGAATTTAAGGGGGAAAATTCGTCTCCGCCACAACAGAGGCGGCGGCGGCGGCGACTTGGACTGGCCCTCTATCTCTCAAATCGTCTCGTACGGTTCGACTCATCCCGGTCCGAGCGTCGACCGCGACGAAACCCCCGGCCAATTTGAAGACGAAAATGTCTCCGGCGGCGTCGCCGCCGTAGACGAGGAGGACGGCGCGGCGGAGCAGCCGGCGAGGATGTCGTTGATGGCTCTGTTGGCGGAGAACGACCGGCATATGGGAGTGGAAGGTTCGGCTTTCGCCGCGGGTGATGACGGAGCCTCGGAAGCGGCGGAGGCGGTGGAGGAGAGCTTCTCCGGCGGCGTGATTTGTTGCGTGTGCATGGTAAGGGGTAAGGGCGCGGCTTTTATCCCCTGCGGTCACACATTTTGCAGGCCGTGTTCTCGGGAGCTTTTGGCTAACCGTGGAAATTGCCCACTTTGCAATAATCGCATCTCGGAAATTCTTGATTTATTCTAATCATTACTTTTTAATTTTCTTATAATATAGTTAATGAAATTGTAATTGTGTTTTTGCCCCCAACTTTTGATCTATTTGATGAAATGAATGGTTCTATTGAATTTTCATATTATTATGATTAAAGTTACAAAAAAATGAATGTTCTAATCATACGTATAATCACACACGATGAATTTGTTCGGTTTTGTTGAACTTCGTTCGTGGTCGCACATTAGTTTTGACTGATGATGGCCCGCGACAAACTATAAAAGCCCTTGTAGTTGAAACTATCGGTGCACAATGAATGCAAGATTGTAGTTTCGGACGTAAGAAATTGATGATGAAAATGACTTTGCATAGCCCCACACTTAAATTGAGGAAAATGAAATAGGCCCGAATAGAGGAAGATCATGTCATTGAAGCCTGTAAATTGTTCATAAGTTCGGTCATCACCATGATTGGTTCTTGTCGACATTGATATCATGTTATACCACAACAGAAAAGGTTCAATGTGTTCATTGATACTAGTTGTAGTTGTTGTTTGCTTATCACAAACTCGTTCATATTAGTGTGATCACTTGTTCATGACAAAAAGAACAATAAATTTGTAACGTTTCTTTAGTTTTCATCTTTAGAGAGGGTTATGTTGATAGGTCAAACGTGCACTCGGCCTACATTACTTTCACTTTTAGAGTCTACTTCGGCCCAAGCCCAATTCAGATAACGTTTTTCAACCGGCCCACACACACATAGAAAAAACCAGATGATAAATAAGTAAATAACATTACATTTTGTATCAAGATTCGAATGATCTAAGTTATAGGAAAATCCTCTCGAAAAGGCACACTAAAATCGAAGCGAAACTGAGCTTTGCCTTTCTAAACATTTAGCTAAACATTATAGTATTATACAGCATCACAATTATCTTATAACTCTCTATTCAAACTCATATTCTCATAAAACAACATATGGTTTTGTATTATAGCAGTTAGTTTCTATGAAGGGGACGAAGCAACCATCTCACCGTCTCTTGTTCGTTTCATGCTTCTACTAATAAAGCTGCAGGAAACTCCTCCGTTCGTCAAGGTATTATCCTTCCTCTCATCTACACACGTAATACAAACTTATGAGAACTTCTTACAACAGAGCAAAAATATAATAGTCCACGAAATACTCGACTTGAACTAAAGGAAAAAGGATTTCCCCATAGACAGCTTACCCGGAACATATCTTGTTCTCTTCAGATCACTTTCTTCTCCTAACAACCACTTCCTCTTCAAGCCCAAACCGTTAGATTCGTTTTGAATCCCTGTCGTTAGATTCCTTGAACCTGTATCGAAGATAGCAAAAGCCTTTTACCAAGAATCTACACAAAAGGAAAACTATATTTCGCTGCACAAGTACACAATGTTTCTACCTGAATCACAGTCACTTCGTTTGAAAATTTCCTTGTGGAGCACGTCGCAATGCTCGTGATGTGCCCTTTTATTCTCCCTAAAATACCCTTGTTCATTGTCTATAACACCATCTTTACTATCTTCTGAGCAATGCAACCCTGATGAGTCCACAATCACTTGTTAGTAACCAAATGCACGAAAAGAATCGACCGACGCACATAACTTCCTCCCGAAAAACATCGTATTCAATATTTTCATATGAGAAATGCTTGTTAACTTGAAGTTTCCAACCCTAAGCTAAGAAGTTCTGATAAATTCACACCAAAATGCTCTTTTTTATAACTAAATCATCAATTTCAAACAACTAAAAACCAAATAAATTAATTAATAAAAAGGGAAATTACTTTTGGAGCCGAGTTTGGAAAACTTGCCGTCGACGAGGAGGGCGTCGGAATGAGTGGCGCCGGTTGAGAGGCCGCGGGCGGAGAAGAAGCCAATCAGAGACCTCCACGTCACCGAAGAAGCAACGAGATCAACCCCTCTGCTTACGAAGTGACCGTTGAGCTTCAGGGTTTTCGGGTCGAGCCCGAAGGCCCGAGAAATCGACCCGAGGTCCAGTTTCTGGTCATCCCGGGCAGTTATTTGGACTAATTTCGACGCCGACGGGCAGTAGAGCTTTATCGTTCTCTCCCCAACTTCCATTGCTGCTTCTGATGATTTTCCTTTCCCCTGAAGTTTTTTTCTGGGTTCTTCTGTAATTTTTTTTTTTGAATTTTCTAATGGCTTCTCGATGTGTGTACGTCATCAACAAGAATGAGGTCGCTTTAATTGTGAGGCCTTAACCAAAGCGCAAGCCCAAACTTGGCCCATAAGGAGTTTGCCTATATGACAAATATTTGTCTCTAAATTTAATTTTATGAAAAATCAATATTATTTCTACCATAATGTTTATGGGACAATTTACTTTAATGTTTTTCAAACAAAATATCAAATATTTCCCTAATTAAAATCTTAACATTTTAAACAATGTTTTGTACTTCTTTCTTTTGTATTTTAAATATAAATGCTTTCTCTTATTGTTTTCTACAGGCTCAAAAGTTCAAAATTGCCAGCTTTTTTAGGTTTGCAAAAAAATTGAGTGGAATTGAGGGCAGTTCCATTTTTTTACAACACTAAAAAAAACTTTATTTTCTACTTTTAATTCATTATTATGTTCTAAACTTTAATCACATTTTATTTATGTATTCACTTGCGCTTATTATTTATTTTAGGCTCAATTTATTTACACCTCCATTATTACTCTTCACACCCCTTACATTAATTCACCTTTATAATTTTATTAGTTTGATTACTACAACACCCTGAAATTACCAACAATACCCTTGTTAATGAAAAAAAAAAATTAGTTTTTACATCTTCTCTCTCCATTTTAATCTAACGCGGAACGCATAAAATAAATCTTCGATCCTTTCTCTCTTTCAATTTTTCCTTAAATTGATCTGAACGATTTTCACGAGGGAACTTAGCTTTGAAATTCTCGGCGCTCCACCATATCCATCTCCAGTAAGCCCTGTACTTTTCCATCGCTTCCATCATCTTTGGGAAGTCAAATACCCCATAAACACCAAGAGGTGCCGGAAAAATAGAGTATTGCGGTGGAGTCCGATTGTACAACAATAAAAGAAATTAAAATTTATTCATCAAGAAACAATAATAATTTTTTTGAAAAAAACTTTTAAAATAACTGAAATCAAAGTTTATCAATTATTATTATAATTTCATATATTAATTATGTATTAAAATTTAGAAGCAAGAAATCTTAAGCAGTGACTATGATCACATACAGCTCGGCTCCTCCCACTGGGTATAATCAATCGCTGTGATTGATATTGTTTAGAGTTTGTAGAAATCGCGATTGATATTAAGTTTAAGGGTTATAGAGATTATTAGATGTAATTAATAATTTTATTTGGGAAGGGTAATATAGAATTTTTACAAGTGTTTAAAAAAATTAAAATTTTAAAAGGGGTGAGAAGAGTAACAGGAGAGGTGTAAATAACCTGTGCCTTTATTTTAATACTCCCTCCGCCATTAATAGATGTCATACTTTGCTGGACACGGAGTTTAAGAAAATTGTTATTTTTTAATTTTTTTATTAAAAAATAAAGATTAAAAATATATTTTAAAAGTGAAAAGTAAAGTAGTTGTGAGTAAGTTTAAAAAGTAGGTGGGGGTAAAGTAGAATAAAATTGTATATTAAAATGAAAAAGTTAGAATAATTATTTCCTTTTTTGGGTGTGTCAACTATTGTTGGACACCCCAAAAAGGAAAGTATGACAACTGTCTTTGGACCGAGGGAGTATCAAATTGCTTTAAAAAAAAAGAATGAAAAAAACACAAGTGATTTTGTTTGGGAAAAAGTACTAAGGAAAATGTAATAAAGGAGTTTGTGCTTTCTTTAAAAATCCCCCCTTTTCTGTCTCTCCTAAAATCAGAAAACTCTATTTTACTAAAATTTCGTAAACGTTTTTCAGGTCAGGGAAATTAGGTATTTGAATTAGGGCTAGGGTTCGTCGGGAAATTTGATTATTTCACCGCACGATGTACGCTGATCAAGTGGAGGCGCAATCTAATAGGTCAGTGAAGGACCGTCTTCACGGCAATCTCGGCTCCGACTCCGGTCGCCGCAAGCCTATCTCCGGCAAGAGGTTAACTTCCTTTCATGTTCCTGCTAAAAAAAATTCGATTGTTTTGTATAATAATTTCGGACAATAGTTCAAGAGTTATTAGTTCTTTCTTGTTGGAGTTGGTATTGGATTCTATTGAATTGTTTGATTTTGATATTAATTTTACATATCATTGAACATTTTTTTTACCTTGGTAAATTAGTGATTGAGATTGAGGCATGGAGTATGTGCATAGGTAGCAAGTAAGAGCTCGGATGATATGATTCTAGATATAAGTGTGAGATATCATTTTTTTTTTTATTTTGACAACGAAGCAGTGGAATGTATATGGGAGATCATGTCATATTAGTTTTCCTACCTTTCATGGAGAAAAACAGAGCCCTTTATCATGGAATATTCATTTTATATTTTTCCACGCAGAGGGAGAGAAGATGATGACAAATGGGAACACGATCTATTCGAAGACAATGTGACAAGTAGGGCGCTATCTTTCTTTAGTATTATGTACAGATATTATTACAAAAATCACCCTTGAGGTTCTTCTTAATCGTACATACACTCACCAAAAAAGATCTGACTTTTTTTAACATTGCAAAAGCCTTTCTTGGGGTTAACAGAAATTGCCAACATCCTAAAAAAATTACAATTTGCATCCCTCAGCATGTCAAAAACTACATTTAGCCCCTACTCATCTTAGATTTCAAAATTGCATCCTTTGGCTTCTTCTAAATAAAACACATAGCCAGACGAAAAGGTTAGGATACTTCTTCAACAAATTATATTATGTCAACTTACTGGTGTGAAAGAATGTAAGGAGAAACAAGTAGTTTTCGTAATTTAGAATGTCAGCCTTTTTTTTTTCCTTTTAATCGGACCAACTTCAAGGGTTTTTGTTTGTAATAATGTATTACCATTGCCTGTGAAGACCGTAGGGTTGGTGTAAGAGATCTTCGTTCGAAGCTCCAAAGAAAGACTATTGGGCAAGCCACTCAAAGTGTGAGGGGGTCTGTTACTGGAGGTGGTAGGGATCTACGTGAGAAGCTCTCTGGCACACTAAGTTCCCATTATGTCGAGTCCAAGTCTCCTCCACTTAGGCCAACGCCAGCACGCGAAATTATTAAACCTACTAGGAAGAGTGTCATAGCCCAAACCTCAATGCCGGAAACGAAGGTGGGTAGTTCCGTGTCAAAGAGAAAGGTCCAGCAAAAGGTAAGAAACTATTATAGCATGTTTTGAAATTTCATGAAAATGTCTTGATTGTTTTGTTTTTTGTTGTTGTTGAAAATGAGTTAATGTACCTTGACTATTGTGTAAAGTAGTTTAAGAGCGATGTGCAGTCTATCATATTACGATTAAGCTTTTTGATTGGATATTTCATTTTGGAGTGCCGGTATCGATCTGGTGGTTAATCCATATTTTCTTTAATCATGATATTCGATGATTGAAATACTTGTCCAATTTGTAATTACAGGGTGCCATATATTTCCCTGTTTCCGTGGAAACTTAAAGCGCATTAACATTTCCAGTAATTGGGCATTGATGTAGGTGGAGTCGGTGGAGAGTTTCCTGCAGTCTCTGGACCTCGATAAATATTTGATTACATTTCAGGCTGAAGAAGTATGTGATTTTCTTTTTCATTCCAATTTATTATATTTCAAGGAATTGTTACAAATATTAGAAACACACTTGGCAGGTTGATATGACAATCCTAATGCACATGAGTGATGAGGATCTCAAAGCTTTGGGTATCCCAATGGTGAGTATTGCATCTGTTATGAACTTATTTTGTTCGTTAAGGCTTTAAATGGTCCTTCCTCCTTCGATTAGGCTTGATGTGATTAGTCTCTATTAACAGAACTTTACAAGGGATTAAACATCAGGACTTAAGGAGTATTTTTTTGTAACTTAGAAAGTGAGCTGTTTTTTCCAACGGTGAGTACAATCGTCATGGTTTTCGCTACTATGTTGTTTCAGGGTCCAAGAAAGAAGATACTTCTTGCGCTGGAATCGAAGTTCGATGTCTAATAAGTGGGATAAGACCATTCGCGCTGGAATCGAAGCTTGTTGTTTCAACGTCCCTCGCTCACACAAGCAGGCTCGGTTTTCAGTGGTAGTTTCAAGCAGTCTTCCTGAGAAAAACAATTGGATTGCTTGAGCCTTTTTATTAATCATTGTAATATTCAATATATAGATATTTTACAATTGAATTTTGTTGTTTTTATCATGTTAAGTTGATATTTTAGTTTCCATTCTGCCCTTCTTATTTATTTTTTCTACATTTTCCCTATTTGGATCAAGGAAACTAGGAAATAGTGAGGGTAAAGTGGTAAACCCATGAGAGAAAAAAGATTCCAACTTTTAATTAAAAATAAACAATTACTATAACTAAATAATTTTTTTTAATCAAATAAAGAAATTATGTTCTTACTATAAAGGTTAGAGGTTTTTTATAACAACTAGAATTCTTCAGCCCGTGCAATGCACCGGGATATTTCCTGAATCATGTCCTGTTATTTAAATTTCTAATAATAAATTTTAACAAAAAATATCTTAATATTAAATTTCTAGTTTAATAAACACTCTTTTTTAGGAGTTAATTGTTAGTTCATTGTTGATTTTTTAAAATTACTATTATAGGCATGATTTTTTTTCGTACTTGTTATTAAGACGCAAATTATTAAAAATAATAAAACTTCAAAAAGAAAACAATCAAATAAATAAAAATAGTTACATTTTTATTGCAAATTTATAAATATTTTTTTGTAAACTACATTAGTGGTCTTATTTGTCATGTTTTTATTCTCGTCGCAACATAACAATTTCAATCCTGCTCTGGTAGGAACTCTTGAAACTTCAACATACAACTGTCCATGTGTAAAAACCGATTGTCTCAAAAGAATTCCCATTTTTGATAAGACTGTCCCGTTAATGCTCATATCATACGAAATCATAATAGGAAATTGTCTACGTTGGAAACGAAATGGCAATTTAGTTTCTGAGGGAGAAAGTGACAACCTTGGAATGTAAACAATCTCGTCTTTGTGTTCGCTCCCTAACAACATAATTAGTACGTCAACTTACAAAATGTCAACGATAAAAATATTAACCATCACTGTATAAATGTTTGTTTTTTATTTTAGCAGTCGGACATTTATAATTTGTATAGCTGAATATGAAAATATAGTCGGACATTTATAATTTGTATAGTTGAATATGAAAATATATAAGTAACTGGTGTATTAGTAATGAAATTTATAAATTAATTTGCAAATTAGTCTCATAATCTTAGTTTAGCATACATAAACAATTTCATTATGATGTACTTAAAAATAACTGATCTGCTTTCTAATTAATATGTTGTAAACTAATCTTTAATATAAAATATATAGGACAAACAATGTAAAAAGGCTCATATCAATATACAGGATACTTGGGAAGTTATAAAAAATTATAAATGGGGATTGATTCTTTAATTGAATTCTCCATATTCAATAACTGATGGATGGATAAGTAACATATAACTCACTT
This sequence comes from Euphrasia confusa, assembly GCA_954870475.1. NCBI lineage: Eukaryota > Viridiplantae > Streptophyta > Magnoliopsida > Lamiales > Orobanchaceae > Euphrasia > Euphrasia confusa. The sequence continues at coordinate 342,327 of OX940965.1, forward strand.
TAATTTTTACATGAACAGTTGAATGAAGCTGGGTTTAGATTAGATAAACATTACCATTTTTTTAACCGGATATAAATAATTTATTTTCTAATAGTTGATCTGCTTTCTAATTAATATGTTGTAACCTAATCTTTAATATAAAATATATAGGACAAACAATGTAAAAAGGCTCAGGTGACAGAGCATCGCAAGGAACACCTGCTCTATATCGACAGGTTCACAGCCACCACTATGCTTTGCGCCGCCGATCTTATCTACAGCAGGAATATCTCGCTCGTCCCCGTCCCCTCGCTTCGCCACCACCATCGACGCCAGCATCTGCGATTATTTAAACACGAATCATTAATATTCAAACTCCAATAGTATCAGATAGTAGTATGAAAATGGTCCATTCAAACTCCAATAGGACCAGATCATGAACACCCCTTCTAAACTGTATCAACTCAACCTGTTTTAAATTTGCAATATGACTACACAGGACAAAACCAATCTAATCATTGAAGCTATCTCTCTATTAAAAACAAATTGTTATTCAAACATATTTTCTTTTAAAACCAAAATTACAACAATCAAATTTAAGCAACGTTTCACATAACAAAATATAAGCAGAAAGCCTACCCAATATAAGAACGGTTAACTTCGGGAGTATTCAACACTTTTCTGATGGACAACGTCATTGTTCCATAACCGCATAAGCTGCAATGACAGAAGGTAATCAATAAATACTACTATATACATATGTAGAGAGAGCGAATAATAAATCAAAGAATTATCTGACAAAATAAAAAATCAAAAATCAAAAATAAAAAAATTATGAAATCATAAAAACTGTGATCCGTTAAGAGTTGGGCCCTGATTTCACCATGGACACGATACATGCAAAATATCAGATTAAATAAAGATTTATAGTTTAGAGAGGAAACATATATAGTATGCGTGAGATAATTACCCTACGGTGTATCATCGTAATCACAAAAAAAAGGGATATAGATATAATGGAGGAGTTTTGTAATTGTTTTAGATGTAATTGCAATTCTGGATGTGATTGCTTCAACTTGAAATTCTCATCACGGAATGTCCCACCGTATATAGATTGAATACCTCTGCCATCTCCAGAGACAATATCCCCACCTTGTATCATGAATCCTGGTATAATACGATGGAAGGGAGTTCCCTTATAGTGTAGTACTTTCCCATTAGTGGCTTTTCCCATCCCCTTGATTCCAAGAAAAAAAAGGCTATTAAATGAGGTCAAACGAAACTGAGCATCGATTGTAGAGAGTGAATGTTTAATAAAAATAATAATGATTAATTCTAGTAAAATACATGTACACAACGGTCTGAAATTATTTGCAGGGAAATGTGAAATACAATCAGGAACTCGAGAAATCTTGAAGGACCAAAACAAAATAAAAGCGGCTTATATGGAGGAACGCGAGCAAAAAAAAAAGAGGACATTGCCCACAGTCTTGGGCTACTTGACCATATAATCCAATGGTAATTCTCCCTGAAGACATTAAGATTCCAATTGAGTCACAAAACTAATACTGATAATAATAATAATATACTAAAATTTTCACATACCTATACGATGGTTATCTATGGGTAATTTCAACTAAAGAATTAAAAATGATTTAATCCACAGTCTTGGGCACTATTTGGCAACATACTTTACTCCAAATGGATAATTTCAACTAAAGAATTAAAAAATTAAGTCAAATTGCAGTACTTACTTGTTCATTGCTTGTCTTACTGAAGCCTAGCTTATTTGTCCACATAGGCTCAGCTTCCTCGGCCGCAGGAAGTACCAGGTGTTTCACACTCATAGATGAAAAAAGTCTCTCTATGCACGTAAACAGATCTTGAAAATAGCCCTATACAAACGCAGCACTTAGTAATTATAAATTAATAATAAAGTAAATAAACTTATGCACCAAATCCACTAACAACCTGAAATCGCTTTCACAATATACAAATACCTATTTGTTTTAGTAGAGAAGGTTATTTGAGTCTATAATCAACCAAAGAAAATCTCATTTCAAGTGATCAGCTCTTATTACCTTTCCTTGATTTTCTCTAGCCATAGCCACTAAAGGAAGTTCCGCAACATCTCTTCCAAATATCCTGAGAAGAGCAGCAACTGACCTGTAAAACCACAAGTTTTAAAATTTTAATTATTAGATAATAAGAAATTGAAGAAAGTAATAAATGGTTGGAGAGAATTTTTAGAGACTTACTGTACAATCAAAACCACACAATACATTCCACTAAATTCTTGTCCGGATATGTTCCTTCTGCAAAAACGAAAGTAAAAAAACGACGGATGAGATTGCAACATAGGCCAAAAGAATGAAATCATCAAAACCAATTGTTTAATCTTGTTTGACAACCACCACATTTCTGATAAATAACTTATCAGCCATTACTCGTACATAACAAAGGAAGGTTAAATTACTCACCCATACACCATAACTGGGATGAGATCAAGATCAGACTTGACAACAATAGGGTCAAAGCATTCCTACATACACAAAACAATAAAGTTAAAAAGTCAATTATTCTCCAAAGGTGAATAATAACAACAATTTAGATGGTAATTGTTCATACGATAGCCTACATATAAAAACCTTTATTAATATACCTCTCAAAGCTATAGTAAAATGTTACAATATATTTTTTGTTAAAATGAACTCCCACACAACACCAATGCAGAGTTAAAAAAAAACATAATAAAAACATGCAACATAGATTTTTTTAATTTTTTATAAAAAATAAAATAAAAAATGACTACCATGTGAACAACAGAAAGTAAGAGCTTACACAAAAGATTGCTGCAGCTCGTGAAAGCAGCAATATATGATCGGGACATCGACTTTTTCCATTTAAGATGTACCATTGTATCTCATTCTTAGACGTTGTATTGAAATCTGTTTTTGTTTGCTTCTCATATACGGCATCTAACACTGAAAAGAGAATTCTAGATAATAACAAAATCAAATACACATTCTAAGAACATATCGATAAATAGAATTCTACCTCATCGAAGTCAACCCCATACTCAACAGCTATCTCTCTAATCAATTCAGACGCCGATCCATCAGCAGAAAGAATCAAATCATGACCAGAATCAACAAACTCTATTAACGACGCAGCATCAATTGACACATCGAACCCTAATTTCCAGCAAACAACACCACATAAAACTGCTATTTCAAAAATCTCATTTTTTTATACATTTGATTCAAAAATCTCATTCTTTTATACATTTGATTCCTCATTTTAGGCAGATTTCTCGCCCTAATTTTACATTTAAATTAGAATTTATCAATTCCAAATATATACAACACGAAATCGATTTCGGAAATCACAAAAAATGAGAAGAAGATTTAGGGATTAACCGTCCATGAGAAGAGGGTCGAACGGAAGAGGCACCATAATGAGAGAAGATTCTGTGAATAGTCCCCGGCGGAATCGCCTCCGGGAGATGGCGGACAACCAAGGTAACAACAGCTGCTGCTGACGGTGATGGTTCTGCAAACCCGAACTAACTTGACAACAAATAAATTACTATGGAAATCCAAACCAGAATATCAATCGTTCTCGTAAAATAAGAATCCATTACATGGGAATGTTCCGATTTTTCATCACTACTCATAAAAATATGGAACAAAATACCAATCTTTCGTGTACGATGTTACCTCCCAGATTATGTGTTTGACTGATTTCTTGAACGGATCTCGCAAATCCACGAACTCTCCATCGTCGTCCGGGGGCTGTTGATTGGGATCCAGAAGAAGAAAATAGAACAACAGAAGAGACGTCACCGATGTCATCCTAAAAGCTTTCCAATGGAAAGCCGACGACAGCGATTTCATCTGAATATTATATTGTTTGGTCGTGTATTTCAGGGCATCGGGCCGAAATACATTCTGAGATGCGCTCTGTAAGCTAGAAAAGTAATCATCGTCTACAATTGCCATATAAACACACGTTCATTCTCAATCTGCAACATAAACATAGTACGCACCGTTCTAATTCCCAATCTGCAAAAAAAAAAAAAAATTGTCAAAAATCCTAAATCTGAAAGATAAAAACCCCAGCTAAAATATACAACAACTCACCCGAAAGTAAGAATTGAAATCGTCGCTCCTCTATAAAACCCTAAATCTGATAAAAGAGAAATCGAAATATGCCGAATTAATACATACTTAAATAAGCAAATTTTGATGCTTAATCTGCAAAAAAAAACTGGAAATTTGAAAAAACGAAAGTAAGAGTTGAAATCGTCAGTCCTCTGTAAAAAACCCTAAATCTGATCAAAGTTTATCCTCTGATAAAATAGAGGCCTAAATCTGATAAATAATTATTCTCTGATAAACGAAAGATAGATTTGGTACGCACCGGTTGAAACAGAGGCGAAGCGATGAAAAAAGATTAGGGGAATGAGAAAGATAAATACAGAATGAGAAGCGGGGCGGAGAACATTTAAGGAATAGAGAAATGGAAGAGATATTTATTTAAATCTTTTTTAATTAAATAATAGGTAGAAAAGATTGTGAATGGTGTGAACACAAAGTTGAAAGCTTGTTTTTAATTGGTCCACGTGTACAATAGAAGAGTTTTAATTGGGTCATGTGGAATGATTGTTCAGGATTTATATATTAATAGATTAGTAGAAGCAAATTTGTTAAAAAGGATTATTTTTTTATCAAATAAAGAAAATATATTCTTTAATTCCTTTAATAAAATAAAAATTATCAACAAAGGAAATTAATTTCTTTTATCAAATAAAGAAAATATTTTTCTTTATTTCCATTAATAAAATAAAAATTATAGAAATCAAATAAAAACGTAAATACATAAATGTCAATCGAAAGCCGTCTTAGCTCAGCTGGTAGAGCGCATGGCTTTTAACCATGTGGTCGTGGGTTCGATTCCCACAGACGGCGTCATTGTTTTTTTTAATAATTTTTTCTGGTATTTCTGGTATTTCACCGACGACGTCGTTTCGTTTGATTGTGTGTAACTTAAAATTAGGTTTAACACACTATATCCATACTTTCCAACTCAGCACCTCTGTAACATCACCGTTTAATGCTTTTGGAGAAATGGTTGATCAAATCTTTTCTCTCGACCCGCAAAGACAGATTATCCATTTCCAAAATACACGCAGTGCTCATCACCTCCGGGATCCTCGGCCATGGAATCTCCGCCGCCCAGCTCATCAAATCATACGCCGGAACAGGCGACATCAACCTCGCCCACAAACTGTTCGACCATTTGCCCCAACGAGCCATCGACTCCTGGAACGCAATCTTGAGTGCCCACTCCCGCGGAAACGACCCGGCTCGAGTCGTAAGCATGTACAATGCAATGCTTCTGGAGAGAGTCAAGCCCGATAGCTCGACTTTCACGATAGCCATCAAAGCCTGCACGAGCTTGATGGACTTGGATTCGGGCTCAGAGATATGGAAAAAGGCGGTGGAATGTGGGTACAGGGACGATATGTTCGTGGGCTCATCTGTTTTGAATTTGTTCGCAAAGTGCGGGAAAATGGATGAGGCAATGCAGGCGTTTGGTGAGATGAGTAGAAGGGATGTCGTTTCTTGGAGCACTATGATCACGGGGTTGGTTAAAAGCGGGAGGGCAGAAGATGGAATAGATTTATACCGAAGAATGCGGAAGGAGGGAATGGAAGGTGACGGGGTTGTGATGTTGGCGCTCATACAGGCGTGTGCGTATATTGAGGATCCGAAAATGTCCAGATATTTGCATGCGTATATAATCAGGAAAGGGTTTCCTATGGATGTTGTGGTGAACACAAGTCTTATAGATATGTACGCCAAGAATGGGATGTTAGATATTGCTCGTAGCGTTTTTAGGACTACGTGTTACAAAAACGTCGTTTCTTGGAGTACTTTGATTTCCGGGTATGCGAGAAACGGGTGTTCTGGAAGTGCCCTCAGTTTGTTAATCGAGATGCAGAGTTTCGGTTTTGAGCCCGATGTAGTTTCACTCGTGAGTGCACTTCTTGCTTGTTCGCAAGTTGGGTTTCCGTTATTGGGAAGGGAAATACACGGATATATCACACGGAGGAGATTTGACTTGAATAAAGATCAAGTCTTGAGTACTGCTCTTGTTGATATGTACGCAAAATGCGGATTGTTGCCCCGTGCTGATGTACTGTACAAGAAATTGAGGTGTAGGGACGTTATACTTTGGAATACAATTATTTCAAGTTACGGTATCCATGGAGAGGGAGAGAAGGCTCTCGAGGTTTTTCAGCGTATGATTGAGATGGATACGAAACCTGATCACGCCACATTTGCTTCACTCCTCTCGGCAATGAGTCATTCTGGATTAGTCGACCAAGGTAAATATTGGTTTGAATCCATGGTTAGAGATTATGGGATTCGGCCGATGGAAAAACATTACGTTAGTTTGGTTGATCTTTTATCTCGGGCTGGACGGGTTGAAGAAGCCCGGAATCTGATAGATTCCATGGAATTCGAACCCGGGATTGCTGTCTGGGTGGCTCTTCTTTCAGGTTGTGTTAATTATAATAAGTTTTCAATAGGTGAGTTAGCGGCAAGTAAGGTTCTTGAATTAAAACCCGATTGCCCGGGAATTTATACGCTCGTTTCGAATCTCTTCGCTAAAGCGAAAAATTGGGATAAAGTAGCTATTGTAAGAAAGACCATGAAAATAAAAGGGATGAAGAAAACCCCTGGATTTAGTGTAATTGAGGTGAACGGGAAATTGCATGCATTTGTTGTGGAGGATAAGAGTCATTCACAGTATGCGGATATTATGGTGATGTTAGAAGAGATGGAGATGAAAATGAGGGATTTGGGTTATTTGTCGAGGACCGAGTTTGTTTTGCACGATGTTGCGGAGGAAGTTAAGGTTAGGATGTTGAGAAATCATAGTGAGAGGCTCGCGATCGGTTTTGGGGTCATGAACACGAGTCCCGGAACAAGATTGGTGGTCACGAAGAACCTGAGAGTGTGCGGAGATTGTCACGAGGCGATTAAGTTCATGTCTGTTGTGGCGGACAGAGAGATAATAGTGAGGGATGTGAAGAGGTTTCATCACTTCAAGAATGGGAGGTGTTCTTGTGGGGACTACTGGTAGAGTTGAAGATTATAGGACTGAAGTTATTGGGGTGTCTTAGTGTTGAAATTTGGGATAATATTAAAAACTTCCCCTAGGGTTAATTTTAAAATTTACAAAAATCACCCATGAAATTTGGGATAATTGTAAGAACTGGTACTTTTAATTTGAAAGAGATATGGGGCTGTTTTGTAATTTGACTGAACCTTCACCACTGAGGCCTGAATGCCAGAACCAGAAACAACATTAACAACCTATTTTTTCACACAGTACAAAAAATTGCACCCCAATCCATCCAGCTCCAGGAAAAGAAGAAAATATGTTTACGACCCGATTCTAATAATTCATTTTCCTCTCAACTACCGATATCCAAGACCTTTGGTTCTTAAGATTCTGGTTATCTTCCAATAGACGGTCGTACTCTAGAAGCAAATCCGCATATTGATTCTGTAGGGCAGCAACATGAGTGCGGTTTCGACTTGCTTGTCCTTTTTGGATGACTCTAACTTGAGCTTGTTCAAATTTTCAGTCAAACTAGTAGTTTGCTTTTAAGTCTCTTAATTTCACTTGCAGTCTTTTCTTCTCTTTCAGCTCTCTCTTTCTCAATCAAGTCTCTTTGCCCCTTATTTCAATCATCTTTCGCATGTAATGGTGCATGCGTTCCATTAAAAACCAAGGGAAGAGAGAGAACCCTGCATGGGAAAAACAGTTTTAAAGCCTAAAACCTCAAAGTCTACATTTTTCACATTGATTGATAAGAACCCAAAACATGATATAATGTTTATAAATATATTCATAAATAGTCTTCAATTGATATAATTATTACGGAACTTTGATAGATCAAATAATCGAAACAAAGGGGCATGAGGTGTTTCGAGGTACAGTCGAGATTATCCACACACCGAATATAAGTGTATTGAATATAAATTTGGGATAAGACTAACTAACACATGCAAGACAAATAATAGAGTACTTCAAAAGTAAACAAACATCAAGATCTTGAATGAGGAATGAAGTAGTAGAGTTCAAATGTGGTCAAAGCTTTAATGCACCAGTTTCATCGAAGTCAACATCAAATCTAAAAAGATTAATGTTTGCAAGGTCGTGAAAGATTAGGATGACTCAAGATTAGATTAGTTGACCATCTCTTACGGTTTATAGTTCTCTATATTTCATTTCCATGAGTTGTGTTGGTGACATTCGACATCTCTTACACTTATATTGAGACTCGTGGGTCGATTGTTCGAAATTCGACAATTGGCTATCAACGATCGATTTTCAATTGTAAGTATAGTTCAACTATCGTTGATTGGTGACATTCACCCCACCAACACATATAAGTAAAAATTAAATTAAAATAAACTTTAAAATTATTATTATTATTATTATTATTATTATTATTATTATTATTATTTATTTTTATTTTGAATTCAAGTATTAACTTTAAAATTATTATTATTATTATTATTATTATTATTATTATTATTATTATTATTATTTATTTTTATTTTGAACTCAAGTATTAAGTAACATATTTTGGAATTAATTTTTTTTTTTACCCATTGATAGATTAAAAAAAAGTGAAATTAATTTAACAAACTTTTAGATATAAGTTTAGCAAGTATTAGTGTAAATATTTGTTTTGCTTAACCCAATTAAAGTGGCATATATTTATGGAGTATTTATTTATAATTTTCCTTAACCCCAATTAAAATAGTAGTATATTTAGTATTTATTTATCTATTCTTTTCCAGGTTATTATAATACATATTTATTTTTGTGCTCCACACATAAAAAGCTCCACATGTAAAAATTATAAACACACTTTTAATAAAATTAATTCGGGTATTTCGAAGTCGATGCTTTTCTATGGTACCTTAAATCAGCCGAAATTGTATGCTTTCAGAAGAAGTGACTTTTGAAAGGTACTGAACCCCTCTTTCAGATTATCTAGCTCTTTCAGATTATCTAGGGACACCCTTAACTGGCATTTGGGCAGTAAGTCCGCATAACTGGAATTCATATCGAGCATCTTTGAACCCTTTATTGTTTGGTTCGGTTTTTGAGGATCGGACAACTCTAACCGATTGCCTTTCGGCCCTCGGAACGCGATCACATAGATATTGCTAGCCCTAACGGCAAGATAAATGTGTAGGGAGGATCGATAACTCACTTGAGCTACTATGATCTTCTTGCCGGTTCTCTTTGCCGTTAGAAAGTGACAGTGTCTTCAGCCTTGGACAGTAAGGCGCTGTAGCTAGAATTAATAGTCAGCATCGTTGAACCCTTAATGGTTCGCTCCTTTTTTTGACGATCGGGCAACTCAAGCCAGTTGCCGTTGGGCCCGCGAAACGCGATGACGTAGAGATCGCTTGCCCTGATGGCCATATAGACGTGGGTCGATCGAGATATTATTTGAGTTACGATCACATTATCACTTTTCTTCAAAGTTTGAATCGGGCAAATCTTGCTAGGCTCACCGAACTGCAACCTCAGTCCCGTAATCAGATTGTTGAAATCGACCTTCGTAGTCATTGAAGCGATGCGCAACTTAATATCCGGGTCCCCCAATACACATAGATTCTTCTCTTTTTCGGCCTGCAAGATCTTTTCCTTCTTCTTTCGTTCTTTTGCTGCTTTCTTTTGATGCGAACGATTCGTCATGTTTTTTCCTTTTTTGAATTGATATTTGAGATCTAAGTAGTTTTGGATAATCTAATTGTGTTTAAATACTAATCCAAGAACCGGCAACGGTCATATTGTATTGTAATGAGATTTTTAATATTGATCCCTTAATTTTTCTATTTATTCAAGAAAAGCCCCAAAGCATTATTATTTTACTTCTTTTTTTACCCTTTCTTCGAATTTTATTTTTGTGTTTCATTTTTATCCAACGGCTATTCCGCAAACTTACGTGAAAATTAAATAAAGATTTTGAAAATCTTAAAAATTCTTAATATTTAAATAATTAAATATAACAGCACAAAAAAATTCTGAAATTAAATCTAACTCAAATTATTCATCATAATACAATTAATCCATTCACCAAAAACTATATATATCAAGAAATATTATATATTACTCCTCTAACCAAGAAAAAAAACATGATCAAGAATATGAATGGTGTGTCCTTCACTTTGTTCGGGTGCCGAATCGTCGTTCCACTTCCACCACCACAACAAGACGAAGAATCGGACGTGGGCCCCTCCAACTATCTCTCCCGCGCAATCGTCGTTGTAGAGCCAGAAGTGTTTTCGACTTCGGAAGTCCTCTGCCCAGATTGGATCCCTTGTTTTTTCTAAATATTACAATTAGTTGATCAAAATATTTTTTGAAGAAGTTCAAAAAGTTTACTTAAGTATTTTGAATTATTAAATTTGGCCTACACAAAATCAAATCAATCCCCACTCTCTATGTATATACATGTGATGAATTCTCTCATGTTCATCAATCAAATACTCATTTTTCTGAAAATTTGATCGAACCAAGATGAAGGATCAAGCCTTCAAGTTGTTCGGACACCTAAAGTCGATCTTTGTCTCCACAAATCCCGATGGTGTTGATCCTAATCACAACCAAGCGAATTCGGAAGTCGACAGAGCGTTACTACTATATACTACAACTACTACAACAACAACTCCTACTACTACTCTTGGATCGGGCATCGTCGGGCCTTCATCGCATTGTAAAAATCATAATCATACGTGTGCATGGATCATGCATGCTTTCAAGATACTACTACTATTGCTTCATCTTCCGTTACCGCCGACTCGTCGAGTGCTTCGGCTCGTTGTAGAACAAAACAATCATCGTCCAAGAGAAAGCAAAATAGTACTAGTAATAAGTAGGTGCGGCAGAGGAGAAGTGGAAGTGGCAGAGTCGCGAACTACGTACGAAGATGCCCTCTATACCCGACACATTGTAGGTGTACGGAATCGATTGATTGAGATTGAGACGACGATTACAAACGGAACTCACGGTCGATCGGGATCAACTTACTCGGTTTCGATTTTACTTCGAATCCTCAAAATTATGATCAAATTATTTTGAAAGTGTAAATATTTTTTTGATCACATAATTGAAATATTTGTATTATCAAATTATGATTATTGGTGGTTGGGGACAAATTATGTCAACACCACTTGCCCCATGGTGGGTGGGGTCGCTCTTTCTTTCAACCTTTTTAATTTCTTTCTTTTTTTTCTTTCAACCTTTTTATCCTAACACTACTATTGTTGGGTCAAGAAAAAAAATAAAATTCCGAGTAGAAAATAAAATATCATTAGAAGTGTTGCAAATTCCAAAGCTCCAAAAAGAAGTTTCATTCACTTAAATCATATGATAAAAAGTCGTTAGAGATTAAAATAATCATGGAATATAATGCAAATAAATAACGACTTTACTCCATTTTTTCCTTTTTTTACTAATTCTCTTCCATTTATGCCCTTTAGAAGCATGAAATGCATTTTGAAATTGAGTTCAATAGTTCAATACAATATACAGTAATATAATATACCGTTTATTTAATTAATTAATTAAAATAAATTTTGATGATGACCCCACAAGGAAGGCCCCATTGCCTTGGACATTTTTGTGTGTGATTTTGAACACAAATTGTTTGACGAAACCAAAGAAACTCTCCAACACCAACTTTCTCTTTCACACATTTTTTTTGTTTTCTCTCTCATAAGCTTCCAATTTCATCTTTTGGGATTCATTTTCATTCCTTTAGGATCCATTTTCTCCATGACAAGTTTGCCCGCCAACTACCAATGGTTTTATTTTTTATATATTATAAATAAATGTGTGGAGCATAAAAATAATTTTTTATTTTTATAGCTTTTTTCTATTATATTTCTTTGTCATTTTTTCTCCTTCTATTATATTTCTTTGTCATTTTTTCTCCTTTTTGAATTATGATTTGTTTGATTTTTTTATCTTAAATATTTAAATAAAATTAAATCATATATGGAGCGAAAAAATAATAAAGGGATGAAAACTGATTTGAAAGTCCCCTCCCAAAACTATTAATTGAATTTCCTCTCAGGAGCTACAATCTGATTCAAGATCTAGTCATTAGACACTCCCTTAAGAAGTGTTTTGCTAGCCCCCTACCAGTAGATTAAATGAATCCTAGATACGAACGAGGATTCACAATTTTTTCTTTTAGAAAACCTTGAGACTACATGCTTAGAATCAAACACTAAACTACCAGTAGCTTCGGTTGTTGAATCTCGTGCAAGTTAGGTTGTGGCTGCAAGCGGAACGTAGGCGCTTTAGGTGTGTGTTAACCATGCACTCTCGCTTCGTGTAATGTCGTATGTATGATAGAGGTGGTGTGGTCATTGACCTCAATGCTAATGGTTATCCCCAAGGTTCAACGAATGAATGAAGCTATGATCGTACCCGGATAGAGATGATGGTCTTCCTCTGAATGAATCGATATGAATTAAAACAATCATTGTTGAACGCTAGCTAAACCAACCGTGTCTCGATATGTTGTAAATTTGCTCTACAACAATGACTCCTTTGTCTTTTCCGCAAACCCTAAACGAAGTTCTTTGATTTTTGTGTTGAAGTCGATCTCGGAACCCATCTCGGTATCGATTCAGACCTCGAAATCCGCAGCTCTTCCAACTCTAGTTCGAACAAATCGATTCAAGATTACGATCGATTCAAGATTAGCAATTCAAACCAGCTATTCAAGATTACAATGGATTCAAAATTATTGGATACATTGTTTTATTAATTCTTTCGATTTCGATACAGAAATTTCGTTTCAAGATTAATGGACGGTGATTGAAGAACTCCTCTCGATACATCGTTTTGTTGGATAATGGGATCACTCTTCAGGTAATACTCTAAACGTATATTCACGTCTATCTATATTTCTTTCTACAGGTTGTGTGTGGATGTGGTGTTTCTGGAATTTCACTAAATAGAACTCGAAATAGACGTTGATAAATTGCGTTACATTAAGGTGAGCCACAAAAGACTTCACAAGAAATTGATGAGTGCTTCTTTCTGCTTTACGTATATATATTTCCGCTGTTGATTAAATGGTGGATGCATTATCTTATAAAATAGGCACCAGCTCATATTGTAGAGATTGTCATGAATACAACGAACAACTCTTATGTATTGAAAATCTTACATTTTTATGATAGTGTGTTGGAGATAAGATTGAATTTGAAACTTATCATTTATCATTAAACCCACCACATAGTGGATAGTATTTGTGCATAAAAGTAGATAGACTGTAATTAAATTTTTTAAGTGAACCTTAGCTGATACCATCCTCAGAAAACTTAGAGACAACTAGAATTTGGTGCTTTTTTCTTGTTGATTATCATTTTAAAGTTGTTTGTGGCTAGCTATTCGTCTATATCATTGGGAATCACGTTTTTTTCTTGGGGCAATGACCTCCTTAGTGCTTGTAAGGTCACACACATTACAGTTATGGAATTTCATTTTAACTTTATATTCTGTGAAGGTAAAAGACCAGGAAATGTTATTGAAAGAAGAGGTAAGATTTTCAATATTCATTTATGGTGATGAGTTGTAAGTAATTAACACTGAGAGCTTTACTATGACATCATTTTTCGATTGATGTTGAATGTTGATGACACGATACAGGAAAGATTTATGAGGTAATTAATCAGCAGGAAATTCATATTTGTTTGGTGTCATTGATTAGACGTTTTTCGTGCGTCTCTCGTCAAAATCCGAGGTCAATTGTAGCTTGACTCGGTATCAATCCAAGGAAACAGAAGAGTAGAGTTTAAGTGAATAACTAGTGTTAGATGCATTTTTCATTATTCTAAAATCCTAGGTTCAAGTTCGATTAACAAAGAAAGTAAATAAGAACATGAAAGAAATAACTTAAATACTTAAATTGAAAAGACTCGGACGATAATAATCAAATTTAGGAATTAGATTTATATGTCTCCTTTTTCAACCAACACGATTAAACACACGAACGTCAAGTTCCCGGTCGGGTTGCTTAACTCGTAAAAACTACGTTTAATCCACTTAGAGGTTCGCTCCCGATCGGGTTACGATTCTAAAATTATGATAATCGCATTTGATCTTCCGGTTAATACAAATCAATTCTTTCGTAAATCATACCATCATCCGAGTTACAAACTTAGTTCAACATCTTGACAAAATATTTAACAACGATAATCAAAAGAGACATGATTTAGAATTAAAATAAGACAAAGCATTAATAAAAATAACATCAAACAATTAGAAATCTAGATGCTTATTACAAGAAGTTAAAAGCATGAAAAGAAACAAAGAAAAGTAAAACAAATAATCGAAATCAAGTTTAAAAATCAAACTAGTAAAAGTAGTGGCCGTAGAACTTCGATCGTTCTTCTCGACTCGTGAACGTTGCCGTTGTCAATGGCTTCGTCCCCGATCTATTCCCCAAGTTCAGAAGGCGGAAGTTAGCTTTCCAATGCAAAAAGAATCACTTAAATCGGACTTCAAACGCCCAAGAAATCGCCCCGTAACCGCCGATGTCGCATCTGTCCAGCATCGTCCGGCGACCGCTGATGCATTTCGGCGACCGCCGTTTACAAAACGGCGACCGCCGTTTCGTCAAAGTAACTTGGCTGGACGGCTGCCTCTTTTTGGCCCTTTCGGCGGTCGCCATTCTGTCTCCGGCGACCGCCATTCGCATCCTGCGACCGTCGTTTCCATTTTGGCGCTCTCCATTTATGGTTTCTTCGGTTCCTTCTCGTTTCTTCGACTTTCTTCAACTTTTGACCTACAAAACGAACTCAAACCACTCCAACACACCTCGTGAGATCAAATCACACTAACACATCAAACATCAACTAAAACGATAAAAACAAACGACACACGACTCTAAAACGAAACAAAACGTAAACGAAAAATAACACAAAAACGACATAAATCAGTCATTTTCAGTATGCATTTTTTACGAACTTATTTATATATGGAATTCTGTTTAGGTGATAAAAGCTGATCATACTACCCAAGGAAGAGGAGGGGTTATAATACAGGTATTTATTTGTATATCATTTGGTCTTTTTATTTTCCTTTACTCTGATATTTGTTCCAGTAAATTGATAGTCCATGCTTCTTATTTTGATGACTGCTCGTCTTCATCGACTTTTCAATGAAAGTTCTTGAATTTGAATTGATAGTCCATAAATTGATAGTCCATGCTTCTTGAATATAAATTGATAGTCCATGCTTCTTATTTTGATGACTGCTCGTCTTCATCGACTTTTCAATGAAAGTTCTTGAATTTGAATGTTTGGAAAATTTATTGGATTTTGTTGCTCGTGCATTATTGAATTTTGGATTGCTTTCGTATTTAATACTTTTTATCTATTCTTTACCATATAATGACAGGTTGAGCTTCGAGATGTTGATAGTGGAAGCAAAGTGAACGAGAGGTTGCGAACTGATGAGAAAGTAAAAAGTATGTATCTTCTTGGCATGGAGTGTCCCATGTAAGCTTTGTGATGTAATATTGCTCCGATTACTCTCTATATATTTGCTTCGAACCCTTGTTAAATTTGACGTGATGAATTTCAGCTAGGGCATTAAAAGTACTGTACATCTGATGCAATTTGACGTGATGAATTTCAGCTAGGGCATTAAAAGTACTGTACATCTGATGCCTGAGGATCTTATTACAACGGGGATGATGCCAGAATTGATTTGTAAGCAGGCGAAGAATTCATTTGTTTACTGATGATCCAGAGAAGGTGAAACGAATCCCGATACTCGATGGGTTCGTCAATATGATTAAAAAGCGCTTAATTATACAACTCATGCTGTGTAGACCA
Source organism: Euphrasia confusa (assembly GCA_954870475.1). Classification (NCBI taxonomy): domain Eukaryota; kingdom Viridiplantae; phylum Streptophyta; class Magnoliopsida; order Lamiales; family Orobanchaceae; genus Euphrasia; species Euphrasia confusa. The sequence continues at coordinate 358,268 of OX940965.1, forward strand.
TAAGCGAAGCAGACCTGATGGAAATGGTACTTTGGCATGAAGCACGTTATGGCTACAGGTATATATGATGATGCCGATTCAAAAAATCCTAACTTTATGCAGTTTTTTCGCGTTTACGCGTTTAGCATCATCATTCATCAGTATTAACTTTCCCCATATATTCTTCCAACCTAGCTTTCTCCATATTTTTGTTAAAAGAGTTAAAATTTACCTCCATTGGATCGAACTCTAAATTCTCATATTTAAAACCCTAATTAATACTATTATCTACTACTTCTAACCCTCACTCAAAAACACCCGGTAGAAGGATTTTTAATATTATTTTTTATAGTTAATTAAGGATTAGAAATAAAATATATAGAATTGATGGGATTATGTGGTAGAAGTTTTTGAGGTAGAAATAAATAATCATGTCCTTATAATAGATTGTGTTGTAATTATACATACGAATGAACTAAAGAAAACACATATATGTATGTTGATTGTAGACATTAAATAAGGTTTGGTTTGGTGTACAAAGCTAATACTAGCTAGTCCGTATTAAATTAGATGTGGTACTCGTGATAAATGTCCATGGATGGCAATGTGTTGTCCAATTGCAGATCCCACCTTGTTGTGTAAAGCATCATCACTCCAGAAACCAAGCAAAGCACTCAACACACCCCTTAAAAAAAGGAGATAAACAACAACAGACTTTGATTAATTGTTGGTGATCGAGGATATCAAACGATGATGATGATGATGATAAAATGAAGTACGTACCTTGTAATAGGAAGGCATTCGGTCTGTTCCAAAACATATTGGAGGAAAGGGTCGTCCCTCAGATCTTTCATTCGTTCATGAGCTGAATTTCCATCTCTGTACATGTAGATGAAATGAAGCAAGTAGTAGCCACGATTCCCAGTAGGCTGTATGAACACACACAAACAAACAACATTAAATTAAACAACATATATATATATATATACACACACATTAATGAATGAATAAATTGAAGTACCGCAAAATAGGTGTCGGAGCAAGCCTGAATAAAGTCAGGGCAATTAACGAGGTCATTCACTTTACCGGAAAAGACATCATGATGATCATGTTTCAAAAGTGAAAGCATAAGTTGGTCTGTCAAATGTTTTAGTTGGGTATTTCTTATTACTTTTTGAGCAAGAACATCAATGAATTTTTCCTGCATACGTGTGCGTAAGTATATAAATTGATTACTATTATTTACTAGTACAATATATATATATATAAATATATATAATGCACATAAACGTGATGCAAACAATGCTATTGATCGATGATTATTCGATGGATGATACCTCGTACAATAAATATTCAAGGATAGTTTCATTAAATTGGAGATGTAGCGTCTTCCCCCTCCCCGGATCATCCTGAAAATCAAATCACTCTCTATTAATTCGTTCGTTCCTTCAATAATATATACTATATAAATTAAACCACTCTATCTATCGTTCACAACGTCCCTAAATTAAATTATTCTGTAAAAAAAAAACAAACCTTTTCCGCCATCATCTTCTTCAATTCACGAGCGAGAGAATACAAAAATAAAAAATAAAACTTGCACCAAACTATTATTATATATATAAGCAAGTTGCATTAATTAACTTACCTAATTTATTATAATCAGCATTAACTTACCAGCTTTATTATAATTGAACTTGGAAAAGAAGGTTTTTTATTTTTTAAGTAAATAAATATTAATTTTAAAATTTACAAAAAATCACCCATGAAATTTGGGATAATTGTAAAACCTGCTCTAATTTTTTTTTTAAGAGATATGGGATTGTTTGTAATTGGACTGAATCTGCACCACTGAGGCCTGAATGCCTGAAACAAAATTTATCTACAGTATTTCCTATTTGCAATGTTTATTTACACGGTACAAAAAATGCAAAAAAAATAAAAAAAATACAAAGTAATATTTCTAAAATCAACATTTCTTCAAGGATAATCTAAAACCATTATAAAATAATATAATACTATCATTTTTTTTAAGTTGAGTTATTTTTCGTGGTGAAATATCGTAATTATAATATATATTTCGATAACAATCCGAACAAAAAAATAGAAGAAAAAAAAAATTACGAAATCTTAAATAAAAAACTACGAAATCATAAAAAATCGTATTGCACATATGAAATTATTTTCATATATAGCTCGAATCAGATAACAATCAGATAAATCTTTTTTTTATATTGACAAAAATACATATGGTACATGTTTGGGTTTGGGGTAATTTGAAGCTTTATTTCGACTGAAAAACATGGAGTGAAAAGAAAATGCGATTCCTCACTAAACGCCTCTCCGCCGCTATCCGGTCCTACGCGGCCACAATCCCCAGCATAACGAAATTCAGTTGCCGGAGTGAAATTATTCAGTCGTCTCTCGCCGACGGAGGAGGCTTGCTCGACTCCCCATGGTCCGACGCGCCAGGTTCAGTGGAGGCGATGTAAGCTTCTCGATTCTAATTATTCAAACTCAGGTGTGTTCGTTTCCCCTTTTTATGGTTCGATTGGAAGGAATACTTGAACTATTCCTAATTGATCCTCAGTGGATTGAATTTGAAACTTATCGTTTATCATTTTCATGCTTGGTATGATGCAGCTAATAGATTAGTGAACCAATTAGAGCTCAAAACCCAACACTTACTGGATAGTATTTGTGCATAAAAGTAGATAAACTGTAATTAAAATTTTTAAGTGAGCCTTACCTGTTGAATAATCAGACATTCGAACATTAAATAGTATTGTGCGGGTTGATACCATCCTCAAGAAACTCTAGAGACAAGTAGAATTTGGTGCTTTTTCTTGTTGATTATCATTTTACAGTTGTTTGTGGCTAGCTATGCGTCTATATCATTGAGCAGCACGTGTTTTTCATGGGGCAATGATCTCCTTAGTGCTTGTATGGTCACACACATTACAGTTATGGAATTTCATTTGAACTTTAAATTCTGTGCAGATAAGACCAGAAAATGTTATTGAAAGAAGAGGTAAGATTTGTAAGTAATTAACACTGAGAGCTTTACTATGACATCACTTTTCGATTGCTGTTGATGACGCGATACAGGAAAGATTTATGAGGTAATTAATCAGCAGGAAATTCATATTTGTTTGGTGTCATTTTCCTTATGCATTTGTTACGAACTTATTTCTTTATGGAATTCTGTTTAGGTGATAAAAGCTGTTCATACTACACAAGGAAGAGAAGGGGCTATAAATATAATATAGGTATTTATTTGGTCTATTTGTAAATCATTTGGTCTTTTTATTTTCCTTTACTCTGATATTTGTTCCAGTAAATTGATAGTCCATGTTACAGTGAGTGTTTCCCTTTGTTTTTTGGCCTTGAAACGCTCTAATATCACTAGAGCATGAAGGAGTTAACTAACGTATTTTAATTTATTTTTATTTTGAAGGCCTGATATATACAACCAGCTAGAACTTAGAAGTGCCTGCACACCTGTTTGGTGATTTTTGTGATTTCTCTTGTACTTTTAAAAAAGTCTTTTTCCACATTCTACACATGTTATAGAGAAGAGTTGATTTAGTGTATATCATCTTGTTTTAGTCACATAACAATTTAGTGTATATCATCTTGTTTTAGTTTCTACAGTCTGAAGTTTATATATATTATTATATTACATGGTACGCATTGTTTGCTTCCTAGCTATTTTTTATGTTCCATTTTTTACACAGATGATATGGAAATCACCGTCCAGCTTTATAATGAAAAACCATTATCTGGATCACTTCCACGTCGAGTAACATGCACTTTTCTGAAGCAGATGAGGCCAACAGGGAAGTAGTAAATCCTAGCCGTAAGTACATTGAATAGCAATTGAAATGATACAAGCAAAGGAAAGGAAAGGGCACTTATATGATTCCATTAACTACATACAGTAACAGTATAGCTAAACGTAGTAGTCAACTGTGTTGTAATTGTACACACAAATGAACTAAATGTACGTAAATATCATCAGCACCGGCAACAACCAACTGCTTTAATATTTCATGTAGATGTACTAGTCATGAATTTTATATTTACGACGGTTTTGACGCCTGATTTGAATTGCAGATAACAGCTTGTTGCAGAAAGCATCATCACTCCAGAAGCCAATCAAAACACTCAATACACCCCTATAAAAAGATAAACAAACAACAACAGACTTACTTTGATTGTTGGTGATTGAAGATATATACATAACTCCTGGTAATAGACCTTACCATATCAACGAGATCAAAAGTGTGTGTTTATAATTTTTATGCTTATTCTTATATTTAACAATCAAATGAATTATGATTAAAAACTAACCAATTAAGCATTGTATTATTATAAATAAATTTGGATGGCATATCACTTGCATATAATTATATCTTCAATCTTTTAATTTATTAAACCTAATTTATTGACGGTAGCAATTTGAAAATAAAAATTATTTAGTATAAATATTAATTTGCGCAATTTACTCAATTCTATAATTAATATAGTATACTCCAATTTCCTAATTTATTGACGGTAGCAATTTTAAAATAAAAATTATTTAGTATAAATATTAATCTATCTTCTATACATATATAATTTCAGTATCCGCCACGTGGACCAATCACAAATTAATAATAATGTTCACACTATAAATTATAAATAAAAAATTATAAATTTTAAATAGTAATATTATTAACCATATTTAAATTATGTATAAATTTTAAATAGTAATTTAAAATTATATATTTTTACTAATGATAATTAATTATCATCTTAAATATATACATTTCTATTTCTCTTCTCAAAATTCTTTTTTATTCAATTAATATTAATTTAATTTCAATTAATCGTATCTCATAAAAATCGATCTCCTCCTATTCCCTAATCCACATGAGTTTAAAAAAAATTGAACAAACTTTGTAGGTATATTATTTTCTCTTATTGTAATTTTTACTTTTTTGAACATTAAATCGATTTACATGTATACGTTCCTCTATTTATTTATTTTTTCCTCGATTTTTTTAATTTTATGTATTAATTATGATTTTTTCGCATATTACATAATTAAATTGTCGATTTATTAATTATGTTCGACTAGATTTTTTTAAAAAAATTTAGGTTATCCTTAATTTTGCAAGTTAACGAACATTATATTAATATAATTGCGTTTGTGCCATCTATATACCCTTCATGTTCACCAAGTAAATTCAATTTTTTTTATATTTTTATTTATTTTCTAGCTTTATAATTTTTATTTTCCATTTATTTTGATTTTTCCCCACCGGTTTTAAGTATTTGTTGGATGAAACTCTGTAGAGACGAGAAACGGAATGCAGAGACAAGAAACTCCTCTCCTACCAGATCAAAGGCTCGTCAATCGGGTATAATGTAAATCGAAAGAGGTGGTCCAGTAGCAGACACAGGTGGGAGAGAGTCAATATGTCTCATCACTAACTTCATAATATTTGATATTACACCAACATCACTACATATCTTACCACTCTATGTCTCAAGAAACTTACACACTATAAATTACATCAAACATACGTAATCTTTGAAAATAATAGAAATTTCATAATTGAAATAACGGTTAATAATGAAATTAATACGAGTTTACAAATTTAAATGAGAGTTGGATTATTAAATAAAATAATTTGTTAATCCATTAATAAATATATGATGAAATACATTAGAGATTAAATAAAATTTTAGATTATTTCAAACAAATAAATCACGTGCATCGCACGGGAAGTAGTATTAGTTTGCGCAATTTACTCAATTCTATAATTAATATATATATACTCCAATTTTTTTTAATTGTAGTTTTAGTGATTTGCACAGTTGTTAATGTAAAAATATTATACCTAATCTAACCTTATTTAATTATATTATAAAATTAATAAATCAATTATGACGAGTATACAATTATTTATTGTTGGATCTCTGATATCAATAACATAATACTGTATATAGTAAGTATTAATTAATGATATAATAAAGGATAACTTTTTAAAATTGAAACGTATTAATTTTGATTAAATTTAAAAAATATTGAGATTTTATAAAATAAAATTATTGATAATTTAATAAAGATTTATATACCGTATGAAAAATTCAAGTCGGTCGAAATTCATACTACGGTCTACGAGCCGTTGGAACAAAAGCAAAAAAAACCCTGCTAGATCACTCCTGTCGGCCCCCGTTGCTCGCTCAGTCCACATTGACGACACTAAACATCTAGCTCCCGGAAAATACATTCAGCTTCCCGTTTCGAGCTCAGGTAGAAATCCTTAGATCTGAATACTAAAATTGTATGATTCATTTTCCTCCTCTTAGTTACATTAATAAGGATCTTGAATCTGAGTTTGAGTGTAATTTTAAGTTTGATTTTGTAGTTGAAAACCAGAAATTGATTTTTATAGACACAAAAATTAGATCTCGTGACTAATTATCATATATCTTGGTAGTAGACCTTCAGTTGCTCTGATGTGAGCCATTTTTTTCGGGTCAATTATCTTTTTAATTTTAATGTGCTTATGTATAGATTGGAAACAACTTTTCTGAGGTGCAAAAATTTTTAAATTCCGTGAAAGGATGGATCTTTGGTAATGTTTGGATCTATGCTTCCATCATTCAAACATTCCCCTTCTTTTTTCCTTTTCGAATTTAATTCGGTGTATCCAACATTCCTACTCATACTTGCAGCTGCTACACGCACTGCACGATGGGGAATCAGAAGTTCCTAGAAAGACTCCCACCATCTCAAACAATGATTTAGAAACTAATCTAATTCTGATTTAGAAACTAATCTAATTCGTTCTAAGGTAAAATTGTGTGACAATCCTACAATAAACTGGTTCTTCTTTTTTATTACAGGACCTAACTAGAGAAATTGCTTGCTAGTTTCTTTGGTAGTGAGCAGAACCAAGCTAATTCATTTTAAAGTAATAGATAGATATATTCTGAGTTTGTGTGTAATTGTAAGGATGCAAAAAATTGGATCTAGTCGATTCATTATGTGTGAAAATTAAATTGAGAATAAAATATAATTTTATACTTAAAAATGATTAAAATAACTATTATTGTTTATATTAATATTAAAATAAATTAAATATTGATTAATAAATAATAAATATTTGTGGAGCACACAGATAATAATTATGAATGGATAAATATTTAAATGAAATTAAATTGTAAATGAAGCGCAAAAATCAGATAATAATTATGAATGAGATAATAATTATGCATGGATAAATATTTAAATGAAATTAAATTGTAAATGGAGATAATAATTATGAATGAGATAATAATTATGCATGGATAAATATTTAAATGAAATTAAATTGTAAATGGAGCGCAAAAATCAGATAATAATTATGAATGGATAAATATTTAAATGATATTAAATTGTAAATGAAGCGCAAAAATAATAGATGTGTGAAACATAAAAATAATTATTATGTGCATAAAAATAATTATTATTTGTGAAAAATAATAATTTTTTCTGCTTTCATAGTTTTTTTTATAAGATTTCCTTGTATTTTTTTTGCAAAAATAATATGAATCGATTCAAGATTAGCAATTCAAACTAGCGATTCAAAATTACAATGGATTAAGATTATTGGATGCATTGTTTTATTAATTCCTCTCGATTTCGATACAGAAATTTCATTTCAAGATTAATGGAGGTGATTGAAGAACTCCTCTCGATTTCGATACAGCTATTTCGTTTGTCTGCAACGGTTAAAAATCTAATTTATACGAATCTCGATTTCGATACAGCTATTTCGTTTGTCCGCAACGGTCAAAAATCTAATTTATACGAACCCACGGACACTTGTCGGCTGTCGCTCAATTCAACCACACGCATATAAGATACGAAAATCAACTTCCATGGACATGGAGTTGTGTATTCTCACCACAATGTGGAAGAAAATCAACTTCCGTGGACATGAATTGTGTATTCTCACCACAAGGTCAGTCTTTCGCCTTTTTCTCGGATGATTTCTTGATGTGGTGCGCCTTTCTCTCGTAATCTTTAGTTAGTGATTAATTACGCTCCTCAAAATCCCCTAAAAAAAATCCCCTACCAAGGTCATAAATTATACAACTATTTCTGAAAAGGGTAGTATAATTTATTAAATTACATTTAAAATCTAATAAAATATATTTTTGAAATTTACGGTTTATTGATTTTTTTATTTATTATTAATTAAAGTATTGTTAAAGTTATAATTATAATCAAAAGAATTAACTAAATTTATTAACCGTCATGTTATTTGTTTTCCGCCACATGTTTTTTGTTTTTTTTTCATAACTGCGCGCGTTTTATTAATTAAATTCTCTTGATTTATAATTAGGAAAAGATTGGTCATTTATTTTTAAAAAAACATAAATTACCCTTTATACAAAATCACCCTAAATTATATCGCCTCTTTATTAATTAATTAATTTGTTTATCTTAAAAAATAAAATTATTATTATTATTATTATTATTATTATTATTATTATTATTATTATTATTATTATTATTATTATTATTATTACTCTTATAATTTTAAATTTAACTTTGGATTGAATGTATTTTTTATGTTTTGTTTTAATTATAATCCTAAACAAAATTATTAAATTCATTGTTATTTTTTTATTTTTTTATTTATTTTTTATTTTACGACGAAGCTGCATGCTTCCTTCGCGGCTTCAATAATAGGCGAACCAATTTTCTAAACAACGGCCCTTGTAACCCCCGTTGTTTCGAAAATCCGTAACCTCTTTAATCCAAAGAGAGGTTTAAGATTATCGATTCATTTTCCAAAAAAAAAAATGTCAAAACTCCCAAGGAATATATGCCGTCTTCTGAATTGTGTCGAGCTAATGTTTGACCAAAAATGAAGAAACCGATTCGAACATTAGTTAGCAAAATACGATCAATATAATTCATTCACAAATAAAGAGATATGCTCTCGTTCAACTGCTCCGAACGTGTAAATATCGAGGCGGGTTGGCTCGGTGTGTTTGTCTTTTGCATCCCAACAATTTAATCACTTTCTTGATTTTATTTGTTTTGCTTTTTTCACTTGTAAGTTGTAACATATGTAAATTTGTTTTTCCTCGGTTTATTATGATATATGTTTTTTTACTTGTAAGTTGTAACATATGTGAATTTGTTTTTCCTCTGTTTATTGTGATATATACGTACTATATCAAATTTATTTGTATTTCTTTTGAACTTATTTTATTCTACAATTATATTTGTTTGGAGTATCAATCTTTATTATTTTCTATTTACATAAATCAATCCAACATAAATACACAATCAGATAAAAAATAAATGTTCTGATATATATTATCACGTAATTGGACATGTAATTATTTTGCTATTTATAAAGAGTATAAATGATTTCTAATTTTGGACAAATGGTTTACTATTCAACCTAAAAAAAATGTGTTTTATTTACTTGTGTTTATCTTTTGACATTTATCATTTGAAACTTAATCAATTATTGTACTCGTACTAAAAGTATTCACTTTGTTCACCTACAAGTCAAAACTACAATTTTATTAAATTAAATGATAGTACTACAATTTTTTACATATCTATAAAGGACAAATGTTACAAATTTAAACTTCATATTAAGTTGAATAATAAACACAATTTAACTTTATAAAAAATAAAAATATAGCACGTACTCATTATTGTCGATTCGTTTAAACAGATACAGCAACACACAAATTGAAAAACAAAAGTTGAATAATACTACAAAGTAAGAGTTTAATAACTATTGAAAGTGTAAGTAAATAAACAAATTAATTGAAAAAACAATAATATATGTGTAAATAATTACTAATATTGAGCCTCAATATAATACTTCTAATACCCACGTTAAAAAGGAATTAAAAAACGTGTAAATAATTATTGGACCATTAGTATATAGAGTTAGTACTCTAATTATTAACCTCTTTCTTACAATCACTTATAAAAAATGCTTTTATACTCCAAATTACGCAAATACCCTTGAAAAATGAAAACCAGCAAAAAGGAATTTATTTTTTCTTTTGTGGTGAACTTCATCTCCCTTGGAACAATTCTAACGGGAATAGTTAATTAAGGAATGTGTACATTTCCAAATAATAATTTTGATAAATAATTTCATCTAAAATTCAACACGAAATAATTATAATCAATAAATTTATTATTAATTTGTGCAACAAATGACGAAAATTAATTAATTATGGTACAAATAAACGAATTCGGATTCTCTCCTTTTACTTTTTTTCCTAATATTTCCTAATAAACTAATTATGACCATTGATTTTATTAGACGGTCAAGATTATTTCTAGCAATTAAAACACATTATATTTTCATTAGAAAAAATACTTCTCTTTCAAATCTGTGCCTTCTGGTCATCTTCTCTATTCTTCTTCTCTATTTCTTTGCTTTGAATTGTTAAAAAAGTTTCACAACTTTATTTTTTCCAATGTGAACAATCGAATCTGAATTATTATCTCGAAGAGCTTTGTTCTTTACGGGCCTTCCCCATCCGAAACTAGCTAAGTAAAAATCAACTTTTGCCCATGGCTCAACTCTACTAGGATCAGGCGATCAGCACTAATCAGCGGACATGGCCAAGCAATTAAGTCCACAGATGCGCACCTGCACCTGCCGCTGCCGATGCGAACGACGACACGCGGGCACTCTTGTCCGGAAAAGCGAGACTCTTGAGCGCCTTCTTCCTTTTCTCACTCAAGACAAACGATCGATCGCCATCTGGTCCGAGGAAGGCAGCCACTCCAATACATCGACGTCCCCGTTGTATGATCTGTTGATGGAGAAACCCGAGTAGAGTAGGCGCCATATTGCATATCGAATGATGGCCGATGGATACACCCTTGAAACAGCGTCACCTGGAAAGCGGCGGAGGAGGGGATAAGGCCGGCCGGCGGCAGCAACTTATCGGCCATGAAGCTCGATCGTGTGCTAAGTCCCTGGCATGGAAATCGGCGAATGGCCATAATTAATTTATTAGGAAATATTAGGAAAAAAAGTAAAAGGAGAGAATTCGGATTCCAAATAAACTGCAGTATATTAATAAATTATTGTATAAATTATTTTGAATTAATTTTATGCTCACAAATAGGGGTGGGCGTTTGAGCTCGAAAACCCGAGCTCGGACCGAAAACCCGCCAAAAAAGCTCGTTACGGGCCGATCCCAATTTTTTTAAGGACCGACTCGCCATATGACCGACCCGTGAAATGTATATGCGATCCGATCCCAAGCCCAAAAATATTTAGGACCGAAAGCTCGGTTCGGACCGTCAATTTTATTTTATATATATATATATAAAGTAAAAAAAGATTGATTGTACATCATTATTATTACTATTAAGATTTTCACTTCAAAATTTTCACTTTACCCTATTTTTCGTTTCGAGTTAACACTTCACATTTCATGTCATTTTAAAAAATTCAAAAAAAAAAAAACAACAGTTTGAATAAAAATAAGATAATAATTAAAAGTATACTTGATTTTTCTAGTGCTGTGTATATATTTTTTGTAAATCATTAGTGGTGCTAATTAATTGTTACTCTTTTTTTTTTACTAATTGCAAGATGTTCTTGGTTTTTATTTTTATTTTTGCATTTTCATTTGGGCAAACAACCAAGAATGTGGAAAAATATTGTTTTTAAGGGACAATTAAGATAAATCATTTCACCGATGGTTATGGTGTGCGTGTGAGGGCATTTTGTTTTCCTTTTCGTCTCCCCTCTATGTGAAAAAGTAAGATATAAGGGTAGTAGTACACACTACACATGCACCGTGCACCCAATCTTCGGTGGTTAAATAACGTTACCTTGAAGGTAGACACAAGAATCGCCAAATAAGTGTGCAGGCACTTCTAGCTGGTTATAAGTACCAGACCTGCAAAATAAAAGAAGATTAAAATACGTCAGTTAACTCCTTCATGATCTAGTCAGATTAGAGTGTTTCAAGAACCAAAAACAAAGGGAAAAACTCACTCCATTAATACGATATTTCCAGTTTCTTCATCGGTGTAAAGGTAAGTCAATGACTTCTCCTCAACATATCTCTCTGCATAGGAGTATCATGTTCAGTGGACTAGATACAGAGAATGTGAATTCAAAATTTAAATAGTAAATCCAGGGCCCTGCAATTAAGGTTTGGTGTACAATTATAATATTACATTAAGAAGTTATATATTTTCCATATACGTACTGATAAGCTATCCAATGCATCCTTACAAAATGGGCATGCTCACATTTCAAAAACAAACTGCTATATTTGTATGCCCATGTTCTCAATTGTAATGATAAAAGTCATTCACTCAATCTCAAGATCAATCAATCCTAAAGGACAATTTTATTTCGAGATCACTCACAGTGCAAAACTTCTTACTAATCATTTTCTTGCCAAATCTTATGTTGTATGTGCCACGAAACCGCAAAAGGCATGCTCCAGGTGGGTCTGTCGGACGACACCATAATCCTGTCGTCCGACAGCTAGGCGATTTCCCAGCGCACTTGCGTTGGTACTCTGGGGCAGTGGCGCGGATGCGTCAGGGCATGTCGGACGACACCCCAGGGCTGTCGGACGACATCAGGCGGGTTTCAGCAGCGCAATTTTGGAATTAATTCCAAATTGAGGTGGGACTTTTTCCTACTCCTTCTAGGACTCTTATGGGCGAGAATTAATGTTTCCATACATTAATTAGGACCTCCCCCTATATAAAGAGAGCTACTCCATTGACACAGAGACACGAGATTATAATTCTATAGCTATTGCGTGAGATTTGAGGGTTTAGAGCGTATATCATCCTTGTAATCGTGAAGCAATATTATAGTGAATTGTTCGTCGTTCCTCCCGTGGTTTTTCCCAGTTGGGTTTCCACGTAAATTCTTGTCTTCTCTATTTTTCGTTGATTTCTTTTCTTCGGTATTCTTGATATTATCATACTATACATCGTCCGATCTTACAACAAGTGGTATCAGAGCTAAGGATGACGAGCGTGAGGTATGACATACCGTTGCTGGATCTCAACACAAGGTTCCCGACGTGGCAATACAAGATGAGGTTAGTTCTTCGATCCCTGAAGCAAGAGGGCGCCCTCAAAGGTATTGAAAACAAGCCGACGGACATGAAGCATGAAGATTGGGAAGAGCTCGATCAGATGGCCATGGCGACCATAGGGCTCCATGTCTCGAACGCTTTGGCGGAGGACATCATGAAAGCGAAGACAGCAAAAGAGTTGTGGGAGATGCTTGAAGAGATGTGCATCACCAAGACGGTGTCAAGTAAGCACAATTTAAAGAGGAGCTTATATTTGCTCAGAATGGCGGAGGGTTCCTCTATCCCCGCGCACGTAGCGAAATTCAAGGAGAAAGTCGCCGACCTCGGCAACATTGGCGTGAAGCTCGAAGATGACGACCTCGCGTTTTGGCTCCTAATTTCGCTACCCCCTTCTATGGCGAGTTTCCGTGATACTCTCATATATTCTCGAGATAGCCTCACGTTTAAAGACGTAACTTCGGCTCTCTCATCTAGAGAGAATATTTTGATGATGGAGAGTCCTAATTCGGGAGAGACGCCAAGCGAAGGATTGAATGTCCGTGGACGGACCAACCAGAGATCGACGGGGCAAGATAGGTCTCGATCGAAGTCACGACATAGTAACAAGGTTTGCAACTATTGCAAGAAGAAGGGTCACATCAAAGCCGATTGTTATTCCTTGAAGAATAGAGAGAAGAGAGAAGGCGGCAACAACAACAATAATAATTTCGGTAAGAGTTCCGGTGAAGTTGGTGTAGCCGAGAATTATTGTGATCTTCTTATGGCTTTGGGTGAGGTCTCCAAATCAAGCGAGGAATGGATTCTAGACTCGGGATGTACGTTCCACATGTGTCCGAATCGTGGGTGGTTCGATACTTTTGAAAAGGTGGAGCAAGGTGCGGTGACTATGGGAAACAACGCGTCATGCAAGATCGAAGGGATAGGAAGCATCCGGATCAAGATGTTTGACGGCGTGATCCGCACCCTAAGCGAGGTTAGATACGTTCCCGGCTTAAAGCGGAATTTGATTTCGCTTAGTACTTTGGAGCTTAAGGGTTACTCGTTCACCGGAGAAGGTGGAGTCGTGAAGGTTGCCAGCAGTTCGTTGGTGGTTATGAGAGGCGAACGTAAGTCAAATAGACTTTATGTTCTTGAAGGAACCACGGTGAAAGGTGAAGTAGCCGTAGGTGATTCCAAAGTCCCGGATGTCGATACAACGAGACTTTGGCATATGCGTCTAGGGCATATGAGTGATTCCGGAATGGCCGAGTTGAGTAGACAAGGGCTTCTTGGGGATAAGGGCTTGTCGAAGTTGGAGTTCTGTGAGCAGTGCGTCTATGAGAAGCAAACGAGGGTGAAGTTCACCACCGGCGCTCACACGACAAAAGAGATACTCGGGTATGTTCATTCCGATCTATGGGGACCATCCCCGGTCCCCTCCACTGGAGGTTCTTACTACATGCTTACCATCATCGATGACTATTCCCGAAAGGTTTGGTCGTTCTTCCTGAAAAACAAGAGCGACGTGTTTTCTACCTTCAGAGATTGGAAGGTGATGATAGAGAAACAAACCGGGAAAGTCGTGAAGAACCTACGTACGGACAATGGCCTAGAATTTGTGTCCGATGAGTTCAACCAGTTTTGTAAAAGTTCGGGGATTGTGAGGCACCACACTGTGAGATACACCCCTCAGCAAAACGGAGTAGCCGAGAGAATGAATCGCACGATTATGGACAAGGTACGTTGCTTGTTAGCGACTTCTGGGTTGAGTAAAGGTTTTTGGGCTGAAGCGGCTTCTTTAGCATGTTACCTTATCAACCGTTCTCCGTCCATGGCGATTAATAAGAAGACTCCACAAGAGTTGTGGAAAGGATCTCCGGCGAATTATGAGGACTTAAGGGTGTTTGGGTGTCCGGCCTACATGCATGTCAACGACGGGAAATTGAGTGCACGATCTAAGAAGTGCATATTCGTTGGCTTTAAGGAAGGAGTTAAAGGATACAAGCTTTGGTGTCCAGAGACGAGAAATATCATACTAAGCCGTGATGTAGTCTTCGATGAGGCTTTTATGATGGGTGATCGGTCGTTTAAAGGGAATCTCGAGGTTCCAAGTACTCCTATTGAGGTGGAGCCGGACAGGGTGCAAGAGGAAGATGATGGGTCAAGTTCCTCGACCGATGAGACGAGTAGTTCGACTACTCCGGAAGATCCAAAAGGGAAAGAGCCGCAATGCATAACTAGAGATAGGCCAAGGCGAGAGACTCGACCACCTAGAAGGTTAGCCGAGTATGAGTTAGTCGCTTATGCCTTGAGTGTAGCCGATGATGTTGATTCGTATGAGGAGCCATCCACATATGACGAGGCGGTTACTTGTGATGACTCGGGCAAGTGGATGCTAGCTATGCAAGAAGAGATGGAGTCTCTTCATAAGAATGGCACTTGGGAGTTGGTTGATCTCCCTAAAGGCAAGAAAGCCATCAAGTGCAAATGGATCTTCAAGAAGAAGGAGGGCATCCCTGGGGTCGAGGACGAGAGATATAAGGCGAGATTGGTGGCTAAGGGTTTTAGCCAAATTCCCGGAGTAGACTTTAATGATGTGTTTTCACCGGTGGTCAAGCATAGCTCGATTCGAGCGATCCTAGGCATTGTGGCAATGCATGATTTGGAGCTTGAGCAAATGGATGTGAAGACGGCCTTTCTACATGGGGAGCTCGATGAAGATATCTACATGGTCCAACCCGAGGGGTTCGAGGGTTCAAACCAAGAGAACAAGGTGTGTTTTCTCAAGAAGTCCTTATATGGTTTGAAACAGTCTCCTAGACAATGGTATAAACGTTTCGATACGTTTATGATTAAGAATGGTTTCCGAAGGAGCTCCTATGATAGTTGTGTATATTTCCGGAAAGGCCGTGATGGGTCTTTAGTTTATCTTCTCCTCTACGTCGACGATATGTTGATAGCGGCTAAGGATAAGTCGGAGGTGGAGAGAGTCAAGGCACAACTTAGTAAGGAGTTCGAGATGAAGGATCTTGGTGCGGCAAGAAAGATTCTAGGAATGGAAATCACTAGAGATCGAAGAGATGGCAAGTTGTATCTTGGCCAAAAGGGGTACATAGAGAAGGTACTACGTCGGTTCAACCTTGAGGATGCGAACACGGTAAGTACTCCCCTTGGAACACAATTTAGACTTACCTCTGCTTACTCTCCGACTACGGAGAAGGACATCGAGGATATGGCTCGAGTCCCTTATTCCAATGCCGTTGGGTCTTTGATGTACGCCATGGTGTGTACGCGTCCGGATTTGGCCCACGCCGTGAGTACCGTGAGTCGGTATATGGCGAATCCCGGAAGAGAGCATTGGAAGGCGGTGCAATGGGTGTTGCGCTATTTGAGAGGTACGTCTAACAAGAAGCTAGTGTTCGGGAGGAATCAAGAAGATGTTCGGGGGTTCGTGGATTCCGACTATGGCGGTGATCTAGATAAAAGAAGATCTCTTACCGGGTATGTTTTTACCATTGGTGGGTGTGCCATAAGTTGGAAAGCTATTTTGCAAAGTACGGTGGCCTTATCTACTACCGAGGCGGAGTATATGGCAGTCACCGAAGCGTGCAAAGAGGCTCTATGGTTAAGAGGTTGGTTTAGAGAGCTCTCTAAGGGTTCTAAGACGACGTCCATCTTTTGTGATAGTCAAAGTGCTATTTGCCTCACAAAAGATCAAGTGTTCCATGAGAGAACGAAGCACATTGATATTCGTTATCACTTTGTCCGTGAGGTGATCGCTCGAGGCGATATTAAGGTAAGTAAGATTAGTACTCACGACAATCCGGCGGACATGTTGACGAAGAGTTTACCCGCAACCAAGTTTGAGCTGTGCTCTAGCTTGGTTGGACTTCGATCGAGAGATTAAGCCCTTAGGGGCTTTTGGAGGAAGACGATAGGCGAAGGATGTTCGCGGTTTAGTGTCAAGGTGGAGATTTGTTGTATGTGCCACGAAACCGCAAAAGGCATGCTCCAGGTGGGTCTGTCGGACGACACCATAATCCTGTCGTCCGACAGCTAGGCGATTTCCCAGCGCACTTGCGTTGGTACTCTGGGGCAGTGGCGCGGATGCGTCAGGGCATGTCGGACGACACCCCAGGGCTGTCGGACGACATCAGGCGGGTTTCAGCAGCGCAATTTTGGAATTAATTCCAAATTGAGGTGGGACTTTTTCCTACTCCTTCTAGGACTCTTATGGGCGAGAATTAATGTTTCCATACATTAATTAGGACCTCCCCCTATATAAAGAGAGCTACTCCATTGACACAGAGACACGAGATTATAATTCTATAGCTATTGCGTGAGATTTGAGGGTTTAGAGCGTATATCATCCTTGTAATCGTGAAGCAATATTATAGTGAATTGTTCGTCGTTCCTCCCGTGGTTTTTCCCAGTTGGGTTTCCACGTAAATTCTTGTCTTCTCTATTTTTCGTTGATTTCTTTTCTTCGGTATTCTTGATATTATCATACTATACATCGTCCGATCTTACAACATCTTAAATCATATAAATTCAATTATCCAACTTATATTAGATGCCTTGAAGTGGATGGACGTAGATTGAGAAGCTATTAAACAAAGGAAGAATAACACCAGAAATCCGTAGGTCAGTTTTTTCTTAAGATATCATTTTTTTTAATATAATCTTGTCATAGTCCCTTTTCAAAAGTTTTAACCATAACGGGGCTCTACCTTAATTTCCTTCTTTTTACAATATAAAACATAACTAAAATGGTTGTGGGCACGATGCTAGAAGCACCACTACACATGAATTTACCTTTATGCCATGAATTAGATAAGTATTTGGGAGACATCAAGAAATGAACAGAGACATTAACTTCACAACTAGACAATTTTTTACATTTAGATGAGAATTATGTCAAGAAGATACATATTTTCTACTTTCTCATCATTTCGTAACCTCTCGTTCACTTTGCTTCAACTATCAACATCAAGAAGTTCAACCTGTCATTATATGGTAAAGAATAGATAAAAAGTACATAAATACGAAAGCAACGCCAACGCTGCAACGAATGGTTTGATCTTTCGTTTCCTCGCTTAATAGAGCTTTCGATTTATGTGTGAGTGTTAGCGATACGTAGGGATATGACCATATCGTTTCTTATTTGTTGTTTATCCTTTTTCCTTATTTTACGTATCTTTTGTACTATATATTTTGGCCATCAGTAAAACATTTTTCTTGAGGCAAATATATTATTTACTATCATGGTATCAGCCTAACGTTGGCCTGAAACCCTAATTCTTTCTCTATTTTCTTTGTTCCGCCTCCGTAGCTCATCCTCATGGCTGCAACCGAAATTCCTAACCTCCCTCTTTCTACCATGATACACATGGTAAATATTAAACTCACCTCCTCAAATTATCTCCTTTGGCATGCACAAATAGAGCCATTGCTTACTAGTCAACAGTTTATGCCATTACTAGATGGATCCTCTCTTCCTCCATCTAGCACCATCCGCACAGCAGCAAACCCCACAGCCCCCAACCCTGACTTTGCCGCTTGGCAGCAGCGGGATCAGACGGTCAAGCTATTCCTCGTGTCTACTCTTACAGAGGAATCGATGGCCGTCGTTATTGGTTGCAAAACCTCTAAGGAGGTATGGGACGCACTTTCTCGGGCCTATAGTCATAACTCCAAAGCTCGTGAGCTCAGTCTAAAGGATGACCTACTCTCCACCAAACGGGGCGATAAATCTGTCGCCGAGTATGCGCGCCACTTCAAGACTCTTTCAGATCAACTCACCGCCATCGGTCGATCGATTGACGCCTCAGATCAGTCTCACTGGTTTCTTCGCGGTCTTGGTTCTGAATTTGCCGGCTTTACGGCTGCACAAATGGCGCAAGATCCATTACCCGACTTCAGCACTCTCGTCGCCCGAGCACAATCTCATGAATTATTTCAAAAGTCCCTTGATTACACTAACTCTTCTCCAGTTATGTCACAGGCAGCTTTCTCCGTCGTTACTCGCGGTGGACGCGGGCGAAGTTCTGGAAATCATCGCGGTCGTGGCTCTTCCTACACAAGAGGCCGTGGTCCTTCTAACAATAATGCCGGAAATTCTGGAAATGGACGCGGTCGTCGCAATTTCACTCCACGTTGTTTCTTTTGCCGAGAGACGGACCATGACGGTTTTGATTGCCCTAAACGTTTCGATCGCTCCTACGATCGTTCATGTCGCCCCGCTAACACCGCAAACACCGCCAACATCGCCGAAGCTTTTTCCGCGGGCTGTAACGTCTCTCCCTCTAATCTATCCGATTGGTACTTAGACACAGGTGCGTCGGCTCACATGGCTGGTGATCCATCATCTCTTGATCATGCGTCATCTTACTCTGGTACAGATCATGTCACGGTTGGAAACGGTGCGAATTTATCTATTTCTCATTATGGTTCTCTCAAACTATCAAGCTCACTTACTTTACGTAATGTTTTTGTGGTCCCTGGTCTCACTAAAAATTTGTTATCCGTGAGTCAACTGACCCGAGATCATCCGGTCACTATTATTTTTAATGACACAAAATTTTCTGTTCAGAATCGTCTTACAGGCCAGGTTCTCGCAACCGGCACTCTTGACCGTGGTCTTTACTTGTTGGATTCGCCGGCACACGCTCTTGCCGCTGTACATGGACACAAGAGATTATCTGCCTCCTTTGAACTGTGGCACTCTCGTCTTGGGCATGTTGCCGTTTCTACAGTTTCTTTATTACATAAACTTGGTTTAGTATCGGTTAATGCTTTATTACCTTTACCTACTGTTTGCAAGACATGTCAACTCGCCAAAAGTACTCGTTTACCGTTTGTTGCTAATAATAAACGAGCGTCTGGTATTCTCGATTTAATTCATTGTGATTTGTGGGGACCTGCTCCTATTTCGTCTACTACTGGTTTTCGTTATTATGTGATTTTCATCGATGATCACTCTCGATTTTGTTGGTTTTACCCATTACGTGCAAAGTCCGACTTCGTGGCTACATTTCTCAATTTTCAGAAATTTGTCGAGACTCAATTTTCACGGAAAATCAAACAATTTCAAAGTGATGGTGGTACGGAGTTCACAAATCATCGTCTACGTTCTCATTTTATGTCGTCCGGCATTCATCACCTCATCTCTTGTCCGCACACTCCTGCTCAAAACGGTAGAGCCGAACGCAAACATCGTCATATTACCGAGATGGGTCTCGCCTTACTTTTCCATTCATCAGTGCCTTTATCATATTGGGTGGATGCCTTCAGCACGGCTGTCTATATTATTAATCGGTTACCTAGTGCCGTTCTCAGCAACAAATCCCCTTTTGATGTACTGTTTGGGCGTTCACCTGCATATGATTCATTTCATATTTTTGGCTGCAAAGTGTACCCTTGTCTTCGTGACTACGCCAAAACGAAGTTCGCCCCTCGTAGCCTACCGTGTGTTTTCTTGGGCTATAGTACACATCATAAAGGTTTCCGTTGTCTCGACTACTCAACCCGTCGCATTTATATAACTCGGCATGCTCGATTTGACGAAACAATTTTTCCATTTGCTGCTACTAATGGTACCTCTCGCTCATCCTCGTCACTCATTCTCTCCGAATTTTTTGTTGCATGCGACTCGCCTTCTACTACGACGGATCCTCCTTCACAGCCATCTACAACACCTACATCTCCGCTGCCTCCGCATTTTATTTGTCCAACTGCTGCATGCTCACCAACTCCCCACCATTCATCACAGCCTGTACAAACACCTCCTGCTCAACCACTCCAACCACAAGTTATTCCACAATCTGATGTCCAGCTACTTCCATCACTAGCGATACGTAGGGATATGACCATATCGTTTCTTATTTGTTGTTTATCCTTTTTCCTTATTTTACGTATCTTTTGTACTATATATTTTGGCCATCAGTAAAACATTTTTCTTGAGGCAAATATATTATTTACTATCAGTGAGTGATCTTGTTTCCAGGACGCTTGTGATTGAATCTTTTTTTATAGGGTGTTTCAAGATGTTCCAAGCGATATAACAATTGAAGTGGAAGTGGGCACATTCTATCTGCATAAGGTAAAAAAGACTGCGCTTTTATTGATTAACCGAGTCATTTTTTTCTTTGATTCTTCGTTCCGAATATCGAAAGTAGTTATAATAGTTGTAAAAATGTTTGTTATTGTTTGATTTTTGAACTGGAAATTTGAAGAAATGTGAATTGGTTAGGTGGTCCTTTTACATATACCTTTCATTTCGCTTACTCGTGTTCTTTAGTTGTCTGATTTTGGAGTTTAAAAATGCGAACTTCTGCACGCGCGAAAGGTTCACGATGTGTTTACCTCAAAGTAAGAGCTATTTTTTCTCTCTTTCTTTATATGACCAAACCTTATTTTTAACTAACCAATCACCACAGGCTCATCAAGGCCTAACAGACGCGGAAAAAGCGGAAGCTCTACAAGCTCATCGATTTCCAGCAACTGTCCCTTGAGGCCGGAGCCCATGCAGCCCAAAACGAACGACTATCCCTCCAGTCGATAATCCAAGTTCTTTACCACGCTTTCCAAGTGGGGAGATAAGGAGAAGAGCACGGTTAATCTTCACACCGGGTGGAATCGGATAGTCAGAGATATTGGAGTCTTGATTTACGACTACGTTGATCTGTGGGGCTTCAGGTGGGGGCCGACCAACGAGTTTCGCTTGGCTGTCGCCTTTAGTAGGGGTTGATTCGGTTAAATGACTAATCGGGGTATAGGGTTGTTCGATTTTCCGGCCTCTATGAGTCGTTTCTTGATCAGTTTTGCTATGAACAGTGTTGTTTTTTTCTTTACATGTTTGTGTTTTTGGATTTCACTTTCAAAGTTTGTGACTTTTGTGTCATTTACCAAAAGAATAAATTGCAATTACACCCCTTAACTTTTTTATTCATTCATTCAAAAGAACCCAAAACTTGAAAACAGTAAAAATAAATGGCGGTGAAAAAGAATAGATGATTCAAATCAGATCCCTTTTCACATTCCACCTCGATCCACGGTAAAAACCCAGCATTATTTCTGATAGTAATATAATTGCTCCCGGAACAGAATTCATGTGCATACTGTCAAATAAGTTTCAAGGCTACATCAGTCATCGGATGAAAAACGATCGGGCTTGGTCTAACGTTAAGGTTGCGCGCCTAATGAATTTTATGATCGGGCTAGCTAACAAGTTTTGCTACGAATCTGATAATAATATTTTCTATGTCTTTCATAAGAGAATACAAAGTCTTTAAATAGACAAAATCATCTATGTTTCTCATGCATGCCACGACCGATCGAGAATAGGTTCACTGTCATTGATACCTATAGAAGAAGATGAAACGCTGCGAATAGGTACGTATAATAAAACTCGTATTGATTCTGTGGCTGACCACTTAATATGTACTTATCTGAACGTGGAATTGGAAATAGGCCGACGATAAAGAAGGCGGATATTTGAATCTGAATAGAGTCGAGAGGTTCGTGGTCAAGGTCGGTTCGTACGAAGAGAAAATACTCAGCAATGCAAAAGGTTTCATCAAAGAGAAAAAAGACTGAGCGTGGAAGAGGTTGTTCAGATATTGTGGGCCCATGTGACAATGCCGATGCTCATGAAGTAAGTCTTCTACTAATTTAAAATTTTGTATTCACTACTTCACCTTAAGAAACTCGTATTTATATTGGCAGGAGTTGAGAATATCTTCGTCGCCTGTTGATTTTGACACGGTATTCGTTGTTGTTAATCTAATCTTTCGTTTCCGTTTGTTACATATCAGTAGTCATCTCCGAATTTCGTTGTTGTTTAATTGTATTCAGTACTTCACCTTAAGAATACTACGCCCAAAACCTATTGGATTTAATTTGTTCAAAGACGGGCATCAAAAAACGGATCCAGTTCGTAATTATATTTTTTAAAGAACGATATATGTTATACTCATTGGATGTATATATGTTATAAATGAAATTCGGCATGCCTGGTTGAAGGGAAAGATACTACAAAATAAAGTTTAAACGCTCAAAACGCACAAGACATTGAAGCTACAAGGAGAGATGTGGTTGATAAATATGTCGAGGGGCTTCATTGGGTTCTTCTATCCTATTTTTCAAGTGTTCCGTCATCGACATGGTATATTTTCTCACAATCATTTTTTCTTAATCTTCGGAAATCTGTCGAAAATGAAAAAAAAAAACACATTGATGTGATTCTTGTTATTTTTATTTTCATTTATTTTTAATTTTATATTAAAGTTTGTTATATATGATGAATATACATACAATGCTCATGCACTACCTTCGGCTTACAATTGACTAATGATCAACCCGAATTCCAATATTATCGATTTTTATCCCACGGGCCGGTTAGTCGTGCTCAAATTACGTTTTTCCGGGTTTATTTATTCCAACGAAATTTTAAATATATTGTGAGAGTAAGATATACATGAAATATTTAAAAAGTTTATAACTTTGTGTCATTACCAAAAAGGAAATTAAATTTCAATTTCATCCCTCGACTTTTCTATTCATTCAAAAGAACCCCAAAACTTTATACTCGAAAACGGTAAAAAAAAATGGCGGTAGAAAAGCAAATCACAACCCTTTTTTACTTTCTCCTTGATCCACAGTAAAAAAAAAAAAGAAGTAAAAACCCATCATTGTTCTTTGCAATCGATACGATTAATTATCGATGTTTCTTTTCGATTGATTTTGATGTTGGGTTGATCGTATAATGCTGGGGTGCAACCGAGCAGGAAAATGAAATCGAACTAAAAATAGTATAGTATGATTTGTGATGTTTCAATGTTTTGATCTTTTTTTAGAAAAAATGGTCTTGTAGCAAAGTTTTCGACCTTACTAGAGTGATCGTCTTGTTACAAAGTTTCGAACTTATTAAATTAATGATTGTATTATTTCAAAATTATGACCTTTGATTGTATTATTACAATGTTTTGAACTTATTACACAAAACACTACTGGTCATATATGTAACAAAAACGAGAGTAAAACATCATACTACACTAAAATCGAAACTAACTATTATATCGATGAACTGTGTTGAACACACTAAACCGAAGAAACCAATTACACAAAACACTACTGGTCATATGTAACAACTGTTTATCGAATTGAATGGAGTTTTCAAAGCCACATTGAATAAATTCAATTTCATGGAGCTTTTTGGGTTGATTGGCCGAACTGACAGAAACACTACCGAGTTGAAGACGGTTGAATGTACAAAAACGAATTACATGCGATTTTGAAGAACAACAAAGAATAGATGAACGACTAGCTGCTGTGAGAATTTTGAAAAACTCAAAAATCTCAAACCTAAACTACTTACCGAAAAACTGAAAAAGACACTATGATTGATATGAAATATATTGTCCTAAATCGTTTAAAATTTTATATGCAATAAATTATATAAAGTAAAGAATAAAAATCATATAAATTTGATATAATACAAAGGTTAAAAATGATTATTTAAATTTGAATTGACTACCTATGATTAGATTAAATATTTTAATAGAAATCTAAAGTATGATATTTTTTTAAAATTTTAAAATTCATTATTATTTTTTTTCTAAATTACTTTTTATAATATTTTGATTGTTATATTGAAACAAGTTATTGTATATTAATAAACACAAAAAAAAAATTATAAATATGATCTATAAATAATTATTTTTAAAGAAAATATGACTAGTCTAATTTTTTCATATTAAATTTTAATTATTCGTTCAAAAATTATTTTAATAGTGTAATGCAAACTTTTGCAATAATTATGGAGAAAAAATAATTAAAAAAGAAAAATTAATAGAAATTAAAATTAAAATTAAAATAATTATTATTACAAAGTGGCACATGTCATATTTTGATTGAAAGTTTATAAAATATTTGCTACACTTTTTTATCAATAATTTTTATTACAAAGTGTCAAATGTTATATTTTAATTGGAAGTGTATAAAAGATTTGTTACATTTTTTTGTATATATAATTTTTTTCTATCAGTTAGATTATATTTTATTCTCAAATTATTTTTCACAAATAATTATTATTTTTCACAAATAATTATAATGATTATGGTTCAAAAATAATAAATGTGGGAGCACAAAAATAATAATTATGTGTGAAAATTGAATTGAAAATAAAATATAATTTTATACTTAAAAATGATTAAAATAACTATAATTGTTTATATTAATATTAAATAAATTAAATATTGATTAATAAATAATAAATATTTGTAGACCACACAAATAATAATTATGAATGGAAAAATATTTAAAAGAAATTAAATTATAAATGGAGGCAAAAATAATAGATGTGTGAAACATAAAAATAATAATTATGTGCATAGAAATAATAATTATTTGTGAAAATAAATAAATTGATGGAGCATAAAAATAATAATTTTTTCTCTCTTTCATAGCTTTTTTTATGAGATTTCTTTGTATTGTTTTTTGCAAAAAATGCGTGTAATATAAAAATAATAATTATATTTGAAAAATAAATTAAAAATAAAATAAATAAATATGTGGAGCATAAAAATAATTTTTTATTTTTTTAATAGCTTTACAATTCTTTTGTTGGGTTTTTCTTCACAAGGGACTCCTTTGTCTTTTCCGCAAACCCTAAACGAAATTCTTTGATTTTTGTGTTGAAATCGATCTTCCCTAAACGAAATTCTTTGATTTTTGTGTTGAAATCGATCTCGGAACCATCTCGGTATCGATTCAGACCTTCCAAAGCTCTTCCAACTCTATTTCGAACAAATCGATTCAAGATTAGCAATTCAAACTAGCGATTTAAGATTACAATGGATTCAAGATTATTGGATACATTGTTTTATTAATTCCTCTCGATTCGATACAGAATTTTCGTTTCAAGATTAATGGACGGTGATTGAACAACTCGATTTCGATACACCTATTTCGTTTGTTCAAAAATCTAATTTATACTATAATAATAATAATAATAATTAACTCCTACTAAAATCAACTTTCGTGGACATGGAGTTATGTATTCTCACCACAATATCGGGCTCTCCCATCACGAGATCTTTTTCCTTCTTCCGCCCACTTTCTATTCCGTCTTTTTTTTTATGATTTATCTTTAGTTAGCGATTAATTGATTAATTAACCTTCAGATTATATAGAGTTTAGATTATACGCGTTTATATCTAAACGTCATATTACACAATACGCTCCTTAAAATCACCTCCCAAATTTTACAAAAAAATCTCCTTCCAACGGTCATAAATTATATCGCCTCTTTATTTATTTATTAATTAATTTGTTTATCTTAAAAAATAAAATTATTATTATTATTATTATTATTATTATTATTATTATTATTATTATTATTATTATTATTATTATTATTATTATTATTATTATTTCTCTTATAATTATAAATTTGACTTTGGATTGAATGTATTTTTTTATGTTTTGTTTTAATTATAATCCTAAACAAAATTATTAAATTCATTGTTATTTTTTTTTTTTTTTAATTTTACGACGAAGTTGCATGCCTCCTCCGCGGCTTCAATAATAGGCGAACCAATTTTCTAAACAACGGCCCTTGTAACCCTGCGCTGTCTTCGAAAATTCGTAACCTCCTTAATCGAAAAAGAGGTTTAAGATTCTCGATTCATTTTCCAAAAAAAAAATATATGCCAAAACTCCCAAGGAATATATGCCGTCTTCTGAATTGTGTCAAGCTAATGTTTGACCAAAAATGAAGAAACCGTTTCGAACATTAGTTAGCAAAATACGATCAATATAATTCATTCATAAATGGAGAGATATGCGTCTCGTTCAACTGTTCAACTGTTCAACTGCTTCGAACGTGTAAATATCGAGGCAAGTTGGCTCGATGTGTTTGTCTTTTGCATCCCCAACAATTTAATCACTTTCTTGATTTTATTTGTTTTGTTTTTTCATTCATAAGTTGTAACATATGTGAATTTGGTTTTCCTCGGTTTATTATGATATATGTTTTTCTACTTGTAAGTTGTAACATATGTGAATTTGTTTTCCCTCTGTTTATTATGATATACGTACCATATCAAATTTATTTGTATCTCTTTTGAACTTATTTTATTCTACAATTATATTTGTTTGGAGTATCAATCTTTATTATTTTATATTTACATAAATCAATCCAACATAAATACACAATCAGATCACAAATAAATGTTCTGATATGTATTATCACGTAATTGGACATGTAATTATTTTGCTATTTATAAAGAGTATAGATGATTATTTCTTCTAATTTTGGACAAATGATTTACTATTCAACCTGAAAAAAAATGTGCAATTTTGTTTTATTTACTTGTGTTTATCTTTTGACATTTATCATTTGAAACTTAATCAATTATTGTACTCCTACAAGTATTCACTTTGTTCACCTAAAAGTCAAAAATACAATTTTATTAAATTAAATGATAGTACTACAAGTATTCATTATTCTCGTTTCTTTTAAACAGATAAAACAACAAACAAATTAATAATACTAGGAAGTACGAGTGTAATAACTATTGAAAGTGTAAGTTAATAAACAAATTAATTGAAAAAACAATAATATAAGTGCAAATCTAATTACAAAGCGAATAAAAAAACGTGTAAATAATTATCGGACCATTAGTATATACAGTACGTAATTAAATTTGTGCTTTAAAGACAACACTATAAAGAATCTAAAATGGAGTAGAATTTTGGCGGAGGTCAAAATCAGTCTTCCCCAAAAAGCAAATGCTTCGATCCAAAAATATTTCAGCGCCAAGTTTTGGCGCCATTTTCAAAATTCAAGTATTTCCCAAATTTCATTCTTCAAAATCAAGTGCAGAAAAACAAAAATGAACGTCAACGGGATTCGAATTCTTTTCAAAATCACTCTCTCCCTCCTCAAACGAAAACCCCGGATGAAAAAATCGAAGCAGGAAACGGCTCGCAAATCTTCAGCTTGATTACAGGTAACATTTTGCGAAACCCTAATCCAACCCCCAAATTGAATTTGCTCTGCATCTTTATTCCTAATTCAGTCGCGTTTTTCTTCTTAAAATTATGATTTGTTAATGTGTGAACCTCGTTATCAGTTTATCGCGTCGGCCCCAATTCAATTTCACTACCAGAAAGATTTGATTTTGGGTTTGTTCTTGTTGAGATTAGGGTTTTCGAGTCGGTAGAATTATGGTGAGGGAGCAAAGTATCGAGTCGTTTTACACGCGCCTAAGGAGTTCAGCTTTAGCATCGTCTCTGAGTGCGCCGCTGCTAATTTTCCCATCGACGTCAGATGTAGATTCACTGTGCGCTTTGAAAATCATAGGATGCATCCTCGAATCTGATTCGATTAGGTACGCCTGCTACCCTGTCTCGAGTTTCAAGGAAATTCACAAGTACGCCGGGCCTAATCTGAGCTCGCCGTCGGACGAGCCCATCACTATTCTGTTGATTAATTGGGGTTGCCATAGGGATCTGAGAAGAGATCTCAAGATCGGCCCGTCTGCTCGTGTCTTCATTGTCGACAGTCACCGGCCCATTCACTTGCACAATCTGTCCGACGAGAACAATCGTGTGGTGGTGCTTTACACGGCTGACGACGAGACTCAAGCTGATTTGGCATACGATTTCGATGTCTCGGCTCTTGCTAACGCGAGTGATTTAAACAGTGATGATGAAATCGAAGACAATTCCGACACAGAAGACGAAAATGAGAGCGATGACGAGGAAGGGGAAACTGGAAGTAGAAAAAAAAGGAGAACCTCAGATGAAAACGGAAGTAATCCCGTCAAGCTTTTTAGAAAACTGAAGAAGGAATATTACTACATGGGAACTTTCCACGGGAAGTCGTCTGGTTGCTTGATGTACGAGCTTTCCCATTCTCTGAGGAAAAACAAAAGCGAGCTACTGTGGTTGGCTTGCGTGGCCTTAACCGACCAGTTCGTGCACGAGAGGTTAAGTGACGAGAGGTACCAAGCTGGGGTCATGGAGCTTGAACAGCACATTAATAGCTCGGGAAATTTAGACCGAGTCACCTCTGTCACACTAAAAGACGGGACCAAAGTCACAGTGCCCGACTCCTCAAGAATTGCTTACGAAGACGAGCCTAGACTCATGCTACTGCAAGAATGGAACCTGTTCGATTCCATGCTTTGCTCATCCTACATTGCAACAAAATTAAAGACCTGGAGTGACAACGGGTTAAAAAAAATGCTGCTACTTTTGGCTCGAATGGGTTTCGCAAGGGAAGAATGCAAGCAGAAATTTCAATACATGAATGTGGAAATAAAACGTAGAATGAAAGATATGTTCGAACAATATTTACCCGAATTCGGGCTTACTGATTTTTACTACAGAGGTTTCTTGCTGTTACATGGGTACAGCTCAAGAGTCTCGGCTGCGGATGTTGTGTATGGAGTCACAGCCCTCCTAGAAGCTTCTGTAGAGTCGGATGGCTCATCTGGTTCCAAGCAGTTTGGCATAGCTTACGATGCTTTATCTGTAAACAAACTTGACAAGCTGGATTTGGGAATGAGGCAGGCTATTAAGGTTCAGAGGGCTGTTTTAAGACAGGGAAGCACGGCTATAACTAAAAAGGGGTCGATTAGAAGTGGGAGTAAGTTCAGATGGGTGAAACTCGAGGACACAGGTGATACTAAGCTTCTGTGTCATCCTCAGGCCCTGACTAAATTCGGGTTTTTCTTGATGGATGCTTTGCGTGAGAAGGGTGCGAGAATGAAGCCTCTTGTGTGCGTTTGTTATGTTGAGGAACAGAAGAAGGTTCTGATAGTGGGGGTTTGTGGCAAGCCGAGGTTAGGGGCAGTTCAAGGGAATGCGTTCGGGATTGCATTTAGGAGTGCAGCTGAGGAGACGGGGGCAGAGTACTTCCACGAGCTGTTCGAGTCGTCGTGGATCGTGCTGGAGGCGGTTGCTGTAAATTCGTTCATGATCAGGTTAACAGAAAAACTTCTGTGATGTATTTTTTTTTTTTTTTGTTTTCCTTGTATTTTTGATGTTTTACTTCTTAGTAGTATGATGATTGTTTAGAAGCACTGTAACAGTTCTGGACAATAATGTGATTGATTTCTTTTAGAATATATATATTATATAATGAATTTTCTATTACACTATGGAGTATAATTTTTTTGATGTGTGATTTGTCATGTAAATGTTGACTCCAAAGAATCACAGTCAAAAGGCTCATCATAGTGCAATTGAATATTTTGTAATGTTTTAATGTTTTTGTGGTTGATAAACTAATAAAAAGAAGTAAATAGAGTTATATGTGAATAAACAAAATATCATCCTATTTTATTTTTTATTTATTAAGAAAATTTTAAAAAAATGAAAAAAGTAAAGATAGTAAGAAGAGTAAACATAATCATAAATGTATTTTATTTTTTATTTATTACGAAAATTAAAAAAATAAAATAAAAAAGTAAAGATAGTAAGCATAGTAAACATAATTATAAATGGTAATTAATAATAGTAAAAAATTAAAAATATAATTGAAATTCAAAATAAAAAATAATACTATATAAAATTGTAATTTAGTGTAGTAGTACTATATTTTCATAGTATAAGGTAATTTGGATAATTTTAGTAGTGAAATATAGTTATTATTTGAAATTAATTATATATTGTCATATTTATTTCAATAATTTTATTAAATCCAATAATCAATTTTAGATATTTTGAAATTCACAAGTTATTTTTCTAAATCGAATTACGTCGTCACGGATGAGGTGTAAGATACTTAATTTGTGTATTTTTTTTTTATTTTACCCAAATAAGTAGTAGTAATTAACTTATTTATCTTCCTTCACCCTATTTATTGAGAGTTTTTTCTCCCCAAATTTCGAAAGACGGTATTCGAATAATTACTGCTCAAATTCAATCGTCGGATCGGACGGACTGAATCAGATATTGGTAGGTGACTTTACAATCGGGTTTAATTGTTTCTGCGATTTGCCCTGATTTGGTGATTAGGGTTTATGGAGTCTGAATTCTTTTCGTATAGTTGGTTTCTGAATTTCGAGTTTTACTAATTTTCATTTCAGTGAAACTACTGTAATTTGCATATGCCCTACTTGTATTTTTATTGATTTTTTTTTGAATTTTTGGTCATGAAAAAATATACTTTTATGCACTTCTTGACGATTCGGTGCTGATTTTTCCTTGGATCTTCTTGAAGATTTTTTCGATTTTAACTTCACAACCAAGGAGAAATTCTTAGTCTGTTCTGCCCAAAATTTTACATTTTTAGGGTTTCTTTTGTAACCTAAGGTTACATACATATGCCATAGATTTCCTCTGTTTAGTGTATTAACTGGTAAGCTTCTTGATCCAGATCTGAGACGTGGGTCGAATAAATTTAGAAAATTCACTGATGTTTGGTTTACGGTTATTACCAGGGGCAATTTCAGGGGATTTGGGCACTTGCAATCACTTAAAAGATGAGTAGCCAGGACTCAGTTAGGAGGTGTGCAAGGACTAGAAGTCGAAGGAGAATTTTGGATGTTGATCTCAATGCCGCACCACCGTGTGAAGTCCGCGAGCATGAAGGCCCTTCAAATCGCACTAGGTCGCACGATGGGCTAGCAAGTCAAGGAAGCACAACGAACCCTCCAACAATTGACGTTGAGGAACTTGACGATGATGTCATTATTTCTTCGCCAAGGGCATTTGCAGAAGTATATAAATTATATCATTGTGCTATTTTTCTTGTCTGCTTCGTTCTTCTTGCTTGCCTATTATTTATTAATGTATTTTTTTCGTGTGCATGCTATGTGTTTGTTGATGTCCTTTTTTCAGGCCAAAAACAAGAACAGAAGGTCCCGTGAACTTAATCTTGTGGTTGATCTAGAATCCGGTAGTATTCTCTTTCTCAGTACTTGGAGATTGTGTACACCTTTTCTTTTATCTCTCCCATTAGTCTTTTAGGAAAATAATTATTTTAATTGTAGATCAAGTTTTGGAAATGTATACATATAGTTCGATTGTCCAGGACTTGGTTATTTGAACATCCATGCTGCATATCATTGCTATATTGATTCCGATATAGGTCCAGTTCATTTGATACAGCAGGTCAGTTTGCAGACTTTCAATAATTGATCAGAACTCAATTTTGTGATGAAAACCACTTATAAGATGCTCAATAAGCTAAAATTTGTGGTATTTTTTAAAAAGATCTGGAAAATTATAAAAAAAAGCTCCAAAATAAGTATGTCCACCCTTATTTTTAAACATAAAAATATTAAAATATCTCCATAATTTTTACCTGCAATATACTAATATTTTAAAACAACTGTAAAGTTAATATTACTGTTTTTATCTAAGCAATGTAACAACTAATTTATAAAATAAGATTTAACAACTGATCCGCTCTAAAACAACTAGCAAGCTCGTTGAAACGAGTTTAGCCACAAACACGCTTAGTCTTAAATAATTCATTTTTTTTTTTCCATTTAGTATTTTAAGAAAAGGATTTGTATTGTATTTTTAATTGTATAAACTTTTTTTCATGGTCATTATAAGGAAATCATATTTTATTATGGTTTCTTATCATCTCATATTCTTGATTTTGAAACATCATTATGTGCTGAAGTATCTTTATGGTACTGGGGTAATTTATATGTCGTGGCTGAACTTTTTTTATATATATGATAATGTTTAATTTAAATTTTAAAGTTTCTTTTTATCTGTGCATGTATCCGGATAATGTATAGTCCGTAAGTTTTACTGTGCTATGTGCTGTCTTATATAACTTCATTTGTCGATAGAACATGGTGTTTACTTCTTTTTGCTTATTATAGAGGAAAGGTCAGCACGCTACAAGCGCAGAAGGGGTGTTACAAACCAAACATTTGTGAATTGTGACCTTTACATAAACCTGGAGGGCAGCAGCACTTCTAAGGTAATATCTCGTTCTATTCAGAACATGTGCATCTTATTTTACTTGTTAAATGTATTTTTTGATTCTATGAACTTTATTATATTTCTTAGACGATCTTTGATATAAATGTATCAGAGTTAATGAGTGTTTGCGTGTTTATTTGTACTTGTATCTCTGAACTTTGGGGTTCTTAGTTTTTGATATTTTTGATTGACTATTAATACGACACATTGAATTTCAGAGAAAGAGCTCGCAAAATGTGATTGCAACTCCCTTACCGCCACCACCACCACCACAAAAGGAGCCCACATTCAGCTGTCCAGTTTGCATGGGCGCTTTAGTCGAGGAGACATCCACAAAGTGCGGTCACATTTTTTGCAAGGGATGTATAAAGGCCGCCATAGCTGTAAAGGCCAAGTGTCCTACCTGCAGGAGAAAAACAACTGTGAAAGACATCTTCCGAATCTACCTTCCGGTCACTAGTAGTGCTTGAGGTATTTTCTCTCTCTAATTGCGTGTTCCTGTCATTATGTCTGTGTTTGGACTTGGGTTTTGATAGTTCATATAATATACTAATATTTAGTGATATTTAAAAAAACTGAGGTTTGTCCTAATTACAAGAGGACAATACCCAATCAGTTTTAACTGCTAATTAAAAATATTTATACTCATGGGATTTCATTTGTCTAACTTACATTTAGCCCTTTTTCACAAGCAAAAAGTATTTCAATTACCCCCTTCTCATTTATCAAAGTATTGATGTTGCGCCTTATTTAAAACACTGAATTAATCCTCTGGAGCACCTTCTGTAATTTTGAACAATTGCTGGGCATTTTGTTTTGAACAGGAGAATAAGTTCTTTCTGTACGAGTACGTCCCCAATGGATCCCTGGACAAGTGGCTTCACAGCACAAAGGAGCGAAATCGCGAAAGACAAGTTTGGCAGCAGAAGTTCTACATTGCCCTCGGAGTTACTGTTTTTATTAATCATTGTAATATTCAATATATAATATTTTACAATTGAATTTTGTTGTTTTTACCATGTTAAGTTGATATTTTTAGTTTGCATTCTGCTCTTCTAATTTATTTTTTCTGCATTTTCCCTTTTTGGATCAAGGAAACTAAGAAAGAGTGAGAGTAAAGTGGTAAACCCATGAGAGAAAAAGATTCTTAACTTAAATGTGGGAGGGCAGAAGATGGAATAGATTTATACCGAAGAATGCGGAAGGAGGGAATGGAAGGTGACGGAGTCGTGATGTTGGCGCTCATATAGACTTAAATGGAGGTTCCATATATAAGGATGCAGGATGCATGTCTTGATTTTGGCACCATTGCTCAACACATTACACATTATAAAAAAACAAAGGATTAGATTTAGTTGGACATGAAACGAGACTCACAACAGTGCATGTCCAACAAAACATCTAACAATTAAAAATGGGTTTGGTACATATTTTCATATAATTGTTCATCTTTTATATACTTGTTAATAAAAATAATGTTTTATACCCTTAATGACAGAATTGCCCATTTCATTTTCGTATTAAAAAAACACAGCAGTTAAATTTTTTAAGAGATCGTAATTGTTGTAAAACGACGATGTATAGTACGAACAATATGCGGAACCCCGAATATAACTCAACAATAAATAAAGAAGGAGACAAGAAAAGAAGACAAGGAATTTACGTGGAAACCCGAATCGGGAAAAACCACGGGAGGAACGACGAGAACTTTCACTATAATATTGCCGATGATTACAAGGATTGATATCCACTCTAAAACCCTCTAATCTCACACAATATTATCTCTCTCTATGATGGTATTAACTTGTGTTAACTCTTGTTCTAATTGTGTCTATGGAGATCCCTATTTATAGGTGTAGAAAACCCATAAATTAGGTAACCAATAGGAATAGGAATAAACCCTTTTTTCTAATATATGACTCCTAAATCCATAAGGAATAGAATTATACTCCCTCTATCCCTTAAGACAGTGCACACTTTCCTTTTTGGTTCATCCCTTAAAACAGTGCACATTCCATAAATAGAATATCTTTTCACCACTTTATCCTCTCAATATATATTTATTTACATTTATGCCACTACTTTTTCAACTAACTACTTTATTACTTACACATCAATACCTATAATACCCCTACTTTATATTATTAAACACACAAAAAATCACTTTTTCTTATTTTACGTGCAATCTTCTCTATGCACTCTTTAAAGGGATGGAGGGAGTATTATATTAAATATAATTCTAATTTTCTTAAATAAGGAAACAAAATTCCTAAGGATTCGAGTCATATTTCAACAATCTCCACCTTGACGAGAAACCGCGAAATCCCATCGCACATGTGAAATCACATCACATACCAAGCCGCGAAATCCCATCGCGCATGCGAAATCTCATCGCACATGAAAACCATAAAGCGAAATCACATCGCCCTCAATAGTCTCGTCCCTCGTCTTCCTCCAAATGCCCCAACGGGCCTAGTTCCTAGAAGATTGGACCTTCAAAGGTCCCCATGAATCGGAACGTACATACCTGAGTGTCTTTTTCGAATTGTGAGCCCAATTCGAGATATACCCTCTCGACCGCTTTCCAAGCGCACATGGCTCACCAGGTTTAGAAACACTCCATAGATCGAGAAACACTCGATCCTTCTTGTCGACTTTCCTCACATGCCCAAGCCGCACATGGTCTAGTCGTGTAGACTCTTCACCCGAGAGCCTAGTTTTTCCCACGGTTACTTCGTTCACCGCTTCATCTTTAATCAGCTTGGTCACTCCGGCCTTACTTGGTTGCGCGCCTCTAAGCCGGATAGACTCTTCTACCAAGAGTCGGGTTTCGGCCCCGGTTACTTCCTTCACCGTGCCTTCTTGGAGGACATAAGGTCGTCTCGCCTTTTCTTCTCCTCCCAACACTACCAAAGCCTCTTCGGTAGCCTCATAAACTCCACCTTCTCCGGTGTAGCTTTTATCAACCTCGGTTACTTCCTTCGCCGAGCTTCCATCGAGGACATAAAGGCGACTCGCCTTTCTCTTTCCCCGCAATATTACCAAACCACCTTTGGTAACCCTTAAAACTCCACCTTTACAAGTGAGTTTGTAGCCCTTCATATCAAGGGTACTCAAGGAAATCAAATTCCTCTTCAAGTCAGGGACATGTCTTACCTCGCCTAGCGTGCGCACCGTGCCATCGAACATCTTCAATCGGATATTCCCAATCCCTTCGACCTTGCACGAGGTGTCATTAGCCATGAACACCGCACCATGCTCCAAAGATTCATAAGTCTCGAACAACGACCGGTCCGGACACATATGAAACGAGCAACCCGAGTCTAAGATCCAATCATCACACAAGTTGGAGTTCTCGCCTAGAGCCATTAGTAGTTCTCCATAGAAATTCCCATCTACTAATCCAACGTCACCGGAATTCCGATTACCGGAATTATTGTTGTTGCTCTCCCTATTCTTCAACGCGTAGCACTCCGACTTTATGTGTCCCTTCTTCTTGCAATAGAAACACACCTTATTCCCGTGTCGCGACTTCGAATTCCCCGAGTCGCTCCCTTTATCACGGTACTTCTTTTGGACGCTAAGTCCTTCACCCACATCGGGCACACCATCCTTGTTGGACTCCATCCTTTGTACGTTTTCCCTTGACGAGAGAGCCGAAGTTACGTCTTTAAACGTGAGACTATCTCGTCCATAGAGAAGCGTGTCCCGAAAAGCCGCCATGGAGGGGGGTAGCGAGCATAACATCCAAAACGCAAGATCATCATCTTCGATCTTCACGCCAATTTTCCCAAGGTCAGCTACACGCTCCTTGAATCTCGCTACATGGTCTTGAATCGACGACCCCTCCGCCATCTTGAGGAAGTAGAGACTTCTCTTCAAGTGATGCTTGCTGGACACCGTTTTCTCAACGCACATTGACTCCAACAACTCCCATAATTCCTTTGCAGTCTTCGCCTCCGTCGTTTCCTCAGTCAACGAATCCGAAACATGAAGCCCTATGGTCGCCATAGCCATCTGATCGAGCTCCAACCACTCGTCATGCTTCATGTCTTTCGGCTTGTTGTCAATACCAAGTAGAACAATCTCTTGCTTAAGAGATCTGAGGACTAACCTCATCTTGTATTGCCAAATAGGAAACCTCGTGTTGAGACTTAAATTCGGTAGATCGTACCTCACGCTCGCCATCGAAACCTTAGCTCTGATACCACTTGTTGTAAAACGACGATGTATAGTACGAACAATATGCGGAACCCCGAATATAACTCAACAATAAATAAAGAAGGAGACAAGAAAAGAAGACAAGGAATTTACGTGGAAACCCGAATCGGGAAAAACCACGGGAGGAACGACGAGAACTTTCACTATAATATTGCCGATGATTACAAGGATTGATATCCACTCTAAAACCCTCTAATCTCACACAATATTATCTCTCTCTATGATGGTATTAACTTGTGTTAACTCTTGTTCTAATTGTGTCTATGGAGATCCCTATTTATAGGTGTAGAAAACCCATAAATTAGGTAACCAATAGGAATAGGAATAAACCCTTTTTTCTAATATATGACTCTTAAATCCATAAGGAATAGAATTATATTATATTAAATATAATTCTAATTTTCTTAAATAAGGAAACAAAATTCCTAAGGATTCGAGTCATATTTCAACAGTAATAAAAAAAATTGTCTCACTCATTCATCGCAATTTACAATCCACTCATAACTTATCAAATAATTGTAAAACTCTTTTTTACCTCACGCTGCCACCACGAATTTCGACAGTCAATTTCTTGAAATTTGGGGGCCGATTTAGAGTTTTCTTGTTTATTTGAGAATACCAGGTGTTGTTAAATTGGTTTTTGATTCATACGAGTTTGATATTCTTAACCAGTTTTGGATTAGGGTTTGCTTTTTCTTAAAATCATTCTTTGATATTCATGATTCATTATTTTTTAAAAATATAAATGGTACTATCTCTGTTCTAAGGCAATAGTAACACTTCCTTCACAAATAACAAAGGAAGTGTGACTATTAATA
The DNA here is from genome assembly GCA_954870475.1 of Euphrasia confusa. Classification (NCBI taxonomy): domain Eukaryota; kingdom Viridiplantae; phylum Streptophyta; class Magnoliopsida; order Lamiales; family Orobanchaceae; genus Euphrasia; species Euphrasia confusa. The sequence continues at coordinate 396,337 of OX940965.1, forward strand.
TAGGACAGAAGTAGTACGATGCTTCAAACAATTGCAAACAATTAATTTGGTTGATATTCATGGTTTAAAAGGATTAACAATGGTGTTGTACCCTCGTTCAAAAGGGAGTGAGTTTGTTGCTTCAAACAATTGCAAACAATTAATTTGGTTGATATTCATGGTTTAAAAGGATTAACAATGGTGCTGTCCATCGTTGAAAAATGGAGTGAGTTTGGTTATTGCAAGTATTTCGTATCTTCATATAAGAAGAGCATTTTTGTCATTTCACTATTTTAATAACAAAACAATAAAACAATAAAGATATATTAATAATGATTAATAGTAGGGCTGGGCGTTTCGCCCCGAAAACCCGAAAGCCCGGACCGAAAACCCGAAAAAAGCCCGACACGGGCCGGTCTCAATTTTTTTTGGGACCGGCCCGACAAGGACCGGACCGAAAATTAAAAAGTCGGTCCGGGCCCGGTCCCAAAAAAAATCGGGACCGAAAGCCCGGACCGGCCCGTTTTTTTATTTTTATATAAATTTTTAATAAATATTAAATATATTTTATATAATTCTTTAATTTTTTAATTAATAATTCAATTTAAAATTTTTTAATTATAAATATTTTATATAATAATATTATTTAAAATTTAAAATTTTATTTTTCCATAAAAAAATATTAATAAAAAATTATTTTTAATAATTAAAAATATATTTTTAAAATTAAAAATCGGGCCCGAAAAGCCCGAAAACCCGGCTCGGACCGTCGGGTCCGGTCCCAAGCCGGGCCTTCATTTTAAAAAAACCCGGACCGGCCCGGACCGAAAAATCGGGTTTTGAGCCGGTCCCTAAAAATTTTGGGACCGGCCCGGCCCGCGCCCAGCCCGCGCCCAGCCCTAATTAATAGTTATATCAACAAGTACATAGACCCATTTACCCTATTTTAATAACAAAACAATAAAGATATTTTATTGATATATTATTATTTTGGATTTAATTTAGTTTAAGCTCAATAGATAAATTGAAAAAAAAAATGAATGTGAAATTAAATTTAGTACACATGAAATTATAATATTTTTCAATAATTGCAAACACTTTAGATATATGTTATACAAATAGTCAAAGCATTGAAAGTTTTATATTAAGCTCAGGATTAATTAATATGTATTCTAAGGTAAAACATTAAATTGGATAAAGATTAAAATGGATAAAGGATAAATACTAACACAAGACAAATGATGAGTACTTCAAAGGTAAAAGTCAAGATCTTGAATGAGGACTGAATGGTTTTATCTATGATATACCGGATGGAGTACACTACTGTATATGCATTTTGATCGTAAATTTAATATTATTATATTAAATACACATTCAATCACACACGACGTGTATGTTGTATGAATTTACGGTTAATATGTCACCAGGAATATTGCTCCTGGAGTAGCATCTCATAGACGAAATGAATAAGTAGAGTTCAAAGGTGGTCAAAGCTTATGACATATCGAAGTCAAAATCAAATCTAAAAGGATTAATGTGTGCAAGGTATTGGAATATTTGGATGATTCAAAATTATGTACATATAGGAGAGATGATCTAGCTTACAAACACATGTGACAAACAAAATTATAGGGAGCTAGTAAATTCAATATTTGAGATTCAAGGTTTTCAATGCAAAGAAAAATTAATACTAAGAATTAGTCTCTAATTTGATAAAAGTTTCAAGACTCAAAGATGATTATAACTGAGTTGGAGAAAGTAACAAGATCCAAATAATAGAAATAAATTGGAATAAATGCATAAAAGTTCATGAAGATATTTATCAAACTATTGAGAGTTTAAGTAAAAATGTGTCAAACTAAATTACTAAAAAGATAATTACTCTTTTCTGAAAATAAGACCACAACAACTCATCAGCAACACAAAGTTATTAACGAATATAACTTCGAGTTACGGCATTTTGCGGGCAAAGGCAAATTACCTAGCCTTTTCCTTGTTGATCGATGATGAAGTATGTGTCGAAAATTACCTATGCTGAGATAATTGATGAAAAAGATTTCAGGAAACACACAAACAAGATTTTGCGAGTACATTACCTTGCTTATTTTCTCACTATCCGAAAGTACGTTTTTATCCGATTGCATCCGAGTTGGGGAAACACTTGACAGGGCAGAGCGCATAACCAGTTGGATGTCATTGTTGGTCGTCAACTGGGCGAGGCTGTCCAAACTTGCAGTCAAGTATTACGGCAAACCCGCCAAGTTCAGAATCCCTGAGCTGAAACGGGTCACGGACATAGAATTTGAAGAAACGATATACCGGAGAGGCAAAAAAATCACGGTTGTGAGAAAGGTTAAGAAGGTACGAGATTTGTCTAAGGTTTTAGGCATTTTGGCTCGTGAAAAGCAGGCTCGATAAAAGTTCGGTTCCTATTAGACCTTGGTGTCGTAATTCTGGGGGAGGGTTATCTATGTTATGTAGCTTAAAGTACCGTTGTATATTAACCCAATATTTTTCGTTAAGTCTAATTGTTGATAGTGAAAGGTATTCTTTGTCTAATTTGTGTTAGTCGTTGGTTCTAAAGGGTCACAGACATAACATTTGAAGAAACAAAATACAACAAAGACGGAGAAACTATATTGTAAAGGGTCACAAATGTATTCGTAATCTTTTCGGATTCTATTCTCTCTAAACTGTTCTTTTGGACGCTCCACCCGCTCCACAAATCTATTCGTAATATTTTCGGATTCTACTTTATGTAAACTGTTTTTTGACGCTCCACTTAAATTCAGAAGAGGTGATAAAAAAGAAGCAATAATATAGTTAAAAAATAACGTTAAAAAATTAATTTCCTTTCAAAATAATACAAGATACCATTTTTATATAACTAAAATACAATAAAATTATTGCCGTTTCTTTATTCAAAAGTTAATAAAGTAAATGATACAAACCCAGATTTGAAACTTAAAAAATGTTTAAAACATACAATTTAAACTTAAAAAATGTTTCAAAATATATAATTTAAGTCCTTAAGATATAAATGCTACAAACCCAGATTTGAAACTTAAAAAATGTTTAAAACATACAATTTAAACTTAAAAAATGTTTTAAAATATATAATTTAAGTCCTTAAAATATAATTAAATATTATAGTGATTCAATAATATGAAGCGCTATTGACACCTTATTTACTCTAACAACTAACATGTTTTCATAATTTTAATTAAATTATATTTTTACAATATACACTACTTAATTTATAATTTAGTGAAATCAAGTGGTGTATTTAGTAAAAAAAAAATAATATGTGCTGAGATGGGTGCGAATAGCATACCCTTGATTAATTAATTGGGTTAAGATTAGTAAGTTTAATTCAATTGGAACAAATTATTATTATTAATGTTGTTGTGGTTATTGTTGTCATATGTAAAAATATTTATAGAATAAACTATGTATAAAAGAGATACAAATAAATTTGATATACTCATTATAAAAGAGGAAAACAATTTAGATATAATACAAGTGAAAAAAAAGATTAACAAATAAAATCAAGAAAGTAATATTAGGATGAAGCATCAAATTAGATTAACAAATAAAATCAAGAAAGTAATATTAGGATGAAGCATCAAATTTCTGGGAATGCAAAAGACAACCTTTTTATAGTTGCAAAAAGGCACACATAGAATCCACCGGTCGATATTCCGGATCAGTCGAACGCATATCGTTATTCTGTTCTCACCACCAAGGGAAGCAGCATTTCTGCGCGATAAAAAATCGAGAGGCTAGGCTATAAGAAACGCGACGTCAAATGAATCCTTGTAACAAAAAAAAAAAAAATTGGCTCGGTCAAAAATCAAACTAACCTTTGGGTCTTTCGAGTGTTGACTGCGATCAGCGTAAGAACGATGTTTTGGAGTAGCCGACGGATTTCCCGTCCCTCCGGTGTTCCTTTGGTCCCTCACTTGGTCGAATATGTGCGTGAAATTCTCGCCCGACTGAGAATCGCTATCGTTCCATGCCCCGAATTTCGGAACCGCGAGAATATGGCTCTTATCGACCTGTAAACGTTTCAGTTTAAGTTTAAGGTTAGATTGACATCCCTGATATTATATGGTTATAAAGTTCGGTTACGAAAATCAAAATAAAAAATAAAAAATCGTATGGTTTCATCTCCACTAACCGGTCTCAGACGGGACCGAACTTGATTCCCGAGATTACCCTGATACTGCGGGTGAAGCGGTGATCGTCGACCTCCATAACTCGACTCGTTACTATAATTATTATTATTATTATTATTATTATTATTATTATTATTATTATTATTATTATTATTATTATAAGTTCGAGCTTCCGTGTGATCAGGAGTCGTGGGCCTCACGGGATTCTGTTGGGGGTCGTTAAGACTACACAAAGTCGCAGTACTTAACCGAAAGTGTTGCTCACAAAAGATAAAGAAAAATACAAACGCTCTTCACTCGAGTTTTCTATTTTTCTTCTAAGTGTGTTCCTCAAAGTAAGCCGTGAAGAATGACTCCATTTTATCTTCAATTTATATCACTTCATTCTTCAAAGGTAGTGGGGTTTTAACTTCCTTGACCCATGACTTCATCTTCTCAGCCCACTACATCCACTTCTTCCACTCCAGCTGAATGACACGATCAGTCCATGTGAGTTGGCCCATTACACTTGAGTGCTCAGCCCAACAGCCTTGAAAGCCCACATCATATTTGATCCAGTCCACTTGAAACCTGTACTACACAAACACAACCCAGCCCAAGTAAAATATAAACGGATTTCAATGAGGCTGGGAAAACTACCTCAACAAATTTATTAATCAATTAATTGCTAACTAAATATGACTAGAAAGGCGCACCCCGAAAAAGTATCCTTACGACATTATTGAAATGGAGCTCGATCTAAATACAATCAGTTTGAAGAAATTTCATTCTGATTTGAAGGCGAATCTTGATAGTTTAAAGTACGGGGAAGTCAACGGCAAATGTGTTCTACCTTGTCCCATTAGTTTCTCAGGAAAAAGATTGTATATAAGGGTTCATGTGACAACGAGATCTCGAACAAGCGTATATTTCCTGTTTAGAGCAGCCGATTTATACTTTCTGGGGTAGAAAACGTGCATGGTTTTTACGAAATGATCGACGGGCCAGATGCTGAAATGCATTTTGACAGTAGTTTCTCAAAATGGAGACGCATTCGACGATTGGTTGTCGTTTTCACTTTTAATTTATTCATTTTTTGTTGGATCAACCAATGCCCCGATTATATTAATGTTTATTATGTAAAAAAAATCAGTTTTTACAAGAAAAAAACAAAAGGACGCTTCTTCAATTAGATAGATATAGGCCGTGGTGAGAATACACTCCTCCATGTCCATCGAAGTTGATTTTGGCATATGTGTGAATAACCTGCGATTGCGTGTGGGCGAATTGAGCGACAAGTGTCCATGGGTTCGTACATTAAGACAAAGTGGGAAAAAGTATCTTGTGCTTAACATGCTCGATGCTGCTAAAGATAGATTACCCCTGCTGACGAGAGTCAATCGCCTAGTGTCCTTCGTTGGGCACCATAGACAAGTATGAAATACCCGAAATAATTTTATTAAAAGTGTGTTTATAATTTTTACATGTGGAGCATTTTATGTGTGGAGCACAAAAATGATAAATATGTATTATAATACAACTAGGAATAGAAATATATAAATAAATACTCCATAAATATACTACTATTTTAATTGAGATTAAGCAAAATTTATAAATATATACTCTATAAATATACTACCACTTTAATTAGGGTTAAGCAAAATAAATATTTACACTAATAAATAATTACACTAATATTTGCTAAATATACATATATCTAAAGTTTGCTAAATTAATTTCACTTTTTTTTAATTTTTTTTTATCAATTGGTAAAAAAAATTAATTCCAAAATATGTTAATTAATACTTGAGTTCAAAATCAAAATAATAATAATAATAATAATAATAATAATAATAATAATAATAATAATAATAATAATAATAATAATAATAATAATTTTAAAGTTTATTTTTAATGTAATTTTTACTTGTGGTTGGAGGAGCCCATATTTAATTCGAGGTTGAAAATTCAATGTGCTCAAAATTAGATTTTAGAAATTTAATTAATTACTTGCGAGATTGGGAGAGCACAGCAGCACGTATCCTCCGTAGGGTTTGATATCTTCGAAATACCCGAATTGATTTTATTACAAGTGTGTTTATAATTTTTACATGTTAGCATTTTATATGTGGAGCACAAAAATGATAAATATGTATTATAATACAACTAAGGAATAGGAATATATAAATAAATACTCCATAAATATACTACTATTTTAATTGAGATTAAGCAAAATTTATAAATATATACTCCATAAATATACTACCACTTTAATTGGGGTTAAGCAAAATAAATATTTACACTAATAAATAATTACACTAATATTTGCTAAACATACATATATCTAAAAGTTTGCTAAATTAATTTCACATTTTTTTAAAATTTTATCAATTGGTAAAAAAAATTAATTCCAAAACATGTTAATTAATACTTGAGTTCAAAATCAAAATAATAATAATAATAATAATTTTATAGTTTACTTTTAATGTAATTTTTACTTATGTGTGGTTGGAAGAGCTCGATATTTAATTAGGTTGAAAATTCAATGGGCTTAAAATTGGATTTTAGAAATTTAATTACTTAGATTGGGAGAGCAGAGCAGCACGTACCCTCTGTTCTATACTGTGAAGAAACCGACAAGAAAATCATATTTGCTCAAGTGAGCTATCGATCTTCGAAAGTTTATCTTGCCATAATTAGGGTTTCCGAAATCTATGTGATTGTGTTCCGAGGACCCAACGCCAATTTGTTAGAATTGTCCTATCCTCAAAATCCGGACCAAACGATAACAAGATTCAGATCCAAGCAAACAATATGAAAGAGCTTGGAGAAGTAGATAAACAGTAAAATAAAACGAGGAAACACAAGTAGTACTGTAGTAGGAGTACAATAATTGATTTAAGTTTCAAATATAAGTGTCAAAAGATAAACACAAGTAAATAAAACAAATTTGCACATTTTTTTGAGGTTGAATAGTAAATCATTTGTCCAAAATTAGAAGAATTAATCATTTATACTCTTTATAAATAGCAAAATAATTTCATGTCCAATTACGTGATAATACATATCAGAACATTTATTTGTGATCTGATTGTGTATTTATGTTGGATTTGATGTATGTAAATAGAAAACAATAAAGATTGATACTCCAAACAAATATAATTGTAGAATAAAATAAGTTCAAAATAGATACAAATAAATTTGATATAGTACGATATCATAATAAACATACTCCCTTATTTCTTAAATATTCCTAAATATTATAGTGATTCAATGTTATTATTATTAATGTTGTTGTGGTTATTGTTGTCATATGACTCATATGTAAAATTATTTATAGAAAAACTGTGTATAAAAGAGATACAAATAAATTTGTTATAAACATTATAAAAGAGGAAAACAATTTCAGATATAATACAAGTGAAAAAACAGATTAACAAATAAAATAAGAAAGTAATTAATATTACAGCATCAAATTTATGGGAAAGGCAAAAGACAACATTTTTTATAGTTGCAAAAAGGCACACATCGAATCCACGAACGAGACGCATATCGTTGTTCTGTTCTCACCACCAAGGGAAGCAGCATTTCTGCGCGATGAAAAATCGGAAGACTAGGCTATAAGAAACGCGACGTCAAATGAATCCTTGTAACAAAAAAAAAAAAAAAATCGGCTCGGTCAAAAATCGAACTAACCTTTGGGTCTTTCGAGTGTTGACTGTGATCAGCGTAAGAACGATGTTTTGGAGTAGCCGACGGATTTCCCGTCCCTCCGGTATTCCTTTGGTCCCTCACTTGGTCAAATATGTGCGTGAAATTCTCGCCCGACTGAGAATCGCTATCGTTCCATGCCCCGAATTTCGGAACCGCAGCAATGCTCTTATCGGCCTGCAAACGGTTCAGTTTAAGGTTAGATTGACATCCCTGATATATATTATACGGTTATCGGTTACAAAAATCAAAATAAAAAATAAAAAATCGTGCGGTTTCATCTCCACAAACCGGTCTCAGACGCGACCGAACTTGATTCCCTAGATTACCCTGATACTGCGGGTGAAGCGGTGATCGTCGACCTCCATAACTCGACTCGTTACTATAATAATTATTATTATTATTATATGTTCGAGCTTCCGTGTGATCAGGAGTCGTGGGCCTCACGGAATTCTGTTGGGGATCGTTCGGGTTGATCATTTTCTCGCCTTTCTTTTTTCTCGCCTTGTCGAAGTAGACCGTGTAAGGGACGCTGTCTTCGTGCTCCCAGTTGCCGAATTTCGGAACGGTCGAACGCTGTTTTCGTTTCGACAAATCGAACACGAATTAGTATTTGAATTAAAACATCATCACATGTAATTGAAACAGAGAGATTTTCACTTACAGCCATAATTCCTTCTTTCTGATCTTCACAGCAGAAAGAAAAAAGTCAAACCAAAATATGTTGAGAATTGAGAATAAAATGAAATTAATTTTGGTGTATAAGTAATTGATGGGGAGAAGGTTGATCGGTCAACGGTTGACCAGCTCCAAGTCGTTGTTTTTTTTGTTTTTTTTAATTTACTCAGTCTTGAAAAATTATTGGTCCGTGCATAGCCTTATAAAAGTTGTTAAAATATAATTTACTTGTGTGTTCATTTTTCACTACAAAAATATATGAGGCTGAACGATCACGATTCGCACCTGATCGAGAGTCAGACTTTAGTTACGATCGAAAATCGATAAAATATGAGTGTTGTTGATTCCAATTTCGTGACTAATCGTTGAATTTCGAACTATAAGATAACACTATAATTGTGCCTATTGAATACAATAACCAAGCCCTAAACCACACATGAAAACGAAATTGAGAACTAGGTCAAACTGATTAATAAAAATGAACGAGACAAAGTCAACTCTAAATTGCTTCAAATAAAGACATAAAATATTGACCGTTGACACTCGAACCCCATCTCAATCTCTCATACGTGCTTAAACGTTTTGTCCACCCAAACAAAACATATTTAAGGTTTAAATATTACACTCTTACCTTACACTATTGGTCCATAGACTAATTTTTGTTGTTACTTTCTAAGTTTATTGATTAATATTGTAATGTGAGACTTCAATTTAAAAAACATTGATTATTATTTTGACACGAAATAATATTCTATGGCATTTAGAAAGATGCTTTGTAATTTTTCAATTTAAAAAACCTTGATTATTATTTTGACACGAAATAATATTCTATGGCATTTAGAAAGATGTTTTGTAATTTTGTATGGTGTATTATCAAAGTTTAAATACTAATACGTATTTTTAAAGGCTCATAGCATAATTATGGGATAACTCAACTAAGGAGATGTATTCAATTAAGAGTCTATAGGATTTTAATGGACTTTTAAAGTCTAGGTGTATTCAATCGGATTTTTAAAAATCCATTAAAATTCGGAGGTATTCAATTAGAATTTTAAAAAGTCTTTAAAAATATGTAGGTATTCAAAAGTCCATGGATTATAATGGATTTTAAAAATTTATGGATTTTGATGGATTTTCTTTACAAAATATAACTAAATTTGACTTTTCGAAATCTCTATTATTATGAGAGATTTCAATGGACTTCTTTACGACACGAAAACTCAAATACAAAAAATAAAAATAAAACAATTGTTAGTCATTTGACAATAGTTACACAAGTCACTCTATTCAAATTTTTATTTGAGAAAATTAATCTTATCATATTTTCGTTAAAAATAATATTTATACATTGTATTAATAATAAATTACTTTGTGATGACAATAAAAATTAGAATAATTAGAATAATAAATTATTTTTTGTTTTTAATTTTTTTTTTATATAAAAATATGTTTATATACATTTGGATATAGTTGATATTTATGAAAATTTACGTAAATCATATATATTTTACAATTTTTTAAAATCTATAAAAATTAATATAAAATCAATAATAACATCGGTCAAACTCTCCATAAAATCTATAGATTTTCAAAAATAAAAAAATCTTATAAAATTCTAATCGAATACACCTTCACGGAGATTGAAAATCGAGTATTGCTAATGCTATGTGGGAAATGAGGCTCATGCATTACAATAATATAAATGAAAATAAAATAATAATGATGAATAATAATATTTATTTATTTTTGAACAAATACATTTTTTGATAAATAATAATATTTATTTATATTTGAACAAATGCATTTTTTTAATAAATAATAATATTTATTTATTTTTGAACAATTTGGATTTTTTAAAATAATTAAAAAAATTTTTATATATAAAAGTTTATAAAAATTCAAGTAAAACAATTTAAAAAATTATATTTGAAATTTATGAAAATCCGTCAAAAATCAATGGAAAAAAAGTCAGTCAAACTCTACGACTCCGTGGATTTAGAAAATCTATAAAAATCCACGGACTTTTAAAAGTCCAAAAAAATCCATTAAAATCCCAGTTGAATACATCCCTCTAAAATTAGTTTCTTTATATTTCTATTGAAAAAAAAACATCTACTCGGATTTTTTTATTTTAAAAAAATATCTTAATAACAAAACAGTAAAGATATTTTATATATATTATTATTTGGGTCAAGTATTAAGTTCAACATATTTTGGATTTAATTTAGTTTAAGACCAATTGAAAAGTTGAAAAAAAAAATGAATGTGAAATTAATTTAATACACGATAAAATAACTTATGTAAGAATATTTTTCAATAATTGCAAACACTTATACTATATCTATATGTTATACAAATTTTCAAAAACATTGAAAGTTTTATATTAAGCACCACAAGATTAATATGTATTCTAAGGTGAAAGAATAAAACGAACAAAGACTAACACAAGACAAATGATGAGTAAATGTTTGCACAAGTACATGACTAATAAGAAGTTTTTTGTTTTTTTTATATATTTATATATATTAAAAGAATAATTATTTTTCTTTTTTATTTTAATATACAATTTCACTTTTATTTTATTGTATATACATGTACATGGTGAAGGGTATAATAGGCATTATAAATTTTAACCATTACTTTAAAATAAAAATAAAAATATGTCATTATCTTATTTTTTTAAACAATAAAATAATATAATATCTTTATTTGTAAAATGAATTTTATAAAGTTTAATAATAATATAACATAAACCAAAACTCCATTTTTTTTTTAAAATCTCAATAAATTATGTACTCCATTAAATAAAAAGAAGGAATTTTATTATTATAATTATATTACGAAAATAAAAATAAAAGTAGGAAAATAACATTAATTATTACGAAAGTAAAAATAAAAGTAGGAAAATAACATTAATGAAATTTGCCTAAAACCTCTGAAACAATCCTTCTTTGTAAATTATAACATTACTATTTGTGCAAAATTTCATCCCCAAAATTCACAGTCACAATTCCGAGAAAGAGAATCCCGAAACCCCTAAATTGATATAACAATGGGGAGCAGCGATGTGGAGGCAGGCTTCGCCAAGCTACAGGGCGAGGATTTCGAGTACTACATGCAGACATACTCCATAATCCTCGGCCGCAACTCGAAGAAATCGACCGTCGACGTCGATCTCTCCTCGCTCGGCGGAGGGATGAACATCAGCCGCCACCACGCCCGCATCTTCTACGACTTCCAGCGGCGGCGTTTCGCGCTCGAGGTTCTCGGCAAGAATGGCTGCTTCGTGGAGGGCGTTCTCCACCTCCCCGGCCACCCGCCGGTCAAGCTCGATTCGCAGGATCTTCTGCAGATCGGAGATAAGGAGTTTTACTTTCTGTTGCCGGTCAGGAGTATTCTGGGCGGGCCGATCGGGCCGAGGCATCAGGCCAGTGGTAATCATCCGGTTGGTGGTGTGGGTCATAATCAGCAGCATTCAGAGTTGCCGCCGGCGCCGGGAGTCGGAGGTTCGGGTTATGGGAAGAAGGGAAAAGGGTGGACTGGTGATTATCATGAGGATCATAATGCTGCAGAGGAGGAGGATGACGATGAGTCGTCGGGAGATATGAAGATGAATAGGAGAGGTGAAGGGGCTGATGGTGGCGGTGGTGGTGGTTATGGGTATGGTTCGAGTGGGAAGGCTCAACTGGGTGAGATTGTTTTTTTATTCCAATCATTGATTTTATGGTGGAATTGATGTTCCCCCTTTCTCTGTGATTATTGTGTATTGATTTTGTAAATTTACATTGTGGGTGATGATTGTTTTCATTTAGTTCATTTTTCTTGCCAACTTTAAAAATCTTTGTGCGATAATGAGATGTATACGGAAAAGTGTTTCGTCTTAGCATTGTTTGCTTTATCAGCTCTGTAATTGTTCGAGTTCAAAAGATACAGGTAGCATAATCTTTCTGTGTTATGTGGTTTTTAAGTTTGAATAATGAACTCAACTGTTGTTTATTCTCGGGGTTCCATACTTCTGATCACATTAATATAGGTTCATTGGAAACAGTCAAAATGATAACTTTTCTCATTTCCACATACAGATACCTAGTTAATGTCGTTTTATGTTACCATCAATGAGTATCTAATCTGGATATCATGCAGATAAGAAGGCTGATGGAAGGTCACGTGATAGGGAAGCTGATAACAAACAGCTCCTTCAACTAGAAGAAAAAGATGTTGTGTCATCAGTGGCCACTGTCTTGTCTGATTTGTGTGGTCCCGGAGAATGGATGCCGATGGATAAACTTCATGCTGAGGTCAATCCTTCTCTATAATTAAACCAATGCAAGCTCTAGTCTTCTGATTTTTGGCTTATCAATAATTGTTCATGGTATAATGCTGGGATTATTTTTCTAATATTTTGTTTTGAAATGGTTGTTAGATGTATTATGAAATTGTGATTATTCTGATGCATCTGAACATAGTTATTAAAACCGCAAGTTGACCATGGTTTATCATTAGCGTCGCGTTTTCGGAAGGAAATGACGACTGTTAATTGTGTTGTTGACATTATTGACTGTTTGATGTGTGCGTATTTTGCTTAATTATTGATATTGGTGTTTGATATGTTGTTAGATAAAACATGGAGTATTTGTTTATTGTTGTGCACTTTGGGACGTGTGCAGGTCCACGAGTCTAGTTGAGACTTGAAATTCACAATTGAAAACCACCAACCCAAACTGACCTGTTTATTATTTGTCACATATCAATCAACCTGAAGTTGACATTATGGTGTAACTTGAACCCGACCCAATCTTGGCAATATGTTAAAAATCCGAGTAACTCATCTATTTGTTTGGTTTATAGTATATGTTATAGGTTGCTAGGTGAACTTCCAGCCTGAAGATTTGATTGTTTAACATTCAATCAAATTGTTCATATATTAAAAAACATTACGAAATCTAACACAATAATAACTAAACCTGTGAAATGGGTTGATTGGATCATTTTATCTTATTCTTATTGATCTGTTTAGTATTTACGTTATTCAAGTTGGGCCCGATTCTATCATGAATTTGCCTAGGCTGAACCTTAACCACTTATAGTAGATAAGTTTGGTCGAATTTCATTTTGTGTCAGAATTTTCCACCTCAATATGTAATTACTAACTAATAAAGGCAGGGGTGGTGGTGGTGGTGGTGAGTTGTCAAAGGGGGATATTGGTGTATCGCGTCTAGTCAGAGATAGATTTAGAGACCATTGAAATAGAAATTTTAAGGAGAATGATGGGTGGTTCAAGTTAGAGTATATGAAAAAAAGCAAGAAAATACACAAATCCGTAAAAATAATGAATAAGACAAGTACAATTTGGTTTCTGGTTCAATTCTTTTAGTGAAAACCTAACATCAAAATCGAATTGATACCAAAAAAATTAAAATTGAAAAACTGAGTTGAAATTGAATTAAATTATTGGTTCGATCTCAACAAACCGAAATGCTCGGTCTTAATCCATCTTGACTGCAGTTCATAATGGCACTTTACATAGTTCCTTCTATATTTCCTGAAATGGATTTCATAATTGTTTGTAGTTTATGAATATTGATACATACACGTGCTAGAAAGTAATTACACCATGCCCCTGCCTCTTTCCATAAATATATGCATTACCTCAATAGGGTGACCTGGAAATGTGTTGTGTGTAGTTTGATTGTTAGTTGTACAATATTTCTAAAACAGATATTCCACCAATGTGGGGACTCCCATGACCAATCCCATGGGTTTCTAGGTCGATTTCTTTCACTCCAATGAAACCCATGAACAACACAAATACCCTTTTAAAAAAGTCCTTTTCGTGTTAAAACTAGAAAAAATGAAAACAATTAGCGGCGAACCGTGTGCTAACTAAAACTGTTTAATGAATATCTAACGACGGATTTCATATCCGTCGATAATTGTAAATTCTGTCGTTGATGTGGTTTCAAGATTCATTTTTGAATATCTAACGACGGATTACATATCCATCGTTAATTGTAAAATTCTGTCATTATCGTGGTTTCGAGATATGTTTTTGAGTCATACAACGATGGAGTGCCAACAAATTACTGATAATGCTTTTTAAGATTGAATTGTATTTTTATTAGCTATGTGTGTATTTATTTAATGAATATCCTCCCTTACGTACTTACCCTTTAAAACTACTGTTTTTTTTATTGACAAAAACTTGAGTCAGAATATCCGAGAGTAATTGAATACTTCCCGGCTGACGAGCTACTTTTCATAAGAGGATTCCAAATTGATTACCTTTTATTTTAGTTTTTTAAGTTTAGCATTCTTTCACTCTTCATACCTCCTCTTTCTTCTTAAGGTGAGGTAAAAGGTGAGGCGTGGTGGGGTAGGAACATCCAGTCGGCAATCTTTTTGGCTTAACCATGAAAGCTTATGCCCTTCAAACCGCATGATGTTTTATAACTGAATAACTTCTTGCGCAATTCTTGCGCAATTCTTGCGCAATTCTTGCCTGACTGTTTTTATGACCCAAATTTCAATCTTTATTTTTTAGTTTTTGTTTGTTTAGGTTTTTTTGGACTTTTCTATGCATATTTTTGTTTTGTTTTTAATTTACTGATTATCTGATTTGGACGTCTTTGTCTTGCTGTGTTGTTGTATCTTCTATATATAAACTCGTTTCTGGATTTGGATCCTGTTAATTACCAATTCTTTGCATGGTATCTTTGTTGCTATCCATTGAAAGTATAATTCTACTTTCCAAAACCATCAGGCAATTCTTAATCTCTGCTCTTACATGTTTATGCAGTTGGTGGAACAATTCAGCAGTATCTGGCACCATGGCCGTGTGAGGAGATACCTTACGTCTGATGATTATCCGAACCCGGAAGCCAACGGGAAGCCATGGTTTGGACTGCTTATGCTGCTGAGGAAATATCCCGAGCACTTTGTGATCAACACAAGATCCAAGGGACGGGTTACGCAGGAGTTCGTCTCTCTTGTCTCACTACTCTCTTGAGTAACTAAAATGTAATGGGATTTCTTTGCAAATTTAGAAAAATTGAAACTCTACCCTAAAGATACAAGGAGTTGATTTTGCTGGTGATGTTATCATGGTTTCGGGTTTATGACCCTACAACAGGCGTGAATCTTAATTTCGTGAGAATAATGATGAAATTAGGTAGATTTTTAGCTTGTTGAGACTTGAATCGGCTTTTTCTGCTATATGTTTTTTGTGAATCAAGTGTATGAACTAGCCATCAGGTTATACTTGTAGTTATAACTTACTGTGCAATGGAAGTGCACTTGAATAAATATATATCTATTTCTTCAGGGTGCAATTCGCAGAATCTTAATTTCGTGAGAATAATGATGAAATTAGGTAGATTTTTAGCTTGTTGAGACTTGAATCGGCTTTTTCTTCTATATGTTGTTTGTGAATCAAGTGTATGAACTACAAATCAGGTTATACTTGAAGTTATAACTTACTGTGCAATGGAAGTGCACTTGAATAAATATATATCTATTTCTTCAGGGTGCAATTCGCATAAGAGAAAAAGTTTAGTGGTCGTTTTTGTAATTATAATAACTCTAGATTATGACTGTATCTTGGATTCTTGGTCATACCCAAAATGTAAGAAAATAAATATTGATTTTTCTTATGAAAAAAATACATTTTCAATTATAATTTAGGTCATAGGGTGTAGAGAATTTATTGTGATTGTTGAAATTTTGGTGTTTCAATTGGCGTGGTATTAGAAAACAATAGTATAATATACACAACAATTGCGGCTATAAAGAAGATATATTTGCTGGTAAAAGTAGGACAAAATATTATTTCAAAATCGCCTGTGAAATTTTAGTATTGACCATAAAAATGGAATCTTGAAAGTCAACTCTGAAACAAAACATAAAATAAATCATGATCCCTAAAAAATTATACAACACCATGTTTAAGAATGGATAATAATACCACTTGACATGAAGCTGTGGAAAAAAGAAAACACAGTATAGTATAAAGATGCATTGAACTTTGAATCGTATGGGGGTCATAATCCGACGTTGCCCTAATAGGGGCACTTTTTTATGTACCAAAAATCGAATAATAAAGATAAGAACGGCTAAACCATAATTTGACCAGGAGGCGAGCCGGGCCATTGTTTGTGCTAATAATGTATATCGTCATCTGAAGCTGAAAAGCCATTGTTCAAGAAATCGCTGTCTTCGTTTTTTCTTCGAGAAGCCCCGCCTCTTCTCTGGCTCTCTACAGATTCAAGAATATTTTTAAAAGGAGAGCTTTTTGGTTCAGTACAAATTTTGACATAATTATGGATAGTTACAAAATGACCCCTCAGGTTTTTGTAATTAATTACTATAGATACAAGACTCTTACTCTTGCTTGTGATGGCAGAACGAGTCATAGCTAAGAAATCTTCCCACTCGAATTTCCGGAGTTCCTGTTTTTCCTCCTCGGATAGTTCGAAATTGGGCTCCCTTCCACACATGAATGCTGCCCTGTATGTGTTTTCAGGATGTCACATTCGTCGCTTAAAAGTTGACATAAATATATACATATTTTTGGGCAATGATTGATACCTGTCATACAATCGAGCAGCCTCTTCTTGGGAGCCTACGGTTCCCAAATGGATCTGTTTCTTGTCGACTTTAATGGCAGCTTGCCACTTCAAGTTCTTGTAATAGACACCTCTCATGATACACGGTTCTTGGTTTTCCACGTGCTTCCTCCTATGTCGCTTTCTGCGTTTAATTTCTGTAAAAAAATCAAAAATCAAAATGGTGATGAGACATATCGAACTTGATCTCTAACAATGCCAGCTTCATAAGCAGAAAGTAAGCACAAGGAAAAAAAACAGTTTTTGCGCTCTAAATGACTCAAACATCTATTAAACTAATACTGCTTTGAGAATTTTGAATCAATGGAATATAACGAACAAATAACAAACCAGGGAAATGGTGTTCTTTTGATGGACTTGAAGCCGACCCGTTGGATGTACCGTGCAGGCTTTCCAAGACAATTTCCTAAAAGATCGTAGAAAAAGAAAAATAAGCATGAAATCGAGTAAAAAGTAACAAAAGCCTAAAGATATGTGCATATAAACCGAGGGATAGACCCGGAAAATCCAAGAGCACTAGCATCAAAGCTTACTTCTTTCGGCTTGAAACCATCATTCATCGGCAAAGGATAAACACTTGGTGATTGTGGTTTCTCACTGGAGGTTTGAGGAGTGCTGGCCCACGGAAGTTGAGCCAAAAGAGAACTTCGACCTATAAAATTATTTATAAAGTGAAAAAAATTAATGTGAGCAAATAGAATAGGTATAATCAGTACTTTTGAACTATACTACAATACATTGTTAACTGTAGCCCGTAATATTATGATTACCAGAGCACATTCCTAAGAGCCTGCGTCTTCGAATGCTCACCATGTCTGTTTCAGTTCACCTAAAAAAACAACATTAGCTCAGCCCAATTGTTTCGCGAAAAAAAAGGGTAGGTTCATAAGGATAACATCTAACAATAATGCTTATACGTGGGTTCATAAGGATAACATCTAACAATCTTATACGTGTTCGATATTAATTCAAATACGAAGTTTGGAGGTTAACTGTGAATTAGACCAAACATGCTCCACAGCATACTAGTCTACAGTTTAACCTAAAAGAATAGAGGCCAGTCATTCTCAAACAACGGCATTGTCGAATACAAACTAAATAGATCCAACCTAGTTTTAAAATCGCCCTCGATAAAGACAAATCTTCAATTTAACAACATACTAAACAGTTGAACCTTTAACAAGTGAAATCCACTGATCAAAGACAAGGCCATAAACAGTCAGATTCAAGAAAAACTCGACGCGGTTCAACCATTTATGTACCAAACCAACCCAGAAAAAGGTGTGACCAAATCCAAACTCACATAAGCTCAAAGGTGACGAAAAAACCCGAAAATCAAACCCAAAACAAACCTCGGATAGAAACATGTATAAAAAAGGTGGTAGAAACAGAATTACAATCGAAGTTAACACCAAAAACAACTTCTCAACCTAAATAGAAACCCGAACTCACCGAATCTACACAAAACCCCCAAATTATTGATTTCGGAGGTCAACCCCCACCAACCCACCACCTTTCATGTAGCCAAGAATTGATTTTTAATTTTTAATTTTTTCAAAAAGAATCAACAAGAACAACTAAAAATCAAGAACAAGAGAAACCCATCATCAAAAAACACGAACTTGGGCGCCAATGCCAAAGCCCACATAGCCAAAACCGACAATTCGCGGAGGAAAGACCAGAAGTCAACACATACGGACAGAAGACAGAAAAACAGAGGAACTCGCAACGAGAACAATAAATACCTTAAAGAGATGCGAAAGGAGAAAGGAGGCGAAAGGAGGATAATACTGTAACTAGGTGTTGGCGGTGCGTGGAAACCGAGGCAGAGAATTGAAGCCAAATTTAAGAAGTTTGAGGAGTTGGGTTGATGGGTGGTGGCGTGGGTTTTTATTTTTGTGTGGATTACAAAAGAAAGAAAGAGAAAGGGCGTTGATTTTGTGTGTGTATATATATAAGCCAAGTAGTTGGTGGTGTTTTACTCATGCATCTACCACCTTTTCTTTTATTTTTACTTTCACTATTATAACAAAAAAAAAATTCAATTGTTTTTGTTTTTTGGTAATTGAGAGAGAGAGCAGGGGGAGGTTGATGATAGTTGAATAAGATATATACTCTCCTTGAATATTTTTCCTAGTTTACATGATTCTAGGTATCTTTGAAGGCAATTCAAATTTACCATAATGACCTTGTTATGGAAAGTATTCATTTTTGAAAGTTGAAACCACTCTTTTTGGTATAAAAAAAGACTTATTTTTTGTGTCAAAAATCTTTTTTAATTCAATATGAAAAGTTACAATTGATAATTTATTTGGAAGAAATTTAAAATGATGTCTCGAATTCTGATCGTTCGTGAATGAGTGTGATACCTGAGAAATGATGATTGATTTCAATTGGGCTCTATTAAAAATTTATAAAATTGAGTTTTTTAGATGAGATCTCAAATGAAATTTCGTTTAATGCCCTCAAAGTCCATTGTCCGACTTGTTACAAATAATGTCTTTGCATAATCTTATTCGCAAAAGTATTAATGTATTTTACCAATTTTGATTTTTCATTAGTTTAAAATATCAAGATTTTCGGGTAATCAAGATTTTCTTTGACTTTTCAAGTTAATTTTACTATAGAATATAATTTATTTCCTTTTGTTGTAACAACGTTTAGACTAAAAATTCTTAGACAGCAATGAAAAATAAAGTAGATTAAAAATGCTTAAACATTTTATCAATATTTTCTTTACAATGAAAAATACAATGTAATTATATAGAATAAATAATGAATTTTCTTTACAATGAAAAATACAATGTAATTATATAGAATAAATAATGAAGAGATGTGTGAAATGTGCAAAACAATAACTCAGAAATTGTGAAAATACAATGTAATTATATAAAATAAATAATGAAGTGATGTGTGAAATATGCAAAACAATAATTCAGAAATTGTGAACTGCAATAGTGGGCTCACTATAGCGTAGCGTTTGGTGCTACTATTATTATTTTGGTGGTCTCGTGGGCCAAATATTTACATTAGGCACTCCAATTTTTAATTAATTTCAATTTTGCCCCATTACTTTTCAAAACAATGCAATCCATAGAATTGATATCAAATTATGCATGCTTGGTTAGGTATGAACTAAAAGCCAAAAACACATGATTATTTATAAATATTTATGGCAAGCTTTCCTTATTTTAATATAATTTTGTATTTTTTATTGATCAATATTATCAAGCCCGTTCCTGAGTTTTGAGAGGCTTTAGGCAAAATATCATAAACGGACCCCACATTAAATTACTAAAAAAAATTATTCATTTAAATTTTTATATTTTTGAACAAATTTATTAAGAGAATGATATAATTTTATTATATTAGTATGAAAAAAAACTAAAATTCACAATTAAAAAAAATTACAATTAAAAAAATTGAACTTTTTTCTTAAAATTAATAAAAGTTTTCAAAAATTTAAAACTATAAAAAAACGAAGAAAAACATATAAAAAAATCACTAATTACTTCTCAATTTTTTTTCTCAATAATTTGTTCTATTTTTTTAATTACTACGTAATTTAGAACAATAAATAATTCTCAAAATAGAACATATTATTAGAAAAAAAATTGAGAATTAATTATTTTTCGTTCTAAAATACGTAGTAATTAAAAAAATATACCACGATTATTTTTAATTAATTATTAAGATAAACGAGATTTTTTTTATAAAATTTAATAAGATTTGAAAATTGTTAAAAGATTTTGTTAAAAAATAAATAAATTATGATAAAAAAAATTTAAAATTTTTAATTTTAAAAATATATAATAATTAAAATAAGAATTTTGAATTATATATATTAATATTATTTTTCAAAAAACATAAATATGTACATAGTTTTTATTTTTTTAATAATGGCCCTCTAAAAAATGGAGGCTCTAGGCCGTCGCACCCTGAGCCTATGCCCAGGGCCGGCCCTGAGTATTACAATATAACATTCTCAGTGAAAATATTGTATCTATGTTACATCATTTGAAATATATCCGACATATAATCAGAGTAAATTTTATATTATTATACATATAAATGCACATATAATTACACATATCATACGTGTAATGATGTATTCATTTATAGTTAATATATCACTTAATTTAATATAATGCTCAAAATATAACATCTACCTAATATTGGTGAAACACATAATCAAACATAAGAATCATCTTAAGAGCTTTTTTTTTTTGTAGGTTATGGGCGCACGTGCATTGCATGCGTCTCATTTCATTTGATAGGCATGATATGTGGCTTGAAATGCATGCAATTGTCTACTTCACAATCTTTTTCTTTAGAACCCCTACTATTTATACATATATTGTCCTTTAAAACAACATGATTAACTTGCAATTAATTACACATTGTACCAACAAAAGTTTGACATCTATGACATTGGTACAAATTAAAATGAGAAAATGAACGTAACTCACATCTAAACGTGGGGAAAAAATCTTAAACTTTAGTGTGCAAAGTGGAAATTTGAAACTTGGAAGGGCATTTCGGTACATTTACATTAAAACGGATGGCTTGTTGGTAGTTGGAGCGAGATGCATAAAAACTTATAATAGTATCACCGACGGTTGATTAGATAAGCCGCCTTCCATATAGAAACTTCATCGGATAATACACTTTTAAGCATTCAGATAGAATGACAATAAAATTACGTCGATATTCAAATGTATTCAACATGAATGTTCGGTCGTTTTCCTTACCTAAAAAACATGAACAAGTTCGATTTCAATCTTCACGACATGAATTTTTTATTGGAAAACTTTGTCTTCCTCCCTTCACTTTTCATTCTTCTTGTACAAAGACAAGCATGAAGAGTTGATCAAGTCACACAGCACAATATCTAATTTAGTCAAACTATATAACTATTTCACTCACATGAAAAAGGTAAAGTCACACTTAGGATTTTTTAAGATATTGGAGTGCCCAAAGAATGATAAATAGAGTTGAAATTTCAAGAAAAATAAGAACAAAAAGGAGAAAAGTGCGGTCTTCAATCTTGATATTGTCAACAAAGTATATACTATTCCAAAGTTTTTTCGTAGAGTTTTCGAGTATTACACTCGAATTTTTCGAACCGTAACAAAAAAGTTAAAATTTATACAACATGAAATCGAATAATATTCAATCGATCTTATAAAAGAGAATACAATGACGAATTTTGAGATTTTGTAATTCGACTGTATTTATTGATATAAAAAATTACTACTCCGTATTATTATTCATTTGATTTTGTACAAAATTGTACTCTATATACGTGAACATGGGCTTTTTTTACATTGGGGTTTCTTTAAGTGATAATGGTCCATTTCATATAACTGGGCTAAAAATCAAAAGAAATAGTTATTGGGGCTCAGTTACAATTTTTAAGCCCAACCCAGTTTCAGAATCGTATAAAATGCACAAATTAGGGTTTTGAACCTGCAGATTACAGGGTTTTAATCGGCGACGCGAAAAATCGATCGATCAGGATGATTTACGACGTGAACTCCACGCTTTTCCGGTCATTCCTCAGCCAGAAGGGTGGCTCCGACAAGAGGTATTTTCCTCCTTCTCCGACTTCTGTACTTTGTTTTTAGGTATCGATTCTATTATTGTTTCGTGTGTTCTGTTTCTTTTTTATTGATCGATTTTAGTATTGATTAAGCAGCATTATTTCATTTTGTAAGACATGAATTTTTACATAATATGAAAATATTGTTAATTGATGCACAGTATAGTATGTTCTTACTGAGCAAAATGATTTTACAATAATAATTTATTGTCGGCATTTAGGGGAAATTAGATAAACATTGTTTTTGGATTATGTGTTCCATTTTCCTTTTTAATTTGTTAGTTAAAATGTTTGCAAAATTCAGGAAAAATGAAGAGCAGAAGCCAAAGGAACAGAGGCCAAAGGCTAACGAAAACAAGCCGGTTATGAACGAGTAAAGGGTTTCGTGACTTGAGCTTTAGCTTGGATGTGGTTTCTAGAAATGTTACTTCGTTGTTAAAAAGTAATGTGCTTTAAGCTCAAACGTTTTGGATTTGTCGACTTTTGTAATCAGATGATGGTTTGATAAACAAGATTTTATTTGCCCTCCTCGCTAGTGTTTCTGATACTCGTTCCATAACGCTTCTTACGTGCATTGCTTCCTGAACAAAGGTTAAGTTACTGCTTTGGTTACTTGACTTGGATGATTGGAACAAGTGCATTCCGACTTATGTGATATAGGTATATAGAAGTTATGGGTAGCTCTTGCCTAAATAAATCTCACGTTTGACTAGATACCCGGTTTTAAGTCCTATATGTTGAAATATTTATCGAGCCAATTATGTGTTTTACATAATCACGAAAACTGCCAACACTAGTTATCGCTAAAGATGCATTTCGCTAACTCGAGAAAAGTCAAGGGTGTCATTGTAATTTTGTGAAATGTGTGATCTCGTTGTGAATTATGATCTCTACATTGGTTTGATTATTATCACCTTCTACGAGTTCTTACACATGAGAGTTGAGACTGCATTATACTTGAATTATCAGTCTTTATATTCAGGGTAAACATTGTTTATATACAAATAGGCACAAACACGGGTATGAAAATTCGGCGGAATTTTCATGATGCCAGCACGAATGCATGTCTTTTTCTATGATTACGATTTCGTAAACATTCAACTATTCAAGGTGTGGATGTGTAATGTCCCATATACACGAACATTATGTTGAAATACTCGCAGTATCAGATACGATACGTGCGGTGTAATTGGTTGCGTAAATTGATCTTCATGACTTTGAATATTTATGCACCTTTGTGAGTCATGAACCCTACATTCATGGTCTGTTTTGAATGCAGGATGTAAATGTCTTGAGGACTTTTGTGATTTCTCATGGTCAAAGACCTTGACTTGCCTTGCCCAAAATGCCCTTAAGAAGAGAACACACAGTAGTCACACAACAGACACATTGTGGTCCCCACATTTAGAAAAAAGCTTGAGGATGAGGTTGGTCATGGCAATGGAGTTGTAATCGAGTGGTTTCCCATGTGAAGTTTGAGTACCCTTTTGTGCCTTTTTTCTAACCCTAAAAAAACTAGAAGAATTTACCATCAATCATGTTCCTGTCTCATGTACTTTTTCATTTGCTTTAATCACTAGATACCTCTTCACAAAGTTCTTTTGTGTTTTTGGGGAGGGTGACCTCAGTTTGGCTAACCGCTCGAATCGAACCAGAAATTTCAGTTGCATCTTTGTTGTATTGTAGTTGGTTTTCGGTAGATTGGACTGAAATGAAATCGAATAATTGTTATGTTCGGTTCGACTAAGAGTAATGGAATGTGCTCCATGATGCATTTGAGTGATAATTGAGATGTAACGTGGGATTGTAATTTATTCTAATATGAAATTATAAATCACATTCTTGCAATATTCTTTGTTACATAAATAAATCGTTTTATTAGTCTTCACATTTTATTTACATATAATCGTGTTCCTCATGGGTACTATATGTGACAACAAACATTTATTTGTTAAATAATTTGTACACTACCATCATTTATTTAATTTATATACTTAAATAAATTCACTTCGACTATTATTTTTTTAGATCATAACATGAATCTCATGTCAACTCATTGCTTTTAATATTTACCAATATTGGAGTACTACATTTTAATTGATTTGTCCATCCAACTATCAAAGTGTTTTAATTACAATAAAAGTTGTCACCTAATTTCAAGATGAAGAAAATTGAGATTAGCTCACATACTCTCTTGTTTGTTTGTTTTAAAACTTACAATTATGAGCTTTCAATTCAATGATACATTGTTTAAATTAAAAATCAGAAAGATCGATTTCACTCGATTTGAATTACATCTCGATCTTTTTTGGATTTAATAGTCGCTCGATTCTCGAATGACTCGTGATCAAATTCTATCTTTAAAATTTTAATGCTTTTATTATCAAGATAGTAAGTAAATAAATAATGTAACAATCTTTTAGGTAAATAATCCCAAACCCCAATTTCACATATTATAGACATGATAAATTTTACATAATATGGACATGATAAATAAATGAAAAAGGTGAGGGAAAATAAAGTCTTTTCCCAAGGTGATATTTTGATCCTTTTTCCTAAATTGTTTGCCTTTATTATGAATTAATGACATGAAAAATAAAAAAATTGAAATAAAATCTCTTTCTTCCCTTCAGTCACGCCAGCTTACACCTCCATCAAGATTCTCTTCTCCTTCTTCTCCTCCTCCATCTTCGCCATCTCCATTTTTTTTTATTACTTTCTCCCACTAGAAAAACCAGAAGAAAAATAAAATGTCGGGTGAGTTGTGCGATCCCAAGATCGATTTTTCTACTGTTATCATCTCTGACTTAATTCTCTTTTTCTTCTCACTCTTTTCCAGTCCTCTGTATTTATCCTACTTCATTTTCTTCTCTCCATACCTCCTCAAGCTCGCCTACTTCCTCTCTCCTCTGTTCTTCACCGTTTTCATCCTCCTCCTCTCCGACATTGTTCACGAAAAAGATTACCAGGGCTCCGACGATTATGATCTCGGGCTGTACGAGACTCTGTTCGAAACCCGTTTGACGAATTTCCCGGACGAAGAAACCCAGCTCGGGAAAACCTCGGAGGGAGAAAAAACAGGGGAGAATCAAGAACCCGGTCCGGAGATGGAGGAGAAAGGAAAAAAACCAGCCCCTTTTCCCGTGGTGGAAGAAATGAGGTTCGGGAACTTCTTGAAGATACTCGACCAGTTCGAGAGGATGTCGAAAGCCGACGACAAACCCCTCCCCGCGGAAGGCGTTCGACAAAATGCCGCAACGAAAATCGACCCCAAGGTAAAAGCTGCTGCTTTTAGTGTTAGTTCCCATGCCGATCATGTCGAAGGTGTTCGACTAAATGTCGCAATGAAAACCGACGTCAAGGTAAAAGCTGCTGTTAGTTCTGATGTTGATCATGGTGTTCGACAAAATGTCTCAACGAAAACCAAGGTAGAAGCTCAATCTGATGTTGATGATAATGTCGAAGATAACCTGAAAGTCGAGAGTTTCAGAACGTGGGATCGTAACAGTAGTACCAGCAGTAGCTTCGGATCCATGAGAAAGGAGAAGGAGTGGAAAAGGACTTTGGCTTGCAAGTTATTCGAAGAGAGGCACAACGTGGATGGGGGAGAAGGGATGGACTCGTTGTGGGAGGCTTACGAGAAGGATTCGAGCAAGCCGAAACAATCGAGCGAGAAGAAGAAGAGCAGGAGCAAGAAAACGAGCGAGGTCGAGTTCAACGTGGGAAGGTATGGGAGCAATCAGGAAGAAGACGAAGACGGAGATGAAGAAGACGAGGTTGTTGGTGGTGGGCAGTTGTGTTGCTTGCACGCGATCAAGCTGTCGACTGGGAAGCTGAATCTCGGGATGGGAAGGCCGAATCTCGTGAAGATCTCGAGGGCCATCAGAGGGTTCGGGTGGTTGCATCATGTGGGCAAGCATAGCAAGAAGGTGCACAACAATAATGGAGATAGATACTAATAGTAGAATTCCAAGTTCAAATGTAAAGCCTTGTTTTTTTTTTGTATTGCAATAAAATTGATTTGTTTGTTTGTTTTTTTAACAGGTAAATATGTTTTAGTGTTTTTGGTGGTGTTGTTGAGGATGATGATGATGATTTTGAGATTTAGCTAAGTTTTTTATTTTACTTAGATATGTAGTGTAGTACTATGTAATGGTGGAAGATTAACATTTTCTGGTTATGCAATGTTGTTGGTTAAAAAGATGGACATTATGATAAGTACTTTTTATTTATTTATAAATTTAATTGTATTTCAAATGGGTTAGTTATAAAAGTAGGTAATCACACTGTTAGTGCCACTGATGGTGATATTATTGTTTTTATATTTGTCTGGAAAAAGCTAAATCACTTTTGAATACTGTATATACTACTCTTCTTGTTGTAATTATGGTCATATTTTTCATTTTCTTCCATCTCATATTTTCTTGAAAGCGACCCAGAGCAAAAACCTACTGTTAAGGACAAAAATAAAATAAAAACCCTTGAAAGCAATAATTTTTATTTTCTTGAACATTTTCAACATGAATTGTCCCTTTCAGAAAAACCTCATCAGCTCTTTCATCATCATACACCAACAGACCAGAACAATTAGTACACTGTGTAAAATACATCCTTTATGGGGCTCTACCCTAAATACATGTTTCCACCATCACCTTGCTTCAACTACACATATACAAGAGGTTCATTTTGTCCTAGTGAACGAGTCATGTTCAACCTTCTGGTGGCTTTCGTTAAGTACAACATTTATTTACTAATAGTTTCGTTAGCGAAATTGATGTTCAATCCTTAATGCACGGTACCAAAGAGAGAAAATGTGGAAATCGAAAATGAAAATTGATGAATCTACTATTAAGTTGGGTGGGACTGATTTATGTGCAATAAAACAAGTTGTTAGGCATCATGCCAATTGCCTAGGGACTACTACATTTTAATGTGAAGAGACTGTTCACCTTCAGTCGGATGAGTAACTATTTATAGCCATTCAAACTCACATTTATCAAAGATGTGTACTTTGAACCAAAAAAAAAAAAAAAGATTATGCAGAAGGAAAGACGAATTAATCTAACAATTGAAAATTACATTATCAATCAAGAAGCAACAATTTCCATAATGATTTAAATTTTCAAATCACGGAGGAATTTGCATTCCAAGAAATCAAATAGTAGTTAAAAAAATAAAACATAAGAATCAAATGTATCCAAAATGCCTCAAGAATCATAATTGGATCTCAGCTAATAAACTATACCCACAAGTGGGAAAATTGCCAACAAATTAGTAAATGAAGAGCTACTAAGAAAATGAAATTTCAACCAGAGAAAAAAAGCCTAACCAATTATTCCTCAAGCAGTGGCAGTGGCAGTAGCAGGAGCCCGAGTCGTATTTTTGGCACCGCCGTTGACCATCCCACCTGTAGTGCGGTTATTAGTTCGTCCTCCATTGCCATTGCCATTGCCATTTTCTGACCTCTGATAGCCATCACGATTCCGATTACCACCACCCCTGCCGCCACCAAACTCACCCCTGCCACCATTAAAATCTCCGCCCCTGTAGTAGCTCCCCCTGCCACTGCCACCACCTCCATAATTCCCACCACGCCCACCACGAGCTCCCTCATTCCTGAATCCAAAACCTCTCCCGGATTGAAATCTTCCCTGGTTATTTCCTGTTTGGAATTAAAGTAAGAATTTACTATAAAACAACTGGACGATGCTAATAAAAATATTTACAAACACCCGCTCGAGCCATTTAAATACTTGAAATGGTCAGGAGGACCATTAATAATGTTTGGAGATTTATTTTTTTTTTGACATGAGAAATCTCAAAGGTAAATCTTTCGAAATATCCTATCTTTCGAAATTTTAGTGAATGTGAGGAAGCATTAGACGTATAATTACTTGCCTCGAGAACTTGTAGACCTCTTTTCCTCAACAATGGCTTGGCGGCCACCGACTGGAACGGGAGAAGCCTGAAACATTAATACGATAATGCGATAAAAAATAGAAAACACCCAATAAATCACACAGGGAAACAAACACTAAAGCTTGTTTTTTTATTATACTCCATGCAAGTCACGTCTCCAGCAAACAGTAGGTCTTGCGTCAAGTCAACTAGCAAAAAGTCGTATGCTTTAAGTTGAATATGCATAGTGTATTTTCCAGAAACAGATATTTGTTTTGTTTAGCTAAGCAAGAGTTTGAGTTGTAAAAGTCTGGCAGCTGATAATATATCTACTATAAGACCATCTCATGTATTAAACGAAATACTTCTAAAAATAAAAATACAAGACAAAGTGAGTTGGCCTAGTGGTGAAGATGCTGACTACCTAGGAAAAATCTCCTAGGTTTTAGTCATCATGGGGGTAGGACCTTAAATGACTCGAACCTAGGACCTCTGTCCTAGGTAGGAGTGCACAGACACAAAAGTGAACAGCCAACGGTCGTCCCACGTGCGATGGACTCACAAAGGACCTACTGTTTCCTTAAAGAGTTTATACCAAAACCTCTTAAACCAAGACTAGCACACTACACTGATTAACTGCTGTAATTATATTTTCTTGAACTCAAAGAGCAAAATACAAATAGCTGCATACCTCAAGGGCTTTTTGCACAGAACTTGCCTCCTCAAATTCAACAAATCCAAAACAGAATACTTGTTGCTGCATCAAAAACATATTAAGCTGGTTATAATAAAGTTCTAATATATTTAAAGGGTAAGAAGCATCAGTTATGGAGTACACTGTCAAATAAAGATGGAAAAGAAAATCATTTGCTTTGAACATACTTTATTGCTTCTAACTTGAATCCCATCACGCTTGATGGTTCCAAAGTTCTTAAATGCCTCCTCCAGTAAGGAAACTGTAGCATTCATCGGAAGACCCTTAACATAAATAGAGTGACCATCACCTGGATAAAGAGAATAATTTTTACATTACTTAAGAATTGCAAGCTATAATGGTTCAAATAAAGACATGAGTTCTCATGAATATGGAAAATGGAAAGTTCAGTTTTTATGCCTTCACCGTCTTGGTTATTGCCATTATCAACGAATTCCGAACCGGAAACAGGCCCATCAGTTGCTGGGGGAATTGCTGTGTTCACTTGCTCAATTTTCTTAGGTGTAGCTCTTCGAGAAGCAGCCTTCGGTGGTGGTGAGAGAGTTGCTCCACTTTCCTTAAGATGCATCACCTGAATAGCCAGCCAATACATGAGGAATAAGTAGAAGAAAACATGTAACAAGAAAGACTCCTTCACTCCCATACTAATGTGTACGTGTGAATAAAAATCGTAGACTGAATGGAGTCAAGTCAGAAATGGGATCATGATATTAAAGGTTTAATTTCAAAATGCATCTTTGAGATTTGGCTGGAAAAAGGCTAAGAATTAAAATTGCAGAAAATATATCTGATTCTGAGACAAAAACTCTTAACTGTATAATAGTATAAATGTGACGGATTATTTTTTACCAATGATGGTGTGGATGTAAGACGATATAAATTACATGGATAGTTTTGTAGTTTTGAAAGTTAGCTGAGAATTTTAGTAATTAGGTCAAACCTCGTGTGGGCATTAGTAATCAAACCTTTTATATGACACTAAGATATATACTACTCCCTCTGTCTCATAACAACATACAATGTACTTATTTGGAAATTCCATAATAACAAAAACACATCTCAAAAGGAATTAAATGCTCTTACTTTTTCATATTAAAATACAATTCTACTCCTAATTTTTAATTTACTCTTTAAACTTTACTCACAAGTCACAACTACATTACTTTTTCACTTTAAAATACATTTTTACCCTTTACTTGTTGATCAAAAAGTAGAGTAGTTTTTTTCTTAATCTCAGTGTCTGGCAAAGTAAGCTAGTTATTCCGAGACGAAAGGGGTATAATTTAAACTAGATATACAAGACATTGATTCATAAAACTGCTTATTAGACACTTACGATGGAGGCGTAAGATTTCTTTGGTAAGTCCTCAATTTTGGCAGTGGGTTCGACGATCAATTGTTTATCATCTTGTACTTCATCAACAACCTCAGCCACTGGGACTTCTTCAATTTCAACAACAGGCACATCTCTATTGTCAGGGGGGTTGTAAACTTCTCCCGTGGCGGCTTCCTCTGCAGCTGGCGTGCTTTGCTCAGAAACATGATTCTCCTGGATTGGAGCAGAAGCAACTACTTCTGCCAAAAGAAAAGAAATATATATATATATATATACCTCCAAGAAAGAAAAAAAAAAGAGAATACAAGAATGAACTGAAATGAAGGTTACCTGGCTCATCACTACCAGGCAAAACAACTTCGGGCTCGGCAACCAAAACATCTGCGACCACGACTGGATTGGCACTGGCGTTGTCCACAAACCTGAACATATCATTCAAAACAAAGTATCCCTTTTCTTGCGGTGCAAGGAAGAATGATTGAGCGAAATTGCGGACTGTGTTGTCCTTCCCTGTCAAATATCCAGTTACGAGAAGATCCACCCCGTTCATGAATGACTCTTGTGCATCCACTGACTTAATTTCAGCTTTGAAGTCACCGTAGTTGAGTGAAACAATCTTCGCATCTATGGCCTGCGTATATATAATAAGCAAAACAATAAACGTATGCACAATGACATAATAAGCAACTTTAAAAAAAAAAAGTAAAAACCTTGTCTTTCACTATTATCAGCAAGCGAACTAAGCAAACACTTAAGACCCCATAGTACCGATGAAAAACAGATTGGTAGTCACACCTAAATTTCGCGGACTTTACAACTAAAGGTAAAACAAGTTGCATCGACAGATAGACTGAAATATTACTTGCATAGTGGTGGTGGTGCTCATGGAGCCATCCTTCTCGGGACGGGTAAGCTTGCTTGTTTCTTGATAAAACCGATGAACGAGACCAGGCGAATGATGAAGAATGTGGTAGTACTGCTGCACAAATGCGTTCCCGACCTATTTCCACCCAAATGAAACGCCGTGTTTGATTAGTAGTAGCCAAAAAATTAGGTAAGATGTAAAGAAGAAAAAAACTCACAACTTGAGAAGAAACAACAGGTTGCTGAACTGCCACCTCTGCTATCGCCCCCATCACAGCTCAACGATCTCACTGAAAAAACTATCAAACAAAAAAATTATTCATGCCGAAATTAAATCCAGTGACTCACTCCGACGTACAAAATATATCCTAAAATCACAGATCTTTCTATACCTAATCAAATCCGACACACACAATCACGCACTACAACGTGCATATACATAATCGTAAGATCGTTTGAGTGATCGTACCTCGGAGAATATCTTGTCAGCTGAAGAGTGCACTAGAGAGAAACCGGAGTGGGTTTCCTTCTCTCCTAACTCTCAAATTCTCTTCGCGGCGGAATATCTCGGCAGCTCCGGCGTCTGAAACGAGAGTTTAACGGCGGATCTCGAAGAGGCGCGACGGCGGAAGAGAGGGAGATGTGAAAGGGAGGTAGGAAGGAAGGGTTTCTGAAGAATTTGCGTCTTTTATTATGAAAAAATAATTTTACCTTGAAAGTAAGTTTAATTAATTGATTAGGAGTAATTAATTATGGTTAGATGAAATCATAGATGAGAAATTCCAGAAGTTTTAGGAGTATATAATAATTAATTGATAATGTCATTAGTGAAAATTTAGTACATAATTCAATTTTTTAATAAATTAAAAACATTTTGAAAAAATTATTTAAAAAAAAAATTAATAATAGTAACATTTTAAATGAACACAAATATAAGTACTATTAATGGTTGAAAGTACAAATTTGTTACTAGAATATACTCTCTTTTGCCTCTACTTTTGAAAGTACAACAAATTAGATTTTTCTTAAACTTATAAACACAATTTTTTTGCATTTTATAAAACAAAATATGTTCATAAATTTGATACCATAAAAGTATTATTTTTTTTTTATTATAATTGTCGTCAAGGGTTGTGGACGACTCGGTCCGTCTACAAAATTTGGCATGTAATCAATGACCTCAAAATCAAAGCATATACAATGAGAATATATTCCATTGACAAGTTTTTAGTTTAAAACAAATTTCATAATTATAGCCAAAATTTTCTACCTAATTTTTTTTGTGCATTGTTGAATCAGTAATGCCAACATTTAGTCAACATAAATCACAAAAAAAAAAATTATATTCGGGGCTATGAAATTCAGAAGGTTAGTTTCATTCACAATATCCACCGAGAAGAAATAAGAAAACGAAATCACCTAAACTTCATTAGTATATGTGCTTATGTGACTGTGGAAGTTCTCATGGCGCGAGCACAAAAACCCAGTCATCGACAACCTTAGTCGCGGGGACTTCTTTGACACCAACAACCGACAAATCTACATTGTCCAGGGGATTGTAATCTCCTCTCACGACAACTTCCTTTTCAACTGGAGCGCTTCGCGCAGAAACTCGATTATCTGGAATATCAATAACTGAGGAATAAGTAGAAGGCGATAGAGTGGATGTAAGACAATCCCCCTTTAGAAGGCGATAGCTGTAATTAGGTTAAACCTCGTGTACTTTTGTAATCAACCCTTTTATACGACACTCAAGATACATGCTATTATAAGTTATTTAAACTAGCTATACATGACATTGATTATTAGACACTTACGCTGGAGGCGTGGGATTTCTTTGGTACATCCTCAATTTTAGCAATGGATTCGGCAATCAGTTGCGTATCATCTTGCACATCCTCAAAAACCTCAGCCACAGGGAGTTCTTCACTTTCAACAACAGGCAAATCTCCATTGTCAGGGCCGCGGTTGTAAACTTCTTCTGCAGCTGGGATTGGAGCAGAAGACAAGAAATATGTATATATAAATATATATACTTTAGAAAGAAAAAAAGACGAGAATGGAAGAATGTAGGTTACCTGGCTCATCACTACCAGGCAAAACAACTTCGGGCTCGGCCAACCAAGCAACCACGACTGGATTGGCACAGGTGTTGTCCACAAACCTGAACATATCATTTAAAACATAGTATCGCTTGTCTTGCGGTGCAAGGAAGAATGATTGAGCGAAATTGCGGACTGTGTTGTCCTTCCCTGTCAAATATCCAGTTACGAGAAGATCCACCCCATTCATGAATGACTCTTGCGCGTCCACTGACTTAATCTCAGCTTTGAAGTCACCATAGTTGAGTGAAACAATCTTCGCATCTATGGCCTGCGTATATATAATAAACAAAACAATAAACATATGCGCAATGACAAAATAAGCAAAATTAAAAACAGATTGGTAGTCACACCTAAATTTCGCGGACTTTACAACTAAAGGTAAAACAAGTTGCATCGACAGATAGACTGAAATATTACTTGCATAGTGGTGGTGGTGCTCATGGAGCCATCCTTCTCGGGACGGGTAAGCTTGCTTGTTTCCTGATAAAACCGATGAACAAGACCAGGCGAATGATGAAGAATGTGGTAGTACTGCTGCAGAAATGCGTTCCCCACCTATTTCCACACAAATGAAACGCCGTGTTTGATTAGTAGTAGCCAAAAAAAATAGGCAAGATGTAAAGAAGAAAAATACTCACATCTTGAGAAGAAACAACAGGTTGCTGAACTGCCAACCAAGCAACCACGACTGGATTGACACAGGAGTTGTCCACAAACCTGAACATATCATTCAAAATGTAGTATCCATTGTCTTGCGGGGCAAGGAAGAACGATTGAGCGAAAAAGCGCTCTGTGTTGTCCTTCCCTGTCATACATCCAGTTACAAGAATATCCACCCCGCCATAGAACGACTCGTGCGCGTCCACTGAGTTTATCTTGGTATTCAAGTCACCATAGTTGAGTCAAACAATCTTCGCATCTATGTCCTGTGCGTATAAATAACAATAAACGCAAGCCAACTAAACACAAACACTTAAGACCCGTATAACCGATGAAAAACAGATTTCCCGGGCTTAACGACGAGAGGTAAAACATTGCATAGGTCCGACTACACACACTACATTCAAAACAAGATGCAGATACAGAGAGAGTGAAATATTACTTTCTTACTGGTCGTGATGCTCATGGTGCCGTCATTCTCAGGACGGCCAAGCTTGCTTGTTTCCTTATAAAACTGATGAACGAGACCAGGCGAATGACGAAGAATGTGGTAGTACTGCTGCACAAATGCGTTCCCAACCTAATTCCACCCAAACGCAATGCCATGATCAATTAGCAGTAGCAAACAAAAAATCGGCAAGATGTAAAGATAAACAAACACTCACAACTAGAGGAGAAACAAGTTGCTTATCTGCCTTCTTCGATTTCAGCCCCATCACAGCTCAGATATCTCACTGAAATACCTAATACGAAATTGAAATCCGGTGACTCACTCCGACGAACAGAAAAAAATAATCCTAACATCACAGATCGTTCTATAACTAACCGAATCGGACACACACAAACCCGCGCTCCGACTTGAATATAGATAATCGTAAGATTGTTCGATTGATCGTACCTCGGAGAAAACCGGAGTTGGTTTCCTTCTCTCCTAACTTCCGAATTCTCTTCGCTGCGGAATATCTCTTCAGCTCCGGCGTTCGAACCTAGAGTTTAACGGCGGATCTCGACGTCGGAAGTGAGGGAGTTTCGAAAGGGTATAGGAGGGGTTTGTGAAGTATTTTAGTCTTTTATGATGATTTTTTTTCTGGATTACTGATATCCAGAAGTTTCTTTCTTATACTGCTATTAATAGTGTTCAACACTTATAATTAAAGAGTTGTTTCTATAAATAATTACTATGCTTTCTATATTTCTTTTTACTGTATATCAATTTATACTCCAATATCCCAATTTAAAGTACAATTATTTTGTGATTGAGATTATTTAGGTATGTCAGCTTTTATTTATTTATTTATTTTGTGATTGAAATTATTTGCTTTTTCTTGCCCTAGTTTAATTCGTTTGCTCGATCGTTTATTTATTTTGGGATTACTTTGTCTTGCCCAAGCCCTAATTTAATTAATTCTCTGGCAATGGGTTTGCTTTTTAGAAAAAATTATTGGAAGATCGCTTGAAGAATTAAGATGACTGAGGTTCGTTTTCTTTGGGCAAAATTAAGTGTTATTGTTTCTGAACTTTTAGTTTTATACAAATTGATTGATTTTGATTTGATTTGATTTGATTTGACTTGATTTTCAGGCAAGTGTTAATGGATCTAAACTGAACATGTATGATGAATTAATACATTAATATCTGAACTTGAACATGTATGATGAACAATACACAATTGTGTAGGTAATGAATGCAATTAGGTGAAAAAGTAGAGTAATATTAATGTAGAAATATATGAGTATTGAAAAATAATGTTATATACAAAATTTCATTTATGGTTTTAAGATAAACAAATAAATATGAAAAGTTTTGAGAATCGGTAATATTATAGGCAGTAGAAAGTAGCTACTTAAAACATTCTAATGTAGTAATGTGTATACATTCAATTCTTGTTTAATTAATTCATCAAGAGAATTAATTCATGACTACTACATCCACGTCTAAGTGTGGAATAGAGGTACGAGCACATACTTGAGAGAATTTTTGACCTAAAATTCCTAATTTTTTTTCAAGCTGGTTTAGATCTCTTTCTTGGAATATACATCACCCGTCCTATATTAATACTCCCTCGGTCCAAAGACAGTTATCATACTTTCCTTTTTAGGGTTGACACACTCGAAAAAAAGAAATAATTATTCTAACTTTTTCATTTAAATATACAACTTTATTCTACTTTACCCCACCTATTTTTTAAACTTTACTCACAACTACTTTACTTTTCACTTTTAAAATATATTATTACTCTTTACTTTTTAATTAAAAAATTAAAAAAAAATAATTTTCTTAAACTCCGTGTCCAGCAAAGTATGACATCTATTAATGACGAGTATTAATGCTTCTTTTGTAATTCTATTGAGATCTAGACTAGCTAGACTCGATATAAACAACGTAGGCGACTTCCGTGTTTGAAAATTTGGAAATGTATACTGTTTTAGTGAGAAATATGCTTCAATGTATTGAGTAAAATTTGAATGTGAATCCCCCACAATATATACTAATTAGTACTATCTCTGCCTTTTTTTTACATACTTATAGACACATTTTTTTTTAAATACAAAGAAAGTAGTGAATGAATTAATTGAAAAATCAATTTTCATTTCATACAATTAACTAAATAAATTGTTATTAGTTTAGTATACAACCAACATCAAACCACCATTTTTTTACATACAGAAAATGTACATGGATGAATCCAACACCTAATCAAACATGAACTCAAAAAAAAAAAAAACACTTAACCTGAAAATCAAACAACTAGTTTTTGCTTTTTCAAAATACTCTATATTTACAATAATATCCACTGGAAAGAAGAAACAAAATCAATATCAGAGATCATCTTTTTACTGGATTTACTATGGTTATGTGCCTGAGGGGGTTCGCTATATCCACACCTCCGGCATGCTCCACAAACTCCGAAGGCGAAAAGAGCCTCCGGTGGCAAACGCAGACAATGCTGACCTCATTTTTCGTGTACTTGCAGAGGAATCCGGTGATTGTCTTCCCGTGGGGCCCGTTTCCTGTCGTCGTGACACATGGCATCTGCTGGACGGGCCCACCTTGGGCTTGGTGGTTTGGCGGTTTCGGAGGCTTTGTAAGGAGAACGCTCGGAGCAACGATGGAAGGTTTTGATGGCTGCGTTTGAGATTTGGAGTGATCTTCTCTGAGACGTTTGACTGTGTTGCTTCTCGAAGACGAGCACTGGTTTGCGCGTGAATCGGGGCTATTTGAGTAAATTTCTCCACTGTCGGCATTGCTTCCACCTGAAAAAATGCACAAAAGTCTCGACTCATCTCATCATTCGAGCAACTTTAAACTCGAATTGATCTCACAATTGCATCTTTTTTTTTCTATCTATACCCGCAAACAATCACCGCAAAGCAACACGATATTTATCGAAACAAGTTTACAAATTTGAAAAATAGAGAATACAAATTATTGATGGATATGATGATGCACATTAAAAAGAAAACAGAATCCTCTGCATTTTCCACACATGAAATGTTTACACACACACACACACACAAGAACAGAGAATCAATTACCTTCTGAGATCTCATCTTTTCCTCTGTCTTCAACCTTTCTCTTCTTCTCCAGATCCCTTTTGCAATTATTATTATTATTACAGGAAAAATCAGATCTTGAGACATTTGTCTGGAGAAGAGGGTCTCTCTGTTTTTTCCCCTTCTCTGTTTCCACAGATTTTCCATAGCTCCCACCTATGGATAGCTCCAAACTCACCTCAATCTCATCATCATCCTCCCCACCACCCACTTTCACAAAATCCATCTTAAAATATAATACAAAAAAAATAAAAAAATAAATCAAGAAACCTTAAGGAAATCAAGAAACCCTGTAATGAACTCCAACGTCATTTTTTGTTTTGTTTTGTGGGGGGTGAAAAAATACTCTTTGTGTGTTTGGACTAGGTTTGAATGGGAGGAGAAAAACAGGAGAGAGAACCGGGCAGGCGCCACGTGGAGGTTAAAAAGCAAATCTTTAGGTGGTTAAGAGCTAAACGCGGGCTTCATTACTCTTACTAATCCGAAATTAATGGTCCGGATAATCTTAACGCAGCTCATCCGAGCAATAATGGGCCGACACGTGGTCAGTCGTTTGTTTTGGTCCATTATGGGCCACGTGGTGAATACCATTGGTGTCTCGGGGGGAATGATCTGAGCCGTCATTTTCTGGGCATAAAGATGACGGACACGTGTCATTGGATTCGCTTGTCTAGGTGAGGCCCCACCCAGATTTTGTTACACGTGATAGAATAATCATTTTTTAATTAAATTTAAAAATCATGGCTGCCGGTCCGGGTTAGACCAACCCATGGACCATGGTTAGCTGGGCAGTTATATTTATATAGAAGTATCAAAGATTCAAAAGTATAAACAAACAAACAAGAGTCGAGAAATACAGTACCCAATTTCATGATCACATTTCAAACCACACTCTGGATAAAATTACAGACTTTAGTTTTCGATACTCTCATACAGGCAAAGGCATCTGGACCAGAAGCTGTCCGTTTACGACACTGCAAAACCACACACAAGAAGAACTTTCACCAAGGCATTTATCAAAGGTGATTGAAGTGCTGATTCTTAGTCAAAACAAACATCGGAAAAAAGTTCAAACTAAATTAATTACCTCTTCATGTAATAGTAACAAAAGTCGGCCAAGATGAATGTCTGAACGACTTCAGATAGCAGGACCATGGGAAGCCATATGTAGCCGGCTCCAACCAAGAACAAATACTCTCCGGCAGAATCATACACCTATATAATCAAAGGAGTTCAAATCAACGGTTCTCAGGTACTCCAATTTATGCACGCACATCTTAATACAACCGTCTCTTGATGGATTAACCGTAAAACAGAAAGAAACAAATGCCACTACTAATTTTGAGGACTTAGAAAAATGTTGAAATCAGATCTTCGAAGAGCCAATAATAATACAGATTTGGAATCGCTTACTAGTAAATAAGCCCCGAAAACGTATTGTTGATTGTTATTAACTATCAGTCACCCCAAATTCTAATGATCAAGATATGTATAAACTCAAACTCAAAACCAGAAATATTTAAGTTCAAAATCTATTATGGCATGAGAACATAATTCAGGATAAGTCAGCATCCTTACCTTAATGATCCAGTGAGCGCAACCTAAAAACCTTGCAACGCCAAGGGCAAAGACGTAATTGGCTGTAAACGGTTCGATCATCTATAAATGGAATAAACAAAGCAGGTGCAAGTAAGTTCGAAAAACAGACATAGTGAAGGTCTAATTACAAGTATCCATGAGGTTTGACCTAATCACAAAATAATCCATCCGAGTTTTAAAATTACAAAAAATACCCCTGAAGTTTGATTGAGTGTGATATCTTTATAAATGTGAAGAGGGTTTTGAAATGATTTTTCGCTTTTGAATTGGACGATAATGTCAGTCAAATAAAATTCGAGCGGTGTTTTTTTGTAATAAGTTCAAATCTCAAGGGCCCTTTTCTAATAAACCCTTAACAAAAACCTTGGTGTTCTGCATCATCCGTAGTTGTGGGACCACCGAAACGGACTCCAAGTAGGTCGAAAATGCCCAAAGCATGCGACCAATCCGTGCATGGTGCGTGTAAGGATGGACAAGTAGAGCTAGAACCACACAAGGCGCCGCCTGTAAAAAGAGAGGGGGAAATTTCAAATATCAAAGAATTCTTGTAAAAATGATTTGAACGTTTTAAAAAACCCGGAGCCTTTTGTGTTAAAATGATTTTAAAGGGTGATTGCCAAAATGATTCTATCACTTTTATAAATTACATAGCTCATGCCAATTCAAAATCGCACTCTTTCAAATAGGAACACACGAACACTAGAGATGATTGTCACATGTTCGATCTAATTACAAAAAAACATCGAAATCGCAAAAACACATGTAAGAGTTTAAAACACACTTTACCACGTAATAAATGGGCATATTATCCAACTCCACAACGTAGGTCGACTTCAACTTGAACCTTATCATATATATGACCCACAACGTCGACACCAGTGTCACAAAATCAAGAAAAGTGTGAATGTCACCCTCCATAAACCAACTACAGCATAATCTTGCCCCAACGAAAATCGCCGTAAGTTCCTGAGTCTTTAGCGAAAGTCCTACACGAAACGAGAGTGTTTTTTGCCCCCTTGTAATCATTCAGTGTATACAACAGTAACAAAGGTTGATCTCAATGTTTAATTCAAATCAAACAGGGTAATGATTTTTAATCATTCAATGGGTAAATTAACACTAAAAAACCATTTTCCATTTTCTTCTTTTTCACCTCTTCAAAGTTCAAACTATACCGAAAGAAACAGGGGAGACTGTTTTTAGTCACACGAAAGTCAACAGGTCAACCCAATCAAATCTCACCCAAATTTATCATGAGTCATGAACATCACAACACAACTATAACAAAATCCCCAAATTCAAAATAATCGACAGAGGAAAAATCGCGAATCGCGAGATGAAATTGGGGGTACGGGATTTACCGGAGCAGGTTTTTTGGGTGGCGAGCTTGTAAATCAGGACCAAAATCCCAACGAAATGAATGGCTTCGGAGGCGACGAAAAAGTGGTTGTGGTCGCGAATCAGCAGCTTCAGCGCCACCAGCGCGACCACCGCGATCGACACCGCCATGACGGTCTTCACCTTCGCCGATTGCCGCCGGACCCACGCGAACAGCTTGTTCAGCGGCGCGCTCCTCTTCCTCCCCATAGCTTGATTTTATTTTCCGCCGGAAATAATATACAGAAAATTAAAAACGATTTTTCACTGCGGCGGGTTGAAGAGTATGTGTGTATATATGAATGTATACCGTGGAGGTGAGTGACACGAAGACGGCATGCAATGGAGGAACTGAAATTATGCTGTCAATAAATGGTGGGAATAAACGCCTGTTTGTTCTCTCTTTCTAACTTAAATTTAATTAAAATTGGTATTTATATAATTATATTTCTAATTTAAATTTAATAAAATTGAATACTGGAGTATGTTTTAGGTATATACAGTATTTATAAAATTATACTCCTGTTGATAATTAATTTTCTTTAAAGTTTTTAAAAATTATAGGGGATGTGTTCAAGTTGTTGAATTGGTGACCAAAACAACACAATATTCATTATATAATGTATTTTTTTGAAGTAAATATAAAAGTTATGAATTGGAGGTAATGTGATCACTTTTTTAAAATTAAAAAGTTTAAAACTAGCTAATTAGGTTACCAAACTTTTCAAAGCACCTAGTTGTAGGGTTGGGCATGTTACGGGATGCGACGGGATTAGGATCCTAATCACGTTCTTCTGGTAATTTATTTTCGGAAAAGGATTGACGTTTAAAAAGTCGTTCGGCATTTTCAATTCTGTTTGGATTCGAATCGAGATCGAAACGTTCTAAAATTTTCAATAAAATTATAAAATTACTAATAAAATTAAAAATTAAAATAAAATTAAATATTATCTACTTATAAAACTTAAAACAATCAAAATACAAATAAAATAATTTTTTTAAATTTTTACAAGAAATAAATTAAGTATTCAATTTAAAAGACTTTTTATATTTTTCAAAAATAAAAGTATTTAAGTATTTCAAACCAAATTATATAAAAATAAATAAATAATTATGAGATTTGTAAAAATATATTAATTAAGTAATAAATTTAATTGAAAAATTGATTAATATTTTTATTAATTTATGTAAAAAAATAATATGTATATTAATAAATCTGTGAGACATTACGAGATAGAACGAGATCGTCCGATCTCGTTCCGTTCCATTATAAAAAAAAACGGAATAAAACATGATGATTTGTCATTTTTGAAATTAATTTCGTCTTATCTCGTTAATTTTCGAGATGAGATAGGGACGAAAACAGAATTTCGGGACAAAGTGTCCACACCAACATCTATTACTAAGATTTAAGAGTATAAATGCAAAATTAATCTATTAGTTCAAAAAAATTGTTGGGCCCAATAGAAAACGAGGCCTAACCTTCTCGATAGGCCCATTCACCCAAAGCCCAGCAGTACTTAAGAATTACGATACTATTATGGGACGAAAGGAGCCTGTGTTCAACATGTTCGACTACGTTCTAATTAATCAGTAACACAATACACTACTGTATTTTCGAGATCAAACAAAAGTCTCTGGCAATGAAACAATTTTAAATAATGACAAACAATTATTACAGCATCATTAAGTAGTCTGTCCGGTTGGAAATGGCAAAACCTGTATTGATTAAATTCGAATAACTTTCTTAGTAAATCTGTCATTTAATTTACTCAGAGTAAAAAAAAAAGTGTTTTTTATGAACATTTTCACCTCCTAACAAAAAAAAGGCAAAAAATTAAACTTAAAATATTTGTTATAACAAAAACAATAGCAAAAAAATAATTTAAATAATGCAATACATTTTGTGTCAAACTCTATTTTAATGTACATTTAAAATATCATTATTTTCAATTTGCGTGTCAAAGAAAAAAAAGTTCACTTACCATTTACCACCAGAAGGTGAAGTATATTTTTTTTTTTGTTCAATGTAATTTGCAATTTTTTTTTAAGTGGCAAAAATGTTAATAAACATTGAATCTGTAAAAAGAAAATTACTTGAAGGAAAATGACTTAATTATATCGTTTGATTGTAGACCCTCCCCCACTAATCAATTAGAATGTGAACAGAGACATAAATTTGGCAATTTACTATAAAAATAAATTAATTACTACTAACATTTATATAATGACTTTTTATTTTCAACTATATGCATGTACACAATAATTCAGTTGTTACTATACATTTTCTCTTTAAACAATTTAAGAATAATTACAAGTGTCACTAACTAATTTTACATATATAGAAAGTTCGAAATGGCAAATCCCGATTAATTTTAACTCATTATGACAATTTATTGACTAGAGTAAAATGATTAATAACTTAATCTACCACACTTACCAATTTAACATATATAGAAAGTTGTTGTAACAAAATAGTGTAATAAATTTTTTGCCACAAAAGCAAATTTCATAAAAAAAACAAATTTAAAAAAAAAATGCATTTTGAATAAGTAATTAATTTATGCAAATATAATGAAACACAAACACAAAATCACAACAAAAACGAAGAGTACGGTACTATTATTTTGATAATTATGTGAATGAAATAGATTAAACATCCAATAAAATTACACACAACTCATACGAATACGAATACAAATACAAATACTGATAATCGAGCATTACACTTACACAATCTCTATCGACGACTCTCGATTTCCTTCCTTGCCCTTCGCGTTCTTCGCGTACATCCCGTACAAATACGAGCAGAACCCCCACACGCAGAGCGCGGCCGACACCGCCTTCGCCCCTCCGAACTCGTCCCCGTAAACCGCCACTCCTCCGGCGACATTCGCCGCCAGCAGCGCCGTCATGCAAATCCCTCCGGTCAACGAGGTGGTCAGAAACACCATTCCGGCAGTCCCCACGAAGCACATCTGCCACAGCACGAGGGTCCCGGCGAATGTCGCCCAGTAAACCCTAGCCCCCCTGTCGAAAACCCTTTCCGCCTCCTCCCTCATGCCGGAAAACCCGCCGGCCGCCGCCATTCCGGCGGCGGCGAACGTCGTCGCCGCCACCTCCATGACGAGCTGCATCTCGAGCACCATCGCGTAGCAGTACACGCTCCGGTATATCTTCTCCATGACCGGCAAATAGAGAGCGAAGAGCAAACCGGCTCCTAAGGTCGAGAAAAACCCTACCCAATACTTCTCCCGGGTCAAACCCGACGGGTCGTCTCGGCTCGAGGTCAACCCTAGGAGGACCGAGCCGAGGGTGAGGAGGACGACGCAGTTGAGGTTCGAGAAGTTGACTTTTTGTTTGACTATGATGACGGAGAGGATGAGGTTGAAGGCGAGCTGAGACGAGAGGAGGAGGGACGAGGTCGAGACAGGGAGGTACGAGGTTCCGTACGAGAATAAGAGGTTGTTGACTCCTAACATGACTCCGACTCCGATCGACATGAGGAGGAGCGATCGGGTGAGGCGGGTGTAGGGTCGTCTGTCGGTGAACCCTAGGGCGAACGGGAGGTGGACGGGGAGGAGGAGGATGGGGAAGCCGGCCGATTGGACGAGAGTCGAGACCCATTTGCTCGAGCCCTTGTGGATGAAGTAGTATTTGGAGATTAGGGTTGAGGAGATCGAGCCGATGAAGAGTAGGGCGTAGTTGATCGCTAGGAGGAGGTTGTAATGCTTGCTCGATTTCGAGGAGTTTGAGTATGTGTGTCGGGTGGTCGAGTTTCCGTTCGGCGGCGGTGGAAGTATCTCCGGCGAAGGCAAGGCCATAGTGTTTATGTTTATGTTTTGTTTTGGTTTGG
This sequence comes from Euphrasia confusa, assembly GCA_954870475.1. Classification (NCBI taxonomy): domain Eukaryota; kingdom Viridiplantae; phylum Streptophyta; class Magnoliopsida; order Lamiales; family Orobanchaceae; genus Euphrasia; species Euphrasia confusa. Next base: position 441,049 of record OX940965.1, read on the forward strand.
TTTGATATTGTTGGTTTGAGTGTTAGGTGTGTTGTTTGTGTTGTGTTGTGTATATATATCATCACAATAATGATATGATTTGGTAAGTGAAATCTTGTTTAATTTATTTATTTCTAGGAAAGGGTGATTTGGTAATTGAAAATCTGATTTAATTAATTTTTTTTTTCTAGAAAAGGGAGAAAATACAAGTAAGGGAAAGTTGGTCAAAGGTCATGAGAATTTCATGAAAAGGCAAAAATAAAAAATAAATTGGACTATGAATTGAGAGGAAAAAAAAATCTTACAAAAAGTGGTGTGTATGCACGAGTTGTTTATGCATGGCATTGAATTGAATGCAAAAGTGTAGGTTCATTGACGACACGGTGTTGATCGAGCTATTGCGACGGACTAACGAGTTGTTCGTGTTTGTTAGACATAACTTTTACGAACACGAACACATCGTATGGCTCGGTGTCAATTCTCCCGGTTTCGGTTTGGAGTAGAAGGATATTATTGTGTTTTGTTTGAATTTCTTATCATTTCTGCTATTTACACAATTTCTGCTATTCACTTGATTTGTATCTTTGTGAAAGAGAAGGCGGTGACTGGTGATTACGCATGTGCAGGCCCATTGGAAAATGGCCCATTTGTAGATGAAGAATTGTTTTGGGTTTTCTTATTTTTGGCCCAATTAAAAGAGTTTGAAAAAACACGGGTCGTACACAGTGCCCATACCCAAAAATTTGATTTAAAAAAAAAGGTAAAATACATTAAACAATGTTTAAATGTTTCATAAACATTGCACTTTACACAAATTTAATTAATTTAATATTTAAAATGTTAAATTATTTAGTAAAAAATATATTTTATTTAAAAAAATCATAAATAAATAAAAACATACTTTCAAATAAAAAAATATATATTTTTAATATTTTTATTTTATTATACTAGTAATTTTTATTTGTTTTTATTAATAATTTAATTTATAATTTATTTATTTATTTTAATAATATTAATTCAAAAAATATTTCAAAAAAATAAATATCAAATAAAAATGACAATATTATTTATACAAATTTAAATTTAAATGAAATATTTTTAAAATTTGAATTTTCAATTATATTTTTTCTTAATGTTTTTTTAATTTCATTTTAATGCGTATTATGAAAAATAAAAAGTGATTTTTAAAAATTAAAAATTAAATTATTTATAAAATCAATTCAAAAAATTAAAATATAATAAAATAAAAAATATAAAAAATAAATATTTTACTTTTTGAAAGTTGATTTTTTTTATTTATGATTTTTTTAGTTAAAATACATTTTTTACTAAAAAAATAATATTTTAACCATTAAAATAATTAAAAAAATATATTTAAACATTAAAATATGTTTTTATTTTAAGTAAAAATATGTATTAATATTAGTATTAAACATAATGTTTATTAATATATAAAATCACTAAAACATTAATCAAAAAATTATAAATTTCTTTGTATAATCTAATTGCTATTTAAACGATTTTTATAATAACTTATTGAAGTTGGTAGAATTTTAATTGAAAAATAAACAAAAATTAGTGTTAATATATTAATATTATTATAAAATTAATATAAAAAATAGGCATAAAATAAAAATCAAGTGGTGGGAACGCACTCTTTCGGGACCATCTAGATACGTTCCTGCTGGTAATACGAGATTACATTTTCATTTTAACTTCGCATACCTCTCCGTTTTATTTATTTTGTAAATGAAATTATCATTTTATTAAAAAATCATTTTTTAATATTTTTTTTTTTTTTTGATCGTGAATTTGAAAAAAAAAATCAGTGTTTGATGATGATGAAATTATCATATTGTTAAAATAATCATTTTCAAATGATTATTGATTCAAAACGAAGAGAGTATAAGTTGTCAACAATATCTTTTGATTTTGCTTTTACATAACCAAAATTTGGAACTCTGTTCAATAAATTTGTAAGCGAAAATGAAAGAAAAGTATCACAAACATTTTGGTTCAAATGCGGGGGCAGAATTTAAATTTGAAGATTATATTGACATAAACATAGTCAAACAACATAATTGTGAAAGAAAAAAAATGCAATTATTTTAATCTTTTGGTCAAAATTGACTCTTTTTGAAATTTAAGATCAAAGTTTGTTTTTAAAATACAAATTCAAAGGTATACTTGAAATTCTAACGTCTGAGCTAATCAGAATAAAAAATAAAAATATCAATTTTAATTTATTTATAAAGATTTTGCAGGTAAAGATACTGCATTTTAAAAAACGGAATGATAATGATAATTAATTTTAAAATATAAAAACTTCATTACACGTCGACTAGTCGTTGTCGTGGAGTTCATTTAGTCGACTCAAAGGTCAACTGTCACGTAGCCGGCGGGCCATGTGAATTCTACGAACACAACACGCCACTATTCCATGTTGGATCCGACAGTGGTCCCCACATGAGGAGTGAGTATTCCTTATCCTTTGAACTATCAAATAAATTGAGTGGTTCCTAATTATCAAAATAAAAATATCTTTGTTAAACAATTAATCTTTTTTATTTTTGTGGGAAATAAAATTTTTTTTTAAAATAAACAAAATAAATAAATAAATCAATTTACTTTTTAAAAATGATGGAGTACTCCCTACATACCAAGTTGAAATATAGATTAAAAAAAATATATGCATACTAAATTGGGCACAAAAAATTTTAAGAAAAAATTGTAATACAATAAATCAATTTATTATTTTTTAAACAATTGTAATCACGCCTATTAATGTTAAAATTAATTTTAAAAAACATATTTTTTATTTTTCATATTAAAAAATGTTGTAGTACAAGTTAATATCTTCATAATAAAAATTAACAATGGCGCTCACATGTTTTTTATTTCAAATAGTAAAACTAAATAAATTTTTGTTTGTGTCGTTATTGTTATGTAGGAGTATTTTTTTTTTGTTCCGACAATTAAACAATACATTCACTATTTGATAGAATAAATATTAAGAAAAAATGATACGTTGACAAAAAAAATTATATTGTATTTTAAAACATAAAAAATAAGTAAAATTATTTTTCATATTTTAATTAGATCATAACGAATTATAAACTCTTAATTATATTCGTTGAGTAACAAAACCAAAATGATGAAACGATTTACACAATATTAAATTTTTATGTACATCCAAACGGCCCCTCCCCTAAACCCAAGTCCGCATGACCAAAAATCTGAAAAACTAATTAAAAAACAAGAAGAAAAAGTAAGGTCATGTTTGGCTACGCATTCGGGCCCCCCACGACATCCCCTTCTCGCCGCGCCGCTTCAGCTCATCCAGCTGCGATTCCCACCGGTTTTTCCACCCCATTTTTTCCTCCCTTTCCTACACCCAATTAAAAAAACAATTTAAATTAATAATAATAATAATAAATTTATAATTAAATTAAACTTTTTTTTTTTTAAATATGTTTTAGGTTCGAACCTCTTAAATCTTATATTCTCAATTTAATTGTTCAACCAACTGAGCTAACAACCTTTGACATTATTTAAATTATACCTGATGATGATGATGATAACGGTTAGATTTTCCGCCGGCCAAATCCCGGTCGTACGAGGCCCGGGCCTGCGGGTCGGACAGGGTCTCGTAAGCCTCGTGCACCATGATGAACCTTCTCGTGTACTCGTCGGCCCGGCCCGGCGGCGAGACGTCCGGGTGGTACTTTCGGGCCATCTGCTTGTACGCTTTCTTGATCTCCGACGAGGCCGGGCTTTCCCCCTCTCGAATTCCCAGCACTTCGTACAGAGTTTCCCCTGTCGTCTCAGCGGGAGGGGCGTAGAAGGCCGATATTCGGGCCGGGCCTCGGGCTTTTCTCGGCCCGTTCGGGCTTGATGTCAGCCTTGACGTCACCGCCACGGAGGCGAAGGAGAGGCGGTCCGGGATGGGGGATTTGGGGGATGGGATGTGGTTCGGGCCGAACCGGAGGGTTCGGTCGGCGGTGGAAACGACTTTTGAGCTCATTTTAGTTTTTTTGGTTTGGGAGTGTTGTTTTTCTTCTACGTTTTTTTCGTAGCTGTTTTTGCTTTGTTATGGAACAAGTTTGGAGGTGTACGTGTTATTTATAGGGGGGGAAATTCGTGTGGATAAGTGTGAATAGATTTTTGTGGGAAAAGGAATACAGAGTCTGATTTGATTTTCTTTTTTTCTTTTTATGTGTTTATATAATGCAAGTATTTATTAGTTTTTTTATTCTGAATAAGGAGTCGCACTCTTTTTACAGGAAAGTTACCTAACATTAACAAAAAATTGAAAAACAAAATACTTACATTTTAATTTCAAAATACAATTTAATCCGTTTTTAATTTCTTTATATGACTTTTTACTCAATTGTTTTACTTTTTTAACTTAAAATTTTATTTAATCCCATAAAAATAGGTTATTTTCGATTTAGTACAATATAAATCCACTTTTAATTTAGTCTGAAATAATTCAAAAATCGTGTCAATTTAGTTTTTTTCGCCCGAAAATTCAATTTTGTCTGGTCAACAGCTTACGTGGCATCCTAATTTGAAAAGCTCTGGTGAATTGCGACACATGTCAACTTATGATTGGTTGAATATTTATATTTAATATAAAATATAAATTATTTCCAAATCAGATATTACACATCATCTATATTCTAAAAAATATCCCTAAAATAGAAAAAGCTAATAGTTGAACCTAAGATCTTCTAGAATTATAGGACACACAATACCATACTTCCTCCTATTTTTTTAGATATGTGGTTTTAAACATAAATTAATAATATTTTTTTTGGACTAATTTAATCTTATTTATACTTAAATTAATGGTGATTCAAAGAAATTTTATTATATAAAACTCTTCATATTCTTTAATTCATTTCAAATCTTCCCTTAATTTTCACTTATCATAATTAAAAAAATCATTACTTATCATTAAATATAAAATAATTAGTAGGGGTATTTAGAGTCAAAATTTATCTAAATATGAAAAGTGAATAGAAAAAATACTAGAACGACAAATAATATGAATAATAGGAAGTATAAGCTAATAAGAAATATATAAATATAATATATATATATATATATATATATTATAATCCAATTAATATTGTTGATATTGTATTATATATTTTTCAATAATTAACGTAATTATCATGAATACATTTAATTTAAAAAAATATAAATATATTTAGAATTTTTAAATTAAATATCAATTCATAATTTTGAAAATATAATTATTATCTAATTGATATATATTTAGTTGGAAGTTATATATTCACTTCATCTATTTTTTTTTAATTATAATACAATTAATATTGTTGATATTTTTACAAAATTCATTGATACTACATATATTTTTAAAATTAAATATTAATTTAATTTTTAACCATTATATTTATTATATCAAAAATATTTGGTTTTATATTAAATTTTATAATTTAAAAGAATTAAATTAGTCATTCTTTTGGTCTTAGGTTCAACTCTTTGATGTACTAGTAATTTTAGTGATTTATTTTTAAAAAAATATGATGTTTTACATAGGTGAAAAATAATACTACTTCTATCCCTTAAAACAGTACATATTTCTTTTGTAAATTACAAATAAGCTATGCATTTTTTTTAAGTGATGGAAGAAGTATATATTTTATATTAAATAATTTGGGTCAATCAATCAAAAGTCGACACGTGTCCTAAATCGCCGGAGATCCCAACATTTGGATGTCATATAAGCGGTTGACCGGACAAAATTGAATTTTTCGGCAAAAAAAATTAAATTAACATGAATTTTTAATTATTTGAGAATTAATCGAAAAACTTCATCTATGCCATACTAAATAAAAAAAGAGCTATCTTTAAGAAACTAAACAAATTTCTCTCTCATTTATTTCATAAAATACAAAAGAGATGTAGTAGTTGTATTCAATTGAGATTTTATTGATTTTTTTTTAACTTTAAATAGTTTATAGAGTTTCATGATTTAGGAGAGACGTATTCAATCAGGATTTTAATGGATTTTTTTGGACTTTTAAAAGTTCGTGGATTTTTGTTGATTTTCTAAATCCACGGAGTCTAAGAAGAGTTTGATTGACTTTTTCTTATTGATTTTCACGGATTTTTATAGACGTTATATAATTGTGAAATACATTTTTTAATTGATTTATTTGAATTATCATAGACTTTTACTGTTTTACATATAAAAAAATCAAAATTGTTTAAAACAAATCCAAATTGTTTACAAAATAAAATACAAAAAACGCATTAGTTTAAAAATAAAAAATATAATTATTCAACATTATTATTCCTATTTTTATTTACATATTGTTATACGTCGACATCATTTTTAACATACCATTAGCAAACAATACTCTTGCGCATTTTTCAAATACCATTAGCAAGCAATACTCATTGTATGTAAATAGAATTCATGATATAAATATCATACAAAAAATATATGTATTATTTTTTGTTTTTTTTATTTATTAACGTTTTTTTAACTTTATTATGTTTATTTAAATACTTTTTCAATTTTATTGTTTTTTTTAATAATTAATTAATAATTTTATTTTATCTAATTTAATGTTTACTAATTTTATTATTTTTATTTATATAGTTTTTAAGTTTTATTATTTTTTTAATAATTAATTTTTCAATTAAAATAGAAATTCGTTGAAATCTCATGTATTTGAGAGAGATTTCAAATAATAGATTTTCTTTATATTTTTAGGATGAAATCAATTGAAATTCATTGACTTTTAAAATCTTTTAAAATCCATTAAGTTTTGAATACTTATAAATTTTAATAGACTTTTTAAAATATGAATGGAATAACTCCGGATTTTAATAGACTTTTAAAAATCCGAATTTAATACCCCTGAATTTTAAGAGTCCAAACAAATCTTATACAGTCTTAAACGAATACAGTAAATCTATATAGACTTTGACCGACTTTTTATATTGATTTACTTTGATTTTCATATAGTTTGACTTTATTTATTAATTTTTATAAATTTTTATATTTTATAAATAATTTTGAAATACATATTTATTGATTTAAATAGATTTATATAAATTTCAATAAATATTCAAAATTCAAATTGTACCTGAAAATAAATTGATTAAATTTTAAACTTATTTAATTTCTGATTAAAAAAAATTAATTTTTTAATTTTGGATCTAATTACAATTTTGAACTAATAAATACTCCTAATATATACTCCAAGCTAATACGTGTGTCTATATATATATATATATATATATATATATATATATATATATATATATATATATATATATATATATATATATATAATCTATTGATTTTTTAATACCTATATATTTTTTAAAATTCGTATTCACATGATTTTAATAAACTTTTAAAAAAAATTAATAAATTTTACAAAATTCAGATTGAATACTCTTAAATTTTAATACCCTTCTAGATTTTAGAATATGGCTAGGTGTATAAAAGTCTTACCGACAATTTATTGCTCTCAGTAAAAGTCAGAAGAAGTCAAGACTTTTTACGGCAATTAATTAATTAATTTGTACCGTAAAGAAATAAATACTATGAACAAGACGGTAGGAATGTACACGTCCAACAGTAGTAGAAGCTTCTCAATAAAAGCCACGTTATACACGTAAAAGAATCGGGCTGGCAACAGAAAACGGACAATACCTATATCACGTCACTGCTTACGTATGAAAATCAGCGCACAAATTCAAGTCAGAATGTCACATAAAACGTGTTAAAAAATATTTTCACCTCAAAATTAAATAAAAATACTAATAAAAATGAAAATTAATATCAAAACAAAAGATGAAGATGGTGGGCTGGACACGGGCCGGACCGGTCCCAAAAATTTTTGGAACCGGTCCAAAATCAGATTTTGTCGGTCTGAGTTTTTTTAAAATTAAGGCTCGGCTTGGGATCGGGCCCGGCGGTCCGAGCCGGGTTTTCGGATTTTTCGGCCCAAATTTTTTAATTTTAAAAAAATATTTTTAATTATTAAAAATATTTTTTATGAAAAAAAACTAAAATTTAAAAATTTAAATAATATTATTATATAATATATTTATAATTTATAAATTTAAATTTTAAATTTATATTATTAATTAAAAATTAATAAATAATTATATAAAAATATATAATATTTATTAAAAAATTATATAAAAAATAAAATAACGGTCCGGTATTTCGGTCCCAATTTTTTTTGGACAGGGTCCGGACCTACTTTTTAATTTTCGGTCCGAGCCTTTGGTGGGCCGGTCCTAAAAAAAATTAAGCCGTAACGGACTTTTTTCGAGTTTTCGGTCCGAGCTTTCGAGTTTTCGAGCCCAAACGCTCGGCCCTAGTCTGAATGGCATTCAGAGCTTTGCTAGCTAAAACCAAGTGTCAAAATTTGGAAGCTTCTGCTTTATGAAAATCCATTCCCTTTATCTAGTTTTTGTGTGCATGAAACGAACACACACACTCACGGTTTTTTTTGGCATTGCAAATTCCAAATCCGCACGAGATTTGTATCAACTCGATCGATCTTATCCATTTCACTACCACGTAGGCCTCTTGATCTTATCGATTTTGAATGTGAATATATAATCGAGTAATTACCTCAACATTAATGGCTTGAAAACGGTTTTGTACGGTCGTCCTGATTAAGAAAAATAAAATGATACTACTCCCTTCGGCTATTAATAGATGTCATACTTTGCTGGACACGGAGTTTAAGAAAATTGTTATTTTTGTATTTTTTAATGGAAAAGTAAAAGGTAAAAATATATTTTAAAAGTGAAAAGTAAAGTAGTTGTGAGTAAAGTTTAAAAAATAGGTGGGGTAAAGTAGAATAAAATTGTATACGGAATATTAAAATGAAAAAGTTAGAATAATTATTTACTTTTTTGGGGTGTGTCAACTATTGTTGGACACCCCAAAAAGGAAAGTATGACAACTGTCTTTGGATGGAGGGAGTACTATTTTGTATGTCAAGTGATGTTGTAATTTTTTTACTTATAGTAATGAATCGATTCAGAAACCCACAAATTATTCTAATTAAATGTTAATACTACATCCAAGTATTGACACGCTTAATATATTTTTTTATATTTCAAATTATACTAACATATTTTTATTTTTTTTACTTTTTAATTAATTGGGACGAAAGGACTCATACTTTGCTATTTTAAATTCATTTATCTCGTATATACACATTTTTTTAAAGTTCAGATTATAAGATTTACAATAATAAAATGGGTTTTGAGAGATTTTTAAGAGGCCGTCATTTGCAATCTTAAAAATACAAAGAAAGTCTGAGTCAGCACTCAGCTAGTCCAATCCACCTTTGATGTTGTCAACCACTTTTGCACATTGACGTTGATTGCTTTACTGGAAAAATATATATAAAAGGATATTTCAAAAGAAATTAATACAAATTTTAAGAAAAAATAATTTTCGTGTGTTAAATAAATATAATAAGTGTTGTTTGTGTAAATAATAAACGAGTTAACTGAAAAAATAATAATATTAATATAAATAAATAAGTATTGAAAAAATAAAATTATAAAAAAACATTTAATTTACGTGTTCAAATTTTTAAGAAACAACAAAAAAAGTGTGCAATTTTTTTAAGCTAATAAAGTAGTTGTGGTTTTAAAAAGCAAGTCAAGTTTTGAGAGGAAAAATGTCTTTTGAATATAACCATTACTTTTATTTTAAGACAGACAACTGGAAAGTGTAACCATTGATTTTGAAGGGAGAGATTATGATTCAAAATGTAGTTGAAATGCGACTCGATTTCAAGAACAAAATAATGAAAGAATCTACGTGAACGAGCAAGAAAAAACATCATATAAATGAAGAAACTTGTACGATTGTTGACTGAGCAGTTTTTTCACTTTGTGAGTATCAAACAGACCTCCCTAGAAAGTAATTCTCAAAAGCCATAGCTCCGTGAGGTCGACTCTGATGAAAAATGATGCAATGGAGACACTATATTTCCATGAAAGCCAAGAACCGATCACCGACGAAAGAATCTATGCGAGAACAAACAAGTTTACCAGTTAATCGTGCTCAAAATTTCCGAGTTAGGGTCTGTTTTCATGCTTACACGAATGACACAGAAAGAATCAAACCTCGTTTTCTCACAGGGCTCTCTTACACTTCTTCGCCTGCTTCTTTGCTGCACTTCATAAACAAGAAACCATTAACATGTATGCTGCAAACGTGGTTTAAGTACAACAAAAATAAACGAGCAAAACATAGTAATAACCTAGTCTCCGTTTGGCCTCTGATTTCGCAAAGAACTCCTTCCATTCATCGGTCAGAACAAAAACAGGTTCTTCCTCTCCGTCAGCTTCTGCGATTTCGGTATCGGTCTCGTCTTTGATCATCATACTTCATTTAAGTGCCAAACAAAGTATAATTAGAAAACTTGAATAATTTCAAAAATTACCCCTTTTTGCTTTCTAGACAAGTAATAACCTAAATTTTCAGTTTCTACATTCTAAAAAAATTAAATTAAATTAATGTTCTAATTCACTATACTCAAATAGAGATCAAACAATTTTAATTTCGAAATTGATCTAAATAAGCAGCTGATTAAATTCATAATAATAATAAATAAAATAAAATAAAAACCAGATGACACTTACGAGACATCATCAAGTTCCTCACCGGGCTGAGTACTCGGGAATCCGGAATTCGGGTCGGGTCGAGCAGAAGCGACGGGTTCTGGGTTGGGGTAGGAGGTGGAAAAATGGCACGACGGCGAGTGATTTTTCGGCTGCAAAATCGGGCGGTGGAGCGGGCAGCGGGGTGATATATAGAATTGGTGGTGGTGGTGGTGGTGAAATGAGTTAGGGATTTTGCCGCCGCCGTTGTCGTCGGAGACCAAGCGGGCGTCCATAGGTGAAATTATTGAAGCGACTTTGATTCTCTGAATTGCAACTTAAAGCCCATCATCGCTGGGCTAATAGACTTATTGAAATTCGCTCAATCGGCCCAAAATGTAACCCAACATTGTAGGCCCATGAAAGCCCAATTATTTTCTATGGCCCTATAACAACTAACAACCCATTGTTTTATAATTAAAAATACAATTTTAAACTTTAGGTTTACTTTTATACTAGTAGTATATGCTTACGTTTTACTTCAATTATTTTATTTTTTAATTTAAAAATATATACATCAAAAAATGTGAAACTACAAACTCTATTAGAAAAATCAACTCATTTCGTTTGTAATTTACCGATCAATCTATGCAATCATTTATTTTTTTCAAGATGATCGAGGATGTGTTCTATGTGCAAACACGCACACATGGGATCACACACACATTTTCAAATTCATTTTATTTACCTAATTCAGTATACATACATGAGAATCGGTTGTATAGGAGTAGTATTTTTGTTAGTACAAAAAAGAATAAATAAATATAACAAGATACCCGACAAACCATATGATTTACTACTATACACAGATACAGATCAAGAAATTCATACGCGAAAGTGATAGTTGAGCTACTGTATTTCCACACACACTCCACCAACCTCCATTGTCGTGGGTCCCACTTTTCGACGAGCCAATATATAAAATTAATTCTTTTTGGGAAAAAATAAAACAAAATAAAAAATAAAATAAAATTTCCCAAACATCATACTGTAACCCTACGTTTTCTATATATAGATCGTTCTAACATTCTGAGCACACACATCTCTCACCCTGTTATCCATCCCCTTTCTCAATTCCAGCCTTTCATTTCTCTCTCAAGGTGCGTGCTAATTTATTTATTTTAATTCATTTTTTTTTTTCGATTGTCGATTAATATCTGTGTATTTTTTTTTTGCGATCGATCTGATACGGGCTGCTTAAATTTTGAATCTTTAGTCGTTTTCTCTGCATTTCGAGCTGAATCTGAACCGGGTTTTTTCTCAGATTTACTTAGCTTGGTGTGTCTTTCGGTGCGTGTTTTCAAATCTGGGTTTTCACCTGTCGATGGGCGCTCTGGACGAATGCCATTTCGACGCTGAGCTGGAGAATGGAGTGGATCTCGGTGAGACGATGGGCATTGAGGATGCTGTTAGGGTTCTTTTGCAGGGTTTGGGCGAGGATGTCGATCGCGAAGGTCTCCGGAAAACCCCTCTTCGCGTCGCCAAGGCCCTTCGAGAAGGGACGAGAGGTCAGCGATTAATTCCTCGATTGCCCTTTTGCATCTCTGTGTTTAGACTGTTCTCATTGTGTGTTTGTTTTAGTGGGCTTAGACGCTTAGTGACTAGTGAGTGCATATTCTAGATGCTGGTTGAATGTCGGTGTCGATTTTCGAGTGTTGTTTCATCTTGTTAGGTAAGATCGAAAAACTGATGTTGTTAAATCTCAGTAAATTACTTAAAAGGGATGGTTTTGGGAAAAATGAAGTCACATGATCTTTAGTTCCTAGAATGGATTCGGAGAGTGCGATTGGGTATGAGATCAAAGATGAATTGATGGGAGAATCACCAAACACAAACTTGTGAGAAAACTACAAACGTATAATGCTAAAAGTTGGTTGCGTACTTTGCATGTAATTGACGAAAGAAAGCGAAAGTGTCATCTGTCTACTTGTCTTATTCTCTGATCACTCAAGGGATCTATTTTCAATTTGTTACCTTGTAGGAGATCAGTGCTTATATTTTCTCAAAGCTTCTCCCATCGCAAATTGAAATCAATTATTGTATATACAATCTACGTTCTTTTAGAATGCTCGTGCACTACTTTCTTGACTATTGTCATTACTTTTCGTAATACCATAACTTGATTTGATTTTAACTTCATGCTTTTATATTGCTTGCGTCCAGGTTACCATCAAAACGTGAAGGACATCGTTAGTGGCGCCTTATTCCCAGAAGCTGGCTTAGAAACTAAATCAGGCCATGCTGGTGGGGCCGGTGGGCTCGTAATCGTCCGTGATCTTGATTTCTTCTCTTACTGTGAGTCTTGCTTACTCCCTTTCCAAGTCAAGTGCCATGTTGGATACATCCCGTCTGGGCATCGGGTTGTGGGCCTAAGCAAGCTCTCCCGAGTAGCCGAAGTCTTCGCCAAACGCCTTCAAGATCCAAGTCGATTAGCCCAAGAGATTTCTTCAGCTTTGCAGCAAAGTATTAAACCTTCCGGAGTTGCAGTTGTCTTGCAGTGCTCCCATATCAATTTTCCCGATTTTAAGTCCGCTGTATTCGACCCTAATCACAAAGGATGGGTAAAGACATCGTTCAAATCAGGGTCGGGGGTTTTCGAAAACGAAACGGCGGATATCTGGTCCGACTTCTTCGGTCTCCTGAAATCCGGGGGTCTGAATGTCGAATTCGTGGATCCCAGAGGGCCTGTTTGCAAACATTGGTGTCCGTCGAAGACTGACACGGGCTCGTTAGATCCAGCTATGCTCGGGGCGATCTCATCGATAATTTGTTCTTTAGACGACAACTCGTCTAGAAAGGAGCTTCTGGAAACTCCCGCTCGGTTCTTAAACTGGCTAATGAACTTTAAGAGCTGTAAATTGGACATGAAGATGAACGGGTTCGCGTTTCGAAACAGGAGCTTCGGGTTGGACGAAGGAGAGCAACACATGTTGTCGGAGCTGAATTTACCGTTTTGGTCTCAGTGCGAGCACCACTTGCTCCCCTTTCACGGAGTAGTTCACGTAGGTTATCAAGGGTCGAACAAGGCAAACAACTCGGCAGTGAGATCACTTCTGCAGCCTATAGTTCACTTTTACGGATTCAAACTCCAGGTGCAAGAAAGGCTGACGAGGCAGATAGCAGAGTCCGTTTCTTCTCTGCTAGGCGAGGACGTGATGGTGGTGGTGGTAGCTAATCATACGTGCATGATTTCTAGAGGGATCGAGAAGCTCGGAAGTAGTACTGCTACGTTTGCTTTGTTGGGTCGGTTTTCGACTGACCCCACTGCCAGGGCGAAGTTCTTGCAGGTAATTCCGAGCTCGAAATCTTCGTGACGGCCCTCGATTTTTTGGTTAAGATAGGGATATAGAATAGGGTTGGGATATTTATTTTTTTCTGTGGGTTATTTTGAGCATTTTTTGTTTTTATACCTTTGGTTTGTAACACAATCAAATGCCTTGTTATATAGCCCATGAGAGGGTTCACATTATTCAGCATTTCCTTCATATTCAAATATATATGTTAGTGATTTTGATATAAATCTGATTTCTTGTTCATTATATATAGTCCAAGGATAAATTCAGTTAGGGATAATTGTATTTTAGTGCCTGAACTTAGGTCACTTTTGTACTTTGATTACTGAACTTTTTTATTTTAGATTTCAGTAACTGAACTATTAGAAAATTGCACGTTGGTGTTCATTTGGGCGGAAGACGGCAACACGTGCCAATCACGTGGTTTTTTTTTCAATTTATTAATTTTTTATATATTTTAAAATGTAATTTTACTGTAATACCCTCATCTTCTTCACATTTCTCCAATATCAATCATACTCTTATATTCTAAATTTTAAGAACACAATTTTCAAGAACACTAATTTAATTTGCAGAAAAATAAAAATAAAAATTAAAACACCATCGCTATTATCCAATCTTATCACTAGAATATATCCCATTTCATCACTCGCACCCCCACTTCGTCATCTTTACTTCCATTATTTTGGTTCAAGAGCTTTTTCAAATCATGAGAAAATCAAGAACATTCAAAGATTGGATGATGCTCTGTGTTTGTACGAGAATGTGCAGATTGAAGCCTCTTCCTACAGTACACCCAATTGCTTTCACGCGTGGTAGATCTGAAAAAATATTTTGCAGCCACTCGCAATTTCAAAGGTATCTGCAATTTGGGGGTTTCGGTTGATGGGTATACCATGGCTGTTGCTATTAACTCTATTGTCAGATTACTAAAAATAGGATTCATGATGCCCAACAATTATTTAGGAAGATGGTTAGAGAAGAATTGTGCGAGCCAGAGTGTCTTTTGGACCGGATGAGACGACCTAACCTTCTTCTCCACCAAGAATAAATTATTTTCAATTTAATGACGCAGATTAAAATCGAATCGATTTTGTTTCAACTTCGGTTCTCCACCATGAACAATATCCTTGAATGTTTTGGTTCGTGAACGGTAAGACTTAGAAAGAGGAGGAAAATAATATTTGGATTATTGGGAAATAATGATTTTTAATTGTGTGCTAGGAATTGAAAAAAAAATTAACTCGGAAATTTACAATTATTTTGTAAGAGCTTTTAAACAATTTGATGAAACCTTTAATTTTGTTTTAATTATAAAAAATTAAATTTCCAATTATTTTGTAAGAGCTTTTAAACAATTTGATGAAATCTTTAATTTTGTTTTAATTATAAAAAATTAAGAAGTAAGATGAAGGGAAGAAGATAAGGGTATTACTGTAATTTTACATTTAAAAAATATGAAAAATTAATAAAATAAAATAAAAAACCACGTGATTGTCACATGTTGCCGTCTTTCGCCCAAATTAACACTAAAGTGCAATTTTCTAATAGTTTAGTTACTAAAATGTAAAAAAAGAAAGTTCGGTAACTAAAGTACAAAAGTGGCTTAAGTTCAGACACTAAAATACAATTATCCCATTCAGTTATATTCACCAACTGATCAAAACATGTTGAAGTTGCAAAAGCAGTATACTCCTGCTTACATAATATAATTACATGCAACCATAGTGTTTGCTTCAAAAAAAGAACCTAATTGAGAAGTCTAACTTCTAATTATCAAGTCCCTGATTATCTTACTACAAAATGACTTCTTTATGAGGCGAATTTGGAGTCTGATCGGGCACTAACACGAGCTCCTTTCTGAAGAGGTGGATGTGGAGGCGAAGGTAGAGGCTGACCGATGATCTTCTTCTTCTTCTTCTTCTTCTTCTTCTTCTTCTTCTTCTTCTTCTTCTTCTTCTTCTTCTTCTTCTTCTTCTTCTTCTTCTTCCAAAGGCTGATCGGTCTTAGGAGACATATTGGAAGGAGCTGGACACTGAGGTGACAAAGTGCAAAAATCGAAAATCCTCCAAAGAATGGCTGTTGCCAGAACCATCCAGGAGAGCAAACATGCCACGAAATACACCTACGTTGACACACCATACTCGACATAAGTAACATCAGGCTGATGAATAATTCAAAATAAAATTTTCATTTTTTCTGCAAGGGGAAGTAAATTCTTGCAAAGCCTGAACTATGACCCCGTTTCTTTTTTCACTTTGCCGACCGAAATTCCAGGAATATTAGCCATCACTATGTTCAGGTTGATAATTTTATAGTTGCAAAAATGACCTAAGTTCAGGTCGTAAAGAATTTATCTCCCCTTAGTTGTGTTGTAAAGAACCCTAAGCTTTTCGGGATAAACACATTGGTGTAAACCGAAAGGTACTTCAGTGCGACTGTAACTCTAATATCAAGAAAGCAACCAAATCAAACCTTGTCCACAGACAGTTTTCGTTTGGGAGGAAGATTCCAATCAGCATGCTCGAGCGAGTAAGTCAGCATATCAAGTATTGCCAAACTGGTGACTGAATCGTTATTTTCTGGAAGAACAAATAAGCATATTTATTCACGAGTGTGAATAAATATAATCACAAATCCATTCTTACAAAAAAAAAAAAAAAAAAAAACAATCTTGATACCTGGGATGTCGAAAATCTGACTCGTTGGAGGCACACCCAAGAGCTCTCCCAGATAAACACATACTCTCACACGATCGGAAAGTGACAGTAGATCTCCATGCGTGACTACAACGACAGGCCTGTCATCTGTGATGTTGGTGACAGACATGGAATAAAGATTCTCATCAGTTAGATATAATTACAGAAACTACAAACTTATGTTATTTTTAAAAGAAGCCTCGGAACCTTTAAACGACAATATTGGGTTCTTAAAATTTGCAGCAATCATTTGACAGTACTCTTTCTTCTTCTTTTCCTCGACACTGTCCATGGATTCTAACACAGACAACCCATTCACGACGAATATGACAAAGTTAACAGCCGTGAATTGACTAGATGGGCAGCTCCTCCGTGCATTACAGTTCAGCTGTGCTTTTAATTCCTTGCTGTCGGATTTCCTGAGAAGAGAAACAAATGTCGAGGGGTTGATTCGAGATTTTAAAGACAACTGGGTTTCTTTTGTAATTAGACTCAGACATAAGTGGTGGTATTTGTAATTAATCTAATAAAATCGAAACTAACCTTTTGACCAGTTCACCATGGCGGACACCTTTTGTTATCCAACGCCTGAGCATTTTCCAGTTCTCAGACTCATCAACGGACAAACCACGCGTGTCGTATACAGAAATAGAACCTGAACCTCTCGGGATCCTGTACTCGCGTAGGAAATAGGTTCCGTCGCCAGCTGTTTTAAAAGAGTAAGATGACAACAAACAAAGTTGCAGTATGAAACATGCGAAACGGAAGACAAATAATTACAAAAATAACCCTCAAGTTTGGCCTTATTACCAAAAAAAATAAACTTACATGAAACTTGGGCTCTCTCTGATAGGAAATCGTTTTGCTCGAGCACGCGAGAAATCTTGTTAACGAGGCTGCTCTTTCCGGAACCTTTCGGGCCAATTAGTAAGAGTGATGTTTTATCCGGCACATTATACTGGCCTTTCTTTTCGGTCCACGAACCAGGCTTATAGCTGATCAGAGGAAAACACCAACAATCAAACTCACAGAACACTAATAAATTAGCAATATACAATATTAGAAACTAGCACCGGCTCATTAGGTAAATTACACTATCACCCCTGAATTCAAGAACAACTAATCACTTCCAATTTCCAAAAACACCAAATCAAACAACTACGGATCAATCTCTTCGTCATTAATACCTCGCAATTTTGTTTTTGGCATCCTCCAACCTTTCATCAACCCTAGACCCAGACTCCCGGTACCTCCTCAGCACCTCCGCATGAACCTTCGACCTCTGCCTCTCCTCCACGGACTCTCCGGAGCTTAATCGACTCTCAGAATCTCCGACGGGGCTATTTTCCGAGCTGCGACTCGAACCCTCGTCGTCATCCGAACTGGTGGAGAAAACATATAGTAATGAAAAAAACACATTTTTTCAGAAAAAAAAAGAAATTCAAAAAAAGAAGAACCTGGAAACAACGGAATCGATTGTTTTGCTCGAAAGATCCTGACTTTTTGACGACCCATCGTCTGAAAAACAAAACTTAAAAATTAAATATGTATAGAAGAAAAAAACGAAAATAAAATTACAAAAATGTACAGTAGTAATTTAGTACCAGTTGAAGGAAGGGGTAAGAAATCATCACCACCCATTATTGCTCGATTTTCTAGGTTCTTACTTTTTGCTTTTGGGAGAACGAAAGCTTGGAGAAGAAGAGTGATGCTTTATACACTAGTACAGACTTGCTATATGACCTCGATGACGTGGCATTCCAATAGATTCCCACGTGTCTATGTGTGCTACTCCTTAGAGCATTACTCCACCGTTGGATCAAATAATTCAAAACTTTTATTTTTAGTAAAATTATGTGACTGAAACATTTGATAGTACTATACCTGTAAAAAAAATTCTATGCTACAAATATTACTATATACATTACACATACAATCACACACATTCCAAAGTAAATTAATGCATTTAGATTAATATCTTTTCATCTTATAAAAATAATCACAGTATATAACCTGAATAAAGCTCAAAAGTAGGATAATAATCTTATGTTATATCCAAATTGTATATTTTTTATCTCTAAAATGAATTTGATTGCACAATTTTAAATATGAATTCTTTAGTTTTAATTTGAATATATGACTATTGCCCAAATAAAAATCAACTATAATATCTCATAATTTACTTTTTAGAACATTTTGTGTTTTAATTTTTCTGTCATTGTATACTTTATATAATATGATAAAATTATATAGTTATACAAAATAAATAAAACTATTCATGATAAAAATATTCTTTCATTCCAAAAGCATTTTCTTTTACAACAAAGTTTTTTGTCACAAATGAACAAAATATTGAGAAAGTAATAAAAATTTAAATTCACAAAATTTATAAAATAATAATAATAATAATAATAATAATAATAATAATAATAATAATAAATCAAATGCCCAAATTTCAAAACATAACTAAACTTGTTTTTTCTCATTAAATCAATCATCTTAAGAATATCCAGCACCAAAAATAAATAAATTGTTCCTTCTACATCTCAAATATCCTCACCCATCAAAATTGCAATGCAACCTCCATCCACATTGCTGCATCCACGGCAAAAACCTTTCTCTCCGGCATTCAAGAATCGCAGCATTTCACATCTCCAGACAACAAGAGCATAATTACCAAAAATACCCTTATAACGATCTTCATTAGCGAGCAACTCAAAACAGGTTCATCCTTGGCCTCGGAGTAATCCGTTCCATTTCGTGAAGGGGTAAAGAAGAAGAAGAAGAAGAAGATATTTACATACGACTAAAAGATATTTACATACGGCATAGCAACCACATCTGCAGCCTCCAGTCGTATAGCATCAGCCCAAACCCGTTCCGTGCACCCGACCACGGAGGATCCGAATTTCGCCTTCTTTGCATCTTTGTTGCAACCGAAAAGCCATTCTTCGTCGTTATCACTAAATGGGGGCGGTTCTATTTTCGGGACAGTGAGTATTTCACACAAATACTTCAAATCAGGATGGGGAGGAATTACCTTTTTACCCTTAAGAACCCCATTCACCCCGAGTTCTTTTTTATCCTTTCTTTTTCCATTCTGAACACGAGAGCCATTACCGACATCGTGATTTTTAACGCAGGCCCTCGGAGGCTCGGGTGAGGAGTTATTTGCAGTCGGACAGAGTTCTGGATCCCATACATTCTTAATCACGGATTGAGGGGACGGAAGCTTGCTACCATTGACCATGTGTTTCGTAATAAGAGCCTGTTGTTTATCCGCAGCCAAGGGTATTATAGTATTTTTGTGACCAGGAACACCATTTCTTTTTTGATCGACTTGGCGAGAGGAAATGGCAGCCCTCAACGTATTATCTGGCTGAGTTTCATTTTCTCCTGCAAAGAAACATATACTCCAATTGAGAAAATGTTCACCAAAAAAAAATGTATCTTTGAAAATTACAACTAAACTCAAATATATTTTTGTACTTTCACGGCAATCAACAACCTAAGACAAATCAAGAAAACTCACCATGTACAAATCCGTTCAATGTAAATTGTTCCTTAAGTTCCGGCTGTTTGTCCCAGCCTTCCTTTAGAAGGTCCACGGGCTTATTAGCGCACATATCTAACAAATTACCATCACTCGCTCTCTGTTTAATCTTTCTCTCTTCGATTTTCACTTCATCCTCCCGTTTTCTTTTCTTATCTTCTTTTTTCTTATCTCGATTTTTACGCCCATCTCCTTCTCCGACACTATTTTCGAGTTTCGCCTTTTCTTTTCCATCCTTTTTCTTCTCAACACTATTAGCTTGACAGGGACTGCTTTCAACCATTATTTGTTTTTCTCCGGAAAAATTGCCGACCCAAGTATTTCCCGAGCATTGGGCATCAACTCTGAGATTGTGTCCAGACACAATGGGATAGCTATTATATGTGGTTCCATCATCAGCTCTAACCCTTCCTGCCATCTCGAACAAAGCCCTGTTTTCATTGGCTCCATAGCCCGCCTTGTTATACACTCTGGCATTCTCACTATTTTGAATCTCAGATGGCCCAGCAATGTTTTTATCAAACGGTTTATGTTTCTCTTTCATGTTGTTTCGACCCCCATCGCATGTATCGTCGTTATACGAGCCAGGCCTCTCACCAATCAAATTATCCGAGTGCAACCCGACAATCTTTTTCTCATTAGTACTAATTTCTTTTCCCATTCCAACCAAACCGTGGGCCCCATCGCCAGATTTGTTACCGGGCCCCAGCTCCCCTCTATTCTGATTCTCCGAGTGATTAATGATCTTCTTCTCTTCCAAGAAACTCCGCTTCTCATCCATTGCCCCGTCACCATTTCCGAACTCGACTGGATTTCCGTTATCATGCCAACCGTTGCCCAGTTTCTCGCCATTCTGATTCTCCGAGGAAGGCCTGACGACCTTATTTTCTTCTGAGGATTTTCGTTTCTCCTTCTTGTCTTTCTTGTCTTTCTTGTCTTTGTGCTTCTTTTGCTTACGGTCCTTATCCTCTTTGTGTTTACCTTCGGCTCTCTCCTTATCTTTTCGCTTGCTTCGTTCTTTCTTGTCCTTATCCTTCTTGTGCTTCTTATGTTTGTCCTCCTGATTTATTAGATTTCACCACATCAATCATCAAAGTCGAGATAAGAACGAAGAGAATACTTATAAACGTTACACTTTACGCAAATACATAAAAACTTCATTCCAACATAAAGTTCAATAATCTGCTGCTTATAACTACGCTCGAATTTGGATTTACTAATATGGTAACAAATATTAAATTAAATACAACATAACCAACAATATCCCGTTTTAGGGCAGGCAGCCGATCAAAGGATTTAATGCATTCAAGAAAAAAAAAGCGAGAATTACCAATTGCGCATAAAAGACAAACCTTTACGATCAGGTTTAAATCATTGGGTCTAGCTTTACTCTCATATCCGGGGGGTGGAAACGGAAAACAGCGAGACATTACACGTGTATCAAGAGAGGGGATTTTAGAACCCTCAGCAAAGAGATGGGTCCCACTATGTTTTGGTCGGGACTTCCCGATAAAGGAACCGACCGGTAACAACTATGCCAGCCAAGCACCATGTCCTTTCATTCAGTTCCGGGGCATGTTCAATCACACACTGTCATAGTTCCAAGATTCAAGCAAATGCTCATTTCCAGCTTTCCTCGTAAATTTCGAAAAAGGAAAAAAAAAACGACACTTGAAGGAAAAACATTGTGCTGAAGTTCAAGAAAAACGGCATTATTATTCTTTGAAACAGAATGATTTACGAGGCCACATAATATAGTGATTTTTGTGTTCAAGAGTCAAACAACAAACATGAACAATATGAAGCAAAAATGCAAGGAGAAGTTGAAATTCGATAAGCCCACAGAGAGCTACATTTTTCAAGACAAAATACGACTAACCATTTTATGTTTTTCACGACGAGTTTGCAAACACACTTCCTGTAAGGTTATAACTATTAACAGCTAAACAAAATCAGCACCATAACAATCTAAAGCAGGACAACATATGATTGATCGATCGTGCTTCAATTCCTAAATCTTAATCCACAAAATTACCTGTACATGTAATGGATCAAACACTGAATCATTGATCCAGAAAATGGATAAAAAATCCATCAAATTCAAGAAACATAAATAAGACCCCTTTATCAGAAATCAATTTGAAGAAACTGTACCCAGAAAAAGTACCCTTTAAAAGAAGCACACAACACTTGATGAGCTGTCACACAGTGATGAAGAAAACAAAAATATTAAAGAAACCATTTTTACATCAATCTTCTTTGAAAAAGTGGGCAAGACATTGTGCAACGAAACAGACAAGATCATTAAAGAACAGGAAAAAAAGAGAGAGAAATCTAAGAGAAACGAATTCCGCTTCTCTTTCGCTACCTCCGAATTCCTCTGTAAATTGAGTCCGTTGGTACATGAATACTTGTATGTATCTTATATATGTGTACAAATTACTACTGCGTGATTCTGGGTTTTTCCAAGTGAGTGTTTTGTTTTTCTATTTTTCAATTCGATTCTTGATTTTCTTTTTTCCTCTTTTTTTTTCTCAGAAAGGGGCCGCCTCCCAGGAAACCCCAGATGAAAAAAGAGGACGCTGAGGGTGTGGAAGGGATTATTTATAGAGACGGAGAAGGGAAAGAGAGATACGTGAATTGGCAAATCGGGATTGAGTGGGTAAAATAGTCTTTTATTCTTTTTTTTTTTGGGTGGTTTTAAGCTAGAAAAAAAAAATCCCTAAAATCACAAAAAACGGTTCTTTTGTTATCAGAAATGGATAATTTTTCATTTTTTTAATATATTCATGAAAAAATTGAGTGACTATTGACTCTTTTAAGTATATATTTAATAATACTATCATAGTAGTAATTTATTGTTCCAAAAATATTTTGAATCAATTTTCTTATACAAACTTTTAACCATTTGATAATTGTTCACTTATTAAGAGAAAAAAGTCAACTAATAAATTAAAGTACATGTACTTGGTCTAGTCAATTTGCACAATTAACATGTTACCTATGGGAGGAAAACTGATTTTTGATCTTGTTATAAGTCACACATTTCAATTTTATTTTGAAGTTTGACTCCAAGCAAAGGACTAAAGCATGATATATAATTATATATAACACACAAACACACAATATATACTACATACTGTATAATAAAAATGATAATTCCATTTGCAATTTTTTTTCTTATTATTTATGACATGTTTGACATTAAAATAAAATTAGCTTTTATAGTTAGATGTCACCCAAGTGATTGAATTTCTTCTTCTTTTGGAGGGATTGAAAGTTACTATAATGACATATAATTTCTTCTTTTTTCTTAGTACGTTCATTACACATTTACACCTTTTGGAAAAGTCAACTTCTTCACTACATGTCTTCCTACAACAAATATAATTGACAACATAAAATAAAATAAAAAATGATGAAACAAATGACTATTTTCTATTCAATAACTCCCCGTAATAATTAATTGTAGCAGAAAAATTCTATACAAGGGCAAATACAAGGGAGAGTTTGTAACTTTGTATAGCTGAAATGATGTAAGAAAAGAATAGTTATATGATCATAAAAAAAAAAAAGTAAAGTAAATCTCTTCAGAGGAAATGACGCTGCGGGAGAGGGGCGGGCATCGATATTAATGGGTCGTCCAAAATGTTAGACGGAAAAGATGCCATGGCAAACCCTGCTGGTTGTGGAGCTCCGATCGATGAATTTGGAACCGAACTGAAACGGTATAAACCCAGTGCAAAAAATTAATCGAGATCATGCACAAAGGGGTTGGTTGCCTGCAAATCGTTATTTACTGATAATTTCCCTTATCGACATACCTGAAAGATAGTGATAGTGAAGGCTCCACTGATGTAGTAGTTATCACATGGTGATTTGGTGGAAATAGCGACCAGAAAACTGAGAAGAACCCGGTAAGTGAGAATGCAGGTTAGAAAAAAGAAAAAGAAAAAGAAAAAAAGAGGAGCATATGAATATTAATTATTACCTGATTGTGGGGAATTGTCGATAAAACCAGGGCAGATCATTACATCCTGCACAAAATCGCACAATCTTTCAAATGCTGAAACTTTTGATCCAGGCCATCTATTTAGACCTTACAATTATTAAGGTGGTAACATGAACTGGAGGAGTTTTTACCTCTTTGGCACCTTGATTTTTCTGGACCATATCTAAAAGTAAAATTGTTCGTCAGAATAATCCAAAGTTTTCAGAAAGGCATCGGAATAAATAAACACCCAGCAAAGGAAGAATGATAACATATGCAACAATAAACATCCATTACACTTTTATTTTTAAAAAATTACCAAACCCGGGAGCACTGGGTTTTACTGCCAACGTCAAACCAAGGAAACAATCATCGGTTGAAGTGCCAAAGTCCCACAGGTTCAGTTCAAGATTAGGTTCTGATCCTACACACGTATTCGAAAGTAAGAACAGTCATAACTATTGATAACCACATAGAAGGAAGTACGCCAAAAATTTAATAAGAGTTACCTAGACTTAGTTGAAGTGCGTCTCCAAGCGGGCGAGGAATCCTCGACGCAACCTGATCATAGGCAGAAGTTAAATATCAATGTAACAAATTGGGTATGCTTATACAGAATATGTTTAATCACAAAACTACCCCCAAGTTTTCGTCTAATTATTAAATAGGATAAAACAGTTATAGTTCAAACTTCAAAATACAAATAACTCCTTCAAGGTGTACTTTTGCAAGGCAAAAACAACCCCAAGATATATTTGTAATTTTGAAAGATAACAATTTTATTGTAATCATAAATATTTTTTTAATGCTTATTACGTGGAAAAAGGGTTGCTGCAAGCATTGATCTGCAGTGGGCCTCTTTGATGGATCCCATGAACAAAGTTGCTGAAATGGAGAAAAAAAATCGGTGTGTTAGTGCTTACACTCATTTTCCGAGGTAAACCAATAGTAAGGATGTGTGGGAAGCACTAGAGCTATACCTTGATCAAGTCAATTGCTTCCAAACTTGCGTTTGGAATAATATCAGAAAGATCAGCAGGCATAATCTGTCAATCAAGGTCGACATACAGAATTCAGCTAAAGATATGCAAGTGAATAAACTGAGAGAGCAATATTATCATATAATAATGCCAAAGTTCAAGAAGACTCACATCAAAATAAGTAATATCAACTAATCGAGAAATATTTGTTGCCTCAGGGAAGGTGTTCCAATCCGGTCGTCCAAGTACACAGCATATCTTATACAATTGGTCAATTTCACTGCTCATGCATAAACAAGATATATGTAAGGAACACATCTATAAATTTTATTGGGTATCTAAAGGGAAGAGAAGGGGGTGGAGGGGTGGGGGGGGGGTGGGGGGGGGGGGGGGGGGTTGATTAATTGTTTGTATGTTTGTCGTAATCAGGTTCCAATACAATTATCTCCCATATTCGAAAACTAATTTTGTTAAATAAATCACGAGCTGACCTTTCCCCAGGAAAAATTGGGCACGAAGTGAAAAGTTCAGCCAGAATAGCACCAACCGCCCACATATCTGTGAGAATAGGATTCCAGATTAACAAACAAAAAATGGAAGGAGACAACAAGCAAAGAGTCTAAAATATCTTATAACGGATGAG
The DNA here is from genome assembly GCA_954870475.1 of Euphrasia confusa. NCBI lineage: Eukaryota > Viridiplantae > Streptophyta > Magnoliopsida > Lamiales > Orobanchaceae > Euphrasia > Euphrasia confusa. Next base: position 466,876 of record OX940965.1, read on the forward strand.
ATGGCACACATTTCATTTTAAGAAGAATTGATGGAGTTGAATTTCTAAGAAAAATCCATCAATATCATAAACGAAAAACCAACAAAGAAATAAAAAAATGATAGAACATGGACATACCAATGGCAGGGGTATAGGATGCAGATTGCAACAGCACCTCCGGAGCTCGATACCTTCAGAAAACAGAAAAATACATTTAAGAGCTTAGATTAAAAATGTTCCAAATTATTAAACAAAACAAGAATACTGTGTATAAGTGTCGGCAAAGATGTCTCACCAGCGAGTAGAAACATAGTCTGTATAAGGAGGCGTAGATGACAGTTCTCTGGCCAGTCCAAAGTCAGCAATCTTTATTGTCTTATTTGTCACAAGCAAATTCTCTTTAAAAAAAATGTAACCAAATTAGATCTATAGCATTACTTCCTTAAAAAATATCAATTCAAACACAAAACCCTTTATATGTATTACCAGGTTTTAGATCCCGGTGAAAATATCCATTTTTATGAACGTGTACAAGCCCTTGCAGCACCTGTGACATCAAGGCTCTGATCTCATCTTCTGAAAAAGATCTTTGTTGATCTCTCATTATTTGGTATAGGTTATGTTCCTGGAATGAGGAACCACATTTAAGAAGTTATTCAAAAGAATGATAATAATCTCCATTTGAAATAGTATTTAATCAACTTGAAAGCTGATTACGACAAACATATAGACAATTAAACAATTTTATTTTTCAATTTACAAAGTGGTGCACCAAAGTATAAGAATTTAACAGATAAGATAAGATATTATAGGCTCAGATTATGATTATCAGTTTTTTTAAATTAAAGGCTCGTGACCCCTTTTTCATACCATGTATTCAAAAATAAAGAAAAGCTCGTTGTTTTGTCTGACAATCTCCAACAACTTGATGATATTAGGATGATTTAATCTGCGAAGAGACTACACAAGAGGAAAAGAAAACTGTTAAGCTAAAAATAAATTACAACAAAAATCCCCTTCAAATCGCCATTAAAAAAAATCCAACAATGAGTACATTCACATACTTTTACTTCTCGTAGATTAACACATTCATCCCAGTAATAAAATTTCCGCTTCATTTTCTTGACTGCAACCTGACAAAGGTAATAGATTTTATGTTGCACCCTTCTTTATTTTGGTATAATATTTTCTACACGGTTGAAAGGAGAAAAATGGAAGGACAGTAAAAGTTTGCTTACAATCTCAGATGTCTCAATATTTACAGCTTTATATACACAGCCGCAAGTCCCATCACCAAGCTCATCCAAAATTTTATACCTGTAGGAAGGACAATAGACAAGAAAACAGCTCCGTAACAAGTTTCAAAGGTTTCTGATTCCAAATTACTAAAATAGAAGGGGAAAACAACAACTCACCTTTCCATCATTCGATTTGCATAAGAAAAAAAATATCAGTTCAACGGAGTCTTGAGCTGTTTAAGCAGGTTTATATGGTGTTGTATGTACACATATGCGCTTATGTTGGACAAATAATACAGTATGTAGTAGAGTGCTGGCTTTTCATTGTAAGGATGATTGAATATCAACATGCTTAATATGCCGCCTCGATTAGAGGCAACCCGCGGTTATCATCTATAAAAACAGCCACTTTGTGTTCTCTCAATTTTCCTTCATCTGTCAGAAAAAAATTGAAGAAATTTACACTGAAATTTGAATTATAAAAAAAAGCACAGTAATGTGAAACCAACTAAAGGCAAGATCCATAGCCTCGAGAAAATTTCAGCCATTGACTATAATGATTTCTGCACAATCTAACAAATAAAAAAAAATCCAATTGAAAAAAACAAATAAAAAAACAGAGAAATTACACTATTACAGGAGCAGCTGAAATTTCTACTTCAACAATCAAATACAGAAAATTAAAATCAATACCAACATTAAAAAGGGGGAAGATCGATAAACAATATCAACACTAAATTAAACTGAAAAAAAAAAAAGAATCGCAAAAATCCAATAAATGCGAAAAAAAATTGAAATCGACAATTGAGAATCCAGCGCGAAAACAAATTTAATTTTTTAATGAAAAAATCGATTAAACCTAGCGGCGAAGTGAACTCACCTTGAACGGAAAGCAACGCGCCATTAGTGTGTGTATGTGTGTGGAAATCGGATATGAGATATTATGGATAAAATGAAAAAATACAGGTATCGTCGAAAACGAGAGAGGGAGAGATTGAGATAGGTAATGGATATGAGAAATACTATATAACAGAAAATCCGCAGAAGTAGCGTTGGAGAAGAAAACCAAACGCATAGGAAATATATGAGCAAATATATATTTTTTTATTTTTTATTATTAATTGAGTTCTTTAATATGAAGAAATATATCTTGGGAAATTAATGGGAAGAGAGAGAAGTGGTCCACGTTTTGTGTGATTCCAATAATGCCCTCCTTGTTGGGGGTATTTACCTCATAGTTAAGGGCTTGTTTGGATGTAAATGAATTAGGGAGTATTTGCTACCTTCAAATTTTAAAATAAACACACTAGAGTGGATATTGAGACAATTTCAATATGATATTAGAACAAGTTTGGATAAATTAGAATTTATTCTTTTGACCGAAACTAGTTGAACTGAATTGAACTTAAGCGATCTGAATTTAACTGAACTAAAGTAATCTGAACTGAAATGAAATATATTTTTTATAAAAATAATAATAATTTTTTAAATATTTTTTTAAAAAATAATAATAATATTATAACAGTAATTAGATTGTATATTTAAAACTATAAATTAAAATTATTTACTATTTATTTTATTTTAATTTATTTTGAAATCAACTTAATTAATTTGAATTGAACTACACTAAACTTAAGTGATATAAACTCAATTGAATTAGATTGAAATTAAGTCTAAATGAACAAGTTCTTAATTTCGACAAAAAATAGCACGGTAAACACACTAGAGTGGATATTGAGACAATTTCAATATGAAAATATTATATTAAAACTATATCTTTTGTATTTTATAAAAAGATTATATTACGTGTATTTTATTTTTATAGAACAAAAATAAAAAATAAAATCATCATTTTTTTAAAATTATTTAAAAGTAAATTATATAAAAAAAAACACAAATTCTCAAATTAACTCACATTCCTTAATTCCTACAACAACAAACCCAATAGGCCCAAGACCAATACAAAGAAAAGTTACAAACAACCATAGATAAAGCCTAAAAGCCCAATTGGGCCCACAAACAATAACATAGATTTATACTATAATTAAACAAAACCTCAAGGGTGTCTTTGTAATAAAAAAAAAAACTATGGCTCCACAACAATCTTCCCAGTTGAATGCCCATCAATGCCCTTCCTCCAAGCCTCTTCACATCTACTCAACTCAAATTTGGAGTCAATCACAGTCTTCAGCTTTCCATCCTTCATCAACTCCACAAGATACTTCATGCTATGATCACCCCCCGGAATCGACATAAACGGCACAATCCTCTTCCTCGACCGAGTAACTCTCTTCACCGCATACGTCATCATCGAGCCCGGCCCGGGAGTAAGATCGACCACGACCCCATCCTCGCTCAAGTTCGGCTCGAAAACCGACCAGCACAAGCCCGGCCCGCAATGGACCACAACGTCGTACTTTTTTCCCGACGGGCTCGCGAGGGCCTTCCCCTCCGCGGTCCGGTAGTCGAGGGCCTCGTCGGCCCCTAGGGCCCGCACGAGGTCGAGGTTCCGGGCCCCGCACGTGGCGGTGACGTGGACGTTCCCGAGCTTCGCCAGCTGGACGGCGTACTGCCCGACCCCGCCCGAGGCGGCGGTCACGAGGATGTTTTTGGGTGGGCCCGATTTGTCGAGGACGAGCCCGGAGATTTTGGTGAGGGCCACGTGGGCGGTGAGGCCCGCGATCGGGAGGCCCGAGGCCTCGGCCGCGGAGACTCCTTCGGGCCGGGAGACGGTCATGGTTTCCTTGGCGACGGCGTACTCGGCTAGGCCGCCTCCGTTCTGTTAAGGTTTCGTTTTTATCAATCGAGGAACAACTGCTTATACTTAATTTCAGTTCAGAGTGAGTTCAAACTCTTATATTTCAAAATCACTCGATAATATTTTTTTAAAATTAATATGAAAAATCAGTTCAGGTACAATAAATTCAGTTCAGTTCAATTAATTTCAGTTCAATATGATAGAGTCTTAGTGATGTGAGTGATTAGAGAGGAAGACTTACGAGAAAACCGAGAAGGGCAACGACTTTGTCTCCGGATTTAAAGGTCTTTACTTGTGAACCGATTTCAACCACCTCTCCAGCTACATCAGAAGCTGCTCGAGCATAGAGATAAGAAAATGGAATTAATCGAAAGGCGGAAAAGTTTGTCTGAATGTTAGTAAGGGGAAATGCGAATCGAGCTTACATGGAATTAGAGGAGAATTTCTCGCGGTGAAAGGGCGAAGCATGGCTCTGATCCTGTGTATCTTCCAGTCGACCGGGTTCAAGCTTATGGCCTCCAATTTTATCAAGACTTCGTCTTTACGCGGTTTGGGAATCGGAACCGTGACATGCTGCATAAAGAACTCGTTTATTAAAAATGAAATAAAGCCCGAGCTAATCAAAATCGAACAAAACAAAACAAATGCAGGTGTTAAGCCGGAGCACAATTCCATTCATAACAAACGGAATTTTATCCAAACGAACAGTATGATCTGAGAATTAAGTATCGAAAGAACAATTTTTAGAAGTTGTATCATCTAAAAACTCGAATTGACAGAAAAATTGGGCAACTTGTTATTTATGTTAGTGAGTCGAATATATTCTCCAATAACAGTCTCTCCCGATCGAGGGTATTTATTCATTTCTCAACGATCAACATACATTGTCCTGATTTCTTTCTGACATTCATTTTTCCCGATTAATACGAGTCGAGTCTATGTGAACTTGTTACAGCATAACTCATTTCAATGGGTATAATAACGGTTAATGCATTACGAGTGTGTGATTTCATCAAAAGTTTTTAATTACAGAAACCACCACTATTTTTACCATAATTGAAATTCTAAACCTAAATAATTCATATAAAGAACCGATTTTTATTTTTATTTACAAGAAACAAAAAACAGAGGAAATAAAAGTTGAAACTTAAACTCACCTTCAATCCAGCAGCTCCGTCGAACACCAGTGCGCGCATAAGCTTTCTGTCCATGGCCGCCTGGGAAATCTAAGCAAATTATGTCGGCAAAGTTCTCGATTTGAAAGAAGGAAAAGTTGTAGTAAGATTTAAGAATGCTTCGACTGACTTGGGTTCAGCTCGCTATTTAAATAGGCAACCGGCGATAACGAAATGACAGGAATACCCCTACCAGTGCAGTCCAATTTTTTTAAATTGCTTTCCTATGTGTTCATTGTGTTGGGTGGAAGTGACTTTTTCCGTTCGGTCAACGCTCTCTAGAATTGTATCTCATCACGTTTGTAAAGAATATATAATTAATAATTCAATTGAAAAAATAAATTGCACATTTGAGAATGAAATCGTCATTACAAGCGTAATTAACGCATTGACTATCTTGGTTGGATATTATGTCATGCTACACGTCATGTAATCCAAAATTTTGTTAATACACTTTAAAATATTTAGAGTATTTCAAATCACTTAGAAAATAATTTAAAAATATTTCAAAATGTTTAAAAGTTGTTTGAAATTAAGTAAATATTATTTTAAGACAATTTCAAATGTTCAAAGAAATTTTGAATCTCTTAAAAAAATTATTTTAAAATATTTTACAACACATTAAAATTTTAAATCAGTACTGTAAATCACTTAAAATTTATTTTTAAGACACTAAAAATATTTTAATTATATAAAAAAAAAAATGTTGCACAAATTACGGGCCTCAATCTATCTCTTCATTACAAAAAAACACTCCACATTTTAAAAACTTTACTTTATAATGTAGCACAACCACAAATCCACAAAATACATACCCCCTTTATATATAATAAACCCAAACCTCAAGGGGCTATTTGCAATAAACAAAACCTACGGCTCCACAACAATCTTCCCAGTCGCATGCCCATCTATACCCTTCCTCCAAGCCTCTTCACATCGGCTCAAGCCAAACTTCGAGTCGATCACAGTCTTCAGCTTCCCATCTCTAATCAGCTCGACAAGATACTTCATACTATGATCAGCCCCCGGAGCCAACATATACGGAACCATCCTCTTCCTCGACCGAGTCATCTTCTTCACAGCATAAGTCCACATAGTTCCCAACCCAGGAGTCAAATCAATCACAACCCCATCCTCGCTCAAGTTCGCCTCGAAAACGGGCCAGGCCCGGCCCGGCCCGCAATGGACCACCACGTCGTACTTTTTTTCCGACGGGCTCTCGAGGGCCTTCCCCTCCGGAGTCATGTAGTCGAGGGCCTCGTCGGCCCCTAGGGCCCGCACGAGGTCGAGGTTCCGGGCCCCGCACGTGGCGGTGACGTGGACGTTCCCCAGCTTCGCCAGCTGGACGGCGTAATGCCCGACCCCGCCCGAGGCGGCGGTGACGAGGACGTTTTTTCTGGGCCCGGTTTTGTCGAGGACGAGCCCGGCTATCTTGGTGAGGGCTCCGTGGGCCGTCAGGCCCGCGATCGGCAGGCCCGAAGCGTCGGCCGCCGAGACTCCTTCGGGCCGGGCGACGGTCATGATCTCCTTGGCGACGGCGTACTCGGCTAAGCCGCCTCCTTTCTGTTTTTTCGATTCCGTGAAAAAAAGTCAAAAGCGCGTGATTTGAGTTGACTTTAACGAGGAGTTTGAGACTTACGAGAGTGGGGAGAAGGGCGACGACTTTGTCTCCGGGTTTGAAGCTTCTGACTTGTGAACCGATTTCAACCACTTCGCCAGATACATCAGTTGCTGATCGAATGGCAGTGACGTGAATTAATATTACGCGGTCGGGTCGAAAATTCAGTATGTGAATAACTCGTTCGACTTACATGGAATCAGAGGAGAATTTCTGGCATTAAAAGGACGGAGCATAGCTCTAAGCTTGTGGATTTTCCAGTCAACTGGATTTAAGCTTATGGCCTCCAGTTTAATCAAGACTTCGTCTTTACGCGGAATAGGAATAGGAACTTCGACGTGCTGTGAAAAAGAGGAGCGAAAAAATAATAATCATACAAGAATCAAGAACGTGGTAAAAAAAACAGAGAGAGGATAACAGAATTTTACCTTCACGCCGACGACTCCACCGACGTTACCGCCAAACACCACCGCACGCATAAGCTTTCCCACCATAGCCAGCTAATATCAAGAATCAAGATAATTTATATACTATAAAAAAGAAGGGTAGCTAGCTTCAATGGGTTTCCAGAACAGGAAAGGTTTGATTTATAGGAGTGGCAAATTGGCCAGAAATTTCACCAATGGATTTAAAATGACAAGAATACCCCCTGTTCATGCATTGGTGGTTCATCTGTGATCACTCGAATAATAGTCCAACTGCAGCAGCCTTAATGGGCCTAATAGTCTCTGTTCAACATTGGAACTCAGGTGCAGGGTGACTACCCTTTTCATATATTCTGTTCTCACTCAGAGATCAGAGTTGTGGTCTAAACGAACTTTTCTTCCCTCGGCGACGAAACATTGATCGGTGTTAGGATGAAGTAAACGGGTCTCTTCAATCCCGGAATACGACCTAAATAAACTTGGTTAGGAACCTGTCATAAAAACCACCATGAGAAAGGAGTTCAAAATCTAACAAGAACAAGATTTTATTTGCCAATCACCATATAGGATTTCTCTATGTACATTGATAACTAATAATATGCACAATCAAGTAACAAAACATACTACACAAATCTCCACAACTCACAGATAAAAATCCACTAATATATACATCAAAATATGCATAAACCGTACACCGTTCAATTCTCCTCAAGCATATATACATCATTCACGCGCACCTCCACCTCCCACAAAAACGATCCGAAAGCAACAGCCTCCAGCAAGAGCCTCTTAAGGCTAGCGAACGAGGTCTTAACAACACCTATTTCTCCTTCCCCATCAAACAGGGCACAACTATGCCTCTCTATAACACTCACTGTCTCCTTGAACTTTGGCCTCGCGCACATCTCAATCATTTCTCGGTCGAACCCCATCGCATAACACCTCAGGTTCCCCCATTTTTCTCCGACGCCGCACAATAAAAAGTTGTCATTTTGGCTCGATTCTTCAGAAAAAACATCTGAAATCCAACTCCATGGGCCAAATCCCAAGTAGGAGTTCCGCGTGATCAGAATCTGCTCGAGGAAATGCCTAAGAGTAGCTGCCTTTAAAAAGTATCCGTATGAAATGGAGGAGGCGTATAATTGGCTTAGTAAGACCCTCTGCAACTCAGTTGTCACCCAAGTGTCAGCGACGTTAGCATTCGGACCGCATCCAACGACAACCTTCAGATGTTCCCTCACCATCTGGAGAGCTTCAAAGCTGTGGATGGACTCAAGCTCCCAATCCTTAGAGGGCCAAATCTCAAGCCGGCCATTAAGTACGCATTTCGAAAGCTTAGGGACCAAATGAACATTCACTTTAGAGAATTCGTGGAGGATAAGCATGTACATGACATCTTCGACTGCATCCCGAGACTCGTGCCTTTTGAGCTCAGCTATTCTCCTGCCACCCATTTCATTCATTCAAGTCAGTAGAAAGTAAGAAACTCGAAGATGTCGTTAAAGTTAAATAAAATTACCACTGTTGATTGGCCTACAAGTTAAAAACAATTTCATGAAGTTTGTCATTTTAGCAATCCCTGTGCTCGCTTCAAAAATGTTGTGACCTGCACGTAATATTTCTTAGTGGGCCCACATAAACGTCCGGTAGCAAGTACTAGTACACACGTCCTCTCCTCCAGCCATCGACGTTCTTGAGGAAGTCGATGCACTAGTACAAAATCTCCGGCAGTAAAATCACATTACCTAAAACGTGTCATCGAGTCCGTGAAGATAAATACATAGCCAACAAAGATGCAACAGATAAAATCATGCCGGTACGATACGACACCCCGATAAACATTCTTTCATTCATAGCATAAAATTTGAAAATCTGTATACTAACTACTAACACACTTAGAATATTGAATTCATTTATATGCATAAAAAATTCAGTAAGATTCGAAGTAGCTAACTGAAAACAATAAATAGAAATAAGGGGGAATCGCTGTTAGCTACCAACCTATGTAGGCAAGCTTCGTCGGAGCCGAGGCCGAGCTTCAGCCGAGCCGCCGCGTCGTCCCTTTCAGCCGCGAGCCGCTCCAGCTCTCCCCTGGCCGCGGCCTGGAAACTGTCGCGATCGTCCAGCAACACGCCTCTCAGGAACCTCCCGGTCGGCGTACTCGGCTCGAGCGGCGCAGTCAAGCCGCCGAATTGAGACCTGCTGGTGCCGCTGGTGCTGGCCGCCACTACAATCCACGGCCTCCGATCAAACCGGTGCCCGAAATCGGTGGGACGGCGGGGTGCTCCGGCGAGAAAGGTTGGGAAATTTGGCCTGAGATGAGAAAGGCGACAGTCCATTCAACCCTATCCACACTGATTGATTGATTGGAGTGTTGTTAATGGAGGAGGGATTTGATATATTTTATTCTGGAAATACATATGCTGATAGAGAAAATAGGATAAGGTAACTAAGAGGCAAAAAAAAAAAAAAGAATGACAAGGTGGGGACTGGTGAGTGGGGACGACGCTTATCAAAAAGATAATTATAATTAATTTTACGCTAATCCTAAAATTTAAATACTATTGTTTGTTTGTAAATACTACTATAGTTCTTAATTTTTTTTCTTATACCACAAAACTTATCCGATGAACACTTGTATCATTAAAAAATTCAATACATATATTATGTACTACTCGTATTTCTTTTATTGTTTCATTTATCTCATAAAATATGTCTCATTTCCAATCTTGATTCGTATTAAATGTCCTCAAATTTTTTTGCTCAATTAAGTAAAGGCAAAAACAATTACATTAAAATATAACTTAAATTCATTATTTGTTTTTAATTAAGCCTGTAGCATTACTCTTCTTCACAGAAGTGAATTGAAATTTAGTACTAGTAGTAGTGGTCCATATAAAATGAAGATATGGGCCACCAAAGCAGCCCAGTCACTCGGCATGTACATAAACAATACCTCGGCCCAATAAACCTTAAAGGTTGACAACACTAGGAAATTTGCACGATCCGAAACCTGCAAAACAATAACACGTGAGATCACGAAAAAGGAAAGTTTGGTCGATAAATTCAATCCTCGAAATCAAAGCACATACTCGGGTCTTTATCCGTCGTCTCCGCTAAGCCTTCGAAATCACACGTCCCGCCAACCGCCTTCATCTTAGCCCAATACGAACTGAAAGCATAGCTCGCCACAACACGTTCATCAGAACTGTAGCACTCACATCCGGGTCGGGTCGGGTCACACGTGTCATTACCCTTCCCATTATCATAAGCCCACGAAGCAGATCCACTCAACGCAGTCGCATTCGCACCCTTCTTCGCCACGCACCAATACCTCCCGACGCTCGCCGGCTCAGGCTCCGGCGAAGGGGGAGTATATTTATCGTACCCCTTACCGGAAAAATCTATCTGGTACACGTTCGACCCGTTCGCGTACAGCACCCCAAAATTCCGCTCCGTCCCCTGCCCCGGTTTTTTGTCCTCGTTAAACAGAGCAAACAGCATCACCGGAATCACAGCCCCCCGCCTCGCCGGCGTCCCGAACGGCGTTCCCGCCGTGAACCTCCTCAGAACATTGCGGTTGTAGGTCGCCGCGTTCTCGACGGTGGCGCCGAGCTGGCCCGGGTCGCCGGCGCTCGGCCAGCCGGTCTCCGACACGTAGATCGGGATGTCCGGGAACCCGAGCCGCTTCATCGCGAAGAAGAGCGCGTCGAGCATCTCTTCCAGGAGGTTGTCGTACGTGATGCCGGAGCCCGGATCCGTGTACCTGACGCTCGTCTCCTCGAGCAGGGCGTACTTGATGTCGGTTTTTTCCGGCTGCGAGACCCACGTGAAGTAGGTGTACGCATCGGCGTAGAAATAGGAATTCGTCTCGTTGAGGAAATCGAGGAGCGATTTCATCACTTCCTCCGATCGGAAAGTACCTTTCGACGGGGGGAACGGAACCTGCAAAATTTCCATGGAAAAGGGGGTCCCGATTCGGATCTGGTGGAGACCGAATTTTTTCATCGAGATCCGGATTTTGCGCATGGCGGGGACGAGCTGGTTCCCGGTGGAGTTCGGCTGGCTGCTGAGGACCTCGTTGCCGATGAGTATTTGGCGGATTTTGATTTGGGGGAAAAACGCGGCGACGTTTTGCCGGACCCAATCGTTGGCTAGGGTTTGGTTGGCGGAGATTTGGGGGATTTGGTCGTTCGAGAGCATAATCGAGATTTCGAGATCGGTGTTTCGGATGGAATTGAGGATGTCGTGGTTGACGCCGTAGATTTTGATGCGTTTGGCGTTGAGCTTCTGGATGAGTTTAATGGCGTCGGAGGGTTTAGGGAGATTGTCGGCGAACTCGCCGTAGCAGATGCCTATTTCAGCTTGCGTATCTCCGCCTGTAAAACAAAATTGAAAATTAAAAATTAGTAAAATGTAAACGGAAGTTGCAGAAGGTGAATCGGTGAAAATGTGCTTACTAGAGGATGAAGCTGATAGAGAGAGGATCGAGAGGAGAAGGAGAAATGAAGGTACGAAATCCATGGTGTTTTTTTAGTTGCGAAGATGGCGGTATACTTATATACAGTCACATTTTTATAAATAATTATTTTCAAATATTTAAATATTTTATTTATTCCATCAAAATTTTCTAATGGCACGTTTTAAAAACATTTAAAGATAACCAAAATATATTTGAATTGGGAGATGATAAAGCGTGGAATATTTGCATGAAATCATGCAGTGATTTAGGAGCGATGCTGCTAATTTTCTTATTGTTTGAATGATTATATTTTTACACGAAAAATTATACTTTTCGTAGAAGTATGACTATTTAGTATTTACGGAACAAAATAGTAATACTGTATATAGTGCATTAAAAAAAGAAAAGACATGTAATAATTAATAGACATGTAATTAAAAAAATGTGTTTAAACTAATAATTACACATTATTTTTTATGTGGTTAGAAATATTACATAAATAAAATAGGTAATTCAAAAATATAAATATAAATAAATATTTATATATAAGATAAAATTGTTAAAAAAATTAATTTATAAATGTGCAGTATTTTATAATCTTTTGACACCCTTATTTCTCACAATAAAATGCACTACTTTTCTTTTTGAAGTGTCGATATTAGTTGATACACAACAGAAAAAGAAATAAATATTCATAGTTTTTCACTTTAAAATACAATTTTATCTTTATATTATACACTTACTTTATAAACTCAATTTACAATTATTTTATTTTCTAACTTAAAAATACAATTCTATTCTTATTTTTTTATCAAAAAATCAAATCTATTGCATCTTAATAGATTTGGAGAGAGTTTATTTGTTCCGCACTTTCTTTTTCATTTATACAAACAATTGATAAATGAGACATGGAATATGATTTGAGCACCGACATACATGGAACCGATAAATGTAACATCCGAAAAACTAAAATATTCCAAAACATCAAACCTCTCAAAATAAAACAAATAATGTAGGGTGGAAGGTAGACATATTTAATTTTTTCTGACATTCTGAAAAATAACACAATAAAGAAAAGATACGGGCCACAAGTGGCCCAGCCCCACTACCAACAATTGACCCAATCAACCTTCCACAAATAAAATATCCCGGCCCAATAGCGCTTCTAAAAACCCTACTCTATCCCCACAACAAAAAATGGAATGATGTGAACAGTCAGCAGCAGCCGGTTGTAGTAGCTCTTTCATATTTGCTCAAAGCACCACACTTGGAAATTTGCAAGATCTAGTACCTGCAGCATAACGAGTAGCAGTAGTAGTATTAGTAACTAATGTTTTCAATTTATACGTAATTAAAAACAAACAACACTTACTCGGGTTAATTTTCGTAATATCGGCTAAGCCTTGAAAATCACACGTGGCGCCGACCGATCTCATCTGAGCCCAATACGCGCTAAAAGCGTAGCTCGCTTCATGCCGTGGATCGGAACTATTGCACGCGCCGTTGGGTTTGATCGGATCGCACATGCCTTTTGTCTTCCCGTTGGCGCAAGCCCACAAACGAGCACCGGCCAACGCCGACAAATTGCCCACGGACTCCGGCTTCGCCACGCACCACAGCGTCACGTTGCTCCACGGCTCCGGCTCCGGCAGCGGCGGAAACTTGCGCCTCTTGCCGGAGAGATCTATCGGGTACACGTTCGTCCCGTTCGGGTACAGCAGCCCGAAGTGCCTTTCCGTCCCCGGGCCGGTTTTGTTGTTCTCGTTGAACAGAGCGAATATCATCACCGGGATCACGGAATGAGGCCGCTCCGGCGTCCCCCTCGCCGGCTTCTCCATGAACCACTTCACCAGGTTGCGGTTGTACGTGGCGGCGTTGTGGATGTTCGCGCCGATCTGGTCGAGGTCGCCGCCGTTCGGCCAGCCGGTCTCCGCCACGAAGAGGCGGATGTCAGGGTACCCGACGCGCTTCATCGCGTGGACGACGGCGTCGAGCATCTGCTCCAGGAGGTTGGTGTACATCAGGCCGGTGACCGGATCTGTGTACCTGAAGCTCGTCCGCTCGAGCAGGGCGTAGTTGAGGTCGATTTGGTGCGGCGCCGACGCCCAGGCGAAGTACGGGTAAGCATCGACGAAGAAATAGGATTTCGTCCGGTTCAGGAAGCTGAGGAGCGGTTTAATCACTTCTTCCCGGACCGTGGACCGGAACGTTCCGTTCGAAGGGGGGAAAGAGGACTCCAAGCAATCCATGGCGAGAGGGGTGCCGATTTTGATCTTCTGGAGACCGGAATTCTTCACGGCGATCCGGATTTTGCGCATCGCCGGAACGAGCTGGAACCAGGTGGAGTTCGGCTGGTTGCTGAGGATCTCGTTCCCGACCAATAGGTACCGGATTTTGGATTGATTGTAAAATTTGGCGACGTTTTCCCGCACCCAATCGTCGGCTAGGGTTTGGTTGTTGTAGATTTTGGGGATGAGCTGATTCGGGACCATAATCGAGATTTGGAGATCCGTTTTTCGGATCGATTCGATGATATCGCGGTTGGTTCCGTAGATTTTGATGCGTTTCGCCCCGAGCTTCTTGATGAGGTTAATGGAGTCGGAGGGTTTGGGGAGGTCGTTTCCGAGCTCGCCGTAGCAGACGCCGATTTTGGATTCCATTGCGCCATCTGCAAAATTTCAAAAAAGTAAATCAGTGAATGAAAATGGAAGTTTCGGAGACAGAGAAAAATGGACGACGAACTTACAGGAGGTTGAAGCTGATAGAGAAATGATCGAGATGAGAAGGAGAAATGGAGGTATGAGATCCATGGCTTTTAATGTTTCAGGTGTAGAGTATTTGAAAAAAGACGAAGAAGAAGGTAATGTTTATATAGATAATTTATTGATCATATCGTGTATTTAATGGCCATTACTTCATCTGCAACTAAGAGAGAGAGTGATGAACAGAGAAGCGTGTGTGGAACGTTGGGAAGAGGACGAGAAATATTATAAAAAAAATTAATAAAAAAAATATTTTTATCATTGTTATTTATGAGTAGAAACTCGAATATTGTCCATCAAATATTCAAATATAGGTGAAAAACCGGTCAAAGATTTTACTAATTAGTCAAGCTCAAGTACACTAATTGGAGGAGGACTTAGCAAACCATCCCTCATGCTCTCGATAAAAGTCTCATGCTTAGCGAACGAGACTAAACGAAATTAATAGACCGAATCATTTCGGAAGTTTTTAAAATCAATTGATAATAAAATGAAATACTCAATCTATTCCATAAAACAATACAAACCTTTTTTTTTTTATTGTTCATCCTTAACATACAAATGGAATATTTTTGTCTAAGTTTCTCTATGCATTATATTTATTTACTATTACTTTTTCAACAAAGTATTTTATTATTTATAAATCAATATTTATTATGGTTTATAAGATGGGAGTATTACTCTCAATAGCATATTAAACGTGGATACAATACACAATACACGTCGGGTGTGTAATTATGTGTATTTAATATAATAATATTAAATCAACGGTTAAGATTATATGGTGTAAACATGAGTAAGCACATAAAACCCTTATTATACTCCTACGTTTTCTTAATTTAAGGGCAAATTTCATGAAAGGAGTACGAGACAATTCAGAAATCAACATTACATTACTAAACAACTTAATTATCACATTATTATTCAACTCCATTATAAGGTAGAGTTTCATAGTGAGAGAAAGACGAGACAACGAAAATCCAAAAACAAGAAGTTCGTGAAACTGAAAACATTCAATATTAAAACACGATACAATCAAGAAGACCAAAATCTTCTCTTTTCTTCTGCATGGAATCACATAATATTCACGTACACTTAATAGATCGTCTTGCCCGAAAGATCAATCGGGTACACTTTTGACCCGTTCGGGTACATCAGCCCGAAGTGCCTCTCCGTCTCCAGCCCCGTTTTCTCGTTCTCGTCAAACAACGCAAATATCGTCACCGGCACAGCCACCCCCGGCCTCGCCGGCGTCCCCCTCCCCGTCGCGAACAGCCTCACCATGTTCCGGTTGTAGGCGGTGGCGTTGCCGGCGCCGGCACCGGCGGTGGCGTTGCCGGCGCCGGCACCGGCGCCGGCGCCGCCGGCGTTCGGCCATCCGGTCTCCGCCACGTAGAGGCGGACCTCCGACTAATATGTATCGGATTTTGGATTGGGGGTAGAATGGGAAGACGTTTGTTAGCACCCATTCGTCGGCTAGGGTTTGGTTGTCGTGGATGTCTGTGATGAGTTCGTTCGGGAGCATGATCGAGATTCGAAGGTCTGTGATTTCGATGGATTTGAGGATTGTGGAGTTTGTGCCGTAGATTTTGAAGCGGTTCGTGTTGAGGCTCTTGATTAGCTAGATGGAGGCTGGGATTGTGGGGAGATTGCTTCCGAGTTCGCCGAAGCAGACGTCGATCGCAGAGTCGTTTGCTTCGTCTGCAAGGAAATAAAAAAATTTAATCGATTTAACGAACGAAAATTATAGTTAACTAGTATCACTGCCCGTGCGATGCACGTGATTTATTTGTTTGAAATAATCTAAAATTTTATTTAATCTCCAACGTATTTTGGCCAAAAATTTATTAATAAACTAACAAATTATTTTATTTAATAATCGAACTCTCACTTAAATTTGTAAATTCGTATTAATCTCATTATTAACCGTTATTTCAATTATGAAATTTTTATTATTTTCAAAGGTCTGTTTGATGTAATTTATAGTATGTAAGCTTCTTGGGGCATAGCCGAGTGGTAAAGTCTATGGTAATTTTGGTATAATTCTCCGACGACCCAAAGTTCGAATCTCGGATATGAGAAATTTTCATTGAAATATTATGAAGCTAGTCATTGGATGAGACCTATTGACTCTCTCCCACGTGTCTGCTACCCGGGCACATCCTACCCGATCGAAAAACCTCTGATCTGATGGAAGAGAAGTTTCTCGTCTATGCATTTCTCGAGTGTCAAACGCATCCAACTAATACCTAGAGAAGTTTATCGTCTATGCATTTCTCGAGTGTCAAACGCATCCAACAAATACCTAAAACCGCTAGAGAAAAATCAAAATAAATGGAATAATTATAAATAGAAAAAATCAAAATAAAATGAAAATTTTATTTTATATCATAATCTTACTCTCACTATAATTTGTAGGGGTGAGCATGAGACGGAATTAGGGGAATCTCGTCCCGTCCTGATAATTTATATTCGAGTCGAGATCGAGACGGGATCTGGACCTCCCAAAATTTTAAATAAAATTATAAAATTAACAATAAAATTAAAAATTAAATTAAATTAAATATTATCAACTTATAAAATAATCAAAATACAATAAAAAAAATTAAATTTTTAAGAGAAATAAGTTAAATTATTCAATTTAAAATATTTTTTACAAATTTTAAAATATAAATATTTAAGTATTTTCAAAACAAATTATATAAAAAAATAAATTATTATGAGATTTGTGAAAATGTATTAATTAAGAAATAAATTTAATCGAAAGTGTGATTAATATTTTGATATTTATATCAATTTATGTGAAAACATAATATTTTTTATGTATATTAATAAATTTGCGGGACGGGACGGGATAAAATGGGATCGTCCCGATCCCATTCCGTCCCGATCTCATCTCGTCCCATTATGAAAAAAATAAATCGAGACGGGACAAAACGCGATTGCTATTTTTAAAATTAATCACATCTTATCTCGCTAACTAATTGTATCTCATTTTCAATGAAATAATAATAAAATTATGAAAATAAAGTATAAAATCTCATTATAAAAGATATTAATTTATTTGATTATTTTTAATATTTAAAAATTCGACACAATCATATTGATCTCACCTACAATTTAAGAAAATATAGAAAAAAGAGAGCAAGAGTCGAGAACCATGATTAAACTATGATGGGAGTAGGTCAAGGTCGAGAACCATAGCGGCTGCGGCCCGTACGTAATTAACTCATCAAAAATAGAACTTTAAAATAGAAAATGTTAATTAGAATTATATATTCCTAAACTGTGCAAATTTAAATTTACTGAATATAAAAACCTATCAAATAATTATATTAATATACAAATTTTGACTTAATAATTATATTATTATTTTTATTTATATTTATATTTAATATTATTGTTTTTATTTATAATTTATAGTGTGAACACAATAATATTAAACCTTTTTTATTGGTCCACGTGCCATGGAGAGATTCAGAAATTATATATGTATAGATGTAAAGCAAATTATTATTTATCTTTATTTTATTATTATGCTCTAATGATGACACTTAGTAATGTGTAAGCTTGCTTTTGACATTCGTAGGAAGAAAGTGTTTTTGCAATGTGGACATATAAAAATTATCAAGAAATAATAGAGAGAAATATTTCGCTCCAAATTATCATCTCCAAATAATAACAAATATTATTCATTAATTATTCAAAAATAAAAATAAAAATAGTAGATGACATGTGAAGATGAACGAACTTACGACAGGTTGAAGCCGATAGAGAAATGATGGAGAGGAGAAGGAGAAGGAGAAGCGAAGGTATCATGGTAGCCATGGTATTGACTTGTTAATGTTAGGTTTGAAGGAGAGTAAGAAGTTTGTATTTACTATTTATAATGCATTTGAGATCGAGATGCGGCATAGGCTGACGTTTGGAATAGTACCCGTGAATAAAAAATTACCATTGGTCCCACCAAAGTTTACACAATTTGTTATTGTAGACTTATAGTAGGTATTTTTTAGTTTTTGACCGAAAATTAAATGGTAAAATTGGTCTATACAAAAGCATTGCATACTTAATGTATAAAGAGTATTTAAATGCTAACTTATAAAGTAAAATATGTATAAAGCATTGGATGGGTAGAATTAAAATTATATTTTAGGTAAAAATACACAGAGAAATATGATTGATAAGTTTAAATATTACTACTACTATTTACTCTGTTCCAGAATAAATTTATCAATGTCTTTGGAAGTTTTCCTATTGAATTTTCAACTTAGTTTTGATTTATGTGTATCTATATTTGAATTGAATTAAGGACTTTTGACTTGTTACTCATCGATCATATATCACGTATGTAAATCCTTACTATTTTTTAATTTTTTACAAATTAATTTTGATTTACGTTGTATCTATATTTGAATTGAACTAATGACTTTTTACGTGGTACTTGATCATATCCATCTATCAATTTTTTTACAATTCTTTTAGTTGTGAAATATAGGACAATTATAACGCGTTTCAACTTAGCCATGTCGACGACATTCTTTGAACAATAGATTTGAAGTGTGAAGTCCTAACGCAAATCCTTTTTCACAATAAGTACCTTATTTGACCATCACATTTTAATGGGATTGGTGAGAAAGTCTTCATGAATAAAGATAGTTAAGGCGAGGTCATTAATGTCATTTTGTCATGGTTCTAAAAATCCCCGCCTAGCTCCGATTAATCTCCGCCTAGGCTCTAGGCTGTACTCGATCGCCTCGATTTTAGGCTCTAGGCCCCTAACCCGCCTAAGCGCCGCCTAAACCCGCTTTGGACCGGATAAGTTCAATTAATTTTGTCTTTACTTAATTAGACGGTTCTCGAGCAGATTTAATTGAACAATCAAATTAGATGCAAAT
Source organism: Euphrasia confusa (assembly GCA_954870475.1). Lineage (NCBI taxonomy): Eukaryota > Viridiplantae > Streptophyta > Magnoliopsida > Lamiales > Orobanchaceae > Euphrasia > Euphrasia confusa. The sequence continues at coordinate 486,191 of OX940965.1, forward strand.
CTTGATAAATCAAATAAAATAGATGATGTTATGATAAATTTTGAGGTACGACACCAAAATTTGAAAAAAATATTAAATATATAATGAAAATGATCTAAGTTTACAAACTATTTTTTATTATTTTACTATGTTAAACTTGTGATTAATACTATGTTTAGATTATTTATTGATTATTTTGTTAAAAATATTAATTTATTATGCATAGAAATATTTTTAAAATATTATATTAATTAATTAAATATAAAAAAGTAAAACGATTAATCCCCGCCTATTTCCCGATTAATCCCTCTAACGCTAGGTCCCTAATCACCACCCGACTAGGGACTAGCGACTTTTAGAACCTTGCATTGTAATGGTTAGGCTGAGATTGTGAAGCTTCCATAAAGTGTTGATTTTTGTGGCCCATCGTCTGAAAAAAGGGAAATTAATTTGACAATTTAGCCGTTGGAGATTTAATCATATTCATAGGGGTACTCCTACAACAATTAAATTAATAGTTTTTTCTTTATTTGAAAAGTAAATTTATATTAATTTAAAATAAAAAGTAAATCAATTAATTATTCTTTAGAAATGTGCATATTATTAAATACTATATGGGAAACATATCATTCTCAACAAATTAAATACCAAATTGATCATATTTTTTTTTCATAAATATCAATATGATCTCTCACTTCCATCATAATCCACAAGTACAACTAACCCATATATTGTCACGCATTTATGAATAAATATGACGATCACAAATTCTTAAGTTGTAATTATATATCATGCAATTTCGGACTACATTGATTTTACCTATCTTTAAATATTTTTCTTCAATTTAAACATTTTATTTCCTAGGATTTTAAAAATGCTTACTCCAAAAAATTGTCACATTTTATTCCTTCCCACCAAAAGTCCTTTTTCTTGCAATCTTTTATAATCCTTTTGGCAGAGGCATGCACATGCACGTGACTGCCTTTTTTTTTAATTAAAGCTTTTGTAACAGGTAAAAATTCCTTTTAGATATTCTTTTCACTTTCAACTTTCAAGTTTCACCCTATGAGAAAAGAAAGAGAATGTGCTATTGGGCTGAATGTGCGTGACTTTGCAATGTTAGTTGGGCTACCTTTATTCCAGGTTGGGCCGTTATTGGGCTGTGCAATTATTTTTACTGGGCCTGGACCCGTTCATGCTTTATTGTCACCTGCTGACATGTCAAACTCTGATTGGCAAAGAGACGCATTGCTTCGTTGGAGCTCCACCGCAGAAATACATAAAACCCCCAAACCAGCAGAAATAAAAATAATAAAACAATTATTCAGAATGTGGAAGATCAGCTTAGCAGCCACTGTTCTTCTCTTCGCGTTCATCACATTAGGTAAATCTAAATGCAAGTTGCTTCATGATTATTATGTTTCTGATTATTTTTTTAGGATTAATTTTCGTTTCTTCATAATGCGATCTTTTCTTATGGATCTGTTTATATATAGGATCGGCTAAGAAATCTGGGGATGTGACAGAGCTACAGATCGGTGTTAAGGTACTGATTTTTAATTTTATTTTTGGTTGAAGAAATTAAGATTTAATACTGTGTTATTTTCTGTTCAATTTAATATGTGAAATTTCTGAAATTAAATTGATTATTGATCTGTGGAATGTCAAATTTTTTCAGTCCCTATTGATTATCGATCTCTTGCACTTTTTCATACTGTTTTTCTGTTGTTTAGTTTCAAGCGATAACCGTATTCTTCCGTCTATTCTACAGCACAAGCCCGAGACCTGTGATGTTCAGGCTCACAAAGGAGACACAGTCAGTGTACACTACAGGGTACGCTTAGTTGCACTTTTTTTTATTGACCCAATCACACAGACGAACACACACTAATGTAGTGTTCTGAGTTCAGGGAAAACTTACAGATGGCACCGTGTTCGATTCCAGCTTTGAAAGAGGGGATCCAATCGATTTCCAGCTCGGTAGTGGACAAGTGATTAAAGGTCAGTACATTAAACACGTTTGCCATCTCACCTGGTTTGAACTGTCGTGAGATGTTCCCACTTTTGATATCGATTTAACTCGACAAAACTAATGTGGTTTTCAGACATCTCCCTTGACTATAAATCGAAACTATTGATCCGGATTGCATTTTTCCTTATTAAGATGAACATGTTGTTTTGCAGGGTGGGATCAAGGACTTCTAGGGATGTGTTTGGGAGAGAAGCGGAAGTTGAAAATCCCAGCTAAACTGGGTTATGGAGACCAAGGCTCTCCACCTACCATCCCAGGTAATCGACTTAATTTCATATGTTGCAATAGTCTTTGTATGATACAGTCTGTAGTATGATAATACTCGATTTACAAATGTCATATATCACGGGTGTCAGTTGGAGTTTATATCTGAAGTTATTTCTTTAGTATATCAAAATTATGTAGTATCAAATTATTTTTGCGTGTGCTGTGAATTGTAGAACTACCCTTTTTAGTAATAACATACTTCTAAGAATGCCGATAAGCTTATCCAGGTAAATTTTGAAAATCACAAATACCGAATCTATGCTAGTTTCTATATCATAAAAACTTCAAGGATATGTTTCAGCATTTCCAAGTTTAGTTTGAATGTGTTTTCTTTTGGTAATTAGACTAAATTTCAGAAGTATTGTTTGGTTTAAGCTCATGTCCTAGGAGTCGCAACTGACCATTTCATTGTACAATGTACATTTAACTTTGGCGCTTGCAGGTGGTGCAACACTCGTTTTTGACACTGAGCTGGTCGGAGTCAATGGGAAAAAATTGACCGATGGAAAATCAGAACTTTAAAACTAGAGGCTCTATGTTTTCTCTTGTTGTGTAAACGAAGAGAGCTAGAAATTGATTCGTGGTAGGAAGTAGGTTCGGGTTATTTGTTTTGCCGGTCTTTATAGGATATTCAACATCATTAAAAACCTCTCCATGATATGGACAACTATTATCCTTTTACATTTCAGTAGGTTCAACCTCCCTAAATTGGTCCTGATGTGGATGTATGAGTCTATGACTATGATTGAGAATGCAAACATTTTTCATTTATCATTGATTCATTGTTGGTTGGAAATAATTCATTTATCACTGTATCTTTCCTGATTTTCAATTGTTTGTGCACCAACAAGATCTCTATATTATTATGGATAACACATTAATTAAAATTATACATTTTTTATTCACATTTTTTTTTAATTTAAATTATTTTATTTTTTAACTTAAAATTATATTTTATTATTTAAATTAAAAATTATATTATTTTAATTCTCGTGTTTGAAATACTCTATTCTTTTGAAAGAACCGAATAGATTAATAAACAAATACTCTCTTTGTCTCATTAAAAATATTTTTTAGATGTCTCACAATAATACAAGAACATCTTAGAGTGAGTAAATAATTAACTTTTAAATTATTTTTACTCTTATTTTAATTACTTTACTTTTAAAATTTTAATATATTTTAACCAAAAATATTAATCTTTCTATTTTATAATAATAAAATAACGTTTCTTAAATAAATGCTTAACAATGATAAGATCCTTAAAAAAAATGAAATTAATATTTATTTTTTTCATTTTATTTACTTGGTTTTTTAATTTTACTTATAACTATTTTATTTTTTAATTTAAAAATATATTTATATGATTCACTTTTTATTAAAAAGATAATCAAAATATTAAAATTTTAATTTAAAAATATATTTATATGATTCACTTTCTACTGAAAATTAATCAAAATATCAAAAAATAACTTTTTTTAAAAAAAATTTCATCTTATGTTCAAGATGGAATAATATTTTTTAAATTTTATACCCAATTAAACCGGGCCACCGAGTTAATACGAACTATATTTCGATTTGAGCATCCAAACACGGCCTTATTATATCTCTGGAATAATCCCGAGTTATCCCACGCCTAAACCCTCGTAGAACTCTCTAGAACGCCTCAGCACTTATTAAAACTCCCCCACTCTCACGCTTTCTCTCCCATACAGTCTCTGTGAATCCGTAATCGCTTTTGTCTGCTTTAGATCTAATTTATTCCCGTTAAGCTCAGTAATTAACAATGGAGGACGATTTCGATATGCCGGCGGCCGGAGGACTCGACGAGGAGATGGATCTGCCCGATGGGAGCTACATGAAGGTCGGGGAGGAGAAGGAGATCGGAGAGGGTGGTCTGAAGAAGAAGCTCATCAAGGAAGGCGAAGGCTGGGAGACTCCGGATAATAGTGATGAGGTCGGAGGTAATAATTCACCAATTTTTTTCAACTGATTATGTTGAGCTGTGAATTCAGTTTGAAATATCCTTTTGATTGGGTTTGATGATTGAAGTGTAATTTGTGATTTATCTATAGTTCACTACACCGGGACGCTGCTCGACGGAACCAAGTTTGACTCGAGCCGTGACAGGGGCGAGCCTTTCACCTTCACTCTCGGCCAAGGTTAGGAAGCTTCTTTCCGATTCGTGTTCTGTTTTGTTTGTTTAATTATTGTGCATTTGGATTTGACTGTAATCGCATTAGTCCCCTGTAAAGATTCAATTTTTCAATGTGAGAATTGATATTCATCCATAGGATTTGATTGTAAAACTGAATGTACGATCTCTGAGCAGTTAATAATGCTTGTTGTGTGTTTACCTAAATCAGTCGAATTAAATACATACCAGTATTTGGTTGAATCTTGTTGATGTTGATAGTAGGAAAAGAACATCTTTTAAGTTTCCGATCCTGCGTTTGTGTATATTCACACTTACATTTCGTTTAGAAGAGCTTCTGTGTATATTTTCCTGATAGTACTGTGATATAATTGGCTGTGTGAAATGGATTATTGAACTTCTGTGAATTCTTGACTTTTGGTTGCAGGACAAGTCATCAAGGGATGGGACCTAGGCATCAAAACAATGAAGAAGGGCGAAAATGCCATCTTCACCATACCTGCTGAATTGGCATACGGAGCGTCAGGCTCGCCTCCCACTATCCCTCCTAATGCAACTCTGCAGTTTGACGTCGAGTTGTTGTCCTGGACCAGCGTCAAGGATATCTGCAAGGATGGTGGCATATTCAAAAAGATTCTCAAGGAAGGAGACAAATGGGAGAACCCGAAGGACGCTGATGATGTTCTTGGTATGCATATACGTCTTTTTAAAGGATTTGAGTGTTTTATGTGCTTTTTGATAAATTGTTATTAACTAAGGTATTTACTGTAATTTCAGTCAATTATGAAGCGAAACTGGAAGATGGAACTGTTGTTTCGAAAGGAGATGGTCTTGAATTCACTGTTCAAGATGGTATTTTTCCAATCTTTATTCCTCATTTTTGGGACTTATTTTTCTTTGATTCTTAATGTTGAGGTGATTTCTTTGATCAGGTCATTTCTGCCCTGCTCTATCGAAGGCAGTGAAAACAATGAAGAAAGGTGAAAAGGTCCTGCTTACTGTGAAGCCACTATGTAAGAAATTCTGTTGATTATCTCGGCCCAATAATGCCAAATTTATAATCTTGCCATGAATCTTTGCATCCTGACTTCCTCCTTTTGGTGCAGATGGGTTTGGTGAGAAAGGGAAACCAGCCTCTGGTAACGAAGGAGGTGTTCCACCCAATGCCAACTTGAATATAACTCTTGAGTTGTTATCCTGGAAGACTGTTTCTAATGTGACTGATGACAAGAAAGTTGTGAAAAAGATACTAAAAGAAGGGGAGGGATATGAGCGGCCGAACGAAGGAGCTGTCGTCAAATGTAATGTGCTTGTCAACACTCGCTAAATATTAACTTAGGAATAGCACTTGAAAGTATAATTATTTTAGTAGTGGATTTTAATGTGTAAAAATCTGATAATATTCTATTTTTTGGGCAGTGAAACTGGTTGGAAAGCTGGAAGATGGAACTGTTTTTGTTGAGAAAGGTCAAGGGGATGATGAGAACGATCTTTTCGAGTTCAAGACAGATGAAGGTATTATATATACACACGAGTTTAAATATTTCTTCACATATTGCTTCAAATGAATATTCCTAAACATGTGTTTTTTCCTGTTTTGAAATAGATCAAGTAATTGAGGGGTTGGACAGGGCTGTGATCACAATGAAAAAGGGAGAGGCAGCACTCTTGACTATTGCCCCAGAGTACGCATTTGGTTCATCCGTGTCAAAGCAAGAGTTGGCTACAGTTCCTGCAAACTCGACTGTCTACTATGAGGTCGAGCTTGTCTCGTTTGTCAAGGTTAGTTAATGGCAAGTGTTCATTTAGAAAATTTCATTTATGGCATTATCATACTAAAACAAGCTTTCGTGAATTATAATAAATGACAACCCTTTGTGGTTCAGGACAAGGAATCTTGGGATATGAGCACTGAGGAAAAAATTGAGGCTGCCGGCAAGAAGAAGGAAGAAGGGAATGCGTTGTTCAAAGGTGGAAAATATTTGAAAGCTTCCAAGAGATATGAGAAGGTAAGTTTCTTTGGGAGTATCGTCTTATTCTTCGTAAATGGTGTTAAAAGTTTTAACACGAATGAACTTCCAATCCAGGCTGCCAAACTTATCGAGTACGACACTTCTTTTAGCGAGGAGGAAAAGAAACAGTCTAAGGCCCTGAAGGTGTCTTGCAATTTGAACAATGCTGCTTGCAAGTTGAAATTGAAAGACTACAAGCAAGCAGAGAAACTTTGCACCAAGGTTTGCTTCGACTTTCGACTCGGATTTATACGTTAGTCGCATTAAGCGCTCCTTGGGTTCTTAATTTTAAATTTTCTCTTGAAGGTGTTGGAGCTTGAGAGTACAAATGTGAAGGCACTGTACAGAAGAGCTCAAGCACACATGAACTTGGCCGATTTGGATTTGGCTGAAATCGACATAAAGAAAGCTCTTGAAATCGATCCCAATAACAGGTACTCTTAAGAATTAAGAATTCAATCACTGCAAATGATGTATCTTGGGGCTATAGGTATCAGATTCATGTGTTTCATATTACGAACAGGGACGTGAAGCTTGAATACAAAAGTCTAAAGGAGAAAGTCAAGGAATTCAATAAGAAGGATGCTAAGTTTTACGGAAACATGTTCGCTAAAATGAATAAAATGCAGCCCTTCGACGCTAATGTAAGTTTTCTTTCAATTTTTTCCCATTATTGGTTTGTGGCCTTTTTGATGTGTACTGATTTTTGCATCCTTTTTTGATGTGATATACGGAGCAGAACACGGCGGCTAATGGAGCTGAACCCATGAGTATTGACAGCAAGGCATAGAAGACTATACTACCATGAGTATTGATCAATAATAAGAGTCTGGTTTTCTTGTACGTTTGTTTGACGAAATAGATTGTGATGTGTTGCAATTGATACTTCCTAGTTGACTTTTTGTCAAATGATTTTAAAAATATTGACTTTTTTCAATCGTCTACATTTTTGTATTAGCCAATACTTTTTTATGCTACTACTACTATACGTTAATAACTAGACAAAAATTAACTCCCAAAAACATAGCACAATGTTTATGTTCAAATAATCAAATATGAATTTAGGCTTTATCATTTTTGGACTGGAATTAATTAATTCAATTTATTGAAACTGTATTGATTTTTTAAATAATTTTATAAAAATATAAAAAATAAAATATTAAAAATGAGTGTAGTGATACTCATAACAAAAATACTCCATCTATGATCTATTCTCTAAAAATAGAGAGACGTTGACTAATTTTGCCTATTTTTATTTTTGGGGGATAGAGGGAGGATATACTTTCTAAAAAATATATCAAAAAATATATACTTCTTACAAAATAAAATATTGAAATGAAATAAAATATTAAAAATGAATTGAGAACTGAAATGAATTAAGAATAAAATATTGAAATGAAATAAAATATTAAAAATGAATTGAGAACTGAAATGAATTATAACAGGAGCCTTACTTTTAGATATAAGTATATAGGGGTGACAATTTCAAATATTCCAATCACTTTTAGATAAGTATATAGGGGTGACAATTTCAAATATTCCAATCCCGGAGTATATGTTTAGCACACAACACAACATTAAAATTTTGAATTGAATGAATCACGATGAATAAATTTAGATATTAAAATACAATCACTCTATCGTATACCTATGTGTATGGTAACTATCAAAATATAATATCTCTATCGTACACCTATGTGTATGATACACTGTACACCAAATTTTAGTTAAAATATAAAAAATATTCATTATAAAAATAAATAATTATCATTGAATAATAAAATTTTATCATTCTTAAAACCATCATTGCATAAAATATAAATTATCATATACTAAAATATTTATTATATATAAAAATAATTTTCATTAAAAAATTAATACTATGTTTATAATACTCCGTACACATAGATTTGCCATCAAAATATATCATCAATGATCAATGTGAATGTTTTTCTACAAAGATTTGAAAACACAAATAATTGTACATCTGTCAAATTACAACAATATATTCTTAAAAAAAAAAAGAAAATCTGAACCATATATCTGGGGAGGGAATTCAGCAACATCCCATAAAAAAAAAAAAAAAAAATCCTGCAACTATCTCTATGCACTATTTTCATGAACTAAATCTTTTCACTACACCAAAACCAATCTTGACCACCAATATACCAACAATTCATGCCTCCCCATATACAAATGATCGGGTAAATTCACCCGAACTAACTCACTTGTTCTCCAATGAGGTCGAGTCCCACAATCAGAAATGTGACCCCTTGGAACAAGAGGAAATAGAAATGAATCCCCTGAGCCGACATCAAGCTTCTCACCGAGGCAGTCAAAAGGATAAACGAGAGCGCGAGCTCCTTCCTATACAAACGGTTCCTCTTCTTTTTCCCGGCGATTTTCTTGCTCATCTCCAGCTTATTAAGCTCTGCCAGACCCGAATCCGAGTTCGACCTTGACACCCCGTTCTGAACCAACAACCCAGATTCATTTTCGGCGATTGCGAGAAGATCCGCCTCGGATGATCTTCCCGATTTCTTGGTTACAATCCATTCATAAGAGCTGCCCATTTGAAATAGACCAGAGATCATGGCGTTGAATTTGGTCACGGACATGGTGTTTTCAAACAGGAGGTAGGGGACGATAAACGGGAAGGATTGTGGAGACGGAAGGATGTTTAGAATGGAGACAAGCCCAGGGATGTAGCATACGACCCACGCAGGTAGTTGGGCTTCAGGAAGAAACATGGTCAAGGGGAGGATGATGCAGAATAGGGTGAAGGAGTAAAAGGGGAGGATGAGTTTTCGGAGGAGGAAGAAGAGGAATATTAGGTTCACTTTCTTCATGAAACTCACCTGAGAAATGTTGGACAGTATATATTAAAACCAGCTGAGCTTGAGTTGAAAGCACTGAGAAGTGATTAGAGATAACACTTATTTTTACTCTATTTGTGGCTTCAGTCCCTTTGGATTATCCCCAAAGGCTAAAACCGAGTTTTCAGTAAAGCACTAAACTAAGAATGGAAATGACAGTGTAGTTTTAATTTAAGGGTAAATTACAAAAAGTACCCTTGCCTAATTGTCCTACAAAAATTAAATATTTTCAAAGTACGAAACCTGAGATTCTATTGTCCTACATTTAACCTTCATAAGAAAAATAAAAAACATTCAAAATCCTCCAATACAGTTAGCCCTCAGGGTTATTTACTTATTTTTGTAATTTTGAAAGTGAGTTGTTTCCTTCTCTTCTTTCTTCTTTTTGTAATTAGGCTAAGCCTTTAGTGTTCATTTTGTGGTCATCCATAGTTTTATTAGATTTATGCATAGAAAAATCCTTTTTATATGCAGTATGTTCAAATTGGATGGGTAAAAAGTGATTTTGAAGTCTACAGCTAGGAGCCTAGAACAACCCTCCAATATGAAAGAAACATGGAACAGAGATGCTTAAAAGAAGGCAAATGCCTCAAAAAACTTGGATGAGTTGACTTGGTCATTTATATGGAAAATGTCAAGTTGTATTGAGTTACCCTATCCTTTTATAATTCTTACAAAATCATAAATAAATGCATCTAAACAGGGCCATTTGATAGTATAGATATATATTCAAGGGAAATTCTTGATAGTACGGAGATGGACATACAAAAAACCCAAGTTCAACTTCATTCATCTTTCATCGCTTTTAATTTTAGTGCGGGTTCTAACACCATCATTTTGATTGCTAACGAAATGTAAAAAAATCTCGCATACCTTTGCATATATTATGTCAAAAAAGCACAAGCGAAATAACTGCATGGGCCCCGAATGCCAGCGGTGTTGCTGCTTCTTGTATGCTTCATATGACTCGGGAAGTTCACATAAGCACTGCATACAGAAAAGCACGTCACATTATCAGATAGTTTACATATCAATATAAAAGTTGCGGACACCCTTAATCCTCCATCCTCTGGGTGCTAAAAAAAGGGCAGAGGGCTCTTTGTAATCTTTACGAGTACAAACCTTAACATCATTTAAATAAATGAATTTCCAGCCACACAAGTGAGCACGAACAGCAATATCCATGTCTTCGACAGTTGTCCTGTCCATCCAGCCACCACTGTCCTCTAGGGCTTGGATTCTCCAAACACCGGCGGTACCATTGAAACCAAAAAAGTTGAGGAACCACCCATTGACCTGTTGCTCAACCTCAAAATGAAAGGCCAGATTTATGTTCTGCAATCGGGTAAGCAGATTCTCTTCCCTGTTGACAAAAGCCCATCTAGTTTGCACCAATGCAAGGTCGTCTTTTCCCTTTAATATAAATGAATGATCAGCTAACACTTTATTATTCTTTCTACATCTTTTTTATGTTATTTCGTAAATTTTGCATATAGAGAAATTAGGTTTTATGTTAATATTAAAGAAACAGTTACTTTCGACATGTATTTCGTAATTTATTTTATAAGAGATCCCATATTACCTTAAAGTAAGGAATAGTGTTCTTCAGAAAATCTGGGGCTGGCTGGAAATCCGCATCAAAGATGGCTACAAACTCGTAATTCTTAACATAGTCACAAGTCATTGCGGATCTAAGGTTCCCTGCTTTATATCCCGTCCGAATAAGACGGTGTCTATAGATGATGTGCACGCCTCTGTGTTGCCATTTCTGTACTTCTGCCTTAATAAGAGATTGGACATCAGTATCATCAGAATCATCTAAGACTTGTACAAGCATCCTCTCCCTAGGCCAATCTTGGATACATACAGCTGCAATAGATTGCTGGTATACCTATGCCAGCATCAAGGGAAAAACAAGTCACTGAGAACTGTCAAATTATGAGTTATTTGTACATAACAATAAGGAGAAAAATGCACCAAAATGCCTGAGTAAGAACAAGAAGTAGCTATGCTTTCTCAATAACATGTCATATAGTCATATTTAATGTGCCAAAAAACAAGTTGTGGTTAAAGCTAGACATGAACTTCACGGAAAATTGTTAGTTAACTGGAGGTATGGAAATGGTTCAACGACAATAAATTATTCCAAATTTCCCATGATTACGCAGTGAAGAAAAAGGAAACGATAGAATTAAATGAAATAATTTTTATTTTATTAATGATAGTGAAATTATGTTTCCTTTTATGTTATAGAATGATCATGTCATTTGATATTTTCTTTACGTCAAACTTAAATAAGTGTGGCAGTGGTGACTTAAATGCATCAAACGTATTTAACAGGAGCCGAGCACAGGACCATGTCCGTGATATTCTTTGTGGATACTACTACTTTAAGCATAAATATTAGCATAATCATACATGCTCCATTCCAAACACCAAAGAAAGAAAGGAGCAGGATTACCACAAAGATATGCAAACAAATGAACAATTAACAAATTCCTTTTGTCCGTTATCAATAAATAAATATCATTAACTTTGTCTAAACTGAGATAGAATGTTACGTTGGCATTAAATTGAGATAGAAGTATATGTATATCCAAAACTTGCATCGACAAAATAGTCAAATAGTGATTTCTAGATTATGCTTATAAAAAGCATACCAGCTGTGGCACGCTACCCATCCAATAAGATGCCAATGTTAATCAATGCTCAAACCCGTGTCATATAACCGAACATGATATCATTTACCAATAAATGATTAACAGATACAGTGAATAATGCAGTTGCATCCCCGTGACAATCTATTAGAGCATAAGCTATCTACGTTTTAACTTCCCCTAAAGCCGAATATCGAGAGCAAATTAATTTCGTGTAGCAACCAAGCGTTCCGGAAATGCCATAAACATTTAGTTATCATACTAACCAACTTCATTTACTACCAAGCAAACAAGATTAACTCCAGTTAAAAGCCACATCCCACTTTCAAACAGTAAAAGACTCCATAAGCTTCCAGAAAACAGTTCAAAAATCTGAGAAGGGATTTGAGAGAAACCTACATCTTCTTACCTCCCTCTCGTTGCACATTGGTATCTGCACCAACACCATCGGATAATCGGAGACACTCGCGCCCCCATCCTCGGCATCCTGATTATAATCAGTCTCGGCCACAGGTCTCAACCCTCTGACCTTAATATAGAAGCAACCCAGCACCAAAACAAAGCGGTCCACCGACTGTATCAGGAACAACACGATACACACATTTGTCAAGCTCTGCAGCAAAGGCCCCAAATAATTCGCCCTAATTTCCAGCCATTTGGCGTAGATGTATTCTTCAGAGAACTCAACCCCAGCTTCCAAAGTGGGAGGGCTAAAATGCCACCCCCTGTAGTACGCGGCAAGTTCGACGAGGAGAAGGCAGACGCTGAGTATCAGGAAGAATTTGATGACCTTGTAGAACTTCGATTCGGAGCGAGAACCGCCGGGGGAGGTGGATATTCGTCGTCCGGCGGTGCGGACGAGGGAGGCGAGGGCTTTCGGAAGGTGAGCGAGCGTATGCGCGATTTGGTTCAGCTTGAGGAGGTAAATCCACGATAGCTGACGCGCGCTGCGCGAGCGGTCCTTCTCAGCCGCCGCCGCGACGGCGGATGATGTGGAGGTCGGGCTGTTGATGGTGACGGTGAGGAACCGGACGTCTTCGGATGCGGAAGAGGGGAGAGGGTCGTCAGCGTGGTCCTTCGATCGCTGCTTGTTCCACCATTCCTGAAACTCATAGTTAGGTGGACGAGACATGTAGTAGGCTGCGGCGGCGGCGGCGATCTGTGCGTGGGGAATTGTATCAATGGCGGAGCATCGCCGCACTGTGTGTGTTTGATCCGAGAAAAAGGGAAAGAAAAAATGTGGTGAAAGAGGTTAAAAAGGGAAAGCTAAATTTTACGAGTTTTTACAGAATTAAGAAACGTTATTTCAAATTAATTTATTTTATTTTAAAATTAATTTAAGGGCTTTTTAGAGAATGGTAAATTGTTGTAATTAAATATTAGTCTTTTCAAAATTGAAATAATCCGTTTAATATATTATTGATTATAATAAATTTTGCAAATAATAATAAAAATGATAGTTTATTTTGGTAAACATCAAAAAAATATTTAGTGATTTATTTTACAAATAAAGTAAATGTGGTATAAAAAAACATTTAGTGATTTATTTTATAAAAAGCTATTAACCAATAATTGTAAAAAGACTATAAAAATTTAAACTTTCAAAACTTTTTTAAGAATTTTATTATACTTCCAAACTTTTCATTTACAATATTTAACAATTAAATCTATAATAAATTTTGCAATTTACTCGAAATAATTCATTAAAATTTTAAAATTTTAATATATTTAATAAAAAAAATATTATACTATAAATATATATATATATATATATATATAAATAAATAAAATTATTTTTTAAAACAAATATTTTTATTTATTTAATAATTAAAAAAATAAAATTTGGAGTAAAATGCAATTTTATCAAAGTTTTGAGGGTAAATTGATTTTACTAAACGTTTTGTATGTTAAAGCGCAATTTTTACAAAATATCGGGGTAACACCGGGTTAAATGGTTGAATGATTTTATCCCCTTTTGGGAAAGACCTGATTTTCAGAAACCCTAAACTGATCTCTGAAGACGATAATCGCAGCATTCGAAACTTTATGCTCTGACCGATCGATATGTGTTCGCGTTGAAGACGATAACTACTTTTTCCGTTGAAGTGGGGCCCTTTGATTTACGCTTCCGAACAGGTCAGATCCTATTCCATTGCTTCGAATCGATGGTTTTAGGTTAAAGTTCACGTTTTTATTTAGTTATTTAATTTCTATTAGGTGCAATGGTTTTATTTATTGCGAAAGTAGTTTACTCCGGTGAAGGAGCCGCCGTCTCGTTCGATAAAAAATTGAGTTATCCGGAGCTGTGCGATAAGATTCGTGTGCGATTTCCCCAATTACAGAACGTTTCTTTTCGCCTGAAATACACCGTGCACCCCGACCCCACCGTTTTTCAACTCGAAGACGAAGCCGATATAAAGCTGTTATTCCTTACCCTGGGTCGTTGCGAATCCGATTTTGTCGATATCGATGTACACCCATATGCTTCGACTGTGAACGTTGAGGATGAGAGCGATTCGCTCGAAGCAAACGAGCATCTCGGGTGCATTACTCCTTGTGAGGATGCAGAGCTAAACGATTGTGTATCTAATGGTTTGCTCGAAGCAAACGAGCATATCGAGTGCATTACGCCTCCTGACGATGCCGAGATAAATGATTGTGGATCTATTGGTTTGCTCGAAGCAAATGAGGATGTCAGGTGCATTAAGGCTCGTGAGGATGCCGAGATAAATGATTGTGGATCTATTGGTTTGCTCGAAGCAAACGAGGATGTCGGGTGCATTAGGGCTCCTGAGGAGGCCGAGCTTAATGATTGTGGATCGAGTGGTTGGAAGCATTACATTGTGAGCAAAGGTCAGGTTTTCGAAGGAGGGGTGAAGGAATTCAGGGTGAAGCTTCGTATGTATGCTATTGAGGTCGGGTTCGAGTACACGCTCGTGACGAATAAAGCTCATCGGGTGATGGCCATTTGCAAGAAAGCATCGGAGGGTTGTAACTGGTGTGTGAAGGCAACGTTGCGCAGGTATTTATCCTTTTGATTCTATCAAGTGCGTAGGGTTTTTTTTTTTTTTTTTTGGTTTAATAATATCCATTGTGTCTTGTTTTTTTGGTTATTTTATTTTTGATTTTTTTGGTCTCTTGTTCGAATTAGGCACAATGGCTTTTTTGTCATCTATTCTCTGTTCAACGAACACACCTGTTTTTCGGTTGTTCGGGACCGAAAGAGTAAGATGATGTCCAGTGTAATTGTGAAAGAGGTGATTCTTGACAAACTTCGCGACAATCCGAATTCAAAGGCCATTGAAATTCAACAAGATATTAAGCAGAATTTCGGTTTAGACATTCCATATCATACGGTTTGGTATGGAACAAAACTAGCCAAAAAAGCGGTTCTTGGTGTTGATGCGTAATTTTCTTATATATCGTGAACATGAAATAGTTTTGGAGAGCACACGTGTGAAGATAATCCTGTTTCTCGTGTGCATCGTACAGTGCTTTTAATGTGTTCTTCGTATTGATGTTATATTCGTCACAAACAGGCTAGTATAGGTGATGCTTATTTGGATCTTTATTTTGTGTCACAAACAGGCTGGTATGTGACTAATGTCAGTATGCTTTGTTAATTTAACTATGAGTTGAATCTGATGTATTGCACATTGTTAGTCCTGTATTACTTTAATAATACTCCAAACATGTTTTTTGTAATAAATAAATTAATAAAATGTTATATTAAAACCATACAGATAATGACATTAAATAATTGCACCAACATTAAATATTATGAAGGTTTGTCCTGTGGTTCGACCTGTTGGCTCTCTCGCACAGGGGTCTGCTACTCGGGCACATTTCTCGATTTACATCATACCCGATCGAGGGACCTTCGATCGGGTTGGGGTGAAGTTTCTCGTCTCTCCTCATAAAAAAAAATTAATTGCACCAACATACTCACTTTACATAATAAAATATAAATTATTGTTCCAGAAAAATAGTATGTACTTCACATTTGTATTTTGGGGAAAAGTTGAACATAATGCAAATAAAATTGTAAAAATATAATTTTATTTAAGAAAAAAAAATAGTCACTCGGACTCCATCATAAATACAAAAGGCCTGGTGTGTTATTCTTTGATTTGGGTTGGGTTTTGATTTCACAAATTTCATCCCATTGGACTTGTGATAGCCCACCACACTTTCATAACTAAAAAGAGGCCCAACTATTAACTTTTCATGTTGATATTTAAGCACTGTGTATTACAAAAGGTGCTTAATTGTCAAAAATTAATAAGTGAAATAAAAAGAGTCTTTAAATTAGTTTAATATATTAAAATGAAATAAATATAATAAAATAATTAAAATTTCAACATGGGTCACGAATATACAGTCAAAAAATATTTAATTAGCATATCAATACTGTAACACCCGATTACGTTTCTTAAATAAATTCTTAAGTTAGTATTTTTTCTAAAAATACTGAAAAATAAAATTTATATGTTTATTTATATAATTTCATATAAACTAATTAAATTTGACTAAATAAAGTTTAATGAATATTAAGATTAGTTAATTTGACTATTATTATTATAAATATTTAGTATTAAAATAAATTAAGTAACAAGTTGGTAGTCAACATCTCCTAATATTTCTCTAATGAATCTAAACAAACTTTTAGGAAACCCTACGCGTCTCCCAAATATATCCACTCTTCTTCGGGGATTACTTCACAGAAAGAAGCAGCGTCATCGATACCGCGAACCGAAGTCACGACGACTACCACCTACCGTCGTAGTAGGCACCCCGAGATTCTCGTCGAAAGGTTTCCTCCGGCCGATCCCACACAAGACGAAGCCCTGTCGCCGCTGCTCCTCCACCCTCCGACGAGATCCCCGGTTTCTCCCTCGTGTGATATCCTCTCGCCATCACTGAAAACCGACAGCCGCTGGCCGCCAACCACCGTGAAAGAAAACCAAGATCGATCGCTGCCGCACGAGCCGACGACCACAATCATCCAAGGTCGACATCTCATCCTCCGAGTGCCGTCCGTCTTCATCGAATTTGGGTCGACGCCGCTGCCCTATATCTCTCAATCTCTCTGAGTCGAGCATACGGAAGACTTGAGGTTTGACTTGCGAATTTAGAAGAGGACTTGAACATAGGATTCACGAATAGTAACACGCACGCTACAAGAGGTAGGGACTTCTTATCCTTTACTCATGACTTATGTTATGCTTATGTGCGTATGTGTATTTATGTGAATGAACTATGTGATAATGTGTCGATAATTAAATGATTGATGGATATCATGTTTATATGTGTGCTAGTTGAGATGTCGACTTGGTATGATATATGAGAATCCACATGTAATATGTTATATGCTATTGCCACGTGTACGACACGTGTAATATGTTATATGTTACTGGCACGTGTACTATGCTCAAATGATATGCTTAAATGACATGCTATGAAAACAAGGTTCACACGTAGACAGGGGTGACAACAAGGTCCGTCCGTAGGCAGGGACGGCAATATGTGAAAATTATATGTTTACATGTTTAGTTATGTCATAGTATGTTTATGTGAATTAACTGTCTACGTTCTTCATGTGATTATAAATGCCATGTATTCATGATATGATTCATGATTTTAAGATAAGTGATTTCTGCTGAGCACGTTGAGCTCACCCCAATCAACGACATTTTTTTTAAGTACGAACGGAGAGACTTCGAGGGGAATAACGAGGATGCGGTAATGTGACACATGTATTTATTTAAAAATATGTTTACGTGGAATTTAAAGCTCAATTTTGTTTACTAAATGTTTAAATTGCTATTTTTAAATTTTCCGAAAGTTTTATTTCTCTGAAAAATGAAGTTTATTTTACGTAATCCCCACATTTAACTATTTATTTTGAAATAAATTATTTTATCTTAAAAGCTTCCGCTATATATTTTACAAAATGAAAATCGGAGCAATACAGTCACCAAACAATCATAATTTTGCATATTTGTAATATTTAAAAAAGTTTAATTTTTTAAAATAATTATATATCAATATTTCTTTGTGTACATTTGGTTTCATTTTATTTTTTTTACTTCAATGGAATTTGTTTGTCAACAACAATATTACTGGGCCATGAGTATTATTATTACTACCTAATTATTGGACTACTCGTCCTATAATTACTCATGTTATTTAGCTGGATTAGGCCGAACAACAAAGGTTTTGTTCACAAGGAAAAATGACACCTTAACAAGTAAATTTAACTAATTGTGAACTAATAAGGAGTATTTTTAAAGGGTGCGCGCTCCCTCAAATTTTATTTTATGTCTATTTTTTATATTAATTTTATAATAATATTTAAAAATTTGAATATCAATAATAATTTTTGTTTGATTTTCAATTAAATTTTTATTAATTTCAATAATTATTATAAAATTATTTAAATAGCAGCTAAATTATACTATGGATTAATTTGTTATTTTTTGACTAATAAACATTAATAAATTAAATTATTATTATTTTTAAATAGTTTAAATAGTTATTCTTTGTTTATTATAATATTAATAAATATTTGTGTTTAAATTTATATTTCTCATGTCTCATAAAAGTATTCACGTTTATTTTTTAAAAATGTTTTATAATAAAATGTACGTGATTGATTAAATTATAAATACAATAAATTGCACTATTTATTAAATTATAATAAAACTGTGTTTATTGTAATATTAATATATATTTGAGTTTAAATTTATATTTTTTATATCTTATAAAAGTATTCATGTTTACTTATTTTTTTGAAATGTTTTATAATAAAATACATGTGATTCGTTATATTACAATAAAATTCACAAAAATTGCACCTTATTTATTAAATTATAATAAAATACATATAAATTACATGTGATTTATTATATTTATGTTATAAAATTATAATAAAATGCAATTCTTGATTTATTAATTTACATTAAATATGAACATTATTACACACAACAAAGCGACACAATTATTTTTAAAATTTCTTCTAATGTATACAAGATACAATGTACTACTAAAAAATAATACCTATATTTTTTTTATTATTTTACTTTTAATACATAAGTTTTGTTCCCCTAATTTTATATACTCCACATGAGGACAAATTATATTAAACCTAAACACACTTTTTTGTTGCAAAGACGACATAGTTTCGTCAAAGTAAATGTCCACAAAAGTTATGAAATCAATTAAAAAATAAAACGTATTTAGACAAATCGCAACAATATATATAATCAGATCAAAATCGAAATTATTATAGAGCATACAATAATTGGTAACATCGGTAAATAGTTAAAAAAAAAAAGTAAATATGAATGTGACATAAAACAAATTAAAGGTTAATATAATTTTTAAACCACAATTTTTTACCTCGTTTGCAAAATAAGTCAAACTTTTTTAATGTTGCAAAATAAACAATAATTTTTATTGTTATTTGCAAAATTAATTATAAATAATATATTAATTATAAATAAATTCAAATATTATAAAATTTATGATTTATTTTGCAAAGTTAAAAAAGTTAGATTTATTTTGTAAATGGAGTAAAGGTGGTGATTTTAGATGTTGTTAACCCTAAAACAAATACTCTATCCTATTTTTTTTATAAGACTTACCAAGCTTTAACGCAAGTATTAAGAAAATATTTAATTTCAATTAATATTTATTAAAAAAATAAAATGTTAAAAATAATAAAATGTGATTGGTGGAGAAAAAAAACATGTGCATAAAAAATTAAAAAAATATATAAATTAATGTTATTACATCATTTAATAAAGCTAAAACGTCTTATAAAATAAAAATAATTAAAACTCTTAAACGACTTATAAAAAAAGAGGAGGGAGTATAAAAAAATGTACTCCGTAGTAATTTGATTAATTGGTTCTGATATTTGTCTCCTCAAATGGGACTAAAAAAAGTACTATTAAAATTTTACCGACATAGATTATGTTGTGAATAATTACTACAAAAACTTTTTTTACCATTATTAATTACCTTAAAATGTACAAAGGTTTCTTAGACATTAAGGGAACTTCCGAGGGCAAAATTGTAAAATGTATTGTTTAATTGTAGATCCAACTGCCATACAACATTTTCTTGCATGATTGTGTATTATTTAGTGTAATCACTTTTTTCAATTATAGAATAATATTATGTTGTTTAACGCTTATACACACAAAAGATCATTTCAAAGAATCTTTCATATATTTAATTAAGTCATTTTGATCAATAATGGACCCTCGTTTAAATTAAAATAATTCAAATCAAAAAACTTTTTTTTTTGTTCTTTAAATAAATGGTTTTCACTAACCAACCTTCATCAAATGATTAATCTATCTTGAAGGCCATCTTGTCATACCCTCCAAAGATCCCACTCTTTTACTTTGATTTGAAATCGAAAATGCGTGATTGTGATTTCACATCTGTGCAGAAGGACGAAATAGGAATATTCAAATTATTTAAAAATTTAATGTAAAACAACTTACAAGTGAAACTTTTTACTCAACATATTAATGAATTTTTTTATAACTAGTAAAATAAAATCTAAGGACCCTCTTCATGGAAATGGGGCAGATAATATGGACTCCACCCAATAAAAGGAATTTATTTAGTGTCATTATCATTTTGTGTTAAGACTTTGAAAAGACGAAAGTGTCCCCACCCTTACAGCTGGTTACAACATAACTATATCATCTAACAACAAAATGCAATTTATTTGACTGTAATAATAATATTTTGATGGACATTCAAAAAGTACAATAATAATAATAATGTTGATTTTGATAATGTTAATCTCAGTTACAAATTTCTCATTTTTTTTTCATGAAACTATAGTGAAATATCGTACTTTCCTATATATTACAGAAATTGAAAAATAAAAATAACAATAAACTACAAGACTCATCTATGTACACCAAGTTATTTATCGTCTTTCGTCTTCCGCGCGGCTATCTTTTTCACATTTCGACTTTCATGTTGGAGATTTGATTAGGTACTGAAAATACAAATCGTACGTAAGGACGGACGACGTACTAATATTAATCGAGTTTTTCAGCTATCGAAGGGCATTTCAGTCATTTTACCTGGAAACTGGACTGGATTGTGAACGAACCCCATTTGAACGATGCTCTGCAGATCATCCTCGTTGAATGAAGAGAACTGCCACGATGAATCCGGGATCAAGATTACGAAAATTAATTGCAAACTTGACCCTTGGGATTGACCTAATTGCGCTAAAACCCCCAAGAATCATTCAAAACTACAGTTTGTTTGTTTTCGTTTTACCTGAGAAAGAGTTTCATTAAATGTTCCGTCTTGGCTCATTGGACGGCTGGAAGCGGTTGTACTATTGTGCTGTAGCTGTTGTACATTCTGCTGATGATGATAGAATGCTGGTGAAGAGGAGGTATCCAAAGGGTACATTTGTTGGGGCAGATTGATTGCATTTTGCTGAAATAACTGTGTAATTACAAAATGGACCCCATACAAATCATTATTTATGAGGAAATAAAATCGAGAAAAAATGGTTAATTGCATAAGCGCACCGCTAGAGTAAATTAATTTCACTTACGTCCTTGGAGAGCAAGTTTTCCATGTTGAAATCCAAGCCCGCCGGGGTCACCGATGATAATTTCATCGACAAAAACTAAAAATAAAAAGTAAAAAAATTGTTAACAGAAAAAAAAGTCAAAAGATAATTTGTTGTTTTATGTAATCTTACCTCGACCTGGCGTTGTAACGACTGAACGTAATTAATGATTTCATCGAGCATCAGTGCTTTTCCGGTCACCTGACAACCGAAAATAAAAAAATTCAGGGGTCTTTTCGTAATTGAGCAAAAGTTTAGGGGTCCCTTTTGCAATTAAGTAAAATCTTGTGCATACCTTGTTGCAACCTGGTACAAGATCCTGGAGTAGCTTCATCCTCTCGCTGATTTTCTCACGACGTACCTAAACAATAATAATAATAATCGGCGGTCAGAAAATGAAATTTAAGTAAGTTCTTGAAAAAACGAAGTGTCGAACTAAAAAAGAAGCTGAAGTTAGAATTCTCACTCTTTCGGCTAGACTATGGCTATCGGTGGCTTGGCCCCTTCTAGCTCTGACATGGATATAATCCTTCGGTGGCTCGGGTGGCTTTTGATTCCCCTGTCGTTTTTCGCTTTCCTCGTTTGAACCCCCTCGCGTTTCTTCCTCCGTTTTCGCAGTCTCTGTCGACTTGGAACGCTTTGCGATTTCATTTTCACCCCTTCCAACTCCCTGGATTAATAATCCAGTCCCTTGAAAATTAGACTTAATTGTGGAAGAATCGAATTTAGGGGCATTTTTACAAATATTCCTATATTGAGGGGTCAAAACAGAAAATTGGAAGAATATGAGGGGTACTTTGTAATTAGACTAAAAGTAGGGATAGTTTGGTAATTAGATTATTTCCATTTTCACTAAAATCCCCCAAAAAACAACTTTCATTGAATTATATAGAACCCAGAATCCAGATCATGCATTTGCAATTAGATTAAAATAAGGGGCGCCTTTAGTAATTAACTCAAAATACCGGGGTGAAAATCGCACTGAGCAAGTGTTTACCTTAGCTGAATTCTTCCCTCTGGAAACCACCTTTCTCTTCCGGGAGTTCATCTCGTTCGAGACCTTGGAACCTGTTTCTCCGCTCGGGATTTGCTCGGAAACAGAGGACTCTTCGTTCGAAGAATTAGCATTTGACCCCGACAATTTACTATATTTCTTCTCAGACCCCAAAACAACCCAATTATTATTATTATTATTTCTGGGAATTTCCATCTGTTTAATCGGCGATCCACCTTGCTTGAGAGCGGGGCTGCTCAAAACACGGGATAATTTTCCGTTCCCCGTCAACGGCGAATCGGATCTAATCCCCAATTCGGCGTTTCCGTTAAAGCTCCGGCTGCCGAAGCAGGAAAACTTCGCGGCCCTCTCCGCGAATCCCGGATCGGCGGCGAGCGACGGAGCTAGGGTTCCCGAAATCCCCAAATTGGCGGCGTTCGTCTGGTGATCGAGCGCCGGAAAAGTCAACTTGCTATCGGGCGAAGCTAGAGAGCTGCCGCAATCGCTGGCGAAGGCGGCGGAGCAGCTCCCGATGCCAATGCCGCCGCCGAGTTTCCCGATCAGCTCGCGGAGGGCGAACACGTCGTTCGACATGCCCGCGGAATCGAAATGCGGGAACTGGCCGGAGTCGTTGGGCTCGAAGATGGATTGATCGGACGCGGTCCACGGCGAGATTCCGGCGTCCATAAAGTAATCTTTATCCATTAGAATCAAAAAAAGGAAAATTTAGAGAGAGGGAAATTCCTCTTTTCTGAGGTTGGGAATCTTAATGTTCTTCTTCTTCAAATATAGAAGATACATATACATACACGCATATGTATGTATATAGAGACAGAGTAATCACTGTAAAAGTAAGAATGAAAATGAAGATGGAGGGGGGAAAATGTGTGTGGGGGCAAAAAAGGAAAAGTAGAAAAAAAAAAAAAAAAGGAAAAAAGAGCAGAGTGAAAAAAGGTAGGGTGGTGATGAAGTTATATAGCTGAAAAAGTAAAATAATAATTTTGACTTTTTTTCTGTATTTATATTTATTTTCTTAATTTTCTTCACAAATGAAATACACGCCGTATTTATAAGCACGTATGTATGTACGTACACAACTGCCGTGTTTGATGTTGCAAAATTATATAATTATATTTAATTTAATTTAATTTAATTTTAATTTATTTAAAATCGATTTGAGATATTAAAATCTTGACAAATGTATTTTTATACTCCTCTCTCAAGATAATTCACATATACTCTTTTTTTTTATTTAATGATCACAATTAATTTGTAATTTACAAAAAAAGTTTGACAATTAAAAAATAATAAAAAAAGTATTTGAGCCATTCACAATAATTGATATGCCTAAAAAAAATATTCTAATTTTAAAATATAATTTTACACTATTTTATTTACATATTTTTTTAATTTTGTTCACAATTATTTTATTTTTCACTTTAAAAATATATTTTTATTCTTTATTTTTTGTATAAAAAAATAATATTACAAGAAAGAACAATTAAATGTGGATTTAATCTAAAAAAACATAATCTTAATTATATTTAGAATATCCACATTTTCTATTCTTGGGCATTTAAATTCAATTCAATTTGACAAATCAAAAGTTTAGAAAATAGACACAAAAAATTAGTACTTAATATATAAACCACACAATTTATTCTTGAAAATCAAATATATGTCACACTTTATTTATTTACTTGACCATTTTTCGTATATAATATGTTATCTTGTTGTCTATGCCTGTGACATTATGTCAATTTATATAATTATAAAATATGTACAACTTTAAGAATCATAACAAAAATTATTGGGAATTCCTCATTTTAGGTTGCCTTTATTATTAATTTTCTTTCTATATTAATAAAGATTGCACGCTTCATTTTGAATCAAAAGGGTCTCTTTCTCAAAGATTTCTTCTGTCTCCATCTTTTCCCATTGACCTGAAAATCTGGCTTTTTACAAATTAAAACGATACAAAACAACACTCATTTCATTCAATTATAAATACAAATAAATTAAAATTAATATAATTAATTAGGACATGCATTTAGCAAGATATGGCTCGATTTCGATCTCTACTAATCTCGTTTGTTAGCACACGATACAAAAAAAGATTACACTTAAAGGAAAAACGAGCTGAGAAATATGTATGCTTAAACAAATGTTATGATCGTATTTTCAATATACTGCAATCGTTGTATCGACTTGCAAACTTTGTACGACACCAATAGAATCGCGGCTATGGTGAATTAGCGATCATATCGCGAACTTAATGAGTTTTGTGTTGTTTATAGCCATTTATATAGTAAACCAAATTAATAATTAAAATACTATTTTCTTTGTCTCATATTAGTTGTTCCATTATTTTTTTAAATAACAAAATAGATGGAACAACTGAGGAAGTAGAAGTAGTTCATTGCATGGAGGAAGAAAATAAAAGTGAGTGTCAGATATACAAATGGGCCTTTGAATGTGTTAACGGGCTTAATTTCGATTTGGTCACAGCCCACTTCACTAAGTGGGCCTTTCGCATAGTAGTACTCATTTCGTTTCTTGCACATACATATATATATATATAAAATGTTAAATTTTGAATTATATAAAATAAATGTATATAATGTGTAACTAAATAAAGTGGTTTGTTTAAGTTAGAGAAATTATTTTATAAATTTAAATAAATGTATTTTGTAAAAATAAAATTGATAAATAAATTATTTTGTGTAATTAATTGAGACAAAAAAAAAATTAAGTGAACAAACAAATATCTCTTTTCAAGAAATTATACATATTTTTATTGTAAATTACAAATTAATTGTCCTTCATTTTTTGAAAGGAACGTAATATTATATTTATACTCAATGATGGGAGTCAAGAGACCATGCCTCATTGAGTGGTTGGGGGTAATTAAGTCATAGTGGTAAACTAAATAAATAAAACAATAACAAGTGTGAATTTAATAATTTGGTATTTAATTTCCCATGTATGTGTGGGTTAAGGACTTAAGGTAAAGTTAATAAATTTGATTGTTTTAATAAATTTTATAATAATCTTAAACTTACATACGCACAATATATTTTATGAATATGCATATATTTTTTGTATTTTTGTATACTTGTGTTAAATTTAATCTAATTAATTTTTTGAATTATTTATCTAATGAGAAATTATTTATACTAATTATTAATTCGTTTTTGACATTAAATATGCATACAATGTTACAATCATACTCCATGTTGCAATAAATAATTGTGCAACGATCATTAAACAAAATAAAATAAAATAGTGAGCTGCAAAATGCACAACGTGACATCATGTATATGTCATGGCTATGTAAATGTTATACTACTATTGTCCCGGACTAATGATTCTTAATTTTTTGTAAATTACAAAGGACCGGTGAATATTAGTCCGAGATATTCTTTATAATTACAAATTAAGGACCGATGACTATTAGTTCGGGATGGAATAGTATTAATTACTCCCTCTCTTCCATAATAGTTGCACTATTTTCCTTTTTGGAATTTTTCATAATAGTTGATATACCCAAAAAAATAAAATAAATATTATTACTTTTTCATTATAAAATACAATTTATTCATACTTTATCAATTTACTTTTTAAACTATACTCACAACTTGTTATAAACTCAAAGAATATCCGATTATAATGTTCTTCATGAACATATGATATTATTTCAGGAATATCAGATTATATGTTCTTCGGGAACATATTATTTTTGTGAAGAAGAGAGAAGAAGTAGATATATTTATAATTATTAATGAATATAAACAAACATATAAATTCTTGCCTTGGAGTTCGGATCTTGGATGAGTAGAACTTCGATGAAGAACGCGGTTGAGCTTTTCGTGCTGATAACGTGTTATAAACTCAAGAGAAATCGAGAGAGAATAATAGAGTATAAAGAGAGACAATATGAGAGAAGAATATAATTGTTGTGAATTGTTGTCTTCATTCATATGGGGAGACCCCTTTATATAGGATACAATCTGGGGTTTCTGACTTAGCCAACAAGTCATTCACTATAATATAATAATATTCATAACACTCCCCCTTGAATGACTATTTACAGGATTGCTGCCTCGTTAAAACCTTGTCAGGAAAACCCAGTGGGACAAAACCTGAGCGAAGGAAAAAGAGTACAACTTGAAGTAATATCATATGATATTCATGAACTTCTTCATAAATTGCTCATGTTGAAGCAATTAAAATTTTGATTTTCCTGAAAAACATTATAATATGATATCTTGAAGTAATATCAAATTAATTATGCGTAAGTTCCTGAAGAACATTACAATATGATATTCTTAAAGTAATATCACATTAATTATGCTTAGTAAATCGATTAAATTTTTAATGTTCCTGAAGAACATGATATGATATCAAAACTAAATGTTCCTGAAGAACATGATATGATATTTCTGACGAAATTTCAAAATTAAATGTTCCTGAAGAACATCGTGATATGATATTCTTGTAGAAATATCAATATCAAATTGATTATGAGTATATACTAATAATCTCGAATAATATTTTTGAAAATTCACCGTAAAAGAAATATACGATCACCCGAAGTTGTTCGTACTATAGCTTTGTGGAAATATGTAAAAGAAAAATACGATCACCCGAAGTTGGTCGTGCTACCAAAACATAGTACGAAGCCGGACTCACAAGTTTGAGTCACATTATAATTTGATATCCTGAAGTAATATCAAATCAATTATTTTTAATATATCAAATTAAATTTACCATATAAGTTTTAAATGATCCGAAAGAACATTATGATATGATATTTATGAATAAATATCAAAATTAAATTTTAAATGTTCTTAGAGAACATCATGATATGATATTCCCGCAGAAATATAAAATCAAATTGCTTATGGTGTAGCAATTAAACTTTAAATATTTTAAATCGATATTAATATTTATAAGAAATAATGCAAAATATTCTTGAAAGAATATTTTTATTGGTTGCTCCTGAAGAAGCAAACTTCAAACATTAAATGTTTTAATAAAGTTACATCTCATGATACTCATAGTGAAACGTCAAATCGATTGTTCTCTTGAAACAATGATTATATGAATTATCCATGAAGGATATCTTTTTAAAATCGAGAACAAATGTACTATGTAGGTACTCATGGAATATCGAAAAAGTCGATTCCAATTAAATGTAATTTCTGAAAAAATTATATTTTGAAATTTATTTTGATCCCCGAAGGATATTGATAAATATATTGTATCCCCGAAGGATGATTGGTAAAAATATTGTATCCCCGAAAGATCATTGGTAAATATATTATTATGCATGACATACTAAGAGTGAGCTCCGGAAGAGCTTTACTAATTATCCCCACGAGTAATACAAATGTACTTAAAAATTAAGATGCATATCATGATTATTAATAAGTGCGTGGAAATGAATCAAACATTTCCCATCTGCGAATTATTTTTATATATGCAAGTTATATTCACCATTAAAATGTATTTTTATAAACGGGCATAATAGAAAAAAAAAGTATATTAAATATCTCGAGCCCATGCCACGATCCAGAAGATCGGTTTATAGCAATTATGTTGAGTTGCATATTTAACGAAGATCATTTTCCGGCATTAGGGGGAGATAAGAATATAAAAGTTATAAATGCCGAGAAATATTATTGAAAGAAAACGATCTTTAATTCTAGATCCACGCACCAATCAATTGAACCCGAAGTTCATTAAAATAAGTGACTTGCAATATTCAGCAAGTAATCTGCCAAATTAATGAAGGTGTGACAAAATCACATATATTTGTGATAAATAAACTATAAGAGTTCAAATACCAAAGAGATCAACTCAAATGTTGATATACGCCTGAAGCGTAGTAGATCGATCTGAAAATATAAAATAAATCCGCGGAAATACAAAGAAATTAAGTCACTCTCAAAATCTCCTGAAGAGAGTTAGATAGAAATCCCATTGAAAAAGTATGTGCACATGATAATAGAAAATCGTGGGATTGCGGAACAACCAAATTAAATATTTTGGGAAATGATGAGAGATTTGGTTGATAGAATGAATTGTCATCAACATGGAAAAAGTCGTCAACGACATATTTGCCTCAAGAGTTGCTCTAGAAAATTTGGATCCAAAACTTAAATCAATAATAGTGTGTCGGCAGCACTCAAAGAAATAGAAATGAGCAATTGAGGCTGAGCATAACTCGCTAAATAAAGATATATTTTGACTCTATAATACACATCTCAAAATATTATCCCAGAAGGATATATGTGGGTGTTCGTAAGAAAAACGAATAATGATGTGGTGAGATATAAAAGCGAGATTAGTTGCTCAAGAGTTTTTCGCAGAAACTCGATATTTTTAAGGATGACATTAAGTTCCGCTACCTTATACTTCTGGCAGCAACAACGATAAATATAAATATGCATGAATGTATGATCTGACCATGTAAAAGTCATTAGAAAGATACATACATGAAAATCCTTGATAGATTTTAAAATCCTGATATGAAAGGAAATGAAAATCAGAGCATGTAAAATATCATATTACATATGCCATTATGAACAAAAATGATATTGAATATAAGGTCCCGAAGACCAGTGATTGGTCCCGAAGACCAGTGATTGCACTCTTTTTTCCTCTACTAAGTTTTTCCCACGTGGTTTTCTTAGTTAAAGGTTTTTAACGAGACAATCACCACAATATAAATGTGAATGTCATGTACTCTTTTCCTCGAGTATTTTTTCCTACAAGGTTTTATAACGAGGTTTTTAACGAGGCATGTACATCACTCGATAATAATTAATGGGGATATCAGAATGTTCTATATGAGTTTGTTTTCGAGATAAACTGAGGTATTGAACCTGAAGTTCAAATGATTGTGAATTGAAGTTCACATTATTGTTCATTTGTCAAGAAATGTATATTGAACACTAGATGCATTTAATATACTCCAGAAGAGTTACCGGCCGGTTATAGCAATTGCGAATGCTCTAGTCAATATAGATGTCTGGTAAAGGCATGTCCCTGAAGGACGAAAAATATACAATAATACAAATGAATATGAAACTCGACAACTCGAAGGTTGGGTCCTGAAGACCAAAATGTATATTTGAATAACTAAGTTTTTCCTATATGGTTTTATTAGTTATATACAGGTCTTAATGAGATTGATTGATCACCAATAATTTTCAAAAAGTCAAAGATCTTCGGTGATTACAATCAGGGGGAACAAGTTGTACTCTTTTTTCTTCGCTCAGATTTTGTCCCACTGGGTTTTCCTGGCAAGGTTTTAACGAGGCAGCAATCCTGTAAATAGTCATTCAAGGAGGAGTGTTATGAATATTATTATATTATAGTGAATGACTTGTTGGCTAAGTCAGAAACCCTAGATTGTATCCTATATAAAGGGGTCTCCCCATATGAATGAAAACAACAATTCACAACAATTATATTCTTCTCTCATATTGTCTCTCTTTATACTCTATTATTCTCTCTCGATTTCTCTTGAGTTTATAACACAACTACATTTATTTTCAATTTAAAAATACATTAAATCTATTATTTTTTGGTCAAAAAGTAAAAAAAAACTACATTTTTCTTAATTTTCTTGCCAAAAAAAATGTTACTCCCTCCTTCCCCCAACACAGTGCATAGAGAAACTTACACGTGGATTAAGAAAAAGTAAGTTTTTGTGTGTTTTATAATATAAAGTGAGGGTATAATATGTATTGATGTGTAAGTAATAAAGTAGTTAGTTGAAAAAGTAGTGGTATAAAGGTAAATAAATGTGTATTGAGAGGATAAAGTTGTGAAAAGATATTCCATTTATGGAATGTGCACTATTTTAAGGGATGAACTAAAAAGGAAAGTATGCATTGTTTTAAGGGATAGAGGGAGTACATGTTTAGTGAAAAGAATGGAGTAAATTATTACGGTTAGTAGTAGTAGCATATGATTTTTATAATTGAATTATGTGGCTCTACAATTGAGATAATAGTGTTCGTGCATATTGACTTTATTTGTAACACTAGCTGGACTATACGTGTATGTGTATCGTTTTGTTTTGTTTTCAAGAAAGAAGATAGATTTATTAATTGATTGCCCATGGAAAATGATTTATTAACAAATACTACTAAGATACGCACGATTTAATTTATACAAATCATTAGTCTCATATATATTTCCAATATTTTTAAAGTTAATTATAAAGATTCTGGAAAACAGATGGGTAATTGTTCAATATATATGTAAGGATAATAAATATTACTTCCGTTCTAAATTTATATGCATTGGATCTTTTTTTTCCGATAAAAGTTAATTACATAAAAAATAAAAAATTTGTATGATACTGCATAAAAGATGAATTTCTCACCACATCACATAGACTAGTTTTCCAACAAATCAAACTAACCATATACCAATAAAGAAATGTAAATTTTAAATTTTTTATGCGGTGGTTGAATAAAATTTTAAAAGAAAGTGAAAAAAATAAAAGTAAAATTATATTTTAAAATAAGAAAATATAAAAAATTTATTTAATTTTTAAAAGTGTGCATTAAATTGTGATATCCAAAAAAAGGAGATTGTGCATAATTAATTTAGTTGGTAGAGAGATATTATTATTTTTTATTTCATACTGAAATCGTGAAACTACTGAGACTCTGAGAGTAGTAGTATAATTTATTAACTGACCAAAAATCGTGAAACTTGAACTATTCAAACTGAAAATTAAAGTTGTAAAACATGTCGGTAAATTGAAATTTTTATACACCAATAATCCTTTAGCCAACCACACGTGAAATTGTATTCACCAATCATTGACCATCTTTTTTCATTTATTTTATTTTATTTCACAACCCTAGTTAATACTTTAATAGACAATTAATTAGATGTGTGTATTCAAACAAGTTTAGTTACCGAGGGTCAATAAAAAAGGTGAACTTTAGAAATACATGGTACAAAAAGTGGGTGATTTTTATTTTAAATTTGTTGTAAGAGGAATGGGTCTATAAAACAGTAATATTTAATTTATTTAGTTAATATTATATGACTTACTTACATATATAAATTTGTCGTATTATGCAAGTATAAACACAACAAAAAATAAAAGTTATACCTCCCCCTACACCTTATCAATAATCAAATAAAATTTGTATGCGATTCAAAGAAGATTTCACTGCTGAATTAAAATTTTGGAGTGTAATCATCCGAATTTTAGTATAATACTGAATGTATGGATCAATTGAAATCGTACTTTTCTACTCAATTGGTAGTTGGTATTCAACCTTGAAGATTGATATATAAACGTAGTTTTTTTTTTTCTCTTTATTTGAGAAAGAATCGAAAAATTATTGTGGATAATGTCGTTGATCAAATTTTAAGAGTGCTATTAAAGTTCGTTAGAATTTAAGATAAAATCTATATGAATTTTAGGATAAAATTTTTTAAATAAAATAAAAAATAACAATGATTCATATTTTTATTTTTGTTATGCAAAGAAAAGAAAGTGTACTGAAAATTTTTAATTACAGTATAAATCTAAAATTTAATTTGTTTTTCTTTTTGAATTGTTAACAGAAAATACACTAGTCTATCCAAATTTCACATGCATGCATGTAAGAATGAATATTATTTTTAATATATTATATATGTACAAGTATATATTATAATACACGCACACACATATATACAATGTGAATATGTCATGGGGTACGTACTGAAAATTTATTATATATCAACTTTTAAATATATTCATCCTATAAACTCAAATCGTCTAATTCGTCTTTTTAATTAACTAAACTCTTGGGTTAAAATTAGGTCAAAGACAAAGCTCCACAAAAACAGAAATGTTGTTTCCCAATACATATTAATACTAGTATTAATTACTACACAGAAATTAACTATTATTTATGAAGCTGTTAAATTAATATATGAATCTGTCGTGTAATATACACTAACTTCATTAATTAACAATGAAATTTATTAATATAATTAGGGATTAGCTAAGGTCTGCTTAGCGTGACCATGTTAAGGAATAATCATTGGACCTTAACAAACAAATATATTTAATTGCAAAAAATATCATTTATATATAAATGTGTCAGACGGTATTTAAATTTTTAAAAAAAAATAGTATATATCAAAAGCCCGCAATAGAACGTCGGCCGGAATGGGCTAGCCCACTCACCATATATAATTACAAACCCAAATACGAGGCCGATGATAACAGTGGCCCAGACTAACACACTTGAAAAAGGCTAAAATTTAAAATAGACTGGCCCTAATTAGTGTTTCCGTTAATGGGCCTAGAACTGTTGTCCATGGCCGTTGGATTCAGAATCTCATAGCCCCATCCGACGGCCAAAACAGGATATCTTATATTACACGTGGACTACATGTAGCTAATTTGCGCCGTGTCATGCTTTCCACGCAACGTGCATTTGCCGCGTAAACTGACAGAGCACAACACGACAAAAACGATAATCGTACTAATTTCATTTCATTTCATTTTCACCGAAATACAAAAACAAAAAATCATCTCGTGCTGGCAACACCAACCGGCCGCCATCTCCGGCCGCCACGAATCCCACGGCGCGGCACTGAACGGCGCTGTAGCTCGTTCTCGCCGGCAACAGGTTCGTCGTCCGGCGGTACGACCCGAGCCACTTATTCTGCATGAACCGGTGCTTCCTCCACGGCGGCAGGTGGAGCCCCGCGCTCCTCAGGGACCGCCTCGCGGCGGCGCTCGCCGCCTTCAGAATCCGCTTCAGATCCGCGCTCTTCCCGACGAAAACCGCCGGCAACCGCCCGAGGAAGCGCTCGTACGAGCCCGTCGGCCTCGCGATCTCGAACTCCGGCGCGAATTCCAGATCCACGAAGTACCTGGCGCCGCCGCCGCCGTCCGATATCACGTCGATGAACTCGTGGCTCCCGGCGGTGATTCCGCCGGAGCTCTCCCACTTCGTCTTGCACACCGCCGCGTTGTAGCCGCGGCTCCTCAGATACGCCGCCACGCTCCGCCGCAGGATCCGCGCTTCCAATTTCCCGCCGGGAAACGCGCGCAGCGCGTGGGAAACGTGACTCTCGAGCGCGCTCCTGTACTCGTCCGTCGCATCGAAGACCGCCACGATCGGCTCGGCTGAATCTGGGTTCCCGGCGCTAGAATCGACGATCGAAAACTGGTCACGGTCGGAACCGGAGTCGTTGTTCTCCGTCGCCGCTAAATCTCCGCCATCGTCGTCGAAGAAAACGAGCTCGGATAGGCTGGAATCCGTGACGTCATCGAATGCTTCGGCGCTGTGTTCGCTCCCGCTGCTGACGTAATACGGGTCGACCCGACCCTTTCCGATGATCCGAGCCCTCGCTTCGTCGTCCAACGGGTCAGTCACTCTCTTCGTTCTGAAACCAAACATCCTTTCGATTTTTCTCGAAATTAAATATAGAAAATTGTGATTCTGTTAAGCTTACTTAAAAAAAAGCCAAAATGTTTGTACTTAATAAATGGGATAAGCAGAGGAATTTTACAAAGGAATATACCGTAAAAAAGAAACTGATTTTATTGGGAAAATAAAATAAAATATAGTAATAATAAATGGAGACTGAGAAAAGTATATACCTGAGTGTATCCTTAAATAATGAATCACTGTCTAGCTAGAGCATATCCTTTCGGTTGTTCCGTCCGTACTCCATTGCACACGTGGATGTGTGTGATTGGACCATACCGGATGCTTACGTGGCTGATGCAGCACGAGGGAGGCGCGTGCAGGCACGTTTGGAGGGGGTGAGAAAATCTTAATTGCACGCTCGGCCGCGGGCAGAAGTACGGAAGTCCCTTCTAATATACTCGCCTTCCAAAATCTGATACTAACAATTGCATAATATAAAATTTCGAATTGTTCAAAAAATTGAACTTAATATCTATATTAGTAAATTGAATATACTACGTATTCTCCCATAATTTTCTCTATTTCAAAACATCAATATTTCCTAGTGTCTCAAATCTAAATAATCCAATGGAGGAAATGCATGTCTTTATCCTTTAGGCTTTATCCTTTGTTAAACTCTCATTAAAAAAAACAAAGTGGATCAGCCCAATGGGCCAGGCCTATGAAAATCAACGAGTTGAAGTCTACTCAAAATACCCAGCCCATTAACCTTTTCATTGGGTATATCCAGAGGTTAAGACTTCTATTGGGCCTTTTCGGCCGAACATTTCTATGAATGAAAATAGTCTTAAACTATTTACACCTCCTCTTTTACTTTCAACACATTTCTTTATAAATTATTTACACTTCCTCTTTTACTTTCAACACGCCCATGATTTCTTTACCCCTCTATTAAATATATTAAAATATGATGCATTAATAAAATCATCCTCCAGAGGTTGCTAGAGTGTCCGAACATATTCATAGGAATTCATGAATCCTCTTTTCATCTTGATATGTCGGTGGTGGAGTAAATTAGATGTAATTAATTACTCTCTCCATCTTTATAGTGCACACTTTCTATTTTTGTCTATCCCTTAAAACAGTGCACATTCCATAAATGGAAGGTCTTTTCACAACTTTATCCTCTCAATACACATTTATTTACCTTTAAACCACTACTTTTTCAACTACTTACTTTATTACTTACACATCAATACCTATTATACCCCTACTTTATATTATTAAACACATAAAAAATCATTTTTTCTTAATCGTGCGATTTTCTCTATGCACTATCTTGGGGATAGAAGGAGTAATTACTAGAACCCTCCACTAAGTTCTCTAGGCCCCTAGTAATTTTAAGTCGGTGGATTATTTTAGTGATAGCTAGAAACTTCTCTAGCTGGGATGCACTAAGTATAAATAGCATACTACTCCAATCTTTGTACTCATCCGAAAATTGTAACACAGCCACTCTAAGAGCATCTCCAACCGATACAAAAACCTATTTTGGAGTATAATAGATGCTCCAACCGATACCAAAACATAAACCTATTATAGGTTTTTATGGTGGGACCCACCAAAAATACTTAAATTTACGTCTAACGTAAACACAAACCAAAAACTATTCATTATTTATAAAATAATCTTTTTTTTTTATAAATTAATAAAAATGACTCATTAATCTTTTTTGTTTCTTATTTAATATTTTTTGTAATGTAATATTTTTAAATAATCATATCATTAATAATTAAAACAAATTATTTAATAAAAAAATAAATATCATAATATGAAATATAATTAAATATTAAATATTTAATTGATAATAAAAATAAAATAAAATAAAATACTTAAAATAAAATGCTACTAATTACAAAAATAAATAAATTATGAATCACAACAACAAAATTGATCGATAAGCAAGTAAATTGAAAATAATATTTATTAAATTTTTTTGATGTCAAAAGTTATGTGGTTAAATAGTAAATTTATAAAGATGTTGGTTATGTATAAAAATAGTATAAATAATTATATAAAAAGAATATTTAAAGAATATTTTTTAAGTTTGAATATTGGTATTTCGGTTGGAGTCAAATTACTGTAAACTTAAACTTAAACTTATTTTGTGTTTAAGTTTTGGTTTCTCGGTTGGAGATGGTCTAATAAAAATTCTCATTTTCTAATATATTCCCTTCTAAAATATTTCTAACAAAATTACTATTACCTCCGTCCCATTTTTATAGTCACACTTTCTTTGTTATTTGTGAAGAAAGTGTGACTATTGTCTTTGGACAGAGGTAGTATAATTAACTCACCCCCACTTATTACCTATATTGCCCTCCTATGCAAAAAATACATTACTAACCATCCTCTACGGTCTCTACCTTATTGTCTACCTATTTTTTTTTTCCCTTCAGATTAGATTTATCTCTTTTTTTCTTCATATGAGATATATTAATTCGTAAGATTTTTGAGTAATCTACCAATACATTAATAAAGGATTGAATTTTGAGAGCAATTCTACCAAGAAACATGGATCAAATTTCGAAAAGTAAGTAATTTTTTTTTGTTTCGATTTATTTATTTTGGTGTTTATGTGGTGAGTATTTAAGTTTTTCTTGTCGTTTTTATTTATGATTTGGGATAAAATGAACTTAAAAAGGATTAAATGAGACCCAAATTGAGATTTAGGGTTCTTATGTTTCAAGCTTGATTGACTGAAAATATGGTTTTCGTTCGACCATATTGGTCGACCCAACTGGTTATAATGTGTTTTTGCTGAAACAAATTTTTTCCAGAGTGGTAATATGCATTCAAAATTTGATTTTGTAGTTTGTGTTTATTGTATTGTATTTATATAATTGTTGATTAAAAGTCGAATGAATTAGCTGTAACGTTTAACAGGGATGCAAGTAAAACACGATGGCCGATGAAGCTAACAACATAGTAGATGAAGATGAATACACTGATTCAGAATTTATATTGCCTAACCCTCCATTGCTGGAAACTTTCCAAAGTCACGTGTCGAACTTATTAATTATCGATGGACACCTTCCAAAATAACAATGGTGTGATCAAAAGCATCATCAGCGGCATCGAGTTCATGCCCTGGGACGATCAACTGTTTAATTTGTCACCGGCGGAAACGATCATGGCGTGATCCTTTGGACTGAAAAAGACGAGGACTCGTGGGAACAGAAGGCATGCACTTCATGGTAATTATCACTCGTCAGCTGTGAACGAGTGATAAATCAGTCAGCTCGAGAGTAGCGAATCACAGTCAGCTCTCATAAATCAGTCGTGACACCATTGTTATTTTTATGGTGATTTTATTTAAATATTTGTAGTTGAATTTGAATGATTATTTGTGTAACATTTGGATGAATTTGACGAAATTTTAATGAATTATGTTGTTTTTAGAATTTATGATTTGTAAGTATATACTATACTATGAATATTGATTGTTTATGTACTGTATTACAAAAAAGTGAGGAAATTAAACATTTTTTTTGTTTAATGATTCGTAGCCAAGTTTAACAATAGGTTGTTGAAAGATATTTTGCTGTAGATTTTTTCACAAGAATATAATAATATAATATAATTAATATGAGAATTATAAAATACGAGTATATAATAATATATTGTGATTATCATGAAAAGGGGTGTATTTAGTAAAGAAGTAAATATAAGAGTAATATGAATATTTTACGTGTGCATACAAAAAAATAAAAGTGATGTAAAGTAAAAGTGGAAATGTAAATAGTGAAAATAACATATCTTCACCTTTATGAATAATTGAATATTCGAGTGATGACTGAATAGTGATTAATTAAACATGACATCAAAACCAAGATTCAAATCATTAAAACACACAATTCATTTATGTCGGAGTTGGGCGAATATCATTAGGGTAAAGGGTGTTCGTTTCTGAGTGTCCTTCTTATTATTTTCATGTGTAACAGAATTAATATTTAATATAACATAATCTTAAAAAAAAATAAAAAAAAATCGGTGTCTCCCCGTACTTCCATCTGCCTCATCCCATGTTTTTCCGCAAAACCCCAAAAACAGCAACACATGCTCCTCTGAATAGAAGACAGCATGGGCCCATTGGGCCTGCGTGGCGGCCCACCGCCACCTCACCCAAGTTGCTGGGGATAGTGATTGGGCCGCCTGCAAATTAGGGCCTCGCACATCGCAATAATTGCGTGGCAGCAACTGATTTATAGACACACACATTCCAGTTCCCGCCAAAAAAAACAGCACTCTCACTCGCAACAAACAACTCACAACTTACAACTAGTCAGAAGAACCATCTCTCGCTAGTTATCTCGTTTTAGTATTTTTTATTCATTCCTTCACGTTCACGATTAATAGACACATTTATTTTTTGTAAACGTGCAGTCTGCGACGAATTATCGATCATTTTTTATCGATGGATATTGGTGATGTCGGTTAAATTTGAAAATGAATTACGAATGAGTTTTTTTGCATCATAGGCCATAGGTTTTTCCAATACCCAATCAATTAGTGAGTCTTTTTATAAAGGTGTGGCATTAGAGACTTTTAATTTTCGGTTACGGAAAATGCGGTGTTCCCATTTCACCACTTTTTGCTCATCTTTTACAGTTCCTTTTTTACCTAATGTTGGTAAGAATGCAAATCGATTAGCTTGTTAAAGTGATCGATGAGGAAAAACGTACTCAATCTATTAAAATTAGTTGACACACTTTATTTATTAGTTAAAAAATTAAAAAATAATAGTATTTTTTAAATTTTCGTTTTCAACCAAATGTGTTAACTTTTGCTCTAAAAATAGTGTGTAATTTATTCGTTTCATAATAACAAAATCAATTTTTTAAATAGAGACTCATTTTACAATAATAAAACTTAAAAAAAAAATTACTTTTTTATTTTAAAATGCAATTTTTCTTTCTATTTTATTATGTATTTTTCTCAATTTTACTCGCAAGTTAAATTAATTAGGTGAAATCACGTAAGTTAAAGTGTATATAATGTATATAATTATTTGATTTAATTAAATTAATTTGGTGAAATCACATAAGTTAAAGTGTCTATGTCACCCACATTTATTGTTAGCGTTTGAAATTACTCCTAAAAGGTTGTTTGACTTGTCAACTCAATCAATGGCAATGTCGGCTTCATTTTTCTAGTTACTCCATTTTATTTTTCTTATTTTTGTACAAAGTAAATTTTAAAATGTAAAAAATGCGTATTGTATTTGTATTGTATCTAAAAGAACTCATACGACAAACATTTCAAAATTCACCTAGCTCTTTCCAAAAAAAAACATGATACGAAAACCGTGCAACGTAACAAAATCGAAACTCGACTCAAACTATCCGAGAATAACTTTGGATCGTGATTCTAAAATTCATAATTGGCAACACGACTGAAAAATGGATCTGAATTAATCCAAATATATGGTCAACCCTCCAAAGATCTCGTGCACATATTCATACGTGGACTAATCTAAATATTGAACATGTTCATTTTTATTTTATTCTTTCATCTTAAATAAAATAAAATAAAATTACAACGCGCTATCTATCTATCGTGTTACAGTAACATATTTAAAAACTAAATTATGTGATTTTCAAATAATATGATTAATTCAATTTAGACATGTTAGAATATGTGACACGTGTCATCCGATCACAATAATAGTACACATGTCTCATTCCATCCGTCCCACATGCTAGATAGTACACTAGATTATTAAGACCTTGCCTACCTCATTTAATTAATTTTAAAATTTATTTCAATTTTTGATTTTAATTAAAAATAATAATAACACACAAATTTTATTTTGAAACATTTTTTTCTCTATAAATAAAGTAATTGACACAATTGTAGTTTTTTTAGATAATTTTTATCTATAAATATTCGACTATAAACTCGTTATTTACTTGATTTGCAAATGATGAAATTGAAATTAAGTTGTTTTACCAAAAGTCTAAATAACATCAATACACATTGCAGATTTTATTCCAAAATTTTACTCGAGAATCGAATTTTATTTATGGAGCGTATATCTAACATTAATAAAATCGAATTACTATTATGTTTATGATTTTATAAATGAAGTATTTATTATTGTTTTTAATATTATTTAAAATTATAAATATTGTTGCCAGCTGTACGGCCATAGATCACCATACTGGTGTGGGACCCATCCATCTCTCTCTCACACACACGCACTGTTAAACTCATCTACACACTCCCCCTCTTCACTCCCCATTCTTATTCCACAATTCACTCACCGAAATTAAATAAAATTAAAAAAAATAAAAAAATAACTGAAAATAAAATCCATGAGGATTTCTTCAGCACGATAACGATAATCTCGGAAATCGTGTAGTTTAGAGGGAGGCAGGATATCCGCGCACCGGAATTTCAGCGATGGCGAAGAGTAGCGTGCTCGAAGGGGATCCGGCGGCGGCGGCGGCGGCGAAGTCCGTGGAATTGAAGAAAGAGTTGCAGAGATTGATGAAGGCGATTCTAGACGAGGACGACGTTGATCTGGAGGCGATCGACAGAGCGCTGCTCGCGCTGAAGGAATTGAAATCGAAGAAAACGGTTTCCGCGAAGGTTCGCCGTAATCCGGACGCGGATTGTGCGCCGGTGCCTGAGGAATTCAAATGCCCTCTCTCCAAGGAGCTCATGCGAGATCCCGTCATAATTTCCACCGGACAGGTTATCTTCCTTACTGAACTGTGAATTTGTATGATTTCTTGAGATTTTCGATATGGTTTTCGCGAGGGTATGGTTTCCAGAAATTGGGGGAAAATATTATCATGATTCGAATGTTTGTTGATGAGTGATTGAATTTTCCACGATTTTTCACAGAGTTATACGGAGTAATTCGTAGTTCTTTCGTTTTTCAATTTGTATGATTCGTGTTCATAATTTGCAGACTTACGAGCGAGGTATGATTCAGAAATGGCTGAACTCCGGCAACAGAACTTGCCCGCAGACCCAACAAGTCCTCTCTCACACCACCCTCACCCCCAACCACCTAATCCGCCAGATCACAGTGCAATGGTGCAACAGCCATGGCGTGAGTTTACCGGACCCAGCCCAATACAACCGAGACGAAAACCCGACTCAGGACGAGAAAGATAAGTTCCGTTCCCTCCTTGCAAAAATCTCATCTCCGCCATTACCCGAGCAGAAGGATGCTGCAAAACAGCTACGACTCCTCACCAAAAGAAACCCTTCCTATCGTGCCCTGTTTGGAGAGTCCCCCGACTCCATACCCGAGCTTTTATCCCCTCTCTCTCGCGAGAACGAGGCCCACCTGGACCTGCAAGAGGACCTAATCACCACACTCTTGAATGTCTCCATTCACGACTCCAACAAAAAGCTGGTGGCTGAAACACCTAACGTGATCGGACTTCTGATAAACGCGCTGAGAAAATCAGGGACGATCGAGACAAGGAGCAACGCTTCGGCTGCCCTGTTCACGCTATCTGCTCTCGACTCGAACAAGGAGTTGATTGGGAAATCGGGCGCGTTGAAGCCGCTGATCGAGCTGTTAGATGAGGGGCACCCGTCTGCCATGAAGGATGCTGCATCTGCAATTTTCAATCTGTGTATCACTCATGAGAATAAGGTGAGGGCCGTTAGAGATGGGGCAGTGCGTGTGATTCTTGAAAAGATCGCGGTCGGGACCCATGTGAATGAGCTGTTGTCGATTCTGGCTATGCTCTCGACCAATCAGAAGGCTGTGGATGAGATGGGGGATATGGATGTGGTTCCTTGCTTGCTCAAAATAATCAGGGAGACTGATTGTGGCCGTAATCAAGAGAATTGTGTCGCTATCTTGCATACAGTGTGTTTCAACGACCGGACAAAGTGGAGGGAGGTGAGGGAGGAAGAGGATGTTAACCGCACGATATCCAAGGTTGCGAAGAACGGGACCTCGAGGGCTAAGAGGAAAGCCAGTGGGATTCTGGAGAGGCTGAATAGGTCCTTCAATCTTACGCACACCGCGTGATTCCTGTAAATTCGACTCTATGCTCTTCTTCTTCGTTTTTTGTGTGTGTGGGAACGAAATCGAGGTATCATGTTGGTTATTGAATTTGGTCTGTCTTGTGTACATATGTTCTACTACTTCCCATGACTTGAGTAAGGTTTTGATCTTGAATTGCATCTGATTGTGAATAATAAGGATTGAAAGCTTTGAAGATGTTATGTCAATTCTATAGCTACTTTTTTGTGATGGTTCCATTATTTGAGTTTGTGATTTGATTTGGGCACATGTGGTTTGGTTTAGGTTTTTAGTTGAATCATTAAATTCTTGTTTTGGATTTTTGTGGGAAGGTTAGTAAGTATACTTGCTTTCATGGTGTGTCTCTTTGTGGGAATAGTTTTGGTCTTTTTTTTCTCTCTTCTTATGTTTCATCAAAACTTGGAGTAAAAGATTTCACATTGCTCACATGATGACAGTTATACACTTTTCTTGATTGCCTATTAGTTAGATATTGACCCATTATGATCAATGGTAATCCGCCGTGTAGATCGATCGATTAACTTGTTCGTTTAACTATGTATACGATCAACATTGATCGATTGATCATTTAACTTAATTATTACTCTTTTAGTCTCAAAGTGTGCAAAGTCTTTGTAAATTTATAAAGGTGACATCTGACAAACACTTCTTTATGAGATTGAGTGAGTATATAACATTCAAAATGCCATTTTGATTTTGGATTGAAATTTGTTTTTGAATTTAACTAATAAAAAAATAAAATGAATATTTTGAGATTAAATCTCAATCAATGTGAAAAATGCTATTTTCAATAAAAAAAACCCAAATTTCAAAAAAAAAACAAATACTGTGATTTTTTTTCCCTTCTCAATAAATGAAACGGGAATAGTGTGGTCATATTGAATGGCGTAGTGTTTTCTTCTTTTGTGGTCCATCCAAAATGCACCAAACTTTTTCTTGTGAAATTCTTCAATTCAACCCCTTTTTTTTTATCTTTCAATCAAAACCCATTCATTCTTGTGAAATTTTCAACATAAATAACGAGTCATTTGGATGAATAAATAACGTAAAATACTTGGAATATTATAATTACACACACTCATCCTCCAACATATTAAAAACATTACATCTTTACTCTCATCCAAAATACTATAAATTCATAAAAGTAAATTATGAAGTTGTTCATGTAATATGTAAGAGTAGGGAGTATATATATAAAATGGATTTCTTTGTGATTCTAC
Organism: Euphrasia confusa; assembly: GCA_954870475.1. Taxonomy (NCBI): domain Eukaryota; kingdom Viridiplantae; phylum Streptophyta; class Magnoliopsida; order Lamiales; family Orobanchaceae; genus Euphrasia; species Euphrasia confusa. The sequence goes on from OX940965.1 coordinate 529,493, forward strand.
GTGATCGTGTTACCTTTAATTTTAGGCCAAAAATTATTGCAATTTTTTTTCCATCTTCCACGAGAATAAATTCTTTCTTGGTGAGTTGAACTACTTTTGGTGAAGAATTAATAAGTATCGTAAAAGTTTTTCCATTGACTTTTACTTTATTAAATAACCTTTGGTAAGAAAAATTCAAAACAAAAAAAATCTCAAACAAAAATCACCGACTTTGAAAAGGAACGATTAACAGTATATTAATCAATTGATATGAGATATAGAAATAATTAATTTTCATATATACCAAAAAAATATACCAACTCCACAAAAGAGTATATGTAAAGATAAAAAGAATTACTCTTATGATCCCTGTCATTATTCTGCAACAACTATTAGTATTATTATTGTTATTGATGTGATGCTTTTTTATATATTCACAACAAAAGAATGAGATTCTAAAAAAAGGAATAATTTCATAAGAAAAGTATAGATAAATTCTAATATAATAATATAATAAAACTTATAAATTGTTTCTCAATGCAATAAACAAATAGTTTTTGCAACTTTAGCCATTTTATTTGCAATTATTGTAGGTTTCATTAATTGTCTTTTTTTATGGAGGACCAAAGAATAGTTTTGAAGGAATAAAAGGGTCTACCATGTGATTATTTATTCTTCCAAAAGTGTTGGGGACACATCACAACTTAACCCCATCTTTTTTTGCCCAATTTGGCAATGTATAATTGATGTGATCAACAAGGCCATTTGGGGTTTCTATTTGGATTCATTTTGCCTATTTTTTCTTAAGAATTACTAATCGTGCTCGCAAAGCGTTCTGATTTCATTCAAAAATTACCGAACGCACTATCTGGCTACTCCTCGTGATTATAGGGGTGACTATTCGGTACGGACGGGTACCCGCACCCGAATTTTTCGGGTACCCGTACCCTAATAATAAAAAAAATTCATCCCATAACCCGACCCTCTTTAGTAAATCGGGTACCCAATACCCGGGCCGGGTAAACGGGTACGGTAATCGGGTAACCAAAATTACCCTAAATTTTTAATTTACAAAAAATCAATAATAATATTCAAATTCAATAATTTATTTTTATCAACTAACAATAAAAAATTATCAATTAAAATTTAAAATTGCAATAAAAAACAAAATTTATAATTAAAAATAATAAAAATATATCGTTTATTATATATATAATGTTGTAGATTTTTAATTAATATATCAATATATTTATTATTTTAATTTAAATACTTAATCGGGTATTTCGGGTATACCCGGACGGGTAATCGGATACCTTAATACCCAATATTTTTTAAAATGAATTCCATAACCCTACCTTTTACCCATAATTATTGGGTACGGGTACCCAAAAATCCTAACGGGTGCGGGTATTTCGGTACAAACCCGAATACCCGAACCCGAATAGTCACCCCTACTCGTGAAGTGGCCGGATCGACCCAAAGCTTTTTTTTATCCAAATTGAATGGAATTCGACTAATATTATTGAATTTTTATCCAAATTGCGTGTTGTCACATTATTGTATTTTGTTTATTTACATATATGATGATTATTGAAAAAACAAAATATAATTACACGCACATATACATTAAACTAGATATTTAGAACCCAATAATAAAACCAACAATTTGAGCCCAATTGCAAAGGCCTCTGGTGGGCCAAGAGGGCCCGCTGTGCCTGTAAAGTTTGGGTCACGGCCCATGCCTAGATAGGGCTTTTCCACTCTCGGCCCAATAAAATATAAAATTATTTTACACCCAAAATATATACTACTCTCCATTTGTTCTTTTTTAAATTTAGTTTTTCATTTTGAACATTGAACGTATATTTTAGGTATTTTAAAATAGCGATTCTCGTAAGAAAATAGAAAATCGATCCATCACATTAGGTTCGAGAACAAAAGCGAGATCGGATCGAGATGGGAATGGATAGATGACTAATTTTGTGACGAAAACAAAAACAAGTCAAGGGTATTACACTCTTACGAAAGCTAAGCTGATTCTCTATACCTACTTTTTCTTAGTTACTAATTATTAAGTCAATTATGTCGCCGCTTCTAGAAGAAGAAATGCATTCCCATACAAAGCTTTTTTTTCCTTATTCATCTTTTACAAAATACTACAGTAATTAAATTTATAATTTCATTTTTTGATCATTTTAATTATCAAGAATTCATAATTCATATTTCAAGAGACTTTGTCCTCATTTGTTAATTTTTCAAACATTTCTATGAATTTTTTTGGTTTAATTTGTTAGTTCGAAACCAGAAAATCATAAAGTTAGAATTACTAATTTACTATTCGTTGGAATAAATCAAAATCGGGTAAGCTGACCCGATTGACCTTATATATATAATATTTAGAATTTTCTTCTTTTACTTAACCTATTATAAGTATATATAAAGCTAAAATGATTTACAAAAACTAAATGAACCTGAATATTTTTGTCCACTGTTCATTACTACTCTCTTCAATTCCAACAATAAAACGGATATATTTTTAATTACCTATACTCACTCCGCTACTATCGACCTGCTCGCCGGAAACCACAGACATGCACGACGGCCGTCAGCCTTGCCGCGATCGCGACGAAGAAGACGACGGCGCGATTGCTCTGGACCTGAAAAATCTGAAAGTTATCTCCGCTCTCGGCCGCGGCGCCAAGGGCGTCGTCTTCCTCGTCCAAAACGAAATCGGAGAGCTTCTCGCGCTGAAAGCGATTCTGAGATCGTCGATCGAGAAACAAAAGCCCGATGTCGCCGCCGGCGACGCCAACGAGTACCGGAGGATTTGCTTCGAGAGAGAGGTTTTAGCCTCGTTCAATCACCCGCTGCTGCCCAAGCTCCACGGAGTTTTGAGAACCGACAAAATCGTCGGCTACGCCATCGACTTCTGCTCCGGCCGAGATCTGAACTCCCTGAGGAAGAAGCAGACGGAAAAAATGTTCTCGGACGATATCATCAGGTAAAATTGATTTAATCGGTATCGATTTAGGTTTTTCGATTTGGGGATTAATTGAATCGGCGAAATTAAATTGAAATTACGATTCACAGATTTTACGCGGCGGAGCTGGTGCTGGCGTTGGAGTACCTTCACGATTCCGGCATCGTCTACAGGGATCTGAAGCCGGAAAACGTGATGATTCAGGAAAACGGCCACCTGATGCTGGTGGACTTCGATCTCTCGACGAAGCTCCTTCCGAAATCTCCTGAATCTCGGTCGATCTCGTCCGATTCCGGATCGACGCCGCCGCGAATCGAGCCGATTCAGAAGGAGCGATTCGGTTTCCTCCGGAATCGCCGCCGCGGAAAATCAGGGGTATCGTCGGACGACTCCGCTCGCCGGTCGGAGAGCTCGGAGGCGGAGTCGGTGGAGAAGTCGAACTCGTTCGTGGGGACGGAGGAGTACGTGGCGCCGGAGATCATCCTCGGCGACGGCCACGATTTCTCCGTGGACTGGTGGTGTTTGGGAATTGTGCTGTATGAGATGCTCTACGGGACGACGCCGTTTCGAGGCTCCAACAGGAAGGAAACGTTTTACAGGATCGTGACCAGAGCACCGGATTTAACGGGAGAGGTTACGCCGTTGAGGGATCTGATCGGAAAACTGCTGGAGAAGGACCCGGCGAAGCGGATCTCCGCCGTGCGGGAAATCAAGGGGCACGGGTTCTTCGGGGGCGTGGAGTGGGACAGAATTACGGAAATGCCCCGGCCGCCGTTTATCCCGGAGTTGACGGACGTTGAGGGCATGGGCGGGAATAAGGTGATTGACGTGGAGAGTTACGTCCAAGGGGTGTTCAAAGTTGGCGACGAGGGTAAATCGGAGAATACCAACAAAACTGGACATTTAATTTGCGAGGAGAATAAAAGTAAAGGCGCGTGGGTTAATTACCACCCCACGCAAATGCATAAGGATGATTTTTTGATATTTTAAATTAATTTTTATATCTTACGTGTAATTTTTATATAGTGAAACAGAGTAACAAATAATGAAAATTCATGTATACAACTCCATATATGAATAAAATTGTTTTCTCATTTCTTTTTATTTAAAATTAGATAAACTTGAAGGTTTTATACTTATCAAAGGTCAATACCATTAATTTTGCTCACGCTCAAATTCAAAGCTTGAAGTCATTCACATGTCATTAAATTTGACCATTTGCTTAAATTATTATTTCACTTTATTTTTCATCAAATTATATTTTTTATTATTTCACGTCAATTTAATATAATTCATTATTCAGTGTGTATTTAGTCTGATATTCGCAAATTGTACACACTTTCAATTTCAATAGAGAGAATAAAAACTAATCTCTTATGATCGATGTGTCTAATGTTAATATTCGATCGGTCATAACGTCGGGTTGCATGTGGTACTCGTTTATAGTGTCACTTATACAATTTGGGTGACTAAGATCTCATTCTCTCATTTTTCGTGGGTTAAAAGTGAAATTGAACGCACACACTTTCTCGATTGCAATATAATTAGAAATAATTATAGTACTATTTGTATAGGATGTAGACAACATAATATGAATCGTACAAATTACAGTTACAACTTTGTAATAATAGTCTTAAAAGGGACCAAAGGCTTTGTGGTGCAGTTAGAAATAAATGTCTACAAAAGTTGCAATTTAATGCATTTATTGGAGAGAGGTGGCTGAAAAAAGAAAATAGGATAAATAATTAAATTATTTATATATTTTGTTATTTTTATTTATTGAAATGAATATGTGTGAAGAGATGGCCCAGATAATGAATTGTTCCTGTGCATGATAGATAATTTGATACACATTGCACTCATACTTAGTTTGCATTTTCGTTTAAAAAATTAATGTTTAATTATTTTTAAATAAATAAACTAAACTTAAATAGAAGAATTGAAGGAAGAAGAATTATATGTGTGGACACGAGAGTTTCTAATTTTGAACACTATTGAATGCTTCAATAAATGGTGCGGCAATCAACAACCGAAGAACATGGACTAATGAGTTGTCTAAATAGTTTCATTAATTTATTATTACTAAAGTTCTCCAAGCATTTTATTATTAACTTCAATGAGGATATAGTAGTAGAAGCTACATTACATTTATATGTACTACTATATGATATTTATTCAAGTGAATATAACAATAGATTTATTCAAGTGAATATAACAATAGGGGCTGAACATATATATACGTATTCAACCTGCAACCAATATGCCAATTCACCGAGCTTGTTAAATCACGAGTCTACAGTATTGTTAATCGAATATTGGAGACGTACAATTATGTTTTAAAAATTATAAACAAAACTGATTTGTATTTTAGAATTTGAAATATCGGGCACGAAGTGATAAAAAAATACGAGTTTGCAAACTGAGATTAGGGTTTTATATAAGTACTATGTAGGAGTTTGCAAACTAATACGAGTTTGCAAACTGAGATTAGGGTTTTATATAAGTACTATGTAGGAGTTTGCAAACTGAGATTAGGGTTTTATATAAGTACTATGTAGAGAAGTTATTGATGCATCTAGTTTAATAATTACTCCCTCTGTCTCAGAGGGATAGGCACAATTTTTTTTACCGTCGAATCCATATGATAAACAGTATACAAAAATTATGAAAAAATTACTAAAATAAAATTTAACTATTAAATTTTATTTTAGTAATTTTTTCATAATTTTTGTATATTATTTATCATATGCATTCGACGGTCCAAAAAAGTCAACGTGTCTATAGGTTTGGGACGGAGGAAGTATAATTTTTTTTTTGTTTGTTTATTTGAATCATCTAACATCGACTCAAATGGTTGCAGCCTCCAATCCGAATCGAAAATCATGGAAACCATACATGCATGTGGAAATTGACAACAAGGGAGACTTACATATCGATCATACTCGTAGCATCATCATATATATATAAATCTCGTCGTCCTCCTCATCATCATCTACCATAACCATTACTCTTATAATATGATTGGCATAATATTACTATTCAATACGTAATTAAGGATATGATTACGATGGCGATGATTTCCTTTTCAATTGGAACCGAAATCTACTTGGTCGATCATCACTTGTTGAATCTAACACCGAATCCAACGGTTGCGGCATCCACAACACATGATCATCGTATAGCTTCTGCGCATTTACTTCCTCTAGTTCGCACAAACCATACATATATTGGCTCGTCGACAACCCAAACTCCACTTTCATTCCTTGTTCAAGTACCCGCCAAAGGATTAATTCGTTCTTATTGTTGCCTTGTTATATATCAATTATCAAGTGATCTTTGATAATGTCTAGATCATTTGGCTATACTATGGAATGATCTAGACAAAAGAGAAATTATGTTTGGAAATTCATAAAGAAATGTTGAACGAAAGACATAACAGAAGACGTACGGTTATTAGAGGACATAACTTTGATCATGTAGCTACCGATGGTTTCCATTTCAAGTTGAACCGAAATCTACTTCTTTGCTCCTCACTTGTAATTGAATCCAACACAGAATCGAGCGGCTGCGGCATCCAAAAAACTTGATCATCGTATAGCTTCTCCGCATGTATTTCCTCTAGTTCGCGCAAACCATACATATATTGAGTCGGCATCTCCAAGACCCCTAACTGATTCCCTTTCATTCCTTGCTCAAGTACTCGACAAAGTATGGCATTGTTCTTTCTCATCTCCATCTGCCAATCTTCTTCAGTATCAAATACATATTCATCTTTATTAAGAGGACTCACGTATCGAGTTATTTTCTTCGGGCGACACATCCGAAACAAAACATCCAACACAGCGTAAAAACTCATACTCGGAAAACCTACAGCTTTCATGGTCAGATCCTCCAGTTCACACACATTCAAGAATTCGATATCTCCCGGGAGGTAATCGAAGCTGTAGTAAGCAGACAGCTTGAGACAGAGACGTATCTTCGACCCTGCAATGCTCGCTAACAATTCACGCAACGTGCAAAAGGAAGTTGCACCGAGATAATCTCTACTGCTCAGAGTCAGGCGACACTCCAATTCATCTCTGGATTTCAACGGCCCGAAAGAAAACTTATGCCCGACGAACCCATCGAATGTGAACTTACGAATCCTCGGCAAATCAATCTCGAGATCGGGAAGAGGATGCCCTTGGTGGATCTTAAGATTAAAAATCTCCACAGTAGGGCTCGAGACGATGACAGGTATTACTATCTCGGGTTCATTTTGTAGGTAAAAGAAATCGAGAGTTAGTTCTTTGAGGTTCGGAAAATTGGAAAGGCCATTTTCCCGAATCAATTTTGGAAGTTCACAGGCAAGGAGGTTGCTCAGATTTAGAGACGTCAGATTAAGGAGGCTGATTGTGGAATCGTAATTGTCGTCGCCGGGAGGGTATTTAGTGTACATATTATCGAGCGACAAATGCTCGATTAAAGGGCAGCAGGAGATCAAGTGGAACAACGAATCAATCGAAAACTCCATGTCGGTGAAAGAGAGGGATTTAAGCCCCCTGCATTCGATCGACTCCTCTCGTAGATCGGGGCACGATCCTTCCAGGCGTAAGCTGCGGATCGGGTAATCGGACCCGAGGACGAGGCGGATCGGAAGAGAGGAATCGTGATGTTCTTCTTTGTCGAATCGGAAAGTGAAATCTACGGCTCCCAATTTCAGGGCTCTCGAAGTCCACTCCGCCGCGATATCCGAGGGGAAATAGCGTCGTCGTTTGAGACGGAGGCTGAAAGAGTGGATCCGGAGGTCGAGATCCTCGTAGCGTCGGAAGGTCTCCGCCGCGAACGCCGTGAGGAGGGATTCTTCGATTTGGCGATCCCACCATTTACTGGTCGAGAAGAGGGATTGGTCGAGGTCGATGGTCGGGCGAGTCGACCAGGCCGAGAGCCATGATTTGGAGAAGGCGGCGGTTTCGGCGGATTTTCGAGTGGTGAGAAAAGACTGTATGCGGTGGATTATGTGTTCCGGAAGATCAGGGGAAGCCATGGATGTTGGAATCAATGACCTAGGAAGGTAGTAGAGGAAACCCATTATTTATAAGATAAAATTTTATTTAAAATGAACAATAAAATAATAAAATGTTAATTACTATTTTACTTTTATATTTAATTTATTTTTATTATTAATTAAAAAGTAAATTTAGCAATAATAAAATGTTAATTACTATTTTAACTTTATATTGTTAACGCCGATAAAAAACCGGGCAAAAACGGCTTAAATCGTACGAGAACACGAGAGATTTCTTTTGAGGATTGAGCTAACCGGAAATGGAAAATAAAGTTTAAGCTTGAAAAGGAAAATACACTATTTTTGGGGGCTGCCAATCTGCCTCTTTAGGTAAGTTTCGTAGTCTATTTATAGAGATACAGTTAGGGTTTTTCCCTCTTTTGACCTAATGGGCTTTAACAAAAAGTACTACATGGGCCTGACGTACAGACCGGCCCACATTTCCGCCGCCTTTCTATCCGAACATACCGAACCATCCCGCGGGGGAAGCCTTCAGCTGGATCGTCCTTTATGCACATGGCCTCACGGATCCCTACGACTTTCGCTGGCGTCGTCCCCGGCGGTCTTCAAACCTGTTCGCCCTGGGTATGGGATATCCTAGGAGGGTCATGGATGATCTGCTCGACGAGGGGCTGCAGATATCGCGGCGGGGCTTCGCACCTCGGATCTCCTCGGCGGGCAGACGTGGCGACTTTTCCTCGGATGCCGGGTATCACTCCTCGCCGGTGACCGGACTGCCATCCTCTTCGCCGGCCGGTCAGGACGATAAAAATAACAAATAAATAATAATAATGAAAATAGTGACATAACAAATGCCCCTCGGGAGGGGTGTGATCGGCTGTGGACGAGCAGGCCCCTCCCGACCGAGATGAGAACTATTTTTATCCATTGGCTGCATCCTCGGACAATCTCCCTGTCATCATTGAGCCCAGTGGGCCTGATGGGACTTCTGTAGGGGCCCACGTGTCTTTTCAAATTAAATATAGGACACTTTTTCAAATTTCAAAAACGCACGCCCGCCTTTTCAGATTCCACGTATTTATACCTCTGAGTAACCGCCCCAAAAATCACTTTTCACCCAAAACGGTTTTTCAGAGAGAAATTTGGTGCAGGCGACAGAAAGAAAAGCTCCCGGCGGCGCGACAACTTCCGGCCATCTTCTTTCGTTTCTTCGGTTCACAGGTACGCGGAAATCGAATCCTCTCCTCGTTTTTCATTAAGTCGTGGTTCAGTTTCCTGATAGGGTTTCTTCTTCGAGAAAATCGGTTAGGCTTTTCAATTTCCGGCGGCGGCTCTGGTCTAAGCTCCGTCGATAGGGTTTTTCTGGGGGATATAGGACTTTTTAGACTAAGAAATCCCAGCCTTTTCTTCTTCCGCTGTAATCGAGAATGAGTAATGATCGATCTCCCCCCTCTCAGTCCTTGGGGCCGTCACGCGATGTTGGGGCTTCTGGTTCGGCCTCTACTTCGGGGAGACCAGGGGCCACACCCGAATCCCCATCCCCAGTGAAATGGGTGATGTCTAGATTTCCTTTCACCGAGGAGGAGGCGGGCGACATGCTGAGTGGTCAAGTAAGCAGGGACTACCGCCGCTTGTATGATATCCTCGCTGGTTCCAGGGGGCCCCCCTCCTCTTTTAATTATTCTCGGTATTCTGCGGAGAAACCTTACGTATTTGTCCCGCGGAGGCGATTTCACCTTGTCAAAGAGCGCCGCAACACGCCCTTCGACGCGAGCTGGAAAAAGAGTGTTGTGAACGAGGTGGAACTGCAGACGATGAGAGAGAGATGGCAGATTCCGAACGACGTCCACTTGTATGCTCCACAAGTAGATGAATTCGCTGACTCCCCTCCTCCGGGCATGTTAGCGGTTAATTATTCTATGATGGAGAGCGGGCTTCGTTTTCCCTTACATTCCTCGGTAGCGCATTTTTTACACCTGCAGGAGATTGCTCCTATGCAGATCACCCCGAACGGCTGGGTGATGATATATGTTTATTGTATCATGTTTGGGTTCTATGGGTTGTACCGGGGACCGACGGGTTTCGAGCTCATCTACCTCCTCTACATGAGCGCCACCAGCGGGGGAGATTATTACTTGAAGCAGCGGCACTCGGTCATAAAAGAGCTGCCGAGCAAACAACCGGAATGGTCAGAGAAATGGTTTTTCGTGGCGGGTGAATGGAACTCGAAAGACTTCCACATCGACGGGGAATATCGGCTGACAGAAAATCGTTAGTCTCCTCGGCTTTTACCTAGACTTCTTTCTTTAATCTTTTTAACGGGGTTCGGCTGGCTTTGTGTTTCTTGACCTTGTCTATCTATCCTTTTAGGCTTTAAAGCTCCAGCCGAGGACGGGTTAGGATGGGATTTTTTAACGATCTGGGAGAAGATAAAATCCCTTCCCGGTGATGAATGTAAATATAAGCTTTGGCTGACCGATGCCAGGCGAATTCGGGCTCGCTTTTTTACGATCCCTCGTGACGTAGAAAACATTTACCCGCGTGAGTTTTTTGACGATTGTACCACTTGTGGGGAGTTTATGTTATCTTCTGACTTAATTTTTTATTTTGTTTCCAGCTCATCGCTATCCTAGGATCATGCGTCCTATCAAGAGTTCGGAGATGGAAAGCCCTCACGAGAAAGCTAGGAGGGAGAGGGAGAAGATGGCGAAACTCGCCTCTGCTCCTAAGAAACAGAAGAAAACGAGCCGCGGGAAACAGGGTGACGTGACCGTGGCCTTGGCTCCGCCCCCGGAGGCTCTTCCCTTGGGGTTCCCCTCTCCTTTGCCTCTAGATCAGGTTCTCCCCAAGATTCCGGAGGAGGAACAGGTTATTCCCGGGGCCCCGGAGAGTGCACCAGGAACGATGGTCGTTGGAGAGAAAAGACCACGTGACGAGGAAATCCCGGCCTCGGACGATCCAGAAGCGGAGTTTAGCGCTCCCATCACCAACGTGATTTTGGAATCACGGATCGTTCGTCCTAGGAGGACAAAAGGTCCTCGTCCCGCGAAGGAGAAAAGTCCGAGCGAGGTGAGCATGAGCGAGCCTATCTTCGGCGTGGATGCGGGGAAGATTCAAAGGTATTTTATTTTGACTTGGATTTTTGTCTTGGATTTTTGTTTAAAAAACTCGGTCCCCTTTCTGATCCTTACTCAGTTCCAGCATTCACGAGGCGGATTCGGAGATCCCCATTGCTGCTGCTTATCTAAAAGCTGCTCTGCCACCTTACGAGGACGACGTGATTCCTCTGCATGTCCAGGAAGCTGTGGATAACGTCCTCGGAGCGTGGTCTCACCGGATGGAGAGTTATACTGCTGAGCCCGAACACATGCTGACCATGCTCAAAGTCCAAGCTGCCCGGGTCCCCGTGATGATTAATCAGCTCGGTCGCCTCTTGGAGGACCGCAAAGGAAAAGGCGTCGCCGTCCCTTTGGCCCCCTCGACCGAAGACGAGGGTCTCCGGAAGCGACTCTCCGAACTGCAGAGCAAATATGATCTAGAGGTAGGTTTGAAGTTGTCCTTGGAGGCCGAGGTGGAAGGCTTGAAGAAAAAACTTGCTGCTCGGGAGTCGCTGGCGGACGAGCATGAAAAACTGTTGACAGAGGTGGAGGAATACAAGAAAGGGTTGAAAGAGTGTGAAACCGCTATGTTCGAACACTCCTCGGACGTGGCCAAGTTGTCGACCAAGGTAGCCGAGATGGCGAATCGCACCGTCGAAGCCGAGAAACAAGCCCGCGAGGCGGTGGAGGCGGCTGACTTGCAACTCAAAGAGATGAAAAGCGCGATGGCCAAGCAGAAAATCGATTTGGAGCAGGCCACCGAGAGCTTGAAGAAAATTCAGAAAGATGAGGCTGCTCGGCTTGCCGACCCTTGGGAAAATTTGAAAGAGTTCAGTAATTATTCCTATTACTGCGCCTTTTTCGATGGTGTCCGAGGTCTGATTGAAGCTGGCCAACCCGTGGATGCTATGATGTCGGTCATCCAGAAGTATGCCTCCACGAATGCTCTTCATCCGGAGATGAAACTATCCATTCTGGATTTGGAAACCGTGCATAAGATAGACCTCGGCTGGTGGCCGAAAAAAGATCAGCTCTTCGATCCCAAGGATTTGGAATCGGACGGGGACGAAACGGATGATGCCGAGGGTAAAGCCGACGAGACCGAGGACGACGCAGATGAGAAGTTCGCCAATTCTCTGATTGGTGACGGGGAGGTCCCTGTTCAAGATGGTTGAGGGTCTATGACCCTGTTCATAACTCTCTATTTCAGCTTTTGTTTTTGTTTAACTTTTTGTTTCAACTTTTGGTTTTTGTATTGGCCAGTCCGCGGCCTTCAACAATATTTTGTCCTTCTTCCCTAGGATGTTCAGAACAAATGTTTTGATCGAATGTCTTATTTCATCTGCTCGCCTTATCTTTAAACCTTTTCGTTCCTTAGGGTTTATCTTTTGGCGGGAAATCTTCCCGCCGGATGTATTTGACTTTCCTTTTTACGAAGGGGGAATTCCGCCAAAAGAGGGTCCCTTAGGCGGGAAAAAACTAGGAATTTCACCCTTATAAATAGACTCGATATGGGTATATCTTTAGAGAAGAAAAAATGAGTTCGAGTCAGAAGAAAAACTCCGGCAAGGGAAAGCAAATTGCTCAGGAGGCGCCGGAATACGCGGACGGCTACTATGACGTCGCCGTCCACTCCGACGGCTGGCGCCGTTTGCGCCAAAGGTTCGACGGGAAATGGCATCGCAACAACTTTCCTCTTCCCAATGCGTTCGTGCAGCCATTAGAAAAGTTCCTGGGCGAGGAGATTCCATTCCATGACTCCAACGAGCAGGCCTGGGTTGCGACGAAAACCAAACTCAGGCGGCAGGTGGCCTTCGGTGGTCCGGGGTGGGTCGACTTTGTTCAGCACGCGGGCATTCAAGCGGGCTGGGAGGTGTGGCTGATATGGAAACCAGGATTCGGGTTTCGGGTCAGCCTTTTCGACCTGGAGCGTCTCAATGTGTCGTTCCCTCCTCAGGCCCGTGCGCGCGGGTTGGCTGACTCCCTAAGTCTTCCATACCTAGACTGACGTTTTCTGGGTTTTCTCACCCTAGTTTTAATAAGCGCCCTTTACGGGGTTTGACTGTAACCGCTTATCAAAAATAAATAAATTTTCGCTTTTAATGTGGTCAACATTAGCATTTATTGTTCCTTGATTCGTGCTGGCCCCTATAAAATGGAGCCTTCCTGTTATCAAATCTGTACATGAAATCGTCGTTTTGTGCTCGATGTCGACCTTCCTCGAGTTCTCCGACGACTCGCATTCGTTCGAGCGTGCGTTCAATGGCTCCTGGCATAGGGAAGTGTTTCCCATCCCCGCGGCCTTCCTGCGTCCGATCAGCGACAGGATGACGGATGAGATCTCCTTGACGGATCCCTGGGACCGTGAATGGAGTTTTGCCCTCTCTCGCTTTCGAAATCAAGTTGCCATCTCTGGAGCCGAATGGGAGCGACTCGTCGGTGGGTTTGGGATACGGGAAGGTTGGATAATTCGGATCACCTGGGCTGCCGTCGAAGGCTTCTCGATCGATGTCTTCGACCACAACCGCAACTCGATGGCGCGCCCGGTTCGTGATCATCCTTGGTCTTGCCAGCGTGGAGCTCGTGGATCGAGGATAAGCTCGTGGCCTCCCCGGCCAACACATGACCGTTGGGGGCGTCCCCTCCGTTGATGTTCCTGATTTGTTGTTGTTTTTGCCGTAACTTGGCGCTAGTATGTTCGCGGGATTCGGAATTTTCCTTCCCTTAATAAGTATTTGAGTTTATTTATTTATTTATGAAAGTTTGTTCGCGTGCGGGGTGAAATGCCATGTCTGAGGACTCATTTCAGATTTGGGGAGAGCGGACTCTTCCCCGGTAAAACCATCATGGCCTTCGACGGATCGAAAGACCCATGGCCGAGGACGGGACTTATCCGGTCCCCGGTCTTATTTTCGATATTTCCTGTTCGATCGGCTGGACGACGGGTCGCCCAGCTCATCTCAGGCCCGGGGAGAGCGGACTCTTCCCCGGTAAAACCATCATGGCCTTCGACGGATCGAAAGACCAATGGCCGAGGACGGGACTTGTCCGGTCCCCGATCTTATTTTCGATATTTCCTGTTCGATCGGCTGGACGACGGGTCGCCCAGCTCATCTCAGGCCCGGGGAGAGCGGACTCTTCCCCGGTAAAGTCATCATGGGCTTCGACGGATCGAGGGACCCATGGCCGAGGACGGGACTTGTCCGGTCCCCGGTCTTATTTTCGATATTTCCTGTTCGATCGGCTGGACGACGGGTCGCCCAGCTCATCTCAGGCCCGGGGAGAGCGGACTCTTCCCCGGTAAAACCATCATGGCCTTCGACGAATCGAAAGACCCATGGCCGAGGACGGGACTTGTCCGGTCCCCGGTCTTATTTTCGATATTTTCCGAGGAAAGATAAACTTTTATTCCGTCGTAACAGAAAATGTTCGAGTACAAGGTTATTACTGATAATATTTCTTCAAGTGGAGGGCATTCCAATAATACTGATCGGCTACCCCGTCGAGATGCTCCAGCTCGTACGAACCCTTTTCCACATGCCTCCTTACTCGCATTGGCCCCTCCCAGTTCGGGCCCAATGCCCCAGTGTTTGGCCCGAGCACGCGCTTCAACACCAAATCCCCGGCTTGAAATTTTCGGATCTTAGCCTTGGAGTTGTAGAAACGCTCAGCCCTTTGTTTTGCAGCTGCGTTCTGGAAAACCGAGTTCAGCCTCCGTTCCTCTAGGAAATCCAACTCCAAACGCAGCGCCTTGTCGTTATTCTCATTCAAATCTTGCGACGTCCGGTGACTGGTGACCTCTATCTCAGAGGGTATCACAGCTTCAGCTCCGAAAGCCAGGGCAAAAGGGGTTTCCCCGGTGGCGGCCTTGCTCGTCGTCCTATACGACCACAAAACGTCGGGTAGTTCGGCCGCCCATCGCCCTTGTCGCTCTTCGAGTTTAGCCTTAATTGTGTGCTTTAGAATTTTATTAACAGCCTCTACCTGCCCGTTGGTCTGGGGGTGGTAGGGAGTGGAAAAAGCCTTCTTAATCTTCCATTTATCAAAGAAATTCATGATATCCTGCCCGTCGAACTGTTTCCCGTTATCCGAGGTGATGGTGTGAGGGATCCCGAACCGACATATGATATTTTTCCAGATGAATCTGATGATCGCCTTCTGGTCGATGACCTTCATAGGCTCAGCCTCGGCCCATTTGGTGAAATAATCCACAGCTACGACCGCGTACTTCACTCCACCCGGCCCGGTGGGCAACGGTCCGATCAGGTCAATCCCCCAGGAGGCGAAAGGCCAGGGACTGTAAATAGAGTTTAGATACTCAGGTGCGGTTCGGATGATCGGAGCGGTTATCTGGCAGCGGTGGCACTTCCGAGCATAATTTATGGCATCCTTCCTCAGTGTAGGCCAATAATAACCCTGCCGGACTGTCTTGTGGGCCAAGGATTGCCCTCCTGCGTGATTTCCGCATACTCCATCGTGGATCTCACCAAACACTATGCTTCCTTCCTGCGGGGTGATGCACTTTAGTAAAGGCAAATATAGGCTTCTCCGGTATAAGACGTCCCCGATCATAGTATATCTGGCCGCTCGGATCCTTAGCTGCTTAGCCTCGATTCTGTCTGCGGGTAGGACGCCGTCCGTCAAGTAAGATCTGATCGGGTCCATCCAGGTCTCACCACGATCTACGAGGGTGATCAATCCCTCTGCCGTTGAAATGGCGGATCGAGCCTGGCATGTCAGCATCACGTTTGTTAGGTCAGCGACTCCATCAGAGGAAGCCAGTTTGGACAAGGCGTCTGCCTGAGAGTTCAACTCCCTGGGGATCTGCTCGATGAACGTCCTCGGTACCCTTTCACACAATGAGATCACGTGTTCGTAATACTTAGCCATCCGGTCACATCTGGTTTCGTAACTCCCCTTGATCTGATTTACCACCAAGAGTGAATCCATAAAGATTTGTAAGTGTTCTGCGCCGACTTCTAGGGCGAGGTTCAACCCGGCGATCAACGCCTCGTATTCCGCCTCGTTATTCGTCGCTTCGAATTCGAACTTCACAGCGTGCGCAAACGATTGTCCACCTGGTCCGACCAATACTATTCCAGCCCCGGCGTGGGAGGAGTTAGAGGATCCATCCACATACAGCTTCCACGGCGGGATCGAGGAGGACGGGGTGGAATCGGGGAAAGTCAACTCCACTATGAAATCTGCCAAAGCTTGCCCTTTAATCGCCGTCCTCGGGGCGTACGTGATGTCATACTGTCCTACCTCCAGGCTCCACTTTAGCAATCGACCGTTGGTATCCGGTCTCTGCAAGACTTGCCGCAATGGCATGGTCGTTAGGACTTCCACTGGATGATCAAAAAAGTAGGATCTTAACTTTCGCACACTCATTACGAGGGCGTACGCCAGCTTCTCCAGGGGCGTATATCGTGTTTCGGCGTCGTGGAGGACCTGGCTGACGAAATAAATAGGTTTGTGCAGTTGCCCCTCTGCTCGGACAAGAACCGAGCTCATCGCATGTTCGGACGCGGCTAAATATAGAAAGAGTTTCTCCCCGGCGAGTGGTTTAGAGAGGATGGTGGGGTTTCCGAGGTGCTCTTTCAGTCGTAAGAAAGCCTCCTGGCTCTCCTTTCCCCATTTGAATTTCTGGTCTTTTATCGACTTGAAGAACGGACGGCTTTTGTCTCCGAGACGAGGAATGAAACGGCTGAGGGCGGCCAGGCAGCCTGTTAATTTCTGCACGTCCTTCAGACTTCGGGGTTCCCTCAGGTTCTGAATGGCCCTGATCTTCTCTGGGTTCACCTCGATGCCCCTAAGACTGACGATGTGTCCAAGGAATTTTGTGGCATATACTCCGAAATGACACTTCCTCGGGTTGAGCTTCATGTTGTAGAATTTCAAAATCTCGAAAGCGACCCTCAGATCTTTCACGTGGTCCTCTTCGGACTTACTCTTTATGATTATGTCGTCCACGTATACCTCCATGGTATCTCCAATTTGGTCGGCAAACATTTTGTTCACCAATCGCTGGTAGGTTGCCCCCGCGTTTTTCAGACCGAATGGCATCCTCTTCCAACACAGCACCCCCTTGTCCGAATAGAACGAAGTGTGCTCTATATCCTCCTCGGCCATAGGGATCTGATGATACCCTGCAAAACAATCGCAGTTAGAGAATATGGCGTGCCCGGCGACGCTGTCCACCAGATGGTCGATATGGGGTAGGGGGAAATGGTCTTTCGGGCAAGCCCTGTTTAGGTCGGTGAAGTCTATGCAGAGGCGCCAAGCATCATTCGCCTTTTTTACGAGCACGACATTAGCGATCCATTGGGGCTCCTCCTCGGCCTCTCGAACGAGGTCGTTATCGACTAACTTCTTGACTTCCACCGCCAAAGCCGCATACTTCTCTGGTCCCATCTTTCTTCTCTTCTGGGCAATGGGTTTCTTTTCCGGGTCGATCTTCAGATGGTGGCAGGCATGCTTGGGGTCGATTCCGACCATATCCTTGTGGGTAGGCCTGTCAATTAGGCCGGGCCGGCCCGAACTCGGCTCGTTCGGCCTTAACAAAAAATCGTTCGTTTTAAATTTTTTAAGGCCGAATCGGGTTTGGGCTTAAAATTTAAGTTCAAATTATATATAGGCCGAACTTGGGCTTTTCAAAACTCGGCCTTATATAGGCCCGGCCCATTTTATAATAATTATATTACAAAACAATAATATTATTTTATTAATTTGTTATATAAATAAATAAAATAGTAATTGTGTATATATAAATAAGATGAAAAGTATTAAAAGTAGATTATATTATTTTGGATTTTGATAAATTAATTATTTTAATTTGATAAAATTGTATGTATGAGTTTGTATAAATTTAAAATTGTTATTTTATTTTATTTTTAATTTAGCAATCGTTCACATAACATGTGAAAAGTATTTTTGAAAAATAATTTATATTTTTATTTAAATAATACTAATTTGTATTATTTAAGTATTATTTTCGGATTGATATACTTATTTGGACAAAAAATATAATTATGTACTATATTAGGGCTTAGCCCGACATCGGCCCAAAACCTATATTTTTATATAGGCCGAGCTTGGGCTTGAAATTTTCAAGCCTAAAGGCCAAAGCCCGAAGCTCATAGCCCTTAAAATTGCATAGGCCGAGCTAGGGCCAATCAAAGCCCGACCCATTAAGCCCAATTGACAGGCCTACTTGTGGGACCACGCGAAAGCGTCTGTGTTCTGGCTTAAGAAATCGACCAACTCGTTTCTCAGCCGCTCCGGGATCTTCTTTCCGATAAAAACCTCTAATTCTGGCCTGGTCGGATCTAGATTCACCTTTTCCACTTCGTCAACCGCCGTACACATCGATGGCCCTCGGGGATCGGGTATGTCGCTTGGCTCGAAACCAATCCTCGGGTCGAGGTCTTCTGATTCCGGGGTCCGTGTTCCCGGCTGGGGTTCTGTATTTTGCGGGATGGGAATCTCGTCGATGAGTATGTGCAGAAATTGTGCTTCGAGCTCAGGAATTTCCTTCGCGGGATCGTTAATCTCGACGAGCTCCCTGTTGAAAAACCCGGGGTTTCCGGGGACGCCATTATCCCACAGGGCCGTCAAATACTCCTGATCGTCTATATCCATTTCTTCCGTAGGGTCTATCTCCCGACACTCCGTCGTTTCGTTCTCGAATCCCTCGTCCCGAGGGTTTTCGCCCCCCGAGGTGGATTCTTGGGAGATCATTTGGGGGTTATCGCCCCCAAATGCCCCAGTGTTAGTATCATTGTAATTCGAGGGTACATTTGCATCCGAACACGAAAGATAATTTAAGCATTTCCTCGCCATATATTGGTCACCTCGAAGGGTGCCGACCACACCACTCAAGGTGGGAAACTTAATACAGTAGTAGTGGGAGGACTCCACGGCCTCAAAGGCATCGAGGAACGGCCTCCCGAAAAAAGCATTATAGATATTGTCTGCATCAACGATAACAAAATTTAACAGGCGATTCATATTTATGCTCGGGTCTTGGTTGTCCTTCAGCTCCACTGCCATCCTTATGCGTCCCCGGGGGCGCACTACCACATCACCGAAACCTTTCAGAACACCATCATACGGACGGACATAGCTGGAGAGGTCGCCGAGTTGGTCCAACGCCGACTTGAAGATGAGATTGCAATGGGCCCCGTTATCCACTAAAATCCTGGCCACCTCGACCCCGAGGATCCTCGCAGTGACCACCAGAGCATCTTCCTTGGGATATTTTATCCCCTCCCTGTCCTTCTCGGAAAAAGTTATGGTTATCCCGCGGGCGATGGTGGACTCCGCCTGGGGGATTATCACATTTACGCCTTCAAACTCGCGCAACTCCTCTTTCCTCTGTCTCTTTGATTTGTGGATGATCGGCGTCAGACCGCCGATCATGTTGACGCGCGCTCCCCCGCGGACGGGCGGATCTTCGTCCTCGGGTACCACCGCTGGAGGTGGAGGTAAAACTAACTGATTTGGTCCGGGATGATCAGGTTCGCGTCTCTGCTGCTGATTAGGTCGGTGATTCTGATCGTCCTGATATCCCCGGCCTCGTCCTCTTCCCCCTCTTCCGCGACCACCGCCCCCACGCCCGCCGCCTCCGCGTCCGGCGGCTGGGCGACCGCGCTTCGGTGCCCGGAGGAGATCGGCCAAACTTCCGTCCTCGTAGAGTTGGCGAAGTTGAGCAATCAGATCGCGACACTCGTCGGTTCTGTGCCCGTTTTCTTGGTGGAAAGAACACCATTTGCGCGGGTTTCTCTCGTCGGGGCGGCTTCTCATGGCCTGAGGGGGAGTCAGGATATTGATATCCCGCTCGTAGAAAACCTGCAGAATCTGGGTAGGGGTTCGCCCCAAAAACGTTCCTTCCTCAGCGCCTTCATCGACGATCTCGACTCTCCGCGGTGCCTGAGGAGTTCCCTAGTAAATTTTGTAGTTGGTCTTCTTCTTTCCACTTTCATGGTATTTCACCGTCGGGGGCGGCTCCGTCCAGTAATCAACCGTTGCCGGGCCCGACGGCTTCTTCTCGGCGAGGGATCTTGCTCCCTCCTCGGGCTCCAGCTCTTTCATCCGCTCGTCATATATTCGCTGTTGGGCTATCTCCTCGCCTGCCCTCCTGCGGAACTCGGTATATGACTTCGGATAGTCCTTCATCATTGGTTTGAACAGGCTGGACGTCGGTCGCAAACCGCCCAGTACGGAGTGAACGAGGATTTCATCGCTCACCCGGTCCCCCTGCTTGGCAATCCGCTCCACTCGGTCTATATACATCTCGTCGGATTCATCCTTGCCCTGCTTGACCCCCATCAGACGTTGGCGGCCCTCCGAGTAGCTCACTTTGGACGCGAAGTAAGACACGAACTCGTCTCTTAACTCCCCGAAGCTATCTATCGACCTCGGCGGGAGGCTAGTGTACCATCGGTGAGCCATGTCGCCGAGAGTCAGAGGGAATAAGCGGCACTTCGTGGCGTCTGACGCTCCTCGGCCGACAATGTACGTATTATATTTGTTCAAGTGGACGTCGGGGTCGGACGCTCCGTCATAGATGAAAGTCAGCAACGGGGCGACATCGGGTTGCGACCTGGCCTGCTCGATCCTTAGGGTCAGGGGCTCGGCGAGAGCAGATCTCTTCTTCGGGTCACCACCCTGCTCGGCCAGCCGCCGCTCTACCTCCTCCAGGCGTCTTGCGAGTCCCGGATCGGCTACGACGACTGTTCTTAGGTTCGCGACGGCGCGGTTAGGACTGGTCGCCTGTCTTCTTTGCGCCGTTGCATGAGTGGTCTCCTCGCGGGCCTCGGCTTCGAACTCTTCTTCCAGATGGAGGGCCTCGGGGTTTCGTTTCTCGGTGACTGGCCTCTTCTCCAGGAAACGGGATCGGGCCTGCAGTTTTTGTATGGTTCTCTTGATCTGTTCGGGGGTATTGACTTGCCCCATGTCCGGATCTGGCTCTTCCTCGCCGGCCGTCGGCATTGACTTCTCCGCTTCCAGAACCTGCTCGTGGAGGAACTTCTGTCTTTCCCTGGCTTCGGCTTCCTCCGCTCGCAAGGTTTCGATCCACGCCAGCTGGCGAGCGATCTCGTCCGCGACGACGGGGGTCGTCGTTCCGGGGTTGTTCAGCGGCATGCAAGCTTTGCCCGAGGCTCCCGTGTTCTGGGGAGTTTCCTCTCCGCGATCTGCAGTGGCGGCACCTGAAACACCTGCGATTTCCATGAAAACACAATCGAAATATGGTCAGCTCAACGCTCGAGGATTCCCCCTCCTTCTAGCGCCAATTGTTAACGCCGATAAAAAACCGGGCAAAAACGGCTTAAATCGTACGAGAACACGAGAGATTTCTTTTGAGGATTGAGCTAACCGGAAATGGAAAATAAAGTTTAAGCTTGAAAAGGAAAATACACTATTTTTGGGGGCTGCCAATCTGCCTCTTTAGGTAAGTTTCGTAGTCTATTTATAGAGATACAGTTAGGGTTTTTCCCTCTTTTGACCTAATGGGCTTTAACAAAAAGTACTACATGGGCCTGACGTACAGACCGGCCCACATTTCCGCCGTCTTTCTATCCGAACATACCGAACCATCCCGCAGGGGAAGCCTTCAGCTGGATCGTCCTTTATGCACATGGCCTCACGGATCCCTACGACTTTCGCTGGCGTCGTCCCCGGCGGTCTTCAAACCTGTTCGCCCTGGGTATGGGATATCCTAGGAGGAGGGTCATGGATGATCTGCTCGACGAGGGGCTGCAGATATCGCGGCGGGGCTTCGCACCTCGGATCTCCTCGGCGGGCAGACGTGGCGACTTTTCCTCGGATGCCGGGTATCACTTCTCGCCGGTGACCGGACTGCCATCCTCTTCGCCGGCCGGTCAGGACGATAAAAATAACAAATAAATAATAATAATGAAAATAGTGACATAACATATATTTAATTTATTTTTATTATTAATTAAAAGTAAATTTAAGTAAATTAAAAAATAAAAAATAAAAAATATTTTAAAATTTTTATTTTTATAGTTAAATTTTATTTTAAAATAAAAAATATTTAAAAAAAACATTAAATAGAAAAATAAATTATCTTACATTAAATAGAAAAATAAATTATCTTAGAAAAAAAGATGTATATTAATTATAAATAAATTCAAATATTAAAAAGAAACCAATAAAACACAATTTTAAATTATTAATTCATCTAATTATATATAATTCAATTTTGTATTATAGGTATAATATACTTCTATAATTTTGTATAATATATAATTTTGTATTATAGGTATAAAATTGTTGCGCTCTCGGATAACTATCTAGAGAAACTATTGATGCATTTGGCTTAATAATAATTTGAAGGAAGAAACGAAATCTTTTTTTGTTTATTCGAATCATTTGATATCAACTCAAATGCCTGGTTAATCGAAGAGCTTCTGCATCGAGATCACAGAAACCAGCGTGTAGGGGAACTACATCGATCATAGTCGATGTCGTGAAACCTATACAATTTTCCTGCAAATGAAATCAAACGCAGCTACCCATATGATCAAGCTAATGATTTCCATTTCATTTGAAACCTAAATCTATTTTGCCTGTCATCACTTATTGAATCCAACACCGAATCCAACGACTGAGGCATCCACAGCACATGATCATCGCATAGCTTCTGCGCGTTTACTTCCTCCAGTTCGCACAAACCATACATATATTGGCTCGGCAGCTGAGGCAACCCAAATTTCCCTTGCATTCCTTGCTCAAGTACCCGACAAAGTATCACATCGTTTTTTCTAATAGTTTCCAGATCCTCATCGTCGAACATGTAACCATCCTCGGGAGAAATTACGTATTGAGTTATCGTCTTCGGGCGACATATCCGAAACAAAGCATCCAAAACAGCGTAAAAACTCATGCTCGGAAGACAAACCGCGTCCATGATCAGATCCTCCAGTTCGCACACAATCAAGAACTCGACATCTCCAGGTACGTAATCGAAGCTAGAATAAGCAACCAGCTTCAGACAGAGACTTATCCTCGACCCTGCCATGCTCGTTAAGAACTCACGCAGAGCGCATAACCAAGAGGCACTGAGATAACTGAAACTCAGTGTCACTCGACACTCCAATTGTTCTCTGGATTTGGACCTGAAAGAAAAATTAGGCAGGATACAGCTGTCGAATGTAAACCTACGAATCATGGGCGCATCGATCTCAAGCTCGGCACGAGGATACCCGTACTCTCCGATTCGTTTGATCGTGAGATTAAAAATCTCCAGGGATCCGCTCGAGATGGCAGGGATTTTTATAACCTCGTCCCTATCGTGGTCTATGAAGAATACAGATAGAGTTAGTTCTTTGAGATTCGGAAACAGGGATAAGGACGACAACAACTTTTCGAAGCTTTGTAGTACACTGTTAAGGAGGCCGGACAGAGTGAGTGACGTCAGACGAGGGAGGCTGATAATCGATGATCCGGCCGGGTCGTAACCCAATACGTTATCCAACGACAAATGCTCGATCAGGGGTAAGCACGAGATCAAGCGGAACAACGAATCAATCGAAAATTCCATGTAGCTCAAATCGAGGGATTTAAGCCCACTGCAGCCGATCGACTCCTCGAGGATTCGATCGAGGGAAGTTCTTTCCAGGCGTAAGATTCGGATCGGGTAATCGGACCCGAGGACGAGACGGATCGGAAGGGAGATGTCGAGAGCATAGTCGGATTCGAAAGTGAAATCGGAGGCTCCTAATTTCAGTGCTCTCTTAGTCCACTCCGTCGCGAGATCGGAGAGAGAATCGATTCGTCTTGTGAGACAGAGGCTGAAAGCGTTGATCGTGAGGCCGAGATCCTCGTACCGTCGGAAGGTCTCCGTCGCGAACGCCGTCAGTTCTTCGATTTGGGGATAGTACGAGTAATCGCTCGTGAAGAGGGAACAGTCGATGTCGATGGTGGGGCGAGTCGACCAGGCGTGGAGCCATGATTTTGAGAGAGCGGCGGTTTCGGCGGCTTTTTGAGCGGTGAGGAAAGATTGTATGCGGTGGATTAAGGGTTCGGGAAGATCAGGGGCAGCCATTGATGATTTAATCTCGGTACATTAGTAGAGAAAAACCATTTATTTATATTTTATGGTTTCGTGGGCTTCACGCAAATAAACAAATCACGCTTAAAATGTACTACAAGGATAAAATATAAAAAAATTTATGAATTTATATATTTTATAAAAAAATTAGTGATGAATATATGATGCTGCTTGTTATATATCAATTTTATATATTAAGTGATCTTGGATAATCTTTAGATCATTTGGCTATATTATGAGAATATTGACCTTGTGACGCCAGATATTTATCTCATTTAAAAATGACCTATAACGGGATTTATGCTTGACACCTCAACTCAGACACAAAATAATAACATACATAAAAGTATAAACAATAAACTTAGTGTCTAAACATCAGATAATAAAATTACCGCAGTGACCCCTATCCATAATCACAAAACCTGCGTCGGCTCTTGTCCAACCCTCACAGCACCAGAAGTACCTACAAAACATGGTCTGGAGACGAAAACCCTACTCACTCCCCCAATACCTCGGCGGAAACCAATTTTCATAGCTCTTGCGTACGTAGTCTACAATCAAGATCAGGTGAGAACTCTATTGATAATCGCAGATCTAAACATTTGTTTTTTAAGAATTCGTTTTTATAAGTTGTTCTATGATCGATATATTCATATTTGTTACAATTAGGTTTGTCAAAATTTGAGAAAAATCCTGTAGTTTGTTCGTTCGTAGTTTATGCTTGAAATTTGTTGTAATTCATCATGTATGTAATTCAAATCCGTAGTTTGTAATATGTGCTGAAATTCCTTCACCCACACATCTAGAAGGAAACAACGTATTGTAATGCGTTGTTCTTCAAATATGTTACATTTTGATTATATTTGATATCGAAAATTTTATGAAGCGATTGATTCTGTCACCGAACAAATAATATCGTTCGGGTAAAATTGTGCTGTTTTATATTGTTGCTAGCTCGATTTATATCGATGAATTACCTGGTATTACCTATCATAGATATAGGGTAGTCTTCAAGATTCCATTTGAAATAACTTCAGAATATCGAGGGAGATTAGTGTAAAACTTGTTGTAATTGAAAATTAGCGTTGAAAAAACTAATGTATTGATTGGTTTAAGTGCTGTATATACTTGTTTTCAGTAAATGTAGTCTTACCATCTATCAATCTATGGAAGCTTGATAAGTTGCTTGATATTTTTGCAATGTATTTAATGTATATGTCTAAATCGATAACTACTTGTCATTAACTTTCTGAAAGTTGTTGTTACCCGTAATGGACAGTGAAGTAACGGTTACGGCTCCGTTGATTAAGTCAGAAATGAAGAAAATACGCAAATTTGAGATAGATGCTCGCACCAAAGTAAGATTTTTGTTTAAAAAGACCTTCGATGAAGTATTGTTTAAATTGGACTTAATGTAGCAAGTTAGAGTTTGAGTATTGGATATTTGGATGTATGTAGATCCTTAAAGATACTAATTTTCTACGAATGATTTAATGGGTGAAGCATAGTTAGATTCTGGTTAGTGAGTATGCAATGTGCTTAAATAATGTTTGAATTATTTTGTATATATTTTTCAAGACTAAATCTACCATAGATTCTAAATAGTATATATGTTGCATGTTCTACTTACACAAGGTGCTAATCTTTCAAGTAAACTCTTATCAAGATATTTGTCAAGATATTTGTCCTTAATTTTATGAGTTGTGGAGATGCTCCAATGACGTTTTTGGACAACTACATCTACAAAACTAGTTTATTTACATTTTTAAGTTTAAGCAAAAGCTTGTTATATATCAAGTGATCTTGGATAATGTCTAGATCATTTGGCTATTGTATGGAATCATCTAGACAAAAGAGCAATTATATTTGGAAATTCATAAAAAAAATGTTGAACAAAAGACATAAAAGAAGACAGTTATACGAGGACATAACTTTGGTCATGTAGCTACCGATGGTTTCCATTTCAAGTTGAACCGAAATCTACTTCGTTGGTCCTGACTTGTAATTGATTCCAACACAGAATCGAGCGGCTGCGACATCCAAAAAACTTGATCATCGCATAGCTTCTCCGCATTTATTTCCTCTAATTTCCCTTTCATTCCTTGCTCAAGTACCCGACAAAGGATCACATCGTTCTTTCTAATAGTTTCCAGATCCTCATCATCGAACATGTAATCATCCTCAGGAGGGCTCACGTATTGAGTTACTGTCTTCGGGTGACACATCCGAAACAAAACATCCAAAACAGCGTAAAAACTCATACTCGGAAAACCTACAGCTTCCATGGTCAGATCCTCCAGTTCACACACACTCAAGCATTCTATATCTCCCTGGAGGTATTCGAAGCTGTAAGACAGCTTGAGACAGAGACGTATCTTCGACCCTGCCATGCTCGTTAAGAATTCACGCAACTCGCACAACCAAGAAGCACAGAGAGCACCTCCACTTCTCACCAACACACTGCACTCCAATCCATCTCTGGATTTCGACGACCTTAAAGTAAACCGAGGCACGACACATGAATCGAATGTAAGCTTACGAATCCTTGGTGCATCGATTTCAAGCTCGACACGAGGATATACCCTGTACCCTTCGATCGTGAGGTTAAAAATCTCTCCAGCGATCCGCTCGAGATGGAGGGTATTATCATCTCGGTATCGTCTTGTACGAAAATTAAGTAGAGAGTAAGTTCTTTGAGGTTGGGGAACTGGGACAAGAAAAGGGCGTTATCCCGAAACAAATTTAGGAGATGATTCGGACGGAAGCCGTGCAGATTCAGAGACGTTAGATGAAGGAGGCGGATCGGGATCGATGGCACTCCTTGTTCGTCACCCAATACGTCGGCAGCCAGCGACAAATGCTCGATCAGGGGGAAGCACGAGATCAAGCGGAACAACGAATCAATCGAAAATTTCATGCTGCTCAAAGAGAGGGATTTAAGCCCCCTGCACTCGATCGACTCTTCGAGGAGTCGATCGAGGAGTCGATCGAGAGAGGCTACTCTTTCCAGGTGTAAGATTCGGATCGGGTTATCGGACCGGAGGACGAGACGGATCGGAAGGGAGATGTCGAGATCGTCGTCAGATCGGAAAGTGAAATCGGAGGCTCCTAATTTCAGTGCTCTCTTAGTCAAATCCGCCGCGAGATCCGAGAGAGAATGGCTTGGGCTTGTGAGACGGAGGCTGAAAGCGTTGATCGTGAGGTCGAGATCCTCGTACCGTCGGAAGGTCTCCGTCGCGAACGCCGACAGTTTGTCGATTTGGGGATAGTTGTACGGGTAATCTATCGTGAAGAGGGAACAGTCGAGGTCGATGGTGGGGCGAGTCAACCAGGCGTGGAGCCATGATTTGGAGATGGCGGCGGTTTCGGCGGCTTTTTTAGCGGTGAGGAAAGATTGTATGCGGTGGATTAAGGGTTCGGGAAGATAAGGGGCAGCCATTGATGATTTAGAACGATCTTTGTTTAATGTTTGTTTTATAATTTAAGATCTTATATATATAGTTAAAATTATTAAAAATAAATTATTATACATGGAAAAAAATTATATTAACACTAAATAATAAATTTAGAATTTTTGTATATATATAAAAATAATAATTTTAAAGATAATTTGGTCTTTTATTATTTGAGTTGAAAAAACTTATAAGCTGTTTAATAAGAGGTACGTCCACTTACTTTTTTTATAAACAGCTTGATAAAATAAGTTTTTAAGATGTTTTTTTAAAATTTTACCAAACAAATTTTAAGAGCTTATAAGCTCTTAAACAGTTATAAGTTGTTTTAAAAAGCTTATAAGCTCAACTAAACAGTCTCTTAGAGCCCGTTTGGGCGAGCTTATTTAAAAGAGCTTATAAGATGTTATGTCTTATAAGTTGTTTTAAGAGCTGATAAGCTGTTACGTCTTATTTAATAAATAAGTCGTTAAACCGTTTGGATAAAATAGATATATAAACTTATAAAATGTTAATTTGTTTGACAATTTAAGATCTTATATAAATAAAATTACCAAAAATAAATTGTTTATGTGAAAAAAATAATTAAAAATATTTATATTAACTAAATAATAAATTTGGATTTTTTGTATATATATAAAATATAATAATTATAGGGGTATTTTGGTCTTTTATGGTTTAAGCTACAAGAGCTTATAAGCTGTTGAAAAAAAAGTACCTCCCCCCTTACTTTTTTTTTAACAGCTTATAAGCTGTTAAACAGCTTATTTTTAAGTTTTTTAAGATCTTTTTTTAAAATATTACCAAACAAATTTTAAGAGCTTATAAGCTCTTAAACAGCTTATAAGCTGTTTTAAAGAGCTTATAAGCTCAGCCAAACAGGCTCTTAATCACGATGTTAAACAGAGCTTATAAGCTCAACTAAACAGTCTCTTAATCACGATGTTTTAAAGAGCTAATAAGCTCAGCCAAACAGTCTTTTAATCATGGTACATTAGTAGAGAAAAACCTACTACTTATTAGATAAAATAATATTTTTTAAATAAAAAATTAAAAAAATTATAAATTATAAATAAACTAAAATATCAAAAAGAAATCATAAAAACACAATTTTAAATTATTAATTCATCTAATTATATATATTTCAATTTCAATTTTGTATTATAGTATACTATATATATATTAACTTATGATAATTATCAAAATGTTATTTTAAAATTATTGAGTAATTTATAAAAATATACAGTTTTTTAATTGTATAAAAATATTTTATAAAAAATAGTGATGATTTAAAATTATTGAGTAATTTATAAAAATATACAGTTTTTTTAATCATATAAAAATATTTTATGAAAAAATAGTGATGAATATATGATGCATATTAAATAAATAAAGTAAAATAAAAGTTGTCCGAGTAAAATAATTGCATCAAGTGATCTTGGACTAGTTCATTTGGCTATATTATGGAATGACCTAGCTAGACAAAAGTTAAATTATAATTTCAAAATTAAATAAAAAGAAGACTATGCACAATTCATCTGCCAGAGCAGATAAAGAGAAACAAACATAACTTTGATCATGTAGTTACGGATGGTTTCCATTTCAATTGGAATCGAAATCTACTTCATCTGCCACGCTCGCTAAGAATTCACGCAACTCACACAACCAAGCGGCGGATAGATAATCACGATTGCTCACACTAACTCGACACTGACACTCCAATCCATTTCTGGATTTCGAGGACCTGAAAGTAAACTTACGAATCCTGGGCGCATTAATCTCGAGCTCGGCACGAGGAGGACGCATGCACCCTTCCAACCTTTGGATCCTAAGATTAAAAATCTCCAGCGATCGGCTTGAGATGGCAGGTATTATCATCTCAGTATCATCATCTATGAAAAATAAATTCAGAGTCAGTTCTTTGAGGTTCGGACACTTAGACACAGAGTCGTCGTCAGTTAATTTCATTTTTGTTAAGATTGTTTCACGTTTCAGTTTAGTTAATTTCATTTTTATTCAGATTGTTTCACGTTTCAGTTCAACTTAGTTCGTTTCAGTGCAGTTCATTTCATTTTTGTTCAGATAGTTTCAATTCAGTTTAGTTCATTTAAGTTTAGTTCATGTCGGTTCACTTCTGTTCTGATTGTTTTAATTTAGTTTAGTTCACTTCTGTTCAAATTGAGTTCAAATTGTTTTATTCTAGTTTCTGTTCAGATTATTTCAAAGTTCAAATTGTTTTAGTTTAGTTGTATTCAACTGGTATTTTAAATAGATTTTTTTGAACTTTTTAAAGTATGTGGATAATGTCTCAATCATTTGGCTATACTATGTGAATGATCATTTTGTACTTGCAAAATCAAGACAAACAAACATAAAACTTATAATATTGTAATTCTCACACTCATTTGAAGTGTTTCTATACTTGCAAAATCAATAAAAACAAACATAACTTTGATCATGTAGCTACCAATGGTTTCCATTTCAAGTTGAACCGAAATCTACTTGGTCGATCATCACTTGTTGAATTCAACACCTTGGTCGATCATCACTTGTTGAATTCAACACCGAATCAAACGTCTGAGGCATCCACATCACCTGATCATCGCATAGCTTCTGTGGATATATTTCCTCTAGTTCGCGCAAACCATACATATATTGGAACGGAGACAACCCAAATTTCCTTTGCATTCCTTGTTCAAGTACCCGACAAAGTATCGCATCGTTCTTTCTATTAGTTTTGAAATCTTCATTATCATCAAACATGTTTTTATCCTTTGGAGGAATCTCGTATTGAGTTATCGTCTTCGGGTGACACATCCGAAACAAAACATCCAAAACAGCGTAAAAAATAATTCTCGAGATCTCTCTCGAGTCAATGGTCAGATCCTCCAGTTCACACACATTCAAGCATTCGATATCTCCAGGAATGTAATCGAAGGTGTAAGAATCACGCAACTCGAGACAAAGACGAATCTTCGACCCTGCCACGCTCGTTAAGAATTCACGCAACTTGCATAACCAATCGTCAAAAAGATAATTGTAACTACTCAACTTCATGCGACACTCCAATATTCCATCTCTGGATTTCGACGAAGACCTGAAAGTAAACTTAGGCACGACGCATCCATCGAATGTAAACTTACGAATACTCGGCGCATCAATCTCTAGCTTGGTACTGGGATTCCCGTACTCTCCCATCCTTTCAATCGTAAGATTAAAAATCTCCAGAGATCGGCTCGAGATGACGGGTATTATTATCTCAGTATTTTCATTTGTGAAACATAAATTCAGAGTCAGTTCTTTGAGATTCGGAAACTTAGACACAGACAAGCCTTCTTCCTGAAACAAATTCTGGAGATGACTGACATAGATGCTGCACAGATTCAGAGACGTTAGATTAGGAAGGTCAATTGTTGAACGGGCCGATTTTCGTTTGTAATCGTTCTCGTAGAAGTATGGGGGTCCGCCCAATGCGTCAATCAACGACAAATGCTCGATCAAAGGGCAGCACGAGATCGCGTGGAACAACGAATCAATCGACAAATACATGTCGCTCAAAGAGAGGGATTTAATCCCCCTGCACTCGATCGAATTTGGGCAGGCTCCTTCCAGGCCTAAACTGCGGATCGGGTAATTCGACCCGAGGACGAGATGGATCGGAAGAGAGAAGTCGCGATGTTCGTCGGATCTGAAATACAAATCATCGGATCGGAAAGTGATATCGGCGGCTCCCAATTTCAGCGCTCTCGAAGCCCACTCTGCCGCGAGATCCGAAAGACGATCGTTCCATCTTTTGAGACGGAGGCTGAAAGAGTAGATCCGGAGGTCGAGATCCTCGTAGCGTCGGAAGGTCTCCGCCGCGAACGCCGTGAAGAGGGATTCTTCTTCGATTTGGCGAACCCTCGAGTAACCGGTCGAGAAGAGGGATTGGTCGAGGTCGATGGACGGGCGAGTCGACCAGGCGCTGAGCCATGATCTGGAGAGGACGGCGGTTTCGGCGGCTTTTTTAGTAGTGAGCAAAGACTGTATGCGATGGATTAAGGGTTCGGGAAGATCAGGGGCAGCCATTATCAATGCCCTAGGTACGAAGATGGTAGCAAGAAAACCCAATATTTATACTTACCGTTTTCACAAAATAATAATAAAAATAAAACAATTGAATTGGGGACTCAAATCTGTTTGAGTCAGTTGAATTTAGGCGAATCGACTACGGAGACAATCTTTTTGGAGTTTCGCTGCCTAGGAACTGCTCTTGGAGTTGGCGACAACTTCTTAAGTTACGTCTGTTGTTCTACCGACTTTCTAGTTCCAGATTGGTGATGGGTCGCAGTTCTTCCTCTGGAGGGACCCGTGTCATATCTTAGGTTGTTTGGAGGATGTGTATTCGATGGGGCCTGAGCTGACTCGTCTTCGGGTAGCCTCGTCTTTGAGTACTATCTGTTAGAATATATTAGTTATTATATTTATAAGATTAAGTTTACCTTTTGTTTATAGGATTAAAGTTTACCTTTTGTTTTGGCTAGGGGTGGGAATTCCGGTTTTGGTTATCGGTTAAAACCAAAACCGAACCGAAAATTTCGGTTTTTGATTAATCAAATATAAGAAATTCGGTTTTCGGTTCGGTTTTCGGTAAGAATTTTTTTATATATTCGGTTATCGGTTAACCCGATAACCGATCGTTAAAAACCGAATAACTGAAATATATTATATATATTACATATTATATATATCCTTAAGGACGATTGTATGACAACACTCGCTTACTTATTTTGGATTTTTTGTATTTTGTTGGATTTATGCATGTTAGGTTTAATAAGTTGGATTTTAGTTTAAATTTGTTTATATTTTGATTTTTTTTTCTTTTTTTTCCATGATAATCTTTTTAAAAGCAGCTTACTTTTTTTCTAATCGGTTTTTTGGTTAACCGAAAACCGAACCGAAAAAATCGGTTCGGTTATTGGTTATCCAAAAAATTATTCGGTTCGGTTTTGGTTAGTCATTTTCGTCGTTTTTCGGTTCGGTTAACCGGTCATTCGGTTCGGTTCGGTTTTGGTTAACCGAACTTCCAGCCCTAGTTTTGGTTATATAAAGTCTCTCTCTTGTATATTTTAGATAACGTTTATTTGTTCTAATACTACAAGTTTTCTACGTTTGTCTTCTCCTTTAATCCTTGTTCGATTATATAAATCCTAACACTATCATAGTTGACGCGGTGTGGCAGTAGTCGGTTGACTTCCGTGAGGAGTTCGTTGGCTTTATGGATGAGTTACCGGAAATAGCTCAAGAGAGGGATATGGGTGAGATGGAGACTGCATAGATCCGGGGTTTACACTTCCGCCTAGGCATATTCCCTATTCCACACTAAGGGTACTAGGGTACTGTGAGCTGCTTTTCTTGCCTCGTTAGGGCGTATCTCAAGACACTGCTTCATTCTTTGGCTTGCAATCCGAGGTCGGTTGTCAACTCGTGATAAGCATTGGATTGGTCGGGGGTTGATTCGTTTGTTCTGTGTGGTGGGGAGATTGTCGAGACTCATACCCATCTTTTCTTCGAGTGCTCTTTCTCACAGGACTGCTTACGGAGATTAGGAGGAAAGTTGGATTTCTATGGCCACGTGGTAGTTGGGATACTGCTGTCCTCCGGGCTGCTAGTCGATGGCGTGAGAAGCATTGGATTTCTTGCGTTTATCGTGGACTTCTCGCTGCCCTTGTTTACTTTATATGGCAGGAGAGGAACACGTACATACAGGAAACTCGCTCGGTGTCATTTGTGGTGGTGGCTACTTTGGCTTTTACGATCGTAAGGGATAAGATTATCTCGTTACGACTCCCAGACCCACTTCAAGCACGAGCTGTGAAGCGAGTGTGGCATATAGTTTAGTAGTTGTTCATTACGTTTGTACTTTATGTTACGGATGGTGATCCGGAAAACTAGTATGTTAGCTCATTAATGCGGTAAGACTTTTTCTCTATGCGTTTTACTGTATCTCTATACATTTTGTCTTTTTTCTTTTACATGCTATTAATTTTGTCTTTTTTCTTTTACATACTATTGACCTTTAAAATATAGTATATATCATTGAAAAACATAAAACAACCTCTATTGCAAAATGCAAATAATATAAAATATCAAAACTACTTATTTTTAATAATATACTCCCTCCGGCCATTAATAGATGTCATACTTTGTTGGACACGGAGTTTAAGAA
Organism: Euphrasia confusa; assembly: GCA_954870475.1. Classification (NCBI taxonomy): domain Eukaryota; kingdom Viridiplantae; phylum Streptophyta; class Magnoliopsida; order Lamiales; family Orobanchaceae; genus Euphrasia; species Euphrasia confusa. Next base: position 563,296 of record OX940965.1, read on the forward strand.
AATTGTTATTTTTTAATTTTTTAATTAAAAAGTAAAGAGTAAAAATATATTTTAAAAGTGAAAAGTAAAGTAGTTGTGAGTAAAGTTTAAAAAGTAGGTGGGGTAAAGTAGAATAAAATTGTATATTAAAATGAAAAAGTTAGAATAATTATTTCCTTTTTTGGGGTGTGTCAACTATTATTGGACACCCCTAAAAGGAAAGTATGACAAGTGTCTTTGGACCGAGGGAGTATTAAATAGTGGTTGTATCCATACGGCCCAATTAAATGCCTATTGGGCTCATATTCAACCCTAAAGAGATGTTATAAGATATCGTGAAATACACCTGACCCAATTCCAATCTAAATAATACTCCCATTGGGCAAAATATAAATTTTGATTAAGATCAAAAATATTAATCTATGATTTATTACCCAAAAAAAAGTATTTATCTATTACTATAATTTTTTCCATAATTATTACATTAAAAATCCTTATACGTATATTTTAAATAATATATATCCATTCTCACTATTCATTTTATATTATTTAAAAATTAAATTAAATTATTTTTCATTTTTTATGTAGCAAATATTTATTAATTTTAGGTTTTATAGAAATATGATGGTCTGAGTTCTGACTTATGATATGTTGAAACTTGAAAGTAGTGATTTCATATTTCAGACACAAATAGTAGAAGTTTCTCAAAATCGTTGACTCCTTAAACTGGAATTTCTCAATTCTTATTATCGGTCAAAGATTTTCGTTAGAAGTTTGGTAGCAAATAGAGTTTGTAATTAGCGCCGCTTGTCATTGCCTTGTTTAACAATTAAAATAAAATAAAAAATAAAATAACAACTACTACTATTGAGTCAATCTTTTGATAGAACAACAAAACATAAAGTGTGAAAAAACAAAAACAAATCAAAAGACAATTAACATGTGGAATCATAATTAGTAGAATACAGTATATTAATGTCTATTTGTTAATTATTTATTTGATTACATTGTAGTGTAAATCATTTTTGACCATTACTCTTCGAATTTAAATGAACTTAGCCTCAATTAGTATCGTCGTTTGGATTTTTGTATGTAACTAAATACTGAGAATCAAAACACATGTGACTGTCGAGCATAGTATACATTGATTACACACTAAAATGTTCAAATTTGGCAATATTGGTCACATGCTCTAATTTTGACTTCACATTCAACCAATTCAAATTGCTCAAAATCACACCTAACTTTAATCTAATTTATTGCACATTTTATATCTTCTTGTTGTTGTTCTTGTACCAAATCAATCCATAAAAAAAATCACAATCACACAGTCAAAAAGCATGTTAAATTACATCAAAATTCAAAGTGATAGAAAAAAAAAATAATGCACAAATCAAAATAATTAATATTAAAAAAATAAAAATAAAAAAATAATTGAGAGGGCAAATCACAAAATTCACAAGTCTATATAAAGTATAAACCCCCACCCACACTATCCGCACCCATAATTATTACTCCACTCCCCACACCCAACCACCACCGATGGCCGCCGCCGCTCCCCTCCTCCTCCTCCTCGCCGCCGCGGCGATCCTGATCTCACCGGCCCTCTCCCAGCCCTGCAAATCGCAGACATTTTCCGGCCGATCGTTCCCGAACTGCTCCGACCTCGGACATCTCAAGGCCACTCTTCACTGGGCCCTCAACGCGTCGGCCAACACGATCTCCATCGCCTTCACCGCCCCTCCGCCGTCGGCCGGCGGTTGGGTCGCCTACGGCTTCAACCAATTCGCATCCGGCATGGCGGGGACCCAAGCGCTCCTCGCCTTCGCCGGCCGGAACGGATCCCTCCTCGTCAGGACGTACAACATCACGTCCGCCGGCGGCCCGATCAACGAGTCGGCGATCGGGTACCCCGTCCTGCAAAAGTCGGCGATTAGCTCCGGCGGGAACACCACCATCTTCGCCACGATGCGGCTGCCGCCGGCGACCGCCGCGCTCAACCAGACGTGGCAGGTGGGGAACGTCACGAACGACGTGCCGCAGATTCACGCCATGGACCAGGATAACCTTCAGGCGACCGGCCGGCTGAATCTCGCCGGCGGCGCGGCGGTCACTCCGGCGGGATCGCCGGCGCCGGCGGGAACTCCGGGTTCGGTTGCTCCGGCTGCCGGGGGGTCTCCGGCAGCCGTGTCGCCGGGGCCGGCCGGAGGTAGTCCTTCCGGCGGTGGAGCGAGGGTTTCCGGAAGCGGGTTCGGGTTATACGGAATTTTCGTGCTACTTTTCGTTTGGAATTTTGGATTTTAGTTTTTTTTTTTTTTTTTCAAATTTGAATTTGAATTTAAATTTGGAGGTATCGTTTTAAATTGAAATAATCGAAATAGGGGGAGGGAAATATTGTTGTGGTTCGAGTCATAGTTTGATGTAATTTTGTGAGATTGTACTGAGAATGTGGATTCGGGTCGGGTTGGGTTCGTTCGACCGAATCACTTTATGGATGGTTTGATTTTTAGTTGATTGGGTTTTTATACTGTAATATCGAAGTTTTAATGGTCATTTGTTCTTCGTTTCATGTTGATCGAACGAACTATTATCAAATGTCGGGTTTTTTTCCAAATTTGTTGGGTAAATCATTCAAGATCTATTGCTTAATTTTTTGTGTTCATGCGAATTGAACTTGTTTAAAATAACCTAGAAAATATAAGAATAAAAATATGTTATTTTGAAGAGTATAGTTCTATACTTCGATCACCTATTTTTATCCTACTTGCATAAACCATTTTGAACACACTTTAAACGTTCAACATATACTTGAATCATATCATAAATTCCTATCGATCAATCAATCAATTTAGATAGAGTACGCTACAAATACGTTGAAATTAAAGTTTTTCTTTGTTGATTTATTTTGGTCAACACAAAAATGTACTGGTTGTATTACATAAATTTCAACATATTTTGATGAATTTGATTAAATCATAGTAACAATTCTTCCAAGTTTTTAACATTAGTTTCCTCCTGAATTAGTGACATGTGTTTACTAATTGTTCAACAAAATCGGACACAACTTAAGGATTACTCCACTTAATTAATTAAAAATAATTAACTACTATAGTTAATTAGTGGCGTGGTAAGAGTCAAAAGTCAATGGTCCATGGAGCGACAAATGTTTAGGACATTACGGAAAAAGACAACACAAAAAAGATGATGTTTGGGTGATGGAGTAATGATGACAAAAAAAAAAACCAATAATTTATGATTATCATAATTAATTAAATAAATAAAATATATTTCGTCATGGGCACATCATCATTACATGCAAAATCATGGCAAATTCCATGCCCACTTATCTAATTACACGTGGACATTAACTAATCACGCTTAAATACAAGATTAGCGGCTAATAAATTCGAATTTCTAATCTTTTTTTTCATAAAAAGAAAAGTCTTATTTTTTATTATTTTCTCAAGTGTAAAGTCCGTCTGACACAGTATTTTGAGTAGAACGGCAACATAACAGAATAAAGGTATGATTTGTAATATATCCTAAATCAACACTTATCAAAAGAGCCAAGAATCACATGTAATGTAAGTAGTGGAGTTTTGTTATTTATTGCCAAAAATTGAAATGCCCATTTCAAAGAATTGGAATCTAGTTACTACAACCCTCCCTTAAAAAAAAAAAAAAAAAAATAACAAGATGCTATTCGCCAAAAGATTGTAAAGATAAATGATATACTTATTTGAGCACAAAAAATTTAAAAAATGTTGAAGGTTTCAAATCATCGATCTCGATGTCTGAACAAAGACCCTCACGATGTATTGGTGATTTCTGGGAGTTTGGTTTTGCACAGGTTGAGAGTGTCCCGTTTGAATCTACAAAAAGAGTGCCTACAAAAGAAGGTCTAAATCCAAGCTTAGAACTACCCGAACAATAGAGCGAAAGCCATAGTCGAAAATTATCGACACTTTTTTTTTTTTTCGTTCCATGAGTGAGAGAGGGCTACGCGTGTTCCCCATCTACACAAGACAATCCATCACACAAGCTTTAGCAAAAGGATTTCAAATTGAAATGGGAACAAAAGCTAAGGGCATGATTAAAGTTAATGATAATGGAGGGACCAACAATGTAAGATCCAAAAAGATAAATCATAACATAACATGACAATAACATTGTAAACCCTTCATTCATTCATTCACACAACCTTAAATAAATACGAATCTGTGACTACATCGTTTTATCGTCGTATGGGCTAGAACCTCTACTTACCGCAAACCATGGCAATAACACGACACAAGCAATTCCCATCCAAAAGGAATCTTAAAAAACAGAGAATAAGATATGTTAAAAATGACGTCGCACACAGATCCAGACATATTCAAAGGCGCCCGTCAGTTGTTAAACCCGTCGTAGGGTTTGGTCGACTGCTCGTATTTTTTCCTCCTGATGACGACAACCCATGTGATAGCCTCTAATAACACGGCGATGCCTCCCAAAATCGAAATCACGACAATATACGCATTTTTCCACTTGTGCCCAGGCTGTAAGATGCTGAAGCCTTTGAACACATTGATGATGGCGAGGATTAGAATAGCGTACCCGACTGAGTGGTGGTAGATATTCCAATAGAAACGAATCTTGTGGTCCTTTTTCGGTCTCAATAGCAACGCAAATACCTACACAAAGAGCCAAACACGGATTTACCACACATATATATCAGCAAAATGTTAAGAGTTCATAAGCTCGTGTAGTTTGTTTCGAATCAGATGATCCATCGCTATATATATGTGAGTGTGTGTGTGAAGCTACAACGACCTTCTTCAATTTGCCAGATATGTACGATTCTTGGTGGGACATATTCAATCTCGATTTCCAGAAATTAAGTTAACAATAAAGAAACAGCCATCCACCACAAAAACCAATCAAGAGTGTATTCAACTGAGCTTATAGAAAGCTCATTAAAACACCTCATACGCTATTTGAGAGTATATAAGCTCTTAAATTTGTTTCTTTTTTCGATTCTTTTAACAACACAATAAGACCACCACTATAAAGACCAATAAAATCTCCGATTCCAACTACTACTACACGACGAGAAAGTTTACCTGAACAGTTGCCAGAGAAAACAGTGCAATCCCAATATTCCGATGGACGGAATAAGTGATGCCAGAGGACTCGCTTCCAAGTTTAAGACCGGTGCCCCAGCCAGCAACTCCGATGACATAAGCAGACACCTGGCAGAAGACGTGCAAATAAAACCAAGCAGGGTCTGCAGATGGAAACACCCTCAAGTATCTCGCGATTATGATTCCGGTTGGGAACATGAAACCCCAGCTCACCACATTCAGAATTCCATGAATCTGAACCATAAATCAAGAACTCAGTGATTAGTTCTTGAAATCTCAATACTCAACAGTACAAATTAGCTAAAAACAAACGAAAATTCCATCTACATGTAAGCTAAACACAACAAGCAGCAACCTCTAAAAACAGTGATTCTCAGTTTAATTATGCCAAAAATAAAAGTAGATCCATATTCAAAATTCAAAATCCACCCAAAAGCAAATAGGCAAAGCATTTAATTCAATTTTAAACTAACCGGAAACTCACATTTCTCTTCCTGATTCTGGAGCCGCCGCTGGCGGCACCGCCGGTGCTCTGTCCGCTCAGCAAATCAAGGCGGCCCTTGGCGTTCAAATTCCCGGGCTGAAATTCGTGCTTGTTCGGCACATCGCGCGTGACGGAGGGCCCCACCTGCCAGACGTGGTTCAGCGCCGTCGCATCGGGCACGGCAAGGGTGGCGTACAGCGTCATCACCCCCGTCGCGGCGGAATAATCCGCCGACTTATTCCGGACCTCGTACAGGATCCGGGACTCCGTCAACGGGACGTACCCCGTGATGTTGTAGGTCTTGACCGTCATCTCGCCTCGCGAATCCCTAAACGCGACCAGGGCTTGCGAGCCGCTCATGCCGTCGCCGGTGGGGTTGATGGCCCACGAAATCCATCCTCCGGGATCGGCCCGCGCGACGAAGGCGACGGAGAGGGTGGATCGGGCCCGGTCGTAGGCCCAGTGGAGGTCGGCGCCGAGGGTCGGCAGGTCGCTGCAAAGCGTGTACAGGTTGTTGTTCGTCGGGAGGTTCTGTGAGGTGCAGGTGGAGGACTGCGCTTGCGACGGCGAGATCAGTGAAACCGTTGCGGCGGCGAAGAGGGCGGCTACGATTGTTAGAGAGGAAGACGCCATTAGTGTGTGTCTGTGTGTGTACTGAGGGAGATGGAGTGGGGAATAAAGCGAGTGAAATTGAAGTGCCTTTTAAGGCTTTGTTTGGTAGATTTTTTTTCATTTTTGGATTATTAAAAGAATTGTTTATTTTAAATATTATCTCCTAAATTAAAAAAAAAAAATTGCCACTTAAAATATCAATTCGAAAAATGTACTAATTTTGTTGCATGAAATCATGAATCATAATTAAATATTACAAATACAACATGTATATACTAAGCTTAATTTGGTCAAATATGGTCAAAATAATAAGACAAATTTGACTTATTTTATTGTACGTACATTATTAGTAAGTCGCACAATCGATGCCTTACGATGTGAGTTTTTATTACGTTCGACTTTGTTGTTAAAACAATTATAATTTGGGTAGCAATATTTCAATCTTCAAAATTTTGTAATTTGTCTAAAGGTTCATTTAGAGAAAAATCAAATTCTATTACTCAATTCGTTACCTCATGCACATCATTGTTCACGCAATTGAAATTTCTATCATCAACCTTTTCAAGATTTTTGCAACCATTATTTATTTTAACCTTAATGCTCAAAACGGTAAAAAAAAAAAAAAGTTTATATTTGGTAACTTCTAAAAAGTGAAATTAGGCAAAATACACTCTCGTCCGTAGTCACACAATTAGCTCGTTTTAATGTTAAAATCATACACACGCTTCTCTCAATTCGAGCCCCATTTGATCTTATCGAACACTCAATTCGAGCGATCATTGATCTTATCGAACATGCTCAGATAATAATTTAAACGCCCTCAACAGACTGCTCAAGTCGTTTGCAGCTCTGGTAACTAGTAAGTGATAGTCATACTATGAACCCAAGGACACTAATAGTATGTTACAATCCATAACAATATAATTGAATCACACAAATTAAGAATTTTATATATAAATTAACAGTATAATATAGTATGAAATTACTTCTCAATAAAAATATAATGCCAACATTTTTAATTAAATCTCTGTGATCAAACAAAGAATTCCAAAAAAAAAAAAAAATATCCTTGAGGGTTTGATTCAGACCCCACCACGATCAGAGCTCAATGGTACATAATATTTTGTAATAACCCCCGTCCCGTGCTCAGAAATACGAGTGACACACACTCGAAAGCTCACCTTGAGCAACAAGAGTAAGCGCCAGTACTTTGCTTTGTCAAGTCGACACCAACTCGATCGGCCGATAGTTCAGCCTTGTAGGAGTCTGAGTTAAGAATCTTCCGGCTAACCTTGTCATAGATCTCACGAATCACAATCTCAAATGCCTCGTTCACATTGGTCGAGTTAAGGGCCGAGGTCTCTATGAAGAACAAACCTTCTTCCTCTGCAAAGGCTTTGGCATCATCTACACTCACCTCTCTAATATGCTCTAAATCACACTTGTTCCCAACTAGCATCTTTGCAACCGTGGTATCGCAATGAACTGCATGTCATTGTGAAGGATATGTCATTAAAAAGGAAAAAAAAACATAAATATTTTCAATGTTAAAAACACGAAAAAAAATTTAAAATTGGATTTTGGTTTGATGATAATTTAATTGGATACAAAAGAGATAACACTTATTCAACTATTTCAAGTTTCAAAACGGAACCTTTGTATTAAGTTCAACTAGTTCCCGAATTTCTACGAATCGAATCGCACACTATCCTTCATACATCACATTAAAAAAAACAAAAAAATAGTAACACTATAGTTACAAATTTTAGAATCATATTCAATCATACATTATTCACTAAATTTAAACCAAATAAATTTCCAATCCTTCATTTTCATCACATCTATTTCACATTCCCAAAATTTCGAAATTGAGATTTGTATCCCCAAACGCGGCCTAACAAAATGTTTCGTTCAATCATTGAGCACCACAGAAAATTGCAATTTAGTCCCCACAGTAGAAAAACACACAAAAATCCAGTAAAAATAAAAGAGAGAGAGAGAGAGAGAGAGAGAGAGAGAGAGAGAGAGAGAGAGAGAGAGAGAGAGAGAGAGAGAGAGAGAGAGAGAGAGAGAGAGAGAGAGAGAGAGAGAGAGAGAGAGAGAGAGGGAGAGAGATTACTGTTAAGCTCGTCGAGCCATCGTTTGACGCTCTCGAAGGTGGCCTTCCTAGTGATATCGTAGACGACGAGGGCGCCGACGGCGCCGCGGTAGTAGGCGGAGGTGACGGCTCGGAAACGCTCCTGGCCGGCGGTGTCCCAGACCTGCGCCTTGATCTCCTTGCCGTCGAGCTCGACCACCTGCGTCTGGAACTCGACTCCGATGGTGGCCTTGGAGTTGTGGTCGAACTCGTCTCGAGCGAATCGGGAGAGCAAATTCGACTTGCCGACGGCGGAATCTCCGATCACCACAATCTTGAAGAGATACTCCTCCCCTCCTCCTCCTCCCTCTTCCGCCATTTCAATTCGATGATGAAGAGAGGAAAGTAGAAGAAGAGATTTATTTATTTATTTTAATTTATTTGGTTTGGGTTTTAATGGGAAAGGAGTGGGAGCGGTGTGAATTAAAGGACACGTTCATTGCGCACTTCACGGGCAAATGAGTCCCCCACACTATTTTTTTTTTCTTTTTATTTATTTATTTATTATGTTTGAAAATACGATCCAATATTTTTTTATTTTTTAAAATCGTATGAGATTTTTTTGTCTCATTATACTGATCGTGTTGCCATTTTCGTGGAAAATAAGTATTTTTTATTTGAAAAATTAAAAAAACGAATTATAGAAAACTTAATTGTTTTTAAATGATTTTCCACGTGGAATATAACAACGCATACATGTTGTGACACGTGTATCCGAAGGAAAACCTAATTGTGATTTCCTTCATCCGCCGCCACGGCTAACCCTTCGAGGCTTTAACTCCACCTCACTCTGTTTCCGCGTTCGTCACTCTCTTTTCACCTCCGCCGTGCCGTCGTCCAACAGTCGGAGATATTCCAATTCGTCTGAGCTGACGCCTGAGATCCAAATTCGTTGCCGAAGGATTCACGAGATTTAACTTTCGCACCAAATCTTCGTGTCCATATCGTACTGAGCCTCTCGCGATGTCGTCAGCAATCGGATGTTGTTCTATCAAACTTACGCCCCAAGGTAATTTTGATTGTATTTTGAATTTTGATTTTTTTTCCTGGATAATGTTTTTGTGCTCGTATAATTACCACAGTCGCCGTTAATTATTGCAATTTATTGAGCTTGAATTTAGCTTATGCTCCGTCTTCATCTTCATTTAGATATGTATCCTGATTTTTGATGCTTTTTTTCTTTTACAGTGAGGATGCCGAAATGGAGATCACCTAGAGCAGCTGTGATTCCCAATTTTCATCTCCCAATGCGTAGTTATGAAGTTAAAAATAGGTAATCTGAATGTATTTACTGGCAATACCAATCCGATTCAATTACGTTTACACTCATGTAGAGTTTTCAAGAGAAATCAGTAATAAAGATCGTTTATTTATCGAGTTTTTTTAACAGTAGAGTACTTGGCAAAAGCATTTTAAGCATAGTTTTTCCCCGAATGTTATCAACACTACCATTGAGAGGCTATGCTCCATCCGCATTTTACACCTTATGTTGGTGGAGCTTACGGAAGTTTGCTAACATCCTCAAATATTTTCTTATTTACCAATTGTTACAAGTAACTATAACATTTCCTCATGCATTCTAAAGAGTTGAGGTTATTGGTTGGTAATATTCTGAAAACTTGAAGTGTAATTGACGATGTTAGCACAGCTAACTGTTAGGCCCAGAATTTGGAATGATCCAAATGGAACCAAATTCAAGGTGGTTTTGTTCGATTTTTTTTTTCTTGCTTTCACATGTAATTCTGTTTTCCAGGACTAACGTCGATGAAATAAAAGCACTGAGGCTCATAACCGCCATCAAAACTCCTTACCTCCCTGATGGTAGGTTTGACCTCGAGGCCTACGACTCTCTGGTCAACATGCAGATCGAGGGTGGTGCTGAGGGTGTCGTGGTTGGCGGGACCACCGGGGAGGGCCAGCTGATGAGCTGGGACGAGCACATCATGCTCATTGGCCACACGGTCAACTGCTTCGGCGGGTTCGTGAAAGTCATCGGCAACACCGGAAGCAACTCGACTCGCGAGGCAATCCACGCCACCGAGCAAGGGTTTGCTGTCGGCATGCACGCAGCCCTTCACATCAACCCCTACTATGGGAAGACCTCGTTGGAAGGCTTAGTCTCCCACTTCGAGAGTGTTCTTCCAATGGGCCCCACGATCGTCTACAATGTGCCAGGTCGAACGGGACAAGATATTCCCCCGCATGTCATATTTTCGACAGCTCAGAACCAGAACCTGGCTGGTGTGAAGGAATGTGTCGGGAATGATCGGGTGAAGGAGTACACGAGCAAAGGGATTGCTGTTTGGAGCGGGAATGACGACCAGTGCCATGACTCGAGGTGGGATTATGGGGGTACAGGGGTAATTTCAGTTACGAGCAATTTGGTTCCCAGTTTGATGGCGGAGCTGATGTTTGAAGGGAAGAATCCGGGTTTGAATGCAAAGCTCTTGCCTTTGATTGAATGGCTGTTTGAGGAGCCGAATCCGATTGGGCTGAACACTGCGTTGGCCCAGCTCGGGGTCGTGAGGCCTGTTTTCAGGTTGCCGTACGTTCCGCTTCCTCGGGCCAAGAGGGTGGAATTTGTGAAGATAGTCGAGGAACTCGGGAGGGAGAATTTTATTGGGGAGAAGGATGTTCGCGTTTTGGATGATGATGATTTTGTTTTGATCGATCGGTATTAGTGTTTTCCAGTTGTTTACTCTTGGAAGAGGTAGGGACTAGTTTAAGCCTAGTTTGTTTCATTTGGTTTTTTTTGGAAACAGTTAAGAAGGTATCATTATGAAGCTGTGTTTGACTGTTTGTGTTATTATAAGAAGTTTGACATTACATGTTATTTTCTTGGATACATACAGCTTGAGATACAATTATATAGTTTTGCAATTATTTCCCTTAATTATTGGCTTTGCCAAAGCTTCTTGGAAATGGGACTGCATCTCTAACATCGTTGATTCCGGTGGAATAGAGTATCAACGGGTCGAACAAGAAGCTAAAACCCGAGCACTGCACATTGCCATGCTTACGAAGATCCATGTACCATTCATATTGCTTCTTCTCCAAACCAAGTTCTTTTATCCTGCAACAAATATCGAGGGTAATTACGGAAAAACTCTCGAGTTTTAGCCTGATTATGTAAAAACCCGATCATCGTGTTTTTACCTTGTGCTTAACATATCATGGCGTTCTTCGCTTTGGCTTCCTCTTATCAGAGTCCCAACCTGAGATAATTAAACGAAAACTTAAATTATCAGATTCTGAGCAAGGAAAACAATTTTTTTTGTTATGTTTTGTTTACCTTTGGTACGATTATATCAAACGATGAAGCTGTTTTACCATCATCGTTTAAGCGCACGTTGAAAGGCTTAATTTCTTTCGGATGGTTGTATATGATGATCGGCTTTTTGTACATCTCGTCTGCTAAATAGCTGCCATACAGAACTCGACATAAAATAAGTGAAGAAGTGTGTGCAAACTGTTTGATCAAAAAAAGAAAGTGATTCTCAGCTTGTAGATTCCGAACGCTGATCGTACCTTTCGTGTTCTTCATCGAGAGAAACACCCCATTCGACTTTAGTTTGGAACTTCTCAGTGACCTGATTTAGGAGAGGGTAGTTTTTGTAATTTTTTTGAAAGATATTTTTGTCTGTTTTGTAACTAGGCTAAACCTTAGAGGCAGCAGCAATTAACCCAAGAAATGTTGAGCACAAACATAGTTTTTCTTACCTGCTTCAAAATTTCGACTGCCTCCGTGTAAGAAATCTTTTCGTACGGGCCAGTCACTATCAACTGAAGGCGATCAACAACGAGTTTATCCACACGCTTGGCCACGAATTTTAGATCGTCTGTGCAATTTTCCAGTATCCACTTGCAAACGAATTTCAGAAAGTCGACCGCACACTCCATAGAACCCTGAAATTACATCATAGATTATGTCATTTCTCATTGTCAAGAACTTATGAATGTACAGTAGACGTTTTCGTAATTATTGATAAATTACATTACAACCCTTGAGGTTTAGTTTATTTCAAAAAGAACCCCATTATCTTTTAAAACTCCAAATATCCCCTTGGCATATACAAGTACTGAAGGTAAACTGTTATCCTTCAAGGGTATGTTTTGAAATTAAGCTAAACCTTAGGGGCAGTTTTGAAAAATAGCGAAATACCTGCAGTTCAGAGAAGGCCATTTCAACCTCAGCCATCCACATCTCTGCCAAGAGTTTCTTCGAATCGTATTTGTTTGCATGAAACCTCGGCCCGAAAGAGTACACGTTCCCCAAAGCCGACCCGAAACTCTCCAGATGCATCCTTCCGGAAGCCGTCAGATACGTCTCGCGGCAAAAGAAATCTTCAGAAAAATTAAGCTTATATTCGAACGATTTTCTTCCCGATTTTCTCTTTTGCTTGGCTTCCAGCTGAGATGCCAGCTCGATCGTTTTCCTCAAATCCTGAATGGCGGCAGCCAGAGCTTCTTTGTTGCTGTCGCTCCTTTTGAGCTCTTCAACTTTGCTGCTTTTTTCTTGGATCGAGGACTTCACAATTCCGAGCTTAACGCCTTCGAAATCATCTTGATCGTCCGTTTTCTCTTTCCGATGTCGATCGAGAAGAGTGGTGACCTGGAAAACATTTTCGTTCGTCGAACCTTCGCAGTTTGTGGCTGTGATTATCGGAGCTTGCACGTGAAGGAATCCGTTTTCTTGGAAGAAGCCGTGAGTCGCGTGTGTGAGTGCATCTCTTATCCTCATTACAGATGCAACCTTTTGAACAAAATAATTTAATGTTATTAGTTCTTCAAGACAATAATAATGATACATTAGTGTCAGGGGTAAAAAGGACAATTCACCGTCGTTGTGCGTGGTCGAAAATGAGCAGAGTCTCGCAGATTTTCGAGGGGGAGACGCTTTTTGGACAAGGGGTATCTGTCTTGATCGACTGTGCCAACATGAAGAACTACGTCTGCTTTGAGTTCGATAATTTCCTTATCCTGCAACGAGGGCTTATGCAATACTCCTTCGACTAATATACAAGTTCCCGTCGGCATTAATTCACTCGGAGGAGCTAAAGCCGAGTCAATCATAACCTGATTCAATCCAATTGTGGCTCTTTTAGTTTCATTTAAATTTGTGATTATTTGCGAAAAATACCCCCAAAGGTTACTGTAATTACAAAAAAAAATGAACTTCAAGGGGGGGATATTTGTAATTTCACAAAGTTCTGTTTGTAATTTTTGACCATTTTAAACACACTTTCAAGCCAAGCAAAAAACCAAGCAGCCTTTTAATTTCATTTTAAATTTGTAATTATTTGCAAAAACCACCCCTAAAGGTTACTGTAATTACAAAAAATGAACTTCAAGGGGGATATCTGTAATCCCACAAAGTTCTGTTTATAATTTTGACAATTTCAAACACAATTTTCGAGCCAAACTTACCCTCAAACTTGCAACGCAGGATCCATCGCTGATTTGCAGGATCGAAATCGACGGCTGTGGTGGCTTGGGAAGGACGAGAGTATCCAACTTGTCACGCACACGATTATGATCTCCGCCAAAGGCCTTTATGAGGGACCTGAAAAACGGAAGCCTACTTTGCAAGACCTCGACGCAGCTGATATCTTTAGGCCCCGTCGGGGCCACCACCCCCGTCTCGGGGACTTTTGGCTTGACCTCCAATTTCCTGAACTCGCGAGAAGTCTTGACCCACCCTCCGATCAACACCCTCCGGCCGATGAGCCCCACGCCTCCATCCGGACGGCCCACGATCGTTTTCAGGACGACCCTTTTGGAATACTTGAAACGACTTATTTGCCCTTCTTCCTCATTGAGTTGATGTTCAGATGCCATGATTGTTTTTTTCTTCTTTGACTTGTTTTTTCGGAATTGGGATGGTTTGTTGGGGATTGTTTGGGAGGTTTAGGGTTTATATATATGGATGATTGAGTGATGTTTTATGCTTTGCTTTGGTTTTTGATTGTTTAGGATTGGGAAGATTGAGAGAGAAGGGAAAGGGATTGTTTGAGTTTGGAGGTGGGATTGGTATTTCTTGGACAGTTGGGAAATTCGCGGGAGTTTTTCATACACTAACTGTATTATATTTATATAAAAAAAATTAATTAATCATAAAATAAAAACAAAAATTACATGCATATATAAATTAATTGAAATGGCCAGATTATTAATATTATTAATATATAGATTGTATTGAAATATAAATTGTATATATAATATTGAGATAAAAGTAATACATACATTTGATCTGTTGTAATTGTAGCTATTGCATATATACATGTGGAGTACTCTCATAAAACTCTTACAAACATGATCTCCAAGACTGCATGAGCCTGCAATACAACCGATGATCGATGGGATATATACACTTGCTCGCTCGCTTTAAACACTAGCCCATGATCCTCGCAGTACAAGCTTCCACCCCTGAAATACAAGTTGATCACTTCCTCAGGCAGATACTAATCAAGATGTGTTGAAACATGTGAGGCAAAAACAATACAAAAACTAAAAATGGCAAAATTATATATATATATATATATATACATATTATATAGTGTCAGTTGGGGACCTCTTTTGTTTTTGCAGTACACTCTGCATAAATTTAGCCATTTCTATCACCTTATATGGTCATTATTCCTCCACAGCTTTCATTTTTCAATCTCTTCAATTCCACACTCTTCCTATCTATATAGCCTTTTTGGCCATATCCCTTTCTCCTTTAGGCTACTTATTTTGTTCAACTACAAGGGAAAAAAACATTAGGAAAAATGGCAAAATCAAAACATTGCATAGGTCAGTTGTTTCTAGTCGCCTTGTTTTGTGCATTTGCCCTCCTACAAGGTCTCGTATAAACATATTTTTATACTGTATTTCTTTCTACCAACTAGCCGATTCTGTTGTCTCGTTCTTGATAACTTCTAAGGTTTCCTAAGAAGAAAAAAATCTTTCATGCTATAAGATAAAATGTATTGACATATTCTTACATAATAATGCTGCAGATTCCACAGGGTCTAGAGCTTCTATGGAACTTCACAATCTTCCGACAGGCTATCTTGCTTCATCACCTGAAACGGAAATAAAACTCAAGGTCTGAATTTGTACACATACACACACACACACAAGTGCAGAGCCGAGCAAGTTCCGGTTGAAGGCAATGACCCTATCAACAGTGCTTATCACTACAGATGTGTTTGCCATATGTGATAAATTTTTGGAGCTTATTTATCAAAACTATGAAGACTTTCAAGAGTGGTTTCCTTTGATTTTCAAATGCAAATATTATTAAGGTAGGTTACTTTTTTCAAGATTCAGCATTTCTTTCGTGCTATTTCGATCCAGGATGCTTGCAAGTTGCAGCACTGTGGTCACTGGCAGGGTACCTCTCTTCCTCAATAAAGATTAAATTACATATTTTAATGCAGAAAACTCCCAAACGATCGAGAAATAGATTAGCGTAAATGCTGTAGAAAAGGGTAAAAAGGGAATGAAAGTTGTACCCTCTTAAGATCTCGTGCACTCAGGATGGCAATGCCAGATCCAGAATGCCAGATGCAGAATGCCAGCTCAAGAATGCCTGTAGTAGGAAGAGGAGCTAAAAGAGAAACGGTGACTTACATGAAATGCATTTACCATATGCACTTAAGAAGCTAAAGAAGATAATAATTGAAAATAAGTGCTTGCCTTCCTGTATTTATTTTTCTAAAAAAATTATGGTAAACCGAACACCAAGATGGGCCAACAAAACAGAATTTATTTGAAAATTATGGATAACTAATTACAGAAATTACATATGGGGCCAAGCCAATTAGTTGTTTGTCAATGAGAGGCATACAGCCCCAAATGTAAGCAAGACAATCGTACAAACAGTGTAAATAGTAATAACTCGTAAATTATTCGCTTCCAAGCCCGTTTAAAAAAATAATCCATTTCTCCTTTGTTAAGTATCACTGGTAAGATGAAGAAGTTTTCCTATTCGGTTTTTCAGGTTCTATGAAGATGGTGGAGATGGCGAAGATGACATCACGGCATGATAAGACGACGATGCAAGTTGAGATAGTGCTGGAATGGAACCACCTGCAAAAAATTAGGTGAAAAATATGAAGGTAGAAACCACTAGAGACCCTGTTATTACTGAAAAATAGCTGAAAACTAAACATTTCCTATAAACTTTTATTGATGCCACAAAATTATTTAGGCTACATCATCGACTCTTTACATGAAGATATCTGAGTCAACCCGACATGAAAACTAAATTAACCTCGGTAGGTATATTCCAATAGAAACACTATAAACTAAGATTACTAATTCTAACACAGATGATTATCAGGATAGTTATTTGTTGAGGAAAATAAAATGATACCTACTTATCCCAGATTTGTCCTTTGTAAACAACCTCTAGTCCCCTAGTCGAATCTAGGCTATAGGGCTATTTTGAGTTGTCTAGATGTCAATCCACACTGCCTTTTCAGAATTTAAACACTGACAAATATTGACATTATAAGGAAGGGGAACCAAATATATTACAAGGAATCAACGTCTCACCAGCTAATCCTGCACACCCCGATGATAAAATAATGACTGGTGGGGCCTGCATCAACAGAATAAACGATTCAAAAATTCAAGAACGAAAATGCAAATACAAGGAAACGTCATTTGAAGGACGTACACCAATGAGAAAATGTATCCACATCGGTCCTTTTACCCACCTCCTAACAATCGGCATAGCTGCATAGGTGGAAGAATAACATTATATACCTTAGCGTCTAGAAATGAAAATTAATACGAAAACATTCCAATATTACGAAATTAACATGTGTTGGAAGACATTATATCGATGTTCTTATGTAGCTACTTAATGATTCTTCCTCAAATCCTCAATGAACAGAAACAAATTAGCAATTGTCAATTCGGGAAGATTCGCTATAATCAGTGAGGAGTATTATGTAATCAAAATTCTTCGAATAATCGAACAAAGTACCCAAGTGTATGTAATTCATCAATAACATACAGAGAAACAAGCAGTCACGGAAAAACCATATAAGAAACAAGCAGTCACGGAAAAACCATATAGTCTAAAACGAAGCAGAAACACAATAACAGTACAAGCATACACACTACCATGATTGAATCCATAAAATGTGCCTGCCGTACCACCGACCGCCGATCCTATCTAAATCAACAAGAATGAGATAAAAAAAACGAACAGAGGCCGAAAATAATAATTAAAAATTAAATTAAAAATTACAGAAAAAAAGATTAGTGCGATAACGATTCAGACCATGGAAAAGCTGTCTCGGATTAGTGGCGGAACAGTCCAATCGCTCGTCTCCTGAAATCAAATCGAAATCTCGTAATTACAAAAATAAATGATCGGCGAAGAGAGAGGAAGGGAAAAACTGCTCCGGCGAACCATCTCCTTGGTGAGGGGCCCGGCGCAATGCAAGCACCGCGAGGTTCGAGCATCGGTTTTTCCTTCGCTTGACCTAGGGTTTGGATTCGCCATGGCTGCAACAGTACGGAAGTTGAGCTACCAACAATTTGCAGGTTATGGCACCTGTCAATATTTTTCTGTGAATTTAATATAACTCGTAATATAAATTTATTTAATGGTTTTAACTAATAAAAACAATAATAGAGAGTACATATATTATTGAAATTATAAAAAAAAATATAGTACATTAATTTTTCTTGTATATATTTTTAAAATTATAGAAATTGAAAATTTTGTGGGGAAATATCAAAAGGAAGTATTAAATGAGATGAAATGCCTATTTTGTAACATTATTTTTTTTCTTTAAACTTTCTATTTTTTATTTAAAATAATTCGTAATTAATTGACAATTTTCATTTTTGTCAAATAAAATTGTCAAATTATATCATGTGACAACATTGATTTTTATTTCACCCAAATGATGACGGGATTTTGTTTTTATAAAATTGAATGATTTTTTGAAAATTACAATTATGATTAGTTGAACTTGATTTACAATATTAATCATGATTATTGACTTCACTTTATTCAAAAAGCAATGAAAATTGAAAAGAGGATCAAATTAATTCATAACTTTGAAAATATTCAAAAACTAAACGAGGGGTAATTTTCGTCATTCCACATGACCCCTACAGCTCAAGCCGGTAGCCGGTACCCCAACATCTTCAAGCTCTTCACTATAAATAGCGCTGCTATTTTCTTATTTTTTTCCTATTCCCTGTTTGGCTTATTTTGATTTCCTCTTAAGTTGGTGGGCGAAAAAACATGGAAGAAATGGGTGGGGCCAAACAAGGCGCAGTGACGCTGGATCTTCTCAAGAAGAAAATGGATGATTTTGCTAAGGAGAGAGATTGGGAAAAATACCACTCCCCCAGAAACCTTCTTCTGGCCCTGGTAAAAAAAAACGAATCTTTCTTTCCTCTTTTTCCTTTAAAAAAAATTATCTTTATTATTATTCTCATGCTTTTTTTCTTCTTGGGTTCTTGCTTTTTCTTAAAGTGGGAAGAATTAATTTTCTTTAATTAATTGTTTAGAAACTAAATAAAAAAAAAAGTACTTTTTTGGACTGTTAGGCACTTGGAACTCTTTGCTTCTTGATCTATTGAAATTTTTGTTGTAATTTTTATTTGATTTGATTTGTTTTTTGCCCTTTTTCTTGGAACCCAAGAAAAGTATTTTTAATTCATTGAAATAATTAATTAATTATATAATTCATTTAGCACGAAAATTTGGGGTTTGTGAATCAGTCATTTTCATGGTGTGTTGTGTTCCTAATCAATAATCATAGCCCAGATTGTCCACTGCACCAAATGATTGTACTGCCTATTTTGATTTTCACCATTGGTAGGTTAATTGCAACTCAGTCCTCTAACTCTTGGATTATTCCAACTTTAGTCCTCAAATTTCCTGATACATCATTTGCAGTCCTTAATTTGAGCATTTCATTGCACAAAGTTCCAATTTTTATGGCAAAAAACATGACCAAATTTGCCACACTAGGGCTACAAACGAGTCGAGCTCAAGCGAGCTTCTCGATTACTCCTGATTCAATCGTTCTCGAGTCGAGCTTGAGTTCTAGTGTTGTTTTTTCCAATGATTATATCAGGTCGGAGAAGTCGGAGAGCTCTCGGAGATATTTCAATGGAAAGGCGAGGTTCCGAAAGGGCTGGGTGACTGGAAAGAAGAGGAGAAAATCCACCTCGGCGAGGAGTTGTCGGACGTTCTGCTCTACCTGATCAGGTTATCCGACATGTGTGGGATTGACTTGGGTCAAGCTGCCCTTCGCAAAATTGGGCTCAACGCGCTCAAGTATCCAGCGCCGGTGGGCCTCGGCAAGGCCTCCTCAGATGATGCCAACCAGTAATGGGCCGGCCCAAGATTTCATTTATAACGTGTTTTCTATGAATTTTGACTATGAAAATTGTCACTTGTTATGAAATTTTCAACGTATTTTTCTCTCTCGATATTTTGTTATCGTAATTGCCTCCTTTCGTACCAAAATTGACCAAGGACAAGTGTCCTCTAAAACAGTACTTTACTTGTACTTATTATCGATCCTTTCTCATAGAAATTAATTAATTCCATTTTTTGAAAATTTAATGCCCAATGATCTAATAACAAATCAACCCACTTAATCTTTTAAAATTACAAACAGCACCCTCTCATTTCCTTGTACTTGTTAAAACTAACAGGAGCACTTTACGTAATTAACCAAAATTCAAAACTATGTAAATCAGCGCTCGTTCACTGTCACAGTATTGCCCACCGACGCCATTTTTATAGCGCGCTAAATTACCTTTGGAGGTAATTAAAAGAAAAAAACTCAAAAATTAATTATTGGTGAAACTTGATTTTCATTTTCTTGGTTGATTTCGGCCGATTTTGTTTTTGGGTGACAAAAATGCAATCTTCATCAATGCGTTTCGTTTTTTATGCCTAGATTCATCGACTGTACTCTAGCTGGAACGGAGTCAAGATGCATGCCAACTACGACCTCATTACCCGATTCCTAAAGAACACACTCAAATTCAAAGTACAAAAAAAAAAAGTTACTATCTTTTTCCGAGTTCTTGATTCTTGTTATTCATTTTTTCTTTTGAATATCAGGGCTTTGTGATTTCAGACATATGGGGTATCGACCGGATAACCACCCCGCCTCGTGCGAATTATACATTTTCCGTGCAAGCGGGTATTCATGCTGGAATCGACATGGTAAGTAAAGAAATAAAAATGTAATCTTTCAAGATAACCTAGTGATTAAATTAATCGTAGGTTATGGTACCGGAGACGTATGTGGAGTTCATCGAGGATTTGACTTTACTAGTGAAGAAGAAAGTGATTCCGATGAGCAGAATCGACAATGCGGTTAGGAGGATTTTGAGGGTGAAATTCGTCATTTGGGAAGCCAGGAGCACCGAGAGTTGGCGAGAGAGGCAGTGAGGAAATCGCTCGTTTTGCTCAAGAACGGAAAAGAAGGAGACGAGCCCCAAGAAGATACTCGTTGCCGGAACTCACGCCGACGACAAAGGCAATCAGTGCGGCGGGTGGACTATAGAATGGGAAGGAATGAGGGCAACATTACGAGCGGTGAGTTCGGAAGTCGAACCCTAAAAAAAAACCGAACATTTCAAATACTACTACATTCATCCTCTTAAACAATGCATATTTTCATTTTTGAGTTTTCCTTTAAAGATTTGCACGTCTATAAACGGAAAAGTTTTTTCACAACTTTATCATATATATATATACACGTTTATTTACACTTATACTACTATTTTTTCAACTAACTACTACTCTCTACAATTTATAATAACAAGACCATTTTCTTTAAATGAACATTTCACAATAATATGACACTAAAAAAGAAATAAATTTTCTTATTTTTTCACTTAAAAATACATTTATACTTTTCACTTTTTGGTTAAAAAGTAACACTTTTTTATTCTTTGTTTTACGATAAGGAGTTATTTATTTTGTTAAACAAGATAAGATTTTTTTTAAACTACTATTACTTTCTCTATGCATTGTTTTAAGGAATAGTTTGTCTTGCGGGAACTACGATTTTGACGGCTGTGAAAAACTCGGTGGACCCCTCGACCGAGGTCGTCCACATGGCAAACCCCGACAAAGAGTTCCTCGGGTCCCACAACTTCTCCTACGCCATAGTCGCGGTCGGCGAGCTCCCTTACGTGGAGACTTCCGGCGACAGCAAGACTCTGACGATAGTGGGGCCCGTGTTGAACACGATCAAGGAAGTTTGCGGGCCCGTGAGGTGCGTGGTGGTGATCGTTTCGGCCCGGCCCGGTTTCATCGAGCCCTACCTCGAAAGGATCGATGCCTTGTTCGGGCAGTTCGGGTTCGGGTTCGGGCTCATGAAGAGTCCTAGGGTGGTAAAAGATTCACTTTGATCTGACAAGTGCAGATTTTTTGAAGTAACGGTTCTATTGAGCAACGGTCCGTTGAATTTGAATTTGAAATTAATGACGAGGTTAATGTGGTTGTTAATCAAATTATAATTGCGTTTAATGATTATAAATAAGGATTAATTGTTTTTGTTTCCTAAATTTATTTTAATGAGAACAGAAAAAAAGATCCGTTGCAATGCAGGTGGGACCCGACCCGAATCAATATCCCTTTTTTCCCGCGGGCAAAGTTATTTTGTCCGGCATGAAAAAAAGCATCTAACTGAGTAATATTCTAGTTCGCATCGGGTAAAAGAATATGAATAAAGTGGACAACAATGTGTTATTGAATTTTAATGTGAAATTTATCAAAGATGGAAATGTTTTAAGTTTTAATTTTATTTCATCGGTAACTTGTAAAACAAACGATCAAAAACAGTAATATAGCTGCACGAATATTCGATACGACACGTTTAATTCAACGAAAGTAGACGAGTATATAATTTGTAAGATTCCAAAAATATTGAAGTCGAAAGTTTACATTATAATAGCATAATCACACAATTTTGTATGCCACATTTTTAGCCTCATTAAAATTTGTAAAATGAGTATGTAAATACTTTCCATAAATGACCTAAATGTCCCCATGGTAACTTCTCAAGTTAGCCCCATGCTAGTAGCTTTATAAACACTTTCCATAAATGACATTAATGACCTTGATTACCATTTATTGAAAATTGGTAAATAAAAAATAATCGAGCTTCTTCAAATTGAATTACTACAACATCTTATATTTTCTCAAAAAGTTTTTATCCCCACAACACACAAATTATAATCCAATATTTGACTTTGACTACGCTACACCACGTTGTTGTTTAGTGGCTGCTACACATTGGAGTATAATTATATTTATATTTCTGTATGACATTTATATAAATGTTTTGCAATTTAATTTTTTATTCACCGTCTCTTCATAAATTATATTTGCATGAATAATAAAAATCGATTCGTTTTTGGCAAATTATTTAGAAGTGCTTAGATAAAAACAATTAATTAATAAATATATTTCATTTTCAATATTTACCACCCCTCCCACCCACCCCCCATCACTCTCCCCAATCCCGACCCACGTTCTCTGTTTGGCACATCATACTTTTCTATATATACACACACACACACCTATACATACACAGCCATTAATCACATTCAAAACTATCCACATTCTCAGTTTCTCTCTCTCCTCCACCTTGTGAGCTGCCCATTCGTCTCTACCCACATCGGTACGTGTTGTGCGTTTTATTTTCTTGTTTTTTTGTTCGTACGGATAATTTTCTTACTCTGTTCTTGCAATGGGTTTTTAGAGCTTGTTCCGAAGGCGGCAATGGCGGTGCTCGGAGCGCAGAAACCATTGAAGCCCATTTTCACGCTGGTTCTTGCGGCGGCGATGTGCTTGCTGTGGGCCGGTTTTGCGGAAGCCGACCTCCCGAAATACAAGGATTCCACACAGCCCCTGAACGTGAGAATCAAAGACTTGATGGGTCGGATGAGTCTCGCAGAAAAGATCGGGCAGATGTGTCAGATCGAGAGGAAGATAGCCTCCCCTGAAATCATGAAGACTTCTTTCATTGGTAAAATAAAAATTCAATCTTTACTGTTTTTTTGCGTAAAATGGGTTTTTGTGATTTGCATTTTTTTTTTTCAGATTTGAAGAAAAAGTTTTGATTTTTTTAGAAGTGTATAATGGGATTTTGTGATTTCCATTTTTGTTTTGTTCAGATTTGAAGAAAGTTTCGATTTTTTTTTAGAAGTGTATAATGGGTTTGTAGAATTTGTGTTCTTGTTGTTTAAAAAGGAAGAAAAAGTACTGATTTTTTCTGTTTTTGGATAAGGTAGTGTATTTTTAGACTTAATTCCTTTTCATTATATATGTTGCTTAAGCTAAAAATATGTTATGAGTGGGGTTTGGATTCTTTTGTTTAATTATCAAGAAAAGAAAAACTTTATTTTGTTGAAAAATGTGGTTTTTGAGATTTGAGTTTTTTTCTTAATTTTTCAAGCAAAAATTAAATTGTTTTGATTTGGGCAGGGAGTGTGTTAAGTGGAGGAGGAAGTGTACCGGGTCCAAAAGCTTCGGCTGAAGCTTGGGTGAACATGGTGAATGATTTTCAAAACGGGGCTCTATCGACCCCCCTCGGAATTCCTATGATTTACGGGATCGATGCTGTCCATGGCCACAACAACGTCTACAAGGCAACAATTTTCCCTCACAATGTTGGCCTTGGAGCCACAAGGCAAGTTGCAATCTTGTGTAATCAAAAAGCCTTTTTTTTTTTCTTATCTGTTTCTTGTTTTTTCTCTTTGAAGTCAAGAACATGTGAATATGTTTTGTTTTGCCGTGTGAAATTGTTATTGTTTAGCTGGTCAAAGCATATAACTTGTGTTTCTTGATGTTTGGTTTTCATGACACGGCACACGGCATGTTTTTATTATCTGCCATTAATGTTGACTTTTGAGCTAGATCTTATAGCTGCTTTTAAGTGGTGGATGTGATCCTGGAAATTACGAATTGGCCCCTTTATAGTTGTTACATTTTCAAACTAACCCCCTATATGTCCAAATTGTTGATGGTTTGATATTAATATTGAATTGTCGATATTTGCGAAACAGAGATCCTGATCTTGTGAAGAGGATTGGAGCTGCAACAGCACTTGAAGTCAGAGCCACAGGAATTCAATATGCTTTTGCACCTTGTATTGCTGTAAGAACAACAATATATAAAAGCATTCCTATTTGGTGGTTCGACTTATTTTGCCCCTTCCTTTTCTCGCTCGTCTTTATGACAGATTGTTATATATACATCTTACAGGTTTGTAGGGATCCGCGATGGGGTAGGTGTTACGAAAGTTACAGTGAAGATTATAAGATTGTTAAACAGATGACCGAGATTATACCCGGTCTACAGGGTGATCTCCCGGCCAACTCCAAAAAGGGTGTTCCCTTCGTTGCTGCCGGAAAGTAAGATTTTTTTTATTACTATTATTATTCCACATTACATATTTTTCAATGTGCAAATTTGAAATAATTAACTGATTATTAAATTTAATCATTTATATCCATCACAAAGGAACAAAGTCGCTGGTTGTGCGAAGCATTTCGTCGGAGATGGTGGCACGACTCACGGGATTGATGAAAATAACACCGTGATCGACTACAAAGGATTGATGAGCATTCACATGCCTGCATATTTCGACGCCGTAAGCAAGGGTGTTGCCACTGTTATGGTTTCTTACTCGAGCTGGAATGGCCTGAAAATGCATGCTAACCGAGAACTAATCACCAACTTCCTAAAGAACAAACTTAAATTCAGAGTAAGTATTTTTAAAATGTGTTTTATTTTTTTCGATAATTTTTTTTTACTGCCATTGACTGTGTTGGAGTCTGTGTTGTAGGGATTTGTCATATCAGATTGGCAGGGGATCGACAGGATTACGAGTCCGCCCGGTTCAGACTATTCGTATTCGGTTCAAGCGGGTATACTTGCCGGAATCGACATGGTTAGTTATTAGTATATTGTTCAATGGTACAATTAATTAAGGGATGATTGCAAAATTACCCCTAAAACTCAAAAGTTGATGAAAAAAAATCAAACCTTGAGAGCTATTTTGCAATTAATCTAAACTTCAGGGATCCTAACTTGTGATGTTGTACTTTTTTTTGCAGATCATGCTTCCTGAGAATTTTAACGTGTTTATCGATGATCTGACCTCCCTAGTGAATAAAAAGGTAGTTCCCATGAGCAGGATCGACGATGCCGTTGAGAGGATATTGAGGGTCAAATTCGTCATGGGTCTATTCGAGAATCCTATAGCCGATCTCAGTCTAGTTGACAAGCTCGGAAACCAGGTTACCTTTCTTTCTGTCTTCAATTGGGATAATAATTAAAAAAAACTACCCCAAGGTTTTTGGTATTTACATAAACACCCCCAACTTTCGGTAACTTACCTGAGTTCTTGTTTTGTGTAGGAACATAGGGATTTGGCAAGAGAAGCTGCTAGGAAAACACTCGTCCTTCTGAAGAACGGGAAAAGCGAAAAAACCCCGTTGCTTCCTCTCCCAAAGAAGTCGAAGAAGATTCTAGTGGCCGGGTCCCACGCTGATAATCTGGGCAACCAATGCGGAGGGTGGACGATCGAATGGCAAGGGGTCGAAGGCAACGACCAAATAGTGGGGACCACAATCTTAGCTGCTGTAAAACAGACAGTCGACCCTTCGACTGAAGTCGTCTACTCGGAAAACCCAGACTCGGAATTCGTCAAGTCCAACGATTTCGACTACGCCATTGTTGTAGTCGGCGAGGTTCCCTATGCAGAGATGTTTGGAGACAGCAGTAACCTGACCATAGCCGAACCGGGCCCAGCCACCATCAACAATGTATGCGGGCCCGTCAGATGTGTGGTGGTGGTTGTATCGGGCCGGCCCGTTGTGATCGAGCCTTACCTCGAGAAGATAGATGCCCTCGTGGCGGCTTGGCTTCCGGGAAGCCAAGGGGGCCCGGGTGTGGCAGATGCTTTGTTTGGGGACTACGGTTTCACGGGAAAGCTTGCTCGGACTTGGTTCAAGTCGGTCGATCAGCTTCCCATGAACGTCGGGGACTCACATTATGATCCGCTTTTCGAGTTCGGGTTCGGGCTTACTACAAAACCTGGTCACTTGAACTGAAAAAACACAATCTTGAAGAAGTTGTTTTTATTAGGTATTATCAGGCATTAGCTGCTGAGAGATTTGGCTTGATTTTGAACAATTATTTATTAGTAATTATTGTTATGAGCCAAATTTGTATGCTACATGAATTGCTTGTGATTTGTGAATGAAATTCTGGTGTTAAAAAAAAAAAATCAACTTTAATACCAAGAATCATTTTTTTTCTTCTTTCATGTGGTTTCTGGACACAAAACACTTGCACATAAAAACTACAGTTCTTTGAAACAATAGTTTGAAGAGAACATAACACAAAACGGGCGAGTGGACGATCACTCACCTCTATACAAGAATTCTCTTTTTTTTTTTTTTGTAGCAGCAAAAGACCTCTTCAGTCTTCACATGTGCTGCAAGGATCATTTCTTTATGTAGTTTAGGTATGGATCTTGAGCAACAGTTAGAACATCGGGTCTCTCTGCTTGGTTGTATGTCAAACAACGTCGAATAAACTCCTGCGTTATATTAAAAATAATCAGGGTCACCCTAAACCAAACAAGTTTGATGTTGTGTTCAGGTTAAAAGGATTTGAATTCTATTTCATTCAACATTTCTGGTTTGGGTTTTTAATGTGGTTATTGTTACCTTAGCCTCATTCGACACTGAGGGTCTTGGAGGGAACTCAACCTTACGGGCTTTGATGATTGTGTCCTCGCGCAAGATTCGCTCTTGCGACTGGTCATGCCCGAAAGGACGTCTGCCAAACAGCATTTGGTACAACAAAATTCCGGCAGACCAAACATCCACCTGTTTCCAGCAATGGAAAAAAGCATTCGAATTTGAATACTCGTTTAATATTCAGAAATCTACAAACCGAAAAATTAATAAATTAGCGACCTTTGAGGAAATGAGAGGTGTCTTGTTCAGCTCAAAGCATTCCGGAGGCAGATACCTGCATTTTTTTTCATAATGAAATCTCGGCAGTAGATGGTGAAGTAAGAAAAATCCATATACTCCAACTCACCAATATGTTCCTGCACCCTGTGAAGTAAGTTCCATGCCTTGAGACCCAACATTATCCTCGACTATCTTGCTAAGACCGAAATCTGTTACTTTAGCAACGCCGATTTCATCGAACAAAACATTTCCGGGCTTCAAATCGTAATGAATAATCTTCTGTGATCTTTTGTTCAGGTAAACAAGGCCTTGAAAGATCTGGACGATAATGATCCTAGCTTCTCTTTCTGAAAGTACAGGTGTAGTCTTAAGGACGGCATCGAGATCCTTGCCACTACAGTATTCCAAGACAGTGCAGAAAGTATTGTGATCGATCTCGAAAATGTCCCAAAGCCGAACTATGTGATGGTGAACCAAAGTTTTGTGAATGTTGTATTCCCTGATTGCGTGGCGTATGTAGCTTTGCTTCTTCTCTTCGCTCCACTGTGCGTTCAAACCATGAAGCTTACAGGCGACAAATTTATGATCCACCATGTCAAAAGCCTGCAACATTTTTTTTCGCAAAATTAATGAAAAGTCCGATGAGAATTGAGTGCAAGCACATGCGAAATTAAGGGATAGACAAAGCACTGACCTTATAAACCTCGCTAAATCCTCCTTTGCCGAGAAGGTTCAAAAGGGCATAACGGTGATTCAATATCTGAAAATTATTAAACCGAGACCCGTCTTCATCCCTTATACGTTTCATTTCACGTATCAACTTCCCTTTCTCCACATCACAACGATCTCTTTCACGCATTACTGCTTCCTCCTCCTAGAAACAGTTCGGAGTGCAATATTTGAAATGCGGAAACAAGAATGAGAAGATCTTACAAGAAA
This sequence comes from Euphrasia confusa, assembly GCA_954870475.1. Taxonomy (NCBI): domain Eukaryota; kingdom Viridiplantae; phylum Streptophyta; class Magnoliopsida; order Lamiales; family Orobanchaceae; genus Euphrasia; species Euphrasia confusa. Next base: position 591,557 of record OX940965.1, read on the forward strand.
GTTAATTGCAAAAACTACATCCGACTATCCGAGTAGAAAATAAAACTATTGGGTTTTATTTGAAATTTTGAAAGAAATGAACTTTATCTAATTATTCCTTATAAGGATAACAAACTTACACGTTTGATGCTGGCTAGACGAGACTTGAAGATTTCATCATGAATGAGTAAATCTTCTTCTTGGACCCCACCCTCAGATTCAGCTGTGTCGACCTTATCTGGAATAGTAGATTGAATGAATATATACGCAATTTTCATACTAACAACGGGCGTCGTAACTAATAAAGCAACTTCACCGAAATCATTTACCAGATTGGCGTTTCTTCAGAGATTTTCTCTGCCTTTCAATCGCCTCCTTTGTTTCCAACAAACTTCTCTGAAGGGAAAAAAAAGTCGAACACCATGCAAACAAAACAAGATTAAGCATCTTACAAAATCTATGGTTACTAACATCGAGAAAATCATATTGAAAATTACTTCGGATAAAAGCTAATAATAACGTGAGGGAAGAGCATACAAGGTGAGCATTAAGATCCTTTAGTGCTTGTCCATCCTCCCATGCCTCGGATATAACCGTCCCAGCTCTCCCAAATTAATTGAAAACAAAATAAAAGGAAACGAATGATTAATTTGGCAACATAAGATAATTAAAGTGAAATAAAGACGTAGATTTTTATGATGGCGACATTTCATAGAAGTCGAAGACCACCAGACGCAATGATTTCTGACTGATTGAACCACGTTTGCAACAAAGTTAGGATGTGTGGATGAAAAATTAAAATGTTGAAGTACCTGATCACACCCACATTGCCAAGTCTCAAGGAATCTTGGCGTACTTTCATCCTAGCCTCGTGTCTCTCAGCTTTTGATACAGATATCAATAAATCAGATAGCACTTTTATTCTCTGCATCCAAAGAAAAGAAAAAAATTGTGGATATAAAAATATTCCATTAATTTAAAAAAAAATCAAAATATTTAGCATGCCCCCATGGAACTGTAGTCGTCGTGCATATAATTCACAATAACAGTACACGAGTCATGAACGCTCACTTTGCAGATTGACCTTTCGTTTCTTCCTTTTTAACAGTTAAAAGTAATATGAGACTACATCGGAAAGAACCACTGAAATAATATAGTCACAAATAAAAAAACGTAACCATGCTGGAAAAAGCAGACCTTGGGCTTCATCTGCAGCTCATGATCTTTGAAATCCTTCAGCTCCTTTTCAAGGCATTCACACTTATTACGATAATCAGAAGCCTCTTCACGAGATTTTTTCAGCTCATCCTCCAATAATACAACCTTAGCACGCAATGCAATTGCTTCATCCTGATAACATAAATAATAGGTAAAACACGATGATGCCACCTCAAGAATCGCGAAAACACGATATCTAAGTAGGGACTATCATAATAGAACTGTAAGTTTTAACAAACACCGAATTTGATCAAATATGAAACCTCCGTTGAGGATAGGCTATCCAGCCCCAGTTGATCTTTGAGGAACTCACCCTGCATCCCCAAGCATAATAGAATAATAGATCAATCAAACAATAATCATTTTTCCGTCCAGTCGACCAATTCAAAATTACAATTCTCTTACATACTAGTATTTCACTACACAATACAACAAAAAAGGTCCGATACATAATTATATTCCTATGTTCGAAAAATCTTCTTAACCTACAACTTAACCATGTGACCCTGAAAAAGAATCTATAGGGAAAAATAAAGGCAAACTAAAATATAACAAATAAGTGAACACTAAGAAGCAAACTACAGAAACTTCCACATTGGACACACCTTTTGATGTGAGGTTACGACCTGACCATTTGATGGAGAAACCATCTGATTTCTTCCCTGATCCGTAACTCGGTTACCGCGGCCTCTACCTGAAGAACTTGCCCTACCACGGCCTTGTTTTCTTTTATTCGCATCAGGGCCTACCATGTTGGGGTCCACTGTTTCTATGATTTTTTGCCTAGGGCCAGCTGTTGCCTGGTGTACACTACCTGAAATATTACCATCCTAAAAGACTCGGATGAACAAGAAATAAAAATAAGCAAAGGCACACGAAAGAAAATATTTAAACAATAGATTATGCCGACTAGGAAGAGGGAGAGGAGACTGTCTGACCTCAACATGTTCACCAACGGGGCCAAGATCTTCTTCAACTTTTCGTCTTTTTTGGGTGTTTGCCAATATAAGAAAGGCTCCTCCATTCTGGGACATAAAGTAAGAGACAAGTCAAAATGAGAAAGAATGAATAATATAAAAACTAATAATCTACGATCGCATACCGGCCACCAGACATAGTACATACACAAAAAATGTGAATATAACCTTTTCCAACATCAAAACACACACCAGTATTTTCATGTTTAGCAACAATGTAAAGTCCCAAATCGAAGCACGGACTTATAAAACATGTGAAGACTACGTATAATAATTATTTTCTAAAAATAGAGATTTTGGGTGAATGCTACTATTAAATATGCATTTCTAATTAGGAAAGTAATGTTAAATGGACTTGGGGTATAACTCATACTCAAAAGCTAGTTCAAAGAGGGTGTCCAATCCACATTTATGCACACAATAATTACTAGGAAACTTGGTTTGACATGCGGGAAAATTAAAATTCCAACACCCGCCCACATGCCTTCATCTGAGCCGTACCTAACAAATGGGTTAAGGTCCAAACTAAGGATTGACGGCAAACATAGAACATGGGCATGTCAAATGGGAACGGTTAGAACTCGTGCTCAACTCACATTTATATACGATAACTGATAAAATGATCATAAGATATGCACTTTCTTGGGAAGTCGAATCAGGTTCAAGACTGTTGGTGGAACGTAATTTAAGGTCCAAATATCACTCTCTTTAATACCAACTTATATGAGATAAATTGGACCTTCCTAATTAGATACGATGGTAAGAAATAAATTACAGTATTGATTTTGATTTGATTATACGAGTTTGCTACATTAAAAGACGAAAATAAACGTTTCCTATAATTTAAATAAAATGCATGGCACAAACGAGTAAATGCAGGTTTCTTTCGCAGATTATATACTCAATCACATCAATTCATCTATCTGAAATACAGAAAACATCAAAACCAATATCTCAAATACTCACATCATCGTCAGAATCATCGCTATCGACCAGAGACTCGGGCAGATGGTCCGGGGGCCTTCCACCAATCATGGAAGGGGCAGGCCATGAATTCAGCTGGGCCTGGGGCTGTGAGGCAGCTGCAGGCGAAGGCCGGCCCACCAACCGGGCCTCGAGTTTCGCGATCTTCGAGGATTGATCCGATTGGTTCGAAGAATTTGACGAGAAATGCACGAACATGTCGTCCGACATTACGGAGCAAAGTCGAAGTCAATGCAGAGGGAAGAAAAGCTGACTGAAAAAATAAGCGGCAAATAAGGGGAAAAACAGAACAGGTGAGGAATACGGAAATAAAAAATAAATAAAATATATCAATTTCGTGATCGGAGATGATTCTTCCAGACAAGAATTTACAGGAAAAGAATCGATGATTCATGAGAAGCGCACGAGCATTGAGCTAACAGTGACACTGAATTTTTTTAGTGTGTGAAATTGAAAAAGTGAACTAATGGGAGATAAAATTAGGGTTTTTGATTTTCCTTTTTTGGACTGAGGTTGAAGGTGGAGTTTGTAAACCAAAGCAAAAATGGTGGGCAGAGCGAAAAAGAGAGTGAGGGAAAGTTTTGATTTTTCTTAGAAAGAACAGATTTTTATTTATTTATTAGTACTATTATTATTAATAATAATAATTCTTATTTTTAGTACTCCCTAATATATAAAGTATGTGATGAGTAGATGCAAACCTGTGAAAGAAGAAGGTGAAGAAGAAGAAGAAGAAACAAGCTCTTCTTGTTTTGTAAATACCTTTCATGTAATTTAATTTAACTTAAGGCCCATTTTGTAATTTTATTTCTTAGAAAACTTTTTTAAATTACAAAATGAGTGTGAGTTTGGACTTTGGAGATGTGTGATTTTGATTTTAATAACATTAAAATGCTTTGTACCTTTGTAATTATCAAAAAAGAAAAAGAAGATATTTTCAATAAATAAAATTCACAACTTTTTAAAATTACAAAAATAAAATTGCAACCTTTATGTATTTCAAAAAAAAAAAACAATTATTCTAAATTACAAATCCCCCTCGATATTTGTTACATTTTACAATTTGCACCCTCAAATCTAGAATATTGTGGATTTACGCAGCCATATCCACAAACTAAACCAGCTCCATATTCCCCCCTGCCCGATGGCGGCGCCACCACCACAACCACCGCCATTTCTTTCTCTCTCATCCCCACATCTTTCTCTTCCTCCATTCTCTCTCATCCCTTCATCTCTCTTCTTCTACACTCCCCCAAACTGTATCCATTCAAACTTACCATCACCATCGTCGTTGCCCTCGCTCACTTCTCTTTTTCCGGCCCAAATTTCTGCTCGGGCCCACCGGCCCGTAATCTCGAATCAGCCCATTTTGCTTTTCGCCGGGCTTGAATCTCCGACGGTCGACACACAGACTTTCTTGGTCACTGTCAGTGTTTTGGTTGCGATTGCCCTATCTCTTTTTCTTGGCTTCAAAGTATAATATTTAATTAAATTAAATACAAATTAAATACATTTATTTATTTATCATTGAGTAATTTTGTTTAATTTTTCAAAATTGAATTTTGAATTGTAAATTTTGAGGATTGGATGATATGTGGTACTGATAATGTTGTTATTATTCTGATTGTTTTCATTGCATAAATGTTAATGCCATTATGCAAATACGATTCGTCGAAGAATTCTTGGGCGTGTTGTTCCGATTAGTGCTTTTTCACGACTAAATTTGGATTCTAACGAGTGATACTTGCAGGGGGATCCAGTGCCATGTAAGAGGTGTGCCGGGAATGGTACTATACGACTTCTCGTTTTTTTGTTTTTTTTTTTGTTTTGAGGATTATTTTAGTATGAACGAATCGATATAAAAGTGACAAATAAGAACACGAAAGAACCCTTCTCTCGTATCATGTAATGTTTGAAACCTCGTTAATGTCTGATAATGAATTCTCGTGTCTTAGTTTCTCACTGCAATTTAGTCGATAGTAATGTGGTGATGTGTAGATATTGTTTTCAATAGTCATTTGAGCTATAGATGCTGTCATTTACGTTTTCTTTATCCGTTTAAAGGAGCTTGCTTGCTGATTTTTGTTTTTCCCATTTTTATTTGCGATGGGCAGGTGGGACTAAGTGTGTATTCTGCAGTGATGGTAAAATGAAAGTCGAAACCGGACTTGTAGATTGTAAAGTGTGCAAGGGTGCAGGTAAATTGTTTGTACACAACTTAGTATTGTGTCGCTCGTTTCTTTCCATTCGTAGTTGCTGCTTCGGTAAATATGTGATATAACTTGAGGGTAGTTTTGGTTTTGGCGACTAAATAGACTTCTGATTTTTGACTTGAAAACCATTTTGCAGGATTGATACTCTGCAAGAAGTGTGCAGGATCTGGTTATTCAAAACGTTTATAGCTCGTTTGCTAGACTCAAATATATGCATTTTTTTCCGCTGTTGTCGATCTTATTATATAAAAAAATGTTTTTCTCCTTTAGATTTACATTAAATTTTGGTAGATTTTTCATTTCATTTCATTCAAATGCACATTTACATGAATTTGCAATGAAGCTTAAATTCATCTTAGTGTTTTGAGCCCAAACTCCTAAGTTCGACTCGAAAACTAGAAACGAAAAAACAAATCACGGGTCGAGTCTAAATTTTTATGGGAACGTCGAGAAAAATGTTTTGGTTGAAAATACAAATTTAAGAACATTTTTTTATTTAATTTTTAATTTACAAAAAAATTGGAAAACAATTTTGATACTGAAGTACTACAAGAAATTGACTTAAAAATAATTTTATAAAGATATTTTTTAATTGATGACACAACTTGTTTTGTCAAATTTACAAGTGTCACGTCTTGGTATAAATTTGGGCAAGAGTAACCACTCATTCATAAGTGTTTTATTTTATATGTGGAGTATAATAATATATTAACTATATAATTATTTTTTCTTTAAATTAAGTGGTTCCACGTGGAAATATATTCGATATAAAAAAACAATAATTGCTAAACGTTGTAGTCAAAATCCAATTATTATTAGTGACGTGTTAGGATTGATTTTTTTTTTTAATTTTAAAATTCTTATTTTATTTTATTTTGAATAAAATAAAACGCCGTTTCCGCCTGAAATTAAACGTAGTTTCCTACTCGCAAATATCTCTCTCTGTTTTCAGTTTCTCATATATCAATCTAGAAAATTCGATCGAGGGTTTTTTCAGATTTTTCCATCGGTAATTCAATGTCGACGGAGACCGCCGTGGAGCCACCCCCTACGTCCCTCACGCGGCGACGACCGCTCCTCAAACCGCCAGAAACCGCCGCAAAAAACGTCCGCCACCGAGGGAGCAGGGTGGGGGAGACGGCGGGGGAATGCGCGGCGGTTTGCTGCTGCTGTCCGTGCGCTGTGGCGCACCTATTGATCCTCGCCGTGTATCGCCTCCCCAGGGGAATCTGGAGGAAGAAGAGGAGGAAGATCATGTTGAGGAAGAAGAGGAAAATTTTGTCTGAGGAGAAGAAGGATTTTCCGAGGAAAAATTCTTCGGAAGACGATGATCGCGAGTCAACGGATCGAGCGGCCAAAAACGACGCCGTGGTCGAGTGGAACGACGAGACGTGGGACCGGTTCGGAGATGGTTTCTGGAGGAGCGATTCTCAGAGACAGGACGATTGATTTCATCTTCCCCGCAAAACCTATATTCTGGGTACATAATTTCCCCCCCCTAATTTCTTAAAATTTTCGCCTAAATTCCAGTTAGATTTCAATTCCCCTAAAATTTGTTTTGCGAGTGGTTTGAAATTTTCGTTTGCGGATTCCAATTGTGTTCTTGAGCTATCAATTGCAGATGATCTTCAACTGCCTAAAGTTTGGTTTGATTTCAATTTTTCCAAAATTCGGCTTGGCATGTGTTTTGGTTTGAATTTATTTTGCAGAGAAGACCAAATAAATTTCCTGTGGTTTTTGTGATCTTGAGCTGTCGATTAAGTTACTCTCCATCAATGCCAGAGATTGCTTGTTCATCTTCTTCCTTTCTATATATGTTAAGACATTGATATTGTCTTCTTGGAATGCTGTCGAATAGTTATAGTAGCATATTTGTGCATTTATAAGAGTATATAAACCGGTAGTTGTGTAATTACATCGCTGTTCACCTCGAATCAGAATTGCAAAATATCACTTAGAGAGAAACCTAATTTCGCAAACGAATCTCATGTGTTCTTGATCATTGTTTCGATGATTGTTTTTGTTTGTGCATCATGAAATTTATAGTCGCATAAACCTTGTTATGTGGATTAGAATATTGAGGAATTTGCTTATTTTCTAATATCTACGATCTCTTCCCCTACTGTTTCAGGCCGAAACAAAGAGAATTTTCCACTAAGGAAGTGTTGAGAAGAACATTTACCCCCTGGTTTTGGATTGGATCGAGGTGAACTTTGGTGCGTTTTTAAGGTCGTTTTTTGTTTCCTAGAAATCGCGAATGGGGTGTTACGTGTCGAGCCTCTTTGACACTCGAAAATTAAGTGAATGTTTTGCAGATATTGGAGCTGGTTTTGTCTTGGTGTAATTAAAATTTTGCTGATTCAAGTAGGCATTATTGAGGGGCATCCTTGTTGAAGGTTATGCAGTGATAGTGAGATTAACATTTGTTTTTCCTCTCAAGTTGGCTATACATGTATATATATGTGTATATGGCTATTAATTTTGTGGATATAATAATTTGATCTTGGAAAATATGTTGAGATTAATGAGCTTCATATGTTAACATATTTAATTGTGAATTTGTACAATATATGTTGTTGGATATTCTTGGTGTTTTTAAATATTATGAATTGTGATTTTTTAAAGGTTTTAACAAAATTTTATATTATTATATTAAGTGCATATACAATTACACACAAATCATACTCGCTCGTTCTTTCCATACAAATAACCAATTTTTTTTAATTTTGTAATTCAAATTAATATTTTTAAATAATGGTTGTTAATTATCAAATAAATATTTTCTCACAATAAAATAAGTATTCATCTAATTCTAAAATATATTTTGTTAACTCTTCCTCTGGTAAAAATATAATTTGTTTTCAGGCAAACAAATTAAGTAAAGTTTGAAAAATAAACGAACTAAATACTGTAAATACTAAATAGTATATTATTGTGAAGTTTAAAAATTAAACAAATATTAGACAATAATTTAATTAGACGCATAATTATTTTTGGTGATGTAATAATAATGGGTGTGGTTGAGCAAACACGTAACAAGAATCTCACTAATCCCCGCCACGCGTCGTACCTGTAGTTAGTGTAAGACGACGTCTCACGTCTGACGGCTTAGTCGCCCACTCTATAAATTTTGCATCTTTCTCTGTTTCCTCATATCCCTCAGTCTCCGCGTCAGTGTGTGTTAATATTAGTGCGTGGGCCCCACTCGTCGGACTCGTCACCGCCAAGAAAGTGGAAAAAATAAAAGTAAAAGAGAGAACAAGAAAAAGGGGTAAGGGAAGAAATAATTATTCTCCAAAAATAATAATCCACAAGACTCTGGGTTTTTTCCCCAAAATTCAATTCCACTGCATAATAATCTGAATATTAATTTATCTCTATGTTGTATTACAACTTTCTAATTGATTGATTACTCTGTCTGTGCCTTTGATCTGCTGTTGTTTGGACCAGTTTTTCTTGGATTTACAACCCCAAAGGAAGAGTCTTTTGTTTTCTTGAGGTATTTGTTTTTTGACCCACCTCCGAATTTGATGATCTGTTTGATTTTTGGTTTTGCATATGTTTTTTTTTTCAGTTTCTTCCTTAAAGCTCATACTTTTTTTTTTCGAATTTTAATTATCTTTGGTGGGTGATTGGTTGATTTGGCTGAACTATTTATCATAGGTTGATTAAATTATCTTTTCTTGTATGTTTCTTGGAATTTTTTTGTTTGAGAATTGAGAGCATGTGATTTACAGTTTGTTGGAATTCCTGTGGGCTTTTCTCGATTTTTATTAATACTATCGTATGGTAATATGGTTACAAATGTTCTTGAACTGTGGAAGGAAAAAAACATTTTTTGAGGCCATCTATTTCTGGTGGAAGAACTTCAAGTATATATATTTCGAGTCCAATTGTATTTACATAATCTAGTCTCTTTACTTGTTTGGTTTCTAGTCTCTCTCGGTGAATCTTATTGTCGATATTGTTTATTCAAGAAGAAAAGTAAAAGCAGTGCATAATGTGGTCCGGTTTCTTATTAATTCGTTGGACGTTTTGTCTGCCATGAATAAAATGCCTGGATATGACTTCTTCTTCTTCTTCCTGTAACTTAAAATTTTTGTTCTTGACAGATGGAAGATGGAAAGGTGTCTGAAAACAGTTTAACTTCTGCCGCGGCTTTTGTCGAAGGAGGGGTTCAAGAGGCATGTGACGATGCTTGCAGTATATGCCTCGAAGCCTTTTGCGATAGTGATCCTTCCACAGTATGTATAGTATGCTTCTTTTATAATGATTGCTTCTAAATTCAGAAATTCACATTGTTTGCCAATTTTGATAAATAATAAAAAAAATCATCGACCGCAGGTGACTAGTTGCAAGCACGAGTTTCATCTTCAGTGCATTCTTGAATGGTAAAATGCTACACCAACTCCCTATAGTTTCTTTGTGATTGTAATTTCCAAATACAATTGGGTTATTTTTGTAATTAAGCAAAACCTCCAGGGTAGTTGTGAACTATATCCCTTAAATCCATTTAAAAAAAATGATGGATACATCAAAAAATTAAATATTTAACTTGAAAAAAAATCCGTAGGTGTCAGAGAAGCTCGCAGTGCCCGATGTGTTGGCAGCCAATCAGCTTGAAGGATCCCAGCAGGTATACTATAATTTTTCTTTCGATTTTAATTTGTTTTTTTTCTTACGGGTCTTATTACAAAAAAAAAATCTTATTAACTGCGTATGTTTGGCAGCCAGGAATTGCTTGATGCAGTCGAGCATGAGAGGAATATACGTATGAATCCGCCTAGAAGTGCCATATTTCACCATCCCGCTCTAGGAGACTTTGAGTTGCAGCATGTTAGTTCGTTCCTCAATTATTTTTCTGCATATGCTTAACATTAAAGTGATAGCCCCCCTCTTTCCAAGTCTTCGTTTCGTAATATTCATTTTAAACGACCCGTGCAGCTGCCTGTTAATGCAACTGAATCCGAACTCGAAGAGCGAATTATTCAGCACTTGGCTGCTGCCGCCGCCATGGGAAGGGCTCGTCAGCTTGCTCGGAGGGAGGGTCAACGAAATAATAGGCCTTCTGCTCAAGCCCGTCCCCAATTCTTGGTTTTTTCAAACAATCCAAATGGAGCCTCTTCTCCTAATGCTTCGAATACCTCTTTGATTACTGTTGCAGAAGATTCTTCTCAGCTTATTGCACAACACTCCTCGGACCAGCTGATGGCATCGGGGCCAAGTTCAGCTGGATATCAATATGGAACATCCTCGAGCAATAGGTAAAATATTTTAATTTTTAAGAAAAATAAATCAATTTGAGGTTCGATACATTAAGAACCCATTAAATTTGGTTAAAATGTTACTGAAAGTGATCAACGTTTATTTTCTGCTTATTTACAGGAGGTCTCCTGCGCAGACTTCTCCAGGTAGCCAAGATAGAGCTGGACCATCGGATCTCCAATCATTCTCCGACACTTTAAAATCCCGTCTTACTGCATTGTCATCGAGGTAAAAAGGAAGATATGTGGAGTATTTTATTTTTATTTTCGGTCATATTTTTGCATATAACCTTTTTTTTCGTTTTTTTTTTCAGATACAAAGAATCGCTAACTAAGAGCACGAGGGGTTGGAAGGAGAGACTATTTGCTCGCAATATTAATACTTCAATAACTCCAGAAACATCTCCGAGGGCTGAGGCCACTGGTCAAACGAGTGTTGGCACTGTATCTCGGATGATGGATCATCTTGAAATAGGTGAAGATGCTGGGACCCACACCGTATCAGGAAATGTCGAGGAGGATGGAATAACTACAAACCTGACTGAAGAAGAAGATGAGACCATGGTTGAAACGGGCAGTGGCCGTAATTTGAGTGAGGACAATAACTCACGAGTATCGTGTGCCGCTGCTGCTAGTTCTGCATCGATTTTGTAGTGGAATGAAATATCATCACAGTATCACCTGAATCGATATCAACCTATGCTACTGCCCATACTGTTGATCTATTATCGAGTTGTATCAGGTCTGAACTTCCGTCCAACGATGCTGTTTGTGACGATACTTTTGTCTCTCGGCAGTGTAATATATAGGTGCAATAAAGAAAACTACAACGTTACTTTCGACCTTGAAACATCGTGTATATGTAAATGAATGTTTGTGTTGCAATTGTCTTTTTTTATGAATGTTGTCTGATTTCAGGTTAGAAAGAAAGCAAATTTGTATTTTTTTATGAATGTTGTCTGATTTCAGGTTAGAAAGAAAGCAAATTTGTATCTCTGCTTCGATTGATTATTATAAAGATCCCACATTGTTTTTACTTCTGAAATTTGCTACATCCAGATTTTAAATAAGGTTTACAATCATAATTACTCGAACAATACCAAGCAACTATGAAAACTTTCATTCCTTTTTTTTTTTTTTTTGATTATTCACAACATCCATCTTTTCCAAGAACACTGGTGATGAAAGAAAACTACTTTTAAACTCTTAAAAGAAAAGGGCTCAGCTTTCAATTCCTCTGGGGAAAAGCTTGCCCACAAGAACCACACAAGTCGACAAAGTCACTTAAAAAACAAAGAAAAAAACACAATGTAGCTATTCCATTTTGTTTCTGCCCTTTGAATATCTGAGCTATTATTACTGAAAATGACTTGATTAAATCGACGACTTGGGCTCAAGCTCTCTTCTGGAGCCACTCGTAGAACTTAACCTGTGAAGTGCTTGTATCCAGCCTGTATAACTGGTACCAATGGCTACCCACTTCAAGCCCTAAAGTGCCGCCAACCACTGCTCCAAATGCAAGAGACAATGCGGCACCTGCCAAATCGATAACATCATCAAGAAAATGCTTTTTTTTCATCATAAGTAGTGATAATAATTAATAAATACAAAGACTTGCATCGAGGTTTTATCTAATTTCAAGAATAAACATATTTGAGGCACAACTTGTGAAATAGAAACATACTATATCAATAGGGGATAGATTTTTTTTAATAGATTAAAATCTATCCATCAGAAAATAAATGTCATTTCAACCTACATTTTCTATCCGAAAATAAGTGTGTTTTTGTTTAAGAATTTAAGGGTTTTTTGTCCTAGAACTTCCCAGCCATCAACATTTATTTAAGATAAGAGTTTTTTTCTCAAGGTAATACATTAATATACGACCAAGGTTATTATTATAGCAGAGGCCAAGTAAGAATAATTCTGCACTTAAAACTCTCAAAGTTCCAATGCCTTCTTACCAACCATTTATAATTGGTCAGAATGGATGATAAAAAAAATATTGAGAAATTTAGCAATTAACAAATAAGGGCAGATTTTAAGATGTTGGTACAAAGAGCGATATTTATTTACACATCACACACAAGGGCAGGTAATAAGTAAGAGCGATTTATTTCAACTACACTCAACACAACTATGTCCATGTAAGCAACCATTGCAATGTAGCCACTCCATAATATCGAGCGTATCATTGATAGGCCTAACAAGGGATAAAAAGGTCATTTACCACTGTTGAATGCAAATCATATAGTTTGCAGGAAATGTGGAGAATATGGCAATGAGGTAACACTTTCTTTTTCATAATTCAAATATGTACGAGTCCAAGTAAATATACTTATATACTTACCCATTATCATTTTTGAAAAGTTTAGTCTGACTCTTATAAAGTGCCCACTATCAGTTAGGTTTTCTAATCAACCCATTTCTCATTATCGATAGATATGTTTTCAGTCACACGAGGAAATTGGGAAAGTACAAAGACATATGAAAGAAACACATTACACTGCCTTATTAACAAGAAAAGCAAAACTTAAGCTGAAGTCGAAAGAGAACTGATAATCTAAAAAGCAGAAAAAACTACTCCAACATACCATGAGGACTCTTTGACCATTTCCAAGCAAGTCCAGCAGTTGAAACTGCTCCAACGGCAGCACCTACGACGCCAAAATTAGCTGCTTGTCTAGTAGTCTTCACCTGAACCAAAGAGATAAATGGAAACAAGAATCGTTTACTCAATTACCAATCACGCCCCAACAGATAATAATTACAAAAACGGAATCGCTAATTCTGATCCCTTATAATCCAAATGAAAAACAAACCCAAAATTTCCAGCTCCCACAAAAACCAATACACAATTTCATACCGAAAACACGAAACGTATAATTCAGCTGTCGAAAAAAACATCGCAGAAGAAAAATAGAAACACACATAATGGCAGACACAATTCTCATGCCAAACATGGATCAAAGAAAAAAATCGAGTTTTCAGAAAACGAAGAAACAGATGATTGTATAAAGGCATAAATTTAACAGTGAAATGGGTATTACGATGGGGCCGTGGACGGGATCGGATTCGATGAACTCTTCGACGACGGAGCTATCCCATCGGGGCAAAGGCTTGTCGGATTCGATGAATCTAGAGTAATTATCCAGAAACGAAAATCTCTCGCCCCAGAATTCCTTGTACCCTTTCCACTGCTTTTTGAAGAACGATTTCGATTCCTCGTACTCGCCCATCTTCTCCGACTCGAAAACGATTGTTTACGGATTTCGATTTTTCTGGATTTGATTTTGGATTCTGAGTGCGGAGGTGTTTGTGTTGATAGTAGCACAGGTTAAGGGGGCGGTGATTCTCTACGTCCGGTCTACAAAGCCCACTGTCGTGGAGACTCGACCGGACCAACAATGTGCTGCCACGTTTCATTCATACTTAATTAATTTTATTTTGTTGCTCTCGTGAAAAAATTACAAAAATAAATAAATAATTAAAGTATAATAAAGTTTAATTTTTGGTTCCCAAAATTTTGATTTTTCTACAAAAACTTGTCAATAAAGTAACAAATAATTTTGGTTACATGTAGTTATATCATCTTAAATCTTACCAATATTCAGTTATTCACGTGAATTATATTGACAATTTAAAATTTGATTTAAATAATATAGTAATTTAAATTTCATATCAAAATTTTAAGAACATATTCAAATGTCACACACTAATCATAATGATGAAAATAATCATATAGAAAATTCTTTGGAAATTCATATCCAAAATAAAAACAGAAAATCAAAACCAAGTAAAAAAGAAAACCTGCATTGGAATTTGTTGGTGGCAATGTGATGCTATTCATCACATCTTTTATACAAAGAACTCTTTAATTCAGAAGGAAAAACCAGAAAAAATAAAACAGGGAAAGGCAGGTGTTCATATGAAGAAACGCGAGATTTAATAAATGGAACAGTCATCTCTTTCTCTTTGCTCCGGCTCCTCCCCCACGACCTGCTTTCTTAGTATCAGATGCAGTTGCTACACCAGAACTTCCTTTCCCTCTGCCTGATCCCTTTTTGGCACTCGAGCTTCCTGAGCCCTTCAACTCCATTTGTACTCGAATTCCTGAAAATTACAGGGGGTTGTTTTGCTCAATCTCAATTCTCAAGGGTATATATATCTACCACATAATCATGCACTTAAACGCAAATTAAAGAGTCTGCACCAACCTTTTGAATTTAGGGACTCCAGCTTCTTCTCTGGATCAACATCATCATCATCATCTTCCTCTGAAACAAATCATGTAGAATTGATAAACAACTTCGTAAGAATCTAGCTAGTAAGTACTACCCTGGATGGAAAAATAAATGTTCACTATTCTCATTAAAACACTTGGTAATAATTTTATGCCCGAGAAGAATCATACCCTGGTCCTCAGCATCTGAGGGGGTATCTTCTTCGTTTTCTACATTTTCTCCCATTGGGCTGTCCTCGATGGGTTCCAGCATTGCCGCAACCCGCTTCTTTGGGGCCTTTTTAATTCCAGGAAGAGTGATTAAATCTGCGGCCCGAACAACACGGGATGAACTGCCTTTTTTATAAGCTCTTGTCAGAGCAGCTTTCACCGCAGGCTGCACGCCTTCCATTGGATTCGGATGCCCCTAAAGTGTATGTAAACTGAAAGTAAGAAGAGAAAACTGCAAAACTACCACTTAGGATTATGATTTCTAATCATTTTTTCATTGGAATAATTAGACTAAAATGGGGTAGTCCATAGTTTGAGTAATTAACATGATTTCAAGGAGACAAGGGACATAAATTGAAAATGCTGGTTGCCCTTTATTTTTGGATATCTCAATGATGATGTCAAAGTGTGTACACAGAAAGTCAGATGATTTCCAGGATAATTCCAGAACCTACCACCCGAGGGTGCACTTTTGAGAGTAGAAATATATGTCCACGAAGTATTATATGTATATTTTTGAAACATTACTGTTTTATTGAATTAGCTCTAATTTTAAGCATAGATATATGAGATGATAGAGTGAAGATGACCCGCGAATCCCTTCCAAGTGACCCTCGTCGCATTGCTATCATGAGATGAGAGATGTAAAGGTTAATCATATGTGCACCTTAAATTTTGATATCTCCATGATGGTATCAAGGTCCTCCATGCTGATAGAGTAAAGATCCATGAACTCCACAACTTTCTCAACAGCTTCATCCTGGCCATTCATTCCCAGAACATAATGAAAGATCAGCCGGGGGAAAAAATAAAGAGTGATAAATCTTTAGCAGCAACAGCTACCAAGGAAACAAAAAATACCAACCTTGGGCAGCGTTTTTAAAGGATCAGTCAAACGTTTCAAAAGAAGTGTGAGGTAATCAAGTCGCAATGTTGTTCTGCCATGGTGATTGCATAAATAGCATTACGATATGAAAAATCCATCAGGCTAAGTTAACAGGATAAAATTGCACAAATATTTGTACCTTCCTGAATTTGATCCGCGTGACGCAAGATGATGAACATGCAGGTCCTCCAAAAGCCTGTAATTCTTCCCCATAGTAGAGTTCTTTCCAAGCCAGCCACCAAACCTATTGTAATTCTTTTCTCCCTGGAAAAAGAAGTTTTTAATAGTAGGTCATTTTCTCCTTGTTAATTTCATTTTTACCTTTATCTCATCAAATATATTTATAATTGTTACAATAAATGTTAGGTCATTCATTGCACATGTTATGTCATAATTTATGAATTAGACAGTAAATTTCTCAGGGGCATAGTATAGCATTCTGGTGAAATATAATCTGGGCATAAATAATTGTAATGATAAAAATCAATCACCTGCTCAAAAGTTCCACGCTGACCATGCATCAGGGCCGCACTGATTCAACAAAGTGTAAAACCATCAGTGTTGTAAAAAATAAAAAATAAAAAAGGTTTCAAGCCCAAATCTAGATAACTTACGGAATTATGCAAGATGCAAGACAGCCAGTCTGAGAGAGCTGCCACTGCCGGTATCTTCGAATCTGGACGTTAACGATGTCACCATCCCCAATTGACTCAGCAGCCCGAGCGAGAAAACTCATCCTTTTCATCTCATTATCATCTTTACCGCCTGAACTTGGCCTATAATTAATATAGTTTTCCTGAAATTATAGGCTAAACTTCATTAGATTCTCAATGAGCAAAGCAACAAAATTTTCCGTTTCACAAACTAACTGCGCCCATACTCAACATAAATGTACAAATTTTAATAGACGGGATTCGGAAAAAAATAATTGGCACACGGTAGTACTATCAAATTAACTTTTCATATATTATTATTAACCACGGTAATAAGAGATATACCTGAATAATAAGAGGAACAAGATCGGGATCACTCATGCAAAGATCAACTCTCTCATCCATCCGCAACCTCCCAGCATTGAAGCCAAAAAGCCTATATAAAAAGAGACTTTGTTTGATCTTATTCTTCAAAAACATAATTAACTTAAAACAGTTTACTTAGGGAGTTATAGCTTCCAAGAAGTACACAAACTGAAGGTAGCTTACTTATCAACAGCTGTGAAGGGAGAGATATCTTCATCCTTTGAGCTGTTCTTGAGGCGTTGTTTGATGTCATCGAATTTAATGACTGACATGGAGAGACTCATATACTGCAGTTGGTTGACGGCCATACGAATGTCTCCATTAACTCTTTCTGCAAGTTCCTCCAGTGCATTCTTTAATTGCAAAGCGCCGTATCAATCAGTTACGAATAGTAAATCAAAGTAAGTTGGAAATATCAATTGGTAGCCAAGGAAAAAAAATATCTAGAAGTTATGTACCCCATCAGCCTGAATGCCTTCTAATCTTGATATTTCCGCTAACCTTTTGGAAATCTGCATTTCGTGCGCACAAGTGTTAAAGACTAAACTAAAAATAATAACAATCAACTAAATATCTAGAAAAAGTAATAAAATTTAACAGCGGCTGATCATTTATCCTGTCAACCAAAAACACTAGACATCAAGTTGGAAAAAGAGCTTTACAGGCAAGGTCCACAATATACAAGCACCCATATTAGTGGAATTGGTTGCAATTCTAGTTTTATAATTTTGCATCTGCGAGTAGAGCTAGAAAAATGGCCAGGCCGCCCCGGCCCAAGTTCACCAGGCCAAACTAAAATAGGATCTGGTTGAATTATTTTCCATCCTCTATTTTCATGTCCCGAAACATGAAAATGCAAGATAAAACTTCTTGTGTTTTCCAGACTGACAAACCGGGCAAAAAATGAACTTTTTCTGGGCCTAAGAAACTATGACGCGGTTGGGAAAAATCAAGCTGGCCCAGAATTGACAGCTCTATCAGTAAGTATCCTAAATAATCATAACAAACCTGCTGCTTTAAAGGCTTCTTGAAGTTGAGAACCAAGCAGTGGTTCACAAGGCTCTTGAGTTTCTGACTATATCGATCATTACAGATGCATATTATTGGTATTTTTGACATTTTGATGCTGGCAATGAGATCAGCTACACCACCTCTATCTCCAGCAGACATACCATCAACTTCGTCCATAATAAGAACAGTCTTTTGATGGTGAGATCTGTAACAGTAGCCGAGAAATTATGAATACATTATTTAGTCAGTTAACTTTCTGATGCAAGCATAAAAAGATCAAACCACCAACCGTTGCATGTTAAGACACAGTGCTTCATTGCTAACAAGTTCTTTTACCGAATTAGAAGTGCTCCCACCAATTCCCTTCTCGATTTTAGCATCAGCCTTCCCGCGACTGTCACTAGCATTAACCTAAACAGAAGAATGTAATCATATAATACGTAAATCATCATTGAACTTGAAATTAAAAATATAGAGATAAGATGAAAGAAGAATGCAATGCCTTACCTCAATTGTCTGGAAACCAAGCATCTTACTAATCAACTTAGCTGAAGACGTTTTCCCAATACCAGGTGTTCCACACAAAAGAATAGCTTTTTTATCACCAGAATCATTCTGTTTCTTTCCCTTTGCCTTTTTCCCTGTGTTAAGGAATTGGTTGTTCCACTGTACCAACCAATCACGAAGCTGCTTCACCTGCACTCAATCATAGGCTTCTGCTTCAAATTTATTTTTGAAGGATGAGCTCAAAAGACAATAGAAAATACATACCAGTGACTGATTCCCAACTATATCCTTTTCAAGCTTTGGCCTATATTTCTCGGTCCATGGCAATATATCTTCTGCAGTGGGTTCACTTTTTTGCTTGGGGGGAACTGCAGCAGAGGACAATTCTTTTGTATCAGAGCATACAACAATGTTTCCAGCTAGCTCTGGAAACAAGGTTATTTTGAAAACCAGCCAAATTATCAAAACTTTCATCACATATCCTTGTCACATGGTTCAATTTTACAAATTTAAAAAAACAATATATCTATAATCATATTGGTAGATTCATGATTAACATAAGTATGCTTAGGTGTAACATACTTTTCTCTGGCTTTTGAGGGCTCTTCTTAGGAGGAGATGGCGCAACCTTATCCACCAGCTTTTTTGACTCTTTTACAGGAGTTGTTGGTTTTGATTTATTTGATGCTCGAATCATATCAAATAAACCATCTTCTTTAAGAAAAGAAGTACTGCAGCAGACATAGATAGATATAAATAAAATTTAATACATCAAAGAGTAAGGAGGAAAGAAAACAAATAGAACTTGCCCAAGCTCCATGGCCTTTTCAGACTTCCGTCCACCGACGTCATCATCACATAGAAGGTAATTCTGCAAGGAACCTTTATAAGATATGGAGTGATAAATAAAGCAATGATGAAGCAATAATGAGACACGAGTAAACAAAATATTCACCGTCTTTTTGCTGACAGATCCTGTAACGCGACCCCCATAGCGTTTGATCAAATCCTCAGCTTCTTCTCTTTCTAAACTGGAGAACAAAGCAAGGCATAGGCAACATCAAAACCAAATTCAAGGAATAGTTCAAACACCGACCACGCTGTGAATTGAGGGCATTATCCAGATATATAGTTTCATGGTGACGGGTGTAGAGATATGCAGGTATATACAGTTGCAGTTTATAATAGATTGCATATACAAACTTCTGGCTACTATGCATATAAACTCATTAAATAGAAAAATTACCTATCGAGTGTTCCAGTAATCACAAAAGTCAAACCACCTAAACAGTTATCAGCACCTTCGGGGACTTCCTGATACACAAGATAATACATAAATGTCAACAAGTGGAAATTCCAAACAAAAAAAAATATATAGGATTTATAATTTCTTAAAATATTTATACCTTCTCTCCTTTATGAGGAGGATCTTTCCTCTCACCGAAATTCGCAAACCCGCCCCTACCTCCACCACCCCTACCCCTTCCACCAGCTGGTGCACTTCTGCCACCACCTCTACCCCTTCCACCAGGATTCAAAGGTTTAACATCATCTTTATCATCCATGTCTGCTTCATCAATTTCATCAGCATCTTTGGCTTTTGCAGCAGTTTGAACAACTGACGGGCCTTTCGTGCCACGGCCCCTCCCACGTCCTGCAGATTTTAAGTTAGATTTAACTTTTCCATCATCATCATCTTCGTCAACTTCATCAACATCCATTGCTTTTGCAGTAGTTCGGGCGACTGAGGGGTCCTTCTTGCCGCGGCCTCTACCACTTCCGCCAGATTTCAAAGTAGAATTTACTTTCTCACCATCTTCATCTTCGTCGACTTCCATTTTTCGAGCAACACCTCTACCAGAAGAGGTTTTCAATTTCTTGTTTGGAACAGCGGAACCCTTCCTTGAAGTAGGTGTGACAAAATCGTCGTCTTCATCTTCATCATCGTTCTCAAGTTTGTGTATTTTTTTGCCAGGTGGAACCCTCACATTACTGGCTGACTCTGTACCGCCCCTTTGAACCTTTTTGGGAGAAACTTCATTAACATCCATCTCATCTTTTACTGTTTCTTCTTTAGCAAAATATTTGCTTGTTTTCTTTCTGCCAGAAGAAGATTCTTGACCTCCTTGTACCTAAATCCCACCAAATTAAAAAATACAAGCTCGGGGAAGTCAATATTTTAAATTTATATTGGTTGCCTAATTAAGCAGAGGCATATCCAAAAGAAAAAAATAGAGAGATACTACAGGTTGAAATATTTAGTTTGATACAGGAACCCAATATCAGTTATCCGATTTCACCTATCTTCTCATATCGTTCCAACTAACAATAACGCAATTCACATATGCATCCAACTATCCATCCCCCGTATGAAAATATCGGCAACACTATAAAATTCATCAAAAACAATGATCCAAACGGAATGGGTTTATGAAGCAAACAAAATATATGATGAACAAACCAAATTTCCAGGCTGTGCAGTTGCATTAGGATTCGCAGGTGCCGATGGCTTTGCCAGCTTTGAGGTATCGCCATTCCCGGTGTCTTTTTCGTGTTTCTTCATGAACCACTTTCTTATATCCTGAGACTGCTACTCCCCGAGTGAAAAAAAATATATAAATTCAATTATCAAGATAGCTTAAAATTGATAATCAGAGAGTGATTGATTGCATGAGCTTTTTGACAATTCTCGACTTACCATGTTAAAATCTGGAAACCGGGTTCACGCCGCGAAATTCGTATCTTCAAAATATCGCCTGAAATAAGAAGTAATTTCCCCGAGAAGGGTTAGGGTTTATGCTCGGTTTTTCAAGAAATACTGAAATAATTTACCAGAAATAAAGCAAAAATCAAATTTCAAATCAGCCCAACTCAAATCGCAATGTACAGTCGCGATAGAAAGAAACGAAAACGAAAAAGAACGAAAGAGAAACACACACTCACAGCGATTTTGTGCGTTCGAGAGAGAGAGAAATAACCAATTACATCATATTGAATAGGGGTCTTATTTCGCGGTTACGAGACTGCTGTACGTACGTGTGAGGAGAGAGAGAGAGAGAGAAGAGGGCGAGAAGAATAAGAAGAAGGGTTTGAGTTTCTTCTCAGGGACGCCACGAACGGAATTGCAGGATTGGTAATTCTCTCCTAATATTGGAATGCAATTACGAATGTTTTTATTTAATTTTTTATTGTCGTAATAAAATTATAATATAATAATGTATTTTAATAATATAATACTTTATTTATTTTTCTTTCAAATCTGTTTAAGCTATGCCATTTTTCAAATCTGTTTAAGCTATGCCATTTTATTTTCGCATTCAAGTATTTCGGCTCAGCCACGCAACAACCAGCAACAAAAATAGAAGACAAGCTATTGCCATTTTATTTTCGTATTCAAGTTCTTTAGAACACTGGATAAAATATCATAAATTAGAATTTTGTACAAATTACAGAGAGTTCGAGTTTTCGAGCTGAAACCCCCCCTCCAACCTTTCCCTCCAATTGATAAATCCAAGCTTTCCCTCCAAATCATAAACAGCGAAGGATGGCATCAGCCATCAAGACACTCCCCATCAAAAGTTTTCCCGTCTCTTTCCTCGACTTCAACTAATAAATTTAACCACTTTCCCTTGTCTGTCTTCCAGAACACGCAAAATCTTGTCTTCCGGACTACACTTCACGGAGGCTGCATTCGCGGATATCGGAAGCTTCAACCAGATTTTCTGGACCTTGAGATACAGGCCAAAGAAGTGAGAGTATATGCTCCGTCTGCAGAGGATTGCTATCCAGGTCCCTTCGAGCAGTACTTACCGAACCTGCATTATACTATAATATTACATGAAATGATACACGAATATTGTATATGTGGAAACAAAAAGGGATCATTGCTAACACCTTGAAGTTTTGGGTATTTGTAAAAAAAAACAAGATGAATGACAATCACAACGAAAAACAGAGTTTTAATTATGAAGTGCATTTGTAATATTCGAAGAAATATAAGGGGATGTGTGAAATGTGTACGATCATGAAGATGGTGGAAAGTAGTAAAACATAAGCAAATTTCATCTTTCCGATTTCAGGAAATGTGAATTCAGGAATGAGCCATCCTTACTCCAGGAAAGACCATTTGGGAATTGAAGATTCCGAATGAAAACAATAGTTTCCTTAGTGTTTGTAATGTAATATAGAACCCTTCCACTATCATCACCTGTAAAAAGTAACCGTAGAAAGTTCATGAAACCGATTGAAAAGTGATTTTAAGCTTCTAAAGACGGAATAATATGTTAGTTGATTCTTATCCACTTAAGAATGAAATGTTTGTGTGTGATTAGTTTAAACTCCATAGATCTTTTCATAGTTAATATAAGTTCAGGTGCAAAATTCCTCAACAAGATTGTAAAGTTAGATATGTTTCAATTTACGGAAAAATATTATAGGATAAAAAAAACCCAGAAATTTGCAAGCCGACTACCACAGCCTGAAATCGATCCGTGAAAAGGGCCCGTAATTAGGACCCGATCCGTGAGATAAACATCAAACAACAGTATAATGAAATCGATAGAATCAAACCCTAACCAGCAGTAAAAAAAACAATAAAAAAATTATAAATAAATAGAGCGATAGAACCTTCAGATTAAGATCATCATCAGGCCCGGAAGGCGGCGGCCGGAGATGCGAAGGCACGGAGAAAGAACGAGCGAGCGGCGAAGAAACAGAAAATTCAGATTGAAAACTATATATTAAACCATCACATTATCCGTCAGGTTACTCGGATACTCCACATGTTTTCCGTTTAATCGCCGCTTCGAGCCCCCTTCGTTTTCTCACTGTCGGCCTCCGTCTCCGAACGTCCCCCTTCGAGAAATTTGGGGAAGAAGATGCGCGTTATATAGTTGGGGTTTCTATTTCGATTAATATCGAAAGTGCCCCTCTCAAAGTTGGAAAATTGCGTGGACGCCCTTGAATAGTTATTTGTTTCTGCCCCTTTGAATTTTAGAAATTCGAATTTACAATTAGAAGATTTAAATAAATTAAAGAAACAAGTAAAATTAATAATATAAAAATGAGATCACCTAATTTAGATATTGTAGATTAACTGGTTAATTTTAAATTTAATATCATATCAAACATCAATATTCATCCGTGTATGACGATTTTTAGTTGAATTTTAAATATTGATTACATAAATTTAAACAAAATATGTGAAAAAAATAAAACTTAGCATGATATGCCACGTGCTAGTTTGTATATGGTCTCAAAACTTTACAACATGTCATGTCCACACATTTGTTGCTACTTGACATATTATGGTACATTTTTATGTTGAATTGTAAAGAATCATGTGTGGCTTTCTTTTTTGTTTAAAGTGACTCCAACACAAATCACATTCAAAGTGTTTTGTTAACAAGGAAATGATTGTGTAACATTTCATTGATGTTGTTACTTTTTTTCTTATAATGCTTAGTAATGAAAATATCATTTATACAAGCACACCATTTTTTATTGAATCGTTAGTAATGAAAATATCATTTATACAAGCACACCATTTTTAATTGAATCGTATTAATAACATTAAAAACTCGGAAAAAGAATGTGTTTTCTTCACTCATATCTAAAATTCGATGGTTCTAAAAGATTCCAGACGAGTTGATGAATTGATTTCATAATGGTGAAATTCGAATTGGTGTGCGAAGTCGAATCTTGGACAAATGTGCCATGAGATACGCCGTCGTCAAAATCCAAAAAATCTTGTTTCTCTACTGAAATTTAAACAAACATGTACACATGCAATTGTTTTCCCTGTTTATTTCTTTTACTTCAATTCTATTTTTTCTGCCTATGGGAGAAGTATATTAGGGTTTCCTAGTAGATGAGCACGCGCGCGCGTGTACAAAAAGATAATCTTCTAATCCCTAAACATTCCAAAGGACATAAATATCTCACCCCCTCTAGTCCGCTGCACAACTGCAGTTAATATTGTCACAACCAAAAACACAATAAATATTCCTCACCCACTCATAAAAAAACAAAAAATACGAAATAAAAATATAATTCTTCCGTCTCGGATAAATAGTCGATCATTTTTCTTAGAGAAACGTAATATTTACTATCATGGGACGAAAGAGTGCCATATCATACTTTAATTTGATTTTAATTCCATTCTAATTATAATTCCAACCCTTACAAAATCGATCACGGTTCTTATATATACATTGTTACCAAAGAATGTCCGATTCCACATACTAGCTTGTCGTCTGATATTGTCTGATACATTGTTTACCAAATAATTACATTCATATAATTATTCGACACAATACACAAATTAATACATACAATGATATCTAAATACACTATATATACGCACATTATACGTATGTATAGTGTTAAATATATATACATGGTCATACTAAATTTATATCTTATTTCTCCTCCATTTCACACACACACTCTATCTCTCTCTCCTTTGCCCTTTTATTCTCCACTTCTTGCAGAAGCAGCTAAGCTGAATCACTTATTTCAAAGCTATATATCTTGATCTTACTTTTCAGCTCTCTTCTCAACTCTCGAAGCTTCTTGATTCTTTTCGATCGGTTACATATTCCGAGTTCTCCAACAATCGATCCAGCCGGCAGGAAAATGTCGATGGAATTCTCCCCCGAACGGGTTTGCTATGTCCAGTGCAACTACTGCAACACCATTTTGGCGGTATATAATTAATTAATTAATTTGATTTACCATTTTGGTTGTGAGAATATTACTATTGAAGAACCCTAGCTCTACCTACCTAGCTATATATATTATTTAATTAATTTTCTATTCATAAGTTAATTAATCTATATATTGTGTAGCCCAATTATGGATTTCTAGGGTTCATATGTTAATTAATTTATTTATTTATTCTCAGAATAATTTAATTTAATTTACAATTTAAAATCAATTAAGTTGTTTTGTTTATAATTATATTAATAACTATTTTATATATACTTCAATTTAAAAATATATAAAAATCTTTTGTTTTTTCTTTTCATCATATAAAAAAAGTGCTTCATTTTCTTCTTTTCTCAACAGTGCATATAGTGTTAAAACTTTCATTTTCAATACTTTCTCCCCCCCAAAAAAAAATCACTTCATTACAAAACATATAATGCTAACTGTTTTTCGCTTTCTAGCTGAAATCAGACATGATTCTTGGTTTTATTTATATTTTTTTAAACGCTCGTGCACCAGTGGGTCGAGAAGAACCTACTGTTGGGTCTATCGATCTTGATTTATATTAATTGTCTAGCTATAAGATTTAAAAAGTGTATAAATAATGAATTGATATACGTAGCCTTATTTAATTTGATTAAAATTATATGTTTGATCATCATGTATATATAGGTTAGTGTTCCGTACGGCAGCATGTTGATCAGCATGGTGACCGTAAGGTGCGGCCACTGCTCGAATTTGCTATCTGTCAGTATGGCACTTTTGCTTCACTCACTTCACCTCCAAGATTTTCAGGTACATGTGTGTGTATTAGAATTCGTTCGATTGATCTTGTTCTTGATCAATTTCATCATGTTTATTAATACGTTACATTGTACATTATTTCAAATTAACTACACAAACTAACTTATATTATTAATTTCATATTCTATGATATATATCCAGATGAATATCAAGCAATTACCGTCGTCGTCTTTAGACAGCGGTGGCGGCAGCTCATGTTCGAGGTGGAATAGATTCGGACCACTGCACGGTGGTGCTAATACTGATCATAATTATGAACAACCTATGTTGCCTCCAATACGCCGTAAGTACATGTTTTATTTATTACACATTAATTAATTACTTAATTAATTGATACTGCAAAAAAAAAAAAAAAAAAAAAAACACCTGACATTAAATTAAGTGATCAGCTGTTGTGATTGTGACATAACAATTCTATCATCTGCAACCCTCAAACATATATAGTTATAGAATAGATACAGCTTTTTACATAAAAATCAGTGAATTCATGAAACACCTTTTTATTCGTAAGCAATAACTAGGAGTATTAATACAAAGAAAAAAAATGTTATTTTTGAAAATGTGCATTTTTACTTTTAGAAATCGTATTGGTTATAGCTAGTCGTATCGAAGGGCTCATATTCGATTATCAACTATATATAATTTTGAATTTGCAGCTCCGGAGAAAAGACAACGTGTTCCCTCGGCGTATAATCGCTTCATAAAGTAAGCACAAATTAACTATATAGTAGTACAACATATGTGTTAATTTTCATTCATGATAATTAAATTGCATTTGAAATAATTTAATTTTTTTTTTATCAGAGATGAAATCCAGAGGATAAAAGTGAGTAATCCCGAAATTAGCCACCGCGAAGCTTTTAGCACGGCGGCAAAGAATGTAAGCACATTCGTAAATATATAATTCGTTTTTCTCATTCTACATATATTTCGTGCTTACGATCTGATCGAGTATATACGTGTGTGTATGTTATGTGCAGTGGGCACATTTTCCTCATATTCATTTTGGACTAAAGTTGGATGGCAACAATAAAGAAGAGAACTCAGTTGCAGGAAAAGGGGCACACAAATCACTTGTTTGATTAAATAATTAGGGTTTGAAAAAAATATTTGCATTTTTTCACCCCAAAAAGTTATGAAAAATTTCAATGTGGCATTTTATTTTTCCTCGTCCAATATTATTATTAATTATTATTTCGGGTTTATTTTTATTTGTATAATGTGTAATAAACATGCACCAAAATCAGTGATATTATTGTTATATATTTTTGTTGGGTATGTTAATTAAGTTGTAGTTCTGGTGATCTTGAAAAGGGTCGACTCAAAATAAACCTATATATATATATATATATCACATTAGTACTAGTGAGCCTCTCCAAGTCTCCATAACCCGTATTATAGTAAAGCGATTTTTCCCGATCGATCAATATACATGAACTTGTTTGATCCAAAGCTTCCGAGTGATATCCTCCTAATTAACACACCGGGTTTTATCATAGTCATACGACATAAGCAATAAACATCGGAAATCTTACCCGGTACGTACCATAAAACACACACACCAACCGCCATAAAAGTTTTCATCAAACCTTAGTAAAACCCTAGTAGCTAGCTAGAGAGAATTTCATAAATACGGAGTATAAAATTATGAATTCATATTTTATTTAAATTAAATAAGCTTATCTCCAATAAATTAATTTAACTTCATAGTTTTCAGAAATTCCATGTAAACATTAAATATTGGTCCATTCACAATATGTTACTATAGGAGTTTGGACCACAGATCCATGTATTTATTGCACAAGGCTGTACCCTATATTTGAGGGATGTGACCAACACATAAATACACATAATTTTTTCCATAGTTTTTTTATATATGTATAGATATATATATGTGCGGATGAATGATCATACTCATTTATAATTACATGTATCACTTTTTTGTTTCTCATTGAAAGTGTCATATGATCCGCATTTTTTTCATGTTTATGTTATATATCTATCTTTGTATCATCAAGTACTACTAACACTATATCGTCAAGTATCTCGAGATTGTTTTTGTTTTGAAAATAGTCAAAATTGATGTTCAAATTAAGTTCGTAGATCGTCGTAGTGGATGGTGGTGGGGGCGGGGATGATGGATGGTGACAGTTCAAGTGTTGATGAGTCATATTCAGTGTGATGAAGTTATGCATCCAATCAAGAAACTTGATCACACACATCCACCGAATTCTTACCACCTCCAATGCGTGAAAGCCTTCGATTATTCGATTATTCGTTCGATCGTGTATGTTATACTTTCGACATTAAAACCGATCGTTCGCTCGACTAAGTAGTACACAAGTGAAGCTTTGAGCTAATTGCACAACTCGAGAAAGGCTCGTTCCACCATTCCATATGACTGTTGAAGAATAGTAAACGTACAAAAAAATACTGCACGAGGGCTCATCACCTCTTTTATCCATCTTTTAAACAAAGAAACTTTATTTTTTCAATAATTATAAAAAAAATAAAAAATAGAATCTGTAACGTCAAATCATGCAGTTGGATTTTAGTGGGAGGTAGTAGTGGGGTTATTGTGATTGTCCCAAAACGATAGATATATAGTTGTGTTGTGCTCACTTATTTTTTTTCATTGCTTTAGCTTTGGACCATGAGCTGTCATGTCATTGCATCATTATACACAGTCACACACACTAGTATGTGTATATTTATACACACACTATACGTGTGTATTCACACACACATACACAACCCTATTTTCATCAATAATTCAAAATGGTCCACCAGCTACAACTTGATATCAGAGCACGAGGCTACAAACCACAGTGTCGGGGGGCGTTGGGGGGTTCGAACCCCCTACGAATATCCGACATAAATAAGCATCATGAACCGGAAAAACCAACAAGCATCGTCTAAACAATCTGTATAAATCTAAGTATCATAAACCAGAGATTACAAGAAACTTTCAAAATCCTCAACTACAAAAGGTTGTTTGGTCAACTGGTTACTTCCTTTATGTGAACCTCTCCTTCCTCAGCTTTCACTATGTTATATGATGATATATTCTCATCCTATACCTTTTTTTTTTCTTTCTCTTCTTCTCCACCTACAACTATATCATAATCATGACAAAAGAATGGTACAAACCATATCACCCCCCACCAATAAAAAATAATAATAATTATAATGATGATAATAATAACAATATTTAACCGCCGGATCGTTGGGTACAGTCATCTCGAGTCAGGTGGCGTCTTCGACTCTTCTGTAGAATAGTACATAGGCAGCCGAGGTTTTGATCTTATCCACGCTGATGGGTGACACGTGGCTGTCGTCAAAGTCGTACCACCGGTCACCGCCATGCTGAATCACAGCGAAAAACAATTTAAATTTTACATGAAGAAAACGTCATGAAATGTAGAAACAAAAAAATATTGATCTCACTTCTCTAGTAAGGTTCGAACTTACATGAACAAATGCTGTGTAATGACCGCCTCCCATACTTCCATAATGGTTACTGATCGCGTAAAGCACGTAGCGGAGAGAAGATTGTCCATCGTGCTTCTGGGCAATATAACCGGACAGATCAAGATCATGAATGGGGAATTCGACAAAAGTCTCCAATTTATTCTTCATGAACCGGCTGTATGAAAATCTTTTCAAATGGATCACCAAAATTTCTGGCAATCTCCAGAGATCTAGTTTTTTACCAGCTTGGCAATGCTCCTTGCATACAGGACAGTACCTATAATTGAAAACAAGGCATATTAAAAAAAAAACTTATGGTCGCTGAAGTCTATACTAAGTAACATAAATAAGAAGTCACAGTGAGTACTAAGAAAGCATTTATTCGACGAATAAGAAATTTACCAAATACAACAGAGTAAGTTAATCTAATATCGAAGGATAATGAATGGATTATCAATGCCCAGTCCTCCCACGCTTATGCGCGCAAGGGGAAAGAAAACTATTAATAGTATAATACATTAGAATAGACTGCACCCCGTTAATCTTGGAAATTCCATAATGCTACATAATTTTTCCATTAAACATGAGGGACAAGAGCATAGTGTTATTATCCTTCAATATAGACAATATGTAGAAAAATATGTCAAGGTGAATAAAACAATTTTAGAAATATACACACAAAAAATGCCAGTGCAACCAAGCAGTATACGAGAAATAAGCTGTTAGGACCAAAGACTAGAATACTGACCACATATCATCTGGCCCTAGAGGTTCCTCCTTCAGGAAAGCTTCAAGACATTTATACAGAGAGACAGACTCCTGTGGTCTTTTTGTGAAGAACCCAGACTTGAAAACTTCGGGAAGCGAGTTAAGAGGCTCTAAATTGTAAAGCTTAACCATCTTCTCTGACCAAGATACAAGTACGTTGCGTCTTTCAGGCACGGATATAGGCTTTTCAAGCTCTCCCATTTGAATCTCAGGGCCTTTCTCTGCTCCCTTTTCATTCGTAAAGTAAAATTGAAAATCATAACCAGAATCTGCATCAGGCTCTTCTTTATCAGATATCTCAAGGGACCCACTTAATCTAGCATTGTTGGTGTCACTAATCTCTGAGCCATCAGTATTTCCAACAGACTCTTGATCGGGTACCAGGAACGGAGCAAATAAACTCATATAAATTTCACGAAGATCGGACCCATTGGCAATGGTTTTGCGTACAACAAGGGGAAATCCAAATGGTCTCCAACTGGGTGATAATTTTCCAACATTTCTGTGGTAGATATTTGAATAATTAGGTTGAATTTACATTAAATAAAAGGCAAGACTTAGAATAGAAAATAAATCAATTCCATTGCAGAAACATACTATTTGCTAATCTTCTTTGAGAAATTTTAGGGGAATAGTTTGAGGATATGTTTTCCGTTTCTATGTATGCATCTATAAAATATATTTGCCGAATATATATATGGAAAAGATATGCTAATTATGGAGAAAGCATTGCACAAAAACTCACTCTTCAATCTGCTGATGCATAAACACAAAGAGAGGAGCCTCTTTATCATCCTTCGACAACCTATAAACGATGAGTTGATCATTATCTCTAATTAAAGATAATGAATCAGTGGGCTCCTCTAGAAAGCGTATGATGCGGTTGTTGTATATCTGTATACAATCAAAAGTATTTAGAATTAAGAATAAGTAATGCAGCAAATAAGACAGGTTATTAAAATCGGTTTGATCATTTTAACTTGCTGCAGTTACCTCAGCCACCAAAAGAGTTTCATCAGCCACCAATGAACATGCTGAGCCTAAAGCCTGAGTCAAATCTTCCAGCTTTCCATTCTTGGGCACAGTTACAGTGAATAGAGATGGCATAGTACTGCCATCGGATTTTACCACAGTCAAAGTCATTGTCCGCACAGACGACGAAGGCAGAGGTAAAGATAGATACATGAATGGGTCAAAGGTAACAGAGACCTTTTTACAAATTGGACATACTAACGTGGACCGGAACTGACCCTGCAATAACAGCCACCCGACAGATGTTAGAAAAAGTAGAGAAAATGTATAAAATAATGAATGAACGAGGATTAAAAAAACAACATTATTGTCTATCATACAATACCTTAAGTAAATGAATCAGTAACATTTTCAGGTAACCGAGATTCAAAAGGGAATAACATTGACAGCTTATCTCAAGTAGATAAGAATTTATAAAAAAAAATCTACTTTTTTGGCAGACTGAGGGAAAACTTAAAAGGATAAATAAGAAACAACATCTATGGATGCGAGAACCTATGAATATAAATGAACATGAGACTCACAAAAATAATCTAAAAAATGCCACTTACTTGGCAGACATCAACAATTATAGAGTCATTCCGAGCCAGATGATTACTCCAATATTCATCAGCAACTTCTTCATCTAGGCGGCCATCAGAGTCCTTAGCTTGAACATAAGGTTTGTATTTCACACGATTCAGATCCTCATGGAGACCATCTAAGAGAAATGCCAAGAGCTCCTACAGTAGGAAAGTATGGTTATGACTTATGAATACTCTATAACCATCCACTTTAAACAGATGGCAGACCAAGTGGGACATAAACTGCGATGAGAAATAGATCATTATTACTACACTTGGAGAATATACATACTTGAGAATCATGCTGATTAAAACCACTGAATTGTGGAGCAAAATGAGCTAGCTTTGATTTAAATGTTCTTGGTGACACAGGAGATGATCCAGGAGCCCATAAGTTCTTCAACAGGTCTCCAAACGATGAAGCAATTTCACCCTGTCAGAAGAATATCTTCTAATGTTTGAGAAATAAAGTTTTAATAAACCAACAAAAACTCTGCAAAAGATCAATCAAATAGTCTATACAGCTGGAGAACCTACTACCTCAGTCCTGCACAAGCTCTAATTAGTACCTTTCTTTCCAGGAAACTCAGAATTATACTTATAAATAATAGAAGGTATATAAAGAGAATTCACAGAAGGAATAAAATGTATGGCAGCATTCATATGAAGAACATTTCAAGGTAATCTAAAAGACTACATACAGATGCAACAATCTTCTGTGAACAGAAAAGAGAACCCATGGATGGAAGTGAAAAGGGAAAAAAACTCAGGCATGGGTGAAATGATGTCCTAAGTAAGAGTACATACTTTCATGCCCAACGGATTCTCTGGGTTTATTTCTCTCTTGTAATCTCCTAGAAAGTAGTCAACAAGCTTTGGTGTGTGTGCTAGACACTGTAGAGCACTGTTCATGAAGCAAGTATTCCCCAGGTTTTGGAGTCCAGTTAAGCCCAAAGTACCAGCTTCGAATGAATTCCCGAGAAGCTTAGACGAACTGCTTCGGGCACTACCATTCATCATATATGAAGTACCATTAGCATATGTTCCATCATCTTTTCTAGATCCTCTATTTCTGAAAGAATCTTGCAACCCATATACTTGCAACTCTAGGAGCAGCTACAATATTCAATGGAAGAAACAAATTAATATACAAAATGTAAAGCAAGGACAGGGTCAAGAACACAATATATAACTCAGTTCTCAAGGTCATTACCAAATCACTTTCAATAGGATTAATCAAATGAGACTATGCAAGTGAAGAGAAATATCTAAGAAATTGGGTAGTTAGAACTGTAAAAAAATTCAGAGCATGCCTGAAAAGTCACAATACTCTCAGCCACATAATTATCTACATGCAAATGAAGCAAGTGAAAATAAATTCCATTTCACAAAAGGGAATCACATGTCTTGGCATTGTCTAATTTATTTACTTTCGCTTTACGAGGATAAAGGGGTAATAGGCAAGATTAAAAAAGTGGCCCAACCTTTTTAAATATATATATCAATAAATTTCCACAATAAACAGCGAATATGTTTACTTACATCCTGCTCTGTATGCTTCTGGCCTTCTTTTAAGTTTTTGGTTTTGTCATTCAAGAAAAGCAGCGTTGTCTGCCCAGAAAAATCCCAAACCCGTATCTGCACAAAGATGGAATTGAGCACCAGTCCCCAGGAAAAAATATACAGTTATGTTTGCTAAAAAAATACTACTAAAATTTAAACTCACAGGTTCAGCTTCCATATTAAAAATCTTCGCGGCTCTTCTGAAGCACTCAACTGTATTATCCTGGGAATCAAGGCAAAAGAGTAAGCTAAAGATTTCCCCCCTATAATAAAGGCTTAGAGATTCTTTTTAATACGTAAGTATAATATCATTGATAAAGAAAAAAGGTCACAGTGGGAC
The DNA here is from genome assembly GCA_954870475.1 of Euphrasia confusa. Classification (NCBI taxonomy): domain Eukaryota; kingdom Viridiplantae; phylum Streptophyta; class Magnoliopsida; order Lamiales; family Orobanchaceae; genus Euphrasia; species Euphrasia confusa. Next base: position 625,317 of record OX940965.1, read on the forward strand.
GAGATATCTCAAAGGAGTTACTCTATTTAATTTTTCAAGGAATTTCCGAATTGGAAACTAAGGAATAATATTCCCTCCCAACATGGTGTGCATCAGATTTATTTTGTGATTTTTGGTTTTTACAAATTGAGAATTTAATGTGAAGCATAGGACTCCAGGTGGAATGTTGCATCAAGGAAATTATGTAATAGCGATTCATGAGGAGCTGATTATACGTTACCCAAAAAAGAGGCGTACTAAACCCATTTAAGTTTCAAACTAAACCATTCATCCAATATATTATAGCATAAATGAAGAAAAGAAATACGTTTCACATGATAAGGCGTCAGACTTAATTGACCGGGAATCGCAAAATGTATAATCTAAATAAATTTTCATAATGATTCGACAATTAAGGCTGTTTCATTACAAAAACAACTCATTAACAACACAATATTTAAAACCATTTAAAGTTCTTCGTTGACTAAAATAGAATAGAGAGGAAATAGAATATCAAACATAAGCCAATAAGAAAAATGACAAAGAACAAAAATAATTGTTGCCCAACTACAAGTTTTGGCATTTTATAAATCTTTAAAAACAAAAGTAAATACTAAAAGAGCTCAGAAAATACAAACCTTTTTGCTCACTTTAACTGCCAGTACATTGGTTTCCCAAAGAACAGAAAGCCTAAGTTGCAGTGGGTAGACATCTGACATATCATCCTCTACAGCTGTAAAAACTTTTTTTTCCTTTGATGAACTTTTGGAATTACTGTGCCTACATAGCACAGAAACATAAATCGAAAAAGAATCAGCTACAATTAATCCTAAGAGAATACATAAAGAATAAAATGCTAAAGTGAATACACATAATGTGCTTTTCATCCCCATAACTTACAAAAATAACAATTTGAACTAAGGTTGCAGAAATCGTTAGGCGCTATTCGGGTCGGAACCTAGAGCCTAGATATATATTACTAAAAATAATCCCATTTTTACCGCCTAGGGCACCTAGCCCAATTCTTGGCCGACATGGAATTTCTCACCGACATTTTTAAAATCTCCTCGGCCAAGGTGGCCGACTAGGTAACATCTTCCAAATGCATTGAAATAAAAGTACATATTAGAATTGAGATCAAGCTAATTAACAAATATTGTTGGAATAAAGTGAGCTTTTATGACCCAACGACAAATCAAACTTATTTAAATGTTCCTACCAAGACTAGTGTCAAAGACTCAAAATGCAATGTCAAAATAGTGAACATTTATAGCACTGCATTATGCTTAAATCTGACTTCACATTTTCATCACAGGAGTTGTATAAATATACTGAATTCTACATCACTCTTTCTACAGACACGTGTTTGCGCATATTGAGTCGTACACTCAATATGGAAACTGGAATCTAGCAAATCGAAGAAAAGTGGGTCCAGTTACAAAATTACCCTCGAGTTTAGTCCAATTAAGAAAAATCAGCAGTTTTTTTCAAAATTATAGGTACCCCATATTTGTTTCCATTTTAAAAATTAATCATCAATAGGGCACGCCTCAAGGCGGTATTTGTAGTAACTTAATAGGGTTTTTGTGTAATTTTGATCAGTAATCGGGTTTCCCTATAAATAAGACAAACAATAGAAGGGGTTTTATCAATTAACCGAATCAAGTTATGAAGATTAAGCTACGGAAGTTACAAGCGGATTTAGTAGGGATTCCATTTTACCCACCATTTGAGTGTCTGAAGCCACGTGTCGCCAGGGACCAAAGCATAATCCCTACTCGATAACCCAACTTCACTTTCCCTATTGTTCGACGATCCATCCTCTTTCCTTAGGTTGAATGCAATATCTGAACTGAATATATTGTTGAGTATCTTCATTGGATACCCAAATGGAGAGGCAGGGGATGCAGCGAACGGAATTCCCCTCTTTACCTCCGACGAAGAAGGGTCCTGTGCCTCTTTCCACCATCTAACAAGCACGTTCAATGAAGCAAAATTAGAATCGTTCTCGGGACAGGGAAACAAAACCAAACGAAAATCGAGTTAAAGTAACTAATTCACCAAAACCCATGAGATCATCAATCCAAAATTCATTTTACAGTTCAAGCAAGCAATACACACAACTTCAATCTTCCCTATTCTTACAAGCACAGCTCGATTCAAGCTGAAATTCATTCGATATACATCGTCTAATTCTAATTCACGCATCTGTAGTTCACTATTTTTACAGCATTTCCCAGGGTGTTTTCAGAAGAAAAAGAAAAAAGGGGGGCAACAACAAATACAACAACAGCTCGATTACAGCACTGAATACCTGAACGGAACTAAATAAACTCTCTGGTCTTCATCCGCCGGCGGCGCCTCTTCCTCGTCTTTCCGATGAGGGTCCGGATGCAGTCCTTCGTCGGGAGAAATTGAAATTGACGCTGAGCTATCGTTGCTGACATCGTTATCCATTGGGTACGGAAATGTACAGGCGAAATGAGAAAGACACGGGCTCAGAAATGGCGGAGGAGATTTGCAGAAACGCGCATCAGAGATCGCCGGATTTGCTGATAAACTAATATTTTACGGTTTGGTACTAATTTATAGTCCGGTAAATATATAAAATATTAGGGTTAATTGAAATTTAGTTATAATTGTATGTGACTAGTATTATTTTTTATTAAAAAAAATAGATTTTTAGTTTTTGAAAATCAAATTTTGTCAATTTATTAATACCAAATTACAATATACTGAGTATATAATTATTAAAGAATATTCTTTGTATTCTCTGTAATATTTCTGGTTTTTTTTTTCTGAACTGTCCCAATAATTGATATAGTATAAAATATAATTTTAAAATTATTTTATGGACTAACTTTTTAAATACTTATTTCCATAAAAAATGCACGTGTTGGACTAAAATAATTAATAAGTAGCCTTTCTAGTATTTTCAATAATATAATTTAAATGTTTTTTATTATTATTCTGGCTTATTATTTTTGAATTTAATAAACGAGCTAAGGTTTGAGGGAACATTTTTTTTTTTGAATTATACACTTTTGATTCTATGTATAATGGTTGAAATTGTGGTTTATTTTATGTAAATGTAAATTTTCGGTGCCATGCGTTTTTATGAATTTTTCGTTAGAAAGATGTCAAAAATTTTAGCCACGTGCATTTGTATGGACTATGATTATAAAAAATGTATTTTTAATTTTTTAAAAATATATAAATATTTAAAAAAATTAGTGCATAAACAAATGAAAATAAATAAATGAAATTAAAATAATAATACTCTTTTTATTAAATTTTATTTTATTTATTATTTTCATAATTTTTGTATACTTTTTTTATCATATGTATTAGACAGAACAAAAAAAGTCAACGTTAACTTTGACCACACGTGCCTATTATTATTATTAAAAAGTATTATTTAATTATTATTTAATCCCTCCAAAAATCAATTCAGTTACTAACTAACAGAACAGAAGGCAGGGTTGTTGCACACTACAATGTTAATAATCTCCAATGCAGTAGCCAAATACTCCCTCAGCTTCTGATTCTCCGCCGAGATGGGCGAGGGCACGGCCGGAGGCTCCTGGAACGCGAGCTCACAGTCTCTGGGCTCGTCGTTGGCTCCGCCTATCGAGGCGATCAACACCGGATAACTTATCCGGCTGATCACCTCGAAGTCGGCGGACCCCAACAGGCCGATGGCGCCCTTATAGCCGGCGGAGCAAGTTTTTAAGGAGGCGAGTTCGTGTCCGGTCGCCTTTTTCAAGAGGGTCGAGATCTTTGATGACGTGGCGGAAGCCAGAGCCTGAGCCGAGTCCCGGAGTATGGTGACTAAGCCGTTGGGGGAGGTTTTGAGGTTGGCTCGTCGGTCGGAGTTGATGATCGAGAGGCATAAGGGTTTGTGGGTCGTTCGACTGCAGAAGGAGTTCGAGACGTCGGCCGAGTAGGCGAGGATGGGGAGAGCAAAAGCTAGGGTGATGAAGATGAGTGATGGATTCATGGTGTTGTGTTGTGTGAGTGAGGATTTGTGTTTTGAGGCCTTTGTTTATATAGGGGGATTATGGTTGAGTTCACCATATATGTTTTCCATATTGTGTAAGATTTTGTTAGCAATTTAAGATAAATTAATGTGTTTTATATTTTGCCATATTCATTTGTGGGTATTAGCCATTAGGAGTATAACATTCAACCAAATCTTTTTATTTATAATCATTTACCTTCTATGACACAATAAATGAGAGAGAGAAAGAGAGACGGATAAATTTAGTTATAATAATAATAGTAATAATAAATTTGACATAAATTTAGGAGTGATTTTACTAGGGACAAAAATGTAAATTTTCTTTTTCAGCCAATGAAAGAGAGACACCTAAATTTAAACACATGTTAATTTCAAGTTTAGCCGGACTTCCGGTTAAATTGTTAGTTAAGTGTAAAAAACCCATAGTTCAGCCACTACAATGTAAAAAATAAAAATTCAGTTATGAAAGTACAAAAGTGGTTTAAGTTCAAGTATTAAAGTGTAATTATCCCTTAACTTAAATTAATTAATTTTAATAAAATATAATTTTAAATTGTCAAATAAAAAAATAAAACTGGTTTACCAACATGAGAGAAAAAGAATAAATTTATTAAAATTGCAAAATATGAAATTACATTACGTTAACCTAAATCAATTAATTTTAATAAAATATAATTTTAAATTGTTAAATAAAAATAAATAAAAATGTGGTATCAACAATGGTCGTAAGAGAAAATAAAAAAATTTACAAAATATGAAATTGGATTAGTTAACATAAATTAATTAATTTTAATAAATTTTGTTATATTTAAGTGAGAGCAATAAAATAATTAAACTTTTTAAAAGGTACTTTTTATTATAATTATACAAATAATAATACCTAATAAATAAATAAGTTAAAAAATTTGTCCATTCAACCCAAAGTGTATTTTATGGTTAAACTTCTAAATTCAAAAACCAAACTATCATTTTTCCTTAAAATTCTTATAATTTAAATGTTTTTTTTATGTATTATTCTTCTTGTTATTTTGAACATCCATTTTATTTAATCAATATTTATTTATTTTAAGTTAAATCATTAAAACAACACAAATAATTTTAATAAACGAGCTAAGGTTTCTACTAGCCTTTTGAGGGAACATTTTTTGACTATTCAAAGAGGGCAAAAATGTATTGAAGTCTTGTTTTACTAAAGAAGGAATGGGAAGAGTGTCGATCACAACGGATTGTTGGACGTCAAACGACACAAGTTTTATTTGTGTCACCGTACATTTTATCGGAGGCGACTGGAAATTGCACAAAAAAATCATTAAGTTTCAGAAGATCTCCGGCCACAAGGGAGAAGACATTGCTCATTCGATCCTTGAATCTTTGGATGAGTGGGAGCTAAAGGCATTAGTTTGTTGTACGATGGATAATGCGTCTGCCAATGATAAAGCTGTTGACTATCTTCGAAGTTTTCTAAATGCTCGAAAGAGAACTATTTTGGATGGCAAGTATCTCCATTTGCGTTGTGTTGCACATATCATTAACTTGGTTGTGTCTGATGGATTACAGGACATTGGCATGTCGGTGAGAAGAGTTAGAGAGGTTGTGAAATGGATTAAGGGTTCGTCCGCAAGAATTGATCAGTTTAATATTTGTGTGAAGGCGTGCTCAATTGATTCGAAGAAATTTCTCTGTCTTGATGTGCCGACAAGATGGAATTCGACTTATTTGATGTTAGAGGCGGCCGAGCCGTATGCAGAAGCAATACAAATGTTTCTATCAGTGAATGGTCGTTCGTTTGCAGCGGAAGGGCCTGGGGAAGAGGATTGGAATAATGTTCGGAAATTGATCAGGTACTTGAAAAGGTTCTATGACTTGACTTGCTGCGTTTCCGGCCATACTTATGCTGCATCCCATTTGTTTTTATTGGAAATGTGCGACCTTGACAATATTATAACCGAGTTGGAGGCAAATACAGATATAGAAATCGCTCTCATGGCAAGCAAAATGAGGGCGAAGGTTGCAAAATATTGGTTGGAAGATGATGCTCTAAATCCAAAAATGAACCCAATTTTGTATATAGCGGCCGTTCTTGATCCACGACAAAAGATTAAGGTTGTTGAAAGATGCTTTAAAAAGTTGTATGGTGATGTTCGAGCAAACGAATTGGTGACACACGTGAAAAACTTGGTGTTTGAGATGTTTGACCATTACAAGTCTATGTTAAGTACGACTCCATCTCCTTCATCGACTACTCTTCTCGAAAGACGCTCACATCCTCGAGATTCATATAGTGGACTATTGGACGATAGTGACGATGATGAAGATACTTCGGATTCTTCGGAATTAACTATTTACCTCGCTGAAAAGTACAAGAAAGAGAGTGCATTTGAATTTGATATTCTCATTTGGTGGTCGAAACATGATTTGCGCTACCCTATTTTGTCGGAGATGGCGAAGGATTTGTTGGCTATTCCTATATCTACTGTTCCTTCGAAGTCCGCATTTAGCACGGGTGGTCGTGTTTTAGATAAATTTAGAAGCTCGTTGAGCCCTAGTACGGTTGAAGCATTGATTTGCGTTGAAGATTGGTTGGCTTGAAGGTATAACTTGAAAATGAAAGAAGATGAAGAAAATGAACCTGAAGAAGAACAAGAAAAAGAATTTGAAGAAAGTGAGTTTTCTTAATTCTTAAATTTAAAATTTTAATTTCTCAATTCATAATTAATTGTTGTGCTTATAATTTGTAGTGTGGAGTAACTGGAGTTTGAAGGATGATTGACGATCGAGTTTCTTTTACTTTGGTTGAGGTATGATGAGTTGGTAAGTATTTTAACTTTTAAGATTTGAACTTTATAGTTTTTTAATATTGTAAAGTCACTTACAGTGTTATATTTCTTGTTTTGATGATTTATTTAGAGATGAATGATTTGGAGAAAGACGACAATTGCGATAAACAAGTTGGAGTAGTGGAAACTTCAATGATGATCGCACATTTTTTTTTGTTGTTTTGATGGTTTGAACATTTGTTTCGGTTGATTTGATTTTGAAACTCGTCGTAGTTGCTTGATTTTATTTATGTTTTGACATTTTTGTTTGATTTGATTATGAACAAAATGTAGTAACCTCGGCTCTCACCATCAGTTTTTTTTTAATTACACAGCTTTAGCTACTGCAATTTTGTCTGGATATCAATTTTTGGTTCCTTGTTCGGTTTTTCGGTTTTTTAAGAACCGAACCAAAAAAATTCGGTTCGGTTCTTGAAGAACCGAAAACCAAAAAATTCCGGTTTCGGTTCCCAGAATTTCACATTTTCGGTTTCGGTTAACCGAAATTTCGGTTCAGTTAAACCGGAACCGAACCGATATCCACCCCTACTTTTGATTCATGTATAATGGTTGAAAATCACAATTTTAAGATAAAGAAGTATGATGTGAAACTAAATAAAGAATAATATCAATGTTTTAAAATGAACATTTGTATTTTTGAGAAACTAAATAAGGAATGATGTTCATTAAAATGAAACTAAATGAAGTATGATGTGAACATGCACATTTTTTGTTATTTTAAAGTGAATGATGAACTATTGACAAAGAAAGACATGCTCATTCAACATCTATTATGAAAGATGATAGTCTCTCTATCCCACAACAATAATCACTTGGTTAACGTTTACTATTTTTGTACGTTCAATAAATAGTATAAAAAAATTATGAATAGATAACTAAAATAAAATTTAATAGTTAAACTTTATTTTAGTTATTTTTTTCATAATTTTTGTATATTATTTATTGGACGGACAAAAAAAATAACGTTGAACACCGGTGAGTATTGTTATGGAACAGGGGTACTGTTTAAAATTTGAACTCAATCGAAAAATAATCTGAACTTGGGTGGTATATATGTGTAGTTATTTTTTTTATTAATTAGACAGTTGTCATTTGTCAAATTTCCAAAACGAAACGGACCAAGACAATTTTATTCCCCAATTTTTTTTTTTAATTACAAAAATTCAAAACGAAACAGACATCAAGACAATTTCATTCTCCAATAGTATTTCTTTAAATTACAAATAGCTCCAACTTTTCTTCTTAAATTCAAAACCATACTACTCTATCTTCTTTGTAAATACCCAAAAACTGAGGGTAAAATTTTGTAATATCTAAGTAGCTCACTCAATTTCAAACAAAGAGCCATAAAAGTTATTGTTGTAAAAATTAGTATGGTTTTCATAATAAGTTGTACTCCGTATTTATTATGAAAGATTATATAGTTTAAATATAAAATAGTATCTTATCGATTCTTGTCATAATTTTTTCGTTGGAACTACTATTGTCTAGATTCAAAATTTAACGGAATCTAGACTTTACGATCTTTCTAACCTTGTATGGCATGAACCACAATTCTGAAAGAGCAAAATAAGTTTAATCCGCAAAGTTGTTGCATTTCGGGTCGGCTCGTCATTCCATTTTAGCCTCGTTTTTCTTACACTATAACACAAAAAACGCACTATACGTTGTACCACAAATGAGACCCGTCGAGACAATAATAAGCAACCCTTTACGATTATACACATGTATATATAAAATATATACAAAATCATGTCCAAAAATAATAAAAGATGAGCAAAACTTCAGCATTTCATTGTACATGATAAGTATAGGCAACTCGTGATCGAGGCTTATAATTCGAATTCATAATAATATATGCTAGACCGGCTACGTTGCGCGAGTGGTCTCTCAATCGGATTTTCCTCTCATTTCCTCTATTTTTCTAGTTTTGGACCGTCAAGCAAAATGCATAAACATGATTAATTTCCTTCTACTACTACTACATTGGCCCTTGCCGAGCTTGAAACTTTCTATCTCATATAGCGTAAATGAGATTGAAATTAAAGAAATAATATAAATATATATACTGCCCAACACGTTTTCCAAACCATCAGCAAATTAACTACGGGTCTTTATATTGATTGATTTAAACTATAGAAATTAATAGTACATTAGTATTGTATAGATCAAATTCATCACAATCAACATTAACAGATGCATATTATAGTTAGATGCATGAATTTGTTCATATATTTGTACTTGATCTTCTTAAATCAATTAATTAATCACACTTAAGAGAAATAAACAATACTCCCTCATCTCATAGCAGTCGTAGCACTTCTTTATTGAGTATTTATAAAGAAAGTGCGACAATTAAGTATGAAATTGAACAAATTGAGTAATTAATATTACAAATATAAATTATCATAATATATAATAATCTCGTGTGTATACTTTTACCACGAGAACCACTTGTTGAAGAAACAGTAGTAATCACTCTATACAATAGTGAAATTCAGGTTTAATATTCTTTTTATATTATTGAGATTATTAATTCATATATAATCCATATTTATTTAGAGAGTGAGCAATTGCAATTACTATAAATTACGTACATTATTAATGCGATAGATGTAAATCCCAAGATCATCCAAGTGCAGCTCTTCCTTGCTTATACATTTGATGGGCATGGCGGAACCGAATAATTGGTACAGAGAAGAGGATTGCCTGATATATCTCTGCATAAATATATAACAATTTTTAAAAAATTCAATACATTACAAAATGTATATAGATACAGATTAATTAAATTAATTAACTCGTTGAATGAATGATTCAATTGATTACTCACACAATTCCTCTTTTGCCAATAGGCATCAATTCATGGACAGGTACGCGACCACTCAAATTGTTATCATTAAGTCGACTATCCTTACAAAAATATACTAATATCATTTCTCAAAAAATATAAAGTGATTATTCAAAAAAAAAAAAAAAAAAAAAAATATATATATATATATATATATATATATATATATATATATATATATATATATATATATATATATATATATATATATATATAACTAAATGTATATTTGTCCAAATTAAATACAGTATAATTCACTTACAGTAATTTTAAATTTGTCAAGTTTCCCAGCGATTTTGGAATGGAACCGGTGAGCGCATTGTCATACAACTTCAAAGAAATCAGCTCTTTCAAATTACCAAGTTCGGTAGGTATTGATCCATTTAAACTATTGTTGAATAACTCTCTGTCGTCATGGTAATAAACGAAAAATAAAATCACTCTTGGTATTTATATGATACGTTTAAATTAAAATTAATATAAATATATGACCTACAAATATTGTAATTTCTTCAATTCACCAAAGTTTGGGACTATAGGACCAGATAGTTCTTGCATTCCTAGATCACCGCTAAATGAAAAAAAAACAATGATTTTTGTAATCAAAGTAAAAAGTAAATGATACATTTGTATAATTAGGAAACAATATATGAATTAAAACATACTAATTACTAATTATTTTTCTTACACTCTTGTGACGTTACCCTCCCCGTCGCAGTGGATATTGAACCATGAGCAGGGGTTAACAAAATTATCGGCCCAACTTTGTAAAACATCATTCGGATCAGTCACTGAGTTCTTAAAGGCCATCAAAGCTACAACTATAAAAACATGTATTCCTATGTAATAAGTTAATTACATATATATATATAGAATCACTACTCATTTTGTTCTCGTTTTATATATTTATAGATTAAAGAACAGTACACGATCAAGAAACGAAAAAAATACAAACCCTGATAATCAGCATTGATGCGGCTTATATGAAGATTCTGCAGTATGAAGATGAACCAAACCACGATCAAGTAAAAAACACTTCGTCCCGCGGTATCCAACTCGCCATTATATATGTATATATATATCTATAAGTGTATATGTATGTGTGTGGGATAATTAATAAAAATTGGGGCTTAATTAATTTGTTGGAGTTTTTGTCCATCTTCTTCCCCAATTTTATAACCCAAGAAATCCAACTATTTCTTATAAAAAAAAAAATGTCCAAAAGATGTTTCGCAACAACGTGCGTCATGCGGAGTGCTTAAAGCTGCTAATGATTTACACTTATCAGGGGTGGAAAATAGGCTACTCCGAAACTAAAGATTTTCATAAAATAAAACTTGGGCCTCGGGCCTCATCATATAACTGTGAGTAAAATTTAAAAAATAAATGAATAAAGTAAATGTAATATTGTATATGTTTTAAAGTAAAAAAAATATTAATTTTTAAGATGCTGAAAATTATACACAGTTACAATGATGAAATTCATTACAATATACGAGGATGTAAATTTAAATGATTCCTTTAGTAAAATTTCTTTTACTTAGTTCAAATATAATTAGTCAACAATTTTAAATAAAAGAAAGAATTTTTTTGATTTTCAAGATAATTGTTTTTTTAATAAATTAGTCAAATATAATTATAAAATCTCTCAATTTAGAAGATTATAATTAAAGATAGAGAATAATAATAATAATAATAATAATAATAATAATAATAATAATTTTTCGATCATGATCTACAGGGAAATTATTAAAAATTTTATACATATGAAAAGTGGTTACATTGGCATGATATGAGACCCACACTATTTCTGATTTGCCAGGTCAGATTTTCCAGTGAAGGACGGTATGATAATTTAGAAACATAAATGACTATTTATGGGATTCAACACTTGGGGAAGACTATTTGATAATTTCCCTACAGTTTGATCTCGAGTATATTTTGAAGGGTTGTGATCTTTATGCGGGAGGCGTTTATCAACACCGTGTAGTCAGGCTTTGATCAACACCATGTAGTCAATGTTAAGAAAAATATTTACTTTTTTTTAATGAAAGCTAGCTGTATTGATATTTACAATCTATCTACCCTCTTACACAAATTTCCTAGGACATACTGCTTTATAATATTAAGTAGCCTTTTCTAGTATTTTCAATAATATAATTTAAATGTTTTTTTTTAATGTATTATTCTTGCTTATTATTTTGAACATCCATTTTAATTAATCAATATTTATTTATTTTAATTTTAATAATTAAAACAACACAAATAATTTTACTAAACGAGCTAAGGTTTCTATTAGGCCTTTGAGGGAACATTTTACTGTTGAATTATACACTTTTGATTCATGTATAACCGTTGAAATTGTGGTTTGTTTTATGTAATTTTTCGGTGCAGTGCGTATTTAGAAGGACGATGGAAATATTAGTCCACGTGCATTTTTATGGACCATGATTATAAAAATGTATTTGTAATTTTTAAAAAATATTCAAGTATTTAAAAAGTTAGTGCATAAATGAAATTAAAATAATAATACTCCATCTATTAAATTTTATTTTAGTTATTTTTTCATAACTTTTGTATATTGTTTATCATAGGTTTAATCATAGGGACGGACAAAAACAGTCAACATTGACCGCATGTGCATATTATTAAAATATTATTTAATTATTATTCAATCCCTTCCAAAAATGAATTAATTGAGTTACTAACTAACAGAACAGAAGGCAGGGTTGTTGCACACTACAATGTTAATAATCTCCAATGCAGTAGCCAAATACTCCCTCAGCCTCTGATTCTCCGCCGAGATGGGGGAAGGCACGGCCGGAGGCTCCTGGAACGCGAGCTCGCAGTCTCTGGGCTCGTCGTTGGCTCCGCCTATCGAGGCGATCAACACCGGATAACTTATCCGGCTGATCACCTCGAAGTCGGCGGACCCCAACAGGCCGATGGCGCCCTTGTAGCCGGCGGAGCAAGTTTTTAAGGAGGCCAGTTCGTGTCCGGTCGCCTTTTTCAAGAGGGTCGAGATCTTTGATGACGTGGCGGAAGCCAGAGCCTGAGCCGAGTCCCGGAGTATGGTGACTAAGCCGTTGGGGGAGGTTTTGAGGTTGGCTCGTCGGTCGGAGTTGATGATCGAGAGGCATAAGGGTTTGTGGGTCGTTCGACTGCAGAAGGAGTTCGAGACGTCGGCCGAGTAGGCGAGGATGGGGAGAGCAAGAGCTAGGGTGATGAAGATGAGTGATGGATTCATGGTGTTGTGTTGTGTGAGTGAGGATTTGTGTTTTGAGGCCTTTGTTTATATAGGGGGGGTTATGGGTTGAGTTCACCATATATGTTTTCCATATTGTATGAGATTTTGTTAGCAATTTAAGATAAATTAATGTGTTTTATATTTTGCCATATTCATTTGTGGGTATTAGCCATTTGGAGTATAACATTCAACCAAATCTTTTTATTTATAATCATTTACCTTCTATGACACAATAATTGTAAAATTTGCCATTTTTTCCTATTACTTTTTATAATTCAGATTTTTTTCTATTTACATTTCCTGACTCAATAATTGCAGAAAATTGCCAATATCTCATTGTTGCAATTTAAGTTCTTAATCTCATGTCTAGAAAAGATGAAAAAGGGAAATCTGAAAAATGGCAAATAACAATAAAATAGAAACCAATTTAAAGTGGAGTCCAAACAAACCTCTCTATGCCTGGCATTTTCATCATCCTCTGCATCAGTTTGTTCATTGCTCATCTTCATGATGTCATCAAGGAATCTCTGCTCGAGACCTTCAAAACTCTGCATCGCCCGATTATCTTCATAGCCAATATCCATATTCTCTTCATGAGGATGAGATCTAGGATCCCCACCACCATGTCTCTCCATCGACATCAGTGGGTCCAACCTCTGGCTCTGGTAATAGGCTCGAGGAGCGTCACGCCCTAGAATAAATAGACACTCGATTCAATTAAGGTGAAGAGAGTGACAGAGAGCGACTTATCCCTGTTAATTAGTTGTCTCACCTGTTATCATGTTTGGAAAGACAAACTTCATTGCCATGTAGCTGATACAGTTTTCTTTGCTTATGAAGTATCATATAGCAATGGAATGTAGTAAATCAAGGTAATATCAACAAAAAACAACTATCCAAATCATTACGCACATTATTACCGAGGAGGCATTTAGATGTTAATGCACAATGTGACTCAGAAAAATACAACAAATTCTCTTTAACTATCTAATCACATTCACAGAACTATAGTACGTCTCCGGTTAGTTCTTCACATCAGTACGGTAATCTCGAATGATCTATAACCCGACATTACTGTTAATTTAATAATTTCACTGCCCATATAACCTTATTATTCTTAACACTGAATGAAAATGCATGAATATATACCACAAAACAGAGTTTAATTATTGCAAAAATTCTAAGCCCGGCGAAATCAAATGAACCGAGATTTGGGGGAAAGAGACATTGCCTTCACCTTCAGAGAAAGGCATAGCAGTTTGAGGCAATTTATCCTGCGCATCGTCTCTCTCCCACCGCCATTGATTATCGTGTTGCGGACCTCTTTCCTTCTCGCCGATGGTTTGCTGCTCCTGCTGGTAATACCCCGATGACTTGCTGTTATGCTGCTGGTGGTGCATCTGAGTTGCAGAGCCACCGTACGCGTGGCGACCGCCGCCATCCCCGCCGTCGCGGCCGCCCGAATCACCGCCGTAGTGACCTCCTTGCCTTCTCATCTTGTCCGCCTATCGTAGTTTTTGAGTGGAGTTTCCGTAAAAAAATTGGAAATTATTTGGGAATTTAGGGATTTGCCGTGAATTATTTCAATCGCTTGACCCGAATTTTTATTTTTTTAAAATCGTAAATTAATAAGTTGGCGTATTAATTTGAATTTAAATTAAATAAAGAGTAAATTAGAGAAAAAAATAAATTAGGTTTATTATTTAAAGATTAGTATCATAGTTTACCTTTCTGATAAAAAAAAGTAATCAATTTTTTGTATATATATAGTTTAATGTATTCATATTAATTGAATTCTTAATTTAGGTAGGTTTTTCATTTTTGATTGGTCTATTTTAACCTTGGTATTAAATTAAGGATATTTTCTACATTTATTACGTAACGTTTAATTTGTTTCAGAAATCGTAATCGTTTCTTCCGGACAAGATTCTTGAAATCAATTAGAGAAGCTTTTTTTAGAAAATACGATTCTGATTTCGATTCTATTTTTTTCAAAATTCAAATTATCTTCATAGCCGTACTCTCCTCATTACACAGTGTTGTCGTCGTCTTGGCTGTTATTCCGTCTCCTCAGAGGTATTTTTTTTCCAACTCTCCAAGTAATTATCAATTTCCGATCAGTCATTTTTTTGTGATTTTCTGAATACCAGACCAATCTTAAAATTCCAGTAGGAGTTTTTTGTATAACGCGTTGGGGGGTTAGTTGTAAAGATCACACTGCTGCTAGTGTAGTGCATGAATTGTGGTTAACAATCTTACTGTATCTGGCAGTTTTAGGTTATCGTATGATTTGTACATAATATACGTTGAGTATAAATTAGAACCTTTCTTGCTGCAGGATAGATGGCTTCATATGTTGCTAAGCTTGTTTACGACGGTGAGGGTGCTGCTATATCGTTTGGCCCCAACTTATCCTACAACGAACTATGCGACAATATTCGAAACCAATTTCCCGTTTTGGTTCAAAAGGCTTTACATCTTAAATTCTCGGTGCTTCCCGACTCCACAATCTATCGTTTACGTAACGACGTCGACATGTCCATGATGTATATAGTACTTGATCAGACTAAGTCCTCTTGGATCGATATCAACGTTTCAATACAAAATGTCGCGACTACTGTGAACGGTCAAACTACTGCAACAACACCAACTCAGTTTACCTTGGCTGAGGACGATGAAAACCAATTCTTGGGTTGCTTCAGAAGAGAAGAAGCGAAAGCTTATATGTCCTCGTCGTGGAAAAATTATATCACGCATAAAGGTCAGATGTTTGAACGTGGAGCTATAGACTTTAGGATGAAGCTGCGTATGTATGCCATCGAGGTTGGTTTTGAATATACTTACCTAATAAACAAGAAAGATCGTGTTACTGCTGTTTGCAAGAAAAGTACTACCGAAGGGTGCAACTGGTGTGTGAAGGCATCTCTCAATAGGTATACTTCATACCTTGACTGAGTTTTGTCTATTTCCTTTACCATATTTTTCAGAGATCTTAAGTTAATAATCATTTGCGTGTTTGACTAATACATGATGTGTGCAACTGGTTTCAAAAGAGCAATTATTAAGTATCATCGGGGAATAGTTTATTGAAACTAGGAAACGGTTACTGTCATTATTATGTAGTGGTAAATGAGGAAAGTAATACATTGTCTTGGTTACATTGTACACTAGATTTAAAGATCAAGAAAAGGCAAGAATGTTGACAGTAGTTGTCATAAATAGGGGCAGTAGTATTAATTGGTTTTCAATAGTGTTAGTTCAATACATGATGTTACTGATTTAGATTGCTTACGACTGACCAACCTATGATATAGACATTGTTCAGAAATGTCGTGTTAACTTAATTGTCGTGTTGGTATTACCATAACGTACGTTGTCCTTACATCGCAGGCACAATGGTTTCTTCTATATATACGCCTTGGAAAACGAGCACAAGTGTAGGTCTGTGGTTCGACTTTCCAAGAGCAAGATGCTTTCAAGCAATATTGTAAAAGCAGTTATGGTTGACAAGATTCGTGATAACCCGAACTCGAAGGCCGTTGATATTCTCAAAGATATGAAGTTGAATTTCGGGTTAGATATTCCATATCACAAGGCTTGGTACGGGAAGGAACGCGCTAGGGACGACGTCCTCGGTGTGGAGGCTGATTCATATCGAGAACTCAGATGGTTTGGCGATAACACTATACAAGCGAACCCCGGGTCTCGTATTGACGTCCAGTGTCTTCCATTAACAGAAACTCAGAACAATGAATACAGGTTTCAACGTATGTTCGTGTCCTACGCTGCTGTAATAAGCGGATTCGAGCATTGCAGGCCAGTTCTCCATATTGACGCTACATTCATTACAAACAAGTATAGAGGCATGCTTCTGGCTGCAACGGCTAAAGATGCTAATTCTGGTACTGGACATTTAATTATTTTACTGTTATTTGTTTTTTTAATCTTGCCTACTAACCCAGTTCATTAGCTGCTCAATATCGTTTTTAGAAAAATAATGCTACTGGAAATAGCTATTTTCATATTCTGATGTCTTCCAAACATATCTGCAATTGATAAACTAGTGCTAAGAGATTGATGCAATTGTGTATGGCTTGTGGATTTAAATCACTTGAAAAAAATAAGAAAGCTGCCCCTTGCAGTTTCCATTTAATCCGTTGAAACTCTTTCAGAATTTGTATTTTATGGATACCCATTGATTCCCATGTATACTCAATTAGTTTAAAATGGTTAAACACTAACAAATGAACAGTTGCATTAGAAAAGATTTATGGTTAAACCATACATCTTTTCCAAATTAATAAACTATTGTAACATCTGATAATCTTATGATAGTGTACTTGTTATAAATACAGGTTTATATCCAGTAGCTTACGCCATTGTGGATTCTGAAACTGAGAGCAACTGGAAATACTTTCTCGAGAATATTAAAGCTTATTTAGACACTGGTTCAGGCCGAACCGTTACGTTTATTTCAGACCGTAATCTTGGTCTTTTAGCTGCTGTTCGTTCTGTCTTTCCCGACAGCCCGCTGGGATTTTGTTATCGACACTTGCAGGCTAATCTACTCAACAAGTACCCCTCAGGTTCAGCTCATGGCAAGAAGATAACTTATTTATTTATGGTTGCTGCTTATTCACGTGACGAAGAGAGTTTTGAAATTCATTTACGGAAACTGAGACAAGAAGGTGGCCAAATTGTAGAAGACTTTTTGAAGGAACTGCCTCCTCCAACTTGGGCAACATGTCACTTCAATGGGGAGCGGTTTGGTGAAATGACGAATAACCTTGCCGAGTGTTTTAACAACTGGGTTAAAGATTTAAAGGGATTGCCAATCACAGATTTGAACAATGAGATCCGCGTTAGAATGATGAATCTTATTGCAACACGTCAACAAATGGCAGTTGGATGGGTTTCAGTATTGTGTCCCGTCATGGACAAGAGATTTCAAGCTAATCTTGAATTGGGAAGACACTGGGGAGCTAGCATGTCAAGGCAGTTTGTGTATGAGATCAAGACGCAAAATCATACCGTTGGTGTGGACCTGCAACGTAAGGTTTGTTCCTGTGGGGAGTGGCAAATTAACGGATTCCCTTGTGCGCATGCTCTTGTTGCTGCTCAACATCACAATCCTGATATTTACTCTTTCGTGGATCCTCTTTTTAAGGTTAGCAATTGTTATTGTTTTAGTTATATTTACCATAGTTATCATAATATTATCCCTTATTATGCAGGTGGATAAGTATCGCTTGACATATTCGTTTACAATCAATCCTGTCCCCACAATCGCGAAGCCAATTCAGATGGTTTCACAGTCCGTCGATATCAAACCTCCAAAAACAAAACGCCCAGCTGGCCGACCAAGACAAGTTAGGATGAAAAACAGGAGCGAGGTCAAACGTATACTCAAGTGTAGTCGCTGTAAGAAATTCAAGAACCACAACAAAAAAACATGCAAAGAAATTATCTAGCACTGACTTTATCGAGATTGTAACTACAGCACAATTTCCAATAAAGTCTTATGCGTAGCAGACAATAATTTGTTGAACTTATTTAGCTTTCAACCGAGGTTGAACTTGAATAAATTGCTTTCAATGTTTAAGTTAGTGTTCGTTTGACTTGATACACTATTTATGATAATGGAAGACACTGGTCTTATTTTCAGTTTTTGGCATCTTAGTTTTTGTTGATGTGGATCATAAGAGATACTACAAACGTTGCATATTTGTACTGGCTCGGCAGGTTTTCTCCTCACAATGCACAAAACACTGGCACAGATCTGATAGTGTATATCTTAGGTGTGGTATCGAACTACGGGATTTGATAATATAGTTGTTGTTGCTGGGGACCATGATCAGTGTATGATTTCAGTACATATACAATTTTATGGCTTAAAACCAGACCAGTACACTACCACTGAAGGTGCATTAAATGGAATAGTTTAGTTCTATTAGCCCTTAACACTACACTGCCATTGTGTAGTGTTAAAAACAGTGTGATAGATTTTACCTTCAATGTGTTCATGGTAGTGTACATGTACAATTTGATTGCTTAAAAACAGACCAGTGAAGGTGCATTGATTGGAATACTTTAGTTCTATTAAAACTTAACACTACACTGCCATTGTGTAGTGTAGGCAATATATTAATAGATCATACTTGCTTCCATTTAGATATTAGATGTTTAATTTGGAATTAAGTAGTCCAATGAATCAGTGTATGATTTGAGTTCTTGAATAAATTGCTGTCAATGTTTAAGATCGTGTTCAATTTTGACTTTATACACTGTTCATGATAGTAGAAGAAACTGGTATTATTTTGAGTTGTCGGCATCTTAGTTCTTGTTGCTGTGTATCATAAAAGAAAATACAAATGATTCCGAGCTCTCTGCATATTTATGAGTATTCTGTTTTAAAGTTGTCTTATTAGTGGGGCAGCATGTGTATATAGTTTCAAATTCATTTCACATTTAACAACTTTTACCACAGACAATTGTATTTTTACCACAAACAATTGTGTTTGTTGTACTGAAGGTCCTTTATTTATGAGTTTCAAATCCATCATGTTACTTATGTTTTTATCCAACTACATTTAACTGAGATTCAATTTCATCATGTTTCTACTACATAAGAACAATTGAACTACACATAACTGCTATGTCAATCTCCAACAACAACGAGTAATGTCAAAATAAACAAGACAATGTTTAGAACCTTCAACACTACATTATCCAAAATCTTAACACTGACTGCTCAGAACAAGACAAAATAAACAAGAGAATGTTTAAAAAGGCAAAACAGTGTCTGCTCAGAACTTGAACAGATTATACGTACGAAAACAAATAGACAGTGTCTGATAAACCAACTGCATACATGAAACTGTTTTAAAAAAAAGGCATAACACTGGTTTCTAAATCGCGGCCCTCCAGCGCTTTGAACTTTTTGCAAATCTTTTTATAAGATCAGCTCTGAATACCATTGCTTCAGACTCATCGAAGCAATCACTCGGCAACCTTTCATGTGCAAGATCATCCATATAGTGCATCACATAAACGCCGCAATCCAGACTGTCATTGTAACAAACTATCAGTATTATCCACACATTCTACATGATTCTATTTAAAGCAGTAGTAGATATCTTTTATACTTACGATCCAGAAGCCTGCTTAGCGACAAGATTTTTCTGATCAATCAATTTGAAATTGGTCTTGAAGTTTTCCTTCACCCACTTTATACTCAGTATTTCTTTCTCGGTCAAAGCATCCCGATCCAGCTGCAACGCAACATCCGAGCATGCACGCTTGTTTAGTTTTTTCCTCATACCGGAATTCAGCATGATGTCGGCTTGGAACGCTACGCCACGCATCCACATATTGATCATATGGACCTAAAAAAATTACAGTTAAATACCAAGTTAATTACGTTATGTGTTAAACACTACCGACTTGATTCAATGCACTGTGTATTGAAAATCTAACAGAAATATTAGCATTATAAAATACAGTGAACAAAGACATTGTAATACCATAAAGTCTGCCTCCTTTAAGCACTCTGTAGACCTTGAATCTCTAGACGACATCGAGTCGTAATGGAAAAAACACTTTTCTATCGGGTCTAAAGTTAATAGCGTGTAGTGGAATTTCTGCTTGTGGATCAGCGGAATAAGGATTAAGTGTGCGCTCCCCACGTACTCGTACAGTGGCTCAAAAATAAATTCATGCATTGCAACTGCATCAATGTTCTCAACTGCGACCTGCATTCATTTAAAAAAGAAACACCATTGCAATTTGTTAGAGTATTTATATGAACTGAACAATTAGTGATCAGGCGATCAAATTCTCTTATGAATACTGGAAATGTACTATACACTAGCAGGAGTCAGTGTTTGTTGTAGATCCCGTGTCACAACACTGTCGGACACTTGTTTATTATTTAATGTCTTGGTATCATGTTTGCAAAATTTGCAATACTATGCATAGGTAAACACTGTGTTCATAGCTAGACTAATTGACAATCTATTTGGTATGATATAGTAATGTACTGACCTATTTTCATTGGTTTTATCCATGTAACATACACTACAAAATAAAACTACTACTTAGTCAAAGATATAGGCACAGCATAATTTACTAGTTAGTACGACTTACCCATGCGTGTGTATAAAGCGACTTCGTGACCAAGGGAATATCGTCACGCGACATCAGCTCTTCTGCAAGCAAGCAGGAATACGCATCGATAATTGTAGTTGTCAGAGCTTTGGTGGACAACAAGATATCGATCTCGTGCCGTGTTATGTCAGTCAGGCCAGCTTCATTAGCCTTCCAGAAGCTTTCACTGAAAAAAAAAATAACAATACAGATCAATTCACAATGAAAATCAATTCAAAAAGGTTCGAGAGTGATATTACGACACATACCCTAGAGGTGCTTTCTCAAGATACATTTTCAAACTGTTCCTTGTGTATGCGTCTAACAAGTTCTGGAAATTTTTATTCTTGTTCCACTGATTCTTCAAAATCTTTTCTTCCTTGGTGTCCTTCAATGCGTCAACATCGATTATCGTAGGAGGTGACCTGTTTTTAGCATTTCTCCTTGCAATCCTTCTTTTCTTCACTTCAGGAAAATAGTAGATGTTGTCATTGCGTGGCTTCAATATTCGTTTATCCGGCAGATCTGCGTACGAGAACAGACCTATCGACGATCCTGTCATCCCCGTATGCATATCATCCAGTGGCAAGATAGTCGATGAACACGGTGCGGGAAGCTGAGGTTCTGGTGTATGGATTTCGTCGTCACTCAAGAGGGCAAAGCTTGGTCCATCAAAGTCTGATTTCGTATTAGCGTCAGTCCGTGGCGTTTCTCCACCTGTGGTTTTTTTATAATTAGTCAGACAGATATGCTTATGTGTTGTAAAATGATCACATTACCTTCTGCTTTATTGTTCTTTGCAGACTCCACGGATTTCTCAACAGCCTTCACCGCCTCGATGCAGAGCATATCAAATTCCTCTTCTTCTAAACGTTTTAATGTAGTAAATCAACAAGTTGTACATGTAGTGTTAAGGTTTGTCATATAACAGACCAGTAATAGGCAAACATTAATATATATTGTTACAACATATAAATCAGGCGAAAGTACCTGATATCTGCTTCCCAGCAGAGTGTATAGGTGATCCGAACCCACCTCTAGGATCTTCGCATCCGACCACAATAGCCCACTGTGGTTTATCACCTACCATAGTTTAAGACATTCAAAGTTTTTTCTGGTTGTTAGATCATGCATAACACTATCCACAGAACACGGGTTAAAGAATAGTGTCACACATACATAGTCAGTCAAAGAGAAAATAACTTACAAAACAATAATAGAGTAAAATTATTACAGATAACAACTGATCCTAAAGTTAGGGACTACTTATAACACTATTTAAACTGACTTTGTGCATCTCTTTCCTGAAAAATATGTTCATTATCCGGAGCCCTTCTATCTTGTTCTTCATGCGAATGAACATCATCTGGTATTCAAATCAAGTATAATTAATATAATTAAAGATTGGGAAATCGATGTGGCATACTTTACTTGGTAGTAAGTTTAAATACCATATTACCTTTCTGAACATCTGTCGAGTCAAACTCGTGCACATTAGGTTCACAGTGTCCTTCCGTCCTTGGTGCAGATTTGAAGACCGAATCATCGATAATCTGTTCGAGTCTTTTAATCTTCATCTCCTGCTCCTCAGATTTAGTCTTCAAAAGCAAAATTTCTCTCTTTGAATCTTCAACTTCCTTTACGAGATCCGCCATTGACAGTCCGTACGCATCATTGTCATCTCCGTTAATTATTTCCTGCCAGGTTCACAAACAACAATATCATAACAAAATATAACATAATAGATTAATATAGTGCACTTATTTAAGCTATCAGTCATTTCACGAGTCCAACTCACGCATAATTCTGCAAAACTCATCTTTTTCAGCATCTGCTCCAGAACGGTCAAGTCATATCGTTTAATTAGAGGCAAGGCATCCTCCATCCCATCCATAGGTTTTAGAATGTTTGTTTTCCAACACAACCAGTACTGCAAAATAGATTTATGTTTGAAGAATGTAATACACTGTGA
Organism: Euphrasia confusa; assembly: GCA_954870475.1. Classification (NCBI taxonomy): domain Eukaryota; kingdom Viridiplantae; phylum Streptophyta; class Magnoliopsida; order Lamiales; family Orobanchaceae; genus Euphrasia; species Euphrasia confusa. The sequence continues at coordinate 648,369 of OX940965.1, forward strand.
TATCTGCCCATAACACAATAGAAACTGTAATTAAAGCTCTTACCAGAATTATATAGCTACATCCTCCGGTGTTCTTTGAATTAGAATTCCTGATCACGTACAATTCCAGCTTCTCATTAAGGTAGTTTAAAATCTCCTTCGCCCATGCGTATTTACCTATCTCGTTCAGGTCTTCGCATGCTCGGACATGCTTCATACTTAGACTACCCATTCCATTGGCGAACAGGAATTTGATGCAAATATCAATGAGAATGAGGCGTGCCAAGTTCTGATCTCTCTCTTGAATATCGATCATTCTCTCAGGCACTTTGAGCAGTTCTCGAGTGATTGCATCAGCAACGTCCGACTTCTTTATATAGGTTTTGCCCGTTCCAAATGCTTCCACCACAAACGAAGAAGGTGGAGTACTTTTCTCAACAATGTGCTCTCCAGCAGCACTCAATCCAAGTATGTTTTCAACATCTTTTAACGAGATTTGGCCGTGTGTATCTCCGAATGTAAAAGACTTATTTTTGTGGTTGTAACCTGTCAGAATCATGCTCAGCTGGTTGTTTGACTTAGAAATGGTCAATTTCCCGGTGAAGAATAAATCGAATAAATTTGCAAATGGTGTTTGGGAAAAAATCCTCCTAACACCCTCTGTGATAGGGTTTCCTGTCTTGTCATCGTATTCAGGAACAGTGCTTCTAAACTGATAAGTCTGCGAATCATAACAAATAACACGTTAGTCGATAAACTGTTTATAAGTTTCAAGACGATTTAATAATCTGTTTACTAACTTATATTAATGTAATAAAGATTTAAGGCATAACTGGTATACAACTACATATAATGACGATACTTACACACACGTATAACGATATTAATCTTGTGAGTTTGAAACACAGCTTAATATATAGGAATCTCGAAGTCGATACACTATTAAAAGCATACACTGTGACATATACTGTGACATATATGTAATGTGAGTAACAGGGTACACAATCTTTTAACCAACACGTAATCCAACACTGTTAAAATGGGTTAATTAGGTCTAAACATAGGTCTTGTGATATGACAGGGTTTGAATAATTGGATCTATTAATATATATTAAACTGTTTTTTCACAAACGACGAAACAACGTATGCAACAAAATCTATACCATACAATGAACATGCACAATTGAGAGTGCTATTGGTAGTGTGAATGTTCAAATTCATTCAACTAAACCTGAAGAGTTCACTGCCACAAACTGTGCAGTGTTAGTTCCACTAACCCTGACCATTACACTGCCACTGTTCAAAGGATTAGTTCCAATAACCCTGTTCATTACACTGTTTGCAAAGTACTAGTAGATTTTGTCTTCAATGTGTTTTTGGTAGTGTCCATATGCAATTTTATGGCTTAAAACCAGACCAGTACACTACCACTGAAGGTGCATTAAATTGAATAGTTTAGTTCCATTATCCCTAAACCCTACACTGCCATTGTGTAGTGTTAAAAACCGTGTGATAGATTTTACCAACAATGTGTTCTTGGTAGTGTACATGTACAATTTTATTGCTTAAAACCAGAACAATGAAGGTGCATTGATTAGAATACTGTAGTTCTATTAAACCTTAATACTACACTGCCATTGTGTAGTGTTAAAATCAGTGTGATAGATTTTACCTACAATGAGTTCTTGGTAGTGTACATGTACAATTTTATTGCTTAAAACCAGACCAGTGAAGGTGCATTTATTGGAATACTTTAGTTCTAGTAAATATTAACACTACACTGCCATTGTGTAGTGTAGGCAATATATTAATAGATCATACTTGCTTCCATTTAGATATTAGATGTTTAATTTGGAATTAAGTTGTCCAATGACTTATGAACAATACGTGTAATAATCGGTTAAAAACAAGTGACTTATTAAACGTAAAGTTACTGTAATTAAAATTTAACCTAATACCTCGGTGAATTTTACTCTATTAGTCTATTACATGCTGACATTCAAATACTATAATGTACTTTTCGTAAATTCACTATACGTTCTATGTACTGCAAGTTGGTGAATTTGCAATAATAAGTTTGAAACATCGTAAACACTATAGGTTGACCAGACCACTAGAAGGAAGCTTGATATCAGACCGTGTATAAAGCGAAATGCATATTGGACATACCTTTTTATCAGCCAACCTTTCTCGAGCAAACTTGCCACGACCGATTCCAACTTTTATTCCACTCTGGAAAATAAATAAATTCCGTCATACACGTTGACACACTGTGTAGGTAAGTAATACGCTCTATCTGATGTTGGAATTATTTGAATAGACAAATAGATTAAGTCAGTCACTTACGCGCTTTTTTTTATTTAGAGTAAATTGGTGAGACTGGAAATCGTCATCGCTGACATTCACTTGTTCAGACTCCTAAAAAAAAAAATCATACAAATTAGGTTTTATGAATAGGAAACATAATCATATGGCATATACCTTTGGCTTTTTGGCTATTTTCGGCGTGCTTATCCCCACGTTGAATCGTTTCCTCTTTTGCGAGTTTATCAGCACCGGCCTGTTAGTATTCTTTGCCGCACGTTTCGCAACCTATGGTGTAATCATAAGATAGTTTGGAAAACGGCAGACATTCAATGAATTTCATATCATAGCTTCAAATACCTTTTTAGTCTCAGGTTGGGCCTCCGATGTAGTTGCCTCGAAGTCATTATTCAGACTACGTTTGGCCGATCTCGAATAGGCCTCTCTATTCTGAACCTTCTTTTTCAGCGAATCGGAACGAGTTGTCGGAGACATCTTCACAAGTCCTGTTTCAAAATAGAACGTTTTAAGATACTACATAACCAAATTAAGCATCGACAAACACATGGCAAAAGAACACAAAAATATATAGATCTGTGGTTTGTTGATAAATCAGGTATCAAAACCAAATAAGGTTACTACACAGTCTTTGTCCATAAACGAAGTGTTCAGAGAAAAACATAAACCAATTATTTTCAACATAAAACAACACAAGAAGTTGATTATTTTGATCCATTATAATGCTCTAACTGCGATAAAAACGATCAAGGCTAACACTACAGTTCCAACTACTTGCTAATTCGTCTTATTGCATAAATGGGTCCAAGCAGACAATCATGAAATTTTTGGTACAGGATCAAAAAATAAAATACAACCTCAAATATGCATAATTGGGACGATTGAATACCAGTATTTCAACATGCAATGGTTGCTACTACTACACTATCGAAATTCAAGCCTAACAAATAATTTTTTGAGTAGAATCAAAAACCAAATCGGAAAACCCCTAATCAGGTAGGAAATCTATTATCCCATTAATTTCAATTCACTGAAACTTAATTGAGAATACTTACCTTCACACTACGACACGCTTCGATTTATGGGAGAAAAAACTGCAACGAACGACGCCGGGGAGATGTGAAGTCCGCAAGAATTGATATTTTAGGTTTCAGTTTTTACTCTTCAGATCGTAGTGTATTCTTTGAAGCTGGGAGTATGGGATATGTATGTATTTAATTGTGTAACCGTTTTTTTTGGTAGTGTATGATTATATATGGTAAATGTATATTTAGTAGTGTTAATTAAAAGATACCATATAATTGGCTATTAATGAAATATATATCATAGTTTTCAGGATTTAAAAGGGCTGTTTAGGTAATTCTAGTTTTTTTATAATTAGTGTAAAGATTGGTCTTAATGTGTGTTTTAGAGTAAGATATTTACCCTTTTTAAAAATCCCCCTTAAATAAAATACAGTAGTCAGTAAATTATTACTACTATAAATTCTATAATTAAAAAATGAAATTGGTATAAAAAGAAAATTAGGATAATTTGTCGGCCAATAATTACCATTAGGGTACATAGTGAATCATTCCACAGTGTAATCTAGAAAGCTTTTCTAGCTTGTTTCATGTTTGCATCAAATTTTAGAATCGATTTACTTAGGCGAAACTTAACCAACCGATCGTATTAATTATTTTAAAATTCTTATTCATTCAAAAGTGATGCAATTATAAATTTGCAATTAATTAATTATATTAAAAAAAATATTGAATATATTATACATCAAACTTACAGTCGAGTGCACGATAAATAGATGATTAAAATAAGAAAATATACTTAAATTGAGTTGGAAGAACAAATGCCAAATCTATGTAACAAGGGCACGTACATGCATGGTACGTAATGGAATATACTAAATGGAATAATAATATTTATTATAATTATAATTTTTATTATAATTTTTATTAGTGATTAAAACTTGACCACGTACGTGGCCGAACCTAATTCGTTGCTTCCAACGTTGTGATTGGTGGGAATTGTGAAAGTGTTTTCCTCGCAATATTCTGAGTTGTGGCATAAAATATTACTATATCGTCACCTTTTTTGATGACTTTCCAAATTTGGCAATGGAGATGATTCATGATTTCCAATCATGAAGTATCACCTTTTAATAATAGTAATGGGATATTGAGATTGAGAATAACAAAGAGTGTATGGATGGAATGTTTACAACGCGTTTCTTTCAAATTCTTATAGCTAGTAAAAACAATACGGATGATTTTATAGTTAAAATTTTATCAAATTCACAAGAAATTTTAATTGACTTATACAAAATTTGTTTTATCAAATACTCCTAATATTTAAATAATTGTTTGTCAATGTTAGTTCAATAAAACCTTTTAATGTGGTCAAGATTGTTTAACTTATATAGTTAAATATGAGCTCAAAGATCTTCTTCCAGTCGATATAAGAAATCTAACTCCACCTCAGGAATAGGCCAAAACTTTCATCGACTTTACTCGTGGATCAATGTATCTTCTTTGTGGCATGTCGAAAATTTTATCGAATGTGGCATCCACATTGTATCGACTATCGAGTATGCTCTAATACCATGTCAAACATAACAAACATGTTAATTTGTGGTTTGGGTTTGTACTAATTCTATCTCTTGATAATATGTGATTTTTTACAAATAATTTAATGGAAATAGTATTTCAACTTTTAAATAAATAAAGTTATAAATGTAAAAATTGTAATTTTAATTTTATAGTTTAATAAAATGCAAGTAAATAAGTTTATAATGCAAAGGCGAAAGATGTTAATTATTGTTATCATTCTGGAATGATATTATATATTTTCGCGTGGAGCAAAAAAAGTATATAAAAAATTCTATAAATTAATACTCGATATATTAATAATTTCTAAATTAATAAAAAAAAATTGGTCCCATTGGTTTTTTAAATAAAAAAAATATACTACTTACTAATAACCTCTCTAAATTAATAAAATTTTATAGTTCCGAACCTATTAATTTATAGAGATTTATAAACTGTAATGTAAATATTGACACACATGGGACGAAAAAAAGTATCATTATTCAAATTTATTTTTGAAGAATTTTATAATATGGGCGGTGATATTTAATTATTTGTTCTGTTGCATATAGTTAATTTTATATATTTTTTGTTAATCGGGCCTACGAGTTTTATTTTTACTAGCAATGCAATAATGGACAAATGCTCTTTTTCCTTTTGGTTTATTGTTTTTAATTGCATCGTTTTTTTATGAAGAATTGTTCCTTTTTTTTGTTGTTGTTATTCCCTCTCATTAATGTTTTTTTATAAGTGGTAGCGTACTCGCATATTCCTAAATATAATTAAGATAAATTAATGGAAATGGAGAAAAATATTTAAAATAAAAATAAAAAATTAGAGGGGCATCGGCAAAATTGATGTTCTATAACCAACCATGTTTTTACCGGAGTCTATGTTAACATCGACATAATTGATTATTACTAATGTTGGCATCGCCAAACAGATAAATTGTCAGTACTGATGTTTAATTCTTACAACGTTTTTTACAAAGTTTTTTGAATTGATAAGCCTAACCAATAATTTAATCGAGAATGAACTTCGACACATCTAGTAATAACCTTTGGGTAATTTGCTAAGGTATTTTTATCATTCAAAATAATAGCCATAGATCATGAGCTATGTAGTGTTCAACTCTAAGTCCCAAGTGCAAGTTGGAATATCATTAGAGACCAAAGAAAGTGTAGTGAGAGTTGTTGCTGTTAAAGGTTGTGTGTGGTTGGCACAAGGCATATGCTCTTTCCATAACCCACCATTTTCCTTTTCTTTTTTTCCTCATCCCACAATTATTATTATATATATTTATTTATTTATTAAAAGTGGGATTGGGTGAAATTCTTTCCCCACACACCCAAATATCTAAACAGGGAGTATATATTTATTTTTAGATTAAAAAAATTTACAAGATATAATTATTATTTTCATAAAAAATATTTTTTAATACGCAAATTTTACTATGATTATAAGCATTTTTAGATAAAAAACAAATTACAAGATATAATTATTATTTTCATAAAAAATATTTTTTAATACGCAAATTTTACTATGATTATAAGCATTTTTGGTCCGAAAATTTAAAAAGTGATACTATATTTTATGTGGGTAATGAGTTTGTGTAATTGCTATTTTTTTCAATAATGATAAACTCTTTGAATGAAACAATACTACACATCTCAATAATATAAACAAGTATATTTCTTTTTTCTTATACAGTAAAATGTTTAAAATTTTGGCTAACACAAGTTTTAATTTTTTTCGAATTCAAAATAAAACATCAAGAAGAAAGCTCAATATATATACACGCTCAAATTAATAAATACAGTATAACCATGCATTAGCAACTTACTGTACTATATATGTACTCAAATTTATAAAGAAAAAAACAATATCATCAGATATACACTTTTAATGTCCGTGGCACGTGTCATAATTATAGACAATGAAATAAGGTAATGCAATTATCATATAGAAGTATATATTATAAATCAAATAAGTATTAACATTACTACGTACCGTTGAATTAATTAATTATTTTTAGTCAAACTCAGAATCAACTCGTGGGCTACATGAAAGGGAGAATTGTATACTCCTACTTCTTTTAATTTTATCCCTTTGCATGTAACATAAACCTTAATGGTTAGTACTAATTTTATCATTAATTAGTCATTTAAAAAATTCACATATAAAACACACTATTGTATTAGTTCTTACATAGGTCTAAGACTCGATCTCCTCACTCACCGGATGTCTCTATGTATTCTCGAGTCAAATTCGCAACAAAAAAATTGATTTAATTATCAATAACAACTCAGTGCAGTAATGCATTACGAGTTCTTATTGCTTACACGATTTTTGAGGTATTACAAGCCGAGTTTCAATTAACGTTGCAACGTACTCAATCAAAGACGTGATATGACGAGATAAATATTAGTCATCGAGTCACTCCGTTTCATAACAATAGTCATACTTTCTATTTTTGTCTGTCACAAATAAATAATTAAACTTATTTTATAAATTTTACTGATAATTACTTTATTAATTTTGAATAAATAAAAAATTAATATAAAATATTTTTTTTTACTCAAAAAAAAAAAAAAGGCAAATAGATAAGATAGTAGAGGAATATGAGTGGTAATGCTTTATAGGGAGACAAGGAGCATCCACACTTTTGTTTGCCTTCCTCGGCCTCTGCCAAAAGCTATCAAAAGCTCAGATTTTTTTTACACACACAATCTATACCCATTCAAATCACACAACCAATCAAATTCAAGCCGTACAATATTATCAATTATTTATTTATTTATTTATTTCTCAAGAGCACTCTTTTATAAAAGTGAGACGTCATTGTTAAATGTAAATAAGTACTTGAAATCGAGACGGTCGAATTTAACCTACCACCAAAATGTTTGAATTTTTATTCTTAAAATCGTCTAATCCCCACCTAGACTGAGCCACCGTATGATCTACTTATGAACCATTGAGTACGACGACTACGAATAGTCTAATACGTACACTTGTACGTACAAACTAATACTAACACTATGATTTTTTTTTTTCAAAAGTAGTGATGGATCAACATCACAAACTTTTTGCACTATACTACTAGTTGATCAAAGATCAATTATCACGATGCTCATGCACCACGTACATGTGTACTACGACATACCATACAATATATAATTCAATAAAATTAAATAAAACCATCGAAATCTTGGGTCCCTTGCCTTTATCAACGTGACTCTATGCATGCATTATTATTATTATTATTATTATTATTATTATTATTACACCTTATTTTATTTATATTCCACGTGTATAAATTAAATAATTTTAAATATTTATATTCCACGTGTATTTTTGTTCAATTAGAACTTGATTTTAATTATCTCGCAGTGTGAGTAGCAATCGTTTCGATATATATTCGAGCAACTTAAGAAAATTGGATCATGCACCAACGTGTCATGTCGTGTCATGTGTGGTGATTCTTGAAGGGTAAATTTGTCAATAATGGATATTGGAGCAGCCAATCATGATGCTTGATTCCTTTGCTTCCTTCTTAAGCCATTTTCATCCAATCATAATTCCTTTTAAAATATTTGGTGGGCGGGAAAATATTCTCCTCACCTTATCTTCTTTGTCTTGAGTTAAAATACAATTTTATCTAATTAATTAACAAATAGTACTTAGTATTAAGTATGAGATTAAAAAATATAACTAAAACTAAAAAAAATTGAAAGAATTTTAGGTAGAGACATAGAAAGAATTTACTCCAAGCTACAAACACAACAAAGACAAAAGTAGTCACAAAGCATGCATGCTTCCATGATTATTAACTTGAAATCACACTCTAAGCCATCTTCTACTTTCGGTTTTTTACTTCGATCATCAGACTTTTTACGTACTCGTGACATATGACATGGTACAAAATCGAACGGATAGTCTAACGTCGTTAAATCGAGAATTTTGTGTTTTACTTCGATCAGACGTTTTTCGTACTTAAGACGAACATTTTTGAAATAATCGATCGAACAAATTCTTCGATTTTTAGCTGACTCCGTAAAAAATCGAGGAATTTTCGATAAACACTAAAAACGAAAAAGGGGTCCCATGGATTCCATTCCATATGCGTTTCTTCACTCCTACAAATACCACACCACTCTCACCTTCTCCATCTTCATTCATTCATTCATTCAAAGCCAGTCAACAACAACCAAAAAAAAAAAATCAAATCAAAATTCAGTTCTCTGTTTAATTATATATTTAAATTTAAGGTAATAAGTTAATTATATTAATCTTATTTGGAATTATATTAATTTAGGATGATTTTGATGATTAATCTTGATCTTCTTAATTGTTGCAGATTAAGGGATATTTTTTTTATTGAATCAAGATCATGCCTGTGACTGTGAGAAATCAAATCCCATCTCCGGCGGCGATGAAACAGGGGATAGTCACCATTCTCGGCTCCGACGGCGGCGGCGGCGGCGGCGCTCACATCAGAAGAACGCTCTCAGCCGACATGTCCTCCAAGAAATGGCTCCAGCAAAGCGGGTTCTTCCCTCCGTTCAAGAATTCTCCGCCGCCGTCGTCTTCGTCTTCCTCGTCTTGCTCGGAAGGCGACGAGTACTTCTGTCGAACGCCTCGCGATCGCGACGACGTTTGGGGGTCGATCCAGTCGAACACTCACCACGGCGCCGCGAAAACAGAGTCGTGGGACTCGATCCTCTCTCAGAAGAGGGATCCGCCGCCGCCGCCGCCGTACGTCCACCCCCTCGTGAAGAGGTCTTCGAGCGGCCTGAGCGAGAAGAGCCTCGAGATCTGCACCGAGAGCCTCGGGTCGGAATCCGGGTCGGATTCCTTTCAGCCCGCCAACTGTTCGACGAAATGCCTGACTGAGGAGAGTCATTTTAAGAGAGTCGTCAGGTACAAGAGCTCTCCGGCCAGGCCCCTCCCGCCGCCGCTTCAGTCCATCGCCGCCGGCGGCGGCGACGGCGGCGGACCCCAGCTCCACATGCAGTCGCGCAGGGAAAACGGAAGGCTGATAGTCGAAGCTGTTTCCATCTCCCCTGAAAACTACTTCGAGGCTCGGAGGGGAAACGGGCGCCTCGTTCTGACTCTGGTTCGTGGTGGCCGGAAAATGGCGGCGGAGGAGGATCAAGAAAGCGACGAGGAGGAGGAAGAAGTCGAGGTGGAAAAGAAATTGTATTTGCCTAGCGTATGTGAGAAGGGGCTAGTGATGAAAACTTTCGTGGCGAACGAAGAAGAAGAGGAGGAAGGGGACGAGGTTTCGATTATGCAATCGTTGGCTCCATTTCCGATTTTGGCTCGGATGATCCCGACAAACACGTACGAGTATTTCTGGCGAAATAAAACGAAGATGTCTTGTGGATTCGTGAATCCTATCATCACCACTGCTTCGCCAGAAATGGTTAAAAACAACGACGAGAACAACAACAACAACAACAACGATGACAATGTAGTGTATGAACATCGAAAATTGGTGATTGTAAAAGGAAGCAAAGGAGAGCATTTGGTCCCATACTCAACATGGGGATGCATGGAGCCAAGAAGGTCACTATTGTTTTTGGAGCCCTATTGCATAACCACTTCTTGAGGATTGGTGGAATTGTAATCTCTTTACTTATTAGTATTATTACCCCAAAAAGAATAATTGTGTAGTAGTTAATTCAATTAACATGAATTGAAAATGGGAGTGAGGTGTAGTTTAGAAAAGTTTTTTTTTTTTCTTACTCTAATCCTAGTCATACTTTGTGGTTAGTTAAAAAGCTTGAGTGGTATTGTACCAATAATATCAAATTTCAAATATATTGTCGGTCTCTTTTGATCATAAGGACTTTTTTTAAAAACCTTTTTGTAATTAAGTTATGGTCCATTTGATGTTTACATTGGGGACACCATGATCCGATATTCTTCTTGATTTGTTCTTGTCCATTAGGGTTAAAGTTTGGTACCATCACTCACATTTACCAATCTACTATTTTTTCTTACAATGTACTATTTATTGGTATGACTCGTGTCGAATGTTGGTTGTGGAATTTTGGTTGTTAAATGAAGTAGGGTGAAAATTTTCGAGATTGAACATTTCAAATTTGTATTATTTATTTTGAACTAGAACTTAATTATTTACAAAAAAAAACAACAAAAAATTATGAAATAGAAAGAAGCACATTTTTTCGTCTCTTTGTTAGATGATATTAAATTTATTAATATATAAAACAAGTACACTCAACTAATCAGATTTATTAATATTGAATTAGGCTATTAATATTTTATTTTTGCACCCAAATTATTTACAAACATTTTATTATGTTTAAAAGATATTTTCAATTATTTAAAAAATATTAGATACTATAAAATATTCCAATAATATTTCCCATCACTTAAAATATTTGAAAGGTATTTCTATTAATTTAAAAATTATTTTGACACACTTTTGAATGCTTCTATGTATTAAATGATTAAAAAATTATTTTAAAATAATTTTAAATATTTAAAATTTATTTCAAATCATAGAAAACTATTTTAAAATATTATAAAATGTTTAAATTTTATTTTAAATAATTTAAAAATTATTTGAATAAACTTAAAATTATTTCATATTATTTTAAATATTTTATGATACATTTTAATATTTATACCTTATTTCAAATAATTTAAATTTAATTTAAGACACCTTCAAATGTTGTAAAAATATTTTAAATAACTTAAAACAATTATTTGAAGGCCGTATAAAATGTTTTAAATATATTTTAAATCATGTAAAAAAATTGATACTATAAAATGTTGTACTTAACATGTATACTCTTATAAAGTAGTAAATGATAGTAGTATTTTGTAATGTTTCAGTTTTATACAATTTTGCTAATACTTTATTAATTTTTTTTTTCAACTTTACTTACAACTAGTCTACTTTTCAACTTTAAAATACATTTGTAGCCCTCATTTTTTAGTCAAAATGTAGTCTTTTTTAAAAAAATAAATAAATAAAATGCTTATCAACATGTGCATAAATAATTGAAAATGTAGTAAAAGTATTTTTAAATTATTATAAAACATATTTAAAAAAAATTAAAGATCTTTTCAAATGATTTAAAAAAAAAATTACACCATATACATTAAAATATTTAATTTGAATTATTTAAAAATTTATTTAATATACTTTAAAATGTTTAAAAGATATTTAAAAACAATAAATTGTTTCCAAGTAGGATGTAACTATCTTATGCAACACCTGAAAAATAGTTGTCTAGTCAATGTATTATTGTCCTAAAAATTATTTGGTGGGGAACAACAAATTCAAGTACTACAAAATAATATTATCAAGTACCTTTTAATTTGCCTGCAAAAATAAAATAATAATCTTCCCCTTATGATTGAAAAAAAAAATCTGATAGAAGAAATGAAATGAAAATGTCGGGACGATTTTACACTCCTAAAGCTGAGAATAATAGGATTAATAATACACTGATATTCCATTAAAACTCCTCTCTAAAGCTGACAACCGACAATGCTACATCACACAAGGCTCTACACGGTTATGCTACAAGTTTATAACCAAAGAGACCAACCACACACCAGGAAAAAAACAACAAAATTCTTCTTAGTCAGAATCAGAATCTTGATGCGCTGATGTTCTCACCGTCCTGTGCTGACCTTCGAGATAATCATCATCCTCTTCCCGTTTTTTCTCTTCAATTATTCCTTGAAAAACAAAAATGATGGTTTAGACACTGCAACGGGGCCCATGCAAGCGTAACAAAGACGTTTTGAATGAAAGCACAAGTACCTTTCTTTAATAGGAGAATCTCGAGGGTCCTAGTCGAGAAGTCATCTTTGCCCCCCATGTCTTGAAACCCGACCACCCTATCTGTTGCGACTCCTTTCCTGGATAAAGAGGGACGGACATTCAAATTTGGGCATACATGCACTTGCATGAGGACAACTTAGAGATCCCACAAAAGGAATAAGCCTAAGGGCATGTTTGGGATTCGGGAATTGATAGGATATCGGGTTTATCCCACAGTCGATTGAGTGTTTGGGATGTTGAATTCTGCTTCACTATGCATAGTGTATACATTATGTAACTAGCACCTTTCATTAAAGAAGGGTAAATCATGAAATATTTTGCTTATTAGTAATTTACAAATACTTCTTAATGTATAAAAGGTCAAAGTAGACAATATAGCTTCCATTGGGACAACCAAACAAATGGAGTTCTTTTACTCGATCAGCGAATGATTCAGGAATTATAACTCAATAAAGAAGGTTTTTTTTTGGCATTTTGGTATTTTATTAATTTCTTTACATTATCATGTACTCCAATCACAATTCAACATCACAATGCTAACCTACCACATGTAATTATTCCATCCCATCACGAACCCATACGAGCTCTCATTCTCCCCCAGAAGATGCCATCAATAATCAATATTCACATTTCATGTCTAAATAAATAAACAGATAAATATTATAAGGCAGACCTGAACATTATGACGCATGGCAATGTCTTGATTGCGAGCTTCGCAACAAAGAAAGGAGAATTCTGTATAAGAATTCAAAAGATAATATTATCCTCTTGTGATTTTGTAATCATTCCAGAAATAAATATATACTGCAAACTTTCGTGACACTGACCTCAGCATCCAATTTGACGAATTTCGTAGTAAAATGTCTTGGAGCAAGGGACTTCAAATGTTTATCCATAATCCTAAAAAAAATCCATGCTTGTTAATATTGTTTAAGAAGAAGCAAACGAGACATTTTATATGATCATATTATCACCAAATGCAATTAGTTGCTACATTAAATGAAATCTTATAAATACTCGATCAGAACCTACTCTTTACTACCATCAATGTTTCATTATAGAAAAAAAACTGCAATGTCCATTTTCCACAGATGCTCCAAATATGAGAAATGGGGCGTTCTTACTTGCAGCGGTAGAACTCTCGGTGGTAAAAGTGACAAATCACTTTTTCACTGCCGGTAACTTCACTCAGAAAGTCTCCTTCAGTTATCTCTCTGTACTCCCCATGGCCTTGAGTTGTCAGTTTTTGCCGCTTCTCGGCTTCTTTCTGCAAGGAAAACTCAATTCATAAATTATCTCAAGAAGCTAATCTCTAGAACTCTTTTCGAAATCCTATTTGTTTTTGCATACCTTAAGCGAAGCAATCCTATCCGCGTGCAATCTTTCCAGTTCAGGATCCTGAACCGAACAAACGACAGGACATGTATAAGAAAAAAAAACACAAAAATTTTGAGATCCATTTTCCACTTACATCCATCAATTCATCCAGATCTACTTCCTGGTTAACCGAGCTAGACGATTGCGCCTTCTCATTAGCTAACACTTCCTGTATAAATTTACTGTAATTTGTAAGTTCCAAAAAAACTCTTTTTGTAAGGTTTAAACATCTTGACAAAAAATAACACTTGAAATTATTACAGCCCATGAATCAATTGAGTACGAACTATTCATATATCATAAATCGATTCCGAATCGGTCATTCTCAAATCATAAAACCTAAAAAAATTAAATTGGAGAAAACCTAAACCTTCTGATAATCGCGAGCAGCAGCCGCCATTACATTGCCGAAAGCCAAATTAGAAAGAGTCGATTTGACTGCATCTGGGTCCATGTTGTTCTTCGTTCTCAGAAGATCGAAATCTAATGGGAGAGATGAATTGGGATTTGGGAATTTACAGAAAGGATGTGCCTGAATTTGTGCACTATTATAAGAAACATTTTTTAACTATTTTAATTTGATAAAATCATTTCATAAATTTGCCTCTACATTAATTAACATATTCCCACAATTAATTTATACTATGTATTAATTATTTTTTCACTTTAAAATAAAAAAATTATTTTCTACATTTTTAACAAAATAAATATAAATAAAATTAAAATTTTAATTTACCACTTATAAATATAATAACAAGAGTAGTACTCCATTATTTCTATTTGAGTATTAACTCACTAGAGTTTGAATACTACTCCTTCCAAGTTCCATCCCTTAATATAGTGCATAGAGAAAATATCACGTGGATTAAGAAAAAATGATTTTTTATATGTTTAATAATATAAAGTAGGGGTATAATAGGTATTGATGTGTAAGTAATAAAGTAGTTAGCTGAAAAAGTAGTGGTATAAAGGTAAATAAATGTGTATTGGGAGGATAAAGTTGTGAAAAGTAATTCAATTTATGGAATGTGCATTGTCTTAAGAGATAAACTAAAAAGGAAAGTGTCCACTGTTTTAAGGGAAAGAGGGAGTACATTCTAATTTCAAATTCAAATTAAGTTTAAAAGTATTTTAAATAATTTCAAAAAAAAAACTTAAAATCCTTATAAAATATTGTAAATGTATTTTAAAATCATTTTAAACTATTAGTATAAAATAGGTAGCTTAAAATATTTACTAGATTAAAAAAATTAGAAACATTAAAATGTTTAATTTTGAACTATTTTAAAATTAATTTAATATACTTTAAAAAGTATTTAAATTCATTTAAAATTATAATAAGATACTTTTAAATGTTTTAAAGTGTTTTTAATCACTTAAACATAATTTATTAATTTTAAAACACTTTAAAATGTTTAAATTGTATTTAAAATCACCAAGATACTTTAAAATGTTTAAAATTATTTTAAATCAATTAAAAATTATTTTAAAGAAATATTTAAAATAATTAAAAAATATTTTCATAAACTTTAAAATGTTGAAAATGTATTTAAAATAAAAAAATATATTTTAAATGAATTTTAAAACACTCTAATACATCAATCCATCCATATTTACCTCCTAGTTAATCAACACTTCATGTATAAGTGTATGTAATTTGTAAATTCTTATAAAAAAAATTCATTTCTTCCTAATAATAAATTATAGAAGATAGAGGAAAAATTATAATATTGATTTTTTTAAATATAATTTATCTATATTTACAAATTAATTTATAAAATGGATGCTTTTTTAGTCTAATGTATCTATATTTGAGTATTATTTTAATTAGAAGTATTTAAGAAAGGGGTAATTTGATTTATTAATTTAGATTTCAAGCTTAATAAAATAAATTTTATAATTAAGGATAGTTTTCTTTAACCGTTTTTATTAATAGGGGTAATATTAATTTTATAATTATAAGAAAAAACACAATTAATTACTATAATACCCTTAATATAACTACCTACCATGTATAATAAACAAAGGTAATTTTGGAATATTACTCAATATATAATTAAAAAAAACTAATATCCTAAATTAAATACTAACTTTGAAAATTACCATTTTAAAAAAATCACCATTTTAATTATAGTATTTGAATTTGTTAACCAACACTTCATGTATAAATGTGTGTAATTTGTAAATTCTGCTAAAAATTTCATTTATTCCAAATAGTTTGTATGGAAAAATAAATTATAGAAGAGAGAGGAAAAATTATAAAATGGAAGAGTTTTTTTTAATATAATTTACCTATATTTACAAATTAATTTATAAAATAGATGATTTTTTTAGTATAATTTTTCTATAGAGAATTTTTTAGTATAATTTATCTATATTTGAGTATTAAGTTAACTTAATAATATTTGAATTTAATAGTACAGTATTTGAATAAATTCAAATATTAAAATTATTTATTTTAAGTATAATTTTTCTATAGAGGATTTTTTACTGTAGTATAATTTTACTAACATAATAGTATTTGAATACATTCAAATATCAAATTAAATTAAATTTAAAATTAATGTAAAATTCAAGTAAAAAAATTCAACCAAATCAAATAGGAGTATAGCTTAATTTATAGGTTCATCAAAAGAAAATGAAATGCAACTCTAATACTTTTAATTAAATACACATTATTGACTAATTTTGAATTATTATGATGCATATTAAGGTTATTATGGTCATTTGAGTATATCAATTAAAAATTTATTAATAAAATATTGATCACATTAGTTGTATAATATTTTAAAATTATATAATAAATATTTTTTTATATTTTAAAATATTTTTAAATTATATAATAAATATTTTTTTATATTTTAAAATATGATATTTTAGAATATAATTTATAATTGTTAGATTAATCATATTTGACAAGTTTTATTATATATAAATATATCAAATAATTATAACTTATATTCTAACTTCTAAAAATATTATATTCTAAATGAGTTAGGGTCGCTTTAAAGCCAAAAAATAATAACAAAGGTCGAAATTATCCATTTATTTTTTCTATATAGAGGATAGTGTGCTACTTTATTTTTTCTATATAAGGCACAGTGGATAGTGAACGCACCAACTTTTTAAAATATATAAATAATTATTTTACTTTTAATTTTAATATATATTTTTACTTTTAAATTTTTGATAAAAATTAATCAAATAATTATAAGTTATATTTGTAAAAATATCATATTCTAGAATCTATTATTATAAAGTAATAAAATACAAAATCATCCTCAACCTCTAAACTACAAAATCAGTATTTTAATATTATCTTTATCAATAAGATAATAGTATTTGAATAAATTCAAATATCAAATTTAATCAAATTTAAAATTCTTACTTTTCATTTTAATATATATTTTTACCTTTAAATTTTTGATAAAAATTAATCAAATAATTATAAATTATATTTGTAAAAATATCATATTCTAAAATATATTATTATAAAGTAATAAAATACAAAATCATCCTCAACCTCTAAACTACAAAATCAGTATTTTAATATTATTTTTATCAATAAGATAATAATATTGCTTAAATTCAAGTAAAAAAGTCAACCAAATCAAATAAGAGTATTTTAATATTATCTTTATCAATAAGATAATAGTATTCCTAAAATCCAAGTAAAAAAGTCAACCAAATCAAATAGGAGTATAGCTTAAATTCCAAGTTCATTAGAAGAAAATGAAATGCAACTCAAGAAAATGAACAAGGAGTATAGCTTAAATTCTAGGTTCATTAGAAGAAAATGAAATGCAACTCAAGAAAATCAACAAGATCACAACAAACACAAAAATAAAAAAGTTTATCTATCAAAGAGCTTCTCCGATTGCTCAAGACATCTCTTTTCAGCTGGGACCAAAAGAATATCATTTTGATCCTAAATTAAAATTTAAAATAAATTACAACCATAACACCGACCGATGCTAGCATGTAGAATCACTCGTTGTCATCATCAAACAATGGTTACATTGTACATTATATTAAAAAAAAAGCATGAATTACACAAGGCAACACCCTCCGGAAAGTAAAATAAATTATCAACCTGTTATACCGCCAGTCGGGATGTACAGAACACATCAAACCCACTTAAAACAGATACTGTACTAAATATTAATAATACACCTACAATTACCGAAAATAACCAAGGCATGAACACACCAACTACCTTTTATCTCATGTACATTGTACAGATGATATCTTTCAAGCACAAACTAAGTATAGAACTTTGTTTTCAAAACTCTTCTCATCCTTCCGAAGGGTTTTTCGGTGTAAGAAAGATTTCTAGGTTCGCAAAGCCTCTGATGAGTATTAAAGCTTAATCGAGAAAGTCTCCATTATGCTGAGTCACGCACTCATGCTATGTACAAATCACTGGAAGTTGCAGGTGTTGGCCCAAGCTTAACAGGGGTAGTGAAAACTGAAAACTATTCTGGAGTATAGCTAAATCCATGCGAGAGAGCCTCGATCATTCGTAACTTGAGGGCGACCTCTAGTTGGCGTAGGTGGCCGGTTAGCATTGAGCTCCTAGGATCAAGCCAAAATTGAAGGGGAGAAAAATAAATAACGGACAAACAGGATAATTCTCAGCACATGATAAAATGATTTTATGCATTACTTAGTTCAGTTAGTTGTGTGTCTAGAGGGCAGTTTTGATATTTATCCTGTAGCTTTTGAAGTTGCAGTTTAGTGCTATAAGTTTTTTAAACACCCCACATAGTGAATAAAAAAGGTTGGATGATAAATGTAGCACCTGCATCCATGTGTCTTCTATGTGACGTTCAGGTGATGTCTCAGGAGACGAAATTGCAGGCGGCAGTGGATGAATGAGTTTGGGCACAACTACTAAATCTCTACCCAATACCAAGATTGCACCAGCATTATTAGCAGTCCCTGTGAATGAGATAGAGAGAGATTAAGATCCTAACTTCACAAGATATGCCTATGGTTTATATGTTAGGGACGTACCACAGTAGTTTGTGGCTGAAAAGAGAGTAATTAAATGTCCTTGAGCAAATCTTTCGAATCCATCCATTACACATTCATGTGCCCGAACAATTAATTGAAGATCATTGTTGTTGCAGAATTCCATCACACGGTCAGGCTGCAATGAGCAAAAATCATTGCAAGCATAAAATTACCTAACTGGAAAATAAAGAGAATGTGATTGTTTTGTTTGGTTTTCATTGCAAGCATAAAATTACCTAACTGGAAAAATCATTGCAAGCATTAAACTCTTTTGAAGTATAATTTTTTTGTTTTTGGAATTTTAATTCGACAATTTCAATTTTCTTTCAAGGCAAAAGAAACACCCACCCCAAAGGTTACTAACCCAGGGCCTCTTGCATTCGGCCGCAATCCTTCTACACTGTCATTCTCAGTTGGATCAGACCTACAAAAAAACATTCATATCAATAAGACAACTTAAAGTTTTTTTTGTATTCACACACATATATATAAAGGGTCTAACCATAATAAGTCCATAAGAACAATTGACCCCGCTTCCATTGGAATTGGACGTTGAATGTTCTCAATCTGTTCGACATGGTTTATTGATCTCCCGATTCCTCCATGCATACAAATAATCTTCTTCTCGATTAATGCAGCCAAAGGAAGCCAGTTGAACAATCTGTTTATTCTATGCCATGTCCATATCCCATCTCTTTCTCCCTATTCAGAAAACAAACCACAAGTTCTAGGCCTTCAATCTTCATTTAAATAATGCAGCATAAAATTTATACAGCTTTCATCTTACCATGCGCTCGATGCACTCAATCCGAAATCCGAAAAGAGCATTGATATCTGCAGCTTCATGATTACCACGGATCAAATGCACTTGATGTGGATGTTCAACCTGCATATTCATTAATTTGCACAAAACATATTATCGGCTTTAATTTAAAGAGCAATAAGAAATGAGAAAAAAATGTACTCCCTCCGACCCAACATAGTATTCACACTAAGTTGGGCACGGAGATTAAGAAAAATGTTGTTTGTCCTTTTGATACAAAAAGGGATAAAAATGTATTTTTAAGTTGAAAAGTAAAGTAGTTGTGAGTAAAGTTTAAATAGAGGGTGAAAAAATAGTAATTATTTCATTTTTACTAATAAAAGGTACGAGTATATACTATTCGAAAATGAGTATTGGATACCTTCAAAGCAAGGAGAAGACAAATGGTTTCCAAACTGTGTTGGCCACGATCAACATAATCTCCCAAGAATAGGTAATCAATATAACTGAACAGATGTTTGGCATAGATCAGCATCATGTGAAATCTTGATAGCAATTAAGTCCAATTTGACTTGAAAAATGCACCGAAAATTATAAATGCGCATATATTTTCATGATTGGATTTTATGAAATGAAGGGTGTTAGTTACAAAATACATGGAGTTACAAAATCAGTATTATAATAGTAAAAGAATGGACATGTTCTTTATGAGAGTTGGTGTGCGTAGAGTTTGAACTATAGAAACAGAGTTGTCATTAATATAAGTAATAATTGTATAATCTAGTGATCCTCTTATAGAAAGAAACAACAAACAGACCAATTTGATAAAATAATAGAGTTTGAACTATAGAAACAGAGTTGTCATTAATATAAGTAATACTCCCTCCGGCCATTAATAGATGTCATACTCTGTTGGACACGGAGTTTAAGAAAATTGTTATTTTTTAATTTTTTAATTAAAAAGTAAAGAGTAAAAATATATTTTAAAAGTGAAAAGTAAAGTAGTTGTGAGTAAAATTTAAAAAGTAGGTGAGGTAAGTAGAATAAAATTGTATATTAAAATAAAAAAGTTAGAATAATTATTTCCTTTTTTAGAGTGTGTCAACTATTGTTGGACACCCCAAAAAGGAAAGTATGACAACTGTCTTTGGACCGAGGGAGTAATTGTATAATCTAGTGATCCTCTTATAGAAAGAAACAACAAACAGAATAATTTGATAAAATAAAAACTACGTGTCAAGATATTGTGAAGCAAGTCTTAAGAAAGGTCATTGAGAAACTCACGCTATATCTCCTGCGGTAGAAGGTGATCCGTACTCATCAAAAAGACGCATAAGATCTCCAAACTGGCCATGTAAGTCACCAAATATCTTAATAGGAGCTTTCAGCTTTAGTACACTAGGTTCACTTGAAAATATTCTCTCGGCACTATCGCAAAGATCAGCAAGCTCATTGCAATCCATGAAAAATTGTCTACGAACTGGAGGCTTCCAACCACGAGGTTTTAGAAGATGTGCAATAACCTAGGAGCAGAAAAAGATAAATCTGATGACAAAACTATGCAAAATTTCAAATATGGATTTTTTTATAATATCCATATAAATAAGTAAACCTTTCTGGTTGATATATTACAGAAACAAATTGTAGAGAATTAATAGGATGGAATGTGTGATCAGATCCTTGTATTACCTTAAAGCACTTGATACGAAAATAAAGGGAAAATCACCGGTTTTCATTCCAGTTTTTCACTTTTGACTGGTCAATAGAAATTGTCTGAACATGTTTTCATTCCAGTTTTTCCAATTTCCAAATATTTCAGAAAATTATACTGTTTACTTCGTTCATATTGCAAATTTACAAATATTTTCACTTTTGACTGGTCAATAGAAATTGAAAATTCACACAACTTACCAAATAACTTTCCATTCTAATCAGTAATCACGTAAATCTACGTCACAAAATGGACTTAACAACATATTTTCATTTGTTCACAGAAAACAACAACTTCTCAATTACTATTACTTTTCCCGCAAGAAATTGGAAAACGGACAGATATATTCCCACATTAAACTATGGTAGAAGAGAAGAACATACCTTCTTTGGCACACTAGTAACCGACATCTGTCGATCTAAAAGTTTCCTAGCCGCTACTGCACTTTCTGGAGTTCCATAGCTAACCCGTCTGCCTTCATTCTCAAACTGGTCAATGGAAAGCTGTCTTACCATACCACCTAAAGCACCACCAGTCTCCGCAGCTACAACCACCTGGAAATATATCAGCAGGCATTATTAGATAAGAACTCTATTGTAATTTACTTTTATATCGAAATATATATTCTTGTCCCAATACTCACCGCACGATGATGGAGACGGACCCCAGCCGGCACAGAATTATTTGACAGTGTAGAATCAGGTTTGATCAACGTCGTTATCTGTTTACCACTCGGGGTTGCTTCAGCGCCGCGGTCTCTGTCTGGCAGTTCGATTGCTCCGTTCACCTGTCGAGCTTTAGCAGCAGCCATTGTCTCACTAATAGCCTTGGCTTCAGCTGCAGATGCCTCAACTAAGTACTCGACACCTTTGCTCAATGATCTACCCAGCATATCATACTTTATTCAATAACTGTTTTAAAAGAAATGAAATAAAATGTAAAGTAGTAGTAGAATTTACCTGGAATGCTGGGTTACGTTTTCTGTGCTTATATCGGAATATATATCACCATTTTCAGGGGGTGCAACAGGATTTCCTACGACAACTGAACCATCGGCAGAAGTAGCATCAGGCACAGGTACCTTTAGTCTGTCATCAGCAAAGCCATATCTGTTTTGCAATCTCCCCTGCTGCAAATTGGATGTCGCAGCTACAGCTGCTGCGTGAGAAGCTGCACTAGTTGTTTCGGCAGCAGATAGGTCTTCGGAAACGAGTAGATCATCAAGCAGCACCCCTATGATAAAATTACAAATGTTAATATAATGATGCTCATAACTTATATAAATGCAATACTCGCACAAATCAAACAGTGTTGGATAAGGTGTTTAAATTCTCATGCAATAGATAATCTGAACAGATTTATCAAACATTCTTTGTAACTGGTGTTCCCATACAGAAAGCGAGATTAGTTTTCAAGTTAGTGCATGAGGCATATATTGGAACACATCGAGGACAGTGCCATCTTCTTTATGAGGACAAGAAACAATTTTGCAGAAGACAGAGTTGAGTCATATCAAACATGTTATAAAGTAACTATTCAATTTCAATGTGCAACAGCCAATTCAATAGAAACCCAACTACAGCTGATCATTCATTTTAAGTCTTCTGACAAAGTGATAAAAAAGTTCAAACTTTTTTACAAACTCTAAAAAGTTATCAATACAAATCTGCACTATATATAAGTGTTTTTAAAAGTTTCCAATAACTATCGTGCAAAAAAATTATAAAACGATTATAATCATTCCTTCCTAGTAGGCTAGCACCACCTCAGAATGAAAAGAGAAACTTGATCAATTATTTTATGGCTTATATCATTCACAATCCTCAAATGCCAATTATCCAAAACCAAAATGGCAAATATCTAAGGGATAGATGATACCACGTAGAAAATAAGAAGAATAAGTAATTGAAAGGGACCTATCTCACGAATTTCTACTCAGGAAATTTCCCACACTGGTAGTTATTCCAAAGTGCCCAATGCAAAACCCTCACATACATAGAAATAACTCTAGCTAAATGACTTACGGCCCAAAGCCCACAAATGACTTAGAATTTGATAACCAAAATTAAATAAAATATAATAAAACAATGATCAGTTTCATGTCTCACCACCACGTAGACCGCCATAAATAAAGATCAAATCGCCGACAGCAGCAGCAGCATGCCTGCACCGTCTGGTCAACTCAACTTCTGCGTCCCCACCAGCGGCATCAGCACTGTATCTTCCAGTCCTCGGAGTCATGACTACAGACTTGGTGTCGCACCATACTCCAGCTGCGGTATCCAAAACTGCACACCAAAAACACACCTTTATTTTAAGACAATACTTTGATGAAGGATTTTAGGACAATGAAACTAGTATTTATATAGAACCATATATATAAATAGCTATACCAGCCACACTCGAGGAGTCCTCGACCATGCGTCCACCACCAAGTGCACCTCCAGACACATGAAGACGTGCATTAACAAAAACCTATAAAAGCATTAAAGCAGCACAAAAAATTTATTTTATTAGACTAAACTAATACTGTATATGAAATCCATATGAAGTACATATAGGCTACTTTTTCACACAAACACAAAATACAAACTCACTGCTGCATGTTGATATCTTGATGAGGGCGAGACACCAGGGGCAATTGCCCATTCCCACCGACCATCTCTATGTTTGGCAAGCCCATATGCACTAGCAAGTGGCTGCAGATTACATCATTTGGAAAGAAAAAAGAGTTAGAAAACATTAGAAGAGTTGCAATGATATAAAGTAAATGCTTGGACCAATAAAGGTTCAATATAAGAATGTCAATCCATAGATCGATTCTTGTCTCTAATAGAAGATGGATTGATTTAGAAAACAAGCATGCGACTAAAATATTAATTAAATTCTTGTCTTCTTCATAAAAGAAACTAATTCTAAAACCTGACGACTTGGTAGACAAACACGAATCCAAGAGAAGAAAGCACATACAAGAGGAACAACAACAAAAAAAAAAAATCATAAGTGATGGAAAAATGCTATATCTCAACTTACCACACTATTCGCATCTCTCCCACCGCAGAGCAGAAGAAGACCATCAGAACGTGCACTAGCAGTTGCATACCTGGGCAAGTGGACAAGCAAAATAACACATCAAAGTTTCAGTTTATTATTATTATTATTTACTCAATGATTATTTATGTTTAATGTCAATGAAACAAATTTAATACATATATTTTTTTAAATAACTAAGAAAATAATTCAACCATACAAATAGATGTAATTTAAATTGGTCGAATGTACATGAGAATATTATCAAGTTAAAATAATAACTTTCAAAGTTCAAATCTTTAAAGTATTTAGCAAAGAGGGCAAAATCAGAAAATGAATTACATTTTCGTAGTTGGAGAAGGCAACATATATAGTTTTATAATTTAGAGGGGGTGGGGTATTATGTTTTTTAATGAAGAAGTTAACACATGTAAAGTAAGAGGAGTAAGTGAAAGACATCCTTAAAAAATCACTTCGTGCATTGAGAAATTTCAAAAACTCACATGCATGGAGGTGGGCCCTCACCCTCTGGCTCCAATTTCCGCCATTCATATGGCTTTGCAGCAGTATCCAGGGCCCATACATCAGCTAAAGGCCGTTTTCCTAATAAGATCGTACCAAATTATTTGCCTGCGGAAATTAATACGGTAGTAAAAGGGGAAACAAGTGAACACGACAAACCATCATTTCCGCCAATCGCCATGAGATATCGTTGCCCCACCAAAGCCATGACATGACCATAGCGTGGCCCCGGCCCAGGACCTTGGACCACAACCCTAATAAAAATAAATGTACAATCTAGAGATTATGAACATAATAAATCTGTTTTTAAATGAGAGTAATCATATCACAAATCACTCTTCAAAATATGTATATTTGCTTTAATAATTACAATGAGACAAACCTATGCCATCTTGGCCGTTGTTGTGTAAGGTCAAGAACATGAAGATCTTCAGCCGACAAACCCGCTGGACCAATCCCGCCCTGAGACGGACAAGATCTATAAATTTTTAAACTATCCGAGTTATTAAATAAAAAATGAGGCAATAGTTCCACGTGTCAACAAACCTGAATAACAACCATTGTACCCACAGCAGTAGCCACGTGAGCTGCCCTAGGTGTTGGTGGTTCACCAATAGGAGTAAGTCTGCAATGATTGACGACCCAAGGCTATTTGAGAATTGTTTAAATTTTAAACAAATCGAAGTAAAAAAATCAGATGTCTGCAATTAAGACATGGATAATTATTAAACTGAAGCTTACCGAGACCATTTATTTGTCAACACATCATAAGAGTGCACATCGGCAGTAGCTCCAGCTAACCCTGCAATGAAACGATCAATTAATTGGCATTTACTGCTATATAATGTGTTTAAGTGATCCATCGCTAACAAACGCAAGCGTAATACAAATGCCATCTAAAAGATGGTATTCACTAAACTTCAACATAAATATTAGTTAAAGCTATTCAACTTGAAAACAAAGTGACGTGAAAATTCAAAACGACAAAACAAGATTCGCCTCTCTAAACCGTCGCTAACGGTGAGCCTTAAAACAGCTAACAACCCTTCCACTTAAGTCAAATCGAGCATAGCAAATATCCGATATAATAAAAGCAAAATTAATCCATCTCTCCAACTTCAGCTTTTCACATAGCATACAAGAACTAGAACAAATAATCCAAGAACCTATTGGACTGAACTGAAGGTAAACAAAAAAAAATCACAAATCAAGTTCACAGGAAACATACGAATTCCTGCACTTCCAGCAGATGAAGGAGTTCCAGATGCACCAGAATTCCCCTCCAGCGCTGTGGCCCCTCCAAACAGAATCAGCCTGGGGGCGATATAACCGGGCCCACCTTCCTCCCCAACCGCGGGGACTGCTGTTAGCGTGTGCCCGCATCTAGGCCCGGGCCCATCCTCTTTCTTCTCGAGTATCGCATTCACCACACTATACATCGGCGCACACCTTGGTCCAGCCACAACTGCACTGTTGCTAACGTTGTCGCCATTATTATTATTACTTGTTTCCGGCAAGTGTTGAGATTCAGTGGGCTGAGGAGCACCAAGAGCAGCGGCGGACTCCTCCGATGGATCGTGATCGGTGGCCATAGCCGAATCCACCTCCATATCCGCCTGATTAAAAACCCTAACTCTTGAAGGCTTCTCAATGAGATCGAAGCTTCTCCAAAATTCGCATCCCGATTCTTCAATTAAAATTGAAATTAAACAACAAAAAGCCCTAGCTTCTATTCTCCGAAAACCCAAAAAAAAGCTGGCTCCTTTATTTATCTCTCTAATATATCTCTCGCACAGCTGTCGCTCCCTCTCTCTCTAGATTTTTCTCTTTTCCCGTTTTTGTGTGTACGGCTGTGAAAGCTCCCGGCAAGGCAAATACCGTGGGCTTCAATTCGACGGCGGCGGTGTGACGAAATGTTGGAAGGGCAATTTCGTCATTCAAAATCGTATACTCCTACTTCCGTTCAGGGAGATATTATTGTCTCTTTATTTATAGTGTTTGAAATTTCATCTGAGGATTTATTTCGAAATAAGTAGTAAATTTTATTGATTGTTTTTTCGATCTCGTAGAAATAGATCAGACACTCATAAAAAAGAATTAATTATACTTTCAAAAAATAATTTTGAGTGATTTTGAATTAAGGAAAATTTGTAAAGTTTTCCTATAATATAGAGTGATTTTGAATTAAGGAAAATTTGTAAAGTTTTCGTAATTAAATAATTTATTTTTTTCTAATTATGAATAATATAATTATAATTTTAAAATTACTTTAATTAATTAAAAAAAATCAAAAAATTAAATTAAGCCAAAATTTATGCGTATAAATTAAAATATTATAAACTATTTTACATTTTTCTTTAAAAATCTCAAATATAATTGAATATCAAAAGGTCCTTTATTTATAAAATAATTATTAATTATTTGTACTTTTTTATTTTATTTTAATATTACTTACTCTTAACTATTTAATAAAAAAATACTTGTAATTTTTTTTATTAATTTCCAATTATATTTTAACATAGTGCCTTGTAAAAAAATGTTGTAACATGATGGTCTTATGTCAACTCCAATTCCAATTATAAAATACTAGTAATAAGCAAATATATTTTTAATAAAAAAAAGATGAATATCCAAGCACAAAACAAAATCAAAATCACATGTCAAAAGAATAGTAACTTAATACATTCAAACATTTTCAGCAGAACCAAGTTCCCTTCTTATCATCATAATATAAATGTCAAGATAACGAAGCCTTTTATTCCCAAAGGCTCGGATAATCTAACAGCTTCAAACTAAATTACGTCACTGTTGGGCACATTGGACCCTCTGGGCCCCACCGTGCATGTCCTCTTCGTCCTCATCATAGGCTTCATGCTGCTGCTGAGCTTTCCTCCTCATCTCATCCTCAATGTTGACATCATGGAGGGTCGTCTCCTCGCACTCGTCGATTTCCATGTCAGTTAGCTGGGGTTGGCTCTTCTGGGGCAAAATCTTTTCCAAGGCACTAACTTGGTCCACAGCTATAGAGTCGGGAAAATCAACATTGAAGTGGATGTACAATTTGCCCTTCATGAAGGGCCTCCCGTACATGGGCATCCCCTCGTCGTTCACAGCCTTGTAAGAATCTAGAAAAGTACACAAGATTAATTACATGTTGCTAGTAAGCAAAAATTATACTGCTAAGATTCTGAATAAAACACCCTCCTAATAATCTAGTTAGGATCATCTAATTCCAAATTGGTGTTTACTCTTGTGTTGCAGCCGTAATCCCAACCCCTAAATCCTCAACCCTCTCAAGTGTTCATTTTTAAAGTACAAATTTGAATATAGTATTTTACAATCTGAATCCTGAGGGGTCATCGATGATTTGGACATGATTTGGCCAATTCTCAAAGATACATTTTTTTCCATCATAAAATAAGGGTAATCCTCAAGAATTGATCTAGATGATAAGTACGAATGAACTACTTACTAGGTTTCACAACTTCCCCTGCTGGGGATTTGATGAGGAGCTGCCTGCCATCCAAATGAGACAAAGTGAACTGGAAGCCACACAATGCCTCAGTGAGTGTCAGCGAGTGCTCGACAAAAAGGTCCTCTCCCTTTCTCTTAAACTTGGGGTGCTCCTTCTGCTGGAGGACAAAGACTATGTCCCCAGTGACAGTCTCAGGCTGTACATTAAAAAAAAAAAAAAAAGTAAGGGCACATTCATTAGATGCACACAATCATAAAGAAAACAGTGAGCTTGAACCAACATACCGCCTCGTCAGCCTCTCCAGGGAATGTGATCTTCTGCCCATTCTGCATCCCCTTCTCGACATGAACTTCCAGTACCTTCTTTTCCTGAGAAACCTTCTCACCTTTGCACTGCGTGCACCGGTCCTTATCACTGATGGTCTCGCCTGTCCCTTTGCATTCATTACAGGCGTGCTGCATCTGCTGGATCATGCCAGGGCCAAGCTGCCTGATAGTGACCTTCAGCCCAGAACCTTGGCAACCAGAGCACTTGGTCGAAGCTCCTGATTTTGAGCCCTTGCTGCAAAGTTAACACATTTAATAACCTTCACCGAGTAACCAACAAATCAAAAAAAAAAAAAAAAAAAAAAAAACAGGTAACAATGGTACCTACCCATTACACTTGGAACAAAGTACATTGCGGGATAAAGAAAGCTTCTTTGTGGTCCCAAGATAAAGATCCTCAAGGGACACCTTCAATGGATGCACCACATCCTCTCCACGTCTTTGCCTTCGTCCCCTACTGCTACCACCCCCTAGTTATACAAACACGACAACTTCATTAATTTAAGTCACACGAAAAAGATAGCCTGAATAATCTTGGGACGAGCACTTAATTATTAACTAGCTCACCTCCAAATGGACTCCCCCCAAAGAAGGATGAGAAGATGTCAAACGGGTCGTGGCCACCACCACCACCACCCATCCCTTCCTTGAGTGCATCCTCACCATACTGATCATAGATTTCACGTTTCTCGGGATCACTCAAGACCTCATAAGCATGAGCAAGCTCCTTGAACTGTAACAACAAGGGAAAATTTTAAGGGTTTCACGAGGATAGATGAATGATCGTATAGCAGAACACAAGTAATGATTCAAACTTAGATCAACCTAAACAGGGTCAATACAAAAACTATGCGGATGAAAACACGATAAAGAACATCACTTTATAACATGTGTGCTATCAAATTACGACCCATTACTCATACGACGCAATTCAAAACATCGAACGGAATTCATGGCCGAATATCACATTCAAATATCACTTGCACACTCCGAATTCAGCAGATCACGCCACATACCAATGTACACGATTCAAATCGCAATCACAGCCAAATCAAAAAAAGGGGGAAATCAGTAAAGAAATACAGACACGAATCCCTAATACCTTCTCAGGATCTCCACCCTTGTCGGGATGATTCTTGATTGCCGCTTTCTTGTACGCCTTCTTCAGATCATCGGGCGACGCCGTTCTAGGGACCCCGAGCACCTCATAGTACTTCGAGTTGTCGCTTTTCTTTGGTTGAGGCCTCCCAAACATCTTGGATTAACGATCGAAAAATCACCGAAATCAGAGATCAATCGAATCGAAGAGTTTTGGGAATTAGGTTTTCCAATGGAGAGAGAGAGAGGGATAGTCGGGGGAGTAAAGTGGGTTTAATATAGGAGGGGGGCTTTACTCGAGCGATGACGAGATCATGGCCGTTGATCTCTATCTTGAATCAAGGGCTGAGACGTCGCTTCTAGATTGTTCTGTGCTTGAAATTGGAAACTACAGTACGCCTTCTCCCGTAACACAGGGTCTTGTTATAAATTATAAGGGCATATTTGACAATTCACATTCCTCACCAAATCCGACAGCTTTACGGGTTTGTGGTTGGGTTTGACTCGACCCGACCCGACCCTCTAAACGTCTTACCTTTCTTTAAATAAAATTTAAATATTTGTCAATTTAATGTTTGATTTAAAATTTTCAAAATAATTAATAAACGTAAACTAAAGTAGTTATATATGGATGCTAAAAACTCAACAAAAATCTATGGTCGACGACATAAAATAAACTTAACTCCCGCTATAAACTCTTAACCGCATTTCGTTTCCATAAAACAAAACTTTTTATTTAAAGCTTTTAAATAAAAATAAATAAATTTTGTTTTTCTCTTGCAACATTTGAAAAACAAAAAACAAACAATCTCGGTAAGGAATCATACGGTTAAACCAGGTTATATTTCTTGAACTGGGGCTGCAAATAAACAAAAGGTATTGTATTATGCAACAAACTCGATTATCACAAAAATACAGTTACTATATAAAATCATGAAAAATATCAAACCTTGAGTAAGAACATGGATTGATCATTGTTTGACTCGACCCGCAGGCCCGACGAAAATGCGCGAACCGAAGAAATGGATGAAAGCGTTCCTTCGTCTGAAGAAGCCCGAACCGCATTCTTCAGAGAAGGACGTCGTCAACAATCTTCCTAGATCCAAGAGCACGGTCGAGACGAACGATGGCACACGGAAAAACGAGGCAGTCGAGAAAACCGAAGATTCCCTCGACGAAATCTTCAAGTCGTTTTCCGATTCGCCTAATAAGGCCTCGCGTCGAAGGAAGGAAGAATCCTCCGTGGCCGGTTCACCTAGAATCCTGCACCTTCGGATGCAGTCCGTCGAGATCGACAACGGAAGCTTCCAGACGGTTTCGCCGAGGCTGCTTCACCACCAGAGGAAGCACTCGGCCGACTCGATCGGAATCTTCTTGCACCGAAAGCACTCGTTCGGTTCCCTCGGAATCTCCCACTCTTCCGATATCGATAACCGTAGATTCCAATCCGGTTCCGGTTCGCTTAGAATCGTCGAAAACGAGCCGGTTCCAATTCCGGTTCCTGAAATGGGAGAAGAATGTGCAGCCATACACATCCAATCGGCTATTCGGCGATACTTGGTAAAGAAATTCGACTCGTTATCCGAATTATTCGACGTAATTTTATTTTTTTTCGTCAGGCGAAACGAGAACTACGGGCGTTGAAAGGGTTGGTTCGACTCCAAGCGCTCGTGAGGGGTCACTCCGTTAGAAAGCAAGCCGCCACGACTCTTCGATGCATGCAAGCCTTGGTGAAGTTCCAGGCTCGTATTCGATCGAGGCGGGCCCGTCTCGATTTCGAGAACCGAACGACTCTACAGAGAGCAGTTACGCAACAAATCGTCGAGCACGAAGTAAAAAAGCCGCCCGAAGTAAGCGATAACATATTATCTCGTTTCGATTATTCGATTATAACAGAGTTTTTCTCGACTTTTGATCAGAACGGGTGGTGTGCCCTCGTTGGATCTGCCGAAGAAGTTCAAGCCAAGATGTTGAAACGGAAAGAGGCGGCTGCGAAACGAGAGAAGGCGAAGGCGTACGCTTTAGCTCGACAGGTAAATTAAACTGACGAATGATACACGTAAAAATACGCGTAAAAATCGAGTTTTTTTTTACAATGCAGTGGCAAGCGAGGCAGCAAAACCTTGCGGTTCCGGCCGGTTCCAAGACGGATCAAATCAACACGGCAATAACCGCAACTTTCGAACCGGATAAAAACTACTGGGGATGGAATTGGTTAGAAAGATGGATGGCGGTTCGCCCTTGGGAAAACAACGTTCCGAACATTCAACTCGACGAAGACGGAGCGAAAATACGAGACAACGAACCGGCCCGCGCGGATTTGAAGAAAGGCCCGAGCGTGAAAAGGCCCGTGAAGCCGTCGAATAACACGAGCAGGAGTAGTTCCAACAAACCGGGAGGCGCAAATGTCGGTTCGAGATCGTTCAGCAATCCGAGAGAGAGAACGACGCTCGCGGATAAGCAAGGAAATAAACGACTGTCTCTGCCTGCAGCCGCCGGTTAGTCTCTCGATTTTCCCTTTGCTGGAAACGTGTTGACCTAAGTCGAGCTTTGAGATTATCGAGACGGATCAAGAAAAAAAATAGCAAGCTCGAGCTCGACGATCCCCTCGAGTGGGTGCTCGAGCTCGACTCGCGAATTTTTTTTCATTTTCGAGCTCGACTCGACGAGCCGCTCGATTAGTTCAATTTCAGCTTGTTCGAGTGTCTCGAATCGTATTGCGCAAGTTTGACTCGACTTGAATTGCTTGACTCGACTCGATATATATACACATATAAAGAAATGCTCGAGCTCGGCTCGTATAATATAATGCTCGGCTCGAGCTAGAGTTTGAACAACTTGAGTCGATTGACTCCAGCAGCTCGCGAGCGCTCACGAACTGTTTGGTTCGTTTTCAGCCCTCATACATTTATGACAAGCTCGAGCTCGAAAAAAAATTAGCAAGCTCGACAATCCGCTCGGGTGGGTGCTTAAGCTCGACTCGCGAATTTTTTTTTCATGCTCGAGCTCGACTCGATAGAGCCGCTTGACTTTTGCTCGCTCGATTAGTTCTATTTCAGCTTGTTCGAGTGTCTCGAATCGAATTGTGCTAGTTCGACTCGACTTGAATTGCTCGAAAAGCTCGACTCGACTCGATGTATATACACATATAAAAAAATGCTCGAGCTAAAGTTTGAACTTTGAACAACTCGAGTCGATTGACTCGAGCAGCTCACGAACTGCCTGGTTCGTTTCCGGTCCTCATAAATCTATGACAACATATGTTCTTTTGTAATGTTTTTTAGTGTCTTGGTTTGAGCAGGGGTGGCTCAGGGGCCTCAATCACCCAAACCGCTCGGTCGAACCGCAGCTAAGGGTACTTCCTCGTCTCCGAAGACTCCGCCGAGTGCTAGGAGTAACAAATCGAGCGGGAACGTCGCAAGGCCAAAACCTTCCAAGCTCAGTCAATAACTTTGGTATAAACTCATATTATTATGAGACGAACTTTCTATGTTTCATATCAATTGTTGTCGGGTTTTGTAAATTAAAAATGAAGTGTGAAGAGAGTATGATTTACTATTTTGCCCTTTGAGATTGAAGTAGTTTGATCTTGATTTTTTTTATTTGTTTTTTTGATTTAATGTTTAAATTACATAATTATTCTTTCATGAGAGATTTTATTTATTTGATTCCCATTCTTCACGTGTGTTACATGTGAATGTTTGACATGATTGAACCAAAATAAAAAAGTAAAATAATTTCATTTTTTCGTAAAATGATTATAATTTGAATTTTTAAGTACGTTTAAAAAAAACGGAGCACGAGTGGATATTGACCGCGTAAAAATTACATTTATTTTGTCTATATTTAAATATCACAAAAATAGAAAATAAAATAAAATAACTAAAATTGGAAGGTAACGGCGTTATCTCCGTTATCCCCTCCCGTCATCTCTTTCTTCCAACACATAATACACACCTCTCCTCCTACCTCCCCCAAATCTCTCTTTCAGATTTCAACTCTCAAAAATCACTCCCCCAAATTTCAGATCTCCAAACCACCGTAAAACCACCGCCCGCCGCCGCCATGGATTCCCATTCACCTCCTTCCTAAAAAAAACATAAAACCCACAACAGAGAAAACCTCAAACAAACCCCTACAGAGAGAGAGAGATTTTTTTTCATTTAATAATTAATTTTAAAAATCAGCCATCGCCATGGCTATGATCTCCACTTCATCTTCCCCATTCGTCCCGGCGCTGATCCTCCTCCTTTCCCTCCCGATCCTGCTGTTCTTCGTCGCCCCTCGCATCCTCTCCACCCGCCAAATCTCCATCTCCCTCCCCGACGAGCTCGACGACCTCTCCCTCTTCCACAAGGCCATCGCCATGGACTCCGCCAATTTCTCCCGCCGCGGACACCTCCCCGCCGCCAGATCCCGCCTCTCCGCCGGCCTCCGCCGCCCAAAGGTCGCCTTCCTCTTCCTCACCAACTCCGACCTCCATTTCGCCCCCCTCTGGGAGCTCTTCTTCGCCAACGCCACCCGCCGCCACTACAACATCTACGTTCACTCAGATCCCTTCATCAGGATCGCCCCACTCGAAGGCATCTTCAGGGGCAAACTCATTCCCTCCAAGCGAACGCAGAGATCCTCGCCGACGCTCATCTCCGCCGCCCGCCGCCTCCTCGCCACCGCGATGCTAGACGACCCCTCAAACGCCTACTTCGCCCTCGTCTCCCAGCACTGTATCCCTCTCCACTCCTTTAATTATCTCTACGATTTCCTGTTCGATCTCGGCAGGCTATCTCGGAATCTGGAGTTTTCCAGCTACATTGAGATCCTCGATAGCGAGTCGACCTTGAGCGATAGGTACGACGCCAGGGGTAAAAATGTATTGCTCCCGGAGGTTAGCTTCGACGAGTTCCGAGTGGGGTCTCAGTTTTTCGTGCTCACGAGAAAGCACGCCTTGATGGTGATCAAGGACAGGAAGCTATGGAGGAAGTTCAAGCTCAAGTGTTTGAACGTGCAGTCTTGTTATCCAGAGGAGCATTATTTTCCAACGATGTTGTCGATGCAGGATCCGGAAGGTTGTAGCCATTACACGTTGACTAGGGTTAATTGGACCGATAGTGTTAATGGCCATCCACACACTTATCATCCTGTTGAAGTTTCACCCGAGCTGATTTACAAGCTTAGGGAGTCGAATTCAAGTTATTCGTATATGTTTGCGAGGAAATTCTCGCCGGATTGCTTGAACCCGTTGATGGAAATGGCAAGTTCCGTTCTCTTCAAGGATTGATCTTTTTTGTTGCCTATGGTAAGCAAAAATGGTTCCTTTATTTTGGATTTTATTTCTTATAGCATTGATTGTATGTTTTGTGAAGTATGTGTTATCTGGTTGCTCTAGATTTAGATTTCGAAAAATCATGATCATTTCTTGGCTATTTTTTAGTAGATGATTTTTTGATTGAGCATGTAAATTCATGCTTTCTCCACGCAATTTTACATCACTCGTTGCACAAATTCTCTTAACTATCATTGTGATAATTTGATGTGTATTTACACTAGAAAAATCAAGAAAACTAGTCACTCATTAAAACGCAGGTGGTCTAACCCGATATTTTCTTGGCATTTTGTTGCAGAAGCTAAGGATTAAGGCAAAACTTGAGGCTTTTCGAAAGAAGGGATATTGGAGTTGCCCATTTGGGATTAGGTTAATTGAGTGGCTGTGAAGAATAAATGCCCTAAACCTAAGGTAACCCAATGGGAAAGTTCCAACTCAAGCAATTGAAGCGATATCTAGGATTTGCAAACTATGTTGTTGATGGTGTGATCGTTTCTCAGTTCTCACGGTGGTTTGAGTAGTTTCGTTTTTTTTACACAATCCAAAACCACAAGGTTGTTGGGGTTGTGATTGGGTCTTTTACCCCTTAGTTGTATGTATGATGTAAATATTGTAATGAATGAGCGAGAATGAACAAATTCTCGACTTGAGGTTCGAAAAAACGACAATCCGATAAATACCACGTGTATATTAGTGATATTATTATTTATGAAATGGGGTTTTGGATTTTCTAAACAAGGGGATTGTGAAAGGTAAAGATTAGTGATTTTGTTTTGATTTTTTTTGCTCCCAATTGAATGTTCTCTATGCACTTTATGTGCTTTTGACTTTAACTTGCCTCGCATTTGGGTTTATACCATATTCCTAAAACCTGATTAGTGAAAGAGGTGTGTTTGCTTTTGTCATGTATATTGCACTTTATGTGTCCAAATGCATCTTGATTCTTGATAATGTTCTTTTCTCACAAAGTCAAAGTTTTTATTGATTAGTGAATATCATATTGTTTCTTGATAGTGTGCTTTTGCCCGAAAGCAATGTTTTTTTTCTCGTTGCTTCTGACCATCAAGAACACCAGAAGATTGATAAATATTCATATGATATAAAACAAAAGAGCAGTTTAAGAAATAAACAAGCAATCACACCAAATTAAATACTTAAAAAGAAACATCCCTTTCACATTACAAATTCATTAAAAAATTTATGATCCACAAGCAAATACTACTACTAATACTCTTAGTCAAATATTTCTAGAATCAATAATGTAGTAAGTAGGCAACTAGGGCACCCGTGTCCATTAATTTATTTGTCCTTTATACGCGTTACACCTACTTTATTATTCACACAAATTTTGCAATACAATTAATAGAATTATTATATGCAGTACTACCTAACTTTTCCAAAATCATTATTTTTAAAATAGCATATAAACTATGTTCCAAATATAATAATTATTTTCATCTATATAATTTTGCCAATTGATTTAAGTAGTTGGGCAATCAATTCAGCATTTGATGATCCCAACCCCCAAAAAATAAATATAAGTTGGTATAGAGTATAGTATAGTACTATGATATATCCTTCTAGTTCCAATTATATACAAATAATAAAAATTAGAAATCTACATTATTTGCAATTCCAATTTTGTTCTGCAAATACCATAGAATATGAAGGGTGTATATTCTTGGCTTGTTTGCAGACTCAATGCACAATCTTGCAACACTTAGAAGGCCATTGAGCTCCATTTGATCATAGTGATTCCCTAGGTCAGGGTCTATCATCTTGTGTATCGACCTCGGAAAATTCGATTCTTGAGCCCACTCGATCAAGTCCTTGCCTCCGTTCTCCGAGCACTGCCCGGTGATCAGCTCCAAAATCACCAACCCAAGCTGGAAAATCATGTTCTTGCAATCCTCATCCATACACACTGCAATGCAAGAAAATTAATACAAGTACGAAAACTAGACGAGCTTTAGTTAAAAAAAAAAAATCAAGATTGAACCTTTTGAACATCGAGAAGAGGTTGCACTAAACAGGCTAATGTCTGAAATCTGCAGCGAACAAACGGTTAGTTTTTAGTGATAGTGAGGCCAACGAGTCGCTTATACGAAAGTCTACCTTTGGGATTAAATTTTCATCCAACACGATCGTGCTTGAACTTACGGAGACTTGATAAACCGGAGGATCGCAGAAAAAATGTAGGTATTCCTGCATTGTGACGAATCAAACAAACTGATGTAAGTATCCGAAGTTACAATTTAAAGTCGACCCAGAAAATGCAATCGTTTTTCGAGAAATAACCACTGCAGCAGATATGCCGATCGCGATTCGTAGCCTTGTTCTCCAATTCAAGGGAGTCTTCAGAGGATCTGAACAGGACAAATTATACTCGTAACAACTAAAGTTAGACGGACGAAATTCGTGAAGATGCAAATGCGAAACTTACCGGACAAATGTTCCTTTAAGCTGACATATTCCGCGTTTTCAAACACTAGGAACCTCTTCTTGGATCCATCAGAAAATCCACAAAGCCTGACAATGTGCCGATGATGCAAACGGGCCAAGAATTGAACTTCCCTATAAAAGGAAGCACCGTCGTAAAGTTTGACTTCTCTTACAGTGCCGTTCCGAAACTTGGCCTTGTAAGAAGCCCCTCGGGAATTCGAGTTACCGACAACTCTTTTGAACCCATCGGTCGCCTTCTTTATGTCCTTGTACGAGAATCGCTTCACAAGAGACGGTAGCGGGCCTTCATATATAGTTTGATCATTTGAAAATAAATGCATATTAATCAACAAATCCATAAAATGTGCAAACTTTCACTCAAATCGAAAAATAAAATCAAATCATAAGAGATTCTAAAAATCAAGAAAATGTACACAAGCTAAAAAAAACCATCTTTAGGATTAAACCGGATAAAAAAACCAAGAACACTCACCGGGTCGGGATCGGATGTGGAGCCAAGCTAGAAACAGGATCCGGGTCCTGAGGATCAAACTCTCATTGCCCATATAATATCTTCTTGTAAATTGTAGATTTTTTTTTAATATGGTATATAATGTACTATATAGTTTGATGAGCTTGTTGATGATATCTCTTATCAGAGATGACAGCGGTGCGAAGAATTTATTCTGTGACAGAGTTAAATTTTTTTAATCAAGAATATAGTAAGAATTCATTTACAGTACGCAGTATCAGAAGTTTCCACTTTTATCCTTACATGTTCACCTTTTCCGTTTGTTCGGTTGATTATTGGGGACCGTCTTAACTCTTAAGGGGTAAATTTGGCAAACCGGTATGGATGGCTTTCTGTGGCAGGAAGATGAAAAGGGTGAAAGAGGAAACAAAAGTAATCTTCCAAACATTTCTCTGTTTTGTTTGTTTTCGTGAAGGAATAGGACAATAACGTGAGAGAAAAGATGTGGGGAGAAAGTGTTCTTGTCGGCATCCCGATCGTTGTATGTGATAACGATGGTACGAGAACGGTAATACACAAACTTGATACAATTGTTACTGCAGTAAGAACAATTATTAGTTCATAAGGTTTCAAACTAGCTACTCAGAAAATACATTGACCCATCTCGAGTTTTTCAATAGCTGAAGGTACTTTCAAGGAATAATTGCTACAAAAATTCCCTCCTACAACGAACCTAGGCTGAACAATGGATCCCCGTACATTACAACGTGTCCAAGAAGAAGAAAAGAAAGATAACTTGACTCAGCTACTTGTAGTCGATTCTTGCTCAACGGGCTTTCCTCCTTCGTGTATCTCTTTCGAAACCTCCTTATCTTCAACAACTGGTTCTCCAGTTTCAACCTTCTCATCTCCCACAACAGTATTGTCACCATTTAAGTTCTCAGCATTGCCATCATTTTGGGTTTCAACAGCGGAAGGTTCAGCTGCCTCTGTTTTCGTCTCAGCCTTTTCAGAGACGGGCTTTTCCTGAACCAACTCTTCTTCTGTTCTTGCATCCGCATTTTCAGAGACGGGCTTTTCAGGAATAGCTTCCTCAGTAACTTCTTTGGCGTCCACAGCAGAAACTTCTGGATCCTTCTCCTCAGTAGTTTCATCATCTTCTTCTTCTGCATCAGCTTCTTCTGGGCTTGGTTTCTTCCTCCTTTTCGTTGGGGATTCGCTAGTTGGTGCCTCGACCGCCTTAAATTTCTCGCTCAGTCTCGCCGAGCGCCTTGGTGTATCGCCTGAACAGGACGACAGAACAAAATTAGATGGATGTGAAATCAACAGTGCTATAGAAATATTTTCTCAAACACCAACTGCAATGACATAGCAATTCAGCTCGAGTGTAGGCGATAGAGATTATTACCTGAGCTCCAATCAAATTCAGAGGAAGCAGGCCCTCCAGGGTGAGATTTGAGGTACAGATCCAGCTGCCTCTTGTTCTTGATCTCTTCTCCAGTGGGAGATATGAAAACAGTGTCGTTCCTTTGCAGGGTCCCGACTTTCTTTGGAGTAAGCTGAACATTTCCATAAACAATGAGATAAAGACGAGAGCACGCAATGCACTAATAGTAGTAACAAGCACACAAGGATGAAAACCGATTCGAAACAGTACACGAGAACTAATGTGTGCACTATTTTACGAATCAGCTGTATTACTGCTATGATTTCAGTATGATGAACTCAGAATAACACAGATCTGACGAAATATTCGTTTCACTTGCTGAAATAGCAATAACAATAATACCAAAAAATCGCGAAAATCAAAACTATGAAATCAACTACCATCTCTGCACCACGGTGAAACAGCATAAACTCTGATTAAATAAAAATTAATTTCAACAGTAGAAACCCTAATTCACAGTAAAGGCACTTAAACTCGAACAAAAAAAACGAAAAAAAAAGTAATAATAATAAATAAATAAATAGTTCATCTTCTTCTACAAGCACCAAATTCAAACTCATAATTTCAAATCAGTAAAATGCAGTGTAAATCCCCAGAAGAAAAAAAAGTCAAAACGTAACCTTCTTCACCCAACCAGCTGGAGCAGGAAGTTCGATGGAGACGACGTCGTCTTGCTTATTCTCTTCTTCGCTCGCCATTGAATATTAGATTTTCTCCTTCAACCTTTTTTTTCAGCAATTAATTTGGGGAAGGTTTTTTTTTCTGAATTATTTATTTATATTTTTATTGAGAGAGGTGAGGTGAAGAGCGTGACAGGTGTGGTGGAGATGGACGTGACGGGAATTATCAACTGCAGTTAACTGCTCCGTTTGGCGTCCACCGTTATCTGCATATTTCGCCGTTTTGTATTTTTCCCTCTTTTTCTTTCAACACTTTTTCTAGAATCTGGACCTAATCCAATCACAGGCCCAGGCCCATATTTAGAATAAGTCCATTGGGTAGTTCTACTAACAATCTAAAGGCCCAAAAGTGATTTACTTGGAAAAAAATCATTAACATTCTTGCACATTTTCTCATATTAAAATAAATAAATAAATATATTATATATCATTATGTATGATGCAAAGAAGGCAAAGGCTAGTAATTGGGCATGATTTGGTCCATAGCATGTTATGTCTAATGCCCTACCCAACCCAACTTTCATCATTCTCAACATAATTCATTTACTTTTTATTTTAAGAATTTGTTAGTTATATATAGTATAATTTCAAATATAATTTTGTCATTGATATATAAACACTGAAAAGATACGGTTTTTTTATTCATTTCAATTGATGTATCGTGTATTGAACGAGGAATATACAAGAAATTGAAGACGAATTTGAAAAACCACATCACTCTATACACACTGCATGATGTATGCGAGTGGATCGATGATACGAAATTAGAATAAGAACAATCGATGATGAACATCTCATTAGACTTTTTTTCCCTCTCTTTTCTTTTTAAAAAATAAAAAGATGATGAGCCATGTATGTCAAATGTCAATGCCCTAAGATCTTAGTGTCTCATGACCATAAACTAATAGTCCTTTTTTCACACTTGACCCCTTATATATATGCACACCTAATTTTAAGTGATTTGTCCCTTGTTGCCCACAAAAAAACAAGTAAAGAAGATCATAATGTTGGGATCAAGCAAGCATTAAGGAAGATAATCTTGATTATTCATGGGATTAATGGGAATAATGGAATATTGATCAAAATTTAGTGTACATAAAAGTGGATTTTTTTTGTCGTAAAAGTTAAGGCTCCTTTGTTATAATACAATTTCTGTGAAATAAATGTATACTAATATCTTTTCAAACGTTATGAAATAGTCAAAAGAAATTTGACTATTATTCGTACTACTGGTCGTAGGATCATAGATGCTATCTATACGTTTATGACTTTTAAGTCATCGATCATTTGATTCATCCATACGCGACTTGTATTTTTAATCTTGGATAATTGTACATAACTTTTATTGCTAATTTTTTCCAAAATAATTTCTTTTAACAGAAGATAAAGGCGATAAATAGTAGTCTCAATCACACACCCTAATAGAAATAAAAAGTGACATGATGAAAACACTTAAAAATCTAATCAAATTTTTTGGCATATTGATGGATACGAATGCATTTAAGTCAAGATTCTCAAGCCCAATAAGGTCGCTTTGTGGGCTTTGTGGTGGGCCCAAATATCAAGTCTTACCCTAACAAGTATTCATGACTTTCCGTCGTCGTATCTTTTCCGATCATATGCGATATATTTTGGGTGGGCCCACTCACTAATTAATTGTTTCTTTTGGGCTTTATAAAGCGTGGCCGGTTGAATTAATTATAAATTTCATTTTGAAAAAAATTGCATGCATATTCATCATACATACAACTTTTTTATTTTCTTTCTTCTTTTTTTGTGAAATTCATAAGTGAATAAAAAGTCTTTGTAGCTAGGGTCAACTTTTGTTGGAAGGAAATTTAGTAAATTAAGCTGTAGTTGATTTCTCATTTTCGAATGATTTTCAATCGCGACGAAAAAACGAACACTGTATTTTCTTGTTTTTATTCAATTCGTAATGAGAGGGGGGTTGAATAATAAATCGACAAAAATGTTCTTAGTTAGGTGTTTAATTTGTCTCCAGACCTGGAGTCAAAATTGAAAATAATCTCTTTCTCATTTTTATTCTCATTACAAATTATTTCGATTATTCATCAAAAGTCTTTGACTTTAATCGATGAGTTTAGATTTTAGTCAAAAGTCAAAGTAAATGGTATTTGACAAAAATAAGTGATTTACCACCGGAATAATATGAGTGTATAATGCATCATTAGTTAGATAATGAGAAAATTTCAATGTACATTATGATAGGTTGGAGTATACAATAAAAATGTGTAACTTAAAAAATAACTATGATTTCGCATCTCATAGTTCTACAAAGTCAGCCATTGCATAACTCATAAAAAAATATTATACGATCTCAAAAGTATTTAGTAACAAAAATACCATTTGTAAAATAGTCAAAATTACAATTCATCAAACAATCAACAAATGAATGAAACAAACATAGTACGTAGTATATCTTATGTTTTGTAAAATTACGAAGGAACAATTTATTTATTTTGAAACATGATCAAAAGTTGAAGGAACAATTAATTTATTTTGAAACATGATCAAAAGTTATGAATAAATATGACGAGTCAAATATGTTTTTATCTCACTCTCTTTAAATAACTATACGCTATATATTATTGTATTATTATTATATATCCAAGGAGCTATGTGACACTATTATTAATCACATCTCATAATTAGTATAAGGCGCCCTCAAAAGTTTATTTAATTTGTAGGTAACAATCATATATATTATGGTTTGTGCGCCTTAATCATTCCAAACCCAAAAGACGTGATTATTTATTTATTTTAGTATATTTTGGTTAAAAATAAAAAAGATAATGTACAAATTGTCAATAAAAATTATTTATTTATTTTGATATATTTTGGTTAAAAATCAAAAAGATAATGTACAAATTGTCAATAAAAATAGTACAAACATTTCCTTTTTTATTTTTCGCTTGTATAAAACTGCATCATTATCAACAAAAGTGTAATAAAAAGTCTTACATGTTATCTAAAACAGTATTCGACTCTTAATTTTTGTTTTCAAACAATAGGAATAGATTTTATTGAACTAATTAAGAACAAGGGGTTTATATTTATTAGACGTTGATTTTTGATGTAAACTTTTGGGTAATTGTTTTACTTTGAATTTTTATAAAAGTCACTTTATCTTACAATTGAAATTTACTTTTATCACTAACATGTTCATCTTAATTATATAAATATAGGAATTAACTACGTAATACTATTTGTATCATCAATTGTTTTCAGACAAATAATTCTCTTCTTGATTTGGAGACTAGTTACTTAATATAATTTCAACAATTTACTTGCATGTATAGTTGATTCAAAATAGCATGAAATCAAGAACCAATTTACATGTGCAAATAAATTTTAACCAATTGTTATTGTTAGCAATATTTCGTGATAATCACATATACTCTTTTGTGTTTATCTTGTTTCCCTATTTTACGCTTTCTTTGTATTATATATTTCATTATCAATAATATTATAATTTGAGGAAAACATTATTCTCCTAACATGGTATCAGCCTACTCTTTGGCTTGAAACCCTAAATCTATTCTTCTTCTTCTCGCCTACGTCCTCCATGGCTACCACTGAGGTCCCAACGCTTCCCCTTTCGATGATGATTCACCGGGTTCCCTCTCAGGCTGCCTTCTCTTCCGTTACTCGTGGTCGTGGTTCTTCCTCCGCCAGAGCCCGTGGAAAATCCCACAACCCTAATTCTGGTTCCAACACAAATTGCGGGCGACGCAATTACACTCCACCATGTTTCTTTTGTCGTGAAACGGATCATGACGGGTTCGACTGCCCCAAGCGATTTGACCACACCTACGATCGCTCATGTCGACCAGCTAGCACCACCAACCTTGCTGAGGCTTTCTCAGTTGGCTGCGATGTTTCTCCCTCAGCCCCATCCGACTGGTACTTAGACACGGGTGCCTCGGCCCACATGGCCGCCGATACAACAGCGCTGGACCACACTTCATATTATTCTGGAACCGATCACGTCACAGTCGGTAATGGTGCAAATTTATCTATATCTCATACTGGCTCTGTTCGTCTATCACGTGATCTTACACTACACAATATTTTTGTCGTCCCGGGATTGACTAAGAATTTGCTATCCGTTAGTCAGCTGACTCGTGACTCACCTGTTACGGTTAATTTTCATAATTCTTCCTTTTCTATTAAGAATCGGATAACAGGAAAAGTTATCGCAACTGGCACTCTTGATCGCGGCCTCTATCTGCTGGACTCCGCAACTCATGCCCTTATCGCAGCTCATGGCCATGCACGCTCTCACGCGTCTTTTGAATTATGGCATTCTCGTCTTGGGCATATTGCACCCTCTGTGATTTCTCTATTAAATAAACATGGTTGTTTATCCGTTACTTCTTTATTACCGTCTCCTACACTTTGTCAGACATG
Source organism: Euphrasia confusa (assembly GCA_954870475.1). Lineage (NCBI taxonomy): Eukaryota > Viridiplantae > Streptophyta > Magnoliopsida > Lamiales > Orobanchaceae > Euphrasia > Euphrasia confusa. The sequence goes on from OX940965.1 coordinate 693,187, forward strand.
TCAAATGGCAAAGAGTACGCGCTTACCCTTTGTCGTGAATACTAAACGTGCTTCTGGTATTTTGAATTTAATTCACTGTGACTTGTGGGGTCCTGCGCCAGTAACAACAACCAATGGTTTTCGCTACTACGTGATTTTTATTGATGACCATTCACGATTTTGCTGGTTCTACCCTCTACAAGCAAAATCAGATTTTGTAACTACTTTTCTCACCTTTCAGCAGTTTGTTGAAAATCAATTTTCTCGCAAGATTAAACGCTTTCAAAGCGATGGTGGCACCGAATTCACGAATCATCTTCTTCAATCTCACTTTGCGTCTTCAGGAATTCAACATTTACTTTCATGCCCACACACTCCAGCTCAGAACGGGAGAGTCGAACGCAAGCATCGACATGTCACCGAAATGGGACTCGCCTTACTATTTCACTCCTCCGTCCCCTTATTATATTGGGTTGACGCCTTCAGCACGGTCGTGTTTATTATTAATCGGTTGCCCACAGCAGTTCTTGGCAACAAATCCCCGTTCGAAATTCTTTTCGGACGATCGCCCGCTTATGAATGTCTTCATGTCTTCGGCTGCCGCGTCTACCCTTGCCTTCGTGATTACACAAAAAATAAATTTGATCCCCGCAGCCAGCCTTGTGTCTTCTTGGGATACAGCACAAAACACAAGGGCTTTCGGTGTTTCGACCCATTCAGCCGACGAACTTATATTACGCGACATGCACGGTTTGACGAAACTTGTTTCCCGTTCGCCTCCCGGGTCACTTCCCGTTCGTCGTCCTCCCTGAATCTCTCTTCGTTTTTTGACGCATGTGACTCTCCTGCTCCAACGTCTACTCGTGGATCAGACTCTCTCTCATCCACACCTACTACTGCCACAGTACCGCTGCCACCGTTTCTTATTTGTCCAACTAATGAGTGTCAGCAGCCACCTCCGCAAACCTTGCTCCCATCTGTACAGCAGCAGCGGAACGCTACTAGCCAGCCACCTTCTCCACCGGTACAACCTCTGCCAACAACTCCAATCTCACATCCCACACAACAACCACCGCAGCCTCCACCCCCTCCTACGCGAACTCATATGATGCGTACTCGTGCTCAATCGGGCATTTTTAAACCTCGGTATCCTGCTGATATTACTCTTCTTCAGTCCAGTTGTCTATATTCTGCCCTCACGACTGTCTCTGAACCGAAAGGGATTAAGTCAGCACTCAAGCACTCAGAATGGGTTCATGCTATGAACGAAGAAATGGACGCTCTCCATCGCAACCAAACTTGGGAACTCGTGCCTCGACCTATCAATACAAATGTTGTTGGTTCCAAATGGGTATACCGCACTAAATTTCTTGTTGACGGTTCCGTTGATCGCTACAAGGCTCGTCTTGTCGCACAGGGTTTCAGCCAAATTCCTGGTTTTGACTTCACACACACCTTTAGTCCAGTTGTTAAAGCTTCTACTGTCCGTATTATTTTATCGTTGGCCGTAATGAATTCCTGGCCGCTCCATCAACTTGACGTCAAGAACGCTTTTCTCAACGGTATTCTTGATAAACCTGTGTACATGGATCAACCTCCTGGTTATATTGATCCTTTACGTCCTAATCATGTTTGTCGCCTTCGAAAAGCTTTGTATGGGCTCCGACAGGCACCTCTGGCTTGGTATCAGCGATTACGTGCTTTTCTTCTACAACTCGGCTTTACTTGCAGCAACGCTGATACTTCATTGTTTGTCTTCCGTCGTCACTCTCTAATTATCTACCTACTTGTGTACGTTGATGATATAATTGTCACCAGTAACCAAACCAACTCACTTCAGAATCTATTATCACGGTTGAGCAAGGAGTTTGCCCTGAAGGATCTCGGTCGACTCAGTTACTTTCTTGGCCTCGAAGTATCCTACCCCTCATCAGGATTATTTTTAAGTCAATCAAAATACGCTCGCGATATTCTTAGTCGTGTCGAACTCCTAGACTCCAAACCCGTCGCCACTCCCCTTGCTCCAGGGGCTTCTTTTACGTCTACGGGGACTCCCTTCTCAGACCCTACGCTTTACCGATCCCTAGTTGGTGCTCTACAATACTTGACGATCACTCGCCCAGACTTGTCCTACTCCGTTAACACTGTAAGTCAGTTTCAGCAACAACCGACCATTGAGCATTTTCAGGCCGTTAAAAGAATTCTCCGCTACGTAAAGGGCACTCTTGGTTATGGTCTGTCCTTCACTTCGGGACCCTCTTTTCTCCTTGGTTACTCTGATGCTGATTGGGCCCGATGTCTCGACACTCGTCGCTCGACCTATGGCTACGCCATCTTCCTCGGTCCAAATCTCGTCTCATGGAGTGCCAAGAAGCAGCCTACTGTCTCCCGGTCTAGCTGTGAATCCGAGTACCGTGCCTTAGCCAACACATCTGCCGAACTCATTTGGGTATCGAATCTCCTTCGCGATCTTTCCGCTCTACCGTCGCAACCTCCAGTTCTCCTCAGTGACAACCGCAGTGCTCTCTTTCTTACTCAGAATCCCGTCTCACACAAGCGTGCTAAACATATAGACATTGATTGTCATTTCATCCGGGAGCTTGTTGAATCTGGACGTCTTTCAACTCGGTTTGTTCCGTCCAACCTTCAGGTTGCCGATATTTTCACAAAGAGTTTGTCTCGACCGCTGTTCGAGATGTTTCGTTCCAAGCTCTGCGTCCAGAATAGCCCCACGCCTCGCTTTCGGGGGGGTGTTAGCAATATTTCGTGATAATCACATATACTCTTTTGTGTTTATCTTGTTTCCCTATTTTACGCTTTCTTTGTATTATATATTTCATTATCAATAATATTATAATTTGAGGAAAACATTATTCTCCTAACAGTTATGGAAAAGCAAAAACCGAACAATTTTTTTTAATAATTTGTTGTCTTTCGAACGAATAGTTAGTTAATCGTATATACTACACAAGACAGAACGATGGAGTCCGCTTTCTCACTCGATTAATGACCTCATTTTGTGAGTCCAAACGTTTTGGAAACAAAACCATGCAAATTGTTGAAAAGTTTGTGCCCACTCTGTAATTTAGGTTAAATATAGGGTGGGTTTTATAGGTTTTGAGAATTACACCCAAAACCTTGGAATACCAAACCTACCATGACCCTAAGGGGAGACAAATGGAATTGGCATTGGACCACGCTTGGACCATTAGATGTAAAAATGAATATATTCGAGTTACTGAAATTTTACGATAACAAAATGTACGTACGTTAAAATGCTAAAATATATTATGGATATTAATTATATTTGATATATATGTGTACATATTGAAACATCAAAATTTTATAACATTAATATTTTTTAGTATAATTTTTTTGATATTTTCTCAAACTCCGATTTTCTACTTGGGTAAAACCGTAAAGAACAAGGCAATTTTATGGGCTCAAAGCAACCTTGTACTTCCCAAGAAACTAGTAATAGCAAGACCACTTTATAAATTAATCTTGTTAATTATTAATTAAGTTATCATTATTTAATTTTATATATTAATTGGTGTCATAAATTTAATTACAAACATCATACCACCACGTGCTATTTGATGGTGTAAGCATGACATTATCAATGGTAAGCACACAAATATAAAAATATACTGTAATTAACATCAATTTATTGGCAAAATTTAAATCATTAAGCACAAAAAACCCTTGAAAAATAGAATCAAAATTTTTGAATTTATTCGTATTTGTTAGGGCGTAAGTATTATGTACTAACCCTCGCTATTAATTAATCAAAATCAACTTTATTATTTTAAAATTATTTTACTCCAATAACTAAGTAATAAAAATTTCCTCTCAACTAACACAGCACGTACCGACGTACGTCCGCGCATGTGCATGAATTTGTTGAACTGTTTCTTTATTTATTTATTTATATAAAACAAAATTATACAATTCATAAATATTTATCATCAAGATAAGATTAAGAAAAATATCATGGTTGACTCCCAACTATTTAATAAAAATTATCAGCAGGCTTTAATTTTATATCACGAAAAAATAAATAAGTAATTAAATTAAATTAGATAACCAACCAAACAATTAAAAATGACCAAGGTCGAAAATTACAATAATTACACACAATTAAAAAAAAAAGTAAATTAGTGACAAAGGATTACGTCATGGCCCAGTGGACCGTGGTCCTGACCCGACACAAGTCCTGCCAGAGGCTGACTCGTGTCTTTATTTCTTTTTTTAAATATGTTATATTTATCTGAAAACTCTTTTGTGTAATTTAGACCAAATGCAAAGGGTATTATTGGTATTGTAGTACGAGGGACAACAACTTCCACTATTGGCAATAAACCCTTTTTTTACCATAGTACAAACTCTGAATCTCAGAATACCACTTCTGACTTTGAATATTGGAAGTTAGTACAATTTAACATCATCGTCTCGTCTTGTTTTAAATATTAAGTTTATTTTATATACGAACGTTATAGATAAACAGTAAAAACAGTTGAACAATCTTTATATGTACTTTGAAGTGATTGAGAAAAATCTATGTAAAAATTAAAATATCATTTTTCTTTATTTGCATGACGAAAAATCGAATCAAATTACCGCAAGGAAGTGGTAACAAATGAATGCAAATCTTCACGTTAAAATTATAGAACAATAAAGTTCTTGTCCGAACCAAAATTCCAAAAGATTCTCCCACAACAATGTTTCAAAATCCCAGTATAAGTATTAATTTATATACTCATTCTATTTATAACAGAATCAATTTGGTTAAATAATTATTTAACAATAATATAATTCTCACAAAAAAAATTAAGTAAATATTTTTATCTTTTTATATTAAAATACAAAGTTAACACTATTTTTTTAATTTAATTACAATTGAAATACTTTATTTTTTAATTTAAAAATACATTTATAATTTTTAATTTTTTATAAAAAAAATTAAAAAGTAAACAATTTTATCAATCAAACAAAGAAAGTTGAATTATTTAAACAAGAATAGAGTATATTATTTATTGTTTAATAAATTAATAATAAAGAAAACAGAGGAATAAAGCCGACAGTAAAACCACCCCCCATTCCCAGTGGCAGCCATTGCAATTCAACCCAAACTCCAGGCCCGTTTCCGTCACCCTCACACCCCATCTCTCATTGGTTAATCATCACGGCGCATTTTAGCACACCGCCTCTCGCCACCTTCCTCCTCCGCTCTAACCCAAAAAAGCAAAAAAAAAAAAAAAAAAATTAAAAAAATTAAAAAAATGGATCACACTCAGTACAAATACCATCATTCGTTTTCATTTCCTCTCATAAATTTCGACCCCAGAAGAAAAAGGAAAAGACCCCATAAACCACAAACACACACACACACACACACACTCAGCGTGTTCTTCTCACCTTAATATAAAAGCTTCAATCTTTACCTCCTACGCTCCCGTTCTCAACAAACCCACTTCCCATTTTGCAGTATCTGAGATGGAGAATATTCTTGTCGCTGTCGTTAACTGCGAGCTGAAAGCTTGTGGGATAGTGTGAAAAGCTCTGTTTTTTTTTCTCTCTCCCCTGTTTTTTCTCTCTCTTCTTTTTTCACTTTCTCTCTCAAGAATGGGTTGCAGGAGCACGTTAGCAGGAAACCTAGATCCACAGAGAAAAAGCAGCGGCGGGTTGAGAACAAAACAAGCCGGGCGCGGGTCTTGCAGAGGGAGTTAGGCAGAGTCTCCCCTTTTTTTTTAGTTTTTTTTATTCTGAATATTTTGAGGGAAAAAAAATTGAGTGTTTCTTGATCCAAAAAGTATATTCTGGAAGCGCATTTTAGCAATGGGGTATTTGTTGAAGGAGGCTTTGAAGACTCTGTGTGGGGTTAATCAGTGGTCCTATGCCGTTTTCTGGAAATTCGGATTCCAAAACCCCAAGTGAGTTTTTGATTAAAAATCTAATCTTTTTTGTTGTTTTTGAATAATCAGGAAAAAAGAATCATGCCCTTTCAAGAAACTGTCTTTTTCTTGTAGTTTTGGTTAGAGAATTGTTTGCCCTTTGATCCCTAATCTAAGTTACATCGACTCGTGTACCTGTGTCGGGTAGGGATACGTATCCGAGAGTGTCGGGTACTTGAAAATTATTAACTTGATTGTCGGTTTTATGATTGATTTTTGAGCTGTTATAGTTTTCTTGGATTTGGATGTCTTTTTTTTTTTCTTCTGGGCTTTATGATCTGATTAGTGGTGACTTTCATTTTCTTCAAGTTTGGATTTTTCTGCGATTTTTAATGTTAATTTCTCATGCTAATCCACAAGATTAAAAAATGTCGATGTTGTTTCGTTTACAGGCTTTTGATATGGGAAGATTGTTACTATGAAACTGCATCGTGTTCACAGAATCCGGAGAGCTCTTTTCATGATTACGACGGTTCGTGGGTTTCAGCCGAGGCTCGTAAGCTACAGTCAGGGAACAAGGTTCATTTGCTCGTAAACAAGATGATGATGGACAATCAAGTTAATATTGTCGGAGAAGGGTAATATAAACAATTTACTGTAAATCTCATTAATCTTAATTCACCGGAAACCATCATAAGTTGCTTATCTGATCTTTCCTTTCCCCTCCCAGACTAGTTGGGAGAGTTGCATTTACCGGAAACCATCAGTGGATTCAAGCTGATAGTTATTACAGAGAAGCTCATCCACCAGAGGTATACATAATAGTTAGGAGTAACCTTTTTTCGACTCGACAAATGGAAATTGTTTTTAGAGTTTTCGAATCCCATCTTTTGATCTTGATTTTGCTTCTTTTCTCCATTGCCTGTCTTATAGCTTCAAAAAGAGGTGATGCTTCAATTCTCAGCTGGCATGCAGGTACGAATTATAAACGATTTTTACGTGAAGTTATTATTTTTATCATCAAGATCTCTAACCGATTCTTTCTTTTCAATCCGATCAGACCGTTGTTGTTATCCCCGTCCTGCCTCATGGTGTTGTTCAATTCGGTTCATCCTCAACTGTAAGTCTTTTCTCGTTTTTTTTGTTTGGGTCGTTCGTATAGTTTTCCCAAATTTAGTTAAATATATAATCTTTACCATCTCTCAGATGATGGAGAACATGGGATTTGTGAACGATGCGTCTTCGTTATTACATCAGCTCTTATATCTAACCGAATTACCCAAACAAGACTGCCCTCCAAACGCACCTCAATCCTCGTTCGACACTTTCAACTTCGCTGGAAACTCGGCCCTCTCTTCTAAGGTCGGCAGCCAAACCACATCTGTTTCATTGATCCAAACCTGCCCGCCTTCGAAACTAGACTTTTCCTCCAACAATGTGTCGGCAAAAGCCGTTGTTATCCCCTCAAACTCGGAAATGTGGTCTGACCGAAACATATTCTCCCCCAAGAACCCAACTCACAACGAGCTTAAAAATGCAATCTTTCCTAAGACAGAGGCTTCTGGATCCGATTTCACTACTAATTCCATGTTCGCAGCCTGTAAGAAAGAGATAGAGCACGATACGCCTCCTCTTTCGTCCGGTGACGACCTGTTTGATATTTTGGGAGCCGATTTCAAGAACAAACTATTCAGTAACACCTGGCGAGGCAGTGAACAGGATCGAAAGGCGGATGCTTGGGTCGCGAATAATAACGGCAATTCAGAAAGCGGAATCTTCTCCTCAGCTAATTCCGAACATCTCTTGGAGGCTGTGGTCTCGAAAGTTAGCCCTTCTTCCTCCAAACGCAGCCTTAATGACATCAGCGCCGCCAGTAGCTTGTCGGCACCGAGCTCCTTGTTCCCGTACGGAGACTTATTCGGAGTAGCTAAGGCTTGTGGGCCCTCAAAGGAAGAGTCGGGAACTTCTTATTCGCAAGGGAGTTCGATCTATGGGTCCCAGATAAGTTCATGGATCGGTAATAAGGATCAGAAGGGGAAACAGAACAGCGGCAGCGTGTCTACTGGATATTCTAAGAAACCAGACGAAAACGGAAAAACGAATCGCAAGAGGCTGAAGCCTGGGGAGAACCCGAGACCAAGGCCGAAAGATCGGCAGATGATCCAAGATCGAGTCAAGGAGTTGAGGGAGATTGTGCCGAACAGCGGAAAGGTGACATTTTTATGAATCGATAAATATAAAAATTTAATCTTTTAAGGTTGTGTTTGCTTACATGTTATTTTTTCAACAGTGTAGCATCGATGCTCTACTCGAACGCACAATCAAGCATATGCTTTTCTTGCAAAGCGTGACGAAGCATGCTGACAAGCTTAAGCAAACCGGAGAGTCGAAGGTGCTGAATATTTTCTTGTTTTTTTTTTTTAATTTATTCTAATCGATGCTACATATATCGACAATCCTGTTTATCGTACTAATCGAAAAAAAATGCTTTCAGATTATTAGCAAGGACGGGGGCTTGCTTTTGAAAGACAACTTCGAAGGAGGAGCCACGTGGGCTTATGAAGTCGGCTCACAATCTATGGTGTGTCCGATCATTGTCGAGGATCTAAACCAGCCACGCCAAATGCTTGTAGAGGTTCGTTGAATCCAAAGACTCAAACTTTTCGATCAAAAACACTCATTCCCTTCTTAATTCATCGGTTTTACTATTGTTTTTGCTACAGATGCTCTGTGAAGAAAGAGGTTTGTTCTTAGAAATAGCCGACGTAATTAGAGGACTAGGGTTAACCATTTTGAAGGGAGTTATGGAGACTCGGGATAACAAGATCTGGGCTTGCTTCGCGGTCGAGGTAATTAATACGTCGTAAAAAACATCGCACGATTTTAGGGCACGTGTTATCATTTCAAATAACACCTTTTAATTAATTTCTGTAAAAACAGGCTAATCGGGACGTCACGAGAATGGAGATATTCCTCTCGCTGGTTCGACTCTTGGAGCAAACCGCGAAAAACATTGCTCCAAGACCCAATGCCGAAAGCTTGCCATGTCAGCAGTTTCACCAAGTTGCACCAAGTTCCGGTTAGATCCATCTGAATTGCGTTCGGTTCTGATGTGTTGAGAGCGAGCAGTGAAAAAAAATCGAAAAAGCTCGCCATGACTAACACGTCCCCTCATTTAGGAAAAAAAAACTCTTATGTTTGCGTCGAGTTCTTGTGGCAGCTGAAGTTCTCTTAGTTACGACATTAGTTTACACTAGTCCGGATAGCAAAGATCGATTAATGCTAGGGGGTTTCGTCTTCTATCTGGAGTGGTTTTTAATTTTTATCGGTGTAATAATATGTATATTAAGCGGCATCGGGGTTGTTGCGTTGTACGATGATTACCGAGGGCGGCTCGTGTTTTTCGATCATGTCGTTTTGTGTTAGAAGTTAGAACTTTGAGTTTTCGGGTTTTTTGTGCACATTTTGATGCAGCAGTTTAAGTTAACTCAGAGGAGTTTGTTGATATCTGTTTTTTAATATATTACAAATAAGGCCCCAACTTTTCAGAAATTTGCGAAAGTAGTCACTTTTTTATGGGTTGTTTTTTACTATTTTAAAAAGTATATGCACGTAAATGTAAAAAAAAAAAAAAAAAAAAAAAAGAGATATTGAAATCACCTGGTTGACCTGACCACTATCACATTGCAGCTGTAAACTCAATTGACAACAATGGAATCTTTTTCCAGAAAAAGCCTCCATGAAGATGACGTCAGAATCGCGTCAGGGAGGGCATTATCGTCAATTCGCACCGTAGTCCTAGAAATTAGACTGCGAGTTACGTTAATCAACGTAACAGAAACTGCTAGTTGCTCACCACAGCTGTACCTGTGGTATTAGTACGGTGGGTACTATAATCAATAAATATGTATATTCATTTTTTTTTTTAAATATACAGTACTATATGTTTACATACAAAAAAAATTAAATTTTGGTTTTTTCTATAAAAAATACTAGTAAACAGTTAAAATATAATTTTAATTTAAAAAAAAAAATAACTGCAATAAAAATTTAAAATTTAAAAATACGTGAATAAATTTTCGTGTCTGTGACTCAGATGGTCGATTTATTCCTTCAGGGGTAGAATAGTTAGCAATTTTAAGGCAAATTCAAAAACAAACGTTGCTTGATTTTCAAAGAAACCATCTTTAACAAATCTGCATTACATACGCAAGCACCCAAATCCAAATCCAGGTGATGCATATATATATATGATAATAATAATAATCATTCGCAATGATTATTACACGTCATCATCATTTACTACCACTAATGACAAAATCCCATCCTCTGTAAGTATCTCCCCTGTCACAATAAATATGATTAATGCAGAAAAAAAGTAAAAAAAAAGAAGAAGAAAGTAAATGTCCTAAAAAATGTTTGGCTCATGAAAGTACCAGTATATGGGCAGTACTAAAACTGGGAATATTCTCCTGCAAAGTGTATACACTCTCAAGGTCTTTTATGTCATTACATTTACATGATGTTTTGCTGGAAAAATATTAATGACGTCACACAGTATCACTTCACCTTAAACGGCGCCGTCAAGGTCCAACTAGGCATATATACATACATATATATAAATATAAATGTACATGTATATACAGTGTCAAGTCAAATTAATTACTAATGAGAAAAATGGCTGCATGAAGCAATCATTCGCCACACTAATTTCTCGCTATAAATCCTCACCCCCTTCACCTTCACATTCTGCATCTCAATACAATATATCCTTTGGAGAAAAACAGAGGAGTTTCAGAAATAATTTAACCACAGATAAGGGACTAAATGGCAATTACTAAAACTTGTGGGGTTCTCTGCATGCTTCTGCTACTAACTATTTTGCCCCAAGATAATTTTGCTGGTAAGCAAGCCCCTTCCATTCTCTTCCAACACACACACACACGCGTGTGTGTGTGTATACATATATTTGCATGTATATATATATTCAGAAATGGTATATGTTGATGTTATTGCAGATAGCAGCAGCAGGGGAGCCTCACATGGACTTGTGAAAAACAGAAAGGTTTCACATTTATTCATGAACCTAGTGTGTGTGTGTGTGTGTGTGTGTGTGATTATATTATACTTCTATGATTTTCATGGTTTTACTGTGAGCAGCTGTTCTTGGAGCTGAAGAAGATGGCTTTGAAGAATGGGCTGCATAAACTCGTTACCAACGAGACAACCGAGGATTGGGAACTCAGGCGCGTCCCGGCTGGGCCCGACCCGTTGCACCACAACGGGCAGGACCCGAACAAGCCTCGATCCCCCTGAAGTTCTACCTGCTGCATTTGCTCTAGTTTTCTTGATATGGAAATCAAAATAGTACTATGATATACTCTGCAGACTATATATATATAGGTAATAAGTTCATCGATCAATCGCCTCAGAAAATGGCGTGTTTTGTAATCCTATGCAAATCGGAACTTATGTATTAATCATCCTCAAGAAATGACTAAACTCAATTGCATGATTATTCTGGAAAGATAATACCTTCTGAGGCATCATACTTCAACTCACGCGACAAATGCTCGAGCATCGTGTAAATACTCTCGACGTCTCGATGAAATTTATCTCCAGCGACGAATTCATGAACGGCCCCGTTAACCTCAACCGAGCTGATTCCAGGTCGCTTTCTCACTCCAAGACCCTTCATTCTCTTCCTCACATCGCCAGCCCCTTTCCAGCTCCCATTGGCTGCGTAAATGTTCGAAAGCAGCACGTGATTAAAATCTCCAGTAGGGTCCAAATCGTAAATATACTCCATCAGCCTCTCTGCCAAGTCGACATCTTTACAGTCTCTGCACGCTGCCAGGATCGAACCAATCACGACCTCGTTCGGCTTCATGGGCATTTCGTCGAGCATCTGGAGTGCTTCCTTCATTCTCCCGGCTCGGCTGTAGAGATCCACCATGCACCCGTAGTGTTCGATCCTCGGGGAGATTTTAGAGATCTTCACCATGGATTCGAACAGTTTAACCCCTTCCTCCACTAAGCCGGCATGGCTGCACGCGTTGAGAGCTCCCGTGAAGCTCACTCCGTCAGGAGTAAACCCGTCATTTCGCATCGAGCGGAAAAAACGCAAAGCTTCCTCGGCTCGTGCGTTGTACGCCAACCCAACTATTATCGAGTTCCACGAGACTAAGTTTCGGCTAGGCATTTCGTCAAACATTTGGCAAGCTAAGTCGACACAACCACATTTACAGTACATGTCGATTAACGAGTTGTTCACTCGTGTATTGTCCCTGAAATCATGCATCAACACGAATCGGTGAAGCCAGAGGCCTAAGCCGAGTACCCCCAAATTAGCTACGGCAGATAGGATCGATACAATCGTCACGAAATCGGGAGGCATTCCGAACAGCTGCATCTCCTGAAACCACACCAACGCTTCTTCATACATTCCCTTCTTCACAAACCCATCGATCAACACAGTCCAGGACACGGCGTCTCTCTCGGGCATTTCGTCGAACAGGTTGAGTGCCTCCTGAAACTCGCCGTTTCTCATGTACCCATTGATTATGGTGTTCCAGGTAACCTTATTCTTCACACCCATGTGATCGAAACTCAATCGGGCCGAGCCCATCCGGCCGATCTTCGAATACATGTCGATCACAGAAGTCCCCACCATCACGTCGCTCGCGTCGACGCCGAATTTTCGCGCGAGCCCGTGAAGGGAGGGCCCGATCAACGAGCCCTGGGAGGGGGAACGGGCCGAGCCGGAGAAGAGGGTGACGAAGGTTATGTGGTTGGGCTCGACGCCGGATGCGCGCATGCGGGTGAATTCTAGAAGCGCTTTCGATAAACGGCCGTTTTTGCAGTGGTGGGCTATGGACGAAGTCCACGACGCGGTGGTGGCTTCGAGAGGAGGTTCCGGGCGGCGGCGGTGGGGGTCTCGGCGCGGCGGCGAAGAAGGTTGCTGGACCGTAAATGAGGCCGCGGGAAGACTCATTGTCATTTCTTCCGATTGTGATTGTGTCAGTATTATTATTTGGGCGAATTTATTTATTATTTAAAAACAACTTAATTTTGATAATAAAAACTGTTAATGTTACAAATTACCCGACCCGTACCCGAGATTGCTCGACTATAATATTGATATTATACGACCCCTGAATACTCTGTGTTCTTGTCACTACTCTGTCGAGGCTCGGGGGCTTCTTCGACTTTTCATCGGGGGTCTTGAATTTCGACAACGAGGCGAGCTCGTGTATAGATTCTGCTATCTTCTCGGTGCAGGAGACGATGTCGACTAGCAACGAGGCCACCGTGACAGCTGGCAGTATGTCAATAAGGTCCGTCTCGGGCCAAATTCCTGTTTTGAGCGATGTTGTCAGTTTCGAGGCTGAATCCTGAGCTTTCAAGATGTGGATATCGGCTGTCGACGAACGAGTCATTGTCAGAATTCCGACAGCTAGTTCGCTCAGGGCGAGGCTGCATTCCATGCTCATCTTCGTGCATGGTTCTTGGATCTTTGCTCGAAGTTCAAGTGGTGTCTGAAAACATATCAGAACTTGATCTATTATGCTCAGATTTCAACTCATAGTATTTGCTCGATTTTTAGAGGTCCAATATAGTAATTTACCTGCTCATCTGATTTGAGATAGCTGTTCAGTGTGTCGATCTTGTATGCACATTCTCTCGTTAAGGATCCGATCTTTAGGTACTGATTCCACGGGTGACGGAACCTAAATTTACCGTGCCTCGGCTCCCATCTCGCGAAATTTACCTAATTAGGATAAACTTGAGAGGGTACTTTTTGTAAGTAAAACGTATTTCAAGATTCGATTTCTCACCAGGATATCTTCAATGGCCTTCGAGTTAAGAACAGTTTTGTAGTCATCCATCGATGCTTGGTCCGGGTTTTCATCATTCGGTATCTGGAAGTATTCTCGTCCGAAAACTGAGATAATCGAAATCATACTCTTCAGTAACATGGAAAAAAGACCAAAGATTCCATTTTTAAATACGATGTACCTTCCAAGAACATGCCGATCTTTTCGATGTTAGCAGCTGTGAGTTTGTGAAGATCTGCACCTGCCCAAACCGGACATACGAGTATGCAAATGAGTACTGTTGGTCTGTTGCCAACCCACCGATGAGGATCGTGGACAATCTCCTGCGTGCCATATCCAAGACTTCGTCATTCCGATAGCCCGACACTGATATCAACGAGAACGTGAGGATGAATATGAGAAGCCCGTAGTCATATCTCGCTTTCAGCTTCGGAAAAAATCTCATAAATGTCACCAAGGTAGCTGAAACACAGACAAACAAAGTACATTTAAATTACGATTCACAGAAAAAAAAGAAAGTACAGTTGTTCATACCTATCAAGAAAACAGATAGCCCGAGCATAATACAATCGATTTTTTCTCCTGTGAAGCTTGCGATTCGATGAGCCGCAACGCCTACAGCACCACCTAATAACGTTGCAATCCCTCTGTTCACCCCTTTTCCAAGTGTTGCCCCTGCATCACAGATCGAATACATTTGTAATTACATAAATTTACCGAATGAAATTACACAAAAAGGATGAGCTTACCGACAGAGAATTCGATGACGGCAACCACTGTCATGACAGCCCACATTGCGCTAACACCGAAACCTTGGTACAAGAAGTCGAAGTAGTAGAGCAAAGACACCGCAGTTATGGCTGACCCAACTTTGACCGAGTGAACGAGCCTTCTCGGATCCTCCTGCCCGAGTTTCTTGGCTGACTTTGCAGCATGGATCACAGCATTCACCGCCCCATCCAAACACCCCTTAAGCCAACAGTGCACGCGCTTCAAAACAGTAACATTTTCTTGGTTCGACTCTGAAGCCATTCTTCACAACAGCTTCTGTGCACTCAAAGAAGAACCTTCAAGATTTACTTTTGCTGATCATATCGGGTTTATAAATTGTGTAGCACATGGGTAGCTGTTAGAATGGGCCAAGGCACTCGAAACGAGTCCACTACTCCGACCCTACTAATGTTCATCTCTATTAACACGCGCGAGTAGAGACCTCATTCTCTTGAGGGAAATCGATTTTGAGTCGGATTTCGCCCCACATTGTGGATGGAGTTTGAGCAAGAGTCGACAGTGTACACTTGAGCAGGAAGCACCGACACCTTGATAAAAGATGCCTGCACCCTGCACCAAATTTTGAAGTGATGGTCCCGGAGAAGGAAACGAGTGGATTGAGAGTGGTGGGTCCCAAGATATATATTGGGTGGGGATGAGAGATTATTAGCAACGGCAGATAGAACTGATACCTTCCCTTCTTCAGAAAGCCATCGATCGACACACTCCGAGAGACAGAGTCTCTCTCGGGCATTTCGTCGAACACTTTAACGGCCCTCCCGAAACTCGCCATTCCTCGTGCTCTGTGTATTTCAATTTTGTGTGCTATGCAGAAAACAGAGAAGAAAACAGAATTGTAAATTTCAATATTGTTACAGTTAAGTCCCTCAACCTTTCAAATTTATTAAGAAGAACCCCAAAAGTAAAATTTACAATTGCAGCCCTTGATTTTGTCCGTCTCTCCCTCGATTATGCACGTAGATCGAAACACCTGATTGACAATATCGATTACATGAATCGCGATTATGCACGTAGATCGAAACACCTGATTGACAATATCGATTACATGAATCGACAATATCTAATAATGTGTAGTCTCTAGCTAAATAATTTGTTGGTTTGATTATAGCTTATGTTTATTCATATGAATTGTTCGGTTGTTTTATCGACACATGCTTATTTTCTTTAGGGTCTCTACAAAAACCCGACCAAATAAGTTTTGGAGCCTAAGAGATTCGACTGGTATCGAGTTGCTGGTGTTTGATGAGTTTTCGATGACGATCGTGTCAGCTGCTCCGTTTAAGTTCGATCGGAAGGTTTGCGACGAGTCAACGACCTTTGTTTGAAGTTTGATAGGGAAATTCGCGTCTAAATTCCTTTTCTTAAAAAGCAATACGAACAAACAAGAACGAAAATTACGGAAATTAAATGACACAGAGATTATAGTGGTTCACCCGTTAATGAGGGTTACGTTCACTTCTTGCCGCTGCAATAATTCACTAGATCGATTATAGAACTCGATTACACACGCTTGTAAAGCTATAAATCCGACTGTAGACTTTCTGAAGGTGTTAACTCTATTTTACATGCACAGGATTTCTTAAATAGGGGAAGGAAAAACGGAACAGAGAAGAAAAATCTGAAAAAGTCCCCGCTTGTCGGCCGACGACATAATCCTGTCGGCCGACACCATATTGGCGACCGCAAATACCATTTCGGCGCCCGCCGAAAGGCCTCCAAATCGTGCAGTCCGTCTGAGCTCGTTTCCTTGGTTTCGGTGCCCTCCGAAACTTGTTCCGCGATCGCCGGAATCCTTCCGGCGACCGCCGTTTCTCCCGTTTGTCGTTTCCTCGTCTTCTCGGTGTGAATCGACCTTCACACTCAACCCATGTTTCTTATAATGTTTTGCTATGTTTATGTTGTTTGCTGCTTTTTCTTTCACTTTGCTTTCTGTTAATTACAAACTACCCCTTTGATTTTGACCTAATTACTAAATTGCCCTTGATACTTTACTTTTCTCTTGCATTTTTATTTTACCCCAAGCATAGTGGGTGGCTTTCGGTTCGGTTTCGGATAACCGAACAAAATTTCCGGTTAACCGGTACCGAAAATGCAGGAAAATGAAAACCGGACACCGAAAACGGGAAAATGACAAAATAGAATAATTAAATTACTAATGTCTAATTAGTTTGTTTTCCACACCGAAATCGGGAAATGACAAAAGAGAACAATTAATTACTAATTATATAAATCCCTTGCGAATACACAAACTCTCATAGTGCTCTGTTTAAAAAAGAAAAAAGAAAAAAGAAAAAAATGGGTTTCTTCCCGACTCCAAAAGAACTCTTCTGGTGGATCGTCAAACTCGCACTCGAGACATGGGTTGTCGTCCCCCTCCTCGGTGCCGCCAAAGAAGCCTTCCTCAGGTGGGCGTTCTCCACTCCGGCCACCTCCCACTTCGCCGACCGCCCGATCGGCTTCGCCCACTGGCGGCTTCTTCTCCACCGCATTTACGCCTCCCACTTCTTCTCAACCCGCCGCCTTCACTGCGCCGTCCGGGCCGAGCTGACTGGCTCTGTTAAACTGCGGGACGAAGTTCCCTGCCAGGGCCGTCGTCCCGAGGCCCTGCTATGCTTGAGCCTATGTTGAATGTTTATTGTAATAATCAATTTAAGCTATTTCATTTATCTTCTAGAATGTTTAGTGTAAATTTTTGTATGGATTTCAAAGAATCTGTTACTTCATCATCCGCCTCCGCCGCCTACCCGCCATGTAACAAAGTAAATTTAAAAATAAGGAATTTTGTATATAACTATTATATTAATTATAGTATTAAAATGTAGTAAATTGTAAAAATAAATTTATTTGTGCAATTTACTGCATTTTTATATAATAATATAAAATATAATTAAAAATTAAATTATTTAATTGATATTAAAAATAAAATAAATTAGGATATTACAATTTTTTTTTATTATGTTTGAAATTTTAAATTGAAATGAATAATTATTAAAAAATTTAATTTCAAAAGTTATGGAGTTAAATTGTAAATTTGTTAAGATATTATTTATTTATAAAAAGATATATTTAAGAAAAGAGGTATATTGGTTTTACAAATTATCTACACCACTCCGTGTTTTTTTGTTTAAAAATAAGGATTTTATATTTTTAATTTTGTAAAGAAATAAGGTACTAAAATGTTTTTAATTATAGTGAAGAGTAATTTTTTAATTGTAAAAAGACAATAATACCCTTATGATAAAAACTTAACAATTATAATTAATAAATTAATTTATATTAACAATTATAAAGTAGTTTTAATCATTTAAATTAAAATTTATAAAATTAATATTTATTTTGAAAACTAAGATTACCAATAAAATTAAAATTTAATATTCAATCTGTACATATATAATTTCAGGATCCACTAATGCCACGTGGACCAAAATCAATAATAATGTTTTGTTCACACTATATATTATAAATAAAAAAAACTATAAATTCTAAATATTAATATTATTAAACATATTTAAATTATATATAAATTCTAAATAGTAATTTGAAATTATATATTTTTGGTAATAATAATTAATTATCATCTTAAATACATAGATATAAATTATAAATAGTAATTTAAAATTATATATTTTTGGTAATAATAATTAATTATCATAACTTTTCTCAAAATTCTTTTTTATTCCATTAATATTAATTTAATTTCAATTAATCGTATCTTATAAAATCGATCTTCTCTTATTCTCTAATTCACCGGAGTTAAAACAATTCATCAAACTTTTTAGGTATATTATTTTTTCTTCCTATAGTCTGGTTTCGTATGTCCTTTTTTTTATTTTTCTGAACATTGAATCGATTTACATGTATACGTTATTCTATTTATTCATTTTTTTTCCTCAATTTTTTTTAATTTTATATATTAATTATGATTTTTTCGCAGATTTCAAAATCAAATTGTGATGTATTAATTATGTTCGACTGAATTTTTTTTTAATTTTTAGTTTATCCTTAATTCAATTCTGTAAAATTTGTTTTGCACGTTAACGTACATTATATTAATATAATTACATTTATGTTATCTCATGTTCACCAAGTAAATTCAATTTTTTTTATATTTTTATTTATTTTTCATCTTTATCATTTTTATTTTCCATTTGTTTTGATTTTTCCCCCACCGATTTTCGGTATTTGTTGGATGCGTTTGACACTCGAGAAATGCAAAAACTCCTCTCCAATCATACCAGAAGCTCCTCAATCGGGTATGATGTAAATCGAGGGATGTGCCCGAGTAGCAGACACATGTGAGAGAGAGCCAATAGGTCTAATCCCAGGACTAACTTCATAGAGATTCGAACTCTGCGTCGTTGGGGAATTACACCAACATCACCCACAAACCTTACCACTCGTCTATGCCCCCAAAAGCTTAGATAATAAAAATTATATCAAACAGGCGTAATCATTGAAAATAATAAAATTTTCATAATTGAGATAAAATAATTTGTTAGTCCATTAATAAATTTTTGGCGAAATACGAGATTAAATAAAATTTTAGATTATTTCAATCTTAAATAAATCACGTGTATCGCAGTAGTACTAGTTTTTTTAAAACAAAAAAAGAGTTCCGTAATTTTTATTTTTTTAATTTGATAATTTAAAACAAAATGCGTTATTTTTTTATTTGAGAATTTAATATGCAGTTTTTTTTGACATAGGTTTATGATTGCATGTAATTTTTTTTAATTTGATAATTTAATATTTATTTTAAAACAAAAAGTGTAATTTTGTTTTTTAATTTAAGAATTTAATATTCAATTTTTTTAACATTTGAATGGTGAGGATTGCATATTCGGTTTTTTAAAACAATAAAGGAGTTGTGTGATTCTTGTTTTTTAATTTAATAATTTAAAATAAAAAGGGTAATTTTGATATGCATGCCCTAAATTATAATTAAGATAAATTAAGTTCTTGAATTATAAACTAACAATACTAATTACCCCTTATCCAAATTGTTCCTTATAAAAATAGTATTAAAAAAGTGGTATTATAAAAATATTTTGAGCTGTTTAATTAATTAATTAATTAATTAATTAGCTTCTACTAACTAGCTTGAATATTGAATAACGGCCATCTCTTATTCTATTCGGATTTTGGTACATTCTTTATTCTTTCTCGTGAATATTTACCCTTATCCAAATTGTTCCTTATAAAAATAGTATTAAAAAATTGGTATTATAAAAATATTTTGAGCTGTTTAATTAATTAATTAATTAATTAATTAATTAGCTTCTACTAACTAGCTTGAATATTGAATAACGGCCATATCTTATTCTATTCGGATTTTGGTACATTCTTTATTCTTTCTCGTGAATATTTACTAAATTTGTGTGTGAGACTCTGCGAGGACTGTTTGTATTTACCAATTTGCCATCGCGAGTGTGTTTATTTTAAATCAATCAATTAAGAATAACTAATTTGATATCAAAGCCTAACATAGAGAATGAATTTGTGTGTCATGAGACTCTGCGAGACCGTTTGTATTTACCAATTTGCCATCGCAAGTGTGTTTATTTTAAATCAATCAAGAATTACTAATTTGATATCAAAGCTTTAACATACGATTCTGTATGTGATTTTTTCAATGGCGTTATTTATGGTGTCAAATTATGACGAGAATTGAAGGAAAATGCTACATTAACACCAGGTGTAGAGAGGGCTCTCTACACCACCAATCAAATTTTGACACGTAACATTATTGATTAAAGTATTTATTATTATTTTTTTTACAAATCTATACATTTGGTAATACAAATCAAATAAAAATTTATTTAATTTTCTTCCATTATTAAATTTAGTATGAATATTTTAGTTACTATAAATTTTAAAGTAAATTAATTAATTTAATTCATTGAATTAATTTTAAATTAAATTAAATTTATTATTTAGTTTGCTAATAAAATTAATGAAGCAAGTACTTATATTCAATTTATAAATTAAAATTTTACATTAAATTAAAAAAAAATTAGAATAGTAAATTTTTTTTAAGTATAATAAATTTTAATAATTGAAAATACTGCAACTATATTGTAAGTAATAATTATTTTATTTATGATTAATTTCTTAAAATTACATTTAAAGAAATAATTATTTTAAATATAATAAATTTTACAATATAAATGTTGTACAAAAAACATTAATAAAAAAAATATACTCAGTATACATATTTTAATAAATATGGACAATTACACACACCCGAATTTTTCGAGTACCGTACCCTAATAAGCAAACAAAACCATCTCATAACCCGACTCTCTTTAGTAAATCGGGTACCCAATACCTGCGCCGGGTAAACAGGCACGGTAATCGAGTACCCAAAATTACCCTAAAATTTTAATTTTCAAATAAATCAATAATAATATTTAAATTCAATAATTTATTTTTATCAACCAACAATAAAAAATTATCAATCAAAATTTAAAATTCCAATAAAAAACAATTACAAAATTAAAAACAATAAAAAATATCATTTATTATATATGTAATATTTTAGATTTTTAATTAATATATTAATATATTTATTGTTTTAATTTAAATAATTAATCGGGTATTTCGGGTATACCCGAACGGGTAATCGGGTACTTTAATACTCAATATTTTTTAAAATGAAATTTATAACCCGATCCTTTACCCAAATTTATTGGGTACGGGTACCCAAAAATCCAAACGGGTGCGGGTATTTCGTTACAAACCCGAATACCCGAACCCGAATAGTCACCATAATCTCAACAAAGTGAATTGATATTTTAGTTGGATTATACAAGTATTATAATTTGATTTATTTGTTTTTATATAAAAATTTAAAATCCTAATATATAGCTTAAATAATTTTAACATTAATTATGTGTATATATATAATAAATAAGTAAAAATTAGAAAACACTTTTGATTTTAATATTTTTTTCAAATATTAAAAACTTGTGTATAGTAAATAATAAGAAAATTGGAAAAACTCTATGTTGTTAAACTAGTTTTTTAAAATAAAAAAAAATATCAGAAATCAATTTATTATATAAATAAAATTCTTTTTACTAATCTAATTAATAAATATAGTTAAGTTCTTAATTTTTAATTAATTATTTTAATTTAAATTACAATTTTAAATAATCAATTGAATTGAATTGATGTGTAGGAACTTCATTAATTAAATTTGCTTATTTATCAAATTGAATGAAGTATTTCCTGCAGCTGAACACAGGCATTGTGTAAGGCACCTCATCAATAATTTTGCACTAGCTTGCTTCAGGGGAGAGAAGTATCAAGATGCCCTATGGGAAGCTGCCAGAGCCTCAACCCTTGGAACATTCAAGGAGAAGATGAAAAAGATGGAGAAAATAAAACCTAACCCAATTAAATGGTTTGATGACAAAGATCCAAGACACTGGTCAAAGTCTCATTTTAGCACCAATTCCAAGTGTGATATGCTGTTGAATAATGTATGTGAGAGTTTTTATGCTACAATCCTTGATGCTAAAGAGAAGCCCATCATTACTATGTTGGAGTGGTTGAGACAGTGGCTGATGGAGAGGTTTCAACAGAACAGAGATAAGGCCAATTTGGTTTGGAAGGGCAGGTTACCACCTAAAATTCAAATTGTGTTGAAGAAACAGTTGGACAGGATTGGTGATTGCATTCCAATGAAATCCAGTAATAGGTACTATCAAGTTCAGACATCTGATGCAAGCTTATATGTTGTTGACTTGGAGCAGTGGACTTGCAGCTGCAGAATGTGGCAATTGAGTGGAGTACCTTGCAACCATGCCATATCTGCCATATATCATCAGAGAGGTGATCCAGAGCTCTATGTTGATCCATGCTACAGTTTGGATACATATAGAAGAGTATATGAGGCTGCCTTACTACCCATTGTTGGGCAAGTGGATTGGGCTGGGACAATGTACATCCCTCCATTGCCACCTACATTTGGAAGAGTTGTTGGTATGCCAAAGAAGAACAGAAAGATTGATCCCCAAGAGAAGTTGATGAAGAAAGCTATTAAAATGAAAAGACAGCAGAAAACATTGAAGTGTAGACACTGTGGAGGACTTGGCCACAACAGTAGGAAATGCAAATCCCCACCAATTGTACCTCCAACAGAAGAAGCCCCACCAACTGAAGCTCCAACAGAAGAAGCCATACCCACTGAAGCTCCAACAGATGAAGTTCCAATGGCTGCAGATCCAATTGTTGTACTCACTGAGGATCCAATTCATGAACCTGTACTAAATGATGTTGCAATGGTTGAGGACTCAATAGTCACAGTTAACAAAATGATCCCAGTAATATTTTAAACTTAACAGGATGCACTACACTATGATATCATTCTCATGTTCTTTTCTGTGAGAGGGAGGGGGAGAGGAAAGAAGGAGCAACCTGCTAGAGGCATTTGAAAAGGAAAGGGCAAGATGTACATTGAAGGCACTGGGAGCAACCTTCATACATCTCAGGTAATTAAATCATGTATTTCAAACTTGTGGCTTCATTGTAGTTCAAATGACTAATTTCAAAAAATTGTTTTCATTGTAGCCCATAAGTAGAGGCCTTTTGGATGAGGATGACACAGAGTTTGAGGCACTATTGAGTCAAGCTAACAACAATGGGATGATTCCAGGACCTACCCCATGGGAGCAACTTAAGATGAACTCCACAATTCCAGAACAAGTGCTCATAGGTAGAGAATCAGTTGGAGGCTCCAGGGCAATGTTCAGTACCATGACCAGGGCTGCATCATCAAAGAATAAGTTCAAAATGGCTGGCAGCTCTAGTGGATGTTAGAAGTGGTTGGTTATGGTTTAAAGTAGATGATGGTGAAGTGTTTTTTGGTACATTGTTGATGGTTTAATGTAGATGATGCTGGTTTGTCTTTTGGTACATTGTAGACAGTTTGTTATGTCTCATTTTGTTCACTTGGTTAGGTTTTGTGTATTGGTACATTGCAGACAGTTGTTATGTCTCTTTTGGTTAATATCTCATTTGGTTAGGTTATGTCTCATTTGGTACATTGCACTAAGATTTTATGCACTATTTTGGTTGAATCACAGATTGTTATGCTCTATTAGATACATGTGATTCAATTATGCTTGAATTGTAGTGATTTAATAATCATTCATTCCAACAGATTCATTACAATGTCACCAAAACAATTCAACCAAAACACAAACTGAAAACAACATTACAGATCAGAAGCAACACATACACTTCAATTAAGCAACAACACAAGGACTATGATTACAAGCATCATAATGATGAACATGAAAACAGCCAAGAATCTCATAAACATTTCCACACCCGCATTGCACTTCAATAGATTTTTCAGCTCCGTCTTCAAATTCATCTCTGCAGCTTTGTATTCCCAACCGACCGACTGCACTTCTTCCTCATTCTTAGGATGTCACCATGCTTGGAATCTGTGCTCATTACAGAAGTAATAGAGCTTCTCATAGTTGGGGGTGCTCGAAAAACAACACGGATCTGAAGCTTCCTCTCGCAATGCACACAAAATTTATCCTCGTACCTGAGGTAGCTAGGGCGACCAAAACCTTCGAATTTGTTTGAATTCGTCGACATTGTCGAAAAATTTGGGAAAATCGAACACTACAAAAAAACCGGGGATTCCCTACGGCAATTTTCCCGTAGGGATTCCCTACGGCATTCCCTACGGGAATCCTATTCAGAGTTCCCCTACGGCATTCCCTACGGCCTCAGCCGTAGGGGTGACTCCCGTAGGGGATTCCCGTAGGGAACTGCGCGCGAATGCGCGCGCATAACTTCCCTCCATTGTCCCTACGGCACAGCCCGTAGGGGAATAATAAATCCCCTACGGGAATTTTCCCCGTAGGGGTCCCCTACGGCTATTTTCCGTAGGGGAGAATTTAAAAATATTCCCTACGGCATTTGCCGTAGGGGAATTGTTTTTTTTTTTAAATATTCATTTATATAATAATAAATAAATTAAATATTATTATAAAATTATGCTAAATTATTTCAAATGTTTTTTTAAACTACTATTTCACTAAATAATAAATTACAATTAATTTTTTTTTAACTTTACGCAATTATATCAATTATAATTTTATAAAAATAATTAATTACAAAAATTATACAATTACGCAAGCAATTTTATAAAAATAATCAATTACAAAAATTTCAGAATTTAATATATTTAAATGGTGTTTAATTTAAAATTAGCTTTTGTTAAACCACTATTTATATTTATAATTTGATATATATATATATATATATATATATTGTATTTTATCTTATTATCTTTTAAAAATTGTATATATAACTTAGATAGCTCAGCGGTTATCTTCCTCCTCTTCACCCTTGAGGTCCAAGGTTCAAACCCTGGGCTATGCAATACACATTATTAATTAATACGAAGAGGGCTGAGCTTGGGTTGGGCCTTGGTTGATATGGATATTGTCGGGCCATGTGTTGTGGGTCGGGCCGACGACCCGAGTAACAAATGGGCCACGTTTTTGGATAAAAACGTATTCCCTACGGGGCTATACAATACACATTATTAATTAATACGAAGAGGGCTGAGCTTGGGTTGGGCCTTGGTTGATATGGATATTGTCGGGCCATGTGTTGTGGGTCGGGCCGACGGCCCGAGTAACAAATGGGCCACATTTTTGGATAAAAACGCCGTAGGGAATACCCCTACGGGCCAACCTACGGGGATGCCGTAGGAAACCCCTACGGGAGAAGGGGAGGCGGAGACAAATTTCCCAAGGGCCAGCCCGTAGGGATCTCCCCTACGGCTCTAAAAAGCCCGTAGGGAATCTGTTCCCTTCGAGGGAACCCCTACGGCATGATTCCCGTAGGGGATGCCGTAGGGAACCCTGTTCCCTACGGATTTTTGCGGATTTCCCTACGGGAATGGCCGTATGGAATCCGCGAATTTTTGTAGTGGAAGAGAAAAAAAAATTAGGGTTCTACCAAAGGAAATTGGGGATAGAGAATATGTGAAATGAAAACCGTTTTCATGTTTTAATGTTATAACATTTTGAATCCAACCCTCAAGTGTAGGTTATTTACACTGAATGCCATTGTTTATTTCCTCCCAAAACTGATGTGGAAAAACTGACCAACCACAATTTTCCACGCAATTACGGTCGCAGACTTCACCGCCACGTGGACACTCATCAGGTCAAAAATGACCGGTAAAGACTACTTTTGATATTTGCAATAGAAAAAGGACTAGATGTGGAAACAGCCTAAGTTACGGGACCATTTGTGAAATTATCTCATTTTTTTAAAAATCTTATGATTATAAATTTTAAAAGAAATTAACAGAATTGCAAATATTAATGTAGTTTTCATGTTTTCATTTAGAGATAAATGGAATGTTAGAGACAAAACAATAATAATAATCTAGAGATATTCTAAAATAAATATAAAAAATATAAAAAAGGAAAAAAGAAAAAAAAACGTAAATGGCAAAAAGAAAAAGGAAAAACATTAAATAAACAAACTAAAAAAAGTAAAAATAAATGAGAACGTGTGATTGTTAATGAGACAACACAGTAATAAAATAGTCTAGAGATATTCTCCCCCGCCGCCTTCACTGCGCCGTTCGACCGGGCCGAGCAGACTGGCTCTGTTTCCGGGCGACTGGCTCTGTTAAGCTGCAGGATGAAGTTCCCGTTCAGGGCCGTCGTCCCGAGGCCCTGCTACGCTTGAGCCGATGTTCAGAATGTTTATTGTAATAGTCACATAAAAATCAATTTAAGCTATTTCATTTATCTTCTAGAATGTTTAGTGTAAATTTTTGTATGGATTTCAAAGAATCTGTTACTTCAGCCTCCGCCTCCGCCACTGTAGTTGATTTAAGTGAAATCGCTGTCCATTTAATGTAATTGGAATCATTCAAGGCTTCGGATTAAATCTAGTCAATATAATATAACTTTGGAAAAGTGTGGAGTACACGGTTATATAAAATTGATACGATTTAAGTATTTGGATAAGCATAATAATGCATGTCGAGTGTGATCTCGTGGTTGCATGGTTGCATGGCTAGATGATGATATTACATCATTAATATGATGCAAATTCGAAATTGCATGGCTTGTCATGCAAGACAACATGAATAGGTGTCAAAGTGAAAGGATGTCTTCACTAAAAGGTACCTATACATGAATAGGTGCAAAATGAAAAGGTACCTTTTCCAAAAGGTACCTATTCGACCAAGAGGTGCTTATATTCAAATGAAAGGGTGTCTACTACCTATATAAGGAAGTGGAAATTCATTTGTTGAACACACTTGAACACACTTGAAAATACCTACAAACATAAGAAGCTTTGAAGCAACAAATAAAGCGGAATATTCCATAAGTTGCTCGTGTTCTAAGCCTAAGACTCGAGTGTCGATATTGTCTTATCCTGCGAGGGATTTCGTGATACCCAGGCTTATAGGGTCGAAATACTCTTTAAGGAAAACGTGTTCAACGTGATTCAATATTTTCCAAAGCCTCCACATTCAGAAACACACAAAATACCCAACAATCTTAAAGAGTATTTTCATTTTCTGGAAATATGGAGAATGCTTAGATATGACGGCTTGATCAATTTCGATTGAGTAATGCATGAAGACAAGAGAGTGTGCGGGGCAAAACTATAATGACTTGAAGGGCGCGAGTAAATCGAGAGCAAGACGCGGTACTTAAAAGAACAAGTGCGAACGCTCGTGAAAAAGGTAACACATTTTCAATGTATTAATTATGTATGAAATTTCAAGTAATCTCGATCAGTCGGGGCGCGGTTGTGTTCTGGGCATAAATTGCAACGAGTCTCGACTAGTCAAGACTAAGGTGCGTTCTGGAAAGAAAACGCCGAGTAATTTTGACCGGTAAAGAGCGCGGTGTGTGTTTCGGTTAAGGAACACCAAGGTGTCTCAAAGGTCAAAGTGAGGTGCGTATTTCAAGCATGAAACGCTAAAGAGTCTAGACTGGTTGGTGTCCGTTGTGCAATGCAATTGAGATGAAACGAATATCCGCGAGTTGACTCGAATTATTTGGACATAGTGGTTATACTATGGATATTATGTGCAACATAATTATGTCTCATGAATGAGAGATCGAGGCGTACCTTGTAATAGGGTGTACTCGGAAGAAATCAATAATATAGAACCTTGTAAACGAGGCATATTGACTGGTTGAGACAAGTGTCTCGGATAACTCGTGAATCGCAGGGGCATTGCGACTCGAGGATGCACATAGGCATGCGACCTATGGTGATCTCATCTGTTTTATGTTTAACAGTGTAATGACTTTGACTAAAGTATATAGTCATGAAAAGTCAAAGTACTTTGACGTTATAATTAAACGTGGTTCATGAACTGATCACTCATGGAAAAATCTTTATAGATTTGATGAGACGATTAAAAAGAATTTAACTAATTACTTGACGAGGTGATTAGTTAGTGACTTGATTGTAAAGTCAGTTATTGGGATGAGTTTAAAGCCAATTTTAATATTCAAATATGGGATAACCAATTCACTTCTAATGATATTAGAACATGAATTCAATGTGGAAAGCCTATATTTGAAATTGAAACACAAGTATATGTCCCAAAAGTTTGTGTTTGAACCTGCATGTCATAGGTTGAAGTTTATCTTAATAAATCTTTTGAAAAAGTGCAATTGCAGGGCACGATAAAAGGATTTACCTATATGAGTGCGAAGTGTGGCAACTTCGGAGCTGTGGCTAAGCTTTATATGCACTCACGAATGGATAAGGACACATGGCCTATTTTGTGTCGGATTTCCTTATGGAATTGTATTAAACATGTGTGTGTTTTATCTTCATGTATTCAGATGGGTTGAACGGTTCAATCTTTAAGACACCGTGATTCTCGAATATATGTTAAGTATAATTCACTACGATGAAAATTCAATCTTTAAGACATTTTCATCTTAAGCACGAGTTTGGTTTTATTTGTTGAATTTGTATGATTCAAGGATTGCACTTAAATGGGGGAGGATTGTAGGTGATTTAAGTGAAATCGCTGTCCATTTAATGTAATTGGAATCATTCAAGGCTTCGGATTAAATCTAGTCAATATAATATAACTTTGGAGAAGTGTGGAGTACACGGTTATATAAAATTGATACGATTTAAGTATTTGGATAAGCATAATAATGCATGTCGAGTGTGATCTCGTGGTTGCATGGTTGCATGGCTAGATGATGATATTACATCATTAATATGATGCAAATTCGAAATTGCATGGCTTGTCATGCAAGACAACATGAATAGGTGTCAAAGTGAAAGGATGTCTTCACTAAAAGGTACCTATACATGAATAGGTGCAAAATGAAAAGGTACCTTTTCCAAAAGGTACCTATTCGACCAAGAGGTGCTTATATTCAAATGAAAGGGTGTCTACTACCTATATAAGGAAGTGGAAATTCATTTGTTGAACACACTTGAACACACTTGAAAATACCTACAAACATAAGAAGCTTTGAAGCAACAAATAAAGCGGAATATTCCATAAGTTGCTCGTGTTCTAAGCCTAAGACTCGAGTGTCGATATTGTCTTATCCTGCGAGGGATTTCGTGATACCCAGGCTTATAGGGTCGAAATACTCTTTAAGGAAAACGTGTTCAACGTGATTCAATTATCTATCCAAGTCTCCAATCCAGCTTCAAGACCGAAGAACCCAACAGCCACCCTGCTCATGGCCTTCAGCCTCGGCTCCACTCCGGTCGTCGCCTCCGACCCTGTCGGAGCAACACACACACACACACACACACACACACACACATATATATATATAATAAAAATAATTAATTTTAAAATTTTAAAAATGCATGTAACAATAAAATACACGTAAATTTACTAAAAATTAATAAAATCATAAGTATTTTTGATAATGTTATATTTAAGAAAGTAAATAAACTGAAATGATTTTTTTTAAGGGCTATTTTTATATTTTGGCTAAGGTGTCTAAATTGTCAAGAAGGAGCGGGACCGATAGTAGGGTTTGCCCGGGATGATTCTAGGGCAACTCAATTCCTCTATCGTACACTTATGTGTATAATATATCGTACACCAAATTTTAATTAAAATATAAAAGATATTTATTATAAAAATAACTAATTATTTGTTGCGCTCTTTTACGATCCTCTGACACCACTTGTTGCGATATTGAAAACTAAATCCCTCACTGCTCTCGAAATATATATGAGATGCGAAGAAAAAGATAAACGAAAGAACGAACACACAAATTTACGTGGAAACCCAAAACACGGGAAAAAACCACGGGAAGATAGAACCAATCGACTACATCGTTGAGGCTTACAATAATTCACCTTATTGATCTATTGCACTCTATGATTTTCGTCTATCGGAGAACCCCAATTTATAGGTGTAGCAAACCTATCAAATTGGAAACAATTAGAATTTGGAATAAATCCTTTTCCTAATTCATGACTCCTAAATTAATAAGGAATAGAATTATAATCCATATAATTCTAATTCCCTAATAAAACCAAGAAACAAATAAAATACGGATTCAAATTGGACTTCAATTCAAATCAAATCAAGCGTCCACAATCCGCACCCGCGGACGTCCTCAATCCGCACACAGCACCGCCTCTCACCAAGTTACGCCCCCACTCAAATAAAGTCATCATGCAATTAATTGATTTGGTGATGTCACGATTACATCAACACCCAAATTAATTCATGCACATACATTGTGAGTTGACAAGTCGTGCGCGGATATCTTTTAGTCCCGTTTTTATTTCCTATTCGAGTCACACTTTAACAAATCTCCACCTTGACGAGAATCCCCGCGACTTCAAGCCGCCCAACTCAAACGATCGTAGACCAATTTTTCTTTCTTCCACCCAGCCCTGCAGGACTCACTCAAAATATGAGCAACCTAAGTTTGAACCGCACCAAACTTAGTACAAGAATGCGAATTTGCACCGATCATCCCTTGGGTACCACCAAACTCCATGACCACTCCGCAATTTTCATTCTCAAATCTTGCCTTCCCACTACTATCAGCACCACCTGCATTCGCCAATACTACAGTGCTATCCATAGTACGCCTAGGCTCGATTCTCCAAATTTGAATACTATTCGGGTTAGTATTCCCGGTGTCCCCGACATCAACACACATGCGCATGACTTTTAAACCAAGGTGATCCCGACTCACCTTCCAGCGAATGACTTCCTTGGGCAGAGGCAGTTGCCCACTTGGTAATTGTGTTGCCGCATAGCTCATACAATTCACCAAATCTTTCTCTCGCCTCGCAAAATAAGTCGCCCCGACTTACTTTCAACACCCCACCTTTACCGAAGTTGGTACTCATTCGGATCTAAGGTCTATGAGAGATAAGATTACCATTCAGGACAGGAACATACCTTGCAGTACCGAGGGTTCGAATATGCCCATCGACCATCTTGATTCTCACAGTTCCCGTGCCGCGTATCTCACACGATGTATCATGCCCCATGACCACCGATCCAACGACACCATCGAACATCTAGAATCCAAGATCCACCCCTCACACGTTCCCCAAATCAGAGACAACCAGGAGTTCCCCATCAGGAAAACCTCCTTCTCCGGAATCGGCCACCTTCGATTCCTTTCTCCGATTCATCAGGGCCTGACAGTCCCCCTTCACGTGGCCATCTTCCTTGCAGTAGTGACAAACCCCCTAGAATTTCTTCCATGCTCCACCTTGGCCATTAAGAAATTCACCTAGATTTTCACCACGCCCCTTTTCTTGCAGTAATGACAAACCCCCTGGAATTTCTTCATCTTTGCCCAACTCTGGACACCAAGACATTCCCCCGGGTTTTCACTACTCAAAACCTCCTTCATCGTCTCCCTCGATCGCAAAGCCGCGACCGCATGAAACAAATCACCGGAGGGATAGAGTGCAATTATACCTCACCTTTCTATTCTTCCATACCTTCTCTTCTGGCTCCATCACGCTTGACATCTTGACCATGCCTCAGCAACGCATCATCAAGATCCATGTTGGTTAGAACCACTGAACCAACTCCACCTTGAACCGCCATGAAGAGAACCACGTGTTCCGATCTAACACCGAATATCAACCATCGTCGCCATCTCCCAAAATATTCTCGAGCTCCATCTGGATCTAGAAACACCAATATCCGCAACGCCCGCCTTGTATGGATTCCCCGTCCGGGATCCCCACGAAAGCTCTTGATAACAGGTCACAGGATCGTAACCTAGCTCTGATACCACTTGTTGCGCTCTTTTACGATCCTCTGACACCACTTGTTGCGATATTGAAAACTAAATCCCTCACGGCTCTCGAAATATATATGAGATGCGAAGAAAAAGATAAACGAAAGAACGAACACACAAATTTACGTGGAAACCCAAAACACGGGAAAAAACCACGGGAAGATAGAACCAATCGACTACATCGTTGAGGCTTACAATAATTCACCTTATTGATCTATTGCACTCTATGATTTTCGTCTATCGGAGAACCCCAATTTATAGGTGTAGCAAACCTATCAAATTGGAAACAATTAGAATTAGGAATAAATCCTTTTCCTAATTCATGACTCCTAAATTAATAAGGAATAGAATTATAATCCATATAATTCTAATTCTCTAATAAAACCAAGAAACAAATAAAATACGGATTCAAATTGGACCTCAATTCAAATCAAATCAAGCGTCCACAATCCGCACCCGCGGACGTCCTCAATCCGCACACAGCACAGCCTCTCACCAAGTTACGCCCCCACTCAAATAAAGTCATCATGCAATTAATTGATTTGGTGATGTCACGATTACATCAACACCCAAATTAATTCATGCACATACATTGTGAGTTGACAAGTCGTGCGCGGATATCTTTTAGTCCCGTTTTTATTTCCGATTCGAGTCACACTTTAACATTATTCATTCTTAAAATGATCACAGCATAAAATATTCATTATCGTATATTAAAATATTCATTATATATCAAAAGAATATTCATTAAAAATACACTATAATGAGTATTATGTGTACAATACTTCTTACACAAAGGACATAAAAATTGCCGGGCAAGATGGTACGAGCACGAGTCGTGACTATTGGTGAAGTCGGTTTTCTATTTGACTTTTCAATATATATATATATATATTAAAAAGTCAATCCGATCACCTAATATATGCGAACGTTCGCGCCTCTCTATTTTTCAAATATTAGGAAATTAACCGTCGCAACTCAAAAAAAAAAAAAAAAAACTTTCCCTTTTTTCATAAATATTCCTATTCCGAATTGATTCATCCAACACTATATATACTAGTCATAACACAACACATTATTCACACAAAATCAGAAATCAATATGGCAGATAACACCAACATTCCAGAGTCCTCTTCGGCACGCGTCAGAAGCCCGATCCGGGCCGTGTTATTGTTCCGGAAGCGTCTGGAGTTGGCTGACGTGGACAAGCAACAGAACCGGGTGGTGATGACCGACATTGACCATCTGAGGGATTTTCTGACCGAGGAGGAGATGGGGCAGCCGAATGTTGACCTGACCGCAATCGACGTGCAGGGGAGGGAGTTCAAGATGACTCTTTCAAAGTGTGAAGAGAAGAAGAAGACTCTTTTAGCCCTCGATGCTCGTGGGAGGGAGCACAGGTTGACTCTTTACGAGAGTTTTGTTTTTGTGTTGACCAAAGAGTGGATTCAGATGGTGGAGAGTAACGAGGTTGAGGCTAACGACTATGTCGATCTCTGGGGGTTCAGGCGGAGGTCGACCGGCGAGATTTGCTTCGCGGTCGAATTCAACAGGGATTGATTGATTTTTTGTTTTTTGTCGATCGAAATTTGATCTGATGTGCAAGTTCTGTTTTTGGTGTTGGATGTTTTTTTCTTTGTTGCATGTTTTTGGATTTCAATTTGAAATTTTGCAGTTTGTTTAATGTGTCATGAGGGATTTTAAGTGAAATTGCCAGAATATGAAATTGCATTTACATCCCTTGACTATTCTGTTCATTCAAAAGAACCCTAAACTTGAATTAAGCATAGTCGAAGGTCGATGTGACCGCTGTCGACGGGCAGGGGACGGAGTACAAATTGACTCTTTCCAAGTGGGGAAAAAAGGATTTGATGATGAAGAAGAAGAAGAGTGTTGTTTTCCACAAGCAGTGGAATTTCATGCTGAGGACTAACGAAGCCGAGATCGACGACTCGGTCGATGTGTTGGGATTCAGGCGCGGGTCGAACAGCGAGTTTTGCTTGGCTGTCGCCTTTAGTAGGATTAATGATCGATCGATGAATATGGTTCGATCGAGTGATTCGTTTCGATATGGAGATTATTTCGATTTTTGTATGATTTGTATGTTTTTTTATTATTGTGTGCAATGAGTTTGCAGAAAACAGACAAGCAAACAGAAAATAATAATTTGAACTTATAACATTCTTTCAATTAAGTCCCTCAAATAAAAAAAAATATATCTTTTAGTAAGAAAATTTTATTATGTGAAATCAATAGTACTAGTATATACTTTACTCTACTATAATATTAATATTGTGCGACGATTGAATGCTAAGCGCCCTCGTCACTAATCTGTCGAGTCGGGGGTTTTTCTTCTTCGTCGTTGTTACATCAGGAGTCTCGAATTTCGACAATGAGCCGAGTTCTCGCACTGATTCCACCACCTTCTCGGTACACGAGACGACCTCGACTAGCAACGAGGCCACCGTGACAGCTGGAATTATGTCGAGAAGATTCGCCTCGGGCCAAGGTCCCGTTTTGAGCGAGGCAGTCAGCTTCTCGGCCGAAGCCTTTGCTTTCGCAATGTGGGCGTCGGCAGTAATCGAACGAGTCATCGACAGAATCCCGAGCGCTAACTCGCTCATCGCGTGGCTGCATTCCGTGCTCACTTTCTCGCACGGTTCTTGGATTCTCGCTCGAAGTTCGAGTGGCGTCTGAAAATTTTAACATCACTTTAGTAAAAACCGAAAGAAAAAAAAAACGCGATCTTTGCTCGCGTTTTCGACTTTTTGCTCGATTTAATTACCTGCACGTCTGATTCGAGGTAGCTGTTGAGTGCATCGATCTTGTATGCACATTCTCTCGTGACTGATCCGATCTTGAGGTACTGATGCCACGGGTGTCGGTACCTGAATTTACCGTGCCTCGGTTCCCATCTCGCAAAATTTACCTACAAAAAGTTGTAGAAATTTACCATAGGGATTGATAAAATTACAAATGTCATGATAAATCTGCAAATTTGAAAGATGTGGGGTCTTTTTGTAATTACTCTAAACTTAAGGGTGCTATTTATAATTAATATTTGTCACAAGAGGTGTCTTTAATGGACTGGTGAATTTCTCAGCAGAGTATTATTTGTAATTATGCTAAACTTAAGGGTACTATTTGTAGTTATACAAAACTTAAGGAAATTTCTGACCAGGGTACTATTTGTAATTAGGCTAAACTTAAGGGTACTTTTTGTAATTAAAAAACAAATGCAGAAACCATAAGGTTCAAATTACAAATACAAACCCCTTAAACCTCTGTAATTAGGCTAAACTTGAGGGTACTTTTTGTAATTAAAATTTCTCACCAGGGTGTCTTCAGTGGCCTGGTGAATTTCTCAACAGGGTACTATTTTTAATTATGCTAAACTTAAGGGCACTATTTGTAATTAAAATTTCTCACCAGGGTACTATTAGTAATTATGCTAAACTTAAGAGTACTATTTGTAATTAAAATTTCTCACCAATGTGTCTTCAATGGCCTTTGAGTTAAGAACAGTTTTATAGTCAGCCATCGATGCTCGATCCTCCGGGTTCTCATCATTCGGTATCCGGAAGTATTCTCGTCCGAAGCCTTCCAAGAACATGCCGATCTTTTCGATGTTAGCTGCAGTCAGTTTGTGAAGATCTTCACCAGCCCAAATCGGGCAAACGAGCGCGCAAATGAGTACTGTTGCCAACCCACCGACGAGGATCGTCGAGAGTCTCCTCTGAGCCATATCCAAGACTTCGTCGTTTCGATAACCCGAGACCGATATCAGGGAAAACGTGAGGATGAATATGAGGAGCGCGTAGTCGTATCTCGCTTTCAGCTTCGGAAAAAACCGCATAAACGTCACCAATGTAGCTGAAAAAAACACCAACAACAAAACTCAGGGGCCTTTTGGTAACTTTTGAATTTTTTTCGGGGTCATTTCGTAATAATGCGAAAGATCAGGGGAGTGAAATTAATTAATTAAGAGACCGATTGCCTGTCATGACTAATTAGTTAACAAAACTCAGGGGCCTTTTGGTAACTTCCAAAATTTATTTGGGGTCATTTTGTAATATTGTCAAAGATCAGGGGAGTGAAATGTAATTAATTAAAAGTTCGATTACCTATCAAAAAACCCGCATAAACCTTACCAAGGTAGCTGAAGAACACCAACACACTCAACACAAGGGACTTGATTGTAACTTTCGAAACTTATTTGGGGTAGTTTTGTAATAACACAAAACCTCAGGTGCAGTGTTTTTGTTATATATACTCCTATCAAGAAAACAAACATCCCAAGCATAATACACACACAAGGGACTTGATTGTAATTTTTAAAACTTATTTGGGGTAGTTTTACAATATCCCAAACCTCAGGGGTGGTAGTAGTGTTTTTGTTGTTACCTATCAAGAAAACAAAAATCCCAAGCATGATGCAATCCATTTTTTCGCCCGTGTAACTCGCGATTCGATGAGCCCCAACTCCTAATCCGCCTCCTAGTAACGTCGCAATCCCTCTGTTTACCCCTTTTCCGAGCGTTGCCCCTGCATCGGATAATAATCGAATATACTTTTTCATGATAACGTAAATAGTAAAAAAATGTATTACGAGAAAAGTAACTAAATTAATTACCGACGGAAAATTCGAAGACGGCAATCACTGTCATGACTGCCCACATTGCGCTAACACCGAAGCCTTGGAACAAGAAGTCAAAGTAGTAGATCAACGAGACCGCGGTTATGGTTGACCCAACTTTGACCGAATGAACGACCCTTCTTGGATCCTCCTGCCCGAGTTTCTTGGCTGACTTTGCGGAATTGACTACAGCATTTACTGCCCCGTCGAAACACCTCTTAAGCCGACCGGAAATCGAAACATTTTCATGGTTCGACTCTGAGGCCATTCTTCTCACTATGAGCTTAAAAGAAAAAATGAAGTTATCATATGTGGTTTATATTTTATAAGTTGTAGCTTAAGCAGATATTGCACATGGGTAGGGGTGGGAATGGGCCCGACTACGATCCGTAGGGTTCTACGAACTCGACTCGACTCGTTTGATAAATAAATTGAACTCAACCTCTTTTTTGAAATAATTAAACTCTTCACAAGATCTGCAACATAATGTTACCTTTTTTTTAAAACATATTTGACCTTTTTCTGTCATCCTTGTATTGGCTAAATGATTAATTAAATGTAATTTTTTTTTCTTTTTAGTATGATTAATCACAAGTGTGTAGATGATTTAAAAATTGTAAGAAAACTTAGAATTATAAATAGAACAGCAGTAACCCTTCAGTCAACATTCAAAATAAACAAGTTAAAAAACCAACAAACCAATTTTGATTATCACCCAAATAATAATTAAGTTTTTGATAAATCTTTCGGATAAAACTGAAAAAGTCAAATTTTGTAAAATAATTTTGACTCCAACATTATATAGTAATTTTGGAAAAGCTTAACAAACATCAAGGACATTGATAAAGAGAATACAAATATTATTATTATTTTTTTCTAATTATTGGTTCATTAAAATATTCTTGTGTGTCGACATTTATGTACATTAATTTTTTGGACAAATCATTGATATCCATATGTATAGGAGTATATAGTGTTATATGCTGTGGTTGATAATAATATTGATAGTAACAACTAAAACAAGAATAGCCGTAAGTACTCACATTTATATTGCACAAGTCAATGCCGACATTTCACATTAGTTTGTTTTCTTAATCATCATTTATTCATGGCAATTGGCACCGCCACTAATTAGAAGACAAAAACCAAAGTCCAAAAAAAGAGTTGTGAATTCACTTAATAATATCTAACACTATAATAATAATTATTATTATAATAATTTTAAGCCACATAATAAAATATACATGTATTTATCCAATATGTATAAAAGTATCAAACACTAATTTTTGTTTTTTAACTTGTAAGCCAAAATTTAATTGATCACACACAAATGCATAAAATTTTAAAATAAAATTAGAAGAGAAAAATATAGTACTACTTATGATCACATGTTCCTTGTTTTACTATTATGTTAAGTTTCATAATAGCAAGCATATGAAAAATGTAAGTTGAGATCATTGATCAAATGATCGAGCCGAAAAAATCGAGCAATTTGGTCTAAAGCCGAGCTCGATCGAGCAAACATCACATTTGTCTCGTCGATCTCGAGCTCGACTCGGCACATTTGCAGCCCTGGGCCCACATGAACTCGAGTTCGATCACTCGGCTAACATATTGATATTATGCGAGCCTTGAAGACTAGGCGTTCTCGTCACCGCTCTTTTCAGGCTCGCTTGTTTGCTCGCCTTCTGATCATCCGGAATCTTGAATTTCGTCAACGACCCAAGTTCCCGGACAGACTCGGCTATCTTCACTGTGCACGAGACGATCTCGACTAGCAACGAGGCCACCGTGAGGGCCGGGATTAAGTCGAGAATATCCGTTTCGGGCCATAGGCCCGTTTTGAGCGAGCCCGTGAGCGTCTCGGCCGAAGCCTTTGCTTTCGCAATGTGGGCCTCGGCGGTCAACGAACGAGTCATCGAGAGAATCCCGATCGCCAGCTCGCTCAGGGCGTGGCTGCATTCCGTGCTCATCTTCTCGCACGGTTCTTGGATCCTCGCTCGAAGTTCGAGTGGTGTCTGAAAACATATATATTAGTTTAGTAATATATTTGCTAGGGTTTTCGACTTTTGCTCGATTTAATTACCTGCACGTCTGATTTGAGATAGCTGTTGAGTGCATCGATCTTGTATGCGCATTCTCTCGTTAAGGATCCGATCTTGAGGTACTGATGCCACGGGTGTCGGTACCTGAATTTACCGTGCCTCGGTTCCCATCTCGCGAAATTTACCTACGAAAAAAAAAGTTACATAAACCATAAGGGATTTGATCAAGCTAAAAAATGTCATGATAAATCTGCAAATTTGAAAGATTTGGGGTCTTTTTGTAAGTATGCTAAACTTAAGGGTACTATTTGTAATTTTCCTAACATTAAGGGTACTATTTGTAAGTATGCAAAATTTAAGGGTACCATTTGTAATTAAAATTTCTCACCAGTGTCTTCAATAGCCTGGTGAATTTCTCATCAGGGTACTATTTGTAATTATGCTAAACTTCAAGGTACTATTTGTAAATATGCTAAACTTAAGTGTACTTTTTGTAATTAAAATTTCTCGCAAAATTTACCTACAAAAAAAGTTACATAAACCATAAGGGATTGATCAAATTATAAATGTCATGATAAATCTGCAAATTTGAAAGATTTGGGGTCTTTTTGTAATTATGATAAACCTATGGGTACTATTTGTAATTATGCTAAACTTAAGGGTGCTATTTGTAATTATGCTAAACTTAAGGGTATTGTTTGTAATTATGCTAAACTTAAAGGTACTATTTGTAATTAAAATTTCTAACCAGGGTGTCTTCAATGGCCTTCGAGTTGAGAACAGTTTTGTAGCCGTCCATCGACGCTTGCTCCTCCGGGTTACTATCGTCCGGCATCTGGAAGTACACTCGTCCGAAGCCTTCCAAGAACATGCCGATCTTTTCGATGTTAGCAGCGGTCAGTTTGTGAAGATCTGCCCCTGCCCAAATCGGGCATACGATCACGCAAACGAGTATCGTCGCCAACCCGCCAACGAGGATCGTGGACAGTCTCTTGTGCGCCATCTGTAAGACCTCGTTGTTTCGATATCCGGACACCGATATCAGTGAAAACGTGAGGATGAATATGAGGAGCGCGTAGTCGTATCTCGCTTTCAGCTTCGGGAAAAATCGCATAAACGTCACCGCGGCAGCTGAAAAACACCAACAATTAAAAAACTCAGGGGCGTTTTCGGAACTTTTGAACTTTATTTGATGTCGTTTTGTAATATCGGTAAAGTGCAGGGGAGTGAAATGTAATTAATCAAGAGATCTATTACCTGTCATGACTGATTAATTAAGAAAACTCAGGTGCCTTTTGGTAACTTTTGAAATTTATATGGGGTCGTTTCGTAATATTGTCAAAGTTCAGGTGAGTGAAATGTAATAAATCAAGTGATCGATTACCTCTCAAGACTAATAAATTAACAAAACTCAGGGACCTTTTTGTAAATTTTGAATTTATTTGGGGTCGTTTCGTAATATTGCGAAAGATCAGGGGAGTGGAATGTAATTAATCAAGAGATCATTACCTATCATGACTAATTAATTAACAAAACTCAGGGGTCTTTTCGTAACTTTTGAAATTTATTTGGGGTCGTTTCGTAATATTGTCGAAGATCAGGGGAGTGAAATGTAATTAATCAAGAGATCGATTACCCCATCATGACTAATTAATTAACAAAACTCAGGGGCCTTTTTGCCAACTTTCGAAATTTATACGGGGTCGTTTCGTTATACTGTCAAAGATCAGGGGAGCAAAATGTAATTAATCAAAAGTTCGATTACCTATCAAGAAAACCGATAGCCCGAGCATGATGCACTCGATTTTATCTCCGGTAAAACTCGCTACTCGATGCGCAACGACGCCTAACCCTCCCCCTAACAACGTCGCGATCGCTCTGTTCACCCCTTTTCCGAGCGTCGCCCCTGCAGTAAAAAGTAAACAAAACCTCGTTATTTCACGGTAAAAACGCGTAAAAGTAAAAATGAAAAAAAAATCGAAATTATATATATACCGATGGAGAATTCGAAGACGACGACGACTGTCATGACGGCCCACATTGCGTTTACGCCGAAGCCTTGGTACAAGAAGTCGAAGTAGTAGAACAACGAGACGGAGGTTATAGCTAACCCGACTTTGAGCGAGTGAACGACTCTTCTTGGATCTTCTCTTCCGAGTTTCTTGGCACCTTTCGCAACTCGAATCGAGGCATTCGTCGCTCGATCGAAAGGCCACTTGAGGAAGCCGAGCACGCGATTCGAGCATGTGGGATTATTTTGTTGGCTCTCAACTGAATCCATTGTTCATAGAAGCTGATCCTATGGAGAACACAAGAAAATGGGAAGTGATTATTTTTGTTTGTGTGTTTGTAAGAAAGAAATAAGTATTGCACATGGGTTATTTACTTATTTATGAAGCTACGAGGAATTTCAACACACACTCTGTGTGTGAATGTGTGTGCAAGTATTTATGAAGCTACGAGGAATTTCAACACACACTCTGTGTGTGAATGTGTGTGCAAGGAGGTTGTATACTAAATATGTTCATAATTAGCTATAACTGGAAAATAGCTGTTTTTACACGTTTCTCTTACCAATTCCCATGTAAAAACAATTAGACACTGACACGATTCCTGTGTATATTGGTCATTTTGAAAATGAAATAATTATCCTTAATTACCTTTTATTACAAAAAAAAAATTTGTAATTTTTTTTTTAGATTTAACTTCCTTATTTTATTAATTAAAAAATATTCACTCGTCACAAAACAACAATCACACCGATGATATATAATTATTGTGTGCAACTATTAATATGAGAAAACCCAAAAATTAAAGTGTGACAATTAATACAAGATACATAAAGTACATTTTACTTGTAGTTTTTACTTTTTCATATATATTTTTAAAAATTTTTGATACCTAAATTGTTTTTTTTAACTTAAATAAATATTTTTATCAATTGTTTTCATATGCTTTTAAAGTTTTACTAATACCTTTATTTGAAACTTAAAAAATATTTTTTAACCATCTTTTTTCTTTCAAGTACAACATTGATTCTGGTATGCTACATTGCTACAAATGTAGCTTTACTACATTACCCCTCAGATAGTAACAACAAAATATATGATACCCCTAGTTTTTTAATTAACATTAATCACTGACGTGTTCATTTATTTGTTTATTTATTTATTTTCTTGATAATGTGTATTCTGGCACCGCACCTAATTAATTAATTACATTAATAAGAGTCACGAAAAAATTAGTCAAAAAGAGTTTTAAAAAATACAAATATTAATTTATAAATCAAACACCTTTTTTTTAATATCAAATCATGTGTCGTATCTCGTATGCATGAGTTGTCTACGGAGTGTGTGGCACACATACAATGGCACCTTCATTATTTTATTTTACTTTTGTAATATTTTATTTAAATTAAATAACTATAATAATACAATTTTAATTTATTTACAATGAGACGGAGGAAAAACTAATCATTTTGAATTTTTGAGGTTTAATTAATTTTATTTATTTATTTATTTATTTATTTATAAGTTTGTTGGTCTAACCTCGACACACGTTGCCACGAGATGATTCGGGAGGCACAAAAATACAAAAAACATTGAAACAAAAACAAGACTACAGTCCATGTGTGTGTAAAGTCCGAGAAATAAACACATATATGACAAATATACTAAAGTAAACAAATAATGAAGAAAAAGGGTTTGGATTTGTTTACACTAATTTCTAAGTTTTAGATTTCCCATATATTAATAGGCTTCGAATCTTATACGTAGTAGTAGTATATTTTTTAGTACACATTGCATGAGATAATTTTTCCCATATTTAATAGGCGCTTTGAATCTAGAAAATACCTAATGGGCCAATGCAAGTTCATGATGAGGGCTAATGGACCTTAACAAATCCATATCACACATAACGTGATCAATGGCCCAATTTAGAATGCCCATTAGTACTACTCACTCCTTGGGTGAGTTCAAGTTTTTGGTGATAAGTAAGCCACTTGTGCGCCAACTCATATTTTTTCTACTTCTACTTCAAAAATATTTTTTCTACTTCTACTCCAAAAAACTTCTAACCCATTCAACCGTTCTACCCAAAAAATAATTTTGATAAGTCCCACCACTTACTTATTTTATACACTTTTTATTTAATATTTATATTTAAATAATAATAATAATAATA
Source organism: Euphrasia confusa (assembly GCA_954870475.1). NCBI lineage: Eukaryota > Viridiplantae > Streptophyta > Magnoliopsida > Lamiales > Orobanchaceae > Euphrasia > Euphrasia confusa. The sequence continues at coordinate 735,847 of OX940965.1, forward strand.
ATAATAATAATAATAGTAAACGTTTAAAAAATATTTTCTAGATAAAATAAAAATATCACAAAAAATAAATTTAAAATAAAAATAAATATTATATTTAATAATCAATAATATTCGCTAGCATTACCAATACAAAATAATTCATAACACTAAAAATTTAATTATTTCAAAATTTTTGTTTTTAATTAATTTTTATATAAAATAATTCATAACTTAACTATTTCAAAATTCTTATTTTAATTAATTTTTATATAAAATAAATCAAAAATACAAAATAATTCATAACACTAAAAATTTAACTATTTCAAAATTCTTATTTTTAATTAATTTTTATATAAAATAAATCGTTAAAATTTTAACTATTTCAAAATTTTTAATTTTAATTAATTTTTATATAAAATAAAAATACAAATAATCCGAGTTAAAAATTTAATTAGTTCAAAATTCTTATTTTTTATATAAAATATAAAATAACGTTAAAATATAAAATAATTTTTAATCGCTAAAATAATTAATAATAATAAAATAATAATATTTTTTATCTTCTATCCGGGTAGAAGTTCTTCTACCCCAGAATTTTTAGGAACTTCTAATCTTAACACGTCAATAATTTTTAATCGCTAAAATAATTAATAATAATAAAATAATAATATTTTTTTATCTCTATCCGGGTAGAAGTTCTCCTACCCGAAAATTTTTAGGAACTCTTAATCTTAACACGTGCTCCATTGATTTTTACCTCGTTTTTGGGTGAGAGGTAGAAGTACAGGTAGATTTCTAACTCTCCATTGGAGATGCTCTTAAAAATAAAAAAACCATTTTTTAGATATGAAAATTAAAAAAAATTATACTTTTTTATCATAAAAAATAAATGATATAAATATATTTTTAAGTTAAAAATTAAATAATTATAAATAAAATTTAAAAATTACTTTTCATATGAATTCAGATGAATTATCATACTTTCTTTGTAAAATACAAATAATGCGTGAACAAAATGTTGGGAATGGTAAAAAATAAAAATAAATTGTATTTTAAAGTAAAATAAAAATAAAAAAAATATATATATTTTTAATTAATAACATCTTTCATGACTAAATAAATTAAATTAAACTTAGCTTTCCAAAACCTAATTAACATTTCAATTATTACTAAAATACTTATGGATGAGATGAATGAGAATCGAATAGGTTTGAATTTGAATAAACTCCTATTGAAATTTTACCTCGACAAGAATGGCATCATTCACCCCCCGAAACACGAAGAGACAGAAAAAAAGAAAACAGAGTAATCATTTCAAACTCCCTCCTCGAATATCACGAAAAAAAAAACATGGCGCGCTGTTAAAAAATATCACTGTGCCCCTTTTCTCATTCTTGAAATTACTCTACTCCTCTGTAAAAAAAAAAGAAGAAAAGAAGGAGAAAAAAATGGGCGTGCCTTCGTTTTACCGTTGGCTTGTGAACAAGTATCCGAAAACAGTAAGCAACGCAGTAGAAGAAGAAGAAGAAGATGCAGGGGAGTGGTGTTCGGATCCAAACCCTAATGGAATCGAGTTCGATAACTTTTACCTCGACATGAACGGCATCATCCACCCCTGTTTTCACCCCGAGGACAATAACGTCTTTTTCACTTACCTTCGTTTTCAGTTTTTTTTTTAATCTGTTTTTTGGGTTCTGAATGTGCTCTGTTTTTTCAGGGGTTTGGGCCAACAACTTTTGAGGAAGTGTTTGTAAGCATGTACGAGTACATCGATCGTCTATTCAATATTGTTAGGCCACGCAAGCTGTTGTTCTTGGCGATTGGTACGATGATGTTGTTTCTCTTGATTAGTTTTGAGGAAAAAACTGTGGTGAAACTGTACGTTTTAATCGTCTTACTACAAAGTTGTGACCTTTGTGATCTTCTCAGTAAAAAAGTTCGGAACTTTTTGATCGTCTCAGTAAAAAGTTTCGATCTTTTTGATCGTCTTATTACAAAGTTCCGACCTTTTTGATCGTCTCAGTACAATGTTATGACCTTTTTGATAGTCTTATTACAAAGTTCCGAACTTTTTTTATCGTCTCATACAAAGTTATTACCTTTTTGATTGTCTTACTATAAAGTTTAAGCTCTTTTGATTGTCTCAGTACAAAGTTTCGATCTTTTAGGTTGTCGTTTTACAAAGTTCCGAACTTTTTTATCATCTCAGTACAAAGTTATGACCCTTTTGATTGTCTCACTACAAAGTTTCGACCCTTTTGATCGTCTCAGTACAAAGTTATGACCTTTTTGATTGTCTTATTACAAAGTTTTGACCCTTTTGGTCGTCTCAATACAAAGTTTCGCCCTTTTTTGGTCATCTTAATATGAAGCTAATTCGGCATTTTTGGTCAACTTAATTCAAAGATTCAACCGTTTTTGGTCGTCTTATTGAAAAACTTGACATCATTTTCACAAAGATTGTCTACCTAGAAAGGGTTGACTGTTTTGATCATCTTATCTCAAGGCTTTGACCTTTTATGAAGATGTTCTTATTACAATGTTCTTATACTGATATACTTGTTCTCAGATTATAGCTAAATAAAAGGCAGGATTTTCTGAAACATTTATATAATTTGAACATTTGCAATGTCTATTGATTCCAGATGGTGTGGCTCCAAGGGCCAAAATGAATCAGCAGCGGGCAAGACGATTCCGCACGGCCAATGAAATTCAAATAGCCGTGCGATTCATTTATCTTTTTTTTTTCTTATTCATGTCTACAAAACAATGCATAGTTAATTTTGCATTGAACTCGTCGTTCTGTATCTTCCACCTACAGGAAGAAATGGAAGATCAACTGAGAAATCAGTTCGAAAGGGAAGGAAAATCGGTTTTCCCGAAACAAGAATCGGAAATTTCCGATTCTAACGTCATAACTCCAGGAACGGTATTCATGCGCGAGCTTTCACTTAAGCTCCAAGACTACATCAGCCTTCGGATGAAAGAGAATCCAGCTTGGTATAACATTAAGGTAATATCAAGGCTCATAATTCATAACGCAGCCGAGGGCAAATTAGTAATTTCAAAATGCAGGTTATACTATCCGATGATAACGTGCCCGGTGAGGGCGAACACAAAATCATGTCTTTTATCCGATCTCAGAGATCATCGCCCGGATACGATCCGAACACCCGACATTGCCTATACGGGCTGGTAATTTCACTTATTTGTTTCGTTAGTTTCTTCGTTTATCGTGTCGTCTGAGTCTATATCATTTTTTTGAACCAGGATGCTGACTTGATCATGCTTGCGTTGGCCACGCATGAAATCCATTTCTCCATCCTCCGAGAGGTTTGATTATTAATATTATTATAACCCGACTTGAGTCTATATTTCCATTTTTTTCTTTCTTTCGTAGTTTTATGTTCTTCGGTTATCGGCAGGAGGTCTTGAACCCGTCGAATCAATTTAGCACAGACAGAGTGGGTCCTCTGTTCCAGAAATCGAGGGGATGGTTTAAGGAGGTTCGTATAACATTATTCTTACTACAACATATATGACATGTGTCAATTATTTACGGTTACTCGTTTTTTATAGCATCCGTACCAGAAATCGAAGAGTTCGGATTCGAGCAAGGAAGAAGCTCGATGGAGTGTGAAAAAACGGCAACCTTATCAGTTTTTGCATATATGGGTGCTTCGCGAGTACCTGGAGTTGGATATGGAAATCGAAAATGCAGAGAATTCAGAACGTGATCTCGAGAGGATCATCGACGATTTCATCTTCATTTGCTTCTTTGCCGGAAACGACTTCCTCCCACATATACCGGGCCTTGAAATCCACGAGGTTGATCCTTCGTTTTATTTCTTTTCTCGAATTTCCAAAAATTTATACGTTTTTCGTGTGCTTCTCGACAGGGTTGTATTGATTTGCTGATGCATGTTTATAAGAAAGAGTTTCGAAATCTCGGAGGCTACTTGGTCGACATGCAGAAGGTATACTATACGATATCGACTCGTCGAAATCTTACTATTCATCTGATCGTTGAATCGAATGTAGGCCGAAGACAAAAAAGGCGGGTACATGAAGCTGAAAAGAGTTGAGAGGTTCGTTCTAATGGTCGGCTCTTACGAGGAGAAAATATTCAGCAAGAGGAGTCAGCTTAGGGAGAGAAAATTGAGGCGGATTCTCAACGAGCATAGAGACGCTGTTCGTTTTCAACTTTTCCGTTTTCCGACTATCTCGTCTTTTTTTCTTTTCTTTTTGAATCTTTCTTGCTTTAATTTTTATATTCGTAATGTCGTATAGAAAGAATGCGAAAAGCAGGACATAGAGGAGGAACGATCTTCGGATATCGCGTTGAAAGTATCTTCGTCACCAGTTGATCACGACACGGTAATCGCTTTCGTCGATCTAATTTTATCGTTTTCGTCTCTAATTTCCGCCTTTTTTTTATTTTCAGGTTTCGAACAACACTAAAGAGCTAAAGCAGAAACTCAAAGAACGAATCCGAAACGAATCCGATTTGTTCAAAGACGGATGTCTCGGGACAGATCAAGTCCGTATTTTTATACGAAAATTATACATATATACGTTCGTGCATGTACTCATTATATGTTAATGTTACAGGTCAACTTTGGAAAACCGGGCTGGAAAGAACGATACTACGAGCTGAAATTCGACACTCGAACTGCAGAGGAAATTGAAGCGAAACGAATAGACGTGGTAGCGAAATACGCCGAGGGTCTCCGTTGGGTTCTTTTGTACTATTTCACAGGTGTCCCGTCTTGGACATGGTAACTTTTTTTTGCACAATCGCATTTTTTTAATCTTTGTGAAACGAAAAAAAAATTACGATGATGTGTTCGGATACGACAGGTTTTATCCGTATCATTACGGCCCGTTCGCCTCCGATTTCAAAGGACTCACTCAAACGACCGTTACTTTTCAGAAGGGTTTGCCCTTCAAACCGTTTGATCAACTGATGGGAGTACTTCCTCCGAGGAGGTAATGAATTAATGACGATAATTCCTCGTTTCGTATTTTTTTTGTTCTTGAAATTTTCGATGAACTCGGTGCATGTGCATGCAGTGCCCATGCGTTACCTCTGGCTTACGGAGGACTAATGATCGATCAGAATTCTAATATATCCGGCTTTTATCCGACGAGTAAGTTGTGTCCGATCGAGTATCGTTTCTTCGATAAATATTTTTTTTCCGACTTAAGTCTTTCGATTACGCAGAATTTGACGTGGACACCGACGGGAAGAGGTTTATGTGGCAGGGTATAACGAAGCTCCCTTTATAGACGAGGAACGCCTTCTAGCCGAGACGAAGAATCTCGAAACTGGAATTTCGGATTCCGAGAAACAGAGGAATTCAGAGTCTCTCGATCGGTTATTCGTTAGGTGCTCGAGTGAAGAGAGTCTGAAGCGTTTGCTCGACGGGGTTAAAACGGGCTCGAAAAAGATCGACGGTGCGATTACAATGGATAGTCCCATGTAAGGTTTAATTAACTAGCATTTTCTCGAAATATATATATATATATATATGTGTGTGTGTGTGTGTGTGTGTGTGTGTGTGTGTGTGTGTGTGTGTTGTGTGTTGTTTCGATTATTGATTCAAACCCTCGATGGATTTTAGCGAGGGAATTAAAGGCACCATTCATCTGATGCTGGAGGATCTTATCGGAGCAGATGAAGATGCTCGCGTTGCTTTGTAAGCGATTGAATATTTTTATGTTGCTAATTAAATTTTGTTTCCTCTTTCCTGTCTATAAACACGTCTTTTTTGTTGATGATCAGACGCGTGTTATACGAGATTAATAAAGGTCTGGTTGTGAACGTTCCTCGTCTTCTTGAACACGTGAATGTTCCGGTGAAAACCGTGAGCGAAGAGGATCTGATGGAAACCATCCTCTGGCATGAATCGAACAATGCCAACAGGTACGAAACATCTCAAAAAATTTCGAAAAAAATCTGTTTTTTGTATTTTGTTATCAAATATCCTCTTGGTTTGCAGGTTTATTCCGAAACGAGGACCGGTAAAATCCGAACCTAGCTCGCAAAACCCGAATCCGGGCTTGGGCCGCGGGTTCGGATTGGGTCGTGGAAAATCGTTGCAAAATTCGAGTTCCGGTTCGGGTTGGGCTCGTGTGTCGAGGGGTAATAATAATAATGGGGGATCGAAATCTGGGACTTGGAGGATAGATGATCATGCAGGCTTTCATGGCCTTCGGATTTCGGACTCGAACACTCGACCTGTGCCCAACAAATGGACTTCTGATCGCGTTAACAGCTTGAATTGGAGGTTGAAAGCCCCGAGAGATGAGGTTATTAGGTACAACAGTTGGGAGAGGAATAATAATAATAATAGCCCGGGTTTAGGCCATGTTCAGGGTTCAAATACGGGTCGTGGTCGAGGGAGAGCTCAAGATATGAAAACGGGTCGAGGGAGAGCCCAAGATATGAATACGGGTCGAGGGAGAGCTCAAGATATGAATACGGGTCGTGGTCGAGGGGAAGCGCAATATATGAATACGGGTCGTGGTCGTGGGAGAGGCTGGTTTGGGGCTCAAAATTGAAGGGTTGGTTTTGTGTGACTAAATTGAAATGGAGTCAATATAAGAGAACAAGTTGATGGAATCTGGCTTCATTTCATGAGACCAACAAAATTATTCTCTGAGACTATGTTTTGTGATTAAGAACCTGATATGTTTTGAGGGTCTTTAGTAAGCTGAAATATTCTCACAATTGCTATGAATCTAGAAAAAAAAATTAATTTGGCCCCTAGAAGTTGTTGAGTTTCGTTTTGGTACAACGTAATCATACATTTTCAATTTCGTACTATAATTTTTCAAAATCGAGTCGGTTTAGTTTTTTTCTCGCTGGATATTCGATTTTCCTGGGAAAATATGTCAGGTGATTCTCGAATGACGCTTTCAATGATTTCGATCACAGCTTAAATTAGGAGTACTATACTAGTAGTACTTTTGTCTCAAGAAAATAAGTTCATTTTTTTTACAAATTTCAAAGGAGACAAAACACAGTATCTTGAGTAGTTATTATCTTTACCCGAAGAGACAAAACCGATCATTTCGAACCTTTTCACATTCTCCTTGATCCACGGTAAAAAAGTAAATGAAATAAAAACTTATATGCATTCTTGGTATCACTGTACTCTGTAAAAAGTTCAAAAAAAAAAAAAATGGGTGTGCCTTTGTTTTACCGGTGGCTGGTAAACAAGTATCCGAAAATAATATGCAACGCAATAGAAAGTTCTGGCAGCATTATCCCGAACCTTAATGGAATCGAGTTTGATAATTTTTACCTCGACGTGAATGGGATTATTCACCACTGCTTTCACCCTGAGGACGATAATGTCTTTTTCCTCTTTCTGCAATTTCATTATAATGTTGGGCGTGTTTTGTAATAAATCTTTCTTTTGGGGTGTTTTCTGTCATTTCAGGTATTTCTACCGACGACTTTTGAGGATGTGTTTAGAAGCGTATACGAGTGCATTGATCGTCTGATCAACATCGTCGCGCCGCGCAAGCTGTTGTTTTTGGCAATCGGTATGTTAGTAGTTCCCTCAACTTTTCAATAATTATGGAAAAACCCAATTGGGGTGGATTTGTAATTTACTGAAAAATGAAGAAGTCAAATTTTGGTCTGATACAAGTTTCTCAATGCTGATTGTTTGTCATGAATACAATCATAACGGAAATCTATTTCATGTTTTTGTTACAAATCACTCAACTTTTCAATAATTGTGGAAAACCCCAACTGTGGGTCATTTTGTAATTTATCGAAAATATGAAGTGAGATTTTGGACTGAAACAAGTTTCCCTATTTAGTGTTTCTTATTGTTTTTCATGAATACAATCATAATTCATAAAGAAACTATTTCATGTTTGCAATCGGCGCGTTACAGATTCCTCAACTTTTCAATAATTGTGGAAAACCCCAACCGTGGGCCATTTTGTAATTTACGGAAAATATGCAGAAGTGAGATTTTGGACTGAAACAAGTTTCCTCATTTAGTATTTCTAATGCTGTTTTTTTAATGAACAAGATGAAAAATCTTAGAATATTCAAGAATCAAAAAAGGTGCAAAAGTGCAAATAACTAAAAATTATGATAATTGGTTATTTTTAACAGTAATCAGAAGGCTATTTATTTTTCTAACATTTTTTTTAAATGGTCATTAAAACATTTGCAGATGGTGTAGCTCCACGTGCCAAGATGCATCAGCTGCGAGCTAGACGATTCCGCAATGCCAACGACATTCAAATAACTGTGCGATTTTTTTATTATTAATTCTTTGTTAATTTAGCATTGATGTTTTTTTTAATCTCTAGGAGGAAGTGGAAGAGAAACTGAGAAATCAGTTTGAAATGGAGGGAAAAGCTGTTTTTCCGAAGCTACGATCAGAAGTTTCTGATCCGAATGTTATCACGCCGGGAACAGAATTTATGCACGTGCTTTCGCAAAAGCTTCAGTGCTACGTTAGCCTTAGGATGAAAGAGCATCCATCTTGGGCCGACATTAAGTTTGTCTAATACTGTAATTACAAAATGATTCGGTTATCATTACTTTACAATAATGTCGTGGTAATAAATTTTGAAGGTTATACTATCCGATGACAAAGTGCCTGGTGAGGGCGAACACAAAATAATGTCGTTTATTCGAGCTCAGAGATCATCACCTGGATACGACCCGAATACCCGACATTGCCTATATGGGCTGGTAATATTAAACTCACTTTTTTCATTAGTTTCTTCATGTTGCATAATCGGAGTATATACATTTTGGTTTCAGGATGCCGACTTGATCATGCTCGCTCTGACCACGCATGAAATACACATTTCCATTCTTCGAGAGGTTTGGTCATTATAAATTCATAAATTTCGTATTTTTATTTTGGAAATATTCCCGATTCGTTGGTTATCGGCAGAGGCAGGAGGCCTATTATGCGATGAATCTATTTAGTCACCTAACTACTACGGGTTTAAACAAAGAAGAAGCTCGTTGGAGTGTGAGAAAACGAACACCTTACGAAGTACGTGATAACCGTGAGATCATAAAGTCGTTTTCATTACTTCCTCGGTAAAATCATTTGAATTTGCTGTATGCAGTTTGTTCATATTTGGGTGCTTCGGGAATACTTGGCGTTGGATTTGGAAATTCCTAGTGCCGAGAATTCAGAATGCGATCTCGAAAGAATTATCGACGATTTCATCTTCATTTGCTTCTTTGCTGGAAATGATTTTCTACCTCGTTTACCGAGCCTCGAAGTCCGCGAGGTTCTCTGAAGTTGACTTTTGTTTCTAGTCAACTTTCCGATTGTAATTTGCGCTCGTTGTTCAACAGAGTTGTTTGGATTTGCTGATGCACGTCTACACGAAAGAGTTTCGAAATTTCGGCGGTTACTTGGTTGATATGAAGAAGGTATCTTCTGTAACCTCGATTAACTTTGTGCTCATCTGAACGATAGGTTTCTGATTGTGGATTTGATGACAGGCTGGAGGCAAAGAAGGCGGATATTTGAAGCTGAAAAAAGTCGAGAAGTTCGTACTGATTGTAGGTTCTTACGAGGAGAAAATATTCAGCAAAAGGCGTGCGCAAGGAGACATAAATTTGACGCGGTTTCTCGAGGTGCGTAGAAATGCTGCTACTCTTGTGATTTTCTATCTCGACTTAAAGTATGTGTTTGTTTTTTATCGATATTGTTTTCGTGATATTATGTAGAAAGAATGTGAAAAGAAGCACAGACAAGACAGAAGAAGAGCTTCAGATATTGCTGTATCATGTCCCTATTCCGATGTTGATGAAGTACGATTTCCGCCTTTTCAATTGTTTTCATCAGTTTTGGTTGACATGCATTTCGTTGTCATTTAATTGTATTCCAGGTCGTGAATAATACTAAAGAGCTGAAGCAGAAATTGAAAGACTACGTCGATAACCAATCTGATTCATTTAGAGACAGAGGTCTCGTAACAGAACAGATCAATTTGTTCGACGCGCCTGGTTGGAGGGAAAGATATTACGAAGCGAAATTTCATGCTCAAAACACAAGAGACATCAAAGCTATAAGAAGAGATGTGGTTTGTGGAAATGTTGGTAATATTCTCTGAAGATGCGAGTTCTTATTTTGTTATTTTGTTTCGATTACTAGGTTGCTAAATATGGTGAGGGGCTCCATTGGGTTCTTATGCACTATTTTTTGGGTGTTCCATCATGGACTTGGTATTTTCTACTCACTCTTTTTTTTATTCTTTTCATCTTCCAAAACTTGTTAAAAAATATATTGAATTGATCGAATCCCGTATATATGGTAGGTTTTATCCGTATGACTACGCCCCGTTGGCTTCCGATTTCGAAGGACTTTCTCGGACAAAAGTTGATTTTCAGAAGGGTATGCCCTTCAAACCATTTGATCAACTAATGGGAGTTCTTCCTCCAAGGAGGTACTAATAATTAAACTTGTTAGTTTATTTATTTTTATTTTGAGATTTTCTATAATTTTTTTATTTGCAGTGCTCATGCACTTCCTTTGGCATACAAGGGACTAATGACTGACCAGAATTCCAAAATTATCGACTTTTACCCCACGGGTAGGTTGCGTTCATATAACATTCTTCGGATGAATTCCAATAAAGTTTTGATTTTTTTTTCACTCTTTTGACTAAACAGAATTTGAGACGGACATCGATGGGAAGAGGTTTCTGTGGCAGGTATGAGTCATGAAAAGTGTTATATATTGATATCGATAATATAGGGTTAAGGGTTGTATTTTATCTCGTGAAGGGTATCATCAAGCTCCCATATATAGTGGACGAACGTCTTCTTGCCGAGACAAAGAAGCTTGAGAATGAACTTACAGATTGCGAGAAACTGAGGAATTTGGAGTCTCTTGATCGGTTATTTTTTAGATGCTCGAGCGAAGAGAGTCGGCGTCTCTTGGATGAAGGGATTGAAACAGCATCGAAAAAGATCAAGGATGCAATAACAATGGAGAGTCCCATGTAAGGTTTATGCGTATTATAATTGAAAGATGCGTTTCTTCGACTATTGTATATCTTTTAGCCCTTGTGAAATTTGATGCAATGGATCTCAGTGAGGGGCTAAAAGGGACCATACATCTGATGCCTGAGGATCTTTACAATCACGACTGGGAAGATGGCAAGATTGATATGTAAGCTAAAAAAGAATTCACATGTTTCTAATTACGCGTATTTAGTATTGTGTCTGCTCGTCTCTAATATCGTCTTTTATTGATGATCAGATGTGTGTTCTATGAGATAAATCAAGGCCTTAAAGACGTTCATTGTCTTCTTGAAAACGTGAATATTCCAGAGAAGGTGCCGTATTTCTCATTTGCTTCGTCAATAAAATTGAAAAACTTTTATCAACTTATTGTCTTGTGCAGGTCGTTAGAATAGAGGATATAATGGAAACCATCCTTTGGCATGAAGCAAATACTGGCAACGAATTTCAGAAACGTGAGCCAGTAAAATCCGTGCGTAAATTTCAATTTACCTCACAAAATCCCTATCCGGTTTTTGTATATAAAGGTGCCGGGTGTGGGTTCAGAGGTCGAGGCAAATCATCTCCCATTGTTGGTGAGCTCGAGCTTGCTAGTGAAACGAGCTCCAGTTCGGGTTGGGCTCATGTATCTAGTGATAATTACAGAGGATCAAAATCTGGACTTCGGAGAAGAGATAATTATGGAGGCTTTCAAGGTGTTCGGATATCAGACTCTAATCCATGTCCCATGCCAAAAAATAGAGCTTGGCCCACAAAGGTGAACGACAATTACTGGACATCCGATGGTGGTGCAAGCGAAGATTGGAGGTTGAAAGTCCCGAGAGATGAGGTGCTGGGTACAGGCCCGGTTCAGGGTTCAAACACGGGCTACGGCCATGGGAGAGGCCGGTTTGCTGCTCAAAATTGAAGGCTTTATTTAACATCAAGAGGGGATGTTTTCACAATTTCTCATCCCTATGTTTTAACTGTTTGAACATTTTATTTTATATAACTGCTTTCATTTTTCATCAAAATCATTTAAACCCCAAAAACATTGTGATTTTTTTATCACCATTACTTGATTCACCAGCAAAGAAATAAACTAAATTTAATGAAAAACACTGTACTGTTTAGAGGCAAAGGTATTATAAAAAGTAACAATGAACCAAAATCACATAAAACAAACCACAATTTCTTTCGTACATCAGGTTCACAGCAACTCAGTGAGCAATGTACAAAAAAAGAGCAATGACCCTAAATCCCAAAATAAAGATTATATCTTTGCCTTTTTCCGCGCCAAAAATCGTGCCTTAGCCATAGCTATTGCATCCTCACTTCTCTTGTGATGGTCTTTTGCCACGTCATCTATTTTTTTCTGATCTTCGTCAGGTATTACCGACTGATTAGTAGCCGATGGCTCAGTTTTTACTTTATCTTGACTGGATGTTTCAGAAACAGGCGTTGCATGCGGACTGTCAGATTTTTCTTCAGGAGGATACTCATTATCATCATCATCATCATCATCTTGATTTTTCTTCTCTATTGTAGCAGTTGCTGGATGAGAGGTGGATTGTTCAGGAGGCTGAACCACAGCTTCTGTAGGCTGCTTTTCAAGTTTCCGAGATTCCGCTTCTCTAGCACCGAAAGCTACATTTTTGCTCAGGTTGAAATAAAAATCAGTGATGTCCGTCTTCTTGGTAACCTATAAAATAAAATAACAAACTTTCAATGTAAAATATCCAAATGTGAAATCATAATCTATCAGTTGCCAACAGCAATAGCACCACGAACTGTACACAAAGTTGTTATAATATCATTTGAAAAAACTAATGAAAATCGTAGTGATATTCAAAGTGAAGAGGATTCGAAATTGTAAATCGAAAAGACAAAAAAAATGATCGAGTTGATCTTACATCGTCCTTCTCCTCTCTCATCTCACGAAGCCGCTCTTCCTCTAGCCATTTGGCTTGCTCTGCCAGCTTCCTCTTGTAAGCACCCGTGACAAATTTATCTTTGTCAGCATACATATCTTCATCTTGGCTTCTCTCTTTAGCGAGTTTCCTCTCGTATATAATCTCATGCTCTTTTTCTCTCTGTTTAGCCTTATCCATTAATCCTTGAATATATCTTGGCTGCAATTAAGATAAAAGATGGAGACATTCAAAACTCTCTTAGAGCAGGAGGAAATAATAAGAAAAATCATCAATATGATGAAAAAATAAAGGCTAAAATTAGGAAAAAAAATCGATTCATTCTATTCACAAAGTTTTTTGCTCTCCTTAGGTTTTTCATATAGCCCAGTTAAAAAACTTTTATAAACAAATCAAACTCGTGATTAACCATTCATTGTCATTAAAATTGTTCGCTTCAAGATGCATCCAAGAACTACTTCAACGTAATATTATCGAGTATAATAAAGAAAAAATGAACAAACATATGAAAAAATGAACAAACATATGTATATCATATATTCAAGTTTATGTAGATGTGCATACATCACGATCGTATCATTTTCTAATAACACAAAGCAGAAGAGAAAAAAAAAAATGTATACCCTCCTATCTTTGCGCTCAAGCTCGATCGGACGAACTTGTTTCTCCTTCATCTTATCATACACCCCGTCGTAATCAAACACCGAAGGGTCTTCTTCGAGAGCCTTCTTATGCTGGTCTTCAATCTGTTAAGAAGACAAAATGATATTATGCACATATTTTCCAATTTCATCTGTCAAACCAAATTTTTTAAAATAAAATAATCTAAAAATGAGAGTGAGATGACAAACATCTTTGTGAGTTTTGTTCCTGTGGGCCTGTCGTAAAATCTCTCTCTCGACATTATCATCGTCGTCGTTGTTGAAGGCGAGTGGAGCCGGAAGAGGTGGTCGGGCCGGGTTTCTCTTCTGTTGCGGAACCCTAAGTTGCAATCCGTATTTCTTCATATCGATTTCTGTTTATAATTTTCAGAAATCTGAAACGAAACAGTATATCAGTATGTAATCGTGTGAAAAAAAAAAACGCAGGTTTTCCTCAATTTCTCAGGATCGAAGGAATTAAAATTAATCAGAACCCTAATTTAAGGCAGCTGATTACGATGAATTTCCGCCATTGAAGACGATTAATTTATGTATTTAAACTGAAAAAATAAATGGCCGGATGAAGATCCTCACCTGTCGTGGTAGCCGGAAGAGGGGCTAGATCTGTCTGCGACGGGGGTGACCGATGAAGAAAATAACAAAATCCCCAAATTAAAAACCCTACTAAAAGAATATTTCTCCTATTTTTAATTTGGGGTTTTTAATATATACGGCCCCACTATTTTATTATAATTATATATACGACCCTATTTTTGTCTCTGCTTTTTATTTTATTTTTATTTTCCAAGGTCGAAAATTATCCCTTCCGGCAGCTCAACTGAACCTGCAGCTCGATTCAGTCTTCTCCGAAACCCGAACTTCATCGGTGAGCTTCGGCCCATTTTATTTTTCATATCTTTATTTTTCTAAATATTTCGAATCCCTATTTTTTCGTGGAATGAATTTGCCCTAATTCGATTTTGCTGAATTTTACTATCAAGATTGTAACTTTGCTGGTGGAAATTGGATTTTGTAATCATTAATTTGTTGGTTTTTATTTTTTATTTTTTAATAATGAATTTTAAGAAAAAAAATGTGTAAAAAGAAAAGGAAAACGGTCTTAGGTTTGTGATTTTGATTTTTGTAATAAATATGTTGAGGTTTACAGATGGGAAGTAAACAGGCGAAGCCGGAGAAGAAGGAGGAGCTTATGTTGAAGATTGTCCCTCCTCTGGACCGTGCATACACGCGTTGGCTTGCTCGGGACCTCGACGCAATTTACGGTTTCACCCCTCGGAACCCGCGTGCAATAAGGCCTCCGGACCACTACATCGAGTACATGCGCTTGAATGGGTGGCTGGATTTAGACATGGATGACCCTGACCTCGCGCATTTGTTCAAGTGAACACTATCGCTGTGTAGTTTGATTTGAGTTGAGTGGTTGAGAGAATTCGAGTGCAAATGTTCGGCGATAAAGTCTCGTATCGAGCTATGATTCTACCATGTTCTTGACCCCTTGTATCCTGTAAATGGAGCGGATTTTATCCAGATCCGCTCCAGATCCGTGACCTTTTAACGGATATGGATCGCAATATTTGACCCGTTTACCCGTTTTACGACCCGACCCGTTTACCCGTTTTATAAACGGATCGGATACGGATCAAGGCCGACCCGATCCGTTAATGACCCGACCCTCTAAATTTTATATATATATATATATATATATATATATATATATATATATATATATATATATATATATATATATATATATATATTAATAAATTAATTATATTTTTATAACCTAAACAATTAAGAAGACGTTTGTTTTCCCAATTTTTATTAAGGCTAATAATTATCAATACCAACACGACTCACACCATATCACTCTCATATAAGGTAAAGAAAGAACAAATATTTTCCATTCAATTTCCTCATCCGATAAGTAAGAGACTAAGAGTTAGGAATTTCTTTTTTTTTCAATTTTAGAACGGGTCGAAAAAAACCCGTTGGATACCCGTTGATCCGTCGGATACGGATTTGGATTGAGTTTTCGATGATCCGGCGGGTCACGGAGCGGGTACGGATCTAAAATTTAAATTATTAAACGGGTACGGATCGACACTGATCCGCTCCGGATCCGCCCCATTTACAGGTCTACTTGTATGTGTGTCTGTATGTGTTTGAGTATATGGATTTGATCTCCTAATCGGAGATTAGTCATGAATCATGAGCTTTTGAATAAGATTGCATACGAGTTTTACTGACAATGAGTTTCTTCTGTTGATTAGTAATATTTAGGGGTGTAATTGTAAGATTCAGATGAATGTTGGAGTTGTTTTTAGTGTTTAGGGAAGTTGCAGGATTCAACTGAACAATTTGTTACTATCCAGAAGAATTTTAAGTGATTTTCTAAGGTAACAATGGAGTGCCTTGTATATTTTGTGTTTTACATTATCAAGTATATGAACCTATGATAGGGGTTATTTGAAAAATATCAAGAATCATGGGTTACTTTTATAATTAGTCTAATAATTGGGGTGTTTTTGCTATTATCCTTAATGTTAGGATATAATCTGCACAAGAGCTTCTAATCAAAGAACTATTCAGAAAATATTTATATTTTAGTTATGATACATACAACAATACATGTTTTTTTGCAGAAAAATCGCAACATTACAGGATGAAAAATAATACTCCAATATCAGATCCTCCTCGCGAATTCTGACTCATTTTTCTTGATCAGTAACTTTCTTTCCGATCCAGCCAGCAACTATGGGCGTAAGAGCCACGGTGGGCGGAAACCTAATCGGCGAAGCCGCCTTGTGGGCGGCATAGGCCAATGCAAAAGTCCCGACTTTTTCACTGGTCTCGTTCGTCGAAATCCCAACCTGCAATAACATAACAACCCATGAGACTAAACATTTATAATGCAGGATGAGGCTGATTAATTGGAAAAGTTGTACCTTTTGCAGCAGCGACGGTACGTCTACTCCGGCGCTGATTAGGGCATAGCACAAGCCAAATGATATCAAAGAGAGAGTGATCGAAGTGGCTAGGTACGCTCCTCCGTACTTCGTTAGGAGCTCCTTCGCCTCGTCTCCCTTCGACTTTGTGGTGGTCTCTTTGGTTTCCTCGTTCGTTTCTTTCGACGAAAATATCTGGCATTCGAATCCAGCTTCCAAATTTTAAATTCAACAAGACCAAACAAACGCACAAACATGAACTACATAAACCCCAAAGCCAGATTTTTCAAACACATACACACACTTAATTTCAAGAATCCACACACTTATCTCACACAAACACACACCATTTTCAAGAATCTTCTCAAGAGTAAAAAGATGAAAACTTTCCTCAAAATCAGACAGACCCATTTCTAGAAATCAAGAAAATATGGTAAAAAAAGAGGTAGAAAGAAAACGGCACCTTCCAGAGGCCTGCTTCGAGGCCGTATTTCTTCGTAATTTCATCGGCGGAAGAGGGCTTTTTCGTTTCCTCTGTTTTCTCTTTGATAGCTCTAACCCTAAATCTGCTGTGAAGGGACGATGAGCCATGTAATTGGTCGGATTTATTTCCAATTTTTGGAGGCGAAAAGGAGGTAGCTTTGGTGCCGAAACACTGAGCAGGGATCTGCAGAATTGTAGCCATGGGTGGGTTTATGCAGTACAGAGCAATTTGTTTATCTCAGGATTTCAGTTTTATTATTATTTATTTTTTTTATTTAATTTTAATTTTGGATAGTGGTGGAAGAGATGGACAACATTTCACATGTACATTAACAAAGTTACACAATTTCTGTGGTCAGATTTCTTTATCTATTTTTATTTTTATTTTCGGTCTAAATTTAGTTTAATTTATCTAATTTCAATTCAAACCTTTATTTAGATTCAATTCATTCTAAAAAAAAAAATCATGTAAATAATCTAATTTATTACTTATATACTCCATGAGCAATAAACATCTTTTTTTATAAAATACAAAAAAAAATGTGTTTATTACTCATAATATTTATTATTATTATTTTAAATTCAACTCATCTTTAATCACTTCAAAAAGAATAAAAGTCTTATTCTTGGCCTATATTTAGAATGTTCATTCCATATTAGTTCACTATTTAAGTGAACACCATCATTCGATTCGTAAAATGGAAGAATTTTCGATTTACAACTTGGTCAGGAGAGTACGTAGTACTTTCTCTTTCGCAAAAGAGTATTAGCAAGCTAAGAGTATTACAATGGTAAGTATATGATTTCCTATGTAACAATAATTTTTATTTAAATAGAAAGTAGATACAATTCTTACATTAAAAATAAAGTTAAAATTAAATTTAAAATGAAAAATTATTAGTACTTCTTTTTATGAACTACTCATATAGTCATATGTAGTATATTGATTTGAAACAAATGAAATATATATAGTGTTTTGTTTTTTAATCAACATTCGATAGCCTATATATAGTGTTTTATTTTTTAATCAACATTCGATAGCCAAAATTTCATTGATTTGAAGTTTATATTACAATAATTTATGAGAGATTAGTATTAAAATTCCATTAATTTTGTTTATGGGCTACTATTAGATTGTTAATTTGGGTCAACTCACAAATTTCGCATTATAACAAAGTAATAAATTCGAATTTTATTTATCAAAATAAACCTAAATATTAATACCACTTCATAATTTTGAGTTCCGTGTGACTCGAAAAGAAATCGGAATATGAGTTGAAATCAAACTCTTAATTCAGTTAGAATAGGAGTTGAAATCGGAATATGAGAGTTGAAATCAAATCTCCATCTCTCTATATATACTATAATTGAATATAATTCTCATGCACTTTAGAGAAAATTCAAAACCTAGTTCCAATTCAATGGCTGCAAAAAGCTCGAAATCTCCTCGGCAAGAATATGAATACGTCTACACTTCTTTTAGGGACATCCTCGGGCCATCGGATACCCCATCTAATTAC
Source organism: Euphrasia confusa (assembly GCA_954870475.1). Lineage (NCBI taxonomy): Eukaryota > Viridiplantae > Streptophyta > Magnoliopsida > Lamiales > Orobanchaceae > Euphrasia > Euphrasia confusa. Next base: position 754,375 of record OX940965.1, read on the forward strand.
GGTGGGTCATCGACGGAATTATCATCGATCATCGAAAGTTCATCGTCGACCAGTGAATTTGATTCTCAGTATTCGCCTCGTGCCTCGAAGAAGACATCGTTGTCGACATCGGATAGTAGGTGCCCGATTTGTCGACTGTGGAAACGATTATTATCACCGTTGAAATCACCGTTGAAGTTTATAATTCAATCTTTCTTCGGATTGCTTTATGATCGTAAAATGCGACTATGATTTATTGATAATTTTCTAGGTTGTTCACATACTACTAGCTAGCTAGTATACGTAGTATTAGTTCTATATATGTATAGTATAATATATATCAATATATTTCAATATTAATTTTGTGTTTTGGAGTTGATTTTTTACGTGTAATTTCGTTTGATTTGAAACGATTCGTATTATTTCATTGTTCTATCGTTCGATTATTGATTTTGTTTTGCTGAATGCGATGGATGATCGATCGAAGTTGCAATTCGAAAAAATAATTTCTAAATATTTAATTTGTTGTTGAAACTTATACATTAATATTAATTAATGGATTAAATTAATTAACTAATCACCTAACAATCAGGTACGGATATATATAATTAGAGATTCCTTCGTTTCTAAATCTTATAAGTAATAATTAAACTATCAACATTTTTATTTTAAAATCAAATTTAATCTCATCATTTGTTACAATCAGAATAAATTAATCACATGATAATAACGACTGGATTTCCATATTAGGTATGAAATTACTTATAATCAAGTATTACTAATTAGTTTGGATTTAAAGAGCTTAAAATATTTATCAAAACAAGTTGAGAATAGTTATATGCATACTTTAAATTTTAATAAATTTGATTCTTTAATTGATTGGTACCATTATCAATTAAGAATATGGTTGTTAGTCTTATAATTTTTTAAAATGCTTAATAAATATAAATTAGAAATTTCATGTAATTATCCATTCCAATTTTTTTGCCTCAAGTCTCCTCTTTTTTGGACTTTATTTTATATATTCTATATATATGTCAAATAATCAAATCCTTTTTATTCTAACGATTTGTTTAATTTTTTGGGGGAAATTGCAAGTTGACTGTTGACCAATTATGTTTTTTTTGAATTATACAGTAGTACTAATTAACATGTCGGCAAGGATTTCTAGGATAAAGAAATGTAAATATATCCAAGCCTCTAAATTTCAAGTACTATTGCATGCATTGATATTAATAAAGAACATTTATCTCAAATTTGACGACTTTATTTAATGATAATTTAAAATCAATGTTTCTAATGGAGTTTAATTAGTGACAATTGATTAAATAGTACTCATATGTATGATTTTTTTTTTTAATTTACAAAAGGTAGCGTGGTTTTAAGCATGTTTGTTAGAATTTGTATCATCTAAAATTCTAACAATAAGTAAACTTGACATTTATACTAATGTATTCCTTATATGTGGTTTGGTTTTAACTTATCAACAAGTGAATAATTAATTCTAATGAAATCGTTTCGGATGGAAATCACCTTTCCGGACCTGGGCCGAATCAAAATTTGATCGAAATCGAACGAGCCGACTCGAATAATTAACATCTTCTTGCCCATAGGGCCATGATCGAGTGATAAAACATGTGGTGATATGGGTGCAAATTCTCGGCGATGCAGTTCGATCTTTCGTTGTGACAACATTTCTATTTCATTTAGCTACTCGAGCACCTCACTCAATTTACATCTCACTCGATCGAGGAGCAACGATCTGATGAGAGTCAAATTTCTCGTTTTTCCGTCTTATAAAAAAAAATAAAAAAAATTAACATCTCATTGGTCTTAGGTCCTAAATTTGTCATAAGTATAAATAACAACCACATGTGTCTTGGATTATTGTACTTCCATTCCCTCTATGCAAAAACTAAACTAAAACCATGCCTTCTTACAAGTACAAACTACACAAGTTGAAGAGCATCTTCACACACGGCGGCGGTTGCGGTTGCAACCCTAACGAGTCCGACGTCATCGAGCCCAAACCCAAACCCGAGCCGCCGAACCAAACCACCACAACCACCACCGACACCACCCTATCCCCGCCCGTCGCTTGCTGCTGCCCGACACACAAAACGGTCATCGCCGCCGCCTGCCCGAAAATCCACGACAGCCTCGCCGTGGTCCAAGATTCCGACGACCCGTACAGAGACTTCCGGCGGTCTATGCTCCAGATGATTTTCGAGAACGAAATATACTCGAGGAACGATCTCCAGCAGCTCCTCGACTGCTTCCTGCAGCTCAACTCGCCGCTCCACCACCGGGTCATTTTCCGGGCCTTCGTCGAGATATGGAACGACGGAGCCGGCGAGGATGATGTGAATGTGAAGACATTTAATTCTCAAGTCGGTTGAAAATTCACTGCACGAATTAATGACAAACATTAATAATAATTATTAGTATTTTAATAGTTGCATGTAATAAAAAAAAAAATGTTACATATTTTGTCGATTAATATAAAAATCATAGCAATCGAATTCTTTTGTTTTAATATGCTTTCAAATAATGTTTAAACTGTTGAATAATTAATATTATCTTCTCTCACGGGCTCTGTTTTTTTTCTAAAAAAATCAATGTGTAAAAATATTTTGTAAAATATCATTTATTTTGTATACGTGTGGAGACATTTACTGCTTAACTGTTATGTGTTACATTGAAGACGTAGTTAGCCTGTCTATGTTCCTCATTAATTAATTTCCATTATTTAATACTAGAGATAATATCATAAATTAATTTTAAATTTTCAAAAAAATCAGGTTAATCTTAATGCATTATAAAAAACAAATAAATAGAAAACACGTTAAAAAAATACAAAAACGTTGGGGCCGCAAACACGACTTTAAAAATAGAAAGAAAAAACAGTTTATTTATTGTACTCTTTTTCGATCCATTCATCCTCTCCACAAAATCATCAGAGGAAAGATTAACAAAACAAATATCCAAAACCCGAATAGCAGGACCCGATCCGCATCCGAAAATGAACGACGCCGACGTTTCCAAGCAGATCCAGCAGATGGTCCGCTTCATCCGCCAGGAAGCGGAGGAGAAGGCCAACGAGATCTCCGTCTCCGCCGAGGAAGTACGATCTCTTCCTGTTTGTTGCCCTCTCGATTTTCGTGTTTTTATTTCATCCGAATTATTTTCGTCTGATTCAATTTTCTATGTTCTTCTGTCGGCGCAGGAATTCAATATCGAGAAGTTGCAGTTGGTCGAGGCCGAGAAGAAAAAGATCAGGCAAGAGTACGAGCGGAAGGAGAAGCAAGTTGAAGTCCGCAAGAAAATGTAAAAATCTCTGTTCTCATTGCGTTTTTATTCTGAATTGGGCTGTTAATTTCCAATTTTATCGTCGGGAGATTTGGATTGAATAACGCCATCTCTGAATTTGCTCGGAGTTTTCATTCCCCTGATCATGATTTTAGGTTTCACTATTCGTGATGAGAGAATCGGTGTATAGTCTTACCGCGGTGGATTTTGTTTTAGTATTCGAGCCTTGCGTGTTTCTACAGGGCTTCTTTTTTGTAGAGTATCATTTGATCTGGAGTTCTGTTTTTTTACTTGGTGATTGGTTTGTTGCAGTGAGTACTCGATGCAACTGAATGCTTCTAGAATCAAGGTTCTTCAAGCACAGGATGATTTGGTCAATTCCATGAAGGATTCTGCGTCGAAGGAGCTTTTGAATGTTAGCCGTGACAATAATACATATAAGCGCCTCCTGAAGGATCTCATTGTTCAGGTCATCCTAAACGATTCCTTTTAGATTGCGTGTATTTGCGATTTACACAAAATATGTCACTCACCGGACGTATTGGGATTATATATATAAGGAAACTAATTTGAGTAAGATCGTTGGTTCTTTGACCATGCTATCGAGTATTTGAGGCTTTATAATCATGCGATTTTCCAGCATTGTGAATACCATTTTGTCGCACTTCTTAACTTTTGTTCAACGTCTCTTGAGTCGTGGACACGGGTCGTTAAGGGAATCCAGGTTGAGAACCTCTAGTGCATTGTTTTTCTTCATGTAAAGCAGTACTACTATTTAAGTGTAAGAATTAATTGACAATTTGGACCTAAAATTATTGTGTTACTCATATTTCAAATTATTGACTACATGTACCTTGTCTCATCTCATTAAACTTTTTTTTCATTTTTTTTAACTTTTGGTTTAATCCCATCAAGCTTTACTCGATTCTTCATCTGCAAGTATCCTTTATTTTTTCATTTCAGAGTTTGTTAAGGCTGAAAGAGCCTTCTCTGTTACTACGCTGCCGTAAGGAGGATCTGAAATTGGTGGAGTCAATATTGGACTCCGCAAAGGATGAGTATGCACAGAAGGCAAAAGTCCATTCACCTGAGATTGTAGTTGATAAGATCCACCTTCCACCTGCCCCTTCCAATAAAAATATACATGACCGCACTTGGTAATAAAACTCTTACTACTTACTGTAGTGCAATTGTTCGGATATTGAATTTCTGACAAAATCAAGCTAGTTATAAGTATATTTATACAACTAATATACTTTATGATGGTTGCTCCTTTTTCTTTTGTCTTGCATTTCTAGCTCTGGTGGTGTGGTGTTGGCTTCAAGGGATGGAAAAATCGTGTTGGAGAACACTCTCGATGCTAGACTAGATGTTGCTTTCCGTAAAAAATTGCCAGAGGTATTCCACAACCCATCATCTTCAATTTTTACCGATTTTATTTTCTTAATGTACAGTATTTGTTTTGGAAGTTTTATTTCTTGTTGAAAGGTTTTGTAAAATATGAAGTAAGAATTTAATTTGCTCCGGTAATATCTTTATACTGCTTTTACGATGTACTCTGCCATTATGTTCTCTTTATCTCGCTTATGCAAGATTCAGTAGTTTGAATTGATACTCGCCCAAAGTATGATTAAGACATGTATTAGTGATTGATTTAGGGTTTAGAGTTCGAGGGTGCTTTTGCAGATGTGATTTAGAGATTTGATATGAATTTAGAGAAACAGAAAGTCGAATGAAAAAAATGAACTTTATAAAAATTAGGAAGGATATGATTCGAAATGAGAAAAATCATTGAAACTGATGAAGTAGAAGTTTAAGTCTCTGTTTCCACTTCACAATTTCTGTTTGGACTATGTTGTAAGTCTTCAGACGCCTCACATAATGTGTATATGCATTGCAGATACGCACAAGCCTGTTTGGTCAGATTGCCGTTTGATGTCATGTTTGATCGAGAACCTTCAAACTTCTAACCATTGGAACTTGAAGGCTTCGCCAGACGGCGTTTTTTTTTTTTTTCGTTCTCTTCCTTTCGGTTATGTCTACTACTTTGCTTTTCCACGTTTTCCTTGAACGTGTTGCTTAAATTATACAGTACTTGATAGAAACTATTTACAATTCGTTTTAAAATCCTGGAATAATTTGTATGCTGTTGTGTTACTCCTGATAATAAAACGCATCACAAAACAATTAAAAAATTATTACTCCGTAAACAATTTTATTTATTTATTATATTTGCAATTGCATATTCTTTACTCTTTTGTCTAAATAAGTTCTGAGTACATTTGAAAAGGTCACAAAATGAATAGTAGCGGTAGATTTTTGTGCAATACAAATCGTAAATAAATAAATAAAAATATTTTGAAAATGAAAAAAATAAAAATACATTGTAAAATTAAAAAAACATACAATACTACGTACATACTATATACTAAGTAATATAAAAATATAAAATAATTTAGAAAAAGAAAATATTTATATTTATTACGGCAATCAAACAAAATTGATGAATAAAAATTAAATATAAATAGATGAAAACACCAATTAATCATTTCTCATTTCATCGTCAAACTCGAGTCAACCTCACCAGATAAGTGAAAGAAGAAGCTGACCGACGACCGACAATGGAGTCCAAGGTCGGAAGCCGACTGACGGCGTTTAGCTTTTGCTTCACAATTCTGACTCTGATGTCAAACGGAGTTAGATCCTGGACCGGCGAAATCCACGGCCGAGTCGTGTGTGATGTGTGCGGAGACTCCTCGATCGGCCCCGAAGATCACGTTCTACAAGGCAAGGCATGATTTTCATTTTTTTCCTTTTTTTTCTTCTAATTATTAAATCTCGTTTTTCCCCGATTATTCATCAGTAGATCTGATGTTTTTAATCGTGATTTTTATAATCTGAAACAACAAATTAGGGTTATTGAATTTTCGCCCAATTTCGCTTAGCTTTTGCATTCCTTTGGAACAGGTGCTGAGGTGGCAGTGCTCTGCATAACCAAGTCCGGCGAGGTCCTGAATTACCAAGCGTTCACGAACCCGAACGGGGTGTACGTGGTGGCCGAGACGATGCCGGAGAGCGAGCGTTGGGACGCGTGTCTTTCCAGGCCCATCAGCAGTTTCCACAGCCACTGCACTCAGTTAGCAGACGGAAGCTCCGGCGTCAAGTTCACTTACAGCCGCCCCTCTGGTAATTCTCATGCTGTCAGACCTTTTGTGTATCGATCGGCTGTTGTTCCTGCTTACTGCAATTAGAATTTTCTCGCCATATTTATATATACAATGCAAAAGAAGAAGGCCGTGCTCTTCTGTATATCATACGTGTAATGAATCAGCAAAATGCAGTGTTTATGCTATGCAAGAACTTGATGACTTCGTTGTCGTCTAATATGTTAGTTACTTTGTTTTGATTGATGAGTTTGATTGAAAGCCCCTTTCCCGCAACTCGTTCGTGTTTCGTTTTTTCTGTTTCTCGACCAGTGTTTTCATGCTTTGGGTGACCTTTGATCATATGATTTAATGACTCTGTTTTTTGATTAATGAATACAAGACCCTCTTCCCCCTACTTGTTCTTGGTTTAACTTTCTGGTTCTTAATATGCTGAGCTTCATGCTTTGGGAGGAATTTTGATCATGACTAGATTTGTTCATCACCCTACAAAGACCGAGTTAGGTACTTAGGTTTATGAGAGTGGTGTTTTGGAATGTTACTGTGCGCTTGATATCGATTTATATTGGGTTGTATCTGATTAAAGAAAATTTGAGCCGATAACGTTTGAATGTGGCTAGTAGTATTTTACAGTTTGAGTTTGTATTCAGTATAATTGTACATCTACAGAACTACTAATATTTCTGAGTTTTGAGGCTTGTTAATTTACCTTATAATGTTATATAGTTTTGGTTATCGGTTAATAAATAAACGGAATTGAGAAGTTTGATTTAAGTTTACATCGTTTATTATAAAGAAAAATTGTCCGGTTCGAGCACCGATTTTTGGTTTATAGATCGAACCAATTGATGCTCTGATATTTTTATATTCTAGTGACGTTCCCATGTGGGTGTTTTGTTCATATAGTATTTGATAAAAAAAAACTAAATCAAATATTCTTATTTATTCTCAGTAAAATTGCCACTCAAACACTAAAAACAAAATGATAAAAATGATTGTAAATCATTTCCATCTAAAAATAAAATAAATGCCAAACAACATACTTATATCATACTCGTAGAAAAAAAATACACACGAAATTAGATGAAATGTTTGACTCCCAATTTTGTTATGAAATTATGAAATTTTGCACTAAATATTCAAATATGTTTAAAAATAAAAATGAATGTATGGTCCTTTTAATTTAAATAAAATATATACCGACTCCGCTGGGGATCGAACCCAGAGTCTCTGGTTTCGTAGACCAGCGCCTTATCCATTGGGCCACGGAGTCATTTGTTAGTTGAAGTAACATGGACTATATAATATAATATTATCAATAAAGTTAAATCACAATACAACCATCCCATTGAGAGGTTTATCTACCCAATTACTTACTCTATCCACTAATCGCGTTGATTTTAGTAATGTTTTCATAATTTTTGTTTATTATATGTATTTGAAGTCAAAAAAAGTTAAAAGTGACCATTATTAGTAGATAGAAGGAGTATTTATTTCTTTTTGCTTAAAATGAATTTGTAATTATAATTAATAAAGTGTAATTATATTTCCAGGAAATCAAATACCAAAAGAGTTAAATCATATCGTGAATCGTGAGTAACAAATAACACTTTTTATTACTCGAGTATTTCCATATTCTTAAGCTTTGTTTCTATATTCTAACTCACAAGTCACAAGTCAATTTTTCATAAAGTAAATAAATGCATAGTATAATTTTTTTTTTATTTGAACATTCATTTTTCCTGTAAAGACGCAATAATAAGCAACGATAAGATGAACATGCGTACCAAACTCGTAGTCATGACCGATCAATCACGTTCTTTTTGAGTGTGTACTATACAATATGTACTTTGATGAATGGAAGCTTGGATTTTTTATTTTGACATTTGTAGCACGCGACAAACGAACATAAGTCGTTCCATTTGTTTCTTAATTATTTATGCACTGTTTTTTCGTATCATATTTCTAATGTCATATTAAAAACGAATTGAGAATTTTGATTTCAATTTACATCGGATATTAAAAAAATTGTCCGGTTCGGTTCGATCCTATAGACACCTAATCAATCTCAAGCAGAAGTCTCCGGTCTATCTTCAAGTCGAACCGACAAACCGGACAGCTCGAGTTGACTCGAATCCATCGGAAAATACAGAACCCATGAAACAGATGAGAGCACGGCATCCGAATAACCTCCGAACCCTTGTTCAAACCCTTGAGACAAATCGAGCAACCTTCGTTTTCCCCTCTTTCTTCCTCGACCCTCACCGACCTCAGCCCAAAATACTTATTATCCGCCGGAGAGTGGAGAAAGAGCTCATGTAACAGCCCCATAATCCGCTTCAAGTTCACGTCGTTCGCGTTCTCCTTAATCCAACCGCCGAACGGTTCTTTCTTGCTTTCTTCTCCGCCTTCTAGAAGTTTCCGGTAATCTTCCGGAGACACCCGGTCGACTTTTCCGGATGACGACGTACATGTAGCCAGTGCCGACGCACGTGGTCGCCACGTGGCAGAGACGTGACTTGATCTCGTCTAGGGTTTCGAAGGTCGAATTCTGACCGTCGTCTTTTGGGAAAGCTAGGGTTCCCCAGAAGATGGTCTTGTCGGCCGGCGGTTTGAGGAATGGGATATCGAGGGTGGAGATGGAGGTGGATATCTGGCGGCGACGTAGGGCGTCGTCGGCGTGAAGCGGCAGGTGGAAGCTCCGGCGGCAGGTGCTCAAGATTTTCGGCGATGTTCGGACGGAGGGGTTTGTCGAAACTGCGCCGATTTCGACGGAGAAATTTACGGTGAGTTTGTCTGGGTTTTCTTTTTTCGTAAGTTGGGGAGACATGGCCATTATGAAGACACCCATGTTAAGAGGTGATGAGAAGAAGTTATGACCTATCTATCTATCTATCTATCTATCTATCTCAGGGGTCTTTATATATACTAGTATACAAGTACGTACAATCTATTCCTATTAGGGTTATGTTGCAAATTATAAAAGGAAGGTTATTTATTAGTATTTTATTTTTAAAAATAAAATAATTCTAAACAAATTATAAAAGGAAGGTTATTTATTAGTATTTTATTTTTAAAATAAAATAATTCTAAACGCCGCCTCATGCTCTCTGTATTGGAAACTCAACTCCAATTTTGTTTTATAATTTTTGCGAATTTTCAAAATCAAAATTTCCCAACAAAAAGGTTAAACTCACACAAATTTCAGATTAAATAGTACAAGTCATTTTATGGGACCAATAAAAAGCAATTTTACCACGTGAATTAATCACACGTCATATTACTTTAATTACAACAATTAATTAATGGAGTAGTAATAAACTAATTAAAACAAAAATTATGGATAAAATAAATTTAAGTTATTATCATAATTTTTTTCGCTAATCACATTTTAAATTTTAATTTATTATCATAAAACTGTTTATCTAATTAAATTGTTACGAATATATTTTTTATAATTATTACAATTAAAATTATTATAAATTGTTAATAAAATTTAATTTCTTAATTCTCACTTACATATTATATTATTATATACACATTTTATTTCAGAAATATTGACACTTGTTTTTAGTCATACTTACATATTTTTCTTTATTTAAGTAGATGTGTCTAGATAATTAATTAATACTACGTATATTCTACTTCGTTAGATTTTTTAGTCTATCATTACTGTTAATGTAATTGTGTATATATAAAGAGTTAATTTGTGTATGCAAGTAAGAAATGAGTAAAATATATTTAACATGTGTTTATTTTTTTGTGTGTTTTTTTTCTTGTGCAAGTTTTGCGAATATAGAAAAACAGGGGTATTCACGGGCGGCGGGTTTGGGCGGGTATATCCATAAAAAACCACCCGACCCATTGATGGCGGGTTTGAATTTTATCAACCGCCCATTTTTTTACTTCAACCGTATGGTGCGGGTGCGGTCGAGTGCGAGCGGTTTAGCGGGTAAAATGACATGTTTAAATAAATATTTATATTGTAAGTAGAAAAAAAATAAAAAAAAGGTATAGAAAAATAAAATTAACACAAATTAAAAAAATAATTCATTTAAAGTTCTAGTAAAACATTATAAAATAAGAATTTATAGTTGCACAAACTATTGAAAATGTTGTTAATTTAAGATCTTAAAGATATAAACTTGTGAGTTGTGCCTAATTGAAAAAAATAAAATTAAAAGCATAAATTAAAAATTAGTTAAAAAAAATTTAAAAATTATCTCATAAATTAATACTACTATACGAGTAAAAATATTAATAAAAAATGAACTAATAATACTACTATATACTAATAATATATATATATATATATATATACTATGTGCGGGCGGGTCGGTTTTTTCGCGGGTAGTGAGTAACGAAACCGCTACCCACCCGAATTTTGGCGGGTTTTAGAAATTCTAACCGTTGGGTAATTTGTTAAAAATAAAACTGACGGGTTCGGGCGGATTTCGATCGGGTTGACGGGCGGATCGGGTTTGGCGGGTTTTTTGAACACCCCTAGAAAAACAATTCAATTCATTATTTTAATACAATATTTTTTTATATTAAATTAAAAGGAAAAATGGCAATAAGGCCAATTTTCAACATTTTTTCGGCAATAAGGCCAAGTTCTAATTTATGTGTCAATTAGGCCTTTTTGTTCCAATTGGGCCAAAAAAATGTATATGGAAGGACGAATCTACCCTCCTTCTATCTTACCCCACCCCAACCCACCCCAAACCCTCCTGACCGACCGGGATCCAGAAATATTTCGACGGATCTCCTCCCCCGCCTCCAACCCACCCACCTCGCTCCGCCGCGCCGACGAAGACGATGACCGCGAAGAAGACGACGACGCCTCCCTCTCGGCTGCCACAAGAAGTCCTATTGTTCCTTGGGACCAGGGGATAGCGTAAAAAAGGTCAGAGTATTCATTGTCATTCGTAGCCCTGACCAAACGACCATCTGCCAAAACAATCTCATAAGCCACAACAGTATCCGAGAACAGGCCGTAGATATGTGAGCTCCCTTCGATGCCATAGCCATTGATCAAGCCACCAACAGTCAGATCATCAAGCTCGGCAACAACTGCTAGCGCCAGATTCATGGGGACGGTGGCTCTGGAAATCTGACCCATATTGACTAAAGGCTCCACCCGGACAGTCATTCTCTCCTTGTCGATGTCCAGAATGTGTCTGAAGGCAGAGAGGTCAACCTCGAAATGTCGGGCCCTCTTATAGTCCACATTATGCATCCCAACAGCAATCCAGGGCTTGCGGGCCGTGCAAACTAAGCCATCCTTCTTCGAGTTCCTCTCCTTGAGGCGCTTCACAACTTTCTTTACGTTTTCGTCATGTTCCTTTTGGCGCTGCTTGAAGGACTTGCATTCAGACTTCATGTCCCCGAGATAGGTGAGGTAGTAGAGTGTGAAGGAAATGGGAAGGACAACAAAGATGACGATTATTATATGACATTCAGTGTATGTTATAATATTCAGTGTTAAAATATGACATTCAGTGTTTGTTATAATATTCAGTGTAAAAATATGACATTCGTCATTCAGTGTTAAAATATGACATTCAATGTTTGTTATAATATTCAGTGTTAAAATATGACATTCAGTGTTTGTTATAATATTCAGTGTTAAAATATGACATTCAGTGTTTGTTATAATATTCAGTGTAAATATATGACATTCAGTAAATGATACAGATGGGATAGATCAAAACCCTATGATTAAATGATACAGATGGGATAGATCAAGAAAATCGCAAAACAGAAATTTGAGTCAATCCCTCGTATATCAGTCAAAGCCTCAAGGGTTTTGCTCCATAGGCCTATCACACTGGAATATCACTTTAAACGTATCAGATAAGTAGCTTCTCAACAGCATCCTGCATTTCACACCAAAGCAACTCAGAATATATAATGTGAATGATGCAACAAACACAAAGTAATACAATACGGTATTTGTTTATGGACAAAGATTTCACCTTCAGCTGCTGAATTTGAGTTTTCAACTGGCTGCCCTCGTTGCTAGTGGCTGAACAAGATATAACCGGCCTAGTCACTCCACATGCCCGACCAAGAGCTTGCTTCGATGGAACAAAGACATACGACACATGCTGCAGACGCGAGTCACAGTTAGCATTTGTTTATAGACATTGTTTTCTAGTTACAAAACAAGAAGGTGAACTGATGCAATATAATCACACAGTGAAGAGCTTAATACTAATAATCACAAACAAGAATGTAGAAAAACACCCAACAATTACAAGCACTCACAACAAATATAAAATCAGGAACAGAAGAAGAAATCAAATATTATCTATTAGAATAAACAAATTCTCAATGTGAACAAGAAAAGGGCTCACCTTATCTTCAGCAAGCAGTGGGAGGTGAAGAAGGATTTCAAGAGGCTCCGTGTCAGCCGCCATCACAACGAAATGAATACTGTACATAATAATACTTGAGAGGTGGAAAACAAGGTCCATGGGAACACAAGCCACGCAACACAAAGCTTTTCATTTCCACGCAACATAATAATACTTGAGAATTCATTTCGTAACCGAATTTGATTCGTCGAGAATGGTAGATCTGCGTTTTCAAGTACAATACACAACTCGATCGGGTTTAGGATGTAAATAACAAATGCAAAGGGCAAACAAATCATTATACAGTTCATCATCATCATCATCATCACTCGTCTTCGTAATAAACCACCACAACACAAACATTGCAAGAATCTAAACTGAATAAATAAAGAGATTGAGGCGAGACGATTAATCGACTGGGAGGGAGAGCCAAGTAACCTGAAAACGGAAGGGGTCGACGGCGGTCGGAGATGGTGGTGGCTCGGGCCTGAGACGTGGACGCGGCGCTGTGGTGGTGTCGGGGCTTCGATCGGACAAAGGCTGCGCAGATAACCGTCGGAGACCGAGACCGCCGGGACGAAATCGGAGATCGAGGACGACGTCGAGAGCGACAAATGGTGCAACGACGCCTCGCGAGTGCCTCTGCCGTGCGGGGAGAATCGATCCGGCGACGGAGGAGACGGCGGAGGTGGGGCCCTGCCGAAGGTCGCGGCGGCGATGGCGGGGTGCAGCGGGACCTCCATCCTCCCTTTTGCCGACGCCGCGTGGATCGGGGTCCGGAGGTTTCGTCGATCTCGATCTCAGCCTCACGATCCCCTTTCTCTACGGTACGCAGACGGGGCGGACTCCGCTGGAGTGGAGTCGGTAGTGGAGGGTCGCGGTGTCGATGTCGACAACGTGGTGTATCAGCGGTGGTCGATGGGTGTGGTGTGGTGCGGCGGGCTCCGACGAATAAGACGGCTGAGGCGAATCGAAGGTGGAATTTGGGGGTTCGGCCTCTGTCTCGCTAGGAAGAGGGGGGTGGAATTAGGGAAAAGGTAGTAGAGTCTTTAAATATTTTAGGGGGCCTAATTTTTCGAAAGCCTTATTGCCGAATTTTTTTTGAAAATTGGTCTTATTGTCATTTTTCCCTAAATTAAAATAAAATATAACTTCTAAATTATAATTTATTTATTTTTATATTAAATTAAATTAAAATAAAATAGTGATTAAGTTTAAAAATTAAAATGTAAGCGAAGTTATTATTTATTAGTTTTGAGAAATAAACACAATTTATTTTATATTACAAAAATAAAAAAAATAATTAAGTTAATAATGTTTAATTTATTTATTTTAAGAAAAAAAAATATCTAAATCAGATATTTTATTTTACTTTTTAATATAAAATAATATTTTTTTAACTTTAAAATATATTTATATCAAGTTCTTTTTTAATAATACTCTGCTCTACTTTTTTAATAATACTATTACATTTTTTTCATGTACTTTTGAGATATTAGTGTTTGCTAATTTGAATATCTTTTGTCTCATTACAAATTTAATTTTAAAATGGTTTGTTTTCAATAAATAAAACCAAATCAAAATTGAACAAAAAAAATTGAAATAATAAATATAATAAATGGTCACAAAGAAAGAAAAAAAAAAATTCCTTCTGGACTCCTCGGACAGAAATCCAAGCATCACTGTTCTCGTTCATATAGCACACTCTGGATCATCTTCCATGAGCATCACCACCTACATCAGCCACCTCCTAATTGACCAGACTCACCTTTCGATAGTCTCCTCCGATTATTCCGGTTTGCGACCAGCAGATAGAATTTGTCCTTGAGGTTCTTCACTTCTCGACTCCAGCTCCCTTAATGGGGAATGGATAAGTTAGGCTTCAGCTCTAAGCTCCTCCTAATAATTCATTCTGGAAATACAAATACAATAACAAACGATGTTTTTTCTTTTTAAATTACAAATGCACCCTGCAACTATTACAAAAATACAATGCAGTACCTCAATCATTCTTGAGTTTCTTCTTTACTTCTCGACTCCAGCTCCCACCAGGCCCCACCTTCATCGCCCTTCCCCAAAAGGGGCCCACCCTCGTCACAATCACCGCCAAACCCTTCAACATCCGAACCCTCGCTCTCGATTTCTTCGCAATAAAACCTCTTCTCCATCTCCGGATCATACACCCACTCCAACCCTCTCAACACCTTCCCGTCCTTCCACTTCCCCACAACCGACACAGCCTCTTCTCTCGCCTTCCCTATCATAATCTCCTCCCACGAAAATGACCCATCTGCCCCTCTCTTCAGACACCCCTCGCTGACATCACCCACCACCACCGTCTTCAAACACCTCGCCCTCGCCTCCTTCAAAACCCCAGCGAAATCCGAATCGTCCGACACCAGCACCAAGCAATCCACCGCCCGCCTGTCCATCATATCCACCATGTGCCTCCTCAGCGCCACGTCAGCGGCCTGAGGCCTGTCTGAAACGGTCTGGACCCAGAACCCGGCCCGCTTCAGCTCGTCCGCCAGCCCGTACCCTACTCTCGGGGTCAAAATCTCACGAGCAGCGTTTTTGTACTTCTCCATCTTCATCGAGTACATCGCCGCCATCCTCACCCTCCGTTTCCCGCGGGCTGAATCGATCCTGTTCGTCCGTTTTATCTGTTCCCGTTCGTGGATTTGCTTGAAATGGTTAACGAGCTTCTCGTTGGTGTAGAATCTTCTCCCACAGACACGGCACAGATAGGGCTCGACCGGTTTTATTACACCCGAGGTTTCCAGTTGGTTCAAGGCATTTCTGTCTCTCCTATGTTACCTAACCGAAGGCGGAACATAGCTGAACGCGTGCCTATTGGCGTAGGCGATCATGTACTTAACAAACCCGAATTTCTGAGCGGCTTTCTTCAACCTAATTGCTGCATCGAACGGGGGATATGATTTCGGGGGCTTGTTGTCTAGATCCCAAAAGATGGCAACATTGCTTTCAGAAACTTTCTTCTCCGAGCGGAACGGGTGGATCGAAGAATCGGGATATTCGCCGGGGAATGAAGCGAAATTACGACACCCAAACCAGATTTTGTCGAAAGGCCTCCGGAATTTAACAATGATATTCATCATCTCCTCCAAGAAAAGAATGAAAACATTCGATCATTAAACCCTTTGAACCCTACAAAAACTAGAGAATGATGAAGTCAAAGATTAGACCTTTACAACTAATCATGACCTATTAATCCTTAAACCTCTCAACCCATTTTCAGTGAGCCCTTGAAAATGAAATTGCGACCACTAAATCATAATTTGGGGATTAGGGCAAAAAATCAATGAGGACTAAGAATGTTGAAAACTTACCCAAATCGATTTTGACGGGGTCGCTGAAAAATGGAAGGAACGGGGTAATAAATCGCCGGCGTCTTGAAGATTCCGTCGAAGGTTGTGGGCCGTGAGCTTCGCCTACTTTGCTGTAATCCTCTGTTTTGTTTCTGTTCTTTGATGTGTTTGTGAATAAAGCGCAGAGAGGCCATATATTAATTTTAATTAAATAAAAAAACCTTTTAAATTAATTATTTGAGTATTTATTTAGGGAAAAATGTCAAATTTTACATGAAAAATGGACTATGGTGTTATTATAGTTGACAGAGAAGAGAAACAAAAAACTTCACTCACATTGTGGCAATATGGTGTTCGTTTTTGCAAAATGTGTAACTGTTACTACTCAAGTTTAATGATCAATGCGTCTACTTGACATTTAGCCAAACTTAGAAACGGGCGAACGAGACGAGAGTTGTCGAGAATATTCGATCTACTCGAATTGCACGTACAAGTTCATTCACAACCCTACTTAGTCCCCCACAAGGAAAAGCCTGCATTCACAATGGAATAACCTCCGTCGACAGAAAGATTGTGTCCGCTCACACACTTTGCCTCGTCGCTAGCTAGATACAAAGCGGCCTCAGCCACATCCCTCGTCTCGAGATCAACTCCTTTGAGGTTCGAATAGCACCTCCTCTTGCATCCATCTTCATCCATGTCACTCAAAACCCTCTTGACCATAGGCGTGGGGACGGTATCCGGTGAGATGCAGTTCACTCGAATACCGTGTTGCCCTAGCTCAACCGCCAAATTCCTCGTGAGCCCCACCAAGCCATGCTTCGAGCTCGTGTATGCATGCGGAGCACAACCGCCTAATACCGAAGCAATGCTCGTGGTCGAGATTATGACGCCGGCCCGATTAGGGACCATCGCTCGAGCGGCGTGTTTAGCGCCCAAGAAGGCGCCGACGAGGTTCACTCTGAGGACCTATCGAGAAATTAACAGTATAAACGTAACAAAAAAAATGTTAAAAGCTCGAACAGTTAAAAAAGTTGACCAAGACTTATATCACTGGGTCGAATATGTCAAAGTTGGGCCATAACACCTTAAAAGGCCTTGTTAAGGTGATAAGGTTGTCCAACTTATATTTGAGCTTTAGGATCTATATCCAACCGATGTGGGATATTCAACACGCCCCCTCACGAGTAGGCTCGGACGCCCCCTCACGAGTAGGCTCGGTTTTGTCGGCTCTACTCGTGGACATAGTGCCATCTTTGGGCAAGCCGGAAATATTATCGGCTGGGGCACCCATCATCGTGTTGGGCCTGCTCTGATACCATGTCAAAGTTGGGCCATAACACCTTAAAAGGCCTTGTTAAGGTGATAAGGTTGTCCAACTTATATTTGAGTTTTAGGATCTATATCCAACCGATGTGGGATATTCAACAGAATATATTCTCCAGTAATCTGCACTGACCTGTTCGAACGTGGCTACATCGTTGTCGAGGATGTTCGGCTTGATCGCGTCGCAGATCCCGGCGTTGTTGAACATGATGTCGAGCTTCCCGTACTTCTCGACGGTCGCGTTGACGGCGTTTTTTACGTCGGATTCTTTCGTGACATCGCAGTGGATGAAAGTGGCCGAGGATGATGATCCGAGGTCTTTGCAGAGTTTTTTGCCCTCGTCGTCTTGGATGTCTGCGACGACTATCTTGGCTCCGTGTCTCGAGAAAAGCTCGGCGCTCGATTTTCCGATGCCGCTCGATGCACCGGTTATTAGGGCTACCTTTCCTTCGAGCCTTCGGAGGAGAGCTGAGGGCATTGCCATTACACTTAAATTAATTTGCTTACTTCTTCCTTTCATCAATTGAGTCTATATATATTAATGCATGCAAGGGCCGAGGGTGTTCTCGTAATTGACTATCTCGATTCGATAGTAAATCAATTCGGTTTTGGTTACGAGAAAGGAAATTAATGTCAAAACTTGTCACATGTCCCATCGCATATATAGGACAAGATATATCCCGAGTCGAACCATCCCCATCCTATAATCTGTCATTTTTTTAAGCATTCTTTCATCCACCCAACTCGATCGTACCTACTAATTAGTTCAAGTTAATTTAGCATCATTTATGGTATAATTTGTTAAGAGTAATATCACAAACAGTCGATTAAGGTCATTTCTGACTATTTTTTTATATAATAAATAAAACATGTGACAGAATAATGAAGAAATTAAATGTCAAATAAATGTCACAAATCACAATAAAAATAATTAACATGATGTAGAGTCATAATATTAAGGGCTAAATACACTTTGCTACTTCAGGATATGAGGTTTTTACACTTTGCAACATAATCGGAAAAGTGTTACCGATCAGTACCACAAGATAAGACATATTACACTTTACCACCTGCGTGTGTCGGAATATTCCAAGGAATATTCTGTGAGATTGAATACCACGCTCCAGTTATGCGGTTGAGAGTACAATTAATAATAGAGGTGAAAGTTATTTAAGTAATTACTCAATATTAAATAAAAAATAAATTAAAAAAATATTTAATAAAAAAACAAATCTATCATCTTCTCGAATCTCGATCCGTCTTTAAAATTTGAAGAGCCCAACAAACAATGACCAAATTTACATTATTCACAGTATTTACAAATAATTAATTAAAAGAAAAAAAATTAAAAATTGATGGATAGGAGAAATCGATCATCGAGCCGTCTTTGAAATTTGCAGAACCAAACAAACAATGACCAAATTTACATTATTCACAGTATTTACAAATAATTAATTAAAAGAAAAAAAATTAAAAATTGATGGATAGGAGAAATCGATCATCGAGCCGTCTTTGAAATTTGCAGAACCAAACAAACAAAGACCAAATTTACACTATTCACAGTATTTACAATTAATTAAATAAAAGAAAAAAAATAAAAAAATTGATGGAGAGGAGAAATCGATCATCAAAAAATGCGGTTTGCCATCAACTCCACCCGGACAACCACAGGAGGTCGAATGCCGTCCTCACCGCCCACCGCGGAAGCTCAATTTTCAGCCCCCACGCCCACCACCACCAAACCCTCGATCACCACACATTCAGTACTCCGCCGCCGCCGCACCACATCAGCCCACCCAACGACGCCGCCGCCTCTCCAGATCCAGATCCGAAAACCCCAACAGTCGCCACGACTTCAAAATCGAAGAGCCCGCCGCTGCCACCGTCGGTCGCCGGAAACACGAGTTTGAAGCAAGAATCCCTCATCGCGATCACCAAAGTCCTTGACAAATTTGCCTCTTTCGACTCTCTCCAACGAAGATGAAGAAATAAAAAAGGAAAAAAAAAAATTGCGCTAATTGGGAATTTTCCAAATTCGATTTTGAAGAGATTGGGATTTTCGAAATTTTGCGTAATATGGAGATTAAGATTTTTGTAGTTTTATTTTTTTTTAATTTTATTATAAATGAAAAAAAATCTTGAGTGAAGAAAGGAAGGGTAAATTCGTAATCTCCTAAAAACTTGAGTTGTCATTTACTAAAACACCCTCAAAAACAGAATATTTCTTGGAATATTCCGATCCGGCTACACGCCGGTGGCAAAATGTAATATGTCTTATCTTGTGGTACTGATCGGTAACACTTTTTCGATTAGATTGCAAAGTGTAAAAACCCCATATCCTGAGGTTGCAAAGTGTATTTAGCCCTAATATTAATTACATGAAAGATATGAAATCACTTGACACTTCAAAACCTAGTAAACACACATGTTTTGGTAATGCCATCAACCCCATTATTAGTAGCAGCAATGTACATGAGGATGAGAGTGAAGAGAAACAAAAACATAAACATGGCTGGATGTTTTGTTTTCCTGACCGGGCTCTGGACGGGAATCAGAATATCCCCCGTGTCGAATCGATGAGACCTAAACGGCTTCGATTTCAACCTCTGCCTCGGCAACCTGACTCGGCGCTTCGCGGTTCCTACAAAAGGCGGCATAGATCTATCAAGCTTTATTATGTCATCCTTCATTACGTCGGCGAAGCAATCCTCTTCTTCTTCGGATCGACTCTGCAATGGAAGACACGTGAAGAATCCTAATTTTGAAACTGTCAATCGATCATCACAAAGCGTTCAATCAAATTAGTCGCCGCCCCGTTGAGGAATGATATATTGATCAATAGACAAATGTAACTAAAAATATATAGTATAAAAAAAAAACTCGAACAAACCCTTTTGAAGCTCGACGACTCGTGGTGCGAGAACTCGTCGGCCGTTTTATCGTCATCGGAGTCAGAGTCTATCGGCTCTATAGAATGAGTGTAGGTATCGGCTACCTTGTCGGCCGCCGGCCCTAATTCGAGCGTGAGCGCCTCCGGTAATTGTTTCCTGTCGTTTTCACTATCCCTCGGAGCCGAAGAAGAAGCTATATTCGTGTCGTCGTGATTTAGTTTGAAATCCCGATTCTTTCGAAGGCGGCAAACTACCATAGCATCCTATATCATACGAAGAAACATATATAAGAAACATATATAAGAACATAATCGTCTAATTATTTACAAATGAAGTGTGCAGACTTTTGTGAAACAGAAAAAGTATTCACCTCGGGTTTTTCTTTTGTGGAGTACTCGTGCATTATCCACTCCGTTCGAATCCCTCTCGGTGCTCGGCCGGTGTGGAACACCAAGGTCCTCTTCGTGCCGATTACATTGGAGCCTGATTTCACGACTCGTTCTTTCCCCGTCGCCTTCCAGTAACCGTACTGAGTCGCCCGTTTGCTCTGAGTTCCGTTCGGATACTTCCTTCCGCGAGGGGAAAAGAAGAACCACTCGTTGTCCGATCGAACAACAGATTCAGCTATGTAATCATATGCATCAAATTAATAATATTTTCAAATATTAGTTAAAAAAAGTAACAAAAATGTAACATACAAATAAAATCTACTTCAATATTAATTTTGACTAATGTTCAAATTACATCAAATGTTATTGACTAAAAACTGCAACAGTCGATAATTTTTTTTGCCTTAGTCAGAGATAACACATAAGTTTTTTTTATAGGTCAATTCGAGCGCTCAACCAATTGAGCTAACATCGTTGACAGATAATAACACATAAGTTCACGAGTAGAATCAACAAAATTGAGCGAAACATTAATCAGTTCAATGTTTGTCGCGATAACTATTTCTTCTTTCGATTCGTGTTCGTATTCGTGCAATATGCGAAACAAAAAACGAGAAATCGAATTAACAAGAAAACAAATTAAACCTGGTAGATCCCAAGGCTCGTGTCGACATATATCGACGACGGGAATGATCTGGACGGAGTCGTCGGAGCCCTGTAGCTTCTTGGTGAGGTAGTAGTGAATGAGCTCCTCGTCGGTGGGCGAAAATCGAAAACCCGGAAACCTGGAGGACGCTTCTGAAACGGAAATTTCCATATTTGGATTGTTGTTCATGTGCCGGAAACGTATCGGCGCGAGCCCTTCTATTTTCATCTTGTTTGCGGATTCGTCCCTCATCTTTTGATTTATTATTTTTCTTGTTCCTTCGTTTCGTTTGTTGTTGCAAAATGCAAGGAAAGAACATATTCTCTTTTAATGTACAACATCATCATGAAGTAAATGTCCACGTGAAGGGACGGTCGTGCGCACGTGGTTGTGCATGGGTCCAACGCGTGTCCCGTATCTCTCATGTCGACGTCCACGTGGCTCTCTTTTATTTCTTTTATATACTCCTTTTTTCAAATAAGTACACTGAAATCTTTATAAATTAATACTCGATAATTTAATAAAATTTTCTAAATTTCGACTTAGTCTTTTAAATAAAAAAAAATACTCTATAAAATAATAAACTCTCTAAATTAATAAAATTTAATAAAAACTATTAATTTATAAAGATTTTACCTGCATTTATTCAATTGCATTCGTGTTTATTATTCATTTCCTCTCAATAAAATTATACATCTCACTCGAGATGAAAGAATTCAAAAAATATTAGTACATTTTAAATTTCTAACCAAAAAATGAAAAATTAAAAATAAATTAAAAATATAAAATAATTGTGGAACAATATTTAAATATTTATTAAAATATTTGTATATATTTACAATTATATACATTCTTTGATTTGTATCCTCACATATAAAAAAAATTAATTGAATTTAAATATAAGTTGTAAAATTTTATTAGATTAACAAAGTATATTAACTCAAATTTATTATATTTTGTTTTATCAACTTTATCATATTTAAGTAAATTTAGAAAACAAACTTAGAAAAAATATTATTTTTTAATTTTTTTTATTAAAAAGTAAAAATATTTTTTTAAATTAAAAAAATAATATAATTGAAATGTAAAAAAAAAAATGCTAGTAATATTTACTTAAAACATCCGAAGAAAAAATGTTACATAATTAATTGAAATAGATGCATCAATAAATATCTAATATTTTTGTACATAATTCACAAAGGGCAATATTAATAATGAATTAAGAAATATCAAAACATGTCACAAATGATCACACAAACACTATAAGTCAAAACATAAAATAGAACAAGGTGATTGTGAATTATTCATGTTACATTTCAAAACCTCTTAACCACACATGTTTTGACTATATTAGCAAGCAGCAACATGAGGATGAACATGAACAGAAACAAGAACATAAATATGCCTGGATATTTTATCTTCTTCCCCACCGGGTACGGTGGCTCGACGACAGGAATCATAATATCCTCTGTCGCAAACTGATGCTGCTGCGATCGAAACTGCTTGGGTTTTACCCTCTGCCTCGGCAACCTCACTCGGCGATTCGCGGTTCCTATAAAAGGTGGCATGGATTTATCGAGCTTTATGATATCATCCTTCATTATGTCCGCGTAGCAATCCTGATCTTCTTCAGAGCTACTCTGCAATGAAAACACGTCAAGAATCCAAATTTTGATACTGTCAATCGATCATCACAAAGCGTTCAGATTAATTAGTCGTCGCCAAGACATACATTTACAGAATGATATATAAAAAAAACTCGATCGGATCGGACAAACCTTTTTGAAGCTCGACGAGTGGTGGTGCGAGAATTCGTTAGCCGTTTTATTGTCGTCAGAGTCGGAATCGGTGTCTATCGGCTCTATAGAATGAGTGTAGCTGTCGGCTAACTTGTTGCCCTGATCCGGCCCTTCGAGCGTGAGCGCCTCCATCAATTGTTTCCCGTCGTCGTCATCACTATTATCCCTCGGAGGAGCGAAAGAAGAAGAAGTTGCTATTTTCGTGTTGTCGTCGTGATTTAGTTTGAAATCCCGATTCTTTCGAAGGCGGCAAACTACCATAGCATCCTATATGATCAATTAACACATATAAGAACATATATAAACCGTAACAAACTACTACGACTATATACGTATAGTTTAAACTCACCTCGGGTTTTTCTTTTGTGGAATACTCGTGCATAATCCACTCGGTTCGTATTCCTCTAGGTGCTCGGCCGGTGTGGAAAACCAAGGTCCTCTTCGTGCCGATTACATTGGAGCCTGATTTCACGACTCGTTCTTTCCCCGTCGCCTTCCAGTAACCGTACTGAGTCGCCCGTTTGCTCTGAGTTCCGTTCGGATACTTCCTTCCGCGAGGGGAAAAGAAGAACCACTCGTTGTCCGATCGAACAACAGATTCAGCTATATAATATATGCATCAAATTGATAATATTTTCAAATATTAGTTAACATAAAAAAATCTACTTCAATATTGATTTTGACTTATGTTCAAATTACATCAAATGTTAAATATCTGGTCGAAAATCAATAAGGTCTTTTCAGATGTTAGTGACTAAAAACTGCAACAGTCGATAATTATTTTTGCCTTGGTTAGAGATAACTCATAAATAAGTCCACGAGTAGAATCAACAAAATCAACAAAATTGAAAGTAACATTAGTTCAATATTATTTTTGTCACGATAACTATTTCTTCTTTCGATTCGTGTTCGTATTCGTGCAGTATGCGAAACAAAAAACGAGAAATCGAATTAACAAGAAAACAAATTAATTACCAGGCAGATCCCAAGGCTCGTGTCGACATATATCGACTACGGGAATGATCTGGACGGACTCGTCGGAGCCCTGTAGCTTCTTGGTGAGGTAGTAGTGAATAAGCTCCTCGTCGGTGGGCGAAAATCGAAAACCCGGAAACCTGGAGGACGCTTCTGAAATGGAAATTTCCATCCTCGGATTGTTGTTCATGTGCCGGAAAAGTATCGGCGCCAGCCCTTCTATTTTCATCTTGTTTGCAGATTCGTCACTCATCTTTTGATTTATTATGTTTCTCGTTCCTTCGTTTCGTCTGTTGTTGCAAAATGCAAGGAAAGAACAGATTCTCTTTTAAAGTACAACTTCGTCATGACTCATGAGGTAAATGTCCACGTGAAGGGACGGTCGTCCGCACGTGGTTACGCATGCGGCTAACACGTGTCCGTATCTCCAATATAAACGTCCACGTGGTTCTTTTTTATTTCTTTTATTTACTCTATTTCTCCATATTTCAAATATTTTGCTACGAGTTTTTTTTGTACGAACTTATTTAAATAAATTTATAAAATGTTGTGTTTTATAAACTATTTTAATAGTTAATAAATTGTTATGTCTTATTTAATAAATAAATTATTAAAATGTTTAAATAAAAATAAATGTATAAACTTATAAAATATTAATTTATTTGATAATTTAAAATATTTTATAAACAAAATTATCAAAACTAAATTAAAACGTAATTAAAATTAATATAATTTATTTAAAATAAAATAGTTGACTAGTTGACTTTGTTGAATTTTATTGAGAATGGTTTTCATTAAGCTAGCCATTCCACATGGAGAAGCCTTTATTGACAATGCTAAAGCCTCCATCCACCATAAGGTTGTGCCCGCTCACATACTTTGCCTCGTCGCTCGCCAGATACAACGCCGCCTCCGCCACGTCATCCGCTCGAAGATCCGCTCCCTTGAGGTTCGAGTACATCTTCTTACACCCGTCCTCGTCAAGCTTCAGAGCAGCCCTCACGAGAGGCGTCGGGACTATGTGAGGCGAAACGCAGTTCACGCGAATGCCGTGCTGCCCGAGCTCCACAGCCGCGTTTCTCGTCAGCCCGACGAGCCCGTGCTTCGCGCTCGTGTAAGCATGCGGGCATGCGCCGCCTATGGCCGAGCAAACGCTGGCCGTCGAGATTATGCTGCCTCCTCGATTCGGGATCATCACTCGGGCCGCGTGCTTCGTGCCGATGAAGGCCCCGACGAGGTCGACTCTGATGACCTGTCAAATACGTATTACTACTTCTGTCTCAACTATTTATACACTGACTGATCGATGAACATTATATAAAAAAATTACTTTGATTTTTGACTTATAAATGAGAAATAATTTTTTTTTTAATTTAAAAATAAAAGTAGTCGTGGGTAAAGTTTAAAAATTAAGTGAGTGAGATTACGTTCTTTTGAACTTGATTTTACTTTAGTTCAATTTATTTGTGTTGAGTTCGATTAAGTTCGTTTTAAAATAAATTAAAATTTTAGTATAAAATCTGATTAATATTATAATATTATTAATATTGTTTAAAAAAATATTTAACAATTTATAAATATAATTATTATTTTTATAAGAAAATCACTTTATTTCAGTTTCAACTAGTTTTTCAATTAGTTTCGATTCAAAAGAACACGTAAAATAATATTTTTTTAAATGAAAAAGTGAATAAATCATTTTTTTTAAATGTACATAATTAGTTGAGACAGATGAAGTAATATTTATCGACACTATGTATGTGTCACCTGTTCGAATTCGGACACATCGACATCGAGAATGTTCGGCTGGACTGCTCCGGAAATCCCGGCGTTGTTGAACATGATGTTGAGCTTCCCGTACTTAGAAACCGCGGCGTTAATCGCGTTCTCCACGTCGGGCTCACTCGTCACATCGCACTTGACAAAAGTGGCCTCAGACGAGCCCAATAAGTCCTTGCACACGTTCTTGCCTAGCTCGTCTTGAACGTCAGCGATGACTACTTTCGCTCCGTGTTTCGCGAATAGTCTAGCGGTGGACTCGCCTATGCCGCTCGCCCCACCGGTTATCAACGCCACCTTACCCTCGAGCCTAGATCACATGAACTCGTCGATGTTACTCATTATAACTACAAACCAAAAACGAAAAAATTTACGTACCTTCTAAAAAACGGTAATGCCATATCGACACTTTTTCTGATCTTCTTCGCCTCTGTATACACCGAGTATAAAGTACTAGATACCCGTCGCATATATAGGACAAGTTTAGGAAGCCGTCGATCAATAACCCGTCGACCCCGAGTCGAACCTTTGCCATCCTAGGTATTCCGCTTCATCGACCCAACTCGTACCTACTAATTAGTTCAACTTAATTTAGCATCATTTTTGGTATGTATAATTTGTTAAGAGTAATGTAATATCACAATCACTCCCAGTAAGTTGAGCCAATCACACAATCAGTCTTTTATGTTTTCCAAAAATCACAATCAGTCCTTTTCTGCCATTTTAACGTGTAAGTTAAGCGGATTCCATAATCAGTCTTTTAGATTTTCCAAAAATCACAATTAGTCATTTTCGACTTTATTTTTAATAGTGAATAACATACATGGCAAAGAATAATGAACAAATTAAATGTCACAAATCAAAATAAAATTAATTAACATGATGTAGTCATAATATATATCCATTACATGAAAGATGTGGAAATCACTTGACACTTACACACATGTTTTAGTTATGCCACCAACGACATTATAAGTAGTACGATGTACACGAGGATGAGAGTGAACACAAACAAAAACATAAACACGGCCGCCGGATGTTTTGTTTTCCTGACCGGGGCACTCTCGACGGGAATCAGAATTTCCTCCTTGTCGAATTGATGCAGCCTAAACGGCTTCGATTTCAACCTCGGCAACCCGACCCGCCGGTTCGCGGTTCCTACAAAAGCCGGCTTAGATCTATCGAGCTTAGTTATGATGTCATCCTTCATTATGTCTGCAAAGCAATCCTCTTCGTCTGATCGACTCTGCAATGGAAGACACGTGAAGAATCCTAATTTGGAAACTGTCAAATCGATCATCACCAAGCGTTCGTTCAAATTAGTATTCAATACACAAACGTAACGATAAATGTACATATATATATAAAAAAAACTCGAACACACCTTTTTGAAGCTCGACGAGTCGCGGTGCGAGAACTCGTCGGCCATTTTATCGTCGTCAGAGTCGGAGCCGGTGTCTATAGATTGAGTGTAGCTATCGGCCGCCCGCCCTAATCTGAGCCCTAACTCGAGTGTGAGCGCCTCCGGTAATTGTTTATTCGTGTTGTCGTTATTTAGTTTGAAATCCCGATTCTTTCGAAGGCGGCAAACCAACATACCATCCTATATATATATATATATATGATCAACACACGAGACGAAACATATATAAGAACATATATAATCGTACGAAACTCACATTGGGTTTCTCTTTTGTGGAATACTCGTGCATTATCCACTCCGTTCGTATCCCTTTTGGAGCCCGGCCCGTGTGGAACACCAAGGTCTTCTTCTTGCCAATCACATTGAAGCCCGATTTCACGAGGCGCTCCTTTCCCGTGACCTTCCAGTAACCGTACTGAGTCGCCCGTTTGCTCTGAGACCCGTTCGGATACTTCTTTTCGAGAGGAGAAAAGAAGAACCACTCGTTGTCCGATTTAACCACGGCTTCGGCTATATAATTTGTTTGCATCAATTAATAATATTTTCAAACAATTCAAATCTTGATTATCGATAAAACCTTTTCAGATGTTATTGACTAAAAACTGACACAGTCCATACATAGATAACACAATAAGTTCACGAGTAGAATAGGCAAAATTGAGCGTGGTATTGACATATAAGTACACAATATTTGTCACATATAACTTTTCTGATTTCGATCGATTCGTGTTGGTATTCGTGCAGTATATATGTAGAACAAAAAAATGAGAATTAATCGAAAACAAGAAAACAAATTGAACCTGGTAGATCCCAAGGCTCGTGTCGACAGATATCGACGACGGGAATGATCTGGACGGACTCGTTGGAGCCCTGTAGCTTCTTGGTGAGGTAGTAATGAATGAGCTCCTCGTCGGTGGGCGAAAATCGAAAACCTGGAAACCTGTACGCTTCTGAAAATGAAATTTCCATCCTGGGGTGGTTGTTCAAGTCTTGGAAAGGTATCGGCGCGAGCCCTACTATTTTCATCTTGTTTGCATATTCGTCCCTCATCTTTTGATTTATTATTTTACCTTCCTTTTTCCTTTTGTTCCGTTTGTTATGGCAAAGAAAGAACAGATTCTTTTAAAATACAACTTCATCGGGAAGTAAATGTGCACGTGAAGGAGAGACGGTCGCGCGAACGTGGTTGCGCATGCGAGCGACGCGTGTGCTGTATCTCCTGTCAAACGTCGATGTGTGCGCACTTTATTTTTTCTATATACAAGGCGAGGTAGTTTAATCTTTTTAAGAGGATGTTTTTTATTAATTTATATGGATAAAAAAAATTAAAATACAGTTTTTTTTATTCATTTACATAAATTTTTATAATTTTAATTTTAAACAGTACATGAAAATAAATAAAATAAAATTTATACTTTTCCATTTAAAGAAAAATAAAAAATATATTTTTTTCTTCTAATTTTGAATTAGTAATTTTCAACAAAACAAAATGTATAGGCTGCTCAAATCTAACAACATTGAGTCCAACCTCATCATCACATTAGAAGAGTATGAAATATTCTAAATTATGAAATATTAGTTAGATTATTCTAGATAACTATTCTATACATCCTTACATTGTAGTTTAATCTAGGGTTACAGTATAAATAGTGATTATTCCTTCATTTTATTAATTTGATTTATAATTTTATCATTTTTGTTATGGGAAGGAAAGAACAGATTCTTAAAATCACAACAAAGCGAAGAGAGTAAATAGATATAATAATATTTGAATAAAATATTTTACTATTTTGGATTTTATATTTTTTAAGTTGTGTATTTGAATTGAGATTTCATTACATTTTTTTTTACTTTAATAAATTTAGAAAATCTGTGTAATAATTAATGATTTATATTTGAATGAAATATTTTACGAATTGAAATTTCATTACATTTTTTAAACTTTAATAAATTTAGAAAATCTGTGTAATAATCAATTTTTTTAACTTTAATAAATTTAGAAAATCTGTGTAATAATCAATGATTTATATTTGAATGAAATATTTTACTATTTTTAACTTTAATAAATTTAGAAAATCGGTAAAATTTAGAAAATCTGTGTAATAATTAATGATTTATATTTGAATGAAATATTTTACTATTTTTAACTTTAATAAATTTAGAAAATCTGTGTAATAATCAATGATTTATATTTGAATGAAATATTTTACTAGTTTGGATTTTATATTTTGTAACTTACCTATTTTGTATAGAAAAGATAGTGTATTATATGAATAAAAAAAATTGAAATATAATATCACAGCGTTGTTAAGAAAGGCAAAATAATGGTTGGGCAAGAGGAGACTCGAACCCTTACCAAATGAAGAGAAATTGGTATCTATACCACTCAGCTACATGAGTTTCTTGTTAAAATGTAAAATATTAATGAATATATATGTTATGGGTTGTAGTAAAAAATATGAATTATATAATTAATTAACCAACATGTATTAAATAAATATAATTCTTTATATAAAAAATAATCAATTAAATATAAATAAACAACAACAATCAAATAAAAAATTATTTCTCTTGATTAGGATATAAAACAAAAAAAAAAACTATTTTATTTGAATTACTACTATATATTGTTTCTTAAATAATTATATACATTTGAATTGAATTGAAGGACGTGAGTTATAAGGTTCGAATTCGAGACATTCCAATTGATCTAGACCAAAAAAATTATACACACTATTAATTTTTTTAATTTCTAAACTTAATATATATAACCTATTTTTTTTTTTAATTTTTATATTTAAAAATATAATTTTGCTTTTTAAATTTTAGTAAAAAAATATTTTTAAATATTTTATTTTTTAAAGTATACATCTTAAGTTGAAAAATCGAAAAAAAAAATAATTTGCATAATTATTTAAAACATTATACACAGTAGTAATAAACATGTTTTTTTTCGTTTTAAATACAGCGAAATAATTTTTTATTTAATTATTATTTTTTATTTATATTTTATTATTTATTTTTATATAAAGAATTATTTTATTTAATACAATGTTGGTTAATTAATTATATAATTCATATTTTTTACTACACTCCATAACATATATATCCATTAATATTTTACATTTTAACAAAATACTTATGTAGCCGAGTGGTATAGTTTCCAATTTGCTTTCAATAGGCAAGGGTTCGATCCTCCACTTGCCTAAAAAATATTTTGCCTTTCTTAACAATGATGAGGTGGCAGTGAGACCCGTATTTACACCCGTATTTACACTCTACATCAGCAAGTCACCGGCGATTAGCGATTACCGCCACGTGGACAGTCACGTGACCCGCACGCGCACTTTCCGGCGAAAATCGACCGAAAAGGACGACATTTGATTTTTTGAAAAAAAAAAGGACTAAGTGTGGGATGAGCCTAAGTTGGAGGACGATTTGTGATATTATCTCTAAATTTTTATATTTTTAGATAATTTTTTATAATTTTCTATAGATATTTAAAATTTGGAACAGTATATGAAAATAAATAGAATAAATTTTATAATTTTTGTTTAAAGAACAATTAAAATTTTAATTTTCTTCTAATTTTGATTTATAAATTTTAACAAAAAACAAAATGTATAGAAATATATAATTTATTTATCAAGATATTCCAATGAATCACTGCGTAGGCTGCTCAAGTCTAACAACATTGAGTCCAACCCCATCACCCACGCCAACATTAGAAGAGTATGAAATATTCCAAATTATGGGATATTAGTATAGAACACCATTTTATATAGTTACAGTGGTGATTATTCCGTCATTTTAAATCATTCAAAAAAACATGAATACTTAATATTTTTTATAAGGCAATGATTATTCCTTCATTTTAAATCATCCAAAAAAAGCATGAATACTTAATATTTTTTATGGAAAAGACTACATTAACACCAGTAGAGATGATTCTCTACACCATCAATACAATTTGGTACGTGGTATTATTGATTAAAGTATTTATTATTATTTTGATATGCTATCTATATATTTGGTAGTACAAATCAAATAATATTTTGTTTAATTTCCTTCCATTGTTAAATTTAGTAAGAATATTTTAGTTACTATAAATTTTAAAGTAAATTAATTAATTTAGTTGATTGAATTAATTTTAAATTAAGGAGGGTGTATTCATTCAAGACTCTATAGGATTTTAATAGACTTTTAAAGTCTAGGGGTATTCAATCCGGATTTTTAAAAGTCCATTAAAATTTTGAGGTATTCAATATAAATTTTAAAAAGTCTTTAAAAATCTACCGATATTCAAAGGTCAATGCATTTTAAAAGTCTATGAATTTTTATGGATTTCATTTTCAAAATACAAAAGAATTCAAGTTTTTGAAATCTCTCCTAATTACGTGAGATTTCTATGAAATTCTATTTTAATTATTAATTTATTATTAAAAAATAATAAAACATAAAAAATATATAAATAAACGTAATACAATTAAAAACATGAAAAAAACAAAAAAAAAAAATTCAAAAAATAATATGTTATTATATGTTGAATATATAATAATAAATTATAATAATATTAAAAGTTAATATGTTAGTATATGTTGATATATATAAAAATAATATTAAAATTATTGAATATATTAATAAATTTTTATTCGGTGAAAAATTATACTTGTATAACAATTGTAAAAATAAAAAAAAAATTATTTAACATTTTAATTTAAAAAAATAAATACTTTTTGTATTTTAAAATATATATATATATATATATATATATATATATATATATATATATATATTTGAATTAATTATTTCAAAATTGAAATTTGGTCGAAAATTAAAATTTTAAGTTTTCTAAAAAAACAAAAAAATTAAAATTAAACATTTTATTTTTAAGTAAAAATCGAATTTTGAATTTCAAAATTAAAAATATAAAATATAAAAATTAATATAAATCAATAAAAAAAGTCATTCAAACTCTATGAAAATCTATATAAAAGTCGGTCAAACTCTATATAGACAAATATCTATACATATATAATTCTTGGATCTCTCAATCCCACGTGGTCCAATAAGAAAGCACCAATAATATTGTGTTTACACTATAAATTATAAATAAAAATAATAAAAATAATTATAAATTTAATTTAAATAGTTTCTCATGGTAATTATATAAAATTTCATAATTAACTTATTTATATTTTCATAATTAGCTTATTTACATTTATTTATTTTTGTACTACTATCAACAATTAATTTGTCTTTCTTTCCAAATCCTTATTATACGAGATAAGCAGTCGTCCAGTCTCTTCTTCAGCCTATCCTTTCGCCCTTTCTTCTATCCAGATTTTAAATTGATCGTATGACCCTTTCTTCCGTCCTCTTCCCTGAACCTAAATATATATTTCAATTGATTGTTTGCTTTTATCGGTTTCACTCGACGCCGGTGACGGGCAGCCCGATGAGCTCCCATCCGCACTCATCCTTTTCCGTCGGTCGCCACTCCAGGGAGTCCTCCACCAGCGGCTTCCCCAAACGACGTCGGATCGAGGGGCGGTGGCTTTTCCAGGGGTGCATCCATGTATCGTGGTGTAACGATTAAAGTGATCAATATATAGATCGATTCATCATCATATTCCTAATATCATTTTAATTATTGTTCCAAACTCACTCATAGTATGATATCATGTAATTCTCATTCTGCGAGCATCATCAGCACGACAGGTGGCAAGCACGAATCGGTCGAAACGCCGAAAACAAAGACTTCTACTTGAGAACCTTCAGTAAGCAACCACGTACTCCATAACATGTGCGTGTGTGTGTATTTATGTGTGTGGTGTAGAAATAATAATGTGTACAATGTGTTATAACTTATATGTATATGTATTTATGTTTATATATGTAGTTGATAAAAAACCATAGAAATGTCCAATTATTTCACAGCTTATCTATTAAGAAATTTGTTTTTGCAGAGATTTTTATTATTTGTATTAATCATGATGTATTATAATAGTATGATTTCCATTATTTTAATGTTTTAATTTTTCTATTATAAATTTATTTTTGCAGAGATTTTTATTATTTGTATTAATCATAATGTATTATAATAGTATGATTTCCTTTATTTTAATGTTTTAATTTTTCTATTATACTGTTGTTTATAACAATCTTACGATTTTTATTCTGTTTATATAGTCTAATCGAATTTGTGTAACATTTTATAATTTCTTTCATTATGTGATTACAATTGTGTTTTGAATTTGTGTAGCATCTTATGATTTTTTTTCATTATGTGATTACAATTGTGTTTTGAATAACTTTTTGATACTTTGTGCATGTAGCTATTGTAGCAATTGTAGATATTGTAATACTACTTCTGTCTCAATACAAAGATCACGCTTCTTTCATAAATAATAAAATGTGACCATTAATATGAGACATAATGAGTATTTTTTAAGACCAAAACCAAATTTATTATTGAAAAACAGTTCCAAAAACAAAACAATTATAAAATAATATAATTTTATTAACTAACTCAAGTATTTTAAAATTGTAAACAATTATCCAACAATATATTTTTAACCCATTAATGTAATTTAAAAAGAAGTATTTTATAATTTACAATGATAGTGCATTTAATTTATTATATTTTTTATTTCTCTTTTTTTTCAAAATAATATTTTAATTTAAAATAAGATAACTATTGAATTTTATTAGATACTCCATTTGTTCGAGATTTAGACATTTTCCTCTATATTTTACAAAAAAAGTTTGGGACGAAAGGAATATTTAATATATGAGATAATGATTAATAATATAATTGAAATTCAATTTTAAGAAATAATGAGTAATTCAATTTTTTTTCTTTTCACAATTATTTTTCAAATGGGAAAACAGTTATGTCTTTTAACAATTATGTTAACGTTTTATAAGTTATTTTAAATAAGCTCATCTAAATATCTTTTAATTCATCCACTTTTTTGTGACTATAATGCTTTGATTTAAAACGGAGAAAACTATTGAATTTTAATATATATTTTTTTATTTATGATATAGTATTGATTAATGTAATATAAATTTGGATTGAGTAGTCGATTATCAAATATACAATTTCAAGAAACAATGATTAATTTAGTACATTTACAATTGTATGAAAGAAGGTTTATAAATTATTAAACTATGTGCAAATTTTTAAGATTAATTAAATAAATTATTTCATATGGATCAAACTTCAAAAATATTTTATGTACTTTTGCAATAAAAATATATTTGATCTTTTTATTTTCTTAAAAAAAATCATAATTTTTAAATACTAAAGTTTAATTGAAATATTAATCTTACAATTTTAATAAAAATTAAACGTTTGAAATAAAAATTAATAATAATATCAATATGAGTTTACAAATTTAAGTGGAGGTTCTATTATTAAATAAAATAAATTTTAGTTCATTAATAAAGTTTTGGTGGAATACATTGCGGATAAAATTTATAGGTTATTTCATATCCACTAATTTTCATAAACTTATAAATTATTTCATAAGCATTAATTTTAAAAAATACTAGCAGATAAATTTATACATCATCAACACTACAAAAAAAATTGGCAAACACCAACTGAAATTATCTATTGCGAAAAATTGTAGGTAAGTGCCGACTGTCGATTGTTAAATTGACTGTCGCGCAACCCCGACTGTCGAAACGACCGTTTCAACACTCAATATAAAATAATCGGTAACAATACGAGAAAAAAACCACGTGCATCGCACGGGCAGCGGTACTAGTTTTTTAAATCCACGAAAGTCTATAGACTTTTTAAAATCCAAAAAAATCCAATGAAATCCTAATTGAATACACCCTCCTAAATTAAATTTATTAATTAGTTTAGTAAATTTATTAATTATATTGCTAATAAAACTAATGAAGTAAGTACTTACATTCAATTGATTAACTAAAATTTTATATTAAATTAAAAAAATTAATTGGAATAGTAAGAAAATTTGAAGTATGTTATGAAATAATATGTGTGGATGTGTCTTGGAGTACCAAGAAGTGGACATGCAAATGTACACACCATTGAAGCACACATTGATGAAATATATTTACTTATATATAGTGCATGATATGATGATGCATGTGTGTACCTATAAATATGTATTTTTGTACTCTATTGTAATGTACATTTGAATACTTCAAAGATGATAATAAGAATGTTCTCCTTCTCCTTACTCTTCTTTTGTGTACTTTATATTATGTCATGAGCTATTAAATTTACAACAAAGTATAATAAAGTTTATAATAAAAAATACTGTAATTATATTTTGAGTAATAATTATTTTATGTATGATTAATTTCTTAAAATTACATTTAAAGAAATAATTATTTTAAATATAATAAATTGTACAATATAAATGTTGTACAAAAAAACATTAATAAAAAAATATACTTCGTTTTACATATTTTAATAAATTAATATTTTACTTAAAATTAATTTTTTATGATGAATTTGACATAAAATATATTTTATTTATTAAAATTCATTATATTAAATTTTGTATAATGAAATTGACATAAATTGTAGTTTATTTATTTAAAATTCTTTATAAATAAGTAAAATAATCGAATTAAATTTGTAGTGTGGAGTTGATGTATTCTTGATCATGATTTCCATCTAAAGTGCATTAATATTTTCGATCATGGTAATTAATTTGTACAATATTAAAATGATGTGAACCCAAGCTGCATTGATGTGATCCTTCTAATTATCACGAATTCTTGTTTTTTCATACGTGCATTTTAGGTTTTACATTGACATTTCTCAACTTCCCTAGACGAGAAAAGTTTGGAGTAATATATAGAGATGTAAATGTAATGTGTTGAGGATTTTTGCATGTAAAATAACTCAAACCTCATGTGTAACTATTGTAGGTATTCAAAAAATAGATCGGAATATGTTAATAGTTTCTTTACTGATCAGATTGAGATTTACCGGACAACTGGGACACTATATCTAAAACTTATGGAGCTGAATTTCTCATAACTGGCTTCATTGGAGTTGTCGTGTCGCCTGTCGCCGGTTTGTGCTCTTGCTCTTCTAAGCACTTCCATAAATATTATGGTGATATGCATTTTACAGGTCAGACCAAAACTTATCTGATTTTTCTATTTTTTTCCTCTGTTCACTTCCTACGAAAAAGCAGAGGAAGTCTAGCAGTTCTTTGTCAGCCGCATAAAGCCCTACATTGCTCGGACATTGAAGCATAGCATCGAGAAGGTTCACATCAATGCAGCTTGGGTCAAATATTAAAAACTTGTGTATAATAAATAAAAAAAATTGGAAAAACTCTATATTGTTAAAATAGTTTTTTAAAATATTAAAAAAATATCAGAAATCAATTTACTATATAAATAAAATTCATTTTTACTAATTTAATTAATAAATATAGTTAAGTTCTTAATTTTTAATTAATTAATTTAATTTGAATTATAATTTTAAATAATCAATTGAATTGAATTAATTTGTAGGAACTTCATTAATTAAATTTGCTTATTTATTAAATTGATAAATTTTGTTAAATTTTATTTTTTTAATTAATCAATTAAAATAATTAATTTACTTTTAATTTTTTAGTAACTAAAATAATTTTATTAAATTAAATAATAAAATGAAATTAAATAAAATTTAATTTAATTTTTATTACCAAATTTATAGATATTATATCAAAACTAATAATAAATACTTTAATTAATAATGCTACATGTCGAAATTTTATTGGCGGTGTAGAGAGTCATTTCTACACCCGGTGTCGAAATTTTATTGGCGGTGTAGAGAGTCATCTCTACACCTGGTGTAAATGTAGCGTTTTCTCTTTTTTATAAGGTATTATTGGGAAAGGAGGTTTATAGGTTTCATGGTATTTTTTATAAAGTATTATTGGGAAAAGAGGTTTATAAGTTTAGGTATAATATGTTTTTTTCTTTAATTATAGAAAGACTATATTACCTAAAATAAAAACTTAACAATTATAAACTAATTTTAACTATATAAATTAAATTTTATAAAATTAATATTTATTTTGAAAATTAAGATTACGATTAAAATTAAAATTTATTTTAATTAAGATTTAAAATTAATGATTTTCAAAATAAAAATTATAATTACAATTAAAATTAAAAATTAAAAATTACAATTACAATTACAATAATATATGGATGAAAATGAGTTTAAAATTCAGTCCAAACGAAATACTATTATCACTTCTTATCCCAATTAATTTACATTTCAGCCCCCACCATCTCCACCTTCACAGTCGAAAGCACCAGAAGAAGAAAGAAGAAATAACCATGGCTTTAGTACCTACCCCAGCACCCAACGATGCACCGCTGTTCGCCGAGGTCGACATGGGGGCCGACGCCTCCGCTTCCACCATCCGCGCCACCGTCGTCCAGGCGGCCACCGTCTTCTACGACACCCCCGCCACTCTCGGTTACTCCCATTTCCTTCAAAACAAAAAACTTATCTTTTTTGATAGACCCCCTTCATCGTTTAATTTCGCGTCTGAATTTTATACCTCTGCTTTCGATTGTAGAAATTTAGAAGCGAAAAGGGTTTTT
This sequence comes from Euphrasia confusa, assembly GCA_954870475.1. Classification (NCBI taxonomy): domain Eukaryota; kingdom Viridiplantae; phylum Streptophyta; class Magnoliopsida; order Lamiales; family Orobanchaceae; genus Euphrasia; species Euphrasia confusa. Next base: position 792,351 of record OX940965.1, read on the forward strand.
ATTTTTTGTTTTTTTAATATTTAAATCTCAAAGAAATTCCGGTCAAATTTTATCACAGATGAAAAAAAAAAGGTTTTTTTAACGAATAATTTGTGAGACTTATTGTGGTATTGAACTTTGGGTATTTCTGTCATCTGAATTCATTTGGAAGCTGAGAATCGCCTCTTTTTTTTTTTTTTTTGTTAACCCTTGATTGCTTAAGTTGGGGTTCTTGCCTTCTCGGCCCGCGGTTATCTTAGCTTGAGTTAATCGTTCTTTTTGTTATCCTCAAATTCTTTCAGATAAAGCCGAAAGGCTTCTTGCTGAAGCAGCATCGTACGGCTCTCAGTTGGTTGTTTTTCCGGAAGCTTTCATCGGTGGCTATCCACGCGGATCGAATTTTGGTGTTACGATCGGTAACCGTACTGTTAAGGGTAAAGAGGAGTTCCGTAAATACCATGCTTCTGCTATTGATGTTCCTGGTAAGAACGGTGGATAACCGTTACTTCCTCGATTTTCTTCTAAATTTTTGCAGTACTTTAGAAATGAGGATGAAAATGTAAATGCAAGACAAAAAGTTGGGGTGATTCGTAATGATTAGAAGAGTTGTGCGATGCAATTTGAGAATATTTGGTGACTTCAGCAATTTGTGTTGGCTCCCGTAGCAACCGGGTGTTGGTGCTTTCTACACTTTATGAACTTACTCTTTGGAGAAATATGTTTTGCTATTATATGATCATTTCTGTAGCATTTAAGATGTGCTCCAATCACAGAATCTAATATACTTTTCAGCTCGTTAATACAATAAAGATTGTTTTTTTAATCGTCATTAGGTCCTGAAGTTGACCGGTTGGCTGCAATGGCGGGAAAATATAAGGTGTACTTAGTAATGGGAGTCATAGAGAGAGACGGGTACACCTTATACTGTTCTGTCCTGTTCTTTGATTCTCAAGGTCAATACCTCGGAAAGCACAGGAAAATCATGCCGACTGCACTGGAGCGTATTATTTGGGGATTCGGGGATGGATCGACAATTCCCGTTTTCGAGACCCCTATTGGCAAAATAGGTGCTGCCATATGTTGGGAAAACAGGATGCCACTTTTGAGGACAGCAATGTATGCGAAAGGTCGAATTTTTAATCTCCTCATCTCCCTTTTTCACTTGTTACTCTAGTTGAAGCTATCATATAAATGTTATTACAGGTGTTGAAATTTACTGCGCGCCCACGGCTGATTCAAGAGAGGTGTGGCAAGCCTCCATGGTCCACATTGCTCTTGAAGGCGGTTGTTTCGTTTTATCAGCCAATCAGTTTTGCCGGAGAAAGGATTATCCTCCTCCTCCCGAATATGAATTTTCCGGGACAGAAGAAGAGCTTGTGCCCGACTCTGTTGTTTGTGCCGGAGGCAGTGTAATAATCTCTCCGGCAGGAACTGTGCTGGCAGGCCCGAATTACGACGGGGAGGCCCTCATATCCGCGGATTTAGGTTTGTCACTTTTCTTGCATTTCAGGTTTTTTTGTCTCTAGAAGTGTTCAACTCTACTGTGGGACTTTAATTTATCATCTTGATGTGCACTCAGATCTTGGAGAGATCGTTCGTGCCAAATTTGATTTCGACGTGGTGGGCCATTACTCTCGGCCCGAAGTCCTTAGCCTTCTCGTTAAGGACCATCCCATGAGCCCAGTTTCCTTCACTTCATCTGAAAAAGCAGTAAGCTCTCTTAACAGATGATGAAAAGAAAACACATACGTTGACAGATGTTCATTCAACGTGTCTTTGTTCTTGAATTATTCGAATCGAATGTTTCATGTGCATAACAGAACAGCAGCTATAATGCCATGATCTGTAAGTGGTCAACTGGTGTTTTCTTGTTCTTGTTGTTATATGTGTTTTGGTGACTAGAATTCAATGTAAGTTGTTGCTTATAAGACAAATGAAATGACCAGTTTTTACTAGGTTCATGCATGTAAAGTAAAGTGGCCATATCCTAACATGTGCTTATAGTCGAGTTAATCTCGGCTCGGCCCATGGACCTATCGACTAGGTCAGTTAGGTTGGTAGGGCCCGTTCGACGGTCGGACCGAAATTCGACATCACATCCATCCTCTTCTCCAATAGACAAACATATGGATGTTTTGATTATAATTTGTTGTGGATTCTCTTTCATGTGATTCAAAATCTTGAGAGTTGAGAAAATTGTGAACACTAAGAATGTTTGTTATGACTAAAAAAGTCTTTCTTTCTTTTATTATGAATGTCAAGATTATGTTTAAGATTTAATAATAATATTTTGTAATTAACAAAAAATAATGTCAAAGTCCCAAAATCAGTTACACCATCCACATGTGACAATCATTCATTGATTGGGTAGTGTATTTTATATAATTAAATACATAATCAATTGTAAGCTTATGATAAGATAAAAATGATAAGCTAATTATCAATATTGATCATGGAAAAAAAATGATTGTATTTATTTATTTATTACAGCTGTAGTTGGCAATAATATTAGTATGAGTGCATGTGGTCTAAATAATCCAAAACATCATATTATAATTGCAATAGAAATGTTTTGAGACATGATCCCTACAACATTTCTTGTGGTGTCACACAGCCACTATTATTTCCTATAAAAAAATTACAGTCGTTTTTTCCCCTTAAATAACTAAAACCATACAATGTAATATCAAGAACAAACATCTGAAATTTTATAAATAGTATAGTAACACTTTGATTTTTTGCCTGCAGAAATTGCATCATACTTTATACAATTAAACTTTATAAAGTTACAACTATGAAGAAAAAAAATAGTATACACTCTTGGATTCAAATATACCAGAAAATTGCTATCCTTGACATGCCACTCCATTGTGATCCTTCGAAGTAACCTTCGGCTCACAGTCGGAGTCTTGAGACGACGTCATTTTCGAACCCGAAACAATATGGTCCCTTAGATCTTTAATCATGTTGTATCTCTCCATTTCATCCTCGACATCCTTCTTCCAGTCTGGTTTCGATGCGAACTCAAACAGACCTCGTTTCTCAAAAACATCCAAGTTCTCGCCTTTATTCGAGTTGTCGAACTCCCACTCCAGTTCCACGTGTTTAGTTTCCGACGAGAAGATCGGTCTTTTAATCTTCGTAATTTTCTCAACCGCATTCCATCGAAAGCTCTTGCTGATGTCATCCACACTTAGCTCGATCGAGTGGAGATCGCTATTTTCAGAATCATCGTCGTCGTCCTCATCATCATCATTTACCATTCCAATATTATTACTGTTATTATTATTTTTCTCTTCACCTTTGTACTCGTATGAGCAAGGCAATGTCTCCCTCAAGTACTTCTCGAGCTCCTTGATTTTCTCGTGGCTTGGGGACCCAATTCCTTGCTCCTCGACTTTCTTGGACTTCAAGTAAGCCTCCAACTCATCCCTCAAAGTGTCGATGGCTGCGTTTTTCTCCTCAAATTGATACTTAGCATCCGAGAGCTTCATCTGAACTCTTTCCTCGCGTAATAAATCTGCCAGTTGAAGCATTTCTCGTTCTTTCTCCACTTCCTCACACACTTTAGCCGACTGCTTCTTTAATTCCTCGACCTCGGCCCTATCGTCACCAATGCCCCGCGACAGCTCATCGCACACTTGCTCCAGTATCTCACGGGCCCGCCTTTCGCTCTCGAGATCTTTGTTCGCCTTTACAAGTGCTTCTTTGGTCTCGGATAACTCTCTCCCGAGTTTCTTGTTTAGCCTCTCCGTTTGCCTCCTCAATTTCCTCTCGTTGTCGAGCTCGCCAGCTATAGATGCAATAGAGTTGCGGATTCTGTCCTGTTCTCTCAATTTCCGAAGAATCTTTTCCTCTTCGAAATGTTTCAAGAAGTTTTCGATATCAGTTTGGTTCGTTTTCTGCTCTTGAATTAACTTGGCGACATGGGCGCAAGCCCGGTCGAGCTCGGACTTGAGGGCCGAGAAAAGGTTCACGCCCGTCGGGCTTTGTTGGCCTAGATTGGAAACCCGACTTGTTACCTTGAGCAACTCTTTGGAAGTTATGAGCCCGTTATAGACATCCTTGAGACGGTTCTTGGTCGTACACGGGCTTCGAGCAAGATTATGTGTCCGATCAACCTGCGTACTCTAAGATAAAAAAACGACAAATGAAATTAAAAAAAAGTTTGATATATCGTATAAGGAGACAAGGATATGACACTGATGGTGCCCCATGAATGAAAAAAAACAAACCATGTTCTCGGCTTTGTTTAATCCTAGTAACTAGTAAGTAACACAGTGTTTTTGTCGATTTCTTATTGAGAATAACTCGTTAAAATCAACAAGGATCGATCCTCGGTAAAAAAAATTATACCTCCAAGCAACCATGAACAGATTTGGCACCTCCTAAATCACTGTCAGCCTGCATAGTTTTTTGAGAGCCTGCAGATGCCCTTCTTCTATGGCCTAAATCCATCATCTGCAAAAACAAAAAATTGAGAAGATAAATCGGTAAACACGAATTTGCACAACAAGTCCTAACATTCCAATCAAATATCATTTCCATCCACAGAAAAAAACGATCCATCTGATTCCAGTCCCACCTCAGCCATTGATCTCTGTTTTCCTACTCGATCGTAATCGTCAATCTCCCACAGAGTCGCCCCCAATTTCCGGGCCGAAACCGGCAACGACCCCTCACCGGTTTCCCCGTTTTCTAAACTCCGACCCGACATCTTCCACCTCGGCACCGGCGTGCTCGACCCGACCCGTTTCCCCACCAGAAAAACCCGCTTCAATGGAGACGGAGAAGAAGACGAATAGCAACCCCTTTTCCTCACCTTGCATTTCCTCACCCCCATTTTCCCATCCGAATTCATCGGCATTCTCCGATTCACAATCAACCCAAAACCCGAACCCCCTTTTTTTCTTTAGAAAAAAACAGTAATTAAGCTAAAACACGCAAATAAAAGGGGAAATCAAAAACCCATGTGGGTTCGGAAACAGATCTCTCTTTTGGGAAATAAATAATTGTCGTTCTCCGAGTCAGTCAAAAAAAAGAGGGGCGAGATTTGAACGTACCCGATTTATTAATGCGAGCGAGTGCTCTGCCTTTTTTTTATGCCCTCTTTCCGAAGAAGAAGAAGAAAAAGTCGGGCTCTGTTTTTTTCCCCTTTTTTGCTGTTCAAAATTCGAGAGAGGGAGAGGGGAGAAACATGTGAAGGGGTGGTTGCGAAATGGGACAGCTGTCAAAAGCTTCGTCTTCAAGTTGAAACTAGAAAGAGAGAGAGATTGGATTTTTAAGAAGTGAATCTGCTCGAGTTTATTTTCATGGAAAAAGTTGCAGAGAGAGAGGGGAGGAACAGATAGGCAGTTGAGGTCCTGTGAATATAAAGAGATGGGCTGACATGGCGTACACGTGGCACTGACCGCCTTTGGAGGATTGTGTACAGTGTGCACCGGGGTGCACCGGATTAATAAATCTTTAATAAATGGTAATTTGATTTGATTTTTAATTGCGAAAAAATAATTAAAATAAAATCGAAAGTTTGATTTTACTTACTGTAATAATTAATCAAGATTGAATTTAGGTGATAAAGTGATTTATTTATTAATTAATGAGAAAATATTTGATTGGGATGTTACTAAAGTAGCGTAGTAGTAGTAATTAATTAGAGATTGATACTCACGCCATTAATCTTATAAATAAATTAAAAATACTTACCTTTTAAGTATTTAATAATTTTCCCTAAATTATCGCCTCAATGAATGTATATATTTTGAAAATCAAGCAAATCGACAATTGTCTTTTATGTTAGAATTTTGGAGGGACAAAAATTCTTGAAAAAAGTCATTCGTTCGTGGTAGAGTGTATTTACTTAAAGTACAAATCTAATATTTTCAATATATAAATACATTTTATATTTATTTATAATATAAATCTCTAGAAGTAGTTCTCCTAAAGTTACTTTAATCACTTTGCACGAGTAGTAGACATATTGTCCAAAATGATAATCCAAAAGAACATAAATATATGAATAAAAAAATCAAATTATAAAATTACAATGAAGAGAATGATATCTATATTAAATACAATTAAAAAACTCACTCAAAACATATAACAAATATCAAAGTAGAATTATTTCTCAAATATAACATCAAAATGTCATAAATATAAACAAAAAACAAACCCTCACCAACTTGATTCATGCGACGCTATCTTCTTTCAAACTCTTTGAACCAAAACACAAGTCGACATTTTAAAGTGTTATTAGTCCAATTTTGACAATATCGAATCGAACTGAATGGTGGCTAAGGGGGCGGCCGCCCCTTTAAGTACATTGTAGGAGTAGTATATTTTGAAGGATTGAGGGGGCGTCCAGTGCACTTTTGCACCGGACAATAGCAAGTGCAATCTTGCACCATACACGTGTACATTAAATAATCTAACGGTAAATAAATGATATGTTTTTGTGTTTTAATTTGTTTTCTTTACGCTATTATTTTATTTATTCATGATATGTTTTGTGTTTTAATTTGTTTTTTTTACGCTATTGTTTTATTTATTTTTAATATTTATATAAAATATGAAATAATACAAGATATATATTACAAAATAATAATATAATTAAATTCAAACACTAAATCTATTTACTAAATCTACCAAATTATAAATATTTGGTAATATATATCTTGTATTATTATTTGGTAATATATATCTATTAATTATAAATATTTAGTAATATATATCTTGTATTATTTCATGTTTTATATAAATATTAAAAATAAATAAAACAATAGCGTAAAGAAAACAAATTAAAATACAAAAACATAATAATAGCGTAAAGAAAACAAATTAAAACACAAAAACATATCATTTATTTACCGTTAAATTATTTAGTGTACACGTGTATGGTGTAAGATTGCACTTGCTATTGTCCGGTGCAAAAATGCACTGGACGCCCCCTCAATCCTATTTTGAAGTCAAATAAAGTTGCAAGAAAGGTCGAGCTATCACGCAGGTACAAGTTCCCATGTTGGTAGACATCATGCAGATGCACGGTCATTGGTCCACCTCGACAGGGAACTTATTTAATTTGCATTTTAGCCCCGCAACTTTCACGAATCACCCATTCTGAAATTGTTGGAAGTGTACGCAATTTTGCAAGAAAGCCCCTCCATTATATGCAAATTATCAATATGTCCTCAAAAGAAAGAAAGGAAATGGAAGAAAATAAAAGGTTAATTGTACATATATTCAATCAATCAAACAAAAAAAAAAAAAAAAAAATCAAACAAATGGAAACGATGGGGCTGGGGGCTGGGCCCCCCTAACGGCTAACAAAAATTTGCCACTGAAATTTTCAGTTTTTTTTTTTATATATAAAATAAAAATAAATACTGTATATTTTCTTGATTTGTGAATCAGAAATTTTCACAAAACACCCACATACCGATAATAATTGGGGGCCCATTGCATGGGTCCTACCCACATGGGCTGGCCCACGCTCCAAATCTAATTCAATTCCATTTCGATGCTTGTCAAAGTTTTTATTGGGAATTTGGATCCACTTTCATACCACCAATTTACCATTTAGATGTTTGAATTTCGGCATGTAATTTATTTGTAAATTTTAAGGTTTATTACCGTTTGCAACTTCACGTGTAGGGTTTTTTACACTTTGTAACTTAATCGAAATTTCGTTACACTTTGCAATCTCATGTACGCGAGTTTTACACTTTGCAACCTGTCGGAGATCGAAATGGAATATTCCGAGAGAGTACATTTCACCTTCTATTTAGGCGCGTATGTCTTATGCAATATTGAAGATTGGAGGACATTTTTGTAATTACATAGTATTTTAATATATTTATTTATTAAATTAAATAAAAAACCAAAAAATGAAAAACATAGTTAAAAAATTAATATTTACAAAACAAATTTAAATAATGTGATTCCTAATTAAAACCTAATCCATCTTCTTCTTCGCTGCAATTGAGAGAGAACTTTAGCAGCGACGGTGCAAAATCAATAGAGACGGGAGAGGTTGGGAGGAAGAGTCGTTGAACTTCCACAGAAGATGGCGGCACGAATCTCTGGCGATGGCGGCAGCGAGCAACCGGCGGTGGTGGCTAAATAGCAGCGGTGTCGAGCAAAGTGTGATTGAGGTTCGAAAAATCTTTATCTTTAACCAACGTGAATTAAATGATCGAATCCCTAATTAAAACCTAATTTCTTCTTCTTCTTCTTCTCTGCAATTGAGAGATGTTGTGCCACAAAAATCCCCCACCGACACGTGGAATGGGCCAACACCCGACACCGGATAAAAAGGCCCAGATAGGGCTCCTACTAGTGCCATGGGCCCCCACGCCAACTCGTCATCACACGAATCAGATAATGACCACGCATACCGTGCCCGGATCCCGGCCAACCGCAATGGGTGACAATAACCCGACATACGGGACGACGGGTCAAAGGTTCCCGGGACGCGGCCCAGCACGAAGCTCAGGTGCCAATGACCCGCATGCAGTGGGACGATGCCCGAGCCCCCGAATCACGCCAGCACATCCCGCACGGACGCCAAAGATCAGTCCCCCCACCAACTGGTGGCGTGGACCCACGTGCCAGACCCCGTCGCGAGGGTCATGACAGGCCCCGAGATCGGGCGCCAACGACACGGCTTGCGGGAGGACAGACCCGGGATCTCGCCCCAGCACGGGGCACAGACATTAACAACCCGGCGGGACCCGACACGAATCACCGTAGCCAAGCAACCTGGCATGAATGACGACGAGGACGACGGGACATGAAGCCCTGAGACGCCCCTGGATCCCAACCGCGGGAGAGCACCCCGTGAGTAAACCCGCGACGGAAGAACGCAATCAGTCCCGGGCACCATGTCCCGGGGCGTATCGCGGGACTCAGACGCCGCACATGTGCGACGAAACAAGGCCCAAAACGGAGCACCAGACAGGGCCGTGGGCCCCCACATCAAATCCCCATCACTGAGGATAGAGAATACCCGCGCATCCCGTACACGGGACGAATAAGCCAACATACGGGGCGACGGGCCAATAAGACACGGACCGCGACTCAGAGCTCGGGCGCCCCGCGACCCGGGATGCATGATCACGGGAGCAACGGGCATCGGGCCCCAGAACTCCTCCATGCCCCGGTCGCGGGGGACTGCCACATAATCGACGCACTCAGCGGGGGGAGCTCGAAGGCGGAGGACAGCCGCACACGTTCCCGGGTTTCCCATCCCGGGGCGTGATCACGGGACTCCGATACCCCACGGATACGACCTGCCCCAGCCCGCACATAACGCAGGCGTATTTGTCCACGCACGAAGGAACACGTGTCGATTTCAGACAGTTGGGATCCAGCACAGGGCGTGAAGGGATAAGGATCCCATTCGTGCACATGCCCGTGGGACCCCTTCGCGAAGCCCGGATCACCAGAACCCAGACTCTCCCGCCGTCCCGGAATCAAGGCTGGGATCACCAAGCCATGCGGGCGACCAACCACAGAGCATCCAAAGAATGAGCTGGGCTAAGGCACTAACCTACCATCGTCACGGACCCCCTACCACGACGGGGCGGCTCGCTGTAACCAACGTCAGGGATACCGTATCTCGGCAAAGCGCACCTCGGAATCGTGCCTCGGCATTTAATGTATCTAGCATAGGTCTTCGACGTGTTGAGGGTATCGTGGCATGAATGAGCATGTGCTCTTCGCCTATAAAAGGCACCCTCCTGTAAACGATTAAAGGGCGGCACAAATTAGCTAATAAAGCCATTAGTAAAATAAAGGATAATTATCCTCCCAAGCTCCAAGCTCTTATCCTGTTTTCCAGTCTAAAGTAATCAGCCCTTTCTACATATAAATTTAATGTATTGGTACCGTTTCCAAACCCTCTAAATACAGCCTAGCCCCGTTACTTTCAACCCGAACAAAACGTGCCAAAACATTTGGCGCTAGAAGGAGGGGGTTGTAATCCTTAGACCCAGGAAAAAAGCCAGAACGAAAGATGTCCGGCCAGGAGCAAGACGGAGCCACCGCGTCGGATTCTTCGAGATCCGCCACCAGGCGGAGGTTGGAGCGAGGAAAGATGCCCGTGGAGGATGAGCCTATGATCCACCCGCCAACCAAGCAGGGAGTTTACCCGGCGTCGGAGACCGAGGTCCGGCAGAAGGATGCAAGGCCGCACCGGTCGGCCCACCGAAAAGTTCGGAGCGGGAGCGAAGCGCGGCGGCAGAAGCGCCATCAACGCGCTGAGCAACACCATCGGCGGTCGCACCCCGGTCCACTCCGTGACCCACCTCCTCACGCCACCCCGACCCCGTTCACAATCGACATGTTCAACACGCCTGAGAAGATCGACGAGTTCATGGCCAACTTGACCCAATGTAAGCACGCTTTAACTACTCATGTTATCCATTCAGGTGATAAACATGCTAAGATAAGCACCAATGAGGCCGAAAATCTGTCCGCCTCGTCAGCACCACGGGTGCCGGAGTACGGGGACCCAAATCTACGAGCACGCTTGGAGAGGCAAAACCCTCAACTCATCGCCCAGGTCGCTCCCGCTCCCGTTCCGGGACCTGAAGCAGGCCTGCGCGATGTATACGAGAAGCTCACGGTGATGAAGAAGGAACTCGACGAGGTGCGAGCCAAACCCGAGCGAGCCGATTTCTGCAAGGAGCCGTTGGCCCCGGAAATCGAACATGCCGCCATGCAGCACGAGATACAGCCTTTTCAGACGAATCTCTATGACGGAAAGACGGACCCAGAGGTCCACCTCAGCCGGTTCCGCACATACATGTCGGGACGAGGGGCCAGCGATGCCACGAGATGCCGACTACTTCCACTAACTCTGGGAGAAACAGCCCACAAGTGGTTCGCCGGGCTACCCGCCAGATCGATCCATTGTTTCGACGACCTGGTCCAGCGGTTCGTCGCCCACTTCGCCTCGAAGGTCAACCGGCTCGAGCAGAGCCAAAGGTTGATCGGCGTCAAACAGGCGTCGCATGAGAGTGACGAATCTTACGTGGACAGAGTGGGGGACATCCTGCTCGGCGGGGAAGAAGTCGGCGACGACATGAAACTGCACACCGCCATGAGTGGGCTCCGGAAGAATTCGGAGTTGTTCAGACACCTGATGTTGTGCTACCCACTGAGTTACGAGGATTTCCGCGTCAAGGCAGGGGCACAATGTTGGTTCCAGAGGCTTATGCGAGAAAACGACAACGCCCCGGAGCCAAAGAAGCGAGATTCGGACCCCGAGGACCGGAGGCCGGCGAACGGGCCAAGAAAGGCACCATACAAGCCTTACGAGCAAGGTCGTCCGCCACCGAGCTACAAAGAAATGGAAGTGAGGATGGTGGAACAGACGGGTCAGGACACCATGACCATGATGGAGATACTTCTCGCCACCGGAGAAGACATCCTCGTCAAACCGGGGCCCATGCGAGCCCCCGACGACAAGTTGGACAAGAGACTTTGGTGCACTTTCCACGATCAGCATGGGCATGCAACAGGTCAGTGCAAGCAACTGCTAAAGCAGCTATGGAAGCTTTTTGAGGACGGGAAACTTTGGGATCTTCTCTCGAGGCCCGGACCTCGGGGTGACAATCCCGCAGCCCGGGGCATCCCCGGACAGGCCGGAGCGGGACGCGGCGCCAATGGGCAGAAACTGGGGAGATGTATACTCTAAGCGGCTATAGCACACTCCGGGAAAAGCCCCCTTTAGAGGTTTTCGAGGCCGTGTCCCCCACCTACTTTATTTGTATCAATTTCCCTGCCCCCTCCGGTGCCTTTGACACCGTGGAAGGGGACGAGCTAATAACAATAAAGTTTCTACTACTCTCTTTTTCTTGTGAAACCTTCGATTCCACCTAAATATGGCGCAAGGATATCACCACAGGGTAGAGAATTCGCCAAAAACCCACCAGACCCGAGGAGTCGAGTCAACAACCCAAAACCAAAGAGACGCGACCGACTCGCCGCGCACGGCCGAATCAATGACAGCGTCTAACACGAGCGAGGCGAGGTCTACGGGACCAATAGCGAAACAACGGACCATATCGAGGCATATCAACCGGTCCCGGGGCCCGAGCCCCGCCTCTCGGACCAACCGGTGCCAGGGCCCGAGCCCCGTCTCCCAAACCTACCGGTCCCGGGGCACGATCCCGATCTCTCAAACTTATTCAATAGAATCATGGAGTTGGAGCAGAGACTAGGGATGGCCCAATTCCAACCTTTGCATACCGATGTTCGGGCAACAACACCGATCTCGGGTCCCGAGCCCCCTCTCTCATGGGCCGGCGCAGTTCGCACGATCCAGGAGGATCAGATAAGTAAAATCAATTGATATTTTGCTATATTCGTATTTCTGTGTTGGAAGTATTATTGCAGATTCCCAGCACAGACTCGGGCAAACTTGTTGTATCATGCGGCACGACCTATGGTCTCATCACGGCGCCCGGGACGCTCAATAGAAGTGGACCAAAGAGGTACCGTGGTCGTTTCGAACCACGGCCAAAAAACGCAACCAAAGAGGTACCGTGGTCGTTTCGAACCACGGCCAAAAATCGCAACCAAAGAGGTACCGTGGTCGTTTCGAACCACGGCCAAAAAACGCAACCAAAGAGGTACCGTGGTCGTTTCGAACCACGGCCAAAAAACGCAACCAAAGAGGTACCGTGGTCGTTTCGAACCACGGCCAAAAAACGCAACCGGAGAGACTCTCTACGCCCTCGCGTTACATAAAACCCCAAACCAACGAATCCCTAAACCCATACGACCTCAACGGGTCTCGGTACGAAGAGGCGCGGGTGCACAAAAACAAAACCCCCAAAACACCACAAATCCCTAAACCCATACGACCTCAACGGGTCTCGGTACGAGGAGGTGCGGGTACACAAAACGAATAAAAAAACCCAAAGTCCAAACGGGGTCCCGGAAGAAAAACCCGGCCCCGGAAAGACACCAAACCAACTAAAATCGGCATCCCGGAGAATGTCAAAATGACCAAACCCCGGGGCCGTGAACCATTAAATCCGCATCCCAGAGAGCGTCATAACGACCAAACCTCAAAACCACCAATCCCTAAACCCGTACGGCCCCAACGGGTCTCGGGTCGCGGAGGTGCGGGTAAAACAAAACCCCAAAACCACTAATCCCTAAACCCATTAGGCCCCAACGGGTCCCGGGTCGCGGAGGTGCGGGTAAAATAAAAACCCAAATCCACTAATACCTGAACCCATACGACCTCTCCGGGTCCCGGGTCGAGGATGGTGCGATTTCAAGGAACCAATAAATCCCAAAGTCCAAACGGGGCCGAGTCACCAGGCGACGGGGCCAAACCCCGACGGCAGAAAAAGGTCATGAAGCAATTTCCCAAGTGACGTCCGCACACGCCGATGATCGCCCCCGCCAACTCGGGCACGGGCCCACGTGCCATACCACCACTGCAAAAAGACACCAGACAACGACGACAGAGCCTGCCTCAAAGCAACGATCACCTACCACGCTTCACGGATGAAAGCCTTTTCAAAAGCATCAATCAAGACAAGCAAACGGATTTGTGGAAGCCGCGGACCAGACCAAACACAACATTCAGAGAAATCAGCGGAGTCCCTCCACGGACTTCTCTGGGGGCCAGTGTTGTGCCACAAAAATCCCCCACCGACACGTGGAATGGGCCAACACCCGACACCGGATAAAAAGGCCCAGATAGGGCTCCTACTAGTGCCATGGGCCCCCACGCCAACTCGTCATCACACGAATCAGATAATGACCACGCATACCGTGCCCGGATCCCGGCCAACCGCAATGGGTGACAATAACCCGACATACGGGACGACGGGTCAAAGGTTCCCGGGACGCGGCCCAGCACGAAGCTCAGGTGCCAATGACCCGCATGCAGTGGGACGATGCCCGAGCCCCCGAATCACGCCAGCACATCCCGCACGGACGCCAAAGATCAGTCCCCCCACCAACTGGTGGCGTGGACCCACGTGCCAGACCCCGTCGCGAGGGTCATGACAGGCCCCGAGATCGGGCGCCAACGACACGGCTTGCGGGAGGACAGACCCGGGATCTCGCCCCAGCACGGGGCACAGACATTAACAACCCGGCGGGACCCGACACGAATCACCGTAGCCAAGCAACCTGGCATGAATGACGACGAGGACGACGGGACATGAAGCCCTGAGACGCCCCTGGATCCTAACCGCGGGAGAGCACCTCGTGAGTAAACCCGCGACGGAAGAACGCAATCAGTCCCGGGCACCATGTCCCGGGGCGTATCGCGGGACTCAGACGCCGCACAGGTGCGACGAAACAAGGCCCAAAACGGAGCACCAGACAGGGCCGTGGGCCCCCACATCAAATCCCCATCACTATGGATAGAGAATACCCGCGCATCCCGTACACGGGACGAATAAGCCAACATACGGGGCGACGGGCCAATAAGACACGGACCGCGACTCAGAGCTCGGGCGCCCCGCGACCCGGGATGCATGATCACGGGAGCAACGGGCATCGGGCCCCAGAACTCCTCCATGCCCCGGTCGCGGGGGACTGCCACATAATCGACGCACTCAGCGGGGGGAGCTCGAAGGCGGAGGACAGCCGCACACGTTCCCGGGTGTCCCATCCCGGGGCGTGATCACGGGACTCCGATACCCCACGGATACGACCTGCCCCAGCCCGCACATAACGCAGGCGTATTTGTCCACGCACGAAGGAACACGTGTCGATTTCAGACAGTTGGGATCCAGCACAGGGCGTGAAGGGATAAGGATCCCATTCGTGCACATGCCCGTGGGACCCCTTCGCGAAGCCCGGATCACCAGAACCCAGACTCTCCCGCCGTCCCGGAATCAAGGCTGGGATCACCAAGCCATGCGGGCGACCAACCACAGAGCATCCAAAGAATGAGCTGGGCTAAGGCACTAACCTACCATCGTCACGGACCCCCTACCACGACGGGGCGGCTCGCTGTAACCAACGTCAGGGATACCGTATCTCGGCAAAGCGCACCTCGGAATCGTGCCTCGGCATTTAATGTATCTAGCATAGGTCTTCGACGTGTTGAGGGTATCGTGGCATGAATGAGCATGTGCTCTTCGCCTATAAAAGGCACCCTCCTGTAAACGATTAAAGGGCGGCACAAATTAGCTAATAAAGCCATTAGTAAAATAAAGGATAATTATCCTCCCAAGCTCCAAGCTCTTATCCTGTTTTCCAGTCTAAAGTAATCAGCCCTTTCTACATATAAATTTAATGTATTGGTACCGTTTCCAAACCCTCTAAATACAGCCCAGCCCCGTTACTTTCAACCCGACCAAAACGTGCCAAAACAAGAGAAAATGGCAGCCGCAACTGGCAAAACTGATAAAGACAGGAGCGGGGGCGACTGAGAGGAAGAGGCGTCGACCTTTGACCGATGATGTTCGGGGCAGATCTCTGTAGATGACGGCAGCGAGCAACCGTCAGTGGTGGAACTTGTTGGTGGCTGAACGACAGCATAGTCGAGCGGGATTTGATTTTTTTTTTTTTAATAAATGTTAATTGTTGAGAACCGATTAATTTGATAAAGACTCTTTTTTTCTTCTTTTTTTATTTATCTTTTTTTCAATAAATAAAGAGTGAGGGTGAATTTGTAATTAACCATATATTTGAGTGTTTATTTATCAAAATACCCTTAAAAACAAAATATACTTTAGAATATTTCATTCTGATCTCCGGCAGGTTGCAAAGTGTAAAACCCGCGTACATGAAGTTGCAAAGTGTAACGAAATTCCGATTAGGTTGCAAAGTGTAAAAAATCATATACGTGGGATTGCAAACTGTAATAAACCCTAAATTTTATGTAATTTTGTGATTGAATTTGGAAAAATTTTATTTTTCACTTATGGATAAGTTATTATTCGATTGTATTTATTTATTTAAGGAATCAACATATATCGATTTTCTTTAGTTCGATTTCAATTCAACTCAATTTATCTCAATTAAAAATGAAAAAAATATATATAGAATGAAAAATTCAGTTCATACTATAAATATTATTCATTATATTGTAAAAAATTGTTTTAATAATATATAAAATTATTATTATTATTATTATTATTATTATTATTATTATTATTATTATTATTATTCAGTTAAGTCAAATTTATTCACTTCAAATCGAATCATTTCATTTTAGCCAAATTTAGCTTATAAGAATTGAACTTTAATTTTAATTGTTACTTAAAAATACAACTTTGCTATATGTTTTTTTTAACTGTCAATGGCATATAAAAAAAAGTATGATGGTGCAGTACAACGCATAGAAAAACTTTATTGAATCAATGAGCTAACATGCTATCTCACCGAACACTATAGCACAAAAAATACTAAAAAGTGGAGACATAAACATAAACATCCTTGCTATTTGGCTCTATGTTAACCGAATTTATTTATTTAAAACATAAACATTCCAATATATTTAAATTAATTAAAAACAAGAAGTATTTAAGAAAGAGGTAGTTTAGTTTATTAATTTATATTTTAAACTTCATAAAATACACTTTCAAAATAAGTGTAATTTTTTTAAAGTTTTTTTTATTAATTGAGATATTGTTAATTTTATAATTATATAAAAAAAAATTACTAAGATACTCCTAATTGTTGCTTAAATAATAATAACTAATACCTTACACAAATTTTATAATAAAAAGTATAATTTTAGAATATTACAAAAATTTATAATTAATAAAAATAATACTTTAAATTATATAAAAACTTTTAAAATTACCCTTTAAATACAATCACCTTAAAAACAATAAAAGACAACTATAATTATAACCAATCCCACGTTCTTAAATCAAGAATTATTCCTTTTATGTTTCTTATTCATGCCTTTTAAAATTAATTATACAAGTGAATAGAAAAAAAAAAAGAATCTTACCTTCTTCATCTTCTAATGATGTGCCAAATAATTGACCTATCATTTATTAATTAATAATTAAAATATATAAAATTGAAGCAAATAAATAATTAATGTTTTTAGCTTATAACTAATTGAATAAGTTGACCAAATGCAATGTTACAATGTTTTTGTCTTTTACATTACATGTTTGTTGTGGGCATATTATATTATAGTATTATTATATTATATTATACTAGTACTATGTATTTAAAGCAAAAGATGAAATTAGATCTTGTGGTTTACAACTAAAAGGACATTTATATTTAAGTTAGTTAATATGACAGTTGACGTGGCCCTTTTATTCAACGTATGATTTTCACCCATAAAATGTACCCTTTGTGCCGCATGCACGTAGCAAATTTAATTAACAATATTTACCCTTCTTTGGAAAAATAAATAATTTCAGAAATATGATAATGGAATTATTTCAGTTTATTTTAATTACTGGTGAATGGTTTTAAAATGAACCGGTGAAACCATTAGTTCGTTGTCTATTGAGAAGATTTGACATTTCGACGCAGATATGTTGAATGTATGTATCACAACTCGCAACTCGTTGACTCGTCGATTATTAGATAAGTTTTAGCATACATATTAATGTAAATGTTAAGACTATGGAGTATATGATAATATTGCCCTATGTACTCTTTAATATCGTTGAAATATATATACAAGTACCAAAACAATCGCTTTCACTAAATAAATGATAAATACACTATACAGTTATACACACATTTATTAGAGTTGAAATATTTCACCTATAGATAACTATCACAAGTGCCAATTTTTATTGGGCCGCAGGCAAAGTTTGAGCCCACAAATATAGCCCACTTATGGTTGTCTAAAGAATGGGCTGGACGAACTTCAATTGGGCTCATTAATAAGATTTAACCCGGGTTGATAACAAATCGATCTAAGTAGCCGAATCACCGAGTTAAATTATTTGTCATATTTGTATGTATTTTTTTGTTGTTTCTTTTTTTACAAAAGGATCGACGAAAGTTATTTGATTATTTGATCTGTAAAATCGATCATATAATTTCGGGTTAGGGACGGACTCGGTTGCGATTATTGTCTACTTTATATACACATTCCATGGGATGTTTCAGAATGAAATGGTCTGATTTCCAATTATAGTATGATTTTGTATTAATTTGGTAATTGATTCAAACGTATAATACTTATTTCAGGTTCTTGTATTTTTCTATAACCCTTTTGTAGTCAATTGCAGATTTTTTGATCACGTGATTGGTCCGAATAATTGAAGGCTTTAAGGTAACAAAATTTATAATCTTTTTGTCTTATATTAATAGTTAAACTTCATTTTTTAATTATATCAATAGTCAGACTCTATTTTAAAAAGACATATAATTTTATATTTCATTTATTTTTTTAAATACTATTCTCAATCACTTATTTTATTAATTTAAAATTATATTTTTATTCTCGATTTTTTAGTAAAAAAGTCAATAACACTATATTGTAACACAGTAATCTTTTTCTGTTTGGAATCAATAGTCATGTTTATGAAGATAATAACTAAGATAATTGAAATTGTGCACAATATTATTTGAAAATTGAACAAGGTTACTGATACAGATACATAGAAAGAAAAGATTGTTTTTTTCTGTCCAAGCTTAGTATTATTTTTATTTATTATTTTAATTTATTCTGTTAGGGTTTTGTCATTTATTTACGGAGTTGTTTTGATATGAAATTAAAAGGTTCCTCTGTTGAGGTTTTTATCAGGTTTCGGTATTCTTCGAAATCAACGAAAGTTTGATATTTTAATTCTCGGGTATTCTCAGAATCAACGAGATTTAATTGTTGTTTATTGCTTCCCTGCGTCAGTTGGTATTGTCAAATTCAAATGGGGGTGTTCAAGTGCGGTCCCACGCCTAGCGCACAAACGAGAGCGGGAGCCCGAATATGCACTAGAGAGCCTCAATCTAACTCAAAACCATATGGTACTAAGTAGGAGAACTCCCTAGGCTTATATCATAGACTCCCCTCTCACAATTATTCGATGTGGGACAACTCACAAGTGGCCTTCAACAGGTATTAGAGCCGAAATGATGCCTCCCCGTCGCCAGTATGCTTGCGAAACCGCTGTTGAGGCCGCAACCCGTCAAGAAGCCGACATCGCCGCCTTAAGCCGCCAGATCGCAACCCTTGCCGTCGAACTCGAGGAACTTCGCCTTGTTATCACCAACAAACTACCGGTGTCCCTGCTGCCCTCGTCATCTTCTTACGACGACTCGCCTCGTTTTGATTACGATGACCCTCCTCGTTTTGATGAAGTTGATCCCTTGGCCATGCCCGAAGAGCACATGGTCGGAGGCGTGGGTGACCTACTCTACCACCTTCGGAACAATATACCTCTTTTGTCCCCGCTGCCTGGCTCGGAGATCTCTGCGTATGATGGTCCCCCTAAATTTGACGAAGAGCTCTGTTCAGAAATCTCCGTGGCACTTGTGTTGAATCCTGATGTCGTTGCTTCTGCACCACATCAACATGTTGTTGCTCTTGCGATGAAAGGAGATGATCCTACCCCTGCACCACATCTGCATGCTATTGTCCTTGCGCTTCATCCCGATGTCGTTGCCGTTGCCCTTGCGTCGCTTGTTCAAGTTGATGCCCCTGCGATGGTTCTTTTTGCCATTTTCCCTGCGTCATGTCCACGTGTCGCTGCCCTTGCGCTGTGCCCTTAAGGTTACCGACGATTGGTGTTTGATCCCGGCATTTTTGTGCTCGATTTTCAGGTTCGCGGTCGAACCTTCTCTTAGAGGGGGAGAATGATACAGATACATAGAAAGAAAAGATTGTTTCTTTCTGTCCAAACTTAGTATTATTTTTATTTATTATTTTAATTTATTCTGTTAGGGTTTTAGTACTATTTATATTCTGCTTTTGTCATTTATTTACGTAGTTGTTTTGATGAAATAAAAAGGTTCATTTGTTGAGATTTTTATCAGGTTTCGGTATTCTTCGAAATCAACGAAAGTTTGATGTTTTAATTCTCGGGTATTCTTAGAATCAACTAGTTTTAATCGTGTGTTTATCGCTTCCCTGCGTCAGTTACCCTCAAAGAAGTCAAAAATTATTAATTAGCCCGTAAGTGAGTGTGATGAATCAAACATTATTTTAAGTACCTCGCGCAATGGTCATATGCCGAAAAAAAATTACAATTTGTTGAGTTTGCCACGAAACCGAGAAGAGAAACGACGCTGGAGGATTCGGCGCCCGCCAGAGGAAAACGGCGCCCGCCGTTTCTGTCCAGCGACTGCCGAAGAAGACCAACGCCCGCCGAAAAGGTCATCGAATGACGAAGTCGGGGCTGCCAAAAATCGGGGGTTTCGGCGACCGCCGAAATGGATTCGGCGACCGCCGAATCTGTCCTGCGACCGCCAGTTGGAAACGGCGGTCGCCGTTTGGCTCAGGCGTGAGGATTTTAGGAAAATCTTATTTTTGGTCCGTTTTGGTTTCCTTCTCCTACAAGGCAAAGCATGGGCGAGAATTAATGTTTCCATACATTAATTAGGTATCTCCCCTATATAAAGAGAGCAACTCCATGGGCATAAACACGATTGATTATAATTCTATAGCTATTGCGTGAGATTTGAGAGTTTAGAGCGTATATCATCCTTGTAATCGTGAAGCAATATTATAGTGAATTGTTCGTCGTTCCTCCCGTGGTTTTTCCCAGTTGGGTTTCCACGTAAATTCTTTGTCTTCTCTATTTTTCGTTGATTTCTTTCTTCGGTATTATTGATATTATTATACTATACATCGTCCGATCCTACAACACAATTATATAACTCAAAACAAAATATATATTCATAAAAATGAAAGTTAAATATGAAACATAGTTATACATTATTATTTTTATTTATAATTACGCGTGTGTTTACATAAAAAAAAAGTACTGAAATTAAAATTAAAATCTAGAAAAAGAAAAAGAGGAAAGAAAAGAAAATAGAAATCCCAGTGA
The DNA here is from genome assembly GCA_954870475.1 of Euphrasia confusa. Lineage (NCBI taxonomy): Eukaryota > Viridiplantae > Streptophyta > Magnoliopsida > Lamiales > Orobanchaceae > Euphrasia > Euphrasia confusa. The sequence continues at coordinate 813,284 of OX940965.1, forward strand.
CGATACACACCATATCCAACCGATTCTCTCTCCTCCGCTCCTTCTCCCTCCACGCTCCCTTCATCCGCGCGTACGCCTCGTAAACCTCACTCTCCCGCCGGCAGTCGCTCTTCCGCCTCCGCTCCGCCATCGCCGCCCTCAAAATCCGGAGGCCGTCCATCCCCATCACCACCCTCCCCTCCACGTCCTCCACCTGCATGCTCACCTCCCTCACGCGCACCTCCCCGCCGCCGCTCCCGCGGCAGCCCACCACCACCGCGACCTCCGCCATCTCCTCGCCGGCGCCGACGACGGCGAATCTCAGCCGCGCGTCTCCCGTCAGCCAGTGCCGCGACGCCACCGCCCTCCCGCTCGACACGTTCGCCGCCCGCCTCCCGGCGGGGTCGATCACGATCCAGCTCACGCGCAGCCGCTCGGCGGCGCGTGTAGTGAACTCGCCGCCGCCGTCGAAGCCCGCCGGCGCGGCGACGGCCTCCTTCGGGTCGACGAGGTCGAGCCGGAGGGGGGTGCAGAGGAACCAGCTCGAGGCCGTCTCCGTCACGAGGACCTTGCTGTATATCGGCTCGCCGCCGTAGAAAATATCCACGGCGGAGATCAGCTCCTCCGTGTCGGAAAGCTCGCTCCGGCGGCGGCGGGGGGGGTCGGAGAACCGGTCGGGGGAGACGCGGATGGAGGGGAAGGCGTCGTTGTAGAAGGAGCGGTGGCCGGAGGGGAAGGCGGATATGGCGGCGGCGACGCGGCGGTCGGCGGTGGACGGCCAGGTGGAGTTGCAGATGTCCTTCCAGAGGCCGTCGTCGTTGCAGAGGGAGAGGAATTGGGAGGAGGCGCAGCTGGTGGCGGCGAGAGTGGGCCCGTCGAGGCGGTTAAGGATATGGGATTGAATGATGTCGGGGTGGACGGCGGTGATTGGGGTGCCGCCGCCGCCGCCGCCGCCGCCGGAAGATGATGACATGGATAGATATGAGTCGGAGAGGAAAAGGAAACGTGGGTTGCGTGCTCGGAGTCGTCAACTTGGAATTTCGGTATTTATAGATTTTTCTTTTCTTTTTTCCATTTGTTATTTGATGGTATTTATTTTTATTTTTTGAAATATTGCGAAATGTTTATTTAAAAAAAATTGTTCTATTTTTATGAAATGAAGAAAGTACAATATATTATACAATACACTGTATAAATATCTAACTTCATTAATTGGGAATAGACTTTCTTACACTTATCAATCAAAAACATGTCAATTACATAATCCCATCAACTAATAACTTTGAACGCGACAAATATTTATTTTCGATCGTCAATAATATGCAATCGTAAAACATATGGAATTTAATTCATAATTCGATTTTATCCATGTGCACGTTTGTTGCGTGATATATTTGATTTTATTAAAAAAAACTTTTTATGTATTATGAATAGCTCAATAAGATAATAAAATACATAATAATTATATAATATATAATCAATTGTGATAAATACCAAACATACATTAGTATAAAATATGTTATGTGTATATGAAACATCATTCATGATTTTTTTTATAAGCACATTATTTTTTAGAATTTTAATATTTTAATTAATTTAAGTAATTAGAGGGGATGTTTTTACTAATAATTACTCTCTTTGTTCCTACGTATTAGTATTATTTTCGTAAATGGAGATTAAAAAAATATTGCATTATTTTTTTATTTTAAGATCGATAAATAAATGATGTAAATGAATTAAATATATATATAATTGTAAGCAAGTTAAAAAAATAAATTACATTTATATTTTAAAATGGAGAGTAAAATTATTTTTATTAGTGTTCTATGGTGAGATATATATTTAATATATAAAACCAAGCCTATACTAGTATGGATTAATTATTGGAAGGAACGAGAGGGATTGAGGGGGCAGCCGGTGCCAAATTGCACCGGATGTTATGCTGTGTATTCTCCACCTTATATTAGGTTGTAATCAAATAAATCCAACGATTAAAAACTACTCTGCCCGTTATATATAATTATGCACATTTATTTAAAAACATAATTTCTTATATTAAATATATTAAAAACATAATCATATATATATATATATATATATATATATATATATATATATATATATATATTTAATATCGATGCACATTTAAAAACATAATTTTTTATATTAAATATATTTTTCATAATTTTTTATATTAAATATATTTTTCAAGCTTATCGTTTCAAATTAATTTATTTTATTTATTATTGTATATAATTTTTTTATACTATTTAACTTATAAATATTTTATAAATACGATTATTAACATTACAATTTATAAAATTAAGTTAATAACTTTATTTTTTTTATTTACCAACGTTCTAAATAACTTAGTATAAAATTTATTTTAAAATTTAAAAAAATAAAAAATATTATATACTTGTATAGAATTATTAACCTATAGTAACTATTAAAAATTTTATAAGCTTAAAATAAGTTTTGTGAAATGCTTTAAAAAAATTAATTATTTTGTATATATTTTAATTATTTATTTGCGTTAATTAACTTACAAATCAAGAGTAAATAATATTGTATATATTTTAATTGTTTATTTGCGTTAAGTAATTGTTGTTTATTTGCGTTAAGTATTTAATTGTTTAATTTGCGTTAAGTAATTGTTTTTATTTGCGTTTATAATTAACGGGCACGGGCAACGCGAATTTATAATTTGATGGGCAGAAGAGTAACTGTTAGATTGAATTAATTACAATCTAACGATGTAGAATGCACAGCATAACATCCGGTGCAATTTGGCACCGGATGCCCCCTCAATCCGAAGGAGAGAGAGTATTTGAGATTAGAGAATCAAGAATGATGTGCACACGTACTCTATGTCTGTGGACATGAATAATGACACGTCATACGTTGCTTTATTTTGATGTTGACACTGAATTATAAAATGCATATTCACAGGCCTCGTGATCCAGACTGATTCGATGCTCAGCCTAACGAGGTAGTACTACTAACTACCTAATATTAAAAAATTAGAAATAAAAAATGTTAATAGTTTGGACTTTGGAGTATACTACTCCCTATTATAAATTTTATTTTAATATTTTTTAAATAATTTTTATATATTTTTTATTAGAGTTATTTTGGAAAATGGGTATTTGAATTTATATATTTAGATTTTTTACTTCATAAATTTTACTTTTTAATTAAGTGTTTAAATACTTTACTTTATTTAGTTTTTAGGGTAGTAACTTGTTGTGTCACTATTTTTCTTATTATTATTTGTTATCATTATTGTCTTGTCCGGCTGATAGAGAAGATCGCAACCCTATCACCGGCAGGGAGAGGTGCCCGGCATCCGAGGAGAGCTCGCCACGTCAGCTCACCGAGAAGGTCCGAGGTGTAAAGCCCTCCCATGATGTCTACAAGCCCCCGCCGAGCAGATCAGCTACGAGCCTCCTAGGATGTCCCATGCCCGGGGTGGATGGTTTTGAAGACTACCGAGGATGAAATCTACCCAGGTCATAAAAACCCGTCGAGTCACCAACGGGAAGGGCAATCCAGCTGAAGATCTCCTCCGCTAGGTATTCGGTGTGCTCGGCTAGAAAGGCGGCGGAAATGTGGATCGGCCCATATGTCAGGCCCATGTAGTAGTTTCTGTTAAAGCCCATTAGGTCAAAAAAGGGAATAACCCTAATTGTATCTCTATAAATACCCTATGAAACTTACCAAAAGAGGCAGATTGGCAGCCCCCAAAATAGCTTATTTTCCTTTTCCAGCTTAAACTTTATTTTCCATTTCCGGTTAGCTCAATCCTCAAAAGAAATCTCTCGTGTTCTCGTACGATTTAAACCGTCTCTGCCCGGTTTTTATCGGCGTTAACAATTGGCGCTAGAAGGAGGAGGAATCCTCGAGCGTTGAGCTGACCATATTTTCGATCGTGTTTTTCATGGAAATCGCAGGTGTTTCAGGCGCCGCGGCTGCAGATCGCGGAGAGGCAACTCCCCAGAACACGGGGGTTTCGGGCAAAGCTTGCATGCCGCTGAACAACCCCGAGACGACGACCCCCGTCGTCGCGGACGAAATCGCTCGCCAGCTGGCGTGGATCGAAACCTTGCGAGCGGAGGAAGCCGAAGCCAGGGAAAGGCAGAAGTTCCTCCACGAGCAGGTTCTGGAGGCGGAGAAGTTAATGCCGACGGCCGGCGCGGAGGAGCCAGATCTGGACTTAAGGCAAGTCACTACACCCGAACAGATCAAGAAGACTATACAAAAACTGCAGGCCCGATCCCGTTTCCTGGAGAAGAGGCCAGTCACCGAGAAACAAAACCCTGAGGTCCGCCACTTGGAAGAAGAGTTCGAGGCTGAAGCCCGCGAGGAGACCACTCGTGCAACGGCGCAGAGAAGACAAGCGACCAGTCCCGTCCGCGCTGCAACGAGTCCGAGGACGGTCGTCGTAGCCGACCCTGGACTCGCAAAACGCCTGGAGGAGGTCGAACGAAGGCTGGCCGAACAGGGTGGTGACCCGAAGAGGAGATCTGCTCTCGCCGAACCCCTGACCCTAAGAATCGAGCAGGCCAGGTCGCAACCCGATGTCGCCCCGTTGCTGACTTTTATCTATGATGGGGCGTCCGACCCCGACGTCCATTTGAACAAATATAATACATACATGGTCGGCCGAGGAGCGTCAGACGCCACGAAGTGCCGCTTATTCCCTCTGACTCTCGGCGACATGGCTCACCGGTGGTATACAAGCCTCCCTCCGAGGTCGATAGATAGCTTCGGGGAGTTAAGAGACGAGTTCGTGTCCTACTTCGCATCCAAGGTGAGCTACTCGGAGGGCCGCCAACGTCTGATGGGGGTCAAGCAGGGCAAGGACGAATCCGATGAGATGTATATAGACCGAGTGGAGCGGATTGCTAAGCAGGGAGACCGGGTGAGTGACGAGATCCTCGTTCACTCCGTACTGGGCGGTTTGCGACCGACGTCCAGTCTATTCAAACCGATGATGAAGGATTACCCGAAGTCGTATACCGAGTTCCGCAGGAGGGCAGGCGAGGAGATAGCCCAACAGCGAATATACGACGAGAGGATGAAAGAATTGGAGCCCGAGGAGGGAACAAGATCACTCGCCGAGAAGAAGCCGTCGGGCCCGGCAACGGTTGATTACTGAACGGAGCCGCCCCCAACGGTTAAATACCATGAAAGTGGAAAGAAGAAGACCAACTACAAAATCTACCAGGGAGCTCCCCAGGCGCCGCGGAGAGTCGAGATCGTCAACGAGGACGCCGAGGAAGGAACGTTCTTGGGGCGAACCCCTACTCAGATTCTGCAAGTTTTCTACGAGCGGGATATCAATATCCTGACTCCCCCTCAGGCCATGAGAAGCCGCCCCGACGAGAGAAACCCGCGCAAATGGTGTTCTTTCCACCAAGAAAACGGACACAGAACCGACGAGTGTCGCGATCTGATCGCTCAACTTCGCCAGCTCTATGAGGATGGAAGTTTGGCCGATCTTCTCCGGGCACCAAAGCGCGGTCGCCCAGCCGCCGGACGTGGAGGCGGCGGGCGTGGGGGCGGTGGCCGCGGAAGAGGGGGAAGAGGACGAGGCCGGGGATATCAAGACGATCAGAATCACCGACCTAATCAGCAGCAGAGACGCGAACCTGATCATCCCGGACCAAATCAGTTAGTTTTGCCTCCACCCCCAGCGGTGATACCCGAGGATGAAGATCCGCCCGTCCGCGGGGGAGCGCGCGTCAATATGATCGGCGGCCTGACTCCGATCATCCACAAATCGAAGAGACAGAAGAAGGAGGAGCTGCGCGAGTTTGAAGGCGTGAATGTGATAATCCCCCAGGCGGAGTCCACCATCGCCCGCGGGATAACCATAACTTTTTCCGAAAAGGACAGGGAGGGGATAAAATATCCCAAGGAAGATGCTCTGGTGGTCACTGCGAGGATCCTCGGGGTCGAGGTGGCCAGGATTTTAGTGGACAACGGGGCCCATTGCAACCTCATCTTCAAGTCGGCTTTGGACCAGCTCGGTGACCTCTCCAGCTATGTCCGCCCGTATGATGGTGTTCTGAAAGGTTTCGGCGATGTGGTAGTGCGCCCCCGGGGACGCATAAGGATGGCAGTGGAGCTGAAGGACCACCAAGACCCGAGCATAAATATGACTCGCTTGATAAATTTTGTTATCGTTGATGCAGACAATATCTATAATGCTTTTTTCGGGAGGCCGTTCCTCGATGCCTTTGAGGCCGTGGCGTCCTCCCACTACTACTGTATTAAGTTTCCCACCTTGAGTGGTGTGGTCGGCACCCTTCGAGGTGACCAGTATATGGCGAGGAAATGTTTTAATTATCTTTCGTGTTCGGATGCAAACATACCCTCGAATTATAATGATGCTAATACTGGGGCATTTGGGGGCGGTAACCCCCAAATAAACTCCCAAGAATCCACCTCGGGGGGCGAAGGCCCACAGGAAGAGAAGTTTGAGAACGATGCAGCGGGGTGTCGGGAGATAGACCCTACGGGGGAAATGGATATAGACGAGCAGGAATATTTAACGGTCCTATGGGATAATGGCATCCCCGGGAACCCCGGGTTTTTCGATAGAGAGCCCGCTGAGATTAACGATTCCGCGAAGGAAATTCCCGAGCTCGAAGCACAATTTCTGCACATACTCATCGACGAGATGCCCATCCCACAAAACACAGGGCCCCAGCCGGGAACGCGGACCCCGGAATCAGAAGATCTCGACCCGAGGATTGGTTTCGAGCCAAGCGACATACCCGATCCCCGAGGGCCATCGATGTGTACGGCGGTTGACGAAGTGGAAAAGGTGAATCTAGATCCGACCAGGCCAGAATTAGAGGTTTTCATCGGAAAGAAAATCCCGGAGCGGTTGAGAAACGAGTTGGTCGATTTTTTAAGCCAGAACACAGACGCTTTCGCTTGGTCCCACAAGGATATGGTCGGGATCGATCCCAAGCATGCCTGCCACCATCTGAAGATCGATCCGGAAAAGAAACCAATCGCCCAGAAGAGAAGAAAGATGGGACCAGAGAAGTATGCGGCTTTGGCAGTAGAAGTCAAGAAGTTAGTCGATAACGACCTCGTTCGAGAGGCCGAGGAGGAGCCCCAATGGATCGCCAATGTCGTGCTCGTAAAAAAGGCGAATGATGCTTGGCGCCTCTGCATAGATTTCACCGACCTAAATAGGGCTTGCCCGAAAGACCATTTTCCTTTACCCCATATCGACCATCTGGTGGATAGCGTCGCCGGGCACGCCATTTTCTCTAACTGCGATTGTTTTGCAGGATATCACCAGATTCCTATGGCCGAAGAGGATATAGAGCATACTTCTTTTTATTCGGACAAGGGAGTGCTGTGTTGGAAGAGGATGCCATTTGGTCTAAAAAACGCAGGAGCAACCTACCAGCGATTGGTGAACAGAATGTTTGCCGACCAAATTGGAGATACCATGGAGGTATACGTGGACGACATAATCATAAAGAGTAAGTCCGAAGAGGACCACGTGAAAGATCTGAGGGTCGCTTTTGAGATTTTGAAATTCTACAACATGAAGCTCAACCCGAGGAAGTGTCATTTCGGAGTATATGCCACAAAATTCCTTGGGCACATCGTCAGTCTTAGGGGCATCGAGGTGAACCCAGAGAAGATCAGGGCCATTCAGAACCTGAGGGAACCCCGAAGTCTGAAGGACGTGCAGAAATTAACAGGCTGCTTGGCCGCCCTCAGCCGTTTCATTCCTCGGCTCGGAGACAAAAGCCGTCCGTTCTTCAAATCGATAAAGGACCAGAAGTTCAAATGGGGAAAGGAAAGCCAGGAGGCTTTCTTACGACTGAAGGAGCACCTAGGAAACCCCACCATCCTCTCTAAACCACTCGCCGGGGAGAAACTCTTTCTATATTTAGCCGCGTCCGAGCATGCGATGAGCTCAGTTCTTGTCCGAGCAGAGGGGCAACTACACAAACCTATTTATTTCGTCAGCCAGGTCCTCCACGACGCCGAAACACGATATACGCCCTTGGAGAAGTTGGCGTACGCCCTCGTAATGAGTGTGCGAAAGTTAAGATCCTACTTTTTTGATCATCCAGTGGAAGTCCTAACGACCATGCCATTGCGGCAAGTCTTGCAAAGACCGGATACCAATGGTCGATTACTAAAGTGGAGTCTGGAGGTAGGACAGTACGACATCACGTACGCCCCGAGGACGGCAATTAAAGGGCAAGCTTTAGCAGATTTCATAGTAGAGTTGACATTCCCCGATTCCACCCCGTCCTCCTCGATCCCGCCATGGAAGCTGTACGTGGATAGATCCTCTAACTCCTCCCACGCCGGGGCTGGAATAGTGTTGGTCGGACCAGGTGGACAGTCGTTCGCGCACGCTGTGAAATTCGAATTCGAAGCGACGAATAACGAGGCGGAATACGAAGCGCTGATCGCCGGGCTGAACCTCGCCCTAGCAGTCGGCGCAGAACATTTGCAAATCTTTATGGATTCACTCTTGGTGGTAAATCAAATTAAGGGAAGTTACGAAACCAGATGTGACCGGATGGCTAAATACTACGAACACGTGATCTCATTGTGTGAAAAGATACCGAGGACATTCATCGAGCAGATTCCGAGGGAGTTGAATTCTCAGGCAGACGCCCTGTCCAAACTAGCTTCCTCTGAAGGAATCGCTGACCTGACAAACGTTATGCTGACATGCCAGGCTCGGTCCGCCATTTCAGCGGCAGAAGGATTAATCACCATCGTAGATCGTGGCGAGACCTGGATGGACCCGATCAGATCTTACTTGGTGGACGGCGTCCTACCCGCGGACAGAATCGAGGCTAAGCAGCTTAGGATCCGAGCAGCCAGATATACTATGATCGGGGACGTTTTATACCGGAGGAGCCTATATTTGCCTTTACTGAAATGCATCACCCCGCAAGAAGGAAACATAGTGTTTGGTGAGATCCACGATGGTGTGTGCGGAAATCACGCAGGAGGGCAATCCTTGGCCCACAAGACAGTCCGGCAGGGTTATTATTGGCCTACACTGAGGAAGGATGCCATAAATTATGCTCGGAAATGCCACCGCTGCCAGGTAACTGCTCCGATCATCCGAACCGCGCCTGAGTATCTAAACTCTATTTACAGTCCCTGGCCTTTCGCCTCCTGGGGGATCGACCTAATCGGACCGTTGCCCACCGGGCCGGGTGGAGTGAAGTACGCGGTCGTAGCGGTGGATTATTTCACCAAATGGGCCGAGGCTGAACCTATGAAGGTCATCGACCAGAAGGCGATCATCAGATTTATCTGGAAAAATATCATATGTCGATTCGGGATCCCTCATACCATCACCTCGGACAACGGGAAACAGTTTGACGGGCAGGATATCATGAATTTCTTTGACAAATGGAAGATTAAGAAGGCTTTTTCCACTCCCTACCACCCCCAGACCAACGGTCAAGTAGAGGCTGTTAATAAAATTCTAAAGCACACAATTAAGGCTAAACTCGAAGAGCGACAAGGGCGATGGGCAGCCGAACTACCCGACGTTTTGTGGTCGTATAGGACGACGAGCAAGGCCGCCACCGGGGAAACCCCTTTTGCCTTGGCTTTCGGGGCTGAAGCTGTGATACCCTCTGAGATAGAGGTCCCCAGTCACCGGACATCGCAAGATTTGAATGAGAATAACGACAAGGCGCTGCGTTTGGAGCAGGATTTCCTAGAAGAACGGAGGCTGAACTCGGTTTTCCAGAACGCAGCTGCAAAACAAAGAGCCGAGCGCTTTTACAACTCCAAGGCTAAGATCCAAAAATTTCAGACCGGGGATTTGGTGCTGAAGCGTGTGCTCGGACCAAACACTGGGGCATTGGGCCCGAACTGGGAGGGGCCAATGCGAGTAAGGAGGCACGTGGAGAAGGGATCGTACGAGCTGGAGCACCTCGATGGGGTAGCCGATCAGTATTATTGGAATGCCCTCCACCTGAAGAAATATTATCAGTAATGTTCTGTACCCAAACGGTCTTTGTTACGACGGAATAAAAACTTATCTTTCCTCAAACACTAATATCAAAAATAAGACCGAGGACCGGACAAGTCCCGTCCTCGGCCATGGGTCCTTCGATCCGTCGAAGCCCATGACTTTTTTACCGGGGAAGAGTCCGCTCTCCCCGAGCCTGAGATGAGCTGGGCGATCCGTCGTCCAGCCGATCGAACAGGGAATATCAAAAATAAGACCGAGGACCGGACAAGTCCCGTCCTCGGCCATGGGTCCTTCGATCCGTCGAAGCCCATGACTTTTTTACCGGGGAAGAGTCCGCTCTCCCCGAGCCTGAGATGAGCTGGGCGATCCGTCGTCCAGCCGATCGAACAGGGAATATCAAAAATAAGACCGAGGACCGGACAAGTCCCGCCCTCGGCCATGGGTCCTTCGATCCGTCGAAGCCCATGACTATTTTACCGGGGAAGAGTCCGCTCTCCCCGAGCCTGAGATGAGCTGGGCGATCCGTCGTCCAGCCGATCGAACAGGAGACATCGAAAATAAGACCGAGGACCGGACAAGTCCCGCCCTCGGCCATGGGTCCTTCGATCCGTCGAAGCCCATGACTATTTTACCGGGGAAGAGTCCGCTCTCCCCGAGTCTGAAATGAATCCTCGGAGGTGGAATTTCACCCAGCACGCGAACAAACTTTCATAAATAAATAAATTAACTCAAGTACTTATTAAGGGAAGGAAAATCCCGAATCCCGCGAACATACTAGCGCCATTTTACAGTAAAAACAACAAAAAATCAAGAACATTAACGGAGAGGACGCCCCCAACGGTCATGTGTTGGCCGGGGAGGCCACGAGCTTATCCTCGACCCACGAGTTCCACGCTGGCAAGACCAAGGATGATCATGAACCGGGCGCGCCATCGAGTTGCGGTTGTGGTCGAAAACATCGATCGAGAAGCCTTCGACGGCAGCCCAGGTGATCCGAATTATCCAACCTTCCCGTACCCCAAACCCACCGACGAGTCGCTCCCATTCGGCTCCCGAGATGGCAACTTGATTTCGAAAACGAGAGAGGGAAAAATTCCATTCACGGTCCCAGGGATCCATCAAGGAGATCTCATCCGTTATCCTGCCGTTGATCGGACGCAGGAAGGCCGCGGGGATGGGAAACACTTCCCTATGCCAGGAGCCATTGAACGCACGCTCGAACGAATGCGAGTCGTCGGAGAACTCGAGGTAGGTCGACATCGAGCACAAAACGACGATTTCACATATAGATTTGATAACAGGAAGGCCCTTTTTATAGGGGCCAGCACGAATCGAGGAACAATAAATGCTAATTTTGACCGCATTAAAAGCGAAAATTTATTTATTGATAAACGGTTACAGTCAAACCCCATAAAGGGCGCTTATTAAAACTAGAGTGGGAAAACCCAGGAAACGTCAGTCTAGGTAGGGGAGACCTAGGGAGTCAGCCAGCCCGCGCGCACGGGCCTGAGGAGGGAACGACACATTGAGACGCTCCAGGTCGAAAAGGCTGACTCGAAACCCGAACCCCGGTTTCCATATCAGCCACACCTCCCAGCCCGCTTGAATTCCCGCGTGCTGAACAAAGTCGACCCACCCCGGACCACCAAAGGCCACCTGCCGCCTAAGTTTGGTTTTCGTCGCAACCCAGGCCTGCTCGTTGGAATCATGGAATGGAATCTCCTCGCCCAGGAATTTCTCTAACGGCTGCACGAACGCATTGGGAAGAGGAAAGTTGTTGCGATGCCATTTCCCATCGAACCTTTGGCGCAAACGGCGCCAGCCGTCGGAGTGGACGGCGACGTCATAGTAGCCGTCCGCGTACTCCGGCGCTTCCTGAGCAACTTGCTTTCCCTTGCCGGAATTTTTCTTCTGACTCGAACTCATTTTTCTTCTCTAAAGTCACACCCGTGTCGAGTCTATTTATAAGGGTGGAATCCCTAGTTGTTTCCCGCCTAAAGGATCCCCTTTTTGGCGGAATTTCCCTTTCATAAAAAAGAAAGTCGAATACATCCGGCGGGAAGATTTCCCGCCAAAAGATAAACCCAAAAGAACGAAAAGGGTGTAAAGATAAGGCGAGCAAATGAAATAAGACACCTGATCAAAACATTTGTCTTGAAAATCCTAGGGAAACAGGACAAAATATTGTTCAAAGCCGAGGACTGGCCAATACAAAAACCAAAAGTTGAAATGAAAAGTTAAAAACAAAAGCTGAAATAGAGTTATGAACAGGGGCATAGACCCTCAACCATCCTGAACAGGGACCTCCCCGTCACCAATCAGAGAATTGGCGAACTTCGCATCTGCGTCGTCCTCGGTCTCGTCGTTTTTATCCTCGGCTTCATCCGTTTCATCCCCGTCCGATTCCAAGTCCTTGGGATCAAAGAGCTGATCTTTTTTCGGCCACCAGCCGAGGTCTATCTTGTGCACGGTCTCCAAGTCCAGAATGGATAGTTTCATCTCCGGATGAAGAGCATTTGTGGAGGCATACTTCTGGATGACCGACATCATAGCATCCACGGGTTGGCCGGCTTCAATCAGACCTCGGACACCGTCGAAAAAGGCGCAGTAATAGGAATAATTACTGAACTCTTTTAAATTTTCCCATGGGTCGGCAAGCCGAGCAGCCTCATCTTTCTGAATCTTTTTCAAACCCTCGGTGGCCTGCTCCAAGTCGATTTTCTGTTTAGCCATCGCACTCTTCATCTCTTTGAGTTGCAAGCCAGCCGCCTCCACGGCCTCGCGGGCTTGTCTCTCGGACTCAACAGTGCGATTCGCCATCTCGGCCACTCTAGTCGATAATTTGGCTACGTCCGAGGTTTGCTCGAACATAGCGCTCTCGCAATCCTTCAACCCTTTCTTGTATCCTTCCACCTCTTTCAACAGTTTTTCACGCTCGTCCGCCAACGACTCCCGAGCAGCAAGTTCTTTCTTTAGGCCCTCCACCTCGGCCTCCAGGGATAGCTTCAAACCGACCTCGAGATCATATTTACTCTGCAGCTCGGAGAGTCGCTTCCGAAGGCCCTCGTCCTCGGTCGATGGGGCCGAAGGGGTGGCAACACTTTTACCTTTGCGGTCCTCCAAGAGACGACCGAGCTGATTGACCATCACGGGGACCCGAGCCGCTTGGACTTTGAGCATGGTCAGCATGTGTTCGGGCTCAGTAGTATAACTCTCCATCCGGTGAGACCACGCTCCGAGGATGTTATCCACAGCTTCCTGGACATGCAGAGGAATCACGTCGTCCTCGTAAGGTGGCAGAGCAGCTTTTAGGTATGCAGCAGCGATGGGGATCTCCGAATCCGCCTCGTGAATGCTGGAACTGAGTGAGGGTCAGAAAGGGGAGCAATTTTTGAATAAAAATCCAAGTCAAAATAAAGTACCTTTGAATCTTTCCCGCATCCACGCCGAAGATGGGCTCGCTCATGCTCACCTCGCTCGGACTTTTCTCCTTCACGGGGCGAGGGCCTTTCGTCCTCCTAGGACGAACGACCCGTGATTCCAGAACCACATTAGTGATGGGAGCACTGAATTCTGCTTCTGGATCGTCCGAGACCGGGATCTCCTCGTCACGTGGTCTCTTCTCCCCGACAACCATCGTTCCCGGCTCCCTCTCCAGGCCCCCGGGAATAACCTGTTCCTCTGGAATTTTGGGGAGAACCTGATTTAGAGGCGAGGGAGAAGGAAACCCCAAAGGAAGAGCCTCCGGGGGCGGAGCCAAGGCCACGGTCACGTCGCCCTGTTTCCCGCGGCCCGCTTTCTTCTGTCTCTTAGGAGCAGAGGCGAGTTTCGCCATTTTCTCCCTCTCCCTCCTAGCTTTCTCATGAGGGCTCTCCATCTCCGAACTCTTGATTGGACGCATGATCCTAGGATAGCGATGAGCTGGAAACAAAATAGAAAGTTAAGTCAGAAAATAACATAAACTCGCAACAAATGGCGCAATCATCAGGAAGACTCACGCGGATAAATATTTTCTACGTCACGAGGAATCGTAAAAAAGCGAGCCCGAATTCGCCTGGCATCAGTCAGCCAAAGCTTATATTTACATTCATCACCGGGAAGGGATTTTATCTTCTCCCAGATCGTTAAAAAGTCCCATCCTAACCCGTCCTCGGCTGGAGCTTTAAAGCCTAAAAGGATAGACAGACAAGGTCAGGAAACACAAAACCAGCCGAACCCCGTTAAAAAGATAAAAGAAGGAAGTCTAGGTAAAGGCCGAGAAGACTAACGATTTTCTGTTAGCCGATATTCCCCGTCGATATGGAAGTCTTTCGAGTTCCACTCCCCCGCCACGAAAAACCATTTCTCTGACCATTCTGGTTGTTTGCTCGGCAACTCTTTTATGACCGAGTGCCGCTGTTTCAAGTAATAATCTCCCCCGCTGGTGGCGCTCATGTAGAGGAGGTAGATAAGCTCAAAACCCGTCGGTCCCCGGTACAACCCGTAGAATCCAAACATGATACAATAAACATATATCATCACCCAGCCGTTCGGGGTGATTTGCATAGGAGCAATCTCCTGCAGGTGTAGAAAGTGTGCTACCGAGGAGTGCAGGGGAAAACGAAGTCCGCTCTCCATCATCGCATAATTAACCGCTAACATGCCCGGAGGAGGGGAGTCAGCGAATTCATCTACTTGTGGAGCATACAGGTGGACGTCGTTTGGAATCTGCCATCTCTCCCTCATCGCCTGCAGTTCCACCTCATTCACAGTGCTTTTCTTCCAGCTCGCGTCGAAAGGCGTGTCGCGGCGCTCTTTGACAGAATAAAATCGCCTCCGCGGGATAAATACATAAGGCTTTTCGACAGAATACCGGGAATAACTAAAAGAAGAAGGAGGACCCCTGGAGCCAGCAAGGATATCATACAAGCGGCGATAATCCCTGCTTACTTGACCACTCAGCATGTCGTCCGCCTCCTCCTCGGTGAAAGGAAACCTAGACATCACCCATTTCACTGGGGATGGGGATTCGGGGGTGGTCCCTGGTCTCCCCGAAGTAGAGGCCGAACCAGAAGCCCCAACATCGCGTGGCGGCCCCAAAGACTGAGAGGGGGGAGATCGGTCATTACCCATTCTCGATTACAGCGGGAGAAGAAGAAAAGGCTGGGATTTTTTAGTCTAAAAAGTCCTATATCCCCCAGAAAAACCCTATCGACGGAGCTTAGACCAGAGCCGCCGCCGGAAATTGAAAAACCTAACCGATCTTCTCGAAGAAGAAACCCTATCAGGAAACTGAACCGCGACTTAATGAAAAACGAGGAGAGGATTCGATTTCCGCGTACCTGTGAACCGAAGAAACGAAAGAGGATGGCCGGAAGTTGTCGCGCCGCCGGGAGTTTTTTCTTTCTGCCGCCTGCACCAAGTTTTCTCTCTGAAAAACCGTTTTGGATGAAAAGTGATTTTTGGGGCGGTTACTCAGAAGTATATATATGTAGAATCTGAAAAGGCGGGCGTGCGTTTTTGAAATTTGAAAAAGTGTCCTATATTTAATTTGAAAAGACACGTGGGTCCCTACAGAAGTCCCATCAGGCCCACTGGGCTCAATGATAACAGGCGGAGCGTCCGAGGATGCAGCCAATAGATAAAAATAGTTCTCATCTCGGTCGGGAGGGGCCTGCTCGCCCACAGCCGATCACACCCCTCCCGAGGGGCATTTATTGTGTCACTATTTTTCTTATTATTATTTGTTATCATTATTGTCTTGTCCGGCTGATAGAGAAGATCGCAACCCTATCACCGGCAGGGAGAGGTGCCCGGCATCCGAGGAGAGCTCGCCACGTCAGCTCACCGAGAAGGTCCGAGGTGTAAATCCCTCCCATGATGTCTACAAGCCCCCGCCGAGCAGATCAGCTACGAGCCTCCTAGGATGTCCCATGCCCGGGGTGGATGGTTTTGAAGACTACCGAGGATGAAATCTACCCAGGTCATAAAAACCCGTCGAGTCACCAACGGGAAGGGCAATCCAGCTGAAGATCTCCTCCGCTAGGTATTCGGTGTGCTCGGCTAGAAAGGCGGCGGAAATGTGGATCGGCCCATATGTCAGGCCCATGTAGTAGTTTCTGTTAAAGCCCATTAGGTCAAAAAAGGGAATAACCCTAATTGTATCTCTATAAATACCCTATGAAACTTACCAAAAGAGGCAGATTGGCAGCCCCCAAAATAGCTTATTTTCCTTTTCCAGCTTAAACTTTATTTTCCATTTCCGGTTAGCTCAATCCTCAAAAGAAATCTCTCGTGTTCTCGTACGATTTAAACCGTCTCTGCCCGGTTTTTTATCGGCGTTAACATAACTACCATATTATTACAATTAAAAATACATTATTAAAATGTTAATTACTATTTTACCCTTACATTTAATTTATTTATATTATTAATAAAAGGTTAATTTAGGTAAACTACTTACAATTATAATTAAGAAAAACTAATACCCTAAATTATATACAAACTTATAAAATTATCCTTTTAACAAAATCTCCCTTTTTATTATAAGTAATCGACGGTTAAACAAAAAAACCTTTGATCAGGTTGACAAATAATCATGAGACGGGAGTAATATTTTTGGTTTTATATATATATATATATATATATTTTTTTTTTAAATTTAAGTAACTTGATCGGTTTCATATTTAGTTTTTAATTTTTTCTTAAATCTTTGTGATAATTTATGATGTTATTCGGCCGTCAAGAGCGACCCATCCTCTTAAAGAGATAATGTACTTATTGTCTAATTTCTAAACAAGATTAATTAGTTTTATTATTATTCTTTTGTTTGGGGAGCCCAAATTTAGATTTTAATACGATATAATTTGACATCATTTATCTATATACAAATCAAATCACGTGTGATTGTCTTAAACTAAATGACACAAGCCTTTCATATTCATATACTCAACCATTAGGAGTTTCGTATGTTTGTTTTCACAATGCCTACAATCTGGGCAAATGTTGGTTTTAGATTGTTCCATAGAACATATGTTAATAGTTGTCAGATACTAAAAAAAATGACAAATTTTGCGAACCCCTCTGCATTTTTCGATAGCAATTTTTGTAGTACTAGTGAATTCTTTGCAACAATCATTTCAATAATAGTGCCCAAATCTCGACTAACCATCGATTTCATCGGGATATAAATCAAACATATATATTTTTTTTAAAGTTAATTGCAATGTTTTTTATTAAAATTTAAGACATTTGGTCTTTAATTTAAGTGCTCAATTAACTGAGCTAATAACCCTTATAAAATAATAATTTGGAAAAGTAGTAAAATACAACGAGGGGTAAATTCGTCAATCAACAAAATTTCGGCTGGTTGCTCTAGCATTATCGCCAGCCTCTTTTCGCCTAGGAATAATTGAAGAAAAATAAAATAAAATGCATTCCCTTGCAGCGATTGGATTTCCCCCAAATTACCCAGCCCTAGAATGCGCAAAACGACGTCGTCTCTGCTCCAGAGTACCCGCCATATTCTCCACCCCCAAAGCTTCATCGCCACCTGGTAAAACCCACCCATTTTTACAAGACCATTTTTTGATTTATTTATTTATTTGATTTATTGAGAAACCCCATTTATCTATTTTGCTCTGCATTCGCGATGCAAGTGAATGAATTTCCCGGCGACGGCGACGTTGTGCGAGATTTCTTGAAAGAGAGGGAGCTGCGCGGCGATTTTATATCGAAGCTCTCCGATGTGATTTGGCTGAGGGGTGCGAACCGCGCGGTTGCGGGTTCCGATGATTTCGAGGATGTTTCCGATGGCAGCACGTTTAACGCATCGCGGTTGTTGTCGGAGGAGGTGCGGTGCTTTTTACAGTAGCTCTCCATAGTGTGTGTTATGTGTTTGATTTTTTTTTGTCCGGGCGAATTATGTTGTTTGGCAGGGAAATGAAGGCGGGTTTTTGAAGTTGAAACGAACCAGTGAGTGGGTTTTGGGTGACGATGACTCGGCTCCGATGAACAAGAAGATGACTTCAAAGGTTGTGAATGTCTTGATCTTAATGCTGATGAATTTCATTGTCTTGAATCACAATTTGGGAATGTCTTGATCTTGAAAAACCGACCGTTGAATAAGTTTGACTGTTTATCCTAAGTAGAACCAAGGACTACATTTATGGGAAGATTCAAAATAGGCCCTTAGTAAATTTCGTTACCTCTTTATGTGTCGGCTCATACTAAAGTATTCTGTTTTGGTTCTGCCAATGCTATTGCTGATGATAGGAAATACGGGATGACAGTCAGAGAAGGAAAAGACTGAATTTACTCAGATACGAAGCTGTATGTATTTCGGAAACTCAAGTTTTTTCGTCATTTCATTGTATTAATAATGGCATGGAACATATTATTTCCTTAAGACAGGATAAAATTGTTGGTGAATCTCGTTTGTGTCGGGAGTTTGGTAAATATCGCAGGAGAAGATAAAAAATGATATGCATATCATTTACTTATTCCTAGAAGCAATAGAGTCTTAAATAGATGAATTTGTTTTGTATCTATAGAAAAGACGTGTTTGTAGTTAATTTTGCTATATGTAAATAGTTAATTTTGTTATTGTAGCTTTTCGGCGGTTGGAAAATGGTCTTGTAAAATTCACGATTTTCAAAAGTCCCGCAACTATGTAAATATCTCAGTCTTGAACCGCCAAAATAATATTTTTAAGGACCATTTTGCCATTGCTCTTCTTATTACATAATTTTCCATCGTTTTTATTGCAGCTGAAAAGAGAGTTGCTTCTTCTAACTGTGGGCATAGGAACTGCATGTAGTGGATATTGTCTCGTAACTTTGTCCGCCCAGGTCAATTCGTTTACATGTTTTTTTTTTGATTGAGTCATTTTTCCGCAAGTAGGGAGTCTTTCGGGACCTTAAGTATGCGTTTTTATTTCCTTCTGTAATGTTTAGGCTGCTGTGAGCTACGCAACTGGAGCTATCTTTAGGTAAAATTCTTAATTTTATATTGGTCCAGTTTACTTCATTAATTTTCACATTTACAAGGAATTTACTCGCCGTAAATTTTATTTCTGCAGTTGCTTGTACTTTCAATTACTATGCACACACGCTGACAACATATCGAGAGAAGCAGTTCCGGAGATTTTCTCCAAAAAGAAGCCAAAGAAGTAATGAAAGTTTCGTTAATCCTCCCGCCACTCAATTATATTTTATGGAGCTAATTGTTTTTTTTATAACAGAATCGGTATAAGAAGCGAAGATTTACAGGATTCGTTCGAGAAAACTATAAAGGGTAGTGGCATTGCTCTTTCATCTCCTAGACTCGTTATGCCCGCCGCAATATATGGTCTCTGGGAACTGTCCCAGCATTTTGCCCACGGCATTTTCGATTTTCAGGTAATTTTCAATTGTTTGCTTCTCAATATGCAGACATTGTTCAGATATTTGGTCCTTCCATTTTGCGATAAATACAAGAAAATCTTACTAATTTTCAAAATTGCAAAAACAGCCCTTGAGACTTGATCTGCCTTATATTATACATGATCCTACCGACAATCGAGATGATGATCTTTGCTAATGTCGTCAATATTTTACCATTTCGTCCCTCGACATTTTCACTGAACGATGTATTCTTGTTGCTTAAACTCACAGCTAGCGCCGGCAATGGTGGGGCTTTTTGCTTATAAAGCGGCTGCACTTGTTCAAGTCTATAGGGACAACGAAGACCTTAGGCTTATCTTCCCCGACGACGGATCAAGTGACTGAATTCTCGGAGCAATGATGATATCGTTTTTTTTTTTTGTCCTCATCGGCTATAGATTAATTACCGAAACACCCTCGAGTTCTCCGATTAATCACAAGATAACCTTGCTATGTTATGTAAATACAGACCCAATTGTATAAATTACTACATAATTACATTTTCTTGGTTGAATACTTGAAAGCACAAGGTCATCAAAATTGTGATTTGAAATCGTAAAAATTAGAAAAGAAGTGTGTCTATGTAAAAAAAATAAATTGAATCATTTGAAATTAAAGAAAATTAATTAGAAATTTTAATTATTTTCTCTAAAATTTAATTAAAAAAAAAAAGAAAAAAAAGAAAAAATAATGAAAATTATATACTGTGTATCTTGTACCCTCGTTAGTTAGTAGTCACTCATCAGAGCTCCGAAACTCACTTGCGATGGCGAAATCGCAAACCTCAGTACTGGTGGTCCCCGTCTACTCGTCGGTGATTGCGCTGCTGATGACAGTGATGGCGTGTGTCGAGCTCTGCGACGCCGT
Organism: Euphrasia confusa; assembly: GCA_954870475.1. NCBI lineage: Eukaryota > Viridiplantae > Streptophyta > Magnoliopsida > Lamiales > Orobanchaceae > Euphrasia > Euphrasia confusa. The sequence continues at coordinate 833,528 of OX940965.1, forward strand.
CACCGTCGTCGATGTGTATCGCCTCGTGCAGTACGACCTCGCCGGCGTGCCGTTCGGATCCCGCCTCTCCGCCATAAACCACCACGCCGGCTCCTCTATTTTCTTCTCCGCGGCTGAATCATTCGGCGCGGCGGCTGATCTCTCCAGAACCGTCCTCATCCTCCCTGTTCGCGAATTAAATCTCACCTTCATCAAAGGTGGACAATTCGGTTCATTTTTCGTACGCATTTCGTCACTCTTACTGTAGATAATCAGTTTAAACTTTAAATCCCGGGATTTCAGAATTCTCATGAGTTTGTTTGTATTGGATAACTGAGCTGGTCTTTGAATAATTTGTGAGCTGCTGCCGAGGTTTTAGAAGCGATGGTTTTCGGTTAAATTTAGGCAAAATTAGTCGAATCGTTTTATTTTAATTACTCACATTTTAGCCCAAAATTCTATCCAAGGACACTGACAAGTGATACCAATTTTGTGGTATTTGCATTTTTCTATTGTTAGCATCTATTAAATTCTGACCAACGCTGTGTAATCTGGGATGATTCATGTCGACACTCACATCGTTTTTGAATAAAAGTGAGACCAATACTTTTTCTCTTCAAATCTTATGGCAGAATATATTGGACAGAGTAAGCCACTGGGTGGTTTATTACTTCTCCTTCCTCAAGTTTTTAATCCACAATACGCAGACAGTGGGGTTCAACGAGATCATGATTCTGCACACGGCAGCCTCTTACGTGAACTGGAGCAGTTGCTTATACATGCTAACATCCCTGTGAGTGACATAGGTCAAACTATCTTTTGTTTAATTCGTCTTCCTCCCTTCTGATACCCCTTATAAGTGCGCCACCAACTGCTTTATTCCACTGAAATATAAAGCATTACTTTTGTCAGTGGATATTCGATCTCAAGTGGTTTATATTATGTTCTTAAGTTGTGACTAATATTTTCTTCACTGCAGTGAGTATATTTTTCAAATTGATTTTCTTTGAAGAGTTATAGAGTTGACAATGTCATCTTATGTTTCAGTATCCTGTGTACTTTGGTTTTGAGGATGACCATGTTAATGCCTTGCTAGCTGATGTAAAGAAGAACGATGCTACCGGTCAGCCTGCAACTGCCACAACTGGAGGGTTAGTTGATACATTTAAAAGCAAAATCTTGAGGAATTATCGACTTAAGAAGCACTTTAATTATTTATCTGCCAATTGTGGATTTGAGAAGCCATTGTTGAAATAATATTGTCATGCTGTTTAAATTAACATGTCAATGTTTTTGCGTCATCTAAAACGTTCCAGATACAAACTTGTGATTGCTGCACCAGAACCCAGAAAAATTGCTTCCCCCACTATTGCAAATATTCAGGTTCCAGTTTTGCCTTTTATTTTATACTTGAGTAGTCTCTAATTAGAATCCTCGATAGTTATGTGAATTTAGGTGGTGTAATTTGATTATAATTGATCTTTCTGTACGAGCTCAATGGATCCTATTACTGTTTCCGTATGCGTTTTAAAGTCTTCTAAAATAATTCTCGTCAGGGATGGCTGCCAGGATTGAAAGCTGATGGAGATTCAAATCAACTTCCTACCATAGCTGTAGTGGCATCATATGATGCGTTTGGGGCTGCACCAGTTAATTCTTAGTTCAATTCTAATGGATAATTACCGAAAACTACCCCTGAGGTTTATGTTAATTACAAAAGTAACTTCTTGAAAATTATAAAAACAGTCAAGATTTTATTCTATACTAATAAGTACTAGTATAAAATATTTAAAGACCTCCTTAAATTTAATACATAAGCAGACTTCGAGGTGTCTGTAATTTCCAAATACATCTGATTTTTGTAATTAAACTAAACATTAGGTGTAGTTTTGTAGTCATCCCTACTCATAATTGTATTGTTCAGAGACCAGAATTTTATGCCACACGTCCCATTCCAATTCTTTCAGGCACTATCTGTGGGAAGTGATAGCAATGGAAGCGGTGTTGTAGCACTTCTAGAATTAGCTAGAATGTTTTCAATTTTATACTCAAATCCCAAGACAAGAGGAAGGTATAATTTACTTTTTGTTCTGACATCCGGAGGGCCTTACAACTACAACGGAACACATAAGGTGCTGAATCTGCTGATTTTGCTTCAAAGTACTCATTTCGTCTTTGCATAAATATCTTTTCCATTGGGGTTGTAGCATGATTTTGACTTTTTACGTTTACTATTAAAGTGGCTTCGTAGTTTGGACCAACGTTTGCGTGAGAGTATTGACTATTCTATCTGCTTGAATAGCATTGGCTCGGTTAGTGATGAGTTATGGATTCATGTGTCGAAGCCTCCAGATAATATCTACATAAAAAATATCTTTGAGGTATTTGCTTGAATAGCATTGGCTCTTACTGCTCCATACATTCTGCTTTATTGCAATTTGGGCTTTTGCAGGGTCTCTCAAGTGTTTCTGAGAAATTGGGGCTTAAAGTTGGTCTGAAACACAAGAAAATTAACATTTCCAATCCCCGAGTAAGTAATATGTCGGGTCTAACTTTATGTCAGTTAAATGCTCTCTCTTATTTGAACCGGCCTTTCATTTATTCGAACATTAATTGAAAATATGATTCATAGTCTCTTTGCGATAGAACATGCAATTTGTGTACCCATTGTTGCATGATATAGTCCGTTCCACTTGCTCTTTTTATGGGTGCTTTGCTAATATAACTTATTTATTGTTGGTATTTTTTTACGCTTAGCATTTCCCTTATGTCACTCAATTGTGTCCTGCTAAGTAGTAGTAGTATGAAACAAGAAGCTACTCTCTATTTTGTTCTTCTCTTACTCCCTTTTAAATTATTTCTTAATCATCATCATGAACCGACGGTGTCTTTCTTGTTGAAACTGTTGAAATGGGCCAGGTGGCATGGGAGCATGAGCAATTTTCAAGACATAGAGTCACAGCCGCGACCCTATCTGAGCTTTCTGATGCACCAGGTTTTCTGGAAAGTACTGGGAGTCTTTCAGATAGCAGGTCATATTAAATTCCTTTTTTTTCTTCTTTTTCTTTTTTGTCTTTTTGTTTTGTTTTGTTTTCTTTTCTTTTCTTTCAAGTGTTTTATCCACTGATCAACCCTGATCCACTCTACAGATATTTTGTTGATGAAGCTTCAATTAGTCGAAGTGTCAAATTAGTTGCTGAAAGCCTAGCAGTAAGATTTGTAGTTATTACTTAGTTATTGAAATCCTCTTTTGGTCTGTATTTAGTTAAATTTTTCTCAAAATTTTAACAAAATTTTATTTGTTTAAACAGAGGCATATTTATGGCCAGGAGGGAAAGGACATTGATATATTTGCAGATGCTAGCAGTTTATCCATAAATCCTTCTTACATACGTTCGTGGTCACGATATTTGTCAACAACACCTCGAGTGGCTCCTTTTCTCTCCAAGAATGATCCTCTGATCATGGCCCTGAAAAAGGCACTATACTATGTTTTACTAAACTTTATTTTGCGTTCTTATTCTATGAAATGTGTCTCAAGTGAACCTATTCAATGGTATAGGAACTAGAAGATCACACAGCTGAGGTGAGCATACAACACGAAGTGCTTGATGGCATGTTCACTTTTTACGATTCAACAAGTGGCAGATTGCATATCTATCAGGTGCGGTGCCTACTAAGACTTTTTAATCTCCCTGTTATCTTTTTTCCTATGTTGATTATTTTAAGGATTATTACAAAATTACGGTTTACCCTATTTATAATTTAAAAAAACATCTAACTTTCACAATTGCAGAAAGTCAATGATAAAATTAAGGTGGCTAATTGTAACATTTTACAAGTGTGAAGGGATAATTAGTTTTTTTGGCTTGTGAAGGGGTAAACGTAGGCAAATAAAATATCAGGGGTATTTTTTGTAATTTTGAAAGTTGCCTGGTTTTTTCGGTAATTAAGTCAAACCTGAAGAGTGCTTTTCTAATTTACCCTTTACTTTATGATTAAGGGTGTGAGTTTGAACAAATAAATACTAGAGGGATGATTACAAAACTGCAAGTTATGTCCATAAATACCGTTTTGAGGTTAATATTTCATTATATACTAAATATCGCTCGCTTGGCTTTGCAATTTTATAAACTTATGAATGCAGGAATATTATGGTGAATCATTTTGTAATTGAACACTAGAGCCCTCACAACTTAGTATCGATGAACTAATAATACTTGCGATTAATTTCAATGCAGGTTGCAAGCGTCAAGTTCGACTTGATTTTCCTAGTGGCTCTTGGATCTTACATTATTACCCTTTTCAGTTTTTTGTTTATCACAACAAGGGTATGATTTCCTAGTTCATAAACCAACCTGTATCTGAATAAGAAATAACATTACATTTTTTTACCTTTGTTTGTATCATTTTTCGCAGTACTTCGTTATCATTACCATTTACATATGGTCTTAACGTGTAACATATCAATTTCACAGGGTCTTGATGATCTGATTAGTCTATTTCGTCGCCCCACTTCACGCAAAGGGAAAACAGCTTGACCACAGAGCTCTATTTCAGTATTTGGTTTTTGGCTTTAGATTTTTGGATGAAGAGGGCCTCAAATTATCACTGTGTTATAAACTGGTGGGGGCTATAAGCCTTTTATGATATCCAATAATCTTTGGTTGAATGATCTTGATTGCTTTCAATTCTTTGAAGTAGTTTTGATCTAATAATTCATTTGTATCATCTGAAAATGAATACACTACGCTGAGCTAATCTATAGTGTAATATGTAAAATTAAAATAACTCACAACTCACAAGACGATATAACTTTGAAGAAAACAGATTTTAGGAAAATAAATGTAAAATTTTTACAAAAGTAAAATAAACGATAAATATTTTAAACACTGTACAAGAAGGATTTCCCATTTCTCAAATGAAAAACATCTCCAGGGTTCATCATGATTGGTGCGCATTCAACACTGCTCGGTAAACCATGTCGATGAATTGATTATCCTGCGAACAAATATAGACGTACATCAGACAAATACGGCATTCAATTATAAAACCTGAAGACGAACATTCATATGATAAAGTTCAGACAAAAAAACTGTAAAAAACAAACAAAGCAGATCGCTACCAATCCAAAAATTCATATACCTGAACCAGCATTTGAAGTGCTTCCTGAACCTTCTCTCTGATAATAGGCGCCCCATAATTCGGTGTGGGGCCCATGGACACAGAACTCGGAGTCAGGGATGGTGGGGGCGTTGGCGGTGGAAAAGGCTGAAGCAAGGGCGCACCATAAGGCCTCTGTAGATTACCCCCCGGAGGATTTAAGGGAGGTGCGGTTGGCATAGAAGACGAGACAGGAGAAATGGTCACCGGAGAAGAAGACGGCGAAGGAGGTGTCGGACCAAAGAAATTAGACGGTTTTACCAGATTAGTCGAACGGTTGGTTTCAGCACTGTCGAGAATAGACATTATTGGGTTCGAATTAGATGTGTTAGGTGGCGTTTGGGCAGTGGGTAAAGTGGGCAGAGTGATGGCCTGAGGATGAGATGTGGAGATAAAGGGCTGCCTGGGAATTGTTGTATTATTTGGTGCACCTCCGATATTCATGGAATTCTGCAGTTATTAGTTTTTTTTTGTAATTAAGTTTTTAATTAAAAAAAAATTATTAGCTAAGAAAGAATCGAATGGCTCAAGAGAATAGAAATGAGAACATACACTGAAGAAGTTTAAAAAAGAAGGATCGCCAGTAACATCTGAGACATTGGCACTAGTTGAAGATGGTGGCTCAAGAGGACCATCAATTACTGCAAGTGTCGGAACTGCTTCCAGTTCTTCAAACTCACTGCTAAAAGAATTTAAGGAAAAAATGGGGGTGGGGTGGGAAGTAAAGTTATACCTCGAGTCTACAAGAATTTCAGCAGCCCGCAGAAATAATGCATAAATAATACAACAATAATAATAAATACTGTTAACCTAAAAAGTAGCGTGACTAGAGTTGGCAGTAATCAAATCCATATGCATCAAAACTAACATTATTGACAAAAAAAATCAGATAAATTGTATTTGTACCTAATGCTTATTGAAAAGAGATGTGGAATAAAACTGTACGACTTAAATGTGCCAGTAAAAAGACAAATTCTAACTTTTTTTTAATCCAAGTATGCAGCCTGATAACATCAGTGAAGCACTCCAATGTTTCCCCATAGCTTGAAAAGAGAAATTCTAAAGGCGGTAGATAGTTTTCCAGACGGGGTATAAGTTCCAGACTAAATGAGCAAATGTCCCATAGTAGATGGAATACGTTGAACATCAAGACTGAATAACTATGGAAACAAATCCCATTGTATTCTATAGACAAAAAAATACCTAGATTTAAATGTATATAAATAAAATTACCTTTTATTAGAAGATACCTTTGACTTTGCAGGAACCTTGGAATATGCATTAAGTATCCTAGATATTAACAAAAAAATTGATGAAACAATATTTCAAATAAGGATATCAAAATAAGACATGCCACCAAAAAAAATTATGAGGAAAATTATTGGCTAAAAGAACTACAACTAAATCTGGGACTCCACAATATGGTGTCTTCAAACATACTCCCTCCACTTTGTAAATTACAAAGAAAGTATTGCAACTTTTCGGAGATGGAGGGCAAAATAGTATGAAAATCATTTTGAAAGTTTTAGTAAAATAGAGCAATTGGCCCTAATTGTGCTCCAATAAAGACATATTCATGACACAAACACCTCCATAGTATGCAGTAAAATCGTGGAAGTGAAAGAATAGAGATAGATATTAATAATCACAGACCTGCCAAATAGAGTTGCTACTTCCTCACATTCTCTAGCATTATAGAACCATATTCCATTCACCTCTTGGGAAGCATTTCGATATAATAGATACGGGACCTGCACTTCATACTCAAAGTCTCCCAAGAGATTCTCCACCAGATTATCTGATATCAGCAACAAAACCTCTTAGTATACATGGATTATAATGCATCCTCTGTTTCATGTTTTGACAAGACTATTTACCTGAACTATTTAGGTCCCATGAAACTCATGTAACTGGACTTCGAGAGTTACACACACACACACACACACACACACACACACACACACACACACACACACACACACAACTTAATTCTACGAGAGTTTTTATCTATTTGCTTGATAAAAGATCAGGTCTTTTCACTTGCAAGTCCCAAGTGCATATATGCCGCATCAGTCGGAAGCTTTTGATAAAAAAAATCGGTTATATCGGTATTCCGGATCATTTTAACCATAGTGGTAGAAAAAAATTGAGCTTTCTGAACCGAAAACCAAATTAGAACTCAGAAGCACATATATTCCTTAAATCATCGCAATTCCAAAATAACCGAGCCAAGCATAATGCGATAAGAACTACTAACCAGTGTTCCGACGATTCATTACTATAAACTGGAACCGAGGTTGAGTATTCCTGCACACAAAAATAACAACAATAAAAACTCAAAACCCTAAATTTTCAATTCAATATGCAAAACCAATTAACAAACAGTAAAAAGCCCTCACCTTTTCACCACAAAAAGGGAACCTTCAACATCTTTTCGGCTCTGCAAAAAAAGGAAAAAAAAGAAGAAGCTCAAATCCAATACATACATCGGCGGAGCAAAACGAATGCATGCATATAACTTCAAATCCGCGATCAGCATACCCATTGGCTATTGTCGACGTTGAATTCGTAGAAGGTGACGTGAGCGGCGGTGATGAGAATCTCCTCCACGAACGGATCGATTCGCTGAAGGACCGTCAAATTAAGCACCTTCGTCGTCTTCTCATCCAGATTCGGCATCAATTTCCCGTTATTCGTCATCATCTCTCGAACTGTGTGTGCGCGTGTTGAGATAGAAAACCCTAATGAATCAGTTGAAGTGAAAATTAACAGAGGAGATGGACTGTTTTTTTTTTTCTTTTTCTTTTTTCTTTTTTTAATTCAATAATTAAAATTAATTTTGATATATTTAACACATGTAATTTATTTTTAATCATATTCTCAAAATATCATATATCATAGCTTTTTAATTTTCTATAAATCCACAATTATTAGTTGAAATATCATATATCATATCACATTTAGCCTTTTAATTTTCTATAAATCCACAATTATTAATTGAATTTTATACGTTGTGTGTAATCGATAAAAAAAGCTAAAAAAGCATTGCAATAACTTGTTAGCCATGAAAATCTCATACATGATCAAGTTGTCATCTTTATTAACTGGAGAACCAATCTAAGATAGTATCTCAAAAAAAGTAAAAAAAAAAAAAAAAGTTCTACAGGCTCCGGCTCTTGATAAAAACGAAATTGACTCGTCATTATATTAGTTCGTTTATTCGGTTGCCTTGCCTTTGCGCCTGCCATTGCCGCTCGTCTCTAAGAGATAACAGACCATGGAATCCACGTCATCACCAAAAATGCTGTAAGCCTCGATCACCTGAAGATAGCTGAACCCCATGGACAACATAACCTGCATGCTGCTGTTATTCAGAACCGAGCCAGCTGTGCTAAGCTCGCAGCTTCCTTCGATTCTGGCCTCGCTTCCCGACGACCCTAAATAGTTCGATCAAAGTTTAATAACAAGTAGTTTTATTAGTCCATAAACAGAAAAATGCACTCGAGTGGTAAAGAACTCACTGGCTGCAGAAGATGAAGGTTCTGCTCTAGAAGTAGACGACTCCCGATGTCCTAGTTGTGGTTTGAACTTGTCTTCAGAAAGATACTCGGCTCTAGAAGCTTCCATCACCATGCGTTCCATTTCCTTCTCAGTCAGCTCGAGATCAGAGTAGAAGCGCCCTTCAGCAAGAAGTGCCTGTCGATAATGAAAAAAAAAAACACCAGCGTCATTTGCAGTGCAGATGAAGCGTATACGACATCAATCTTTACGGCTTCCGAATAATACTTACGTTGTTAATCTGTTGATCTTGTTGGGCTTTAATAGCTGCTTTGACCTGATCCTTGTCAACAGTTGTCTGTCAAAGGAGAAAGGGGATAATTACATACATTACCCTTCAAAATTAGCCTAAGTTTTTTTAAAAAATTTAAAATCACAAACTTACCCCCTGAAGGGAACTAAAACCGAGTCCAGCGCCGACGGTCATTCTACGAGGATCAACAAGGGAGTTGTAGTGATTTCCATGGTGGTAGCTTAATCGTATTGGAGGCGTATCTGTGTTATAGCTTCCATGGAAGATATTGATGGGCTCTAGGAAAAAGAATAAAGGGACGATTTTTAAATAGCAAAATAAATAACCAGAAATCGGAAATCTCGTGTATTGATTAATACGATCACATACAGTTAAAAATAAATACCTGTGCTGTAAGAGTATATGTGAATAGGACGATTGTACATTTCTGATAAAGCTTGGATCTCCATATTATTTCCGTACACCTGGATCCCAGAAATATCAGACCAAATACGATTGGCACGAGAAAACACTTAATTATTATCTGTCTATTCAAACAATCGTATGAGAAAAAATAAAGTAAAATGGCATGTACCTTATCCCGTCTCTTCCTCTTACAATAGGAAGTGAATCCTTCTGTTATAAACTGCGAGAAGTGATCCCTTTCTCTCTCCTTCATAAACAGAATTTATATGGTTATGTTTAAAATCGTGAAGAAAGCAAACGGGCTAAAATTATAATTACATCTTCAATTGTTATAAATGGAATAAACATAAATAAATCAAATGAAACATTTCGGACTACAAAATATAGATTCAAAGTAAAGAACCGTCCAACAAAAATAGTCGTGGAGGATCTACGAATATATGAACTTTGTTACTAAAATCTTTTTAACCCAAAATGTTCCTATCAAACCAATAACGTATAACTGCTAATTGATGACCCCGAAATATAAGGTCTACATTAATTGTTTTACCATCTTTTTCATTAGAATGAATTTCACATTTTTTTAACCAAAATATATTATCACGTGTCCTTTTTATAAGAAATCCCACTGTTCGATGACATGATAAAATGGAAAGTATATAATAAAAGAACGAAATACGCATTTAATATGTATTGGATTTTGATTGAGCAACAAATCCACGACAAACAAAGATCCTTGCTTAAATAGAATACAACATCTTTAGGAACACCCAAAGTAAAAAATGTAAGCTAGAACTCTCCCTGTGAGTTTGAACACTAACAATTTTGGTTAATGGTTTGATACATAAAAAATACGAAACTATAAGATAATTAGAAACTAATAATTAATTTCTGAAGATCAATTACTCAACTTTCTAGAATACAAATAATCTTAAAAGAGAAATTAAATCACGAACTCGTGCAAAACTTCCAGAAAAATCAAAAGCAAGATTAAAATGAAAAAAACTCGTACCATATAGTCAATGCACATCTGCCTAACCAAATCATATAATTCAGAGTCACCATACACTTGATCGGCGACAGCTCGGAAAAGACAGTTCCCGTCCTCCATCATTTTTCTCACTTCCAAGCCTTTGACGCGCCTTAAGTCAACCTCAAACTGATGCTCCCTTTCCTGCAACAGATAAAAGACTCATGATTTCAAGCATGTGATAAGTGTATGGTGAAAAGTAACGATTTGAATATTGACTCGAAATCACTCAATCAAGAAGCTAAACCCAAAAAAACTCTCACCGAATCATCATAGGACGAACCAAAGCAGGGACCCTGCTCATCAGCACTGTTATACCCTTCACCTTCACAATGAGACCGAGGTGAAGACGGTCGGGACCCAGTTGGTGATGACCTGCTTGACAGGCCGGACCAACCTCCAATCCTCCTGGACGGCCCTATTCTCACTGCATTTGAGTCTCTATTTATATTATATCTCCTAGAATTCGACGAAGGCTTCGGAGGCGGAACGGGAGGCGGTGGCGGGCACGTACTTCTTGTTACCGTACGGAGAGAGCTCCCTATAGAACCCACATCGTTGTTTTCTTCGTCCACAGTCGGAAAACCTCCGAGCACTTTTATTAAATTTCCGGGACCCACAACGTCATCCTCGGATTTTATTTCACCTACATTTTGATCATCAATGTTAAGATTTTCTGAAGGAGTGTCCACACTTTTGTTCTCGGCTGATTCATCCACAACAATTGGCACTTGCACTTCTTCTTCTTCTACCAAGCTCACATCTTTTACAGCTTGAACGACTTGTGCAAGTCCAGCTTGCGAAGAAGAAGAAGAAGATGATCTGTTTTGGTTAGATGATGACGATGATGAACTCGAAGACCCTCGCTGAACTAAAATACGAGTCATTATTACACCTCTTCTTCAACTTTTATTTCCTTAAACCAAAAAAAAATTAGAGATACAAGGATGCAGGTTTCAATTTGTCACGAGTTCGGGCCTTGGGAGCAGTAACACCGATTCCACGGGTAAGGGATTTGTTCTTCCAGCCCACTAAGCTCTGATCCTCACGAATCGATTTCTGCATTCCCCTAACAATTCTCATGAGACCTTTGACCGCCAAACCCTTTAATCGTAAACAATAAAATCCCTCTTTGAGATATAATACACGAATTTACCGGTGATAAAAAAAATTACCTCCAAAATTGCGCAACTGCAATTCCAAAACAGAAAGCAGCACATAAACAAAAATATTTAGAAGGTATGAACCTAATTAATGGGGTACTGAAACCAAAAACATAACATGCCAGAAAAGGAAACTTTTTTTCCCAAGAAATCAACAAACAGCAGCACAAGACACCTACCAAGATCAGCTTCAACACCTCTAAGTGGAAAATGAAAACACCCCATAATTACAAAAGATAAAACATTTACCAGAATCACCACAAAAATCAGTAAATCTCACTATACGATTACGACGTCGAATTTTAAAGAAAAGCAGCGAACTTTACAATCAACAGAAACCCAAATCTCAAACCCACAAAAAGAAAAAAGTTGAGAACTAATCTCCGTACAAATCAATCGCAATTAAATTCGCCACCTACAAATCGAACAGCTCAAGATTCGGAATTCCCGGAAGAAACAAAAAGAGTACCGATCAAATTAGAAACGCGAAAAAGCGCAATCCATCAAATTAGACACAATCAAACAATCTCCGACGCGCGAAGATGCCGGAAATCAAGAAATCAAAGAAACCCTAGATTCTGATCCGGTTGCCGAGTGCAGCTACTCACCTGAGCCAATCGACGACAAAATCAAGACCAATTCGAGTGTGTTTTTTTTCGCCCACAAGAAGATAGCTTCAGGACGAAGAAAGTGAGTACGAGTGGGAGTGGGGGTGTGTGAATTTAAACGTGTGGGTGTGTGTATCTGTAGAGAGAGAGAAAGGGGATGAGGAAAGTGGTTTTGTTGGAGGAGAAATTGATGATGAGCGGCTGAGTTTTAAAGGGAGGAAGGAGAACACGTGAATTGGAATTTATTTACCTTCTTTTTTAATATTATCCACGTGGCATATTTTGATATTTTTGTTGTTTATTTAAATTTCATGGAAAATATGACTTATATTTTGGTGATTTTTGTAATTAAGATTATTTTCGTAATTAAGGTAACAATCCAAAATAAAATTACATTTAACAAGTAGGTAATTATGTATATACTTGTTGACTACGGGAATTAATAAAAAAACATTATTTTTATTAAGTTGATAAATATATAAAATAAACAAATTAAAGTAATTTTAAGTAAAATTTTGAAAAGTAATTTAAAATGTAGAGGATTTTAATTGTATTTAATTCAAATATTAAGTATAATTATTTATTCTTTGATTTTAAATATGTTTGTAAGATAAAATAAAATAAAAATGTGAGAAAGAAATAAAATTTGGATTAATAAATGACAAATACAGTAGAAAAAGTTCCATGCTTCTTCTCAATAAACAACCTTAACATAGGATGTTCTCATCCAAAAACAACAACAATGGCATATAGAATGATTCAGTCACTGAAACTTGATGAGGTTGCGGTTATGGATTGGACTTGATGGTGGTGGGAGGTATCGAGCGATTATAGGTCGACACGAACGGTAAAGAATTTGGTGGTATTGGTGGTTTGAAACACGAAACGAAGTGTTTATAGCACGGAGGATGATGAAAAAACGGTTTAGATGGTGATGGATTCGGTAGAGGGTGTTGAGGTGGGATTGATGGTTTAGGAATCGGAGGATGCTGGCCGGAGATTGGCGGCAAAGGTGGTGGTGGTCGAGTTGGTGAAGGAGGAGTGTGAACCGAGACGGGTGGTGAGGGTGGATTTTGATGTGGGATTGAGGGTTTATTTGGGGGTGAAATCGGAGGGTGAAAAACGGGAGCCGGTGGTGGAAAACTAGGTCTCTTGTGAGTCGGTGGTGAAAAACGGAAATGATGGAAGAAGGATTGTTGTGTTGGATCATGAACAAGATTGGAAGCAACAAAGACATTGTTGCTCTTTGTTAGAACATCACAGAGGAACATAAACACAATGAGGAATTTCAAGAATGAGTGATTAAAAAGTGTCATGGTGATTGGTAAGAAATCTGAGGTATTTTTGTGGTGACATTTAAAGGGATGTTTGCTTAATAGAGCCAAATGAAAATGGGCTGGAAATTGGAGTGGATTTTGTATTCTTCTACATTTACTTCACCAACAAAGTTGTTAACCAAAGTGGCCTTATCTCAGGGTTTGACCTAATTAAGGTGAAAAAGGAAATCAAGAATCAACATTATAAAACAGAGAGCATGTTTTATAAAGGTACATTTAGAGACATTTTTCAATCAAGTTTAAAGGTACATGTTTTACATTTCATTTGCAGAGAGCATTTTGCTACATTGCTCCTACCTTCAAGAATCCCACAGCAGGATCATCGAGCCGACACGATTAGAGTTACGTATGACTACGTCAGCGATGAAGCATTATCGGACCTGGAATTCAAAAACAAGCATGAAGAGCAAGGGCTGTCGAACGAAAACTTTAATTTCATCATTTTCGTATAAGTAGTAACTGTCGAATTAGCCATAGTTAGGGGCGAATTCGGTACAAGAAAAGACATCCAAGACCTACTTGGCCGAACTCTATAGAGCAACCTGATTTCAAAACATCACTAAACAACAAAGTACAAACATCTCAAATTCTCAATCAAATAGCTTCAAGCGCCAAACCCCCCATCAACCTAACCAACGGCCCAGGACACTTGATCATCATATCCAACTTGGCCCGACCCGACCCCTGCCCGAACTGAGCCAACCCCATTCCAAACAACTCCCCTATCGTGAGCCTCGACGACAAAAACCCTTTCCAATACCGCGGATCGAGCTCGAAAAACGCGTCGAAAAACCTCCTCGTCCCATCCAAGTCGAGCCTCAGCAGAGTCTCCATTCCGAAATCGTAAAACCTCCTCTCGCACCTCCTCTCCGCAGGCCACAGCCCTTCCCACGCCCTCCGAGACATCTGATCCCCTCTGATCATCCTAGTCGACCCTAAGCACTCCGCAATCGCCTCAGCTAAAATCGGAGCAAGCGCCATTGTCCTCGCCACAGTGTATCCAGTCGAAGGATGCACAATTCCCGAATTGCCCCCGATCGCCATCGACCTCTGAGGGTTCGTCGGGAGTGGGCCCCCCATCGGGATCACACACATCTCGTCCTCGATCACTCTCCTGACTCGCACCCCTAAGTGCCTCAGCCTAGCCACCATCCGATTCTTGATTTCCGAGTAAGGCAGAATAGGCCTACTAACCAACGAGGTTTCCTCCATGAAAACCAGGTTCGAGTCGAAGGGCATTGTGTAGAGAAAAGTCGGGAGCTTCGAGTTGGAAGCTCGCAAACTCGGCTCGTTCCCCAAGTGAGAGTCTCTCCAATCCATGAGGACCATTTTGTCGAGGTCGAAAGGGTGCTCGTCGACCTCGGCTAAGATTCCGTGGGCGATTTGGTAACCGGGGTTTCTCGGCTTGTCGTACTCGACGAAACGGCTCGCGAAGCCGCTCGCGTCGATGACTAAGCTGGCTCGGAGCTGGGTCCCGTCTTCGCAGGCGACGGAGGAGTCGAACTCGCTGTGCTCGACTTTTCTAGCTTTCGCGGTGTGAAAACGGACGCCGTTGGAAGCGCAATCGGAGAGCAGTTTCAGCTTGAACCCTTTCCGGTCAACTCTGCCGTAGGCCCGATCTAAGTACTTGGTCTTCCGGTCGTCGATGTGAATAGAAGCCATCGGCCATGTTTTGTCTAATAAGCTCTCGAGCCCTAAGCTCTGAAATTCGTCGACCCAGACGCCGTAGTTGTTCGGCCACGTGGAAAGAGGGGAGGGGTCGAGGCAGCATACCTTGATCCCGTGGCCGGAGACTTGATCGGCGATGCGGAGACCGGCGGGGCCGGCGCCGATGACGATCACGTCGAACCGGGTTCGGTCGGCGGGGTTGAAGAGGGGGAGATCGAAGACGAGCGGTTCGGGTTTTGACTGGGGTTCTAAATCGAGAAAGGTCGAGCGGGCGGCGGGGCGGGCGGTCCGGCGGTTTTTTCTTGGTGGGTTTTTGGTGGGTCGGTGGAAAAATGGAATCTTGGGCGGCGAAAGGGAAGGGCTTGAGGAAGAAAGAAGGGGAGGTGGAGAGAGAGTTTGAATGGAAGCCATGGGAGAGAAGACTGTGGAATTAAGAATAGAAAAATGAAAATGCCTAAAAATGGGATTTTCTTGTTTGTTGGGGAGAAAAAGGGAATCATGGTGAGTTGGAGATATATAGGGAAAAAAATGAATGCTTGCCAAACATGGCCTACTAAAATTTGATGGGCCAGCTATGGAATTAACAGATGAATGAGAGTGCAAATGTGTAAATATATATAGTATGTAGATATTAAAAATTAAAATATTTGTGGGCAAATGTGTAAATATATACAGTACCAGAAATTAAGAAAAAATTATACTCCTAATTTTAGTTGTAAAATGAAGTTTTTATAATATTTAATTGTTATTTTATAAATAAAAAAATAAATGATGTTGTAAAATGAAGTTTTTATAATATTTAATTGTTATTTTATAAATAAAAAAATAAATGATGTGTGTTGTACTTCACAATGAAATAATTTAATCATCTAAAGAAATTACATACAATCAGATGAAATGAAATATGTATCACGTGAAACTAAAAAAAGTGTTGAATAATCAGTGTTCTAACTGTTCTTGTATTATTCTACTTAAGTTGCCCGTCTAGTACTGAGTTTACTTAAAACAACTTATAAAATAAGTTGATTTAAGATCTGATAAATTGTTGTACTTTGTTTAAAATTTAAAAAATTGTCCAAGTATTATTTTACTTTTCAAGTCAAAAATAATTTTTACTTTTTTATCAAAAAAAAAAAAAACATTTTCCTTCATTTTCATTCCAAAATATATGTTTCGGAGCATTGTTCATTATTTTTTAGATACAGGATTAAATTAAGTTTTTTTCTCACCAAATGTAAAAATAGTAAAAATGTATTTTAAATCGATAATATAAAGGATTTTTCCAACAAATAAAGATACTAATAGTGGTACTAAAAAATGGATATAGCTCAACTAAAACCCAATGCAGGTTGAACTCCATGGAGTCTAAGCCACCAAGAAATGAGGTTTTTCTAGAACTAGTAAACTCCAAAAGCTCCAAACAGACGTCGACACCAATCATATCCAAAACTTCAATATTTTCTTTCTTTAGACACAAATTTCCAGATACAAAGCACGATCGAAAAAGGGAACTCGGGATTATTCCAAGCGATCAGTAAAACCGAATAAAACTTTTCCGACAGTACATAGAAAAAGGAATAAACCGCAATAACAGTATACTCGATGTTCCATGTTTTTTTTCCACAACACGAATTTACAGCCAGATAATGAGAATGTGAGTAACTTACAGTGAACAGTTTATTTTGATCGACAAGATGGTAAAGTGATACCTCCGCAAGCAGCCGCAATTATGAAGTACAGGAGTAGGACAATAAAACATGTCAGCACGGCCCTGCAAAAAAAGAAAGTTTAAAAGCAAATGTAAAAAACAAACTCCCCACTCCTTGCCATGGTGGCTAGTTCTGTTGTTTCCATGATAATTTCAAAAATTATCCTTGAGGTTTGGAGTAATTACGATAAAACCAAAAAGAATTCAAAAATAGAAACGAAAGAGGGAAGATTCTGCCTTTACATTTAAAAGGGGGGAACTGTATTCTTTCAATGAATGCAAATTGTGTGGATGAACTTATAAGTTATTTAGAGAAGCTCAAGCTCAAATAATTATCTCCTCTATTTATTACTACAAATTTACAATAAGATCCAAAAGGAACGTTTCAGTTTCTTTTGGATAATACATAACATCATGTAAACAACTTATAATTTTATTTATCAAATAAGGTTAATTAAACCCTCACAGTCAAATGTCAAGGTATTTGTTGTAATTTTAGAGCTTCTCTAATTCTCGCTCTAAGAATCCCTACCTAAGCTCTTGCAACTTGCAAGAGCTTGGCCGCCCAGATTTTAGGCTGTAGGTGTCCATCAACCCTCAATTACAAAGTTTTCCCTACAAATTGCAATTTTTGTAAATTTAAAGGTTGTGTTGTTCATTTTTAAAGAAACGCTAATTATTTTGAAAATATTCCCATTAAACTGCTTTTAACTTGTTTTAAACATAACATTTACTTTCTCAGGTTTTGCTTAATTATATTATGTGATATTTTAAAAAAAAAACGCCTAGGTGTCAGATCACCAACCTGCTCCCGCTCAGCGTTTTTTTTTTTTTAATATTAATCTGATTTGTTATGTTAAACAGAAAACCACAAACCATAGGAGTAGTTTCAGTAATGATCTTACTAGTTGAATTAGTACAGACTTAAGGATTAATAGCAAGCAACCTGCAATATTGATCTTCCAAGGATGGTAAATAAATATTAAGCTACATGGCTGACTGATTTGGAGATACAATCAGTCAAAAACGAAAAACAACTTCTTATTCAAAAAAAAAAAAAAAGCTTCTACAAAAGACTGCAATTTTCTCTCAAGATATAAAAAATGAAAATAATGTTATCTTTGATTTTTTTTTTGGTATAGGTCAATTACAATGTCTTGGGGTTTGAACCTAGGACCTTTGATCCTCAATTCGAGTGCTCAACCAACTGAGCTAACAACCCTTGACGCTATCTTCGATTTTATATGAAGTAATGGAGATATAAATTGATTTGATAAATACGTCACAAATTACTTACAAGAGCTTGGCATTTTTCATCCATAGGGCTTGACGGAGACGCTTGGATTGTTTTCTGAAGTGAAATGCACTATCTTGCATGGTTGCAGTTTTGTCAACAAGAAGCTCAATCCTATCACCTCTCTCAAGTATCTTGTCAATGTTGTCCACCATTATTGTACGCACCTGTATCACACCAAGATCATTAATGAATATTATAGATTCTTCTATGATCAAGACCACACGACATTCCAGAAAATAGGGAAAATGTGTGTATTGGGTTGAACAAAATGCATACTTTTACTGTGTAATATATATAACTACGTTCTTGAAGAATATTTTCACCACACATTCATAATCGCATAATAAAATATGACAAGCTTCCATGAGAAACAAAAAATCAAACAATTGACAAAACACAATTTAGTGATTTACGAACTCAAACTTCTCCGAAATCCAATCGAAACAAATGCATCGAAGACCAATAGCAATAAATGAACTGCAATTTTCATCTAATAAGACTAACAGTGGGTTTTGTGATAACTGATAGGTAAGATCAAATACTCAGACCAAACAACCAAGACACTTCAATAATAAAAACACAATTTTTTTTTTTCGTTAAAAGGCCGTTCTGTCTCAACGAGTACTACTTGCCTCGCTTACTTCTCCCCTGACACGGTTGACCGTATCGGCGCTAGGGTTGCTGGAGAAAAACTCCATTTGCTGGTGCAAAACCCGCGAGAACTCGTCATTCATAGCATAAGCAGGCGCGTGAGAAGCCACTCTCCCGTAGTTCTTCATAAACCTCATTTGAATATCCTCTAAGTATGAGAATGGGACTCGTCCTGCATTACGATAAGGAACCCTTTTCAATGCTTTCTGTGTACAGATTGAATTTTCAATTTTCCAGATTATAACAGAAATTCCCAAAATGAAGTTAAGCCCCACAAAATGAAAAGGGGCTAGAATACACACAGTAAACCCTAAAGAGCAAAATTAAGCAATTCAGCGAAATTCCTTTTCAAGAGCTTACTTCCGAAGGTGTCGTTGGCCATACAGAGGAAGGTAAGACCGTCGTCGGACCGGAGGATGTGAAAGATGTACCGGTCTTGTGAGAAACACAGCCTCGACTCGGCCGGCTCAGTCTCGCAAAGCTTCTCAAGTATTCGACGAACCACCGCGCCGGTATTCCCGGTGACGGCGCTGAACTCCGCCAGCACCGTCGTCCCACGCGCCACCAATCCATACAGGATCGCCATTTAACTCTCTACCTTTTACTCGAATTCGCAACGAACGAAATTTCATAAAAACATTGTTATAAGATCGAAGCGAGGAATTAATGCAGAAATTTTAAAGTTAAAACAACCAAATTTGGTCTTTTAAAATTGAGTTTTTTATTTTTATTTTGAGTATATTTTAAAATTGAGTTTTTTATTTTTATTTTGAGTATAATTATTTGGACCATTAACAATAGCCATTAGCCAATCGTTGTACAAAATATATTTTAGTCTCTTATAATAATCACCTCATTTTATTTTTTAATATTGCATTGAAATTGTTTATTTATTTTTTACAATCAAACAAATTTATTGAATAAAAAAAATACAAACATTTAGTTTGAATATATAGTGTGGCACATTGGTATGGGTGGATGTTGACTTGTTGTTGATAGTTGATAGAATGTTTTTTTATGTTTTGAAATTTTTCATTTTTTTATATGATATTGATCATTAATTAAAAAAATATAGTGACACATAAAGAACAATAAACACCAAGAGAGCAAGTCGAAATTCACAAGTAAAAATGTGCAATGAACCTCTTCAACATAAAAAATACACCTCACAGGACGAAGTGACCTTGACGAGGTGGTCCGAAAAATTGTTTTTGACGAGTGAAAGAATTGACACATGTTATACATTTCATATTTCTTAAAAAAATATTAAACTCAAATATAAGTTGAACATTCTTGTCATATTAATACTACGAATTTTTAAAGTATTATTGCATCAACTTTAATTCAATATCAATAAAAAGATTATGAATTTCGTACAAGTAAAATACCCTAACAAAGTATGCAAGGGCGAAGGGGGAAAGAAAACTTTTAAATACATAAAATAATTGACCAAGAAGAACAAGTCTTCTTGATCATAGAGACAACAACATATAATCCACTAATACTCATGCACGTGTAACGCACAAAACACCACGAAATTATTTCACTACATCCAAATCTTGACTTACATTTGATGTTCTAATAGTCAAGCATTAACATTTGAATGATGTAATTTAAATTAGCCTAGCTAAATAACACGAGGTTAACTAAGCATTAATTTATGAAATAAACAACTAATCATATACTTATATAATTAACACATTTCATTTGAATTTTACAACAAAAAAACTATCTATTCCTCTGAGACAGAAGTAGCTTTCCGTCGCATCTTAAACGGGTCGACGGTCGAACGACCGGAAACTCCCCGACACAACGTACACTCTGCACAAGCTCAGCTCATGCCTCAACTGCAAATAATACAGTTGATTCGAGATTCAGTTGATCATAATATAACATCAGAAATAAAATTAATTTAAAATTTGCGATGATTCGATGTATAGTGAAGTACGGTGGGAGTCGAAGTTTGGGGATCTTCTTCGATTGCTCTGTACTCGTTCATCTTCCACTTCGTCTTCCTCCCGGTTGGAGCTTTCCCTTTATAGAAAACCATGCTCTTCTTCAACCCGATGATCTTGTTTTCCGACGAGTAAACGTAGCCCGGAGAGCCGGTGGCCTTCCAGTAGCCGGAGGCGGTGGTCCGGCTTGGCCTCCCTCCTCGC
Organism: Euphrasia confusa; assembly: GCA_954870475.1. NCBI lineage: Eukaryota > Viridiplantae > Streptophyta > Magnoliopsida > Lamiales > Orobanchaceae > Euphrasia > Euphrasia confusa. Next base: position 854,507 of record OX940965.1, read on the forward strand.
ACCTCCCGTTCTTGCCTAGGAGCGAAGAAGAACCATTGCTCCGAGTCTCCGTGGCAAAGCTCTCCGCAATGATCTTGAAATATTAATTCAATCAAAATAAAATAAATTTTCGATAAAAAAAAAGAAAGATTTGATTTTTTTTTTTGTTTTAGTAAAAATTTACTTGGGAGGTGGCATGGCTCGAGGCGATAGATGTCGAGGGTTGGGATGACGCGATTGAAGATGTTGCCGTTAGTTTCCTCGTCGAGCTTTTTGTGTAGGTAGTACGAGACGAGCTCTTCTTCGGTTGGGTAAAATCGGAAGCCCGGTGGCATTTCATCCATGTTGTTTTTGTTTTGTTTTGTGGTTTAAATTGTATTATGGAAAGTGGTAAGTAGAGTATATATAGATGAGGGAGTCCGAGTGAAATGAGAAAATGTGGCAACAAAGATTATTGTAAGAGATCCTCACGCGCTAAATCGTGGAAAATAAGGTTGGTTTTTGTCCATATATGTAATGTATTGTACAAATAAATGTACGAGAGAAATATAGTGAAGAATGAACGAGTCAATGCAGTCGGATAAGTGCCTCTACCACCACCACTTATACATTCCCTCTATTTGGTAACGATCACATTTATTTTTTTAAATTAAAAAGAAAATATGATCATTCGTAACACAATTAATCAGCTAGAAAGTCTCGCCACATATACAAGCATGACTTTTTCATGTCTAAATTGACCGAAAAAAGAAGATTTAATTTTCGGAACAAAAAAAAAAAAGAGGGAATGCAAAATATTTTTGAGTTATTTGACCTCTTTTTTTGGATTTAATTTCAGTTCAGATCATTTCTGTTAGAAATCGCTTCATCTAAAAGTTCGAACGAGTAGAGAAGTTGGACTTCTTTACACCCAACAAGTGGATAATTAATTCGGATGGAGTCGCCACTGGCAGGAGTCGAACCCAGGGTCTCGGGTTATCTCAAGGCTCTATAGCCATGTTAGATGCATCATCCAACAGCTCGAACTTCAGCTCGAACTTTTAGAGAAGTTAGGCAACTAGACATTTATAGTGGGCCGAATATATTATTCAATACTCCCCCTCACTTGTGGGACCGATTTCAACCTTAGGGGAAGACCCAACAAATGGATAATTAATTCGAGTAGAGTTGTACATGGTGAGAGTCGAACTCAGGACCTGCCACAAGGCTAGGCTCTGATACCATGTTAGAAACCACTTCATCTAAAAGCTCGAACTAGTAGAAAAGTTGGACTTCTTTACACTTATATTAATGAGTCGAATATATTCTTCGATAGTTTCAATTCAATTCAGTTTAGATCTCTTAAGTTCAGTTCTTCAGTTCAAAAGAACCGGTTCTAAATGGGAAATTATCTCTTTATTATAATTATTATGAAGCTTTATAGTGTGAGTTGTCAAAAATATTAATATCTCTATCACTTGCGAAATTCCTAGGAAGATAATTAAAATAAAAACATGAGATTAGGTGATTTTTTTATTACTCATGTATCAATCAATTTTTAAAATATACTATTAAATACAATTTGAAAAATGGGTGTCCATTAATATGTTTTAAACATGTCTCAAAATCTAAATCAAAACAACTCGATCAAACGCGCAAACTCACAACGACGGTGGAGTTAAATAAGTAATGTGCATGGAAAATGAAAATAAATTAATTAATTAAGATTAATTGAAGACCAAAAAAATGAAAAATACTCAAAATATCGAAGAAAATATATTAATAAAGAATAAATGAAAAATAAATAAATTAATTAAAGGTTCGAGCCGAGAAAGTTAATCTCATTTGAATATTGCTAATTTGCTATTCATTTGCTTGTTTTTCCAAAAATGGGACCGTTCTAGAAATGTTAATCTCATTTGAATATTGCTAATTTGCTATTTTCCAAAAATGGAAACTCATAAGTCGATAAAACTTAATTATCCATTCATCGATAAAACTTACTTGTTTTTAAAGTTAATTATTCTTCCTCTAAGTTCTTCCAGTGATAGATAGAGATAATTTCACTAACCGTCCTGTAACTAAAGCGGATTCCAATTTTCGTCCTGTATTTAATTTAAAAATCAAATGTCGTCTTTTTTGACCAATTTTGACTGAAATTCGCAGAAATTGCTGACGTGGCAATTTTGACTGAAATTCTCTGGTCAATTAACCTGAGTGGCATGCTGACTCGGTTTTGGGCGGTAAAAAAGAGATGGCATTTTTGTTATTACGTATTAGAATTGGGTTAAAGCCACAAACACAAACACACTACATAAAAAAAAAACGGGACTCTTTTTTCTTATCAGAATTCTAACCCTAAATACCAAATCAGCTATCAAATTCCCAAATTACTTATGAACCCTAAATTCCCAAATTAGCTATCAACCCTAAATTCCCAAATCGTAATTTCAATCAAGAAATTAGCTGAAGCTGTAATCATTCATGAAGTCTGGCGGAGGATCTCCAGCAGTTAAGCGTCGAAAGTTCAAGCGGCCAAGAACTGTTAAGCCCAGAATTCGTCAACAAGGAGAAGCTACTGAGCCAAACTCTGGATCTGGAACCGAGTATTTTTCTGTGAAATTGAGATATGGAGGTAAATTTTCGAAACATCCTACATGTTATGTTGGGGGCCGTACTGTATGTTATGACTTCGTGAGTATACCTGATTTCACAATGAAAAATCTGCACAAGTTTTGTGAAGAACAATCTGTTACTGGGGAGAGATTATTTTATGGAATGATGTTGGATGATTTCAAGCCTTTGACTTCAGATTATGATTTGTATGCTTGGTTCATAGACTGTTATTCTCCTGCTGAGATTGAAGTGCTTGTAGATATTGTTGAGAAACCTGTTGATGTGCATTATGAGGAACCTGTTAATGTGGAGTTTGAGGAACCTGTTAATGTGGAGTTTGAGGAACCTGTTAATGTGGAGTTTGAGGAACCTGTTGATGTGGTTGATAATTTTGAGAAAACTGTTAATGTGGAGGTGCTTGAGGGGGAAACTGATGATCTCAGTGATTTATGTGATAGTGATTATGTTGTTATGGAAGGTGAAAGTTCAGAGAGTGATGACAATCATGTGTTCCAAGGACTTGTAGATGAGAGAAATGAAACTGAAGATGATGCAAGTGATGAAGAAGATGTTGTTAGTGATGGTGAAGACTTTGATGAAAGGAGAATATCAGATGAAGACATGCCATCTGAAGTGTATCCAAGATTCAACAAGGATGTAATATATAATCCTGTTTTCAAGCTTAAAATGGTTTTTGAGAGTAGGGAGATTTTTAAGAAGGCAATAACCTCTCATGCTGTCAACACAAAGAGGCATTTATATTTCCCAAAGAATGACAAAATCAGAGTTTATGCAAGATGCAAGGCAGATGGTTGTGGTTGGGCTTGTCATGCATTGAAGGTTGCTGGACAATCAACTTTTCAGATCAGAAAGTACATATCTAAACACAACTGTGCTCCTGTTTTCAAAGTTAGAAACTGCTCAAGTACATGGTTGGGACAGAAGCATGTTGCTGATTTTCAATGTGACCCTAAAAGGAGCATAAAAGGGTGGAGAACAGAAGTGACAAGGAAGTTGAATGTTAGCATTTCAAAGCAGCAAGCTTACAGAGCAAAGATGACAGCTTTGCAGATAATTGAGGGTGTCCCTGACCTCCAGTACACTAAACTGTGGGACTATGCTGAAGAAATAAGAAGGTCAAACCCTGGATCAACTGTGGTGCTAGACATTGATGAAGACCAGAAATTTTCCAGGATGTACATGTGTTTTGAGGCAGTCAAAAGAGGGTTCAGAAATGGTTGTAGACCTTTTATAGGAGTGGATGGCTGCTGGTTGAAGGGACCTAGAGGGGGAGTCCTACTTTCAGCTGTGGGAGTTGATCCAAGCAATGCTATATTTCCAATAGCATATGCTGTGGTGGATGTGGAGAATAGGGCAAACTGGGATTGGTTTCTCATCAATTTGAAGCATGATTTGCATATCCAGAGGCATAGCAACTATACTTTCATGTCTGACAAGCAGAAAGGATTAATTCAGGCCATGGCAGATGTGTTTCCTGATGCTGAGTACAGATTCTGTGTGAGACACATGCACAACAATTTTCAAACTGCTGGTTTCAGAGGGTTGGCTTATAAGGAAGCAATGTGGAGGTGTGCCAGGGCTAGTACAAAAGGGGTATTCAAGCAAAAAATGAAGGAGGTTAGTGATCTGAGTGAGCAGGCAGCAGCATGGTTTAATGACAAGGATCCTAAACAGTGGTCTAAGTCACACTTTAGTGAAACTTCTAAGTGTGATATGTTGCTAAATAATGCATGTGAGAGCTTTAATGCTTGCATCTTGGATGCAAGAGAGAAACCAATCCTTACTCTTTTTGAGTGGATTAGACTATGGTTGATGGAGAGATTCCAAGCAAACAGAGATAGGGCAAAGTTGAAGTGGTCTGGAATCCTGCCACCTAGAATTCAGAAGATACTGAGGAGGCATATGGATAATATGGGTGATTGTATCCCCTTCAAGTCTAATAATAGACACTACCAAGTGGAGTGTAGTGATGGATCTCAATTTGCAGTGGACTTGGAGTTAAGGAAGTGCTCTTGCAGACTCTGGGATTTGAGTGGCATACCATGCAATCATGCTTTATCAGCAATCTGCCATCAAAGAGAGGATCCAGAAAAGTATGTAGAAGAATGCTACAACCTGAATACATACAGAAAAGTTTATGAGCCAAACTTGATGCCTATTTCTGACACCATTGATTGGATGGAGTCTCTATATATTCCTCCACTACCACCTGCTTTTGGAAGAGGGGTTGGCAGACCAAAGAAGGCTAGAAGGATTGATCCCAATGAAAAAGAAAATAAAAAAGAAACCAAGATGAGAAGGCAACAAAAGACTGTGAAGTGTGGAAAGTGTGGGGTACCAGGCCACAATAGGAAATCATGCATCAACCCTAACATTCAAGTGCCTCCAAACATACCACCTACCTCAAGCATACCTACTGCCTCAACCTCAACTGATCATAACATTCAAGTGACTCAAACAACTGCTACTGTCTCTCATGCTACTGTCTCTCAAGTGCCTCAGAAGGTGCATTGGACAAAGAAAACTATTATAGCTAGTATGGCCAGAGACAGGGCTGCAAGAGGAAGAGGAAGGGGCAGCTGCAGCATTGGTGAAACTGGAAGCACTATGACTTCTGGACAGGTATGAAATTATTGTTTACAAAACTCACATTCTCATGACTCTGAATTTAATGAGTTTTCTATGTGGCAGAGGGCATTGGTGGATGAAGATAACTCTGAATTTGAAGCTCTTTTAAGTCAAGCTACCAGTGCTACCAGTGGCAGGCCAATGCAACAAGGACCTACACCATGGGATCAACTTCAAATGTCTAATGTGAAGAAGAATGGAAAGGGGAAAGCCAAGAAGATTTAATTAATGTTTTGTGATCCTAAACTTTGGTTGGTTAATATTTTGGGAAGTAAAACTTAGTATTATGTTTTGTTTTGGATGATTATGTTTTGTGATCCAAACTTTGGAAGGGTTAATATTCTGGGAAGGGTTAATATTTTGGGAAATTGTTATGGTTGACCTTTTGTACTACAAACAATTGTTGTCTTATGTTTTGTCTTATGTATTGGATGACAACTTTTGATCTATCATTTATAACTTTTGTCTTATGTTTTTGTGATCAATCATGTTAACTAATACAAGAAACAGAATATTCAAACTAAAAATATGATGAATGGATTAAGAATACAAGAATCAGAAAAACAAAGAACCAAACCTGATTCATTCCAAGATTCAAAACACAAAATCATTTTAAGATTCAAAAGAAAATACATTAGTCATTACAAGATTCCAAATTACAAAGAAGCAGAACCACACCAAGCCTCATCAGAAACAACAATTATTTGAGCAAAACAACACTTATTTGAGCATAAGAACAATGATGACTACAAGAAGCAGAACACCAAGCCTCATCAGAAAAGGTACATCATGCACTGATTTTTTCACATTCTCAAGCTCTTTTCTCAGTTCCTTTAGATGTGCAAGCTCCTTCCTCAGCTCCTTCAAATTCTCAAGTTCCTTTCCCAGTTCCTTCATATATTCAGGCTCCTCCACAGGCACATTCACATCTTGCTCAATTTCTTCTTCTTCAACATCATTTGTTGGGTTACACCATGAGTCAAATGTGTGTTTTTCACAGTAATAAAACAGTCTATGTTGATTTTCAGTTTTGGATGCAACAACTCGAATTTGAAGTTTTTTAAAACATAGCCGACAAAGCTTATTTTCATACTTGAGATGACTTGATTGGAAACTAGTCCTTGAGTAATCAGATTTTCCTGACATTATCCTTGAGTAAAAGAAAATGGAAGAGAAGAGAAAATTAAATAAAAATCAATTCTTGAATCTCAGTTCTAGAAAATATTATTTGAAATTGAACACTATACCTGAATCGAGTGTGACGAGATTACCTGAATCCGACTGCAGTGGCCTTAAAGATAAGATCTTGATTGAATTTTTGGATTTGGGAATTTAGGGTTGATATCTGATTTGGGATTTAGGGTAGAGAATTCTGGAAAAAAGAGGGCTGCTCGATTTTTATGTGAGATTGTGTGTGTGTTTGTGGCTTTAACCCGATTCCACCAAGTAATAACGAAAATGCCATCTGTTTTTTACCGCCCAAAACCAAGTCAGCCATCCACGTATTTAATTGACCTGAGAATTTCAGTCAAAATTGGCCATCTCAGCAATTTCAGTCAAAATTGGTCAAAAAAGACGACATTTGATTTTTAAATTAAATACAGGACGAAAATTGGAATCCGCTTTAGTTACAGGACGGTTAGTGAAATTATCTCGTGATAGATAATTGATTCCATCAGTCGATAAAACTTAATTGTTTTTAAAGCACCAAACAATCTTGAATGTTCTTGCATATCACATTTTCTAATTAAAAATAAAATGGAAACTCACAAGTCGATAAAACTTAATTATCCATAAGTCGATAAAACTTACTTGTTTTTAAAGTTTATTATTCTTCCTCTGTTCTTGCATATCACATTTTCTAATTAAAAATAAAATGGAAACTCATAAGTCGATAAAACTTAATTATCCATAAGAATTATCCATAAGTCATCAAACTTACTTGTTTTATTATTCTTCCTCTAAGGGGATAGATAATTGATGTTTTTAAAGTTTATTATTCTTCCTCTAAGGGATAAGGGATAGATAATTGATGTTTTATAAAACTCAATTGTTTTTAAAGCACCAAACAATCTTGAATGTTCTTGCATATCACATTTTCTAATTAAAGTAGAATTTTATGTGGAAATAAAAATAAATAATTAAAGTAGAATTGTATGTGGAAATAAAAATAAATGTGTAGATAGTTTGACAGTTATATGTACACATAAACACCATATATATTTATTATGATCAAGTACATACATAGATTAAGAAAAAAAAAAATCCACCATCTTCTTTTTGCTTGATACACACAAGCATGAAGCAAACAACATTAAGAACGAACAAACAAACATGTTTTTTTTTTTTGTTCATAAAAAGGTTGAAATTATGGTATCCCAATAATTGGGATAAATGGGATGTAATAGCTGGTTGGAGCTAATCCCCATTCTCTAGGAATAGGCAAATCCACAGTCTTGGATGAACCAAATCCCCTGTTTTTGCCTCTTCCACATTTGCCCTTCAAAGGGCATGCCTTGTAGAAGCTCAAGGGCTTGGAGATGGTGAAATCTGCACTACGGCTCGGATTGTTCGATCTAGCAAACGGGGCAAGGGAGTCCCTGGCCGAAGCGTAGATCGTTCGAGGCCCGCCCATGATCCTGGCCAAGCAGCTCGATGGGCTGGTCGATTCCGGCCCGTCGGATGGAAGCCCGGCCCGGAAAGCGCCGTCTTCTTCCGTGTATGCCATGGACAACTTCTTGACTCGGTCGCATTTCACCAAGACTTGTATTCCTGAGAAGAGCAGCACAAGTAGCCATATCATAACTGCGCAAAATATATGTCGAAAACGACCCTTTTATTTGTCGTAAAATATGCAAACCTGATAGATCATAGCCCTGAGGACAATCGAGGCAGGTGACTGATCCTCTGAGCTCGGCCTTTGCCATCGCTAGAGCGAAGAAAAGCGCGACAAGGAAAACGACTCGACTCATCGTCATTGTAGTATAGCTGAAATTACTTAGTTTTTTTTATCCTTCACAAGGTGGTGATATGAAACTAAGAACAATGAAAAAGGGGTTGCTATAAATATTGCACCAGCACCATAAGATCAGTTAATGAAAGGCCCACATGCCTGAGCAGGTTGTTGAGTGTCTATTAAAGAAGACTTCAAACTTTTTCCTTCTTGAATTTAATGAAAAATATATGTGGAAGGCACATTAAAGTCTTCTGCGCATATCATGTGTGTGTGTGTGTGTTCTTGCTCTGTATTGAATGCTCTGTATTTGTGTGCATATATGGGTCAGGATAAGCTCGAGTCGAGTCGAGCCGAATACGAGTCGAACTCGAGCAATACTTACAAAGGAACTGTGCATAAATAGTTGGGACAAAAAGAGTAACAGCTATCATAATTTTGCGTCTACTCGAATTATAGGAGTTGACATGTACTCGACTCACACACCTCAACGGCCAACTACAAACATAATTGTAAATTATTTGCCGCCATAACCAATAATATCAAGCTATGGCGGCCTTACACCATAGGGTATCTCGTCGATCTTTCAAGATAGAAAGTACGTAACGATACGATCATTCAGAAATGAATCAGGTTGGTGAAGCTACCAACAACCCCAATGGATGCGTAGTAAATTATTGTCAGAACTACCCTCTGAAAAAAAGAACAGAAAAAAAAAACACATTTACTGCGTTCATCACGGTGGTTGACTACCTAGACCCTAGTTGTTCCATCAAAAAAATATGAGTAACAGAGTGAGAAATTACTCACATTAATCCCAACATAAATCTCAACCCGACCCGTGAATAAATGGTTAATGAATGCAGAGTGCTAAGGAAAGTTTAACAACCAACAACTTTTAACTATTTTTGCATCATGTAACATCAGCCAACAAAGGAAAGGGTAGTACAGTCACTTTCCAGATACAATAAGCAAGTCATTATTAAGAAGCCATTTACGAGCAACGAAAAAAATAATGTTGGGAAATTAATTTAAGAGCAGCTCTTACTTGTTGTGCCTAAATTCCTCGCAGCTGCTTCATTATTTCCCTCCTGATAAATGCTTCCAAAATCTGTTCACTTCCTACATCCTAACGATTACGTATAATCCCCGAAAGAAAGGGAAAAAGAGACGCATTGTAGTGCATATCAAGCCATCAGATTCTGACCGTGCAGATAAATGAGAATGGGTTGTTTAAAACCAAACAGTAAACTGGTAATCGGAATTTATCAGAAGCGTTTGCCTCGGGTAATATCATTCACATTTATTCTGAATCAAATGATGCAACAAGACATCAAATATACCGAGTACTGACAAATACAGCTGAATTAAGAATTCAAGTCAACCTGTCACAATTATACAATACAAATACAATGTAATTTAATCCATGACAAAATATCAAAGAGCTCACCTAATTTGATTATCGGTTTTTCTACATTGAAATTATGCAATATTGCTTTTATCGCTTTATGGTAGGTAATGCACAGCTCAGGACCTAACTTTAGACATGAATAGACAAAAAATAATTACTCTTTATAAGTTGCTCTGATCTCGATTTAATAACGACCTCTAACTGAATCATAGATAACATCAAACTTGATGGTATTGTCCCACACACACAAAAAAGGGTGTGTACCTTCGGAGGTTGCTACAATTCTCAAAATAATAACTCAATCGGATTTTAATATGATTTTCATTTACTATAGGTATTATTCCAGGCCAATCGGATTATAATGTTAAAGATATAGTAAAATTTTCAAAATATCATGTAACTAGATAAGAATTCTACTTGAGCAGATCATAAACATCTGAATCTGATAAATTGGCAGCTCATATATAAAAAGGCTTCACTTCCTTTATATACTGTATCACTTTATCATTACAACTGTATGAGTGTTTGAATATTGAGTCCATAAGTGATCTCTCAATTACAAATTCAACAACCTCTGATGAAGAAGAACTCCCTAAATCATTAAAAGCAAGTTCTGATTAAAATGCCTCTACTATCGAGTATCAACACAAGTTAACTCAAAGCACAGTAAGCTTCTTAGATTAAAAGAAAAGATACCATCGACTTATCTTCTAGAGTCATAGCACTAGAGTGCATGCAGAAACTTACCTCTGAAAGAAGACAAAATCGCCACACAAAGTTATCAAGCCAATATAGAGAAAACATTATATTCAAGCAAATCGGGTACTTGGATAGAACTATAATCCATTACTTTTAACTCAAATAATATCAAACTAAGAGTAAGTTAAATAAAAAAATACAACCCACATTTTATTTGAGAATTGTGCAGAGAGACCGGATCATATAACTATGTAAGATACATTATCACCTATATGGGTCTTCGATCTTTTAGGTCTACACTCCATATTGTATGTCAAAAAAGTAACAAAAACCAGATATCTGACAGAAATTGCTGAAACTTAAATACGAAGAATCTATAGTTACATAAATGCTCTCTTACCATCCTTTTCTTTAAACTTAACAGATAGTGAGACCATAACCGATTGCCAAGTTCCATATGTCATCCATACCCAATCGCCAATCCCCACACATTTTAGATATATTTATGTATTAAAATTAACTTAAGCAAACTGTACAAAAACTCAGATTACTAACGATAAATTTCGTATATGTTTCTACCCTTTGGCAAAAAGGGTTTGTTTTTAATAACAAGAATTCAAAAGAATCAAATTGACCGGAGAATAAAGGTAGAACCAAGGGTTGTTCTTATATTTTAAATCTAGCAACCATTTACCATCAACAGCACACAAAACAATCCATCAATCAAAGAACGAAATTCCCCCACAACACTCAATAGACTAAACATAAAACGGTAGGTAAATGGAATGATAAAACTGGCGATCGATTCAAAGGAAGACGAATATATACAGTAGTACTACATAGCCAGTTCCAACATGTACACCACGAAAACAAAAGGTATTTACAATTTTAGTCCTACCAAACTATATGTACAATATCAACATATGTATCCATTCCCAAACCCGGAAATCAATCGATAAAACCAGTCTTCCGAAAGATAGCATTGCGCACCTGCCTGAGATCCCTGCCCTTCAGGGTTCGTCCGGTGCCCTCCATCACGGAGCAAGCCAGCATGGGCGAATCCCTGGACGCGATCACCTCGTGCGGCGGCAACATCACCCCGTCCACATCCTCCTCTTCCTCCCCATCCGAAAATGCGTCGTCCATCTCCCACGCCCTCCTCCGCATCTCCGCCGGCATCACCGGGATGTTCACCGGCGCCGATCTCGGAACGAATCGATCCCTATCCCCTGGAATCGGCGGCGGCGGAGGCCTCGGAATCGCTACCCCTGACGTGGCCTGTGAGGCTCTGTGGTTGAAAACGGGGAAGGCGTTCGATCCAGATCGGGACCTGATGGTGCTGTTTAGGGCGGCCAGGATGCCGTAGTGGTTGAGGTTGCTGCTCCGGACCGGATTCGGGTTGGGATTGGGAACCGGGCGGGTCGGGGAGGGCGGCGAACATTCCAGATGAGTGCTGAAGATATCGTCCTCGGTGAGTTCGAGTGGGGGCGAGGCGGCGGAGGGCTGGGGCGGCTGTAACGTCCCCAGGAATCTATCGGCGGACGGAGGTCCGCGGTGGCGGGCACGGTTGGCGGCGCCGGGAAGCTGTTCCATCGGAGGCGGTTGCGTGATTTGTGTGTGTGTGTGTGTGTGTGTCAGTGCGAGTGGAGGCGGCGAGGTATGATGGCGATTGCAAAGATATGAAAGCCGATTTGGTATTTGCTCTCCCGAGTGAGAGGAATCCTGTGCGGAAGGCCTTACGCCTTACGGTGAGCCTCTCCGGAAGTGTGAAAACCCCAAAAATTAGGGCTGATGAAGTGATTGATGATCAAACTGATTTTTTTTTTGTTTAATTACAAAACCTACCCTCTCGTTTAGCTTAATTAGTAAAAGATCATTTCTTCATTTGTTTGCCAAATTGACCCCTGATGAAGGCTACTATTAATATTTGATGCTTTAAGTGTGTATTTGTAATTTTCAAATAATTTGAGATTTTTGTCGTTTCAGTTTATTTATGTTTTCTAACATTAACTCAAATTGCATAAAACAAAACACTAAATTTCAGGTCTCAAGTGTTATCAAAATTCAAAATTCAACTAAAAATTGTCAAATGCAACGAATATTGATTTTTCAAAAAATCAAATAAATTATCTAACGTTTTAAGGTTGTATTTGTAATTTTCAAGAGATTTGGGACTATTTTGTCATTAAGCTAAATATTTAGCAATTTTTGTTTTGTTTATGTTAATAGTCACATTTTCTTCCCAAATTATAAATTAGAGGCAATTAGTAGGAGACGATGATGGTAACAACTAACAAGGAACCAAGCCAACAAATTCAAATAATTCTGTAAAATTAATCAAAATTACATATCTTTTGACACAAAAAGAAAAAAATTACAAAATTTTCAAACTTGAAATAATGTAACAAATGTAAAAACAGGAAACAAAATGTGTAATCAAAGAAATGTAATCAACATCACAAATTTCACTTGGTTGTCTTGTTAACAGCTCGGCACGACCGCCTAATATCGCCCTGCTTCCCGGTCAGGACTCCGACCGCGCCCAGCCTGACCATGGCTTGCCCGAACCTAACCGAGAAGTCCGACCCGTTGGCAATGGCCGCCACGGTTCGCCTCGACATCAAGTCGTTCCCCAAATTCTGATCGATTTTGAGAACTCCTCTGTTCTTGAGTATTTGTCGATAGAAGGAACTATCGACAATCAACGGACTCAACGGGTTCTGATCGAGATTCACCGTGTTATCACCGACAGCAATCCGAGGGCACCTTTCCCTCAGCGCCGCGAGCAAATCCGAGTCCATCGTCGAGTCGGGTTTTCCGGTGTTTTGGAAGTCCCCCCTCCGCCCTGCATCGGAACTATATACAGTAAAAACTCTATACAGTCTTATTTTGGGACCGGAAAAAATATAAATCATTAAAACTGGACTTGAAAAATATGATTTATAACAATGTGAAGTTTATGCCTATTTATAACTTAGTCCCAAATTTTTTATTGCTATAAAGAAATTATTCATATATAGAGTTTTTACCGTATAACGTTTTCCGTAGTGAAATTAAAAAGTCGATTACGTCGTACCAGGGCAACCGCGTCTCTCGTAGCCATTACAATGATGTCAGCGCACGAGACGACGCCTCGACAGATGGCCTCCAATGCCGCTTTTGCCGCGTCGATGATTTCGTACCCTCGGACACTCAGATTAGGCCCCGCCGCCTTCTCGCTGTTGCTCCCGTCCAGGAGAATCGACGCGTCGCATCCCTTCACGCACAAAAAAACATCAATTTTTTCGACAAAATGTCACAAGAATTAATGAATTATTACAGAATATATTCGGCCCACTAATATAAATGTCAAGTTGCTCAAATTCTCTAACAGTTTGAACTCTTAGATGATATGGATTTTAACATGGTATCAGAGCGTTAAGCTAACGTCGAGATCTTGGGTTCGACTCCCGCTCAAAGAGGTTGGAATGGGACCATTAATATCGAATATATTCAACCCATTAATATTGTCAAACTCTTCTCTAAAAGTTTCTTCTAAGAAGAATATATATCATCAACTCACATTGACAAAACTATTGGAAAATATATTCCGCCCACTATAAATGTCTAGTTGTCCAACTTCTCTAATAGTTCGAGCTTTTAGATGAAGCGGTTTCTAACATGGTATCAGAGCCTAGCCTTGTGGCAGGTCCTGGGTTCGACTCTCGCCATGTGCGACTCCACCCGAATTAATTATCCACTTGTTGGGCCTTCCCCTGAGGTTGAAATTGGCCCACAAGTGAGGGGGAGTATTGGAGAATATATTCGGCCCACTATAAATGTCTAGTTGTCCAACTTCTCTAACAGTTCGAGCTTCATGTTTCTAACAAAAACAATCGTGAAACTGCATGCGGAGGAGTATGAAGCGGTTTCTAACAAAAACAACAATCGTGAAACTGCATGCGGAGGAGTATGAAGCGGTTTCTAACAAAAACAATCGTGAAACTGCATGCGGAGGAGCGCGGCTGGAACGGTGGGGTCCCTTCTTTACCATGCTCCGACGACGACGCCTACGATGGCTTCCACGTCAGCTAAATTGCATTTTCCTTTGTAGAACCCCACCTGAAGAGGGGCATCACCACCGTGGCAATGGCCGCACAAGGCGGCAACGACCACTAGGGCTAATGCGACGGCTGATATTGTCGAACTCGGGCTCGACATCTTCGAAAATCTCCGATAAAATATAAGTTGTTACAAACTATGCAAGTTTATTATTTTGGGATTACACTTCTTGTGATTTATATATATACGCTATTTTTTTTAATTTAATCTATTTGCACGATACAAATTAACGTGATTTTGATCCTCACACATCGTAACGTGCATCCCTGTTTATTATGTATAACGTGGAAAAAGATAAATCGTAAAATAGGTAGTCGTCAACTTCGCATAGGACTATTAGAACTTGTTCTTTTGATTTTATTTTTACTCCAGATTCATTCAATTCAGTTCAAATTCAGTAAGTTCATCAGATGAGTTCAACTGAGACAGTTAAGTTCAGATCAGTCTCATATGATTTTTTATTATTATTTCAATATTTTAAAATTAAATTTAATTAAACTTAATTTCATTTAGTTCAAATTTGTTCAATTCAGTTAATTTCATTTTCGGTCCAAAATAACATTTCCTTATTCAAAACATGTATCTAAAATGGACGCAAGTAAAACTGTTCGGTTACATACTCCTTACACTAACAAAAATTGGAAACCATTCTCATTTTTCGCCCATCTGTATCTAATTCGTCGCGTCGACATCGCCTTCATCATCGTCGTCGGACGACTGAACGAACTGCAATCTCAGCCGTCCATCCTCCCTGCATGCATGCAAGAACTCCTGCGTCGGGATCCTTATCTCCTTCAGGATAAACCTCCCGCCCTCTCGATAAGACTTGAAGCACACCCAGGGCTTCCCGCTCCTCCTCCCTATGCAAGAAATCGGGGGCGAAAACGAGCTCTGACGGCAAACCCTCGACCGCTTATTGAACTGGTCGATCCTGTGGTGGTGATTCTTCCCCATCGACCCCTCTCTGCTCCGTTCTTCCTTGCACACGTCTTCGTATAAGCTCTTGGTGACCTCGGGCTCGGGCCTCGAATCCTTATTCGGGCTTTCGTTCCGGGCTTTTTTGTGGATGTCGGTTTCGGGCCGGGCCGTAGGGGATAATGAGGAGATGCATTTCCACGGCGATAGTGATTCGAGAAACTTCGGGTTTTCTAGGCTGCCACAGGAGGCCATGGTTGTTGTTTTTTTTCGATTTTCTGTTATTTTTCTGTTGAGGAGGGTATAAGAGGGGTTGGGTTATAACTTATACTCTGATGAGTTAGTTGAGATGTTGCTGATAAAGTCAAGGAATTTGGAAAGTGTTTTTCGGGCTCCCTTTGAATTTTGGGTGGTTATTATTTGAGAGGGTTTTTTGAAATTATAAGAGGTCAAGATTTATAAATATTTCTTGGATCCTTATCTTTCTTTGTTTTCTTTCTTGGAAAATTTCACACAAGTCCTTTAACTATGTAGAAATTACAATTTGACCCTTAGTTTTACCTGATATTGATTTCTTGAGAGCCTTCTGGGATATTACAGTAGGATTTTTGAAAGTAAGTGGTCTCAATATAACTATATAAGTATTTCTTGATTCCTTACTTTTTTTTTGGAAAATTTCACAGAAGTCCTGTATCTATATAAAAATTACAAGTCGGCCCTTAGTTTTACTGGATACTGATTGCTTGAGCCCTTCTGGAAGATAACAGGAGTAGGATTTTTGAAATTATGTGGTCTCTATTTATAAATACTCCTTCGATCCTTATCTTTTTCTGTTTTGGAAAATTTCATAGAAGTTCTATACAGTATTTATATAGTAAAAATTACAATTTGGCCCTTAGTTTTACCGGATATTGATTGCCTGAGACAGGAGTAGGATTTCTGAAAATAAGTGGTCACAATTTATAAATATTTCTTGAAAAAATTCCACAAAAGTCCTGTATCTATGTATAAATTACAATTCGGCCCATAGTTTACCTGATAGTAATTGATATTGGAATAGGGTTTTTCGTAATTACACTAAACTTGAAGGGTTTATTTGCAATTATTACTAAAATAAAAAATAAAGAAAAAAGAGAGGGAATATTCTTGGTTGATCCTTCAACCTTAAAGATTGCTCAAAATATATATTCAGAAAATGACATGTCACAGATCTTTCATTTTCCATGGTCCAAGTGAATCAATCTACAGATTGCTCAGACAATAAAAAAGATGGAACTTTCAAAGAAATCACACACAAAAAAAAAATCCAAATATTCAACTGTCATGTTTTGTTCCATGCATCAAACTTCCCAACATATTAAGCAACCAATTCAAATCGAAGGGGTAAAAATGTCGTATCGTAAAACCTGATCATTCACCTCCACGTCTCGCACCTTTCGGTCATCGAGTTGATGCGACACAAATTGCTAAGCCCTTTTCCCACCGTGTAATCGCTCAGTTGGACCGCTTTGCTCTCTTCGAGCTGATTCCGAACGTCGACTGGCATTTTAGTAGTGCACGCGACTTTGTAGTAGAGCTGAACAGGAGTTTCGCACGAACCACTCTCCTCGGATTCCTCGGTAGAAGTCGAGTAACTGAGATAGGGATCCTCGTCTGTGGTGGTGGTGTTATCCAATTGGTTCGTGTCTGACCCAGAATCTGAACCTGGATCCTCCGTTAAGTAGGGCTCATTAGTCTCGTCGTCTGATTTTTTTTCATCTGGATCATCTTCCTGATGGTCTTGAGGAAAGCTCTTGCTCCTCTCGTCATCGGAAGATTCCGTGTGGGGAATAACGGAAGGCGGATCTTCTTTGATCGAGTCTTTTCTTTCTCGTAAGGTTTTCTCGATCAGGGTCTTGAGGAAGTTCATCACTTGCACCGCATACATCAATGCAGTTAATGGGTCGGCCATCTGAGCACAGAAACGAAAGCAAACAAAAACTTAGTTTACACCAATCGACAAATCCATAATAATTTGACCGAAACGAAATGTGAACACCTGAGTCATGTTAGGAGCAAACACCATGGCTATATTTCGAGCGTTCATCTTGTTGAGATGCTCTTCTTGGACGACGTCAGCCATTAGGTTGACGGCCCAATCCAACAGAGCAGATTCAGTCGGGGGCAGAAGCCGGGCCAGCCCATCACAGTCCTCTTCCGACCCGCATTGCATCACCTGCTCGGCAGAAAGGGAATCCAATACCCCTCTCGGGAGTTCTCTAAACCAAGCCTACATAATCGAAATAGCATCGCTCGAATTTTCAAAATCAGTTCAAAATTTTGGGGAAATTTGTAATATTTGAAAAGTTGTGTTGAGTTGTACCTTGATCAGGCCTGCCAAACAGTGCACATCAATGCCTTCGGGTACGACTCCTCGGTTTAATTGGTCCCTAACAAACTCTTCCTGGCTATTTCCTGCGGTTATTCTGAATATCCCTTCAGCCTGCATGAATAAATAATCGTCGTACAATTGAGATTTGAGAATACTACAAACGAAATTATTGAGAATATTTATGTCGATGAATTATGCACCTGGAGGCCGCCTTGGCAGTACAAATGTCTCTGCATAAGTAAAAGGATAGTCGGGATACTATTGCCTCGGATATCGTAAGACAGCTGCATTGATTCTGTCGAAACTCCAAAAACAGTCGCACTGTTCATACAATTCCAAACAGGAAATCTCAGCGAGGGAAGAAAGATTTCTCAATTATATACATACATCAGAAGTTACCAAGGAATACGAAAAATCATTACAGAGACATTCTAACAAACCGAGAAACCGTTTCGTTACAAGTAAAAACTCCTTTTGGATACTTAAACCATGACAATACATAGTTTCGTAACCTTGATAAACACTAGACAAATAAATCGTTTAAAATCGACTTGTTAAGATGAGTTCCCTAAACCAAGATTATGTAGAAGGATGAAAAAAAGGTAATGAGGGCGACAGATGATCAAATACGGAACCATTTTTGTCAGCAAAGAACTGCACACCAAGAATGAATAAAATCATTCCCGTAATATTTATTCACTCGAAGGTATTAAAAATGAAATCCATAGAAATATTTTATTCTCAAAATGGAAGGCAAGATAATTATGGCATTACTTAATTGTAGTTAGTAAGCACATTAGTTACAACTTTCCATGGAAGGAACAGAAACACAGTGAAGAGTACTATCCTTACTAAATTTTTTAAGTCTAACCAGACAGAAAGTTGCAATAAAATCTTAGCAAAAACCAACTTTTGCTAGGATCAGCAACTCTTCCAAAGTGAAATGGACAAACTACTTTTTCGAAAAAGGACAAATGAAAGGTAGATTCGGAAAGCATATTCAAACCATTTATACTTCGAGAGCATATTCCAAAGCACAAAAATCCAAAAACATTTTATCTCAAGCCAGTGTTTTGTAATAACAGTTTGATGAAAAGCCTCACTAGATTGATTTAAGAAAAAAGCATGGCAATAAATGGAAGAAAATCAGGAATTTCCGTATCAAAATGAAATATTCTAGATAAAAAAAATTCTTACATTCATTCCTAACTTTTGGTGAGTGATTGGGTCGGACTTTTTCCATTGAATCTAAGCTAAATTTCAGTTTCTAGAACAGCTACACATAGTTCTAGAATCCAATAGATGAAAAGTTCAGTGATTGATCTAAATATCTAATCCAGATGAAGTCGCATTTATTGAGCTGCCTTGCGATGAATTCCCAATAATAAAAATGAAACTACGGATCCAATGAAAGCTATTAAGAAACCCAGAATCCAAGAAACGAGTTAACCAAAATAATCCGAAAAAGGGCAATCCAAAATTCCCCTTTTTCACCAATTTTTTCGGAGCACAAGTCCAAATGCACTGCCGCTCGATCCTTATGGTGTGAAATAAGAATAGCTACATAATGCAGAAGCAGCTTCCAAACAAAAACATCCCAACAAATCAAAGGTTTAACTTTCAAGAACTAAACATCAAAGGGAAACACACAAAACAGATAATAAGGATTCCAATGCAAAAACAAGACAAATCGTCACCGATTATCGTAAAGACCTCAAAGAACAAAAATCGAGAGATGGAAACGAGATAAAATATACCTAGCACTAGGTGCCCTCCTCAGAACCTCAGGCTCAAACTCAACAGGCAACCCCAAGAACCCATCGAACCGATCAAACGTGACATGATTAACGTGCTGCACATCCGTAGGCCAACCAATCTCCATCCCCCCACCGCCGCCGCCGCCGCCTTCGGGCCCCTGCGGGGGCCCACCGGGAAAGCTGTTCCTATCCGTTTTGCAAGACAACCAAAACCCCTTTCTGAACAGAGTCACCAAGAGAGCTAACAGAGAAAGCTGATCCCTCCTGTCGCTGTCCCTTTTCTCCCTCACGCTATTTTCTCTTCCTCTTCCTCCTTCCGAATCGCCCCCGAAAGACTGAGACCGGTTGAAGAAGGCGGCTTTGTGGGTGGGGGTAGATATTGAGGTGGACGAGGACGAAGAAGGTGAGTGGAGCACCTCTGTCATTGGTTTCACACACGAGGGTTTGAAAAAATCAACGCCAGATGGGGATCTTTTTTTACCTTATTATAATTCAAGATAAACAACTGGGGTTCTCCGGATTAAAGAAGAAAAGAAAAATTAATGGTTTTTTTCCTATTTTCAATTGAAGAATATGGCGAGCAAGATCGAGAAGACGTGGGAATCATGAAGTGAGTCGTTTTATTTTATTCCAGATTTGCTTTTTTTTTTTTCATTTTCCCGCAGATTGTTTGTTGGTGGAAGTGAGAAAATGGAAAGAGGGGAAAGTGTGTGGGGGTGATGGGTTGTATCTATACTGTATCTACATGTGTGTGCAGATGTAGTTAGATACAGTGTTGGAGTAAAAGGTGTGGGGAAATGCTATTGGTCTCGGTGGTGATGACGACGATGATACGGAGAAATAAAGGGTGGGGGTTAATTAGTAATTACACTTCGTAATAGTTTATTAAATGATTGATTTTACACTTTCAATAGTATTTTTTTCAAAGATTTACAAAATTCAACATAATTTTCAAAGGTGACAGAATGATATCACAATTGTCTTCGAAATTGCAAACATGTGACATGATTTTTCAATATTTGTCAAATTCGACCTTTTTCAAGTAACACTGTGTTTTCTAATTTTTCATATCAAAAATTTCAACCACAATTTTTTGAAAAAAATTACATTTTGTTATTGTGTCCTGAGACGTCTTAATAATTGAAATTTGAAAAGACAATATAATTTTAGGATTTTGTCTCACAATTATTGATCAGTTTTCTTTGTAAATTATTTTAAAAATAAAATTGACAAACAATTGCTGAACAAATAAAGTAATTATTTACAAATGTTTTGCTTAAATTGTTTTGTCATCTTATATTCTTATTTTGTTATTTAATAATTACTCCATTATTTTTGTAAATTTAAAAATAAAAATTAAATTATTTATTTCTTTATAATTTTATCTCTATGTTTGTTTGTTTTCTCAACAAAGGCTTTCAGTTTGGCCCAACAGAACCTGGCCGAATTGGCCCATTGGTACGCTTTGCTTATGCCCAACTTTTCTCCTAAATACTAGTGGGCCTTCCAACATGTTGAAAATCGGCATATTGATTTTGGCACGGCTATTTAGGTCCATATAATAACTTTCACTTTCATTGTTACTTGCACTTTGTTTTTTGTTTTTTTTCTGTTTTTATATTATTGTTTTAATAAATCATTTTTCTCTAAGTTGATCATTGTATCATCAAATTAATAAGTGTGTTCGATGCCAATGAATTTTTTTGCAGACAAAATTCACAACATTTCAATTAAAATTGGAGTAACAAAATTCAAATGCAACTATTATATAAGGTAGCTCGAGTTGGTGAAGTATAAAAACATGAAAACGAGAGGTCACGACTCGAGTTCAAACTCTCTGCTAACACTGACTCGGTTTAACCCTAATGGGCCGGCTCAGTTATCAATGACTACTGTCGGGAGTGATATTCTGGTCCCACTGTAACAACACTCACTACTAAAAAAAAGGCTTTTTGCGACCACGCTTTTTGCGACAACGGATAGTGGTCGCTAATAACTGGTTTTTGCGACCACGCGCAGTCGCAAAAACATGTGATCGCTATTTGTTCAGATAATAATTCCGCCAAATTCTCGCGTGCATATTCGCGACCACAAGTGTGGTCGCTATTAATTCCATGGTCGCGAAAAAGTAGTAACACTATTTGCGACCACATGTGTGGTCGCTAAAAACTAGTTTTCCAATATCCTATTTTCCACGTTGGAAAATCGATAATAAAACTTGACACGTTGAAAGTCTGTTGCGACCACCCGTGGTCGCAAAAGGCGTGGTCGCTAAAGCCTTTACAGATATCAGCGCGCAGAAGGGTTTTCTTTTCTCACTTTCACCTCCTCACTCCTTCACTCGAGCAAGAGGCGATTTCGGGCGAATCACAGACCCACTCCTTCTCTTCACTCCGGCGAGGCGACGAGGCGGCGACCCAGACGAGGCGGGTGAGTCTTCTCTTCACTTGGAGCGTGGTTCAATTTCTCAATTTTGATTTTGGTGTTTTCCTTGGTGAAACAAATACTTGAGGCTCTACAGTAATTTTTGTGAAGATGACTTATTGTTGCTTTGATTTCTCTATCAAAATTGATTTTGATTTTGAATTAAAAATTTAGGGTTTTATTTTGGGGATTTTTATTTTGGGGATTTAGGGTGTGTACGATTGGGAGTTCACTTGTCACTTTTCACCTCAAAATGTTCATAAATAAACATGGAGAAATTTTCAAGTGCATATGCACAGTGTGTTAGTCCCCAAAAAGCTGGGGGGCAGCTGCACCGTTGACGATCGGTATAGCCAAGGCCATCCCTCCCGAACCCGACTTGATTAGTAGAGCCAAACAAGTTTATTTATAAAAACAAGTTTATTTATAATCTTGTAGTGGAATTGTAAATTTTGTTATGTATCCATCATGGCCTTAGTATTTATTTTGGGCAGCTTGTTTATGTTGCAAGCGTGACATCAAGTGATGATGCACACCGTATGCCTTGAATTTGTAAATTTATAGTACAAATAAATATCGAATGGAATATTATACATGTTTCTTTGTAATCAGATGGTTCTTTGCAATTTGTTCATGTATCACATGTGCTTAAATGAGTGGGCTCCTATTCTTGGCTGATATCTTTTGCTTTTTAGATTGTTAATGAAATTGAGTTTTTATTATTTGAACTATTCAACCACTTTTGGTTTTCTGATGGCATTTCATTTTAACAGTTTGATAATTTATCACTGAGTTTAACCGTCCTCTTTGAAATCAAATGATAATTCTTGTGTTTTCTAAAATATAATTGGGATTATGTATTTCATAAGCCTAGGCTTTGTTTGATAATACATTTTCCTTCAAACTTTTTAATGGAGACTAATTTGCTTTGAAAACTTCTTAACCATCAATGAGCCAAGTTTTGACGATATTTCTAATCGTATAACTTTTGTTCAGCTAGTTATGACTCTCTCTACGATGCTACATCACCTTTTGACTCTGGTATTTTTCCTAAAAACCTTACTTTAATGTTTTTCTCGTTTCTCGTTTCTATGTTTCTCGTTATTATATTGTGATAAATTTTCAGGCTGTGATGATGCTAGCGGGCTCATCTGGTGGAGGCGAGCCACCACACGGGCATCCACATTCGTTCGGTGCTCCTTGCCAGACAGGTAACATTTTACTTTTAGTTTTTATCCACATGTAGCATTATATATAATACTTTCTTTTTTTACGAGTTGATTAATGTTCGATCGTGTAGGTGGAAACCCCGATGAGGCGACACCTCCAGCACGTAGGAAAAAGTCTGGGCGAGGGATAGCAAAAGGCGCTCGGACATTGCTGAGGGTGGCGGAGCAAGGTCGTCCTGTCCCATTAGCTTGGGAAGACCAGAATGGGAAGATGAAAGCGGTTGGAGAGAATGGTGCTTCATATTATTCCGCTGTCGGGATACAGGTAAGCTAACTACATGTTGTGATTATAAATAAACATTTAATGTTAAAAGATCATTCAAGTTTTGTATGTAACAGGTGAGACACTACTGCGATCCTTGCCATACGAATTAGTCTTCCGTACCAGCGGAGCAGCGAAATGCTGTTATTTTGCACCTACAGGTAATTTATGATTTTGATTATTGTAGTTAATTAACTCATTATGATTCTGTAACACGATTGAATATTTTGTAAGATTTGTTTGAAATCGACATGAACGACCCTACGATTTCAGCTGTTGTAAATCGAGATTGTAGGGAGCGTTACACAGATTGGAAGCACAAGCTTCATAAGCATTTCAAAAAAAATGGTGGAGCAGATGACCTAGTGTTAGCTAGGAAAACTAAGCCTGACTCTATCCGTTCAGATCAGTTGTGGAATCAGTGCGTGGATAGGTTTATCGATCCAGCATTTCAGGTAACCATGTATTTATATATATAATATTTTGGGTCAAATTAATGAATATACGTGTTTTAATATTTTGAATGTTTGAAACAGACCCGTTCGCAGAAGTCCAGTCAGAACCGGTCGAAGAATACTATGCGTAGTCTTCATGGTCGATTGTCTTATGCTGGACATATGGATAAATCGGTAATAAATCATTTTATTCATTGTTATGTATGTTAAATGTATTGAACATTACATAACGTTTGTTTTCTTTTAAATATATAGGTTGATCCGCAAACCCAACAAGGAGTTACTCCGGTTGAGAACTGGATCAAGTTTCATGTTGGGCCAGATGGTCAACCTTTAGATGCCGATTCTGCAGCTAAAATTGTAAGTAATAATTGATTTTTTTGATATAAAAACTCCTATTGTTTAAGAACTAGCTAATCGTGAATTTGAATATTGTAGGCTGAACTAAACGATAGGTCGACACAAGCATTTGCCAGCGGTACACCTGTGGATGATGTTGCCATATTGGAGGAGGTTTTAGGGACTACTCGTGGATACCGTAAGGGCCTTGGTCCTTCAATTCCAGGTTAATTTTAATATATATACAACCTTTAACTATTTGAATTTAAATCAAATCAACAACTACTAAGATCACTTTTATATTGTGTGTTATAGGTTCTTCTCCATCGGTATCGTCTCGTTCCTCGTTTTCAGGTCAATCTTCTGCTGCTGCATTATCCCAGGCTGAGTACGACAAGCGAATGGCTGACATGCTCTTCTGGAACGAGCACATGGCTAGGATGTTTCCTGATATGCGACCTCCTTCCATGTCAGGTGCAGGTGGTTCGACTACTCCTCCTGGTTCTCCAGCTCGTGATTTGACCCGTGACTCACCGTAGCTTATGTTTAGTTTGATTACGAATTGTACTATTTGTCTACTCTATTAGGATTGTGTTGATGAACTTGAATAAATATTTTGATGATTTTGGATTGTATTTGTATTTAAACTGTATTTTGGATTCGGTTTGTATTGCGATTGGAATTGATTTGCAGGTCGGAAATTGCAATTTTAAAATATTTTTTTTTCAGAAAAATAGGTATTTGCGACCACGCGTGGTCGCTAATACTAAGGAGCTGTTTTTCGAAACATGAGTATTTGCGACCACGCGTGGTCGCAAATGCTTTCAGACCGAAAGTTGACCATACGTATTTGCGACCACGCGCGTGGTCGCAAATAATCTGCCACGTCACCGCTCAGTGCCACATCAGCGTGGAGCATTAGCGACCACATATGTGGTCGCTAATAACAGGCGTGGTCGCAAATGTATTCGCGACCGCGCTGTTGTCGCCAAAAAAACATTTGAGACCAAGTATTTGCGACCACACGTTTGCGACCACGAGTTGTCGCAAATACTACTATTTGCGACCACACCCCGTTTTTTGCGACCACATTGCGTGGTTGCAAAAACCTCTTTTTTTTGTAGTGACTTGTTTTTTTCAACGCACTTTATCCTGCGCACTCGGGACACTTCTCAGGGGATCACTTATCATATAATTATTTCAGAGCAACATGCTTAACTTTGAAGTTCTTATAAGATCAGGATGCCAAAAAAAAAAGATGCATCTGTTGGTATGAGTAGCATATTCAATCTTTTAAGCATTTTGAATTTTCTAAAGCATTACAATCACCCCTTTTCAGATATTAATGAAAACGTCGAGCGAGAAGAATGACGATGGGATGATATTACTAAGTTATTTCCAATTTTTCTTAAGCATGTTCCAACTTTGTATTTGTAAGTAACCTGTTTTTCAAAGTAAATTTCGTAGTGCCGGTTTTTGAAATGAAAATATTTTATTCCGCTACTACTAATAACTAATAAAGTACTCGATTCATTTTTTTTTTAACTTTTTTTTTTGGTTGCGATGAAAATTACGAGTCAGTAGTCACTGGTGGTGCCAAATGGCAAGAAGACGAAAACGACACGTACTAATTAACTAGCCTTACGTGTCCCCATCGTGTTACTACCCTTATCCTCTTTCCTCTATACGTCTTTTCCCCTCTTTCTCCAAGATAACATACGACAACCAAAGAAAAAAGAATGGCAACAAGCACTGAAGAAAAAGTCGGAGGTGACGACGGCTACGCTTACGTGGAAAGCGATTTGGGTGCTGAAGAAAAGCCCAACCCGAGTAACGTTGATGACGAAAAGCCCGACCCGGAAACCTCGCCGTCCGACCCGAAGCACGAGGTATGTATCATGCAAATTTTGCTAATTAATTGATTAATTAATTGTTTTGTGTTAATTAATTTCATGTGTTGCGTTGAAGGGTGCGCATAGCGATATCAAATCGACGATCCTGATTTCGGGAGTGGCGGTAGCGATTATCGGGGCTGTTTTTGCTATCGCCAAGAAGATCAAGGAGGGTTGACTTCTCACTTGAGATCGAGTTGAGATTGTTTTTTTCTTGTGATGGCCGTCTTCAATAATAAATCATGTTTGCCTCTTTCGTTTCTGTGTCCTAATAATGTTCGATGAAATTTTAGTTATGCATTGTGAGTTTACGACCGGATTGATTCGTCGAAAATGTATTACGTTGTCATTTCGAGTCATGTCTTATGAATGGTTTGGGGGGAAATATCATATATAGTCCTGCTTGAAATTGAAAGTAGTAGTGTTTTTTATCTTTAAAATTTATCACATTCCTTTGATTTGCTACTACAGGTTAAAACATGAGATGGCAATAGGTAGACTTATTAAACCGGTCAAATAATTCAGTTAAATAAAAAAATGAATAAGGAATCGAACTTTTGATCAATAAAAAATCAATTCAAGACAAATCTAGTGCAACAGGACCACAAAATTAATAATTAAGAAACATTATTTTATTTGTACTATTCAATAATGATACTAATATTAAATAAATAAATAATAAAAGATAAAAAGTAATAATTAAATAAATAAATAGTACAATATAAAATAAAATAAAATAAATTTCAAATTAAATATAGAAATAAAAAAAAATTATAAATAAAATAAATAAATCATTTTATAAAAAAATAAATTAAATAAAATTACAAATTATTTTAATATTATATTAAAAATAAAAAATAATTACAAAAAAAAATATTCAATTTTCATGTCTTTTTTAATATTTTAATTTTAATTATTAAATTTAAATAATTAATGATCAATAATTAATTAATTAATTAATTTAAAATACTGAATTATTAAATTTGAATTATTTTATATTTAATTAATTATTAATGTTTTAATTGATATTATTAGGTTTTTTGATTAATAATTTTTTACGATTAATTATTTAATAAATGTAATATAATAGATTATTAAATTTAAATTTACTAAATAATTTATTAATTTTTTATTATATTTTTTTATAAAATTAATAATTAAATTTAAATTAATTAATATTTACTTAATTTTAAATTTATAATTATAAATAAATAAATTATTTTTTTTAAAATATTTTTATTAATGAATTATTATTGTGATTATATAATAAATTAATTTATTTTATTTATATATTAAAAATATTTATATTATATAGTATTAATTGAATTAACATTCTACATTTTATAATTTAATTGTTGATCCGAGTTCAAACCCTAACAAGGACTACTTATAGAATTTGACTTCTAGACAGGACTAAATGTGATATTTTTCCATGGTTTGATCATGAATTACGTGGCAATTAACCTCACTTAACAAAAAATCTTATTGTTGGGTTGATTTTTGGAGTTGAGATTTGATGAAATTTTTTGTTAAACAAATTCAAATATTTAGAATTAATTAATTTAAAATATTTTTAAAATATTTTAAAATAACTTTTAATAATTGGTTTGAATTTTTAAATAATTTAATTTTTTTAATCATTTCACATTGTTTTAATATAAATTTGAAGTTATATAAAATACATATTAAACATTTTAAATTACTTAAAATATAATTTGAATGAAATTATTTTTAAATAAATGTATTTTAAAATAATTCTAAATAATTTAAAAATACTTTAAGTATTTCAAAGTTTTTTAAAATAATTTCATATCATTAAATTTTTTTTAGATTTAAAAAAACATGTTAAATAATTTTAAAAATTAGTTCAATACAATATAAAATAATAGGGAGTATTAAATTAATTAAATACTAATTGAGAAATATGATAATATTAAATTAAGCAAATTGAAATTGAATTGAGTAATAATATATGGTTTGTTACTATTCTCATTGTATAAATTATTTAATTTTAGTTAATAAAAAAGGTTAGTACTAGATTTATTCATCAGACACATCTGTTTACAAAAATATTATTTTTTAATTAAAAGTAATAAATAAAAATATACTCAAATTTTAAATTAAAAAAATAATTAGTAGTGAAGTTAATAAAAAAAAAATTACATAATTTTACGATATAAATGTAATATTAATTGTTAGTAACGGGATGCCCTCGCTAGTAAAGAAGATTATACGGAGTACACAACAAGCGAAGACCTACAAAAAACCCATTCTCTCCCACACTGTGCAGCTGCGGCGGCGGCGAGACGACGAATTTTGCTGAGATAAAAAGCTTCTTCTCGACTGGTACGTGATTCTGTAATTCGTTAAGAAGCATTTTTCGCGTTTTTTTTCTTCTTCTGGATTTTTGTTGGTTTAACTATTGCTTAGAGCGTAATGTAAAATCTGTATCGAAGTATATAGCTCTGCGACGATACGAAGGTTTTCGATACGAAATTGTATGTCTATGTTTATCGTCGGTGGTCTCCGATCTGTTGTTTCCCCCTAAATTAACTGGTCAACATCACTGTGAAACCATTGTATTTCCATGCCTTTAAGACGGTGAAGCTCGTGGGGGGTTTTTGTTGATTTTTTTCCATATAGTTTCTGGAAAATGGATTTTAGTTTTGATGGTTTGTTTTTTGTAGAAATGGAGTTCGTTGTTATATTTTGCTAGTGCCTAAATTCTCTTCTGATTTTCACATTTCTGTTAAGAATTATTGTTAAACCCAGGACTTTTCATCAGTCTTGACTCGTTAAATTTACTGCTATCCTATGTTTAGGTCTTGTTTTCTAAGTTTGCCATATTAGTCGCCATGGCCGGTATAGATGCCAAGATCTCTGTCGAGATTACTGATGGTAAAGATGCCAACATCTCTGCCGAGGGTTCTAATGGTAAAGATACTAAGAGCTCTGCGGAGGGCACTCGTGGTAAAGATGCCAAGGGCACTCGTGGTAAAGATGCCAAGGGCACTCATGGTAAAGAAGGCAAGGCTACTCATGGTAAAGATGGCAAGGCTACTCATGCTAAAGATGCCAAGAGCAGTGCTGCTGGAAGTGAGTTTTGTGACCCTCTATACCTTCAATGTTAGCTTCTTTATTAATACTCTTAACCCTCATTACTTGCACTTTTCTGTTATGCAGAGGGAAAGAAGGAAGTAAAGAAAGAGACCGGTCTAGGTCTTTCGTATAAGAAAGATGAAAACTTTGGAGAATGGTACTCTGAGGTATGCTTATAACCGGACTGAATTTTAGTTGTTTTGTAATCCATTCCTTCGTCTTCCAGTTATTTAGTGGAGAATGAAACATTTTATTTTCCATGTGAGAAAGAGAAAGGATATGATATAGTCAAATCCTCTTACATGCTATATTACTGCGTGGACTCAGTGTGGCATTTTTTATTGCTATTTCTGGACCTGCTTCCACATTTTGTATTAACATCATATATTAGAATCAAGGATTATACTATTACTCTAAATGTTCTTCATTGTTGTTGCTTTTCATTATGTTCAGGTTGTTGTTAGCGGGGAAATGATTGAATACTATGACATATCTGGCTGTTACATTCTGCGGCCATGGGCCATGTCAATTTGGGAGGTCATGCAAGTAAGTATTCTTTATTCATTCGTCCAAATCTTGAATGAAACGGAGATTTAATTTGAATGATTTTTAAAATGCATTGATATTATTATTGTTATTTATTAGAAATATGCACTCTTAATTTCTCTCTCAGTAGCCTGTGTTTTTTCATCTATTTAGTTTACTTTTCTTTGTAAAATGTCCTTTTCTAATTTATTTTTCGGCCATAAATTACAGACTTTCTTTGATGCTGAAATCAAGAAAATGAAGATTAAGAACTGTTACTTTCCTCTGTTTGTATCCTCTGGCGTCCTTCAAAAGGAAAAAGATCATATAGAGGGGTTTGCTCCTGAGGTGAGATCACGTCATTCTGGCTCGTCTTTTAAACTTAACTTTGTTCTTGTACCAGTGTATGCTTTATAATATGTTTGAACGCACCCAATAATCTCCATACATGAAAATTTGTTTGATAAATATCTACGGATGGTCCAAAACTAACCTTTTGAGTGTCCGAGCTTGGTGTTTTCAGTTCACATTTTCATTCACAATATGATTTGGGAACTTGGATTTTCTTACCTACACTGTACACTTTTTTTGAAAAGCTTCTATTTTAATTTTCATTTATTCTTTTTAATAAGGTTTATCAGTTATAAATTTTGATGTATTCTTTTTCAGGTTGCATGGGTTACAAAGTCTGGAGAATCTGACCTGGAGATGCCCATTGCTATCCGCCCAACTAGTGAAACCGTCATGTATCCATATTTCTCCAAGTGGATTAGGGGGCACCGTGATTTACCTTTGAGACTCAACCAGTGGTGTAATGTTGTTAGATGGGAATTCAGCAATCCCACTCCATTTATCAGGTGCTTATATAGTGATAGGTTTTATTTCCTGACTGTTCATTTGGTGTGGAGGTTTGGTTTTATCGGTATCTGAAGTTGTATAACTCATTTTAACAGTTGATTTCATATATGATTTCTAGTTCGTTAAGTTTAAAAAAGGAATCTATAAATATAATCTTCTAGGTGCTACGATTTTGTGAAGCAATTTCTGATAGCTCTTATCATGGTGTCCAGAAAGATATGAAATTTCGCCGAAAGCCTTTTCCTTCTATTTGTTGATAGTTTGTGATTTTGCAGGAGTCGTGAGTTTCTTTGGCAGGAAGGACACACTGCTTTTGCAACCAAGGAAGAAGCAGATACTGAGGTACTTCTTGCTAGCTCATGATCATTCGTGAAAGAATGTACTATATATCTTTCATATACAATATATCTATACAATTTGTTTCTTTAATACCTCTTCTTTTATTCCCTCAAACTGAATCCATCTGCGCTCTGTGTATAAATGAATTGTGCTTTATCCAGGTACTTGATGTGTTGGAACTCTACAGACGTATTTATGAAGAATTCTTGGCTGTTCCTGTTATCAAGGGGAAAAAGAGTGAACACGAGAAGTTTGCTGGTGGACTTTATACAACCACTGTGGAGGTTAGAATAAATACTATACAATACTTTTTATGAATAGCGTTTACCGATTGTTTTGTGATTGTAACTTCTTATCATATCACTAAAGTTGTTGGTTTTGCTATGTATCAGGCTTTTGTCCCAAATACCGGACGCGGTGTGCAAGGTGCAACTTCTCACTGTCTCGGTCAAAATTTTGCGAAAATGTTTGAGATTAATTTTGAGAATGAGAAAGGAGAAAAGGCTATGGTCTGGCAGAATTCCTGGGCATATACGACCCGAACGGTAAATGATCTTTTGTAATTTTATGCTAGATTTTTAGGTGTTCTTGCAATATTCTTTTAAACATATCTGATATAGTTTGCACAAGAAATCTGTATGAAATTAATCAGAGACCTGGTAAAAGTATTTTATTAGTACTTGGAACAAACAATAACAATATAGCATCTTAAATCTTGTATTAATAAATTTAGGAGTTGACTTTCCTTTTTGCACTCTGTGATACGGAGTATAATTTTATGTGTACTCTAATTTTTGCCCTACCCACCCATTATTTTTTTTATCACTCCATTTTTCACGTGGCTTTGTTTTATTACAAAGTAGGGTTTCCTTCTTAGACTGCTCGTCTTGACATATGTAATTTTAACGTATTTTTCATTACAGATAGGAGTGATGATAATGGTTCATGGTGATGACAAAGGCTTGGTGCTGCCTCCAAAAGTTGCATCTCTCCAAGTAATTGTAATCCCCGTGCCTTATAAGGATGCCAACACTCAGGGGATCTACGATGCATGTGAAGCCACTGTGAAATCTTTGGAAGAAGCGGGAATTCGTGCGGAGGCTGACTATAGAGATAATTATTCCCCTGGATGGAAGTATTCTCATTGGGAATTGAAAGGTGTTCCTCTTAGGATCGAGATTGGACCCAAAGATCTCGCCAATAAACAGGTATATGCTAATTCCAAATGCTTCTATGTGTGTTCTATTTATGTTGCTTTCTCTTTGCCTGGCCTGTGCTAGTGATCTTTGGAAGTCTAAAACTAAGTCGATGAATTGAAGAAGTATTTACTTAACTAAAATCCCAATATTGATTATTTCTGCCAGCTGCTGTATTCATTTTATTTGTGATTATGTCAGGTACGTGCTGTTCGACGTGACAACTCATCTAAGACTGATATTCCCATGGCTGATTTGGTTGAAAAAGTGAACGAAACGCTTAACAATATCCATCAAAGTCTGTTTGATGCCGCCAAGCAAAAAAGAGACGCATGCATCCAAATAGCACATACCTGGGAAGAATTTGCAGAAGCACTTGGACAAAAGAAGATGATTCTAGCTCCATGGTGTGACGAGGAAGTATGGGCATCCTTTTCTTACATGATCAATTTCTTGTCGACCAAATAAGACCTCATATTTGCAAAATTATATCTTGTTAAAATGTGTTGTCTTCATCGCAGGAGGTGGAGAAAGACGTGAAGGCCCGCACGAAGGGAGACATGGGTGCAGCCAAGTCACTTTGCTCTCCATTTGATCAGCCTGTCCTCCCAGAAGGTACGTAAACGTTCATATGTTCTTTTTAATATATAATAAATCGTGACAAGAATTATATTTTTCTAATTTTGCTCGTTCGTTTGCAGGAACGTTGTGCTTTGCATCCGGAAAGCCTGCCAAAAAGTGGACCTACTGGGGAAGGAGTTACTGATCTATCATCACTTGTTATGAGATTGATTATACTTCACATTCACTACTGTTTTGCTTTTCTTCAATGGTGGTATTTAGATTATTATTCGTCGTTTTTTCCTTGCATCAACGACACATGAAGAGTTTGTTCGATGATGAGATTTTGATTATTGCAACAAATATTGCTCGAGCTTCATGTATTCCCATCAAAAACTCTTTACTTGTTTGATATATTAAAACGTGAAATGCTTTTGATTTTATTCGTGACGTATGATTCGATGCGAACGAGCATTTGAACTGAATCGGGAGAGAAACGTTCATAACTGATGTTCGATCTAAACGACGTACGTTTGATATAAATACTCGAAGTATACGATCACAAAATATCGGATAAACATTTGCCTTATTTAATCGCCCTACATATACATTGCGGAGGATGGCGGGAAAGTAAAAAGTCCGAGACTAATTGCACCATCGCGCGCCGCCACGTGAAAACACAAGCACCGTCGTCGTCCTCGTTCGGAGAAGGAAGAGATGGCGGAACAGATGGCGGAGAAAGGTAAAGAGAAAGAGGTGACGGAGAAGGTGATTTCGGAAGCGGAGGAGCTGCCGAAGACTATCGTGCGCCGGTTGGTGAAGGAGAAGCTTTCGCAGCTCTCCACCGATTCCGATATCTCCATCCTGCGCGACTCGCTGCAAGCCTTCTCCGAAAGCGGACGCATCTTCATACACTACCTTTCCGCCACGTGAGCCCCCTCGAACTCGAGAACACAATTCGATTTTAAATTTGATTTTTTTAGGTTTTAATTTTCTTCAATTATTTGGGGATCTTATTCACTGAATTTTGTGGATTTCTGCTCATTAGGGGTTTCCTTTGTTGTGATTAGTTTTGATTACTAATTGTCAGATTATTAGGAACTTTCGACAAGTTTTTCGTTTGTGAAGCATAATTGTTTTTGAGATTTGGAGTGACACTGATCTATGGATTTACATCTACTTGATTTCTCACAGTGCCAACGACACCTGTAAGGATTCGAACCGACAAATCATCAACGCAGAAGACGTGTTCAAGGCCTTGGAGGAAATAGAGTTTCCAGAGTTCATCGAACCTCTCAGAGCCTCCCTTGAAGGTCAGCATAAGTACTATATTTACTGTTCATCAGGATTTGAAGGATGAAAAACCCGAAAAAGTAGTTGAGAACCAGCTAGGAATTGAGTGTAACAAGCTATAGTGTTTGGTGGAGAAGTCGAAGAATGCTTTGCTTGTTCTTAATATCTAAAGCCAAAAGCAAAATTAGAATATATAACCACTTTGTTCTTAGTGATTTTAAACACTTCCATTTTGAATGTAATGTGTACTCTAGAGCTACCCAAGTAATTGCGTTCTAATCACTGAATGTAATGGGATGTAAAATTTACATTCAGTGATTTCAACAAATATCTAATATTCATGATGGGTTGAATATTTCCAAAAGCTTGAACTCTACGCAGTCTTCGTTAGGAGATAGAGTGACATATATCTCCCCAAGCGGAAACTTAAAAAAGGCTTAGGAGGGGAGTGGGGTTACATTTGTAGTTTCCCCTTCTTTTTTCTGAAAAATGGTAAATCCTCATTTGTCATTTTCTCTCTAATACTCATGTTAGCTACCACAGTCAAATAGAGACTTATGTTTCCAGGGGATGAGTCTAAGATGGGAATTGGGATGGAGAATAAGGGGCCTTCTGGGGCGAGATTTAAGTATCAATGTGGTTATTATTATTAAACCAATCAGCTTGGATTTTTATGAATTCCACTTCCGCACATTTTCTGTGTTTCATGTCTTGGGTTTGATGTTGTAATTTTTTTTTTCTCCAAAGTGTCTAACGTGGTTCATTGAGGAGCAACTAATTATTCTTTTCTTTGTAAAAGAGCACATTCAGAGTAGTGTTAACGTATTATTGTATACATGACATTTTAAAATGTCTTTTCAGATGCTGCTTCTGTAAAATTCTTGCAATGGGTTTATAATTTATTTTAATTGTCGATAATGGACCGATTTGTTTTTGATGTGCACGCACGTGTATCTACTTCTAACAGACCCTATGCAATATGCATAGTTGTGTACTTTTAGATTAACGTGAACTTTGCTCTGAATGGATTTGATCATGAAAGAAATCTCACTATCTAACAATTCCTCACTGCTTGTGTTGCAAAAACGGCTCACGCTGAACAGTATCTTTCTCACCTCACATTACGTTTTTAGTTTCTACTTATTTCCTACTCATCATCTTTTACCTTTGGGGAATCCATAATGTGACAGAGTTCAGACAAAGGAACGCTGAGAAGAAGTCTGCGTCGTCCAAGGCAAAAGACACACCAAACAGTAAAGCCAAGAGGAAAGAGTCACCTGCAAAAAGTGGTGCTCGGAAAAAACCACGAGGTGGAGTTGAGGATAGTAATGCAGATTAAGCCACAATTTCGAAAGAGGAAGCTTATAGTTTCTTCTCTATTTTACAAAACAGTGTCACTCTTTGAGGAATTAATACTGTGTTATATCATGATATAACTTAGCTTTGTGTGTCCGTGTAATTTGGCACATGTTTTAGTTAGTCATGTTTTTTTAGATAACTGCAGAAAACTATTCTTAGAAAATATAAAAAATATATATATTAGATTGTCCAAAATACATTACAAACTTGCAAGTTGCAACAAATTAAATTTGAAAATTTGCTAAAGTATTAAATTAATAATTTATTACATTACCTATTCCAACATATTTTTAATTTAATTTATTTTTTTACTAATTTAATCTAAAAAAATAGTAAAGTTAATTTATTACATCAACTACGAACATATTTTTGATTTAATTTAATCTTTTAGTAATGTAATAAAAAATAGTAATTACTTAATTTTTAGTATGTTATATTCTATTGATTTAATTTAATCTTTTAGTAATGTAATAAAAAATAGTAATTACTTAATTTTTAGTATGTTATACTCCCTCCGTCCCATAATTGTTTGCCAACCTGGTCAACCGTTCTCTTGTTTGACGTCGATTACTTATGATAAAAAATATATAAAAATTATAAAAAAAATACTAAAATAAAATTTATAATATGAATTTTATTTTTGTATTTTTTTATATTTTTTATATATTTTTTATCATAAGTAATCGACGGTCAAACAAGACAACGGTTGACCAGGTTGGCAAACAATTATGGGACGGAGGGAGTATTCTAGTTATCTTTGAAACAAAATAATTTTCATATTAATTTGATGGAATATACTAAAATAATTTATATAATATAACCCTACAATAATATTAATAAAAATACAAATTAAGTTTCTATTTGTAACGCCCCGTCCCGTTGAGGGGTCGAAGCCCGACCCTAATGGGTCGGCTCTGGCTTAACTTTGGAGTTCTTATAGGAAGATGCCCAGAAAAGAAGATGCATCTGAGTAGCATATTTAATTTCTTTAAATCATCAATTGGTATGAGTAACATATTTAATTTCTTTAAGCCTTTGAATTTTCTGGAGCGTTACAATCTAACTGTTATTAAAAAAAATAATTCTAAAATAATATTAATAAAAAAATCAAATTATATATCTAATTTTAAACATTATAAATGATAGAACAGTAACATTATAAATTATAAACGAAATATTTTTTAAACTACAACCAACTCACCCAAGATAATTTTGGAAAGCTCACCCAAATCCAAATTTTTTTCGGATTAAATGTCTCACTTTTAATTTATATTTTAATAAATAATACTATATACATATATATATTTTAATTTATAATTTTAAATTTAAAACTTATATTTTATACTTATATTAATAATATTTAAAATTGTATATTTATAATTTTTTTAATTCAAATAAAATATTTGTTTATATTTAAAAAATATTTTGTTTATTAAAAAAATAGGTTCGAAAATGCTCGAAAACCCTGCTTGAGTCACGAGCTCGGTCTCAAGCCGGGCCTTTGACTCCAAAAAGGCACGACTTGATTCGCACTTCGAGAACGAATTTTGGATCGTGCTTTGAAAAAATTGAACTCGGCCCGACTCGTGCCCACCCTACTTCCGATACGCTGTCGTAAAATTATAAAAATCACACTTTGAAAAGCTGATCAAGTGTTGGATCCCATATAAATTAGGGGGATTTCTATATCGGGGCACTTCTAAGTGTTTAATTATAAATAATACCTATTGTTTTGCCTAATTATAAAATAAGACTGCGTTCCTATTTTACCCTTTTAATCTAACAAATTATATACTACATAAAAAAATAAAAATAAAACTCTAATACAAAATCTAAATTATATTTTATTAATTAAACTTAATTGTCACTATTTTTTAGCACAATCCACATTTTTTTACGAAAAATGTTTCCTCCCCACTCATAACCTAAATAATAACTTGCGTGGTTCAGAATAAATCTCATAAAAAAATCGTCAATTTTTTTTTATTAAAAACGATAATTGTTTTTCATGTGAAATCACAATAAATCTCTAGAATTCATTATAAGAATTCACCCATCAAGATCACCAATAAAATTTATAAGATTTCAAACACTAATATTTTTTTTCAATTTGAAAATTTGGGTATGAACTTTGTTTTGATTTTTGGATTTCTTTTTTTGCAGTTGTATTTTGTACATAATTCAAAATCCAACAAAAAGTTTGATTAACTAATATAGTTATACTGTGGTTCCACTCAACTATTATAGATATACACAAGTTCGGTTCGACTCAACTATTATAGATATACACCAGTTCGGTTCAACTATCTATTATAGTTATATAATAGTTCGGTTCAATCTAATTTTTTTGCCGAGTTTCTTTTGTTTGAAAATATAGATTAACTAATATAGTTATACAGTAGTTCTCTGCTCAACTATTATAGTTATTGCTCAACTATTATAGTTATACGTTAGTTTGATTGAACTATCTATTATAGGTACCCGTTCGTTCAGCTCAGTCCTCGGGCCCACATCTCCAGAAACAGCTCGCAAGCACGCACGTGCTTCCCGACTCTCACGTGCCCGGAAATCATGTTGTTCAAAGACGCCGCGTTCCTCTCTGTCATTTCATCGAACACCTACTGGGCGTACGCGGTGTTCCCGAACCTCGAGTACAGATTGATCAGCGTGTTCGTGTGGAAGATGCTCAGGTGGGTGCACTCTCTGATGCTTGTAAACTTGTAGTTACTTACTTTGCACTCTCTGATATTCTTTAATTACTGCAAGCTTGCGAATTCTTCTTGAAGAGCTCAAGTAAGTGCGGTGGTGATTTGCCAATTTTTACAGTAAGGTGTTTGGAGAATTGGGATAGTACACGGTGTTTGGAGAATTGAAGTGTTTACAATTATTGTACATATTTTTTAATGTAGTTTTTTTTTATTTGGGTAATTATAGGTACTCTTTTTTTTGCGCAATAATTTTTGTTTTAATATATATAGGTACTTTTTTTTTTATTTGGGGTAGATATAGAATTTTTTTTTGCGCAATAATTTTTGTTGTAATATATATAGGTAATTTTTTTTGCAATAAAATTTTATTTATTATATAATTATTTTTTTTGCGCAATAATTTTTTTATTAAATATATATAGGTACTTTTTTTTCTGCCACGTTTTTCCTCTACCAGCTCCGCCACTGGGTCCCGACCTTCAAGCAAGTGGCGTGGAGCGCTTCTCCGACTACTTCTACGGTGATCCGCGAGAAGTTCGTCTGAGAAAACCCGTGAATTTCTGGGCATTGCGATGTGGAAAATCTTTGGGTCTTCTTCTTCCCGTTGGAATTTTGAGAATCTCAATGCGGTTGAGAATTTGAGTGATGAAAAGTCTAACTTGAAAGCGGAGAGCTTGTTCCTGCTGTACTTTAGCCAGCATAAATTCTAATGGAAAAAATTGGTACTGTAATTTTTGATTAATTAAAAAATAAAACACGAAGTACATTATAACACTTTATTATGTTTTAAAATTGTTTTAGTCTAAAAGGGTATTATGGACTTTATATATTATAAAGAATGTCCTTAATAATAATAAAAAACAAGTCAATCTCCTAATATCTAAAAAATTGTAAAATATAAAACATTTTTTATTATATTCAAAATCATATGGTGTTTTTTATAATTAATAAATTTAAAGAGCCTTATATCCTAAATATACCTATAAATTAAGACAAGATTAAAATGTTTTTCAATTTATGTAAAAAAAATACATATTTCCTATATATTTTTTAAAATCTTATTTTTTTCATACTGTATAATTTTTCAAACATTATATTTATACGGAGTACTATTAAAAAAACACTTGTATATAATGGGATACGGGATCAAACATTTATTTATCTAATCTCATTTCTGTTATTTTAAAATGACTAAATGAGTTCGTAATTGAACAGAATCGACATTTTACAAATTTCAATCATGTCTGTCCCGTCACGTGTCATTCCATTACATTTAAAGACGGACTCGGAATTACGATACCAAAGAGTTCACGAGTAAATGGGCTTAGGAGAAAAGTACAGAATCTGGGCCTTACGACATAATATGGGCCTCTCTAGAATCCGCTTTGTTTCTATTCTTTCCAGTCTTCCACCATTAATTTTCGTAGAGCAGGTGAAGATTCATTTTTCATCGTCAAGCTAAAAATCACCACTACTGAAGTTGAACCACTTATATTTCTGGTATTTATTTTTTAATTTTCTTTCTTTCTGAATCTGTTAGACCGTAATTGTATTTTTCTTTCGTTCTGTAATAATTGGTAGGAAATTGTATAAAGACTTTATTTTTATTTTTTATATTTAGTTTTTTTTAAATGGATGCGTCGTTCGCTCAGATTGTTACAAAAAATGGTTTTATTTTTTTTGAAGATTTAGCCCAATTGAATTTAGAAAAGAAAACAGGGATTTCAAAATTTAGGGGTTTTTGTTCTTGAAACCCTAACTGGGAAATGGAAATTTAATTCAGTTTAAATTCTTTGAGATTGTGTTCTGTGGTATTTATCATTCGGAATTGTGTATCGCAGATTGAAAAATACTTGAGATGGAAGCTGGTGAGATTGCATTCGATTACAGTCCAGAAAATGCAATGGAGACATCTTATGCCTTCAGCAATCGTAGGGCCGTGGCCTCGGAGATTTTCGTTTGTCCGATGCTAGAATATGTCCCGCCTTCATCTTCGCCTGCGAAGAAGAGGAAGGTCGATGAGAACAACCAGAGCGCACAAGACAAAGATGCAGCAGCAGCTGCTCCAAGTAATAATGCATCTCCTACTCGTCTTTGGTTGTTCATATTTATCGTGTAGCAAATAATGTTAATGTGAAATATTCAGTCTTTGAATCTTGTTTGTCGTAAATTATAGTGATCCTCGTTTACGGGCTTTTGATACGGCCTTTCGTATTACTTTGTTCATATAATTCTTGGCTTTTCAATTTGGCTCTGTTCAGAGAGGGTATATTTTGACACACCGATTAATCCATATATTCTCTTGTTTACAGGTGTCTCGAATTGTTACATCTTCAAGAGTCGGTTGCAAGAGTATTGTCAGAAAACTGGGCTCATGACTCCCGTTTACGAGACTGTCAAGACAGGCCCTTCGCACGAGCCTTCCTTCAAATCAACTGTGATTGTGAACAACGTTAGATACGATTCTCTCGATGGGTTCTCCAACCGAAAGGCGGCCGAGCAGTCAGCTGCCGAAGTCGCTCTCATGGAAATGGTTAACTCAGACGATACGATATCCGGAATCTCTCAACCTGTGGTAATTTCGTCTTTAATAATATTTCTTGCTTAATAATAATTAATCAATCTCCTTCAATCTCGTTGATTTTGTTCTACATTTTTCAGCAAGAAACGGGCTTGTGTAAAAACCTTCTCCAAGAATACGCTCAAAAGATGAACTACGCGATCCCCTTGTACGAGTGCCACAAGGAAGAGAAACAAGGTCGTATGCCCACATACACTTGTGTGGTCGAGATCGGGCCCATCAAGTACATAGGGGCTTCGGCCAGCACAAAGAAGGAAGCTGAGATTAAAGCCGCGAGGACTGCCATGCTGGCGATCCGATCAGGCAGCGCCGCCACGTCAGACGATCCAACGGGAAACAACTCTTCACACACTGTTGTCCCTCAGAAAAGGAAGGTACCGGATGTCGTAATCACCACCGAGACGATGAAAAAAGGGTCGAAAGGAAAGAAAAGGCGTGTTAAGAAGCAGAGGAAGGGTTCCAAGATCGTTAATAATAATAATAATAATAATAATAATAATAATAATAATAATAATAATAATAATAATAATAATAATAATAATAATGAAGTTACCATTAGTTCGGAGACGATTCCTCCACACGTGGCCTCGTTGAAGGACTGCGGGGATGGGTTTTGGCGGGATTTGATGGATACGATGGGTGCGTGCAGTTCGGGGGTCCAAAATGCAAATTCTTGAAAGTTTTACTGCAGGGGACTTCGAAGAGATGATTTGATGATGATCATTGTATTGATTTTAAGATTGTTGTAGGAAATTTATTGACATCTTTCAGTGATCTTTCATACTTAACCCTGGAATCAAG
Organism: Euphrasia confusa; assembly: GCA_954870475.1. Classification (NCBI taxonomy): domain Eukaryota; kingdom Viridiplantae; phylum Streptophyta; class Magnoliopsida; order Lamiales; family Orobanchaceae; genus Euphrasia; species Euphrasia confusa. The sequence goes on from OX940965.1 coordinate 895,858, forward strand.
ATTCAAGATCATGTTTTTACTGTTTTCTCAAAAGATAAGGTATATAGTAATTGCAATTCGGTACTCAAGGTCTTACGTAATTGCGAAAACCACCCCTGAGGTTTGGTCTAAATGCAAAACATTCTTAATTGACCAAAATACCCTCGCATACTCATCGATATTATCTTTTTCGCCATGATTCTTCAATTATTATTAAATTTCGATTTTTTTTCGTATTTTTTTCAGAGACGGAAAAATGTCTTCTCACACCGGCGGTAAGCAACCGTACTCCCCGTCAGCCCCACCGGACCCGAATCAGTCCCGGGTCGGCTATCCGTATCAACCCAACCCACCTCCATCCGGATCCTCCTTACCCTACGCCCCAATCACGCACCACACCCATAGCAGCGGCGGCGGATCGTACGGGTCGGACCCTACCCGACCGCCTCAAGGATACGGGTACCACCAGTACCCTCCCCAGCCCCCGCAGCAGCAGCAGCAGAATATCTACGGGTCGTTCCCACCGGGTACCCACCCGGACGTGATCCGGAGTTTCCAGATGGTGGATAGGAATCAAAACGGGTACATCGAAGAAAACGAGCTGCAAGAGGCTTTGGCCTGGTATTACCCAAAATTCAGCCACAGGACTCTGCGATTGGTCGTGTTCCTGTTCAGGAATTCCCAGGAATCCTTCTCCAGAATTGGTCCGTTTTTCAATTTTCCTCGTTCTCGTTTTCTGAATTTTCGATTAGTACTTGATTTGCTTGCTTGATGATATGAAACTCGTTTGACTATATCTGGCTTGTTAGTCTTTGCGATCGAGTATCGTAACCTTTTCGTTGTTGTTTTTTCGGTTCCTGGTATAAACATGTAGGACCAAAAGAGTTTTCGGATGTATGGAGCTGCCTTGGCCAGTGGCGGGTAAGTAACGAAATCGATGTTCATGTTTCTAGTTTGGTTTACAACATGTAGAACAATGGCTTAATAAGGTAACATGTTCCTGGGAAAGAATCGCTGATCAAAATATAATAATTTGCTGAATTCGGAATATAGACATGCGGCAAATAGTGTGGGCATAATGTGATGGACTTATCCCCTCCTATATCAGGAGTAACTCGTCTTTCTCAGTATTTGTTGTGATTGAACTCGGTTGATATTATGGGCAAAGGTTCTTAGTTAAAGATTGGATTCAATCTCTTTTGTTTTTATGAAAAAAAATGATGAGAATTTCCTGAGAATATACTATTTACACAGTTCCACTTTTTCTCCCACCAATATATTCAACTCATTTTAAGAATCTGGTTCAGAAAAAAGTTGTGTGGGTAGATAGATCAGGAATAAAAACAGTTGTCATGATGTATTTTTCACATTGTAAGCTCCCATCTGGGTTTAAAGGGAGAGGGCTCTCTGATGCTAATTTCATTGTATGTATTCTAGGCGATTTTCGAGAGATTTGATAGAGACCGTAGTGGAAACATCGATGCTGCGGAGTTGAGGGACGCCTTATATAGTCTTGGATATGCATTACCGCCATCTGTCTTGAAAGTCCTGATTTCCAGATACGAAGATGGTAGTGGCCGTAAGGTGGAGCTTAGTTTTGACAGCTTTGTCGAGTAAGAGCTAAAATTCTGGGAGATGCATTTGATTGCTTTTGGTTTTATTCCTGTCAGCGATACCTTTAATCTTCCTTTTCTTTTTGTTTCAGGTGTGGGATGATTGTAAAGGTGAGCAACCCAATTTATGAAATTATGACTCGGAATGAATTCTTAATTCACATTGCTTATTGCATTCATGAATATTTGCACTTCATTTTAATCTGTTGTGGCGATCAATCGAAGTTGTGTTTTTCTTACAAAAACCATTACATTAGAAAATATTCACTTTTTGAGGATTCACTCTCTTAAGACAAAAACAAATGGAACGAGGGCATTTGCAATTTTAAGTAATGTGCATATTTTGTAATTAGGCTATACCCAGGGGTTACTTTGCATTTGTTATCAGAGGCTTAAATCGATTTTACTTTGTTTAAAGTGCTCTATATTTCGATCCTTTCTCAGGGGTTGACCGAGAAATTCAAGGAGAAGGATACTCGTTACTCAGGTTCAGCGACACTATCTTACGAAACGTTCTTGTCCATGATCATTCCTTTCCTCGTTTAAGATCAACATCCTCCCTGTTATATGTATGATATTGCTTCACCAAGCTGAATTGTTGGTTATGAGGTTTGTACATGACAATAATGGGTAAAACTCTACATGTAGAACAAGGAAAGAGAAGTAGCCAACTGTCTGTCTATGTTGTCTTAGTTTGAGCACCCATCGGTCGGTCATCAGTGTATGAATGTTGTGTTCGTGTCCGTGTTGCAAGTGTGCTGTTTTGTCTACCTACTGACATTTGCTTATCGACTTTGCCTCGTTGAATTAGATTTTGAAGATATTTTTTCGTTTGTTGTGGTTTGAATGCTGAAATTTCGTATAAGCAAGTTAACGGTATTTTTTGAAATTTGATCTTCATGCTTGAATGGGCCGAAATCAAATTGTCGACAATTCTTGAACATAAATAGAAACGAACATAGGTTGTGAGTAATGTATCTTGTTATTTTGAACTTAATTTCAATTAAAATCAGCTCAATACAGCTCAAAAGAACATGTCTTAAATTTAAAAACAATATAAAGATTATTTAAACATTATTTTTTCTTAATTGTTATCACAACATAAATAAACCAAACACCACAAGAGAGCCTAAAAGGTCCCCACAAATGTCGAAAACCCCTAACCACAACACATGATTTTTCAATAAAGATCGCTCTCCTTGTGCGTGTGGATAACACAATCAGAAGTCGGGTACGAAACGCAAGTCAACAAGTAACCCTCCTTCATCTGGCTGTCATCAAGAAACGAGCCATCTGACTGGTCAACGATGCCAGAAGCCAGTTTCCCAGCACAGGTGGAGCAAGCACCAGCCCTACAAGAATACGGGAGATCAATCCCCGCACTCTCGGCAGAGTCGAGAATGTAGGTGTCATCGGGGGCTTCAAACTCAGTCTCTACACCGTCAGCGTCCACCAGCTTGACCTTATAGATGGCCATGGCAAATGTTCGGAAATCAGGCTTCGATTTGAGGCCAAAGGATTTAGCTACGCTCTTTACAGAACCAAATGAGGATGATGGAGTTTTTACGAAAGTCGATGCATATGTCCTTTGTGGAGGGATTCCGGTCATGCAAATGGTGGGAAGCCCTACACTTGCCATTTTTCCTGAACAAAAGGATTTCGGGTTACTAAATGTCTTCATCAACTGAATCAAAAAAGCATTGCCAAAACAACGAGCATGTAGAAAAGCAGAAAGCGTAGTAAGCATCAACATTGACAACAGAGAATAATGTTATTTATGCTCGCCGCAAATGATGACAATGGTTGCAGTGTATTGGTCAACCATTTCCAAAGCTACAAAGCAATGTATGTTTGGAGCATTACGAGAAGTGCAAGCAAATTATCTCCGTGCCCTTCACTCGAAGCTCCATTATAAGGTTTTCTCAGGTCAAATTATATGATACAGTATAAACGAAAACACTACATCCCACAAAATGCATCAAGAACTCATCTAAGAAATGAAAAAAAAAATCATTGATTTCCTAATTTACATCAAAATTAAATCTATTGTTATAAGCCATTGAGCTCATCAACAAATCAAACCAAACATCTTAGGCATGAAACAAACACTCAGAAAGCACGGATTCAATACAGAAATAATTGCACCTCAAAATCATGACAACCAAAATAATTTACCAAGATTTGCATTTTAACCCCTAATTAAAAAAAAAATAAAGCTTTACAGAGTTTCAAGATCTGGGCCCGATCCAAAACTGTATATATATGTTCGGGCTCGCTTTGAAAAAAGAAAAAAGAAAAAGAGGAATATCAGAGGAAATGGGACTATGCGAAAATTCAGAATCCATGAAAAAAAAAAAGTTACCTGCAAACTCTAAAAGCTGGCCGAAAAAAAAAGGGAGGTAGAGAAATGAATAGCCGCTGCAGTGAAGGTGGGTTTTTGAATTTGCAGATTCAGGGAGTATTTATTAGTACGATGGTGAGAAACAAGAAAACCCTAATCGCATCTGGATCTTTTTACTATAGGGGGCAGAGCTACCAAGTACCAACCACCTTCCGCAGCCGCCCTCTTTTTTTTTTTTTTTTATATGGAGTAATTATTTTCACCAATTAAAATATGAATAGTTACACTTTTTTTTAATTCGAATATAAATGTACTCTCACCATTTCATAATAATGGAACATTTAATCCAAAAAAAATATAAAATTCTAATATTTTTAATTTAAAATATTATTTTACCTCTATTTTATTCAATAGCCTTTGATTCAATAGTCTTAATGAAATACATCCCTACAAATGTTACTTGTTAAAAATGTGTTTTTAAATTAAAAAGTAAATTACTTGTAAATTTTTTAAAGTAAAGTAAAAAGATATTTAAAGTGAAAAAACAAAATATTTATTTTTTAAGAGTGTAAATTAAGTTGAAACTTTAAAAAAAATGGGCATAATTTAATGAATCGGATCCTCTCCTCATCATTTTTTTCCTAATATTTCCTAATAAAAAGAATCCTAACCTTTTATTATTTTTAACGGTTAAGATTTTTCATAATATTGATTTTTTTAAAATAAAATTTGTCTTTCATAATAATAGGTTCTTTCATTCGGGTAATTAGAAATATTGGACACTAAACATTTCACGGTACCATCCTCTCTGTCCATAACCCCTCAACAACATCTTGTTATAAATCCATAGAGTTTCAAACATATTCTCCCTCTCATGTAGTAACCAAAAATCAAAATAATAAATCATATTATCATTAACACACCATTTTTCCTCTCCGCAACAATCGCATTCGCTTATCATGAACGCGCCCTTTTCCCTCTCCGCAACAATTGCATTCGCTTCGTCTACGTTTCCCGATTTACCAAACCGGTCAAGTTTGGTTTAATCCCAGAATTAATCATCTCGTCGAAAGTTTGGTTTACTCGTTTTTCAATACCCTTAAATTAGTGAAGTGTAAGTCACACGTTCGGAGTGCAATTAAACTTCCTTATGATATCAAGAAACTCGCATGCCTCGTCTGCTTTTTCGGAGCAAAATTTCAAATTTTCTTTTGATTGATCCAAACTAATTTTTTCCCCTTCTTCTATAAGTCTCTCTTAAAATTCCAATATACTCAGTAGAATATTAAGGTCTCGTGAATAAGATAAGAGATAAGATTATATTATAATTAAGAGAATGACGGGAGAGATTGATATACTATTGTAAAGATGAGACAAATTAGAGGATGGAGATATATTTATGGTAAATAAAAGGATTAGTTAGTATTTATTTTAATTAATTATGAAAGATCTTGACCGTTAAAATAATAAAAGGTTAAGATTCATTCATTAGGAAATATTAGTTAAAAAAGGATGAGAAGAGGATCCTGATTGGGCTGGGGTAATTTTTTTTTATTTTAATTTATGTGCAAAATTAATTAAATATTTAATTTCATTAAAACTTGACTTGTTGACGTATCAAAAGTTGTACATGTAGTGCTCAATGGTTCAGAAATTTCAATGTTGGTCCTCAAGTTATTCAAATTCTTCTATTTAGACCCAACAATAAATTAAAGGTTTTCATGAAATCACGCTACTATACTACTCCATTATAACGAAATTGCTAGATTGCCAAAAAACAATTATTTTCAAATCACTACTATTTCAACTTAGATTGTGATTCAAAATTTCTGATACACATGGGCAAAATTGAAAAAAAAAACATTAATTTAATTTATAATTTCTATCAACAAGGAAAATAAACATTTCAATTTTGTTTTTAAATAATGCATTTTCTCCATCTATATAATGACCTTTTTATTCTTTATATTTTTCATCACAAATAATCTAGCAAGCAACACATTAAGAAAATGTTGAAACCATATTCACTCATCGTTGTTTTAGGGCTATTGCTTCTTGTTACAACACCCCTCTTTGCTCGAGTTTTGGAAGAAGAGTTGATCGATTCAAATATTGCCGAATTCTCAGAAGACGGAGATGTGAAAGGGATCAATGTTGATTCTTTTTTCGAGCTCCGCCGTCGCAACACTACTGAAAAAAGTGGATTAGATATCACTTCAAAGAAATCGGTCGCTGATTCAATTGATTTTTATGACATCAATAAGATCAGACGAAGAGATAATGATACATTTTACCAAATCTGTGTTTGAGTAAACCGATTACTATGACTTCGTTTTTAAAATGTTGTTTTACTTAGTAATCGGTTGTAATAATAAAACCAATTTGTTTATGTGCGGTAATTTTTTGTTAAAATATTATATTATCTAGTAATCGGTTTTAATAAAAAAATTATTAAAACCAATGTCTGTGTGTTGTAATTTTTTTATAAAAATTTAGAAAGCAAATTACCGTAACCAAATCCAACGAAAAAAACCTAATACACACAGCAGAGCGGACTTAAATCATTTCTCACTTCTCGTTTCTTTCTCCAAGAGCCGGCGGAACGATTTCTCTTCACTTCACTTCACTTCTCACTTCGATTTCTCTTCACTTCGCCAGATTGCAGCGAGCACGACGACGACACAGCTCCGGCGAGGCGGACGAGCCAAGCGCGCGAGAGGCAGACGGGCTAGGGTACGAGCGGTTTCGAGCAGCGGCAGCAACAAGGTATGTCTCCGACAACCTCTTTTTTGTTTTGATTATTCGATTATCTGTTGATTTATGGTGATTTTGATTTTCAATTACAAATGGATTTAGGGTTTGAAGTTTGGGGATTTTTCGATTTCTGCGGCGAGCTGGAGCAGCGTGTTCAAGCGAGCAGAGGGAGGGTTCGAGCAGCGGGGGTTTTCGAGCACTGGCGGTTTCGAGCATCGGCGGCAACGACTCCTTGTTACCTTTACTCTACTTTTTTGTTGCCTTCATGTTTTTTGGTCCTTGTCTTTTTTTACCTTGTCTCAAGTGATTTCTTTCTCAATTATTATGTTTAAATATTAAGTTCACATTTCTATCATTTCTGGCATACTGTTACATGATGGTACTGAGGGTGACGGGAAAGCCACTAGCCAAGGGAAAATTGTGTTGGTACAAGTTGCTGGATCGATTTTTGTTGGTGCCACAGCATCGTGCATCTCAACCCCGTTGGATACCATTAAGACTCGCTTGCAGGTATAGCTATTTAATCGTTAATCATCGGCTAATATTGATTCTATTGTTCTTTCCTACGTTTTCATGTTCATAAGGGTAAGTCTTTTTAGTTTGAACTTTGATCCTACCTACAACGAGTTGGGAACTGATCAAAACCTTATTGCACCGGTCAACAGACTGTAGCGAGCGTGCACCGTGTTCCAACAATCTTGTGTCCTCATATTTTTTTCGCTCTTCAATTTATTTCTCAATGCAATATGTATGTTGAATGCAATTTTGTCAACATGTTGTACCTGTCTTTGATGGAAATTCAGGAGACACCAAGAAATGGCAGGTATTCACTCCTATTTGAATCTTAAATGTCACGGTTTCCCTTTTATCTAAGTTTCCGTTGTCATATTTATGTTTGTGATTCAAACCAATGGAAGTTTTCCTTCTTTGTTTCCTAATGTTTTTTCCTGGGTTTGGTTATCTGTACTTTTATTGGAAATTTTCATACTTAACCCCCTCTTTTTCATTCAGCATTCATCCACCACCTGCCTTAGGTTCTTCTCCTAATCTTGAAGCTCTTGCACTCGGAGTAAGCAAAACGGAAGATCAAGATGGAGACATCGCCACATATGCCAATACCAAGTTTCCTAGGTATTCTCTTTTGAGAAGTTCTAATCTGGGTGTTATTAGTGTGTGGGTTCTCCTAGGGAAACTTCAACAATTAAAACCTGAAGTATTTGGACACTTGATATTTTACATCACCATAAACAGTAACCCATTATTTACCAGTCATAAATTATTTTTAATGAGTGTTTTTGCTCTGGTCCTATTCTCACCTCATTTTTAGTTTGTTATTCTGTGCTTACTTTTTGGAACACCTCAACGCAGGCCCATGAATGAGATTACATTTTAAACTGATGACAAGCCAAAGCTCCCAAGTCAGGTTTTTCTTTACCATGCTATGATGATCATTTAATGGTTTTGCTTGAGTAAATTAATGCATGATCATCTGTTTGTCAATTGACAATGATATTTTTAGCTTGCTGTGTTACTAATCCATTTAGATAGATATAAATGTGAGCAATTTTGATTTGGTTAGCTTGCAATCGAGTTCACTTTTATTTCTGGGTGAATTAGCAGAGCCACAAATAATTCAACCTAAGACATTAGGTTTAATGAGTGAAAATATAATCTCTCTTGATACATTGTATTTTCTTTTAAACTTTTAATAGAAATTTACTCCTTTAGGATGTGTGATAATTATGGGTTTATTACTTTCTATTGTGAGGGGTGATATTGCAGTGACTAGTGAGTAGCTTGCGTTGTATGTGTTTCGTAGACACACATTCTGTTTGTTAAGATTATATAATCAGTGAGTTCTACTTTGGGCATTGCAGTTGACTTCATTGTTAGCTGAAGTTGGGCTGAATATCCAAGATGCACATGCCTTTTCAACTGTGGATGGATATTCTCTAGATGTCTTCGTTGTTGATGGTTGGCCGTTTGAGGTATATATATATACTTCAAGTCATCTCGTATGAAGAAGCTGACTTCTGTCATTGCAGCTGGAAAAGAGTGCAATGCTTTTCAGGCCGAAACTTATTGTTGCGGGTGCAAGTGCATATGCTTGTCTATATGATTATGAATATTTTGATTTTGGATAATGATTTTACTTTAGCTACAATATTTTGTATGAATGTTTCAGATATTTTAAGTATTGTTATGTTATTTGATGGTTTTATAAATTTGTGTTATTTTAATATAAAAATATTGATTATATCGGACAAAATTAATTACAAGAATTATATGATGTTTAAATCTCTCTATAGAAATCAGTTTTTAAAATAAAATCTCTCTATAGAAATTAATTTTTAAAATAAAAATTATTATGTAGTACTATATAGTTATTGGTTCTAAGCTAAATAACTGATATTAAAGGGGTGTTAGATATTAATTAGTTTTGTGGGTTAATACCAGAAATCAACCGATTTCTATGAACACAAAAGAAATCGGTTGGAAAATAAAAACTTATTTAATAACCGGTGTCTATAGTTGCAGACTATAGATATCGGCTCCATCAACATCAGTCCGGATTTTCATAGAAATCGGTGAATAACCGATTTCTAATGCAATATTTTTATTAGTGCGTCGACATGCTCCATCACCTGACAGCCAAAACATTGAAGAAGAGTTGATCGATTCAAATATTGCCGAAACCTCAGAAGAAGGAGACGTGATAGGCCTCGACAGTACTGAAGAGGAGTTGATCGATTCAAATATTGCCGAAAGCTCAGAAGACGGAGACAGGCCTCGACAGTACTGAAGAGGAGTTGATCGATTCAAATATTGCCGAAACCTCAGAAGACGGAGACGTGACAGGGATTGATGTTGATTCTGCCCATAACTACCATCACCGCCACGGCCGCCGCCACCGCCGCCATGGCCGCCATGCTCTACCACCTTACGACCACCATGCCCCTAGCCCTGACAGTGGGGATATATAATAATCTAATTAAAGATTTACCAAAATATATATGTTTGGATAATCAAGAACATATGTCTGCAATATTCTTAATTTATAGATATTGTCAATTATATTAATAAAAATCGATGTTCGGAATTATATATTAATCATGTTATATCTTTAATTATTAAAAATAAATAATTTTCTATTTTTTACCTTATTTTTAAAAAAAATAATAAATAATTAAAATTTAAAAAAAAAATTAAGAAAAGAACTTGTCATTTTTTTTTATTCATGATTTTTAGGTTTTGTTTGGGACTTTCATTAGTCATCAATGTAAAATTGAAGAAATTTCAAAAAAGAATAAAAAAGAATTAGTTAAATAGTTTCAAAATAATTTTATTAAGTGTATTTTAGATTTTGAACTAAATTGTATAATTGTTAATAAAAATAAAACAGTGTACTTGTAAAAAAAGGAATGCAAATACCAACACACCCATTTTATATAAATGTTCTTTTAACGAGACTTGTTCTCTAATTTTTCTTTTTATGTACAATTTTTTTTATAAAAGTATACTTTTAAAAAATAAAATTTTAATTTTAATAATAAAATAAAAATAAATTTTATTGATAATATAAAAAAAATCTAGTCAGACTTAAAAATAAGTATAGATATTTAAAACATATAAAAAATTGAGTAATATTTTAATTTCATTTTAATATAATACTACATAATATAATTAAATTAATAGTTTGATTGTGAAAATAAAAAGTATTAAATAAAAAATTATTCTACCTACTTTTTAAACTTTACTCACAATTACTTTACCTTTAAATTTAAAAATACATTAATCCTTTTACTATTTGATTAAATAGTAAAAAAATAACATCCTTATAATATATAATTCAGCTAGCAATTGTCCGAGGTGTCGTATGTTTTCACCGTTTGATTTTTTTGTGTTCACACCTATTAATAAATTAGATTAAATTTGTGTTCACACTATTATTTTTAGCGTAATTAATTGCGTAATTTTTAATTGAAACAATTATTTTTAATTAATTAGCGTAATTATTTATTTTTTTATATAATATAATTTACATTTATAATTTCCTTAATATAAGTAGTCAATATTATTTTTGCGTAATTAATTAACGTAATTATTTTTAATTAATTAGAAAATTATTTGTAATTAATTATTATTTTTAGGTAATTAATTAGATAATTATTTTTAATTAATTAACGCAATTATTTTTAATTAATTAGCCGTAATTTTTTTTTATATAATATAATTTACCTTTATAATATTTTTAGCTTAATTAATTAACGTAATTATTTTTAATTAATTAGTGTAATTATTTATTTCTTTATATAATATAATTTACATTTATAATCTCTTTAATATAATCTTCGTAAATATTGACTTGAAATATTTACAATATCACATTTATTCCTTATTTATCTCCTTATTTCATTAACAATGAGAGAGAATATGCATTTGTTATTAATATATTTAATCGATTAATTAATTAATTTTTATTATACAAACAATAATATCGAAATTTAAGGTAATTCAAATTAATTATATTTAAAAATAATAATTATTATCAAACCCTATTTCAAATCCGTATCTATATAAAACGTCATCTTCACTCAATCTCTACCTTTCACTTTTTATTTAGCTATTTTTTTATTTTTTCATTCCTTACATTTATTTATTCACTTTTCATTTCAGCTATTTTTTTTATTTTTCATTCTCACATTTATTTATTTTTGTGCAGAACTCTTGTGCAGAACTCTATGTAAGTTTTGTTGTTTTTTTTTGTTTTTTTTGTATTTTTTGCACTACCTATCACTTTTAATTTCAGCTATTTTTTTTATTTGTTTATGCTCACATTTATTTATTCAATTTTTATTTCAGCTATTTTTTTATTTATTCATGCTCACATTTATTTATTTTTGTGCATAACTCTATGTAAGTTTTATTGGTTTTTTTTGTTTTTTTTAGCCTTTTCATTTCAGCTATTTTTTTATTTGTTAATGCTCACATTTATTTATTTTTTACAGAACTCTATGTAAGTTTTGTTATTTTTTTTTTGTTTTTGTTGTATTTTTTGCACTACACTTTTAATTTCAGCTATTTTTTTTATTTGTTATGCTCACATTTATTTATTCAATTTTCATTTCAGCTATTTTATTTATTTATTCATGCTCACATTTATTTATTTATTTTTGTGCACACTCTATTTAAGTTTTGTTGTTGTTTTTTTGTTTTTTTGTATTTTTTGTAGCCTTTTCATTTCAAGCTATTTTTTTATTTGTTAATCCTCACATTTATTTATTTATTTTTGTGCAGAGCTCTATGTAAGTTTTGTTGTTTTTTTGTATTTTTTGGACTATCTTTCACTTTTAATTTAAACTATTTTTTTATTTGTTCATACTCACAATTATTTATTCAATTTTCATTTCAGCTATTTTTTTTATTTATTCATGGTCACATTTATTTATTTTTGTGCAGAGCTCTATGTAAGTTTTGTTGTTTTTTTTTTTTTTTGTATTTTTTGTATCCTTTTCATTTAGCTATTTTTTTTATTTGTTTAAGCTCACGTTTATTTATTTTTAAGCTATTTTTTTTATTTGTTTAAGCTTACGTTTATTTATTTTTTTACAGAGCTCTATGTATGTTTTGTTGTTTTTTTGTTGTTTTTTGTATTTTTTGCACCTAAATATTCTTTTACTAATTTGATTTTAATAACTTTTGCAGGTAAGTCATTTTTTTGCAGACCTTTTGAATTTTTTACTCATTTTTTGTTTATTTTGTACGTTTGTTTATAACTATTTATTTTGTAGGTTTCATTATAAGTAAAAATACTTTGCGACCGAAGTCATGAAAAAAGATCGAAACATTGGATTGCACAAATTTTAAATGATTCCAAGCTTTTGTTTATGTTTCCTGATAAAATTAGAGTAGTTTGTGTTAATTTTATTTATGATGTAATTTAATCAATTTACTGTAATTTTAAAGTAGTTTGTTTTCATTTTATTTATGAATTTACGTAATTTACAATAATTCTATTTAATTTTATTCTAATTTTGTTTATTTTGTAACTTACGCAACAATATTTTTATTTGTATTACTTACAAATATCACTAAAACATAATTAATTTATTTATTTTAGTTTGATATTTTTTTATATATAAATAATAATAATAATTGTGATTTAAATCATTTAATTAATTTATGTATTTTAATAAATTTATAAAATAAAATTTATCTTTAATTATAGAAATCAAATAAAATTTTTATTATCTCTGATTATAAATTATATATCAATTATATTATTAATTATGAGAATGGTAAATCTATTTCTAGGTTTTAGGGTTTAATAAATTTAATGGTCAACTAAAATTATATATCAATAATATTATTAATTATGAGTATGTAAATATATTTCTTATTTTAAGCAACTAAATAAATTTAAAGGTAAACTAAAATTATATATCAATAATATTATTAATTATGAGTATGGTAAATCTATTTCTTATTTTAAGCAACTAAATAAATTCAATTGATTTGTGACTAAATTAATATATTTTGTTTTATTTAAATAATTAATATTCAGAATATCACATTTATTCCTTATTTATCTCCTGCTTTAAACTAAATTAATATATTTTGATTTATTTAAATAACTATTATTCAGAATATCACATTTATTCCTTATTTATCTCTTTTAATTACGTTTATTCTATTATACTACTATTTATTTATAGTACTAAATAAATTTGTGATTCTTCATTCTTTCTCATCCCTCTAATTGTCTAGAGATTTTTGTATAATAATTTCATTTTTTTTTACCTCTTTACTAATCATTTTCAATCAATGTCTTGGTCTGATATTAATTTCTCCGACAAAGACTTTGTTCAGTTTTACTAAAGTGTGTTATTGAATTTAATGTTTATAAACCTAAATACATTTTTTATTATATATGTGTAATAAATAAGTGATTTATAATTGTTATTATATTTGCAGGATATTAAAATTTGCACAACTTTTAAAATACATGAAAAACTGTCCGAGCGATGTTGGTATTACATCATTTGCCCCACATGCAATCATTCACAGTATGTTTATTATTGCAATTTTGTATGCTATTTTTGTCAACGTGATCTTATTCGTCACACCAAGTTTAAAATTCATCTACAAGTTTATGACGAAAAGCAATTCGCGAATTTTGTATTGATGAATGAAGTTGCATTATTTCTAAATCAGAAATCAGCTGATCAATTGATTCTTTCAATCCTCTCGGTATTTAATTCTCTCCTACATATATATCAATTTTTTTTATGTATTTTTATTTTTCTTTCTTTTTATAACTGTATTTTTTATTATATTAATAAATTAATTAATAATGTAATGTATCTTTATGTATACAAGGATAATGCCGACGATTATATTGGAACATCCTCGACTGAAAGTATAAACAAAGTAACTCCTGTGAAAACGAGTTTATGTTTAAGGTCAGAGTTGACGGAGACAATCTTTTAGGAAGATTATGTCGTTGCATTGTAGATATGCGAAATTTAGATTCTACATTATTATGGCTGCATAGGAAGATTATGTCGTTGCATTGTAGATATGCGAAATTTAGATTTTACATTATTATGGCTGCACAAGGAAAGATTAATCCGTAATCCGTCCTACCTTACAACTCTTGATGGGGTCTCTGAATTAATTAAGAAGTCGAACGATGATTTCTCGGATTATACATCCAATGATGATGTCATTTGAAGCGATAAAGAATCATGCCACCTTTTGAACTTATTTTTTTATCTTTTAGTAATATTATCTATTTTTGTATTTTTTTTTTATTTTCAGAACTTTGTATCATAATATCATTTCAACTTAATTTTTACTTTTCCACTTTTTGTTAATCTATAATTCACTATATTTTAGTTCAAGATAATTATTAATCTTTTTTCATACTTATCACAAGAACCAACAATAAAGATACTTATTTCCGTTTATCCTTATAATATATAATTCATTTAGCAATTGTGTTAGGTGGCATATGTTTTAGCCGTTAGATTATGTTGTGTTCACACTTATTAATAAACAATGATTGATGTTAGATTAAATTTGTGTTCACATTGATAATTAATTAGCGTAATTATTTTTAATTAATTAGCATAATTATTTATTTCTTTATATAATATAATTTAAATTTATAATTTCCCTTAATTATAGTAAATATTGACTTGAAATATTTAAAATATCATCTATTACTTATTTATCTTATTTAATTACGTTTATTCTATTATATTACTATTTATTAATAGTACTAAAATTAATTAAGTGTGATGAGAGAGAATTTGTATTTTTTTATTAATATATTTAACCGTTAATTAATCAATTTATATTATATAAACAATAATATCGGAATTTTTGGTAAATCTATTCCTTATTTAAAGCAACTAAATAAATTTGATATTATCTACTATTTATATTACTATTATCATGAATAATTTAAATCCGTGTTTATATATAAATTTCATCATCTTCACTCAATCCCCACCTCTCCTTATTCTATTTTTTTTATTCGTTAATGCTCACACTTTTGTTTTTTTTTCAGAAATTTATGTAAGTTTTGTTTTTTTGTATTTTTTGCAGCCTTCGATAGGTAAACATTCTTTTACTAATTCGATTTTAATTTAAATATTATTGTTTGATAATTAACATTTTCATGTAAGTATCTTTTACTAATTAGAATTTTAATTTTAATATTATCGTTTAATCATTAATATTTTTTTTTTTGCAGACAACCTTCAATGTAAGTATTTTTTACTAATTTGAATTTTAGTTTTAATATTATTGTTTGATCATTAATATTTTTATTTTTTGCAGCCTTATTTTTTACTAATTCGAATTTTAGTTTTAATATTATTGTTTATTGGTTATAATTGTATTGTAAATATAACGGTAATGCTTTTTGTATTTTTTTTCCAGTTTTTGAATTTTTTTTAGTCTTTTTAAATATTAATTTTTTGCAGGCCTTTTATATTTTTTACTTTTTTTTTATTTTGTAGGTTTATTTATAAGTAAAAGACTTTACGCAACCATATTTTTATTTAATCTTTATAATATATAATTTAACTAATATTTGTGGCATTTTCTCTCCAGAGTAATAGTCACATTTCCTTTGTATTTTTGTATTTTTTAAAGAACCAGAGTAATATTAGTCACACTTCTTTTATAGTTTGTGAAGGAACCAGAGTAATAGTGACACTTCCTTTGTATTTTGTGAAGGAAATGTGACTATTAGTAGGGAGGAGAGGAAGTATATTTTAAGCGTTCGATTTATTTGTGTTCACACTTATTAAAAAATAATAATCTTTAGATTAAGAATTTTGTTCACACTAATATTTATTAATATTTAATCTTAATCAATTTATTAAATTAATCAATTTATTAAGTAAATATTAAATACGTAATTAATATATAAATAATAATATTTATATTTTTCTTATTCTCTTATCATTTGATTTTATATAATGTATCTTTATAAATTCCTTAATTATATTAAAGACTGACTTGAAAAATTCAAATTATTAAATAAATTATTTTTTAATATCTTCTATTAATATCTTCACTTTATTCCTTATTTATCATATATTATTTATTTATTTACTTTATCATATAAATCTTAATAGATAATAGTATTAATATTAATTTGTATTAATCATTATATTATATTAATATATTAATATTAAGTAAATTAGGTTCCATTTAATTTAATTTACCTTATTCTATTTTAATTAGTGAATTAAATTATAAATTTTCAACCAAAATATCCCGATTAGATTCTATAATTTGCGATTTTTATTCAATCAATTTTCAAAAATTATAGAAAACTTCATTCAATTTTACCCTTATAAAATGTTTTCATCTTTTACTCATTCTAAAATTCTATAAATTATTTTTTCTAATATGATTATGATTTGTTTATGTATTAATATTTTTGATAATGTATTATTGTTATTATCATCATCATTAATAATTCTTTTTAGCATTCGATTGAGTTCTTAAATAACAACAAGTGTTCCAAACTACCAAAGTGTTCCAAACTACCAAACCATGAACTTGAAGGTTGATATTATTATAAATCTTTTTACTAAAATCTATATATATATATATATATATATATATATATATATATATATATATATATATATATATATATATATATATATATATATATATATATATAGACTTATTTTTCTTTAAACAACAATTTATATAGTCATGTTATATTCTATTTATTGTATATAATATACCAATTAATTAAATGTTGTGACATGCTATATATTTATTGTATATAATATACCAATTAATTAAATGTTGTGACATGTCATATAGTTTTTGATACATGAACTGTTTCGTATTAGGCTGGGGTAACCGTTATACTATTGCGGAATACGGATGCCTCTGTCGAATTATGCAATGGTACTAGGATGGTTGTAACATTAATTAATAATTATATTATCAACGCGAAAGTATTAACAGAAATAATTTTGGGGAAATTGTTTTTAATACTCGAATTGCTCTCACGCCCTCGAATACCAAAATCCAGTTTGCTTTTCAACGAATACAAATAATTCTGGGGAAATTGTTTTTAATACTCGAATTGCTCTCACGCCCTCGAATACTAAATTCCAGTTTGCTTTTCAACGAATACAATTTTCGATTATAATATCATATGCATGACTATTAATAAGAGTCAAGGTGAGTCGTTGACAAATGTTGGAATATTTTTGAAAAAACCAGTATTTACGCACGATCAATTGTAGTTGTCTAGAGTAACCAACACGACCGGGTTGAAGCTTCTGTTTTGTGACCAGTGTGATCGTCTTATGAATAGAACAAATGTAGTCTATAAAGAAGTATTCCATAATTTGTAATATGAATGTAATTTTCTTTATTGTATTCTTTCAATAGATCATTCACTTATTATTTATTTATCTATTATCAATATCTAAATCTAATATTAAGCCGAAAGAGACTAACAAATAGTTGAATTAAATACACGTGCATCGTAGGAGGACTAGTTTTTCTTAATTTACTTGCACAAAAAAAATAAAATTATATATTATATAGTAATAAATATCTTATTAGTATTCTAAATTTTATAAAAAATACTGCATGTTTTATAAAAAAAAGTTAGTCAAACAAATGGAGAACTAGTAGAGTATTATATTTTCTAAATTCCACATTTCCACTTAATGTAATAAACAACAAAATTACATAGTCGATATATTTTGTTAAGTTGACCGAGAATTCAAGATTTTCATACTCTAGGTAAATTTTAGAGAGAAAAAATTATTATAATTTCTTCCATTGGAATAATTACAAAATGAAATAATAAAAAGAAATTATTCATCAATATTTTCTTTTGAAATGAAAATATTGACCAAATTAAATGCAATTTTGTACATTGAAACTCCTTATTGCATTTCTCCATCTATAAATTGGGGTTTTGTTCTCATTCTCTTCATTCTCACTATTAGCTCAAAACCTTTGCAATACACTCCTAAAACAATGATGAGATCTTATTACTTTATCTTTGTCTTTGGATTGTTGTTTCTTTCCACACCTCTTCTCGCTCGAATCCTGCAGCAAGAGGACTCGTTCAATGAACCATTGAAGCACAAGCATCGCCCCCATGTTCCATCACCTCACGGCCCCCACCATGCTCCCCCACCTCATGGATTAGAGGATCAGTTGCAGAGTTTTGATTCATCCAACTGTCACGGTGGACATCATGCTCCATCACCTCACCACCACCACCATCACGCTCCGGCACCTCATGGCGGACACAGCAACTGCCATGGTGGACATCATGCTCACCCCCCTAAATAATTGGATCGAACATGATAAAAATGAAAATAATTTTCTTATGTATGCATTGTTTGGATTAAGAAACTTTTGGTTTTCTTCAAGATTAATAATCATGTGATCATGAATCTAGTAATAATATGCACTTGAGATTGTTTCTCCATAAATTACATTTTCTAAAGTAATTGCTTCAATATATTTCAATGTTAAGTTAAATAAAATTAGGTATACTCTAGTCCGCTTCAATATATATCTTAGTGTCAAAATAATATAAGTAAAATTTAATAATTTTAAAAATTATTAAGTAAATTATTAGATTGTGATGTACAAAAAATAAATTTAATTAATAGTTGCATAATATTTTAAATATTATAATATAATTTCAATTTTTCATACAGAAAATAAAAGTAAAATTATTTTTGAAAATAAAAAACTCAAAATATTAATGTTCTTTTTTAGAGTATCTCCAATAAGAGTAGAAGTCTCACGTACTCCTACCTTAAAAAATAGGTAGGAAAATAAAAGTACAATTATTTTTGAAAATAAAAAATTCAAAATATTAATGTTCTTTTTTAGAGTATCTCCAATAAGAAGTAGAAGTCTCACTCAGAACCTTAAAAAATAGGTAGAAACTATTCCTACCGCCTACCGGATAGAGAAAAAAATTGTAATAATATATTATTATTTTAATACTAAATTATGGTTTAATATATTTTTGTACAAATTAATATTATCAATTCATTGTAAAAATATATATACTGACAGTACTAGCTAATACAGTCAGACCTCTATAAATTAATACTCAATACATTAATAATCTCTTTAAATTAATTAAATCTTTACTTGATCTTTTAAATGAAAAAAATAAACTGCATAAATTAATAACCTTTCTAAATTAATAAAATACAATCAAACCTCTATAAATTTAAATCTTAAATTAATAACCTTTCTAAATTAATAAAATACAGTCAAACTTCTATAAATTTAAATCTTTCAGTCCCGACTTGATCTTTTAAATTAAAAAAATACACTCCATAAATTAATAACCTTTCTAAATTAATAAAATACAGTCAAACTTCTATAAATTTAAATCTTTACTTGATCTTTTAAGTTAAAAAAATACACTCCATAAATTAATAACCTTTCTAAATTAATAAAATACGTCAAACCTCTATAATAAAATACAATCAAACCTCTATAAATTAATAATCGATACATTAATAACCTCTTTAAATTAATTGAATCTTTCAGTTCCGACTTGATCTTTTAAATGAAAAAAATACACTCCATAAATTAATAACTTTTCTAATTTTTCCGACTTGATCTTTTAAATGAAAAAAATACACTCCATAAATTATTAAAATTTCACGATCCCGAGGTTATTAATTTTAATTGAATCTTTCAATCCGATCCCGAGGTTATTAATAAGTTATTAATTTATAGAAGTTTTACTGTATATAAAAAAAAAATTATAATCAATAAACATAAAATAAATTATTATAATTTGTTAGTGTGGTACTGTCGATCAAAATTTATGTTGTGAAATAGTTTGTTTGTGTAAATGATTCTTAATGGAAGTTGTAAGATTGTTCAGACAGATTTCCAAAGCCTAAATAGTAAGACACCAAAATGGAAAAGAAAAAAAAACAATCTTTTTGTGCCAAGACAGCAAATCAGCATTATAAAAGAATGAAAACCATTAAGCATAGCTGATTCCAGGCAAAATGACAAATAGAAAAACAAAAATAATCCACTTTCTGGGGAAAATTCAACTGTTTTTTCTGGCATACAACTATTATCCATGAAACAAAATTAGAATAACTCTAACAGTTTAGAAGATTCGTTGAGGCTTTCCCATAGTGCTCTTCAAGAACAAGCACCTCACCTGACAAAAAGAAACTCTTACGTAAGGGAAACAGTGGTACGATTGGGCATAATAATTCTAACTCATACGTAAGGGAAACAGCACGATAAAGCATGATAATTCTTGCGGTTCAATGCAAAAATACAAACTTACGTTCTGCCAATTCTTCTTGAGAAGGGATACTAGGAAGTTGACGCTCATCTGCACATTCTGGAAGATTTGCTTCTCCTCCATGTCAAGGTTGCCAACAGCAACACCCATGCAGAGAACCTTCTTCAGTTGGAACTTAACAGTAGCTTTTGACTCGTTCACCTTAGCTTCAAGTGATTCCTGGTGAGACACAAGAGCAGGGAACTTGCCTGCAGACAAATAAAATCACTTAAAACAAACACTTCACTTAAATGAGTATTCTACTACAAAATTAACATAAAAATCAATCATAAAATGTCAAGCATATCTACAGCAGAAATACTTGCCTGCCTTGTTAAGACCAGGTCCCAAGAGACGAGGAATCTGCTTGATAACAGCTTCAGATGCTAAGAAAGCATGATACTTCTTAGCAAGCTTCTTCACTAGCTTCTTGTTCTTATTCAGCTTCTTCAGTGCCTCCACATCCATAGACTCAAGGCCAATCTTTTCTGCCTGTAAAATATAATTACAAACACATAAAAACCGTATTAAACTATCATGATTTAAAACATTAAGCAATTAAACACAGAAAATAAGGTGGAAAATAAGAAACAACTGTATCCAAAGCAATTGCAACAATAGAGTTCATTGATAACCCTAGTATAGCAGAACACATCACAAATATGATCTTAACAAGAAATTCTATAACTAGATGCAAGAAGCAAAATCTTCAAATTCAACTTGAGAACATGCACGTATTAGTATAAACTAAGATTATTAAATAAGTAATGCGAAACATTTTTCCAATAAGGGATTATCCAGTAAACACGATTTATTAATCAGGACAAGAAACTCAAACACTAGTTTCAACGGTGATTTTGTGACAGACAATAAACAACTAAATATTAATGAGAGATCACTAAAAGGTATACCTCTTCAACATGCTGAGCATCACCGAGCATGCAGATCTTCATCTTGGGTCGGGGGATGTGCGGCAGCTTGACAGACCCACTGAAACGCTTGTCTTTCTGGGGGTCATAGTTCTTGAGGCCAATCTGAAGCTCAATCGTCTCGGTGAAATTCCTCTTCTTCTCCTTGCAATCAGCTACAATCTGAGTAATGGCTTCCCTAAGGGCCTCACTCTGAAGCTTACTGCAGGAATTTAATAATTGAATCTCATTAAAAACAAAAAACAAAAACATTTTCTTTGGCATAATCATAATACCGAGAAAACATGATTATAAAAACCCATGTCACAATCATATCTAATAACTCATTTCTGAATAAATTCGATTATGAAATTCAGAGATTTCAGAAAGCATTATCAAATTACAGGAATTGAATCTAAAAAACAATATTTCACAAGAAAATCAAGCTGCTAAAACACAATCCTCTAATGAAAACAAATTATAAAAAAAATAATTGAAACCCACCTCATGATTCAAGTCTTCGAATCCTCCGACCTCGCTTCTGCAAACAAAAATATAAGCACGGTTCCAAGGCGTGAGATTACGAAATGAAGATGAACATAAATAATGGAGGGCGGAAGAGGACATCAGACCTTGTGAAAAATGGAGAGCCGCGATTAGGGTTTGTGAGTGAAGCGAAAAATGCTTAAATATTAGATGACCCAAACCCTAGAACGAATGAAATTTTGGGCTCCCTAATGGGCTCTGATAAGCCTGAACTGGGTTTTCATTTGGGCTCTATATTGGGCTTTGACTATATTCTCAAATATTCTCGTACTATTTAATAAATTAAAAGAAGAGGTGAGAGTAAAATTTAAAGTTTTAAACAAAGAAGTAACTTCTTTGTGACAGGAGCTTGTTTTGTGTGAAATTCGATAAGAACGATTAGGGCCTAGTTCTATCCTTTCTACGCTACTTATATACGAAGTGTCTCGATTAGTGTCTAATTTATCCTTATGTACATACAAAGTGATTCATTTTAGATCAATTTTTCAGTTCGATCCAACCCCTCCTACAAGAGTAACCAGTTCTGAAGAATTATTTTTCTACTAGCGAACTTCCCAGTCGTTACAACAAATTCTTAGTGAGCCTATTATATAGCATCAAGTTTAAACTCACCAAAACTCAGCTGCTAAATTCATATCTTTAGTATACAGAAACTTGTTGGAGGATAAAAATAAAAAAGAAGTCTTTTAATTTATAGTCTGCAGAAAACTAGGCAAACAATTTGGAAGCCAGCATCAGAAATTGATGGATGAGAAGTGAAACATGATTCAAAACTATTCAGACGACAAAAGCAAGAAAGGCTACAGCTCTGAAATTCGCCTGATCACCAGACACAAGAAGCTGAGTACAAACAAAGTAAAATTATTGAACACTTTCAAAATGCATATCTCGAAGCTATTGAGAAGACAATGGGGGGTTAACGAACTTCATTCTTCAGATTGTCTCTGTCCCAGAACCGATATATCCTCATAGCGTTTCTGCAATTAGACAAACAGAAAATTTTATCGCACTATGTATATACACACAGGTTCATTAGTCGCAAATGCAAAATATAAGCAAAGAACCCAACCCATTTATGATAGAAACAAGGGATAGTTACAAAAACTACAACAGCGATTTAGGCGAATTGAACATGCAAAATTAAAAAGAACTCCAGCCATCTACCTTAATTATAAACATCCACTTCAAGTTAATTACCTATAACTAATACCCTATCTTTGTTGTTTAAAAGATTAACGGGCATTTTTCGAAGCTTGGCTAAAGCTTCTGTAATAATGTAATAAACCTAGAAATAATAGATACTTGAGACAGGTTACTTTATATCTGCTGGTGGTTGGTTTACATTCTAAGGCAAGTGTAGTTGATCATCAAGACCGAGACAGAAAATCCAGATTTCTCAATAGAATGAAGCAATAGATGACTGGGAAATATAGTATGATTTGGATGAATATTAGACCAAATCAACTTCTACGAAAAAAGACATTATTCTATGAATGAATACAAGAATCTAGAAATGACACATTTCCACAAGTACATTCCAATATTTCCCCACAACTATAAGTTATCCAATCATCTTCACGCCCCTCAGTTTAATCCCAGTATTACGACTAATCACGAACAATTCCGGTTTAAAATACAAGCACCACAAATATGTACCGACTAACACAATTAGGCAGACAAACAATCGTGAACATATCAACTGTACTACATTGTTTAACATTCTGAAATCTCAATCATTTTGTATTTTCACTGTCCATATTCTCTAGATGAAAGAAATAACAGGGGTAAAACACCACAATAGTTTGTGCAGCAGCGGAGACTTAAAATATCTCCGAGAACAAGTGGAAATCCAGCATCAATAAGCCACAAATTTAAGTTGCAAAAAGATCATGCACATGGATACATACAAAAATCATCTAAATTTCATTAACATTTAAGAAATACTCGTAGTAAGTAAGATTAATACCCCAACATTGACGCGGTCCCAGATGCTACGAATCCCACTGTCCACAGCCTGAAATCATGAAAACGAAATAACAAATCAACAACAAAAAAAAAAATTCTCACAAATCGAAAAAATATTTTCTTCTCAACCCTCGAAAAACGACATCGAATTTCCCAGATCCAGTTCAATCGAGTCAATACAAACACGTAGAAATACACGCAAAGAGAGAGGCATAAACAATATAGGTTCAAAAGCAGATACATACGCGTTCACCAAGAAAAGCTCCGACGATGACGAAGGTGACGTAGACCGGAGTCCGGCGCATGACCACTCTGTAGAAACCCTCCATCAATCCGCCGCTTCGCCTAGCTGCAGACGACATATCGAATCCCTTTTTCCGATGCGCGATCAACGAGAAAAAAAACCTCGAATTTGTTGATCTCTGGTGAGGAAGATGAAATGTAGAGAGAAGGAGAGGCTGCGGGATGATTGAACGAGTTCGATTCCGAAATGTATTCAACGCGATTTCGATATTGTGGGCTTGGTCTATGTCGTATATTTGGGCCTCAATATGATAAGAAGCCCATTTATAGTGTAATTTATTTACTTAGGGTACGTTTGTTTACACCTACTTCCGTTATTATGGTACACACCTCTCTTTATTTTTTATTTTCCAATAATATTATAACAAAACTATACTACCCTTTCATAAATTAAATATATTCAAGTTAATACCAAATCCCTTCATCATTCTCAAATCTGAGAGGTAAGTCTCAATTGTATCGATCCCATGTTTTCAAAATTTATTCTGATTCTTAATCACAAGATAATAACTATGAAAAGTTCAAATCTTTTTTGTTTCTTTTCAGTTTTTGCCCAAAATTATCATGAATTAATTGAGTGACATCACCGGAAACAATGGTTATCCGTTGTCGACTTGCCGTCTTCCTTCACCATGAGAGCAGCCCGCCGATACTGTGCCTATTAAACACCACATTTTCCTCCTCGAAAACCACCCAACGTCAAAGAGTCACGTTCACCGTAGTCGACGAAGAACGACCTTCGTTTTTGTGTTGAAGAAGATAGACGCGCCGTTGAGAGGCTCCGAGAATCGTCACCCAACCACACTCGACTGCTGGAGAAGTCGAAGGTTGACACCCGCCGAAGATCACCACCTATCGCCGCCCCTCCTCGGTGTTTGCGCCTCCGGACCTGTCGCCCCAAGCACCATTTCGTCTTGATGAACAATCGTCTCGCTTTTGTCTTACAATCATCAATTGTCGATCCTTGACGTTTCAGGAGCCGATCCCCTCCACAGTCGCCGCCCTTAATCTTTTTTGATCTCCGTTCTCTTAATTATTGATCGAAAAGACCTTTTTATTTCTGGATTTATGTGTAATACATTTGTTCTTAGAGTAAAGGGTATTTTTGACATTTGAAAGGAGGTGAACTGATCGAATTCGTAAATTTGGGGTGGTGAATTTAAAAAATGGGTGTCTACAGTAAAACTAGAGGTTTAAATAAACTGGGCCTTAGTTATTTATTTTTGAATATTTTGTCATACTCATGGAATCATTGTAATACTCACACTCCCACAGTCCCACATAAATAGTCACATCTTAAGGTTGATTTTTTTTGTCGATCCAATACATATTATGAAAAAATTATTAAAATAAAATTTAATAGTTAATTTATCGAATATTTTTTTTCATTTAACAGACCAAATCAGTACCGAAAATTTCTATTAATTTAGAAAAGTTACTAGGGGTGTGCATCGGTCCAAGACCGGACCAGATCGGACCGGAACCGGTTTGGACCGGGACCGGAATCTTGATTTTTCAAGGACCGGAGATCGGACCGGACCGGTATATTACGGTCCGATCCGAGTTTAAACTGGTTTGGACCGGTTTTGTTTATTTTATTAAATTTTATTTATTTTTTAAAATTTTAATATTTAATATTAATTTAAAATCAAAATAGTATCTCAATATATTAATAAATATACATAAGAAATAAGAATAAATTCAATTGATAAAAATAATTAAATTAGTCAAATACTTCATATTAAAAAAATAAAATTTTAAATTTTTATAAATTATTTTATATAAAAACACATATTTATATATATAATTAATAATATATATATTAAAATTCCGGATTTTCGGTTTGGACCGGAAAATTCCGGGTTTAGACCGGACCGAACCGGAACCCGGAATCTCAAAAATACTCGGACTGGAGACCAGACCGGATGCAACCGGTCCGGTCCGATTCCGGTCCGGTCCGGACCGGTTCCGATCTTTTTTCCGGTCTGATCTTATTTTGCACACTCCTAGAAGTTACCTATATATCGAGTATTAATTTATAGAAGTTTCACTGTAATTGGGGTCAAAATCAAATTCGTCCCCATTTTTTTTTTTTTATTTCGCCATATTCTTAATACTTTGGGGTTCGTCAAATTTATAAAATTCCTCCCATTTTATTTTTAATTATATGTCTTACTAGTGTTCAGTTACTATGAAAAATGTTATTACTGTACTACATTTAACTCACAAAACACACACAAATAATAGATTTGGTACAAGCTTCATATTCCATCCTTATTCATTCAGATATATTATATATTTATTTGAGTGATACATAGATATTATTATAAGTTGTTCGTTTATAAGCACGATTAATCGAGATTCGACATGAGTATATATATATGGAAGCGCGCGCGAATTTCAGAGAGGAATGCCTTTGGTCCATCGTCTGAGCATTTCCAAGGAAGCCTTTGGTTGATCCATCGGAACCATGTGACCGGCATCCTTCACCTTCAGGAATGTAAGATTTCCATAGCTCTTGTACTGCCCAGCATTCGCACCATCCACCATAAACGAAACATTTCTGGCCGACTTGAAACCTTTCTGACCGAACCATTTCATGCCCTCAACCCACATCGAGTTTCCTAACCAGTTGCAAATAAGATCGTATTCACCGGCATATATCAGAACCTTGATTCCATCTTGTAGTAATTTCGGAACATAAACTCCATGGTTCTTCATCCATTCCACTTGCAATGCATCATAAACTGCGTCACTGCACGAAACGAATGGAATGCGTGGGTCAACTCCCAAAGCCTTTTTAACCCAAGTCTGGTTCAGGAAACGCTCCATGTCTGAAAAGTCGTAGCACAGATCTCCCTCACATTTTTTGCGAATGTCGTAAATCTGCCACAAATCATTTTAATTAATTTTAAAGTTTAAACAAGCCAAAAATGTCGATTACTTGATTTAGTAATATACGTTTATATTGTCTTGGAGGTCGAGTATACTATTGAAAATGATGCCACAGGCATATCGGGCAAATATACAACTCCATAATTCACTCCCCTTTCCTGCAAACAAAGTGTATATATATTTAGTTTTTACCGTTAACTTTGATTATCAGAACAGCAGGTTGGCGTTCCAATTGATCGAGAATTTACGTACTGGCACAATCGTTAAAGTGGTGTAAGCATGTCGATACAATATCGTTCATGGAATTGTACTGAGTCGAGTTGATCAGATGCATCATTTTTGCATATGCGGGATATGATGCATACTGAGGCCCCGGATTTGTCAATCCATTCCCAATCCCGATTCCCTATTTCATTTATGTTTTATGACATCAATCAATCCGCACATAATACGAAGATTGTAAACATGGATCGGTGGATATATATACATACGTACTTTAAGGTTTATCTTGGTCCCTCGATTTTCTTTGTTCCCCTTTTGAATCTGAGTCGCGAATGCTGGAATGTAATGACCGGCGTACGATTCCCCCGTGATGTAAAAATCATTCCTCAAGTACTCGGGATGATTTTCGAAAAAAGACTGATGATTAAGAAGATTAATTAATTCGTTTTTCATCAAAAGCATATAATGTACATTTAATTTAATTACCTGCATAAAGTTGTAGAAATCGAGGCCTGCTTCCTCTGAGGTGTGCCTAATGTCGGCCTCGTCTGTAGTATAACTGAAGCCTGTTCCCGTCGGCTGGTCAATATATAAAATGTTCGACACCTGTGTCACGTCAACAATATGTATATATGTGATGTTCAAAATCAATAAGATTGAAAATGAAATTGATCAGTGTATGTACCCTTGGTGTACGTACCTTACTCCAACTGTACTCATTCGTAACAAGCGACAGGTTTTTGGTCAATCGATACGGGCCATTCTCGTAAAATAAAGCGATTGAGCTGCTGCATCCTGGGCCTCCGGTTAACCACACAACGACAGGGGCATTTCTGTCATTCTTGAAGAAATAATAGAACCACCTGGCACCCTTGGTGTTAGTAAGTTTATAATAACCCGTGTACTGACCAAGATCTCGAGCATTAGGCGGCCTAACCGAATCATCGGTTTCGTACTCGCCGACGGATGTTGGGAAATGAAAAGGCTTTTCGGTAGTGTTTGGTGCATTGACCGAATTGTCCTTGGCTCTCACGATATTAGCATCATGAGGTGGAGACAACCCGAAATCTCTGTACACCCTTTGTGGTGATTGATTAGTAGTAGGTTTTGCATCAACAACAAAATAAGAATTCAGCGAAACAAGAGAAATAACGAAGAGAGAAAATGATGAACACCTCATTCTTATTGTATTGTATTTGTCTATGCGTGTTTCAAGAGTTGTCTTAACAAAGCCTTCAAATTTATAATGATCCAAAGGCGATTATATTGACATTAATACCCTTTGCACAATAGTCAATTCTTCATGATAAAAGTAGTAAGAATTTCTAAAAGTAATTGACTTAAAAAAAAAATTGTTGACATCACGCCTAATGTAAACATGTGACGTCACATGTGGTGATTTATCAAGGAATAAATAAAAATAATTATACTACCTTGGCTCATAATTATAGTCACACTTCTTTTATTATTTGTGAAGAAAGTGTGACTATTACTTTAGGATAGAGGTAGTACTATAATATTATTCTTTCTACTCCTTCAAACAATGCATATTTAAATAGTTTATCATTTAAAACAATGCACACCTATAAATTGAATGTCTTTCATAACGTTATCATCTCAATACACATTTATTTATCCTTAAATCATCTCCAACCGATACCAAAAATCTAGTTTGAAGTGGGGAGATGCTTCTAGCGATACCAAAACATAAACTTAGGTTTTAAAGTGGGACTACAGAAAAAATACTTAAATTTACGTTTACTTTAAACTCAAACAAAAAACTTTATTATTTATAAAATAATCATTTTTATATAAATTAATAAAAATAATCTATCTACATTTTTTTAGTTTTTTATTTAAGATTTTTTATAATGTAACTTTTTTAATAATCATATAATTAAT
Organism: Euphrasia confusa; assembly: GCA_954870475.1. NCBI lineage: Eukaryota > Viridiplantae > Streptophyta > Magnoliopsida > Lamiales > Orobanchaceae > Euphrasia > Euphrasia confusa. The sequence continues at coordinate 925,135 of OX940965.1, forward strand.
AATTAAAATAAGTTTTAATAAAAATATATTTAATAATGAAAATAAATTAAATATTACAATATAAAATATAATTAAATATTAAATTATTTAATTGACGTTGAAAATAAAATAACAGTATTTGATATCACGATATTTTTTTATTATATTTAAAATTTAAAATTGAAAATAATGACTATTAAATTTTTTTAATGTCAAAAATTACGAGGTTAAATTGTAAATTTGTAAAAATATGGGTTATTTATAAGAAGTTGTATAAAAAGAATATTTTGAAAATATTCATTTGATTTTGAGTATTGGAATCTCGGTTGGAGTTAAATTACTTGTAAGCTTAAAATAAAACTTATTTTTGAGTTTATGTTTTTGTGTTTGAGATGGCCTTATATATACCACTACTTTTTCAACTAACTACTTTATTTTCTTCACATCAATACCTATTATATCCCTACTTTATATTATTAAACATACAAACAAATCACTTTTTTTAATTTATGTATATCTTTTTCTATCCACTTTGTAAAGGAATGAAGGGAGGAGTACTTAAGACCATACTTATATTTACCTAAGGATATTAGGTATAGAGAGTTTTAACTCGTCAATTAAATTATTTTTAGCAAATTATGGTTATTACATAAAAGAGAAATTTTGGAAAGTAGAACATCCAAAAAATTGTTTATAATTAAATATTTTAATTTTTTTATTATAAAAAAATTAATTTCAAAATTATCATTTCTTATTAAAACACATTAGTGAATGGTTACTTAACTAACAATGGTATTATAGTATTTAACTTGCTCTTTTTTGAAAGTGTATTTTTTGGTATTATCCATAATTTGAAAAAGTTTATTTTTTGGAATGTGAATTATAAACTAATAAATCAAAAATAATAACTTTTAAAAAAATCTACAAAGAATTCATAATATATATAATATTTTTAAAAACTTAATCATTGGACCTTTTTTTTTAGAATGAAACTGATTGAATTGAACTGAATTTAATGAATTTGGGCTGAATGAATCGATTTGAACCTGAAGTGAAGAACTAAATTGATTTTTTTATAAAAATAATAGTAATTTTTATAAATTGTTAAATATATTAAAAAAATATTAATAATATTTTAGCCTAAATTAGATTGTATACTTAAAATTATTAATTTTAAATATTTTTATTTAATTTATTTTAATTTATTTTGAAACGAACTTAATCGAGTTGAACTGAATGAGTTTCTACTAAACTAAAATGAAACAAACTGAAATTAGTTTAAAATTAATAGGTCCAAATTATTATTATAGGTGGTGGTGCATAGACAATTCAATATAAAACCAACTCCAATAGGAGTTTTTGAGAGAATAATTTCTTTCAATATGAATTACTCGTATTTGATAGGTGTATCTTTTTGTACAATTTTCTAAAAGATTATTAAATAATTTTTTAATTATTTTGCAAAAGTAAAAAAGAAGTGGGGTCCACAAGTAATGGATGTATTCCCCCCTTCTCACAATATATGATAAAAAAAATTTGGCAGGAAAATTAAGAAAAATATTGTTTTTTGATTTTTTGAAGGGTAAAAATGTATTTTTAAGTTGAAATATATAAAGTAGTTGTAAATAGAATTTATAAAGTATGTGAATAAAGTATGAGTAAAATTGTATTTTTAAGTGAAAAAGTAGTATTGATTATTTTCTTGTTTTTGAAGAGTATCAACTATAATGAGACACTTAAAAAAAGAAAGTAGTGCATCTGAGAGGGGGGAGTACAACATTTAATTTTATATTACTTTTATAAATGATATTTTAATATATAATTAATAATAAATTTATATTTTTTTAGATTAATATTTTTTATTTTTCAAGATATATAAATAAAAACTTAGGTTTATTTGATTTGGATTTTTTTTTTGTTTATGCAATTTCCTAAATTTTTAAAATTTTAATGATGTAGAGAGGTAAGTGAAATGCCGATATTTTGCTCGTTTTTATTGATATATTTGGGTGTGGTTTTCTATATTTTGTGTATATATGTGTATGATTAATGGGGGATTGCTTATTATTGCTATGACGGAGCTTATGCGTGGCGTGGTCGAGTTTTCATGTCAAAATGTAGGGAAAACGGAGCAAAAATGGATGATGAACCGAGCTGGAAAGTGCAGCAACTTTGTCTCAAAATCTGCTATCTCTCGGCTGGAACCATGAATCATGATATACACGGCTGAAAAGGTCTTGAAGTCGGGAGTTCGAAGAATTTTGAATCACGTCAATCGGAGTTCGGACGAGAAAGATATGACGATAATCGGAGGGCTGCGCAAGCAAGTAACCAAAATTCGGAGAGGAGAAAGATGTGGCAACAGTTCAACCCGCGGTAGAACTCTCATTGAACCAGCGTGGACTCTCATTTAACCCGCGGTAGAACTCTCATTGAACCAGCGTTGACTCTCATTTAACAAGCGTTGACTCGCGGCAGAAGACTTAAATGAGAGTGACTGGGAAACAAAATTGTTGACCAGGCGTTGACTTCCGTTGACCGAGCACAAAATGCATTGACCGGAGGCTAAAAGTGGCATTTCACATCCGATTTTACTCTAATTTTTGGTGGGAAAAAGGAGGGGAAACGGTTTTCACCCGACATGAGTATAAAGAGGAGGAGAAACACTCTTCCCACACAACTTTTGACAAACTTTGCATACTTCAAAACACTTAGAGAAAATTAGAGAGAGAGAGAGTAGTGCAAATTGTGATTGGAGTTCATCTTCCTCAAAGTTCAAGCATCCATTGACGACGGATTCAAGCTCGAACGACCACGGAGACGAGAGATTCATCCTCTACATAAATTGACTACACATTTCTCTTCTCTTTTCCTCTTTTGCTTTGTTGAATTTTCCCATTTCTAGTATTAATTTCATGCTTGGATTTGTATGAGACTTGAGATATTGCTTGAGATTTATGTTGATCATGCTTTCTTTTATTGATTCCATGTTTGAGTTGTTGATTTCCATGGCTAGAAGTAGCTAATTTCTCATTAGGAGATGGGGTAAAAATCATGCTTACAAGGTGTTTGATAAAATGCTTGAGAGACTTTTACTTGGTCTAATTGTGTATTTTCAAAGCCACGATTGAGGTTAGCCACCGGTGATCGGAGTTAACTACAATTGGGGATTAAAATGATTGCTTTCACCGGGAACGGGGGCTTTCTTCCCAAGGCTCGATAGTACACAATTAGGAAACCAAAACTTAAGGAACGAGTATAGTTAACTAACACACTCATCACCATTTTGGGATGCTTTGTTAGGGAATTAAACGGTTGGTTTGGGTGAACAAAACCTTCCTTTCCAAGCTATACTTTGAACTTAAATACAAGATTATCCGACTTGGAAGACGACGATAATTGGACCTTCTCTCTTGCGTTTTATAATTCACTTTGAAAGTCGATTATTACCTTGTCTCCGATTTTCTCCCATTTGATACAACTCCCGTTTACTTGCTTTGATTATTTACTTGTAATTTACTTGAACTTTCGTATATTGAAATGAATACGATCTTGGAAACCTCTCACTCTAGTCCTCCCTCGGATTGATATTCCGAGTGGTCGTTTACAACGAACTCTCGATTTTTGAAGCGAGACTAAACACATTTTCTCGTTCCTTGTGATCGAAAAATGCTTCTTCAGTAAGAGAAAATAGAATAACTTTTGAAATGTTTTATTATAGAGTATAAGATATTTGAAAAATAATTGAAAATGTGTAAAGTGGAATATAATGATGTGACAAGTAATATCTCATATTGAGATGGTTTAAATATAACATCCTTGATTTAGTTTAAGCATCTAAATTATCATAAAAACATATTCCAACTTTTTTTGGTAAAAATAATAAACAAAATTCTCAATTCTCAAATATGAATAAAAAAGAAAAAAAAATCAGTACTTTATTACTTTATCTTATGACACTTTTTTTTTTTTTATTTTAGTAAATATTTTTTTTCATACTTTTATGAATGAACTGAACTATCAACTTATCAAAGCTAGAACAATCCACCCAATCGTCGAGCATATCTTACCTTCTCGCCACCGGCCAGCTCATTTCTCCGTTCTTCTTGCTCGATCCCACATTCCCACCACGAAAACACACTTCCTTTTCTTCACCAACTGGCTAGTTTTTCGTCCCCTTTTCTTCCATCAGCAACTCTTCTCTTAGAGAGTGGTCTTGCTCTTTGAAAGTCGTAGGCAGTAAAATAAACGCAGAAATATACGCTGCCTAGACAAGGCACTGCACTGCGGCAGAACAGGGTATGTCCCAGCCTAAATTCCCGAATACTCCTAAATTAGTTTCTAAATTGATTTTTTTTTAATTTCTATACCAATAGTATATGTTAAATTTTTTCACGCACAAAGAACAACGAAGATTTTATAACTGTTCTTCATGTTGGAGGTACCCTTCATAAATAATCCTCAAACTCAATACATTGGGGTCAAACTCAAATTCGTCCCCATTTTAAATTTTTTAATTTCTGTCAGATTCTTAAATACCGATGGACGAAATCGGTCATTTGGGTTTTTTTTGTCAAATTAAAAAATTCCTCCCATTTTATTTTTAATTATGTCTCAGTGTTAAGTTACTCTAATGAAAAATGTTACTAGCTACTACATTTAACTCACAAAACACACAAAAAAATAATTGATTTAATACAGTACACACATATTCCATCCTTATTCATTCACATATATTATACTTATACAGTATATTATTATACGTTGTTCGTTTTTAAGCACGATTAATCGAAATTCAACATCAGTATATATGGAAGCGCGCGCGCATTTCATTTCAGAGAGGAATGCCTTTGGTCCATCGTCTGAGCATTTCCAAGGAAGCCTTTGGCTGATCCATCGGAACCATGTGACCAGAATCCTTCACCTTCAAGAAAGTAAGATTTTTATAGGTCTTATACTGCCCTGCATTTGCACCATCAACCATAAACGAAACATTTATGGCCGACTTGAAACCTCTCTGACCCGACCATTTCATGTCGTCAACCCACATCGCGTTGCCTAACCAGTTGCAAATAAAATCGTATTCACCGGCATATATCAGAACCTTAATCCCATCTTGTAGTAACCCTGGAACATACACTTCAAAGTTCTTCATCCAATCCCCCAACATTGCTTCTTCAACTGCGTCACTGCACGAAACGAATTGAATGCGTTGGTCAACTCCCAAAGCCTTTTTAACCGACTTCTGGCTCAAGAAACGCTCCATGTCTGAAAAGTTGTAGCACATACGTCCCTCGCATTTCTTGCGAATGTCGTAAAACTGCCATAAATCACTTTAATTCATTTTAAAGTTTGAACAAGTAAAAAATTAAATGTCGAATACTTGATTTAGTAATCTACGTTTATATTGTCTTGGAGGTCGAGTATACTATTGAAAATGGCGAAACAAGCATATCTGGCAAATGTACAACTCCATAATTCACTCCCCTTTCCTGCAAACAAAGTTTATATATATATTTAGTTTTTTCCGTTAACTTTGATTATCAGAACAGGAGGTTAATTGGCGTTCCAATTGATCATCGAGAATTTACCGGCACATTCGTTAAAGTGGTGTAAGCATGTCGATACCATATCGTTCATGGAATCGTACTGAGCCTGGTTTATCAGATGTGTAGTTTTTGCATAAGCGGGATATGATGAATACTGGGGGCCCGGATTTGTTAATCCATTCCCAATCCCGATTCCCTGTTTCATTAATGTTTTACGACATACAACATAATTAATACGAAGATTGAAAACATGGATCGGTGGATATATACGTACTTTAAGGTTTATCTTGGTCCCTCGGTTTTCTTTGTTCCCCTTTTGAATCTCAGTCGCGAATGCTGGAATGTAATGACCGGCGTACGATTCTCCCATGATGTAAAAATCATTCCTTTTGTACTCAGGATGATTTTCGAAAAAAGACTGATGATCAAGAAGATTAATTAATTCGTTTTTCATCAAAAGCATATAATGTACATATTTAATTTAATTACCTGAATAAAGTTGTAGAAATCGAGGCCTGCTTCCTCTGAGGTGTGCCGAATGTCGGCCTCATCTGTAGTATAACTGAAGCCTGTTCCCGTCGGCTGGTCAATATATATAATGTTCGACATCTGTGTCACGACAACAATATGTATATACATATATGATGTTCAAATTAATCAATAATAAGATGGAAAATGAAATTGATTATGTACTCGTACGTACCGTACTCCAACTGTACACGTTCGTAACAAGCGACAGGTTTTTGGTCAATCGATACGGGCCATGCTCGTAAAACAAAGCGATTGAGCCGCTGCACCCTGGGCCTCCGGTTAACCACACAACGACAGGGGCATTTCTGTCATTCTTGAAGAAATAATAGAACCACCTGGCACCCTTGGTGTTATTAAGTTTATAATAACCCGCGTACTGACCAAGATCTCGGGCATTAGGCGGCCTAACCGAATCATCGGTTTCGCGCTCGCCGACGGATGCTGCAGGAAAACGAAAAGCCTTTTCGACAGTATTTGGTGCATTGACCGAAAGGTTGTTGTCTCTCACAATATTAACATGAAGAGCAGGAGACAACCCGAAATCACTGTACGACGACCTTTGTGTTTGTGGTGATTGTTTTTTCGGCAGATTGTGATTAATGGTAGGTTTTGCATCAGCAACAAAATATGAATATAGAGAAAACAAAGAAATAACCAAGAGAGAAAATGATGAACTACTCCTCATTCTTATTGTATTTGTCTGTGTGTTTTAAGAGTTGTCTTAACAAAGCCTTCAAGTTTATACTGATTATATTGACATTAATACCCCTGTGCACAATAGTCAATTCTTCATGATAAGGGTGGTAAGAATTTCTAAAAGTATTTGATTTTTAAAATAATGTGACATCACATGTGATATTACATACTAGGTATATAGAGAATTTTATACTCAGACAATTTAATTATTTTTACCAAATTATGGTTATTACAGGGAAATTTTGAAAAGAAGAACATCTAAAAACTCGTTTATAATTAAATATTTTAGTTTTTTTTAATTAAAATAATAAACAAATTTTGGTCAAATTATATAGTAAATTCTCAATAGTCAAATGTTTAAAAAATAGTATAGTACTTTTGATGACTGAATTATGCAACTTTTGCATTTTAGTGTTAAAAACCACACAATTACCCTTCTCACACCTTCTTTGTGGAATTATTGTTAAATATAATGAATTAAAACATGTTAGTTACCAAATACATTAAGAGTGAAGTAAATCAATACAATCAAGTTAATTTCGACACATCGCGCTCTCGACAAGCCTTAGCAACTAGGGCTTGTCGAGCTAGCTCGACTTCTTTAGAAGCTATCAACTTATCAAAGCTAGAACAATCCACCCAATCGCCGAGCATATCTTCTTGTCCCCATATCTCCGGTACAACAATCCCACCACTTAAACACACTTCCTTCCAATGCCTCCTCACCTTCTCGCCACCGGCCAGCTCGTTTCTCCGTTCTTCTTGCTCGATCCCACCACGAAAACACACTTTCTTTTCTTCACCAACTAGCTCGTTTTTCGTCCCCTTTTCTTCCATCAGCAACTCTTCTCTTAGAGAGTGGTCTAGCTCTTGACGTAATGTGGTATTTGGTTGATGACCTTATAAAGGGCTTTAGGGGAATTAGTTTTGTGTGTTTTCTGTGTGCTGATTTTTATACATCCTCTATCTTTGCTTCCTAGCCTCAAAAAAAAGTCTTGTACTTTTACTAAGGTCATTGGTTGGCTTAAATTGCTAACACGAGTCCATGTCTCTCAATGTTTTTCTTTTTGGGGGCATGCCACTTTGTAAAATATTCAATAAAAGCGTGTTTTCGTCAACCCGAAAAAAACGAACCGATGCGTGATAGGGAAGATCGCTCCTTCACTCGCTCTTGACAGCGTAGTATATGCGACGTACAAACAGCAACGAAGCTTGGAAGCCTAGAGCTCCGAGCATCAAGAAGAGAGCATAGCACAGGCAGAAGCTGTAACCGAAAAAGAAGGTCGTCTGCAGGATGCCGCTCATACTCGACTTGAAGTAGAAGTATACGCAGTATAAAAACATGAATATTGCAGTCGACCCCCCACGTAGTACAGACCTGAAATTATATATCAGCACATCTTAGAAACGAGACAGAAACGAGCAGAGTCGAGTTAGATGGGAAAAAAAAAAAAAAAACATACCTCCACCACCACTCGTGATCTTCCACCGCCAGTTGAAAATAAGTCAACCCGACACTCAATAAAGCGGTCAGCAAAATCAGGACGACGAACGTGATAAACAGAATCCCGGGAGAGGTGTAGATTTTATGGCCCCACGCTGTAGCGCACAAGTTATGAAACTCGAGGACAACTGCACTGAAGGGCAAGAGGCCTCCGAGGAACATCTGAGCTGGCGTTTTCCGGTACCAGGCTGAATCCGGAATCTCCCTCGATGGTTTCTTGGCGACAGGAGATGATTGGGGATCGGACCTGTGGTTTCCGATAACCCCACCAAGGACGAGCAGTGGAATCGCGAAAAGTGTGAATATAAGAATCATAATGATTATTGTTCCAAGAGGAAGCGCCGAAGTCACCCCGAAATACATAGCCATTACGTTGAGGATTAATGATGTGAAGAGAAAAGGACCCAAGAAGAGTGTCCCCGTCAAAAGAACACTCCTTTCCTGAAAAAAAAATGTTATAAATCAGTCTTAATAGCAAAGGACGACTTAAAAATTAGTAGGGAAATAAGTATTACTGTATTAGTACCCATTCTGTTTCAGCATATTGAGTGCATAAAGAAGCCGAGCTGTAGCCAGCAACTGCTGACGTAAGAACATAAGCTGTGAATATAGAACTCGAGAGGGCTCCACGACTGTAGGGATAACAGACTCCAAGTAATGCTAAACCAAATACGAAGAAAACCCTGTGGAGAGAGCCAATAACTATTTACATGGTACACGTAAATATAAAAACCTAAGCGCAACAATCTTCGCGAAAGAGGAGAGACTAAATCATGTAGGGGTCTAACCAATAAAGGTAAGCCTAGTACTGTATATTACGAGCTAGCTGGAAAAATATAAAGAAATTATTCGTAGAATGATGCATCCGATATTCCTATCATACCCCCAGTACAAATAATACTGCATGCATAAAGAAAAAAATGGAAATGAGAGCTTACATGGTTATCAACTGAGTACCACAGCCCAAAACTGCTGAAAATAACGGCAGGTTTGTCGGGCACCTGAACACATCCCCATGGATATATTTCCATCCAACTTCTTTCTCCTCTTCTTCATCTCCAATAGACCATCTGGAAATAATAATTATTTTTTTTTTGAAAAAATTACTCAATAGACATATCTTGTATTGTAATTTAATAAATAAATAATAATAGTGTCATAGAAAAGAAATTTACCTTCTTAAATCATTCTTGAGATGCCGCATGAAGATTACGGTAAGGAGTCCCAGAAGCAGAATAAGTAGAACAGACGAATTCATGAAAGAGAACAAATGAGTTTGGTAGAGTACAGGATGGGAAGAAGCCGCCGAGTATCTTCCCATTCTGTCCTTGTACAGTATCGAAGTTTCGTTCCAAAATACGCTATAAGTGAAGTTGACTCTGACATCAACATCTTTTGTCACATCCACTGCACGACTCGGGTCGCCAAAGGCATGGATTTCTATGACTTGGTTTCCATTGTAAATTGCATCGAAATGAAGGTGAGTGAACAGGAAATACTTTGGCCCCTTACCATCAAGGCTCCAACTTTCATCTTCGACCTTACCAACAAATGCCCACAAGGGAAGATCATCATAATACATCTGGTAGTAAAAATCATTCGCTATAGCATCTCTGAATTTTGCAACATCGCCCCTGTTAAGATTCTGTTGGCAAAGCAGTACATCGGTTTTGTTCACAGAGAATTCCAAATTATATAAGGCATCTGATAACCGGTCACCGTTCAAAACTTCACCAAGGCTTTCCTTCTTTTCCAGCACCTCATCTGCCAATGGGGCAAGTAATAAGATGCGAGACTGACTGCTTGTATATGTTAATTACAAAAAATGGACCACCGTCCACCGATAATCGCAAATGCAAGTGTTTGAAACTAAAATAGTTCTAAAACTGTTTTTTAAATACCTATAAAGCTTTTGCCCGTAAATTACACTTGGTCAAAACAATTATTTATATTGGTAAATACTATTTGCTGCAAGTGTATTAGTAGTGATACATTAACCAGGTTTCAAGAATAAAAACAAGGTGAGCCCACGAAAAAATATGCAACTTAATTGAATTTATTTTATGCTCCTCGATAAGTTCCAGATTCCCATGTTATAAAGATCACATGGAACGAAAGAAGGAATGTTTTGGTACACAGAAAATTAATGAAGATATAGGTACAACCCCATATGGTTATGCATCACCTAGCACCAACACTTGATGTCACCACTTAGCGTCTACACAAGCAGAGGCGACGTGTTGTTCCAAACAATGGAAAACGAGACTACTATACTCATAATAAGTGACGGTATTTGTACCCGTTTCCATATGCACGTGTCAGCTAAAAGTAAAACAAACCAAAGCATTATAAGTTCTTTAGCAATGTATCATGTATGATATAGAGCTCGGAGGGTTCGATGCAAGTGCAAAATCCAACCTGAACCACAGAAGGCCAACTCATAATATTTGTATGTTTCACTGCAAAAGTTTAGTAAGCGAAAACCATATCAGGATACGACGAATGCTCCGAAGAAACTTTATTCTAATTTTTCACAATCACCATGGATAAAAATTTGATTTTTATTTTTGTTGTTTTCAGAAGAAGAAAGAAACAGCATAATCAAATTTGAACGACGACGAGCTTCGATTTTCTGGAATTAAACAGATATTTGATCGAAATCTATGAAATGCAGCTCATGAACATTCAAATCGAAGAACGGGTGAAATAAAATTAAAAAATTAAAAATTAAAAAACCTTGGATTATGAAGGGGTCCGATTTTGTTGACGAAGAGGGGCACGTGATCTCCTACATTGTAAGCGTGCGCGATGTGGAGAAGGAGAATCAAATTGTTCAGAAACAGCAGTTTCAAAATCCCCATTTTCGCAGCTCGATTTAGGGATTTTCGATCTTCAGTCAACGGTAAACCAGTGTCGTGAAGCCGGAAGTAAATAGCATAAATTGCAGTTTGGGTCCTCGAAGTATTGAGAAATTGGGATTCGGTACACAAAACCTTAAATTTTACTGGCCCAATACAAGAAATTGTTAGAGCCCATTATCACAGCTTGGGCCTATATATGATGCAGCCACTTATGGGCTTGGATCTCCCAGGATCCCACTCAATTAGGCCCAAATAATAACAAAATTGTTTTGTACTAGTACCACTGCCCGTGCGATCCACGTAATTTATTTGTTTGAAATAATTTAAAATTTTATTTAATATCCAACGTATTTCGGCCAAAAAATTATTAATGGACTAACAAATTATTTTATTTAATAATCGAACTCTTACTTAAATTTGTAAATTCGTATTAATCTCATTATTAACATGTTATCTCAATTATGAATTTTTTTATTATTTTCAAAAACTACGCATGTTTGATTTAATTTATAGTATTGTTTCGCACGTTTTTGTGCGACTTTTCTATTGTTTTGTGTGACCTTTTTGTGATGTTTTTGTGCTCATATTCATCCTATTCATGTCATTATGTGTTTATATCGTTATGGTTTTGGTTTGGTAGGGCTTGAACGTAAATCGAGCGAAAACGGGAAGAAATGCACGAATGATGCCATACCGGCGCCCAGCTTTGTGCAGTCTTAGGAGAATCGTCATCCCCGCTTATTCAGCCGTTGGATCGTCTCCAAATTTTCCAGGCATGTAGAAGACTTCTAGAGCTACAATATGGACGGTGGGTTTCACGAAATAACTATCGAAGACAAAGATATAGTACACAGACGGAAGCAGCAAAAACTAGAAGACTGGCGCATTTGCGCCATCCTGGCGCATTTGCGCCAAACTGCTGAGAGCGTGGCGCATTTGCGTCAAGCGGCTGGGAGCGTGGCGCATTTGCGCCACATGGCGTTGACCCAAGTTTGACCAGCCTTTTGGAGCTCTTTTGGAGGGGCATTTTTGTCTATTCAAGGCCAAGATAAAGAGCACTATATAAGGATTTTGTGGGCACTAGAAGCATCTTATCCATTCCATCTTCACCAACATTCATCTCTTCCACCAACTTTTTTTTCTCTTTAATATTTTTCATGTTCTTAAATCTAAAGTTTTAATATTTAGATTACTCTTAATTGATTTATCATCTCACAAAACTCCATTCACAAACGTTGTTCCCCTCGCCGAGCCCGTCGTTTCTATCGGAGCAATTTCTTCGGGTGACACGTAGAAGTTCGGCCCGATTCCGGAAGCACGACTCGCCTCCTCCTCTCGATTCCTCGACACCTTGTGAGCTCTTTTCGATTATGAGTTATCTATATGCTATGTACTTGATTGATTGCTTGATTATGAGTAGCTAGTCTTTTAGTTAGGGTATTAGAGAACTTTGCTTAGGGATTGGGTTGACATTGATTTGAGGATTTTAAATGAATCTAGGATTCGTTTGATTTAAGTTGTGGGGTCTCGTGTTGAACATCCTCTCCGAGGAACATCACTAGTGGACCACGCACTCGAGTCGAACGACGTTTAGGTACGGTTCAATGTCGTCTCGTGTTGAGGACCTCATCGAGGTGCATCACTAGTGGACGACGCGATCGTACCTAAACGACCTCGTTTATAAATTGAGGAATTGTTAGGTGCAAGTTGTGGGGTCTCGTGTTGAATATCCTCTTCGGGGCACATCACTAGTGGATCACGTGCTTGTGTCGAGCAATGTTTAGGTACGGTTCAATGTCGTCTCGTGTTGAGGATCTCTTCGAGGTGCATCACTAGTGGACGACGCGATCGTACCTAAACGACCTCGTTTTTGTGAAAATCAAAGGTTTTGTTGTGTGTCAACCCATCCCCCGAAAGAAAAGGAACCTAATTCCCTAACCTCTCTCACATTTGATATATTGTCTCGTTTGTTATTCATTTTAATTGCTTGCTACTTTGATTTTAGCTTAATTGATCCCTCACTTTGAAAACTCCCCCATTTAGTTGTTAATTATTTGTTTTTATTTTTATCTCTTTTTAAAACTCGAACTAAACACAATTATGCAATGAGAGACATGTGCCGATAGTATTACTCCTCGAGAGATCGACCCGGGGAATCTACTTTCGTAGGTTTTTCGGTAAATATATAAATAAACTTTTTGTTCCAAACAAGTATGTAAGCTTCTTGGGGCATAGCCGAGTGGTAAGGTCTGTGGTGATGTTGGTGTAATTCACCGACGACGCAGAGTTCGAATCTCGCGCGGATATGACAAATTTTCATTGAAATATTATGAAGTTAGTCATTGGATGAGACCTATTGGCTATCTCCCACATGTATCTGCTACTCGGGCGCATCTTTCGATTTACATTCTACTCGATCGAGAAGCCTCTAATCTGGTGAAAGTGAAGTTTCTCGTCTCATCCTAGCCGATCTCTCTCCCACATGTGTCTGCTACTCGGGCGCATCCCCCGATTTACATCCTACCCGGTCGAGGAGCCTCTGATCGGGTGGAAGAGGAATTTCTCATCTCATCCTACCCGATCTCTCTCCCACATGTGTCTGTGACTCGGGCGCATCCTTCGATTTACATCCTACTCGATCGAGAGCTTCTGATCTGGTGGAAGAGGAGTTTCTCGTATTTGCATTTCTCTAGTATCAAACGCATCCAACAAATACCTAAAATCGTTGGGGGAAAATTCAAATAAATGAAAAATAAAAATTATAAAGTTGAAAAATAAATATAAATATAAAAAAATTAAATTTACTTGGTAAACATGAAAGAGATGAGATGAGAGAAATGCAATTATATTAATATAATGTATGTTAACCTGCAAAATTTAACATAACTAAATTAGGGATAAACTAAAAATTAAAAAAAATATAGTCTGAACATAATTAGGAGTTTCTGTTTTTGCATTTCTCTAGTATCAAATGCATCCAACAAATACCTAAAATCGCTGGGAAAATCCAAATAAATGGAAAATAAAAATTATAAAGTTGAAAAATAAATATAAATATAAAAAAAATTGAATTTACTTGGTAAAAAAGAGATGAGATGGTAGAAATGCAATTATATTAATATAATGTATGTTAACCTGCAAAATTTAACATAACTAAATTAGGGATAAACTAAAAATTAAAAAAAAATCTATTCTGAACATAATTAATAACTCGACAATTTGATTTTGGAATCTGCGAATAAATCATAATTAATACATAAAATTTAAAAAATCGAGGAAAAAAAATGAATGAATAGAAGAACGTATACATGTAAACCGATTTAATGTTCAGAAAAATAAAAAAAAGACATACGAACCCAAATTATAACAAGAGAAAATAATATACTTAAAAAGTTTATCTTTTTTTTTAACTCAAATGAATTAGGGAATAGAAAGAGAATGATTTTTATAAGATACGATTAATTGAAATTAAACTAATATTAATGGAATTAAAAAGAATTTTGTGAAAAAAAAATAAAAATTTATATATTTAATAGGATAATTAATTATTATTACCAAAATTATATAATTTCAAATTATTATTTAAAATTTATATATAATAATTTAAATATGCTTAATAATATTACTATCTATAATTTATATTATTTTTAATTATAATTTATATTGTAAACACAATATTATTATTGTTTTACTATTGGTCCACGTGAATGATCCTGAAATTATATATGTATAGATGTCGATCAAATTATCTTTTATAAAAAAACAAAAATACATTATTTTTTTAAATCACTTTTTAATTATGCAATTATTAAGAAGGTTTCGAGTGACTTAAACATTAAATAACATGCAATCAAGTTTATATAACCTTAATATATCTTGAACAATTATCAAAATATGATGTTTTTATTTCATGTTCATCTCGTATTTTTTCCTCGTAAATAATTGACATGTATTTATACCTTATCGTATTAATACATAATCACGAATGAAAAATGCAAAATGGTTGGAAAACATGAAATCCGTGTGAAAATTAACCTCACTTTTTTTCTAAATAATAACATAGGTATGGAACCCCATACAAAAATCCCCTTTTCATCACATTTTCTCCAAGTGTTCTTGTGAAATCAACATTTGGTATTGATGCATGACAATCGACACGATAACTTATGATTTACATTCACTCGTTACACGTGTATTATGTATAATTGTTGACGTTTTACATACTTAATCGAATAATGTAGAGACGGGTCGAAATTAAAACATACAATCACTCATTCAAAATAAAGACACTACTCCTATAATTTAATCTTATATTTCAAAATAATTAATATATTTGATAATATTCATGAATATTCAACACATTTGCATATAGGGACAAATTAATTACAGATTGACAATAATTGTTTTTGTTGTTTAAAGAACAAATGCATCAAATGATATATATGCCGACATTATCTAGCAAAAACCATACCTAATGTTTTTTTTTGAAAGTGGACCTCTATCTCTATATATGTTTAAGAATGTATGTAGTGAAGAAGGTCCACCCTAGTAGTCTAGGTTACCATATATGGACTTCGGTTTCATATTTTCCGAATCTCCAATTGCTCCCGAGTTCAGACGGACTAAATCGCAACTCGGTTGCTCGTATCGCATCAACAATTTTTCTTGATTTTTAGTATTTATGTGTATAAAAAAGAGTGCAAATTGTATTTCCATCAAGGGGATAAAGAATCTTGATTTGGTATGGGCTTAGGGAGATAAACTAATGACAAGGGAAATGGATGTTGACCTATGAACAAAGGGGATAATACCAAACAAACCCATTCCAAAGCATTTGGTTTTAATTAATGTTACTACCAATTGCAAGTGGGTGTTCTTATGGGTGATCTTATTAATTAATTAATTGATTTTTTTTATTTAATTGTTTTTTGGTTGAGTGTCTGTGAGCAACATTCTAAACAAATACACTAAACATATGTAAATTAAAAAAATTAAAAAAAAAATCAAGAAAAACAAGTTGAACGACTTTGCCTCTCAAGAATAAAATAATTACATTTAAACCCCCCAAAAGAAAGAACCAATGAGAAAACACAGGCGGTTAGAGAGTGGGAGTAGGAGTCAGTGATTCTAGTGGTTTCCTGCAGAAAGACCCCACTTTTTTTATTTCAATTTTTTTATTTCAATTTACACAACAAACAAATGTTTGTTTTGATTGTCACATTTTTATTTATATTTTCTTATATTTATATTTTTAGTACTATATTAATTTCTTGTTTGCAAAAGCCCCACAAAAGGCTGATGGGCTCAGAGCAGGTTCTCACAGGACAAAAAGATTTTGTGTACTGATAGAAAATATTTCTTTGAGTTTCAATTTCTGATGCTAATAATTACTACACTGCCACTCCCTCTTCTAAAAACCTACACACAAACACAATAAATAAAAAGCAAAAATTCAAAACAGAATAATCAGACACACTTTTCTTCATTGAGAAGTAGAGAAAAATAAAAGCTTTGACAGAGACCCCTCAAGTTATCAATAATTGCAGGAATTCCCCTGTTTTTTTATTTTTATTTTTTCTTTACAAGAAAAAAGCTCTCATCTTTTGCCCATCTGAAAAGTGCCCATCACTCACTTGAGTTTCTTTTTTCTCTTACAACATCAAAATTTCCAAGAAAACCATCATTTTTTTCCCTCTTTTTTTTTCACTATGAAAAATATGGTCTGAAAAGTAAGAGTTTTTTTTTTTCCTTTTTGCATGGAGACTCATATACTCGGAGATCCTTCTTTACCCGGCTCTGGAAATCCACACCACCATCATCACCATATCCCTTATGGAGTCCCACACATGCTCAGCACAAGCTACATGTAAGAAAACCAAACAAAAATTTAATCTTTATCATGTATTCGATGAAAAGATTCAATTTTTTTTACATGGGTTCGATTTATTTCTCGTTTTCTAACATGGGTTATTTCCCTTTTTTTTTCGTTTCACCAAGAAATCAAGGACAATCTTTTGATTTTGGAGAGCTTGAGGAAGCCATAGTTCTGCAAGGTCACAAAAAACAACGTATGCTACACACACACACAAACACACACATGTATATATGTATTGTTATGTATGACGTTTGCAAAGTGTAACCAACTCCAAAACACACACACACGCACTAATGCGTGTGTTTGAACACTTCCACAGTACTATTTTCACTACAGAAATTATTCTTGAACATGGGTTCTTGAATGGCGTGGGGTTCCAAATGAGGAAATAAACACACTTTCAATTTCTTGCTTGCATGATTTTTTTTCTCTACTGACTCCACAACTGCTAAAGGCAAAAACACACACATTATTATATAAAAGGAGATTTTGTTACTCCTCTTTCATGTATGAGGTTTTCAATTTATTTATTTTTTCTGTTTTTTATTTTTTGTTCTTGTTTTTTCTTTTTCTTTGTTTCTGATCCTCAAAGATTTTGGCTTTGTGATCTTGTTGCAGCTTTATATAGACCTGCAGCAACTCTGGAAATGTTCCCTTCTTGGCCTATCAAATTCCAGCAGCATACCCCAATAGTAAATCTTTTTTTTTACCTCATTTTTTTACTGCCCATCCATTTTTACAATCTTTGACCTTTTTTTTTTTTACAATCTTTGAGCTTATCTTTGATGGGTTTTTGGAGTTTTCTTGAAAAAATTCAATCTTTGTTTGTTTCGGATGATAAAAATCAATTTTTTTTTCATTTTGAATAAATAAAAAAACAGAGCTCAAAATCAGGTGGTGAAGAAGAGAGTACAGATTCAGGCTCAGGTGTGAACACAATTTCCACAGCGAGGTTTGATCAGCCTGAGTCCCCCATCAGTGACCAAAAGATTCAATCTTTACCGGTCGATCACCGCCTCCCGCCGCCGCCGCAGATGGACACCGCCGGAGGCTCACAGCCACCTCCTCCAACCAAACAGGCAAAGGTTTGTGTATTAATTCTGACATGTAATTAATCCCAGCAGCTGCTAGAGGGGATTCTTCTGATTTTGTATTCTGACATGTAATCATAAATCAAGAAAAAAGTAGCATCTTTTATCATCATTTTTTTAAATAATAAATGTGGGGTTTTATTTTTGAAGTCATACTTTCATAATTACATACTTTTCCCCATCCACAAGAACTGTAGTTCATTACTCTGTTTTGCATATATATTTTTATTAAACTTTTTGTAATAATCTTTATGGGAAATAGTGATGGGATGGAAATTGATAAACAATTGAAAAAAAACAGTTCATACATCAGCGTCAGAAGAAAAAAAAATACTCAGAGAAATTCAAGATTTAATTTTGATTTTACTAATTAGCTGCCTTTTATTGACTCCATTATTTTATTACAAAATTCTTGATTATGCAGAGAAGAGGACCTGGTTCTGGTTCTGGTTCAGACAAATTGCTTGATCCCAAGGTGATGAAAAAAAAAATTGCATTTTGCATGCATGGTTGTACTTTGATTAAAATAAAAATTAAATCTTGAATAAAAAGCTGATTTTTTTTTTTTCATTTTTTTATGCGGTGATTATTCAGACATTAAGAAGGTTAGCTCAAAATAGAGAAGCAGCAAGGAAAAGCAGGCTCAGAAAAAAGGTGGATTTTTATTGTTTATTTTTTATGATTACATTTATTTATGTATGAAGAATTAAATAAAAGATTCACCTACCCAAATCCACCCTCTTAAAACCATATAATTATGATTTTATTTAAATATTTGCAGGCCTATGTACAGCAGCTAGAATCAAGCAGAATCAGACTAACTCAGCTGGAACAAGACCTTCAGAGGGCTAGGTCACAGGCAAGTAACATTAAAGAAATTTGCAAATAATAATAAATAAATACTAGTTTCTTAAGTATTTTTTTCGGGCACGAAATTAAAAAATAATTTTATTTTATGCTATGTATCGGGTGTACTTGGTTGTAATTATTTAACAATATTTTCAAATAACTAAACGAAAAAAAATCTAATTTTTTTTCGTGCTCAAAGAGAAAAGTGAAACTTTTACATTGAGAAGAAATATTAATTTGTTACTCTGGTCAACAGGGACTTTTGCTAGGAGGAGGTGGGATTGCAAGTGGGAGTGTTAGCTCTGGTATGTCATTGTATTTTACTAAATTGCCCTTCTTATAAACATAGTACTGTACTACTACCATTTCTAGCTTGGACTTTGATAGATTTAGGAAAAAGAAACATCAAATTTCAAATCAAATTAGCCCAAAGGCATAACCATTCTACATTTGACTAAGTGTGTGTGTTTATTTTCTTGATTTGATATATATTATTATTATGATTTGAGTTATTTTTACCAAATGTGCAAAATACATGGAACATTTTGTCTAAAAAATTGTAGTGGTTGGTGTTGTATGTCTTCTTGTGTTTTGTCCAATTTTGAATTGAATGGGTGAAATTGAAATTTTTGTATATTTCATGGTATAGATTTTAATTTTGTGTTTTCCTTACCTACTTAGACCTTAGTATAATTATGTGCATATAGGTGGGGCGATGTTCGACATGGAATACGCGAGATGGTTAGACGAAGACCACAGGCACATGACCGAACTCCGAGCTGCACTTCAGGCTCAACTTTCGGAGAGCGATACGAGGGTGATTGTCGACGGGTACGTCGCTCACTATGACGAGCTTTTCCGCCTTAAAGGAGTTGCAGCTAAATCCGACGTCTTCCACCTCATCACCGGCATGTGGACCTCTCCAGCCGAGCGTTGCTTCCTTTGGATGGGCGGGTTCAGGCCCTCCGACCTCATCAAGGTTTCACTAAATTTTTCGTCGACATAATTACAAAACAGCCCCTAAGGTTTTGCGTATTTGCAAAAAAGAACATCTCAGTTTCAAAATTACAAAAAGAATGAAAAAAAATAATTTCATGAAAGGAATAAATGTAATACAAAAACACTTGGGGACTTTTTTGTAATTTGAAAAGTTTTAACTTTTTTTTCTTAATTAGGGCAGACCTCAAGGGTACATTTTTAATTAATCCAAACTTATTTATGGTTTTGGGTATTTGCAGAAAAGAACAGCTCAGTTTCAAAACTACAAAACTATCATGAAGGATAAAAAAAAAATCATATATGAAGGGAACAAATGCAATGCAAAAAAAATTGGGGTTTTTTTGTAATTTGAAAGTTTTAACTTTTTTTTAATTAGGGAAAACCTCAAGGGTGCATTTTTAATTAATCCAAACTTATCTATGCTTGCTCATTTCCTATTCCACATGTCGAGATCGATTGTAACTCGAATGGCCTTGTTTGTATATTTTCCGATCAGATGCTGATAACGCAACTAGACCCACTGACGGAGCAGCAAGTGATGGGGATATACGGACTCCAGCAGTCGTCTCAGCAGGCAGAGGAGGCGCTCTCTCAAGGGCACGAGCAGCTCCAACACTCCCTAATAGACACCGTTGCCAATGGTTCAATCAACGACAACATGCACCACATGGCCATGGCTTTGGGCAAGTTGACGAATCTCGAAGGCTTCGTTCGACAGGTACTTTTAATCATTACATTCAAAGTTACAATCTTTTTTCAAGAAAAAAAGATAATTGGGCATTTTGTGTAATTAATCGAAACATCAGGGTAACATTTGTAATTAACCCTTTTGTAGAGTAATACTTCCTCAAGGAATTAACTTTATGGAAATTGCTTTTAGACCCCTGTACAAAAAAGGGCTAATCATTACATTCAAAGTTACAATCTTTTTCAAGAAAAGATAATTGGGCATTTTGGGTAATTAATCGAAAGTCGAAACATCAGGGTAACTTTTGTAATTAACCCTTTTGTATGCTAAGATAACTATTAATACTTCCTCCTCAAGGAATTAACTTTATGTAAATTGCTTTTAGACCCCTGTACAAAAAAGGGCTTAAATCTTGAAATGATTAGACAAATGGTGGAACCCCATTTTACTGATAATGGTCATCCACTAACCAATGATTGATGCGATTACTCGACATATTTCAGGCTGATAATTTGAGGCAGCAAACGCTCCATCAGTTGCACCGTATATTGACAGTTCGACAAGCTGCGAGGTGCTTCTTGGTGATCGGAGAGTACTATGGTCGTTTACGAGCTTTGAGTTCCCTTTGGGCTTCTAGACCAAGAGAGTACGTAAGATCAATTTATGAATTACGCTATATAACTTTCATGTTGCGACGTCTTTTTGATGTATATAAAACAAATACAGGGCGATGATGGGGGATGATAACTCATGCCATACGACTACGGATTTGCAGATGGTACAAAATTCTCAGAATCACTTCTCGAACTTCTGATGATCCACGAGGACTGCGTTTCTTGATTACTATTATTATTATTATTAGGAATTTCTCGTTTAGGTTTGCTCTTCATACTACAATGTCCTCTCTGTAAATGAAGATGAATATTCTATGCAAATTAGATGATCCGACTTGGCCGAATCGAAAAGTTGATTTTTTGACTCCCTCGATTTTTTTTATCGTAAATTTATACACGATATACGTTGAGTGCGTGCGTGCGGATATATATAAAATGTATTAAACCTGTCAAGATGTCTTTTTTAAATACAGAGAAAAACAATATGGATCAAACTGTGTAAGCAATAAGCATCACAAAGTTTTGACTTTTTGTTTTTTAATTTTAATTACAGAAAAACAATATGGATCAATCACAAAGATGAACAAGAATGAAAATGAAAAAAATAATAATAATTACAACAGTTAATGAAGGACTAATCGGCGTAATTGGGACGGTACATTGGATCATCTTCTCCGAGCAAAAGCGATCGTAAAATGGCTTCACAAACGGGGCCATCATATATGAGCAAATGCCCTCTGTCGGGAACTTCGTGGTACTTGATCCAAGGGAGCTTTCCGGAGACGTGCCTCTGCAGTTGAATCGGGACGACCTTATCCTCGCCGCCCTGCCAAATGTGGACCCTACTCTCGCTTTCCGGATACGGGTCGCAAATATCCATCGGGTCAAAATCCCACTTTCCGTACCCGACTATAACGTCTCGGAGAATGGAGTCGAACACGGTTCGATCCCTTATCTTGTTCTGCATTGCAAAAACAAGCTCTATAACTGAAATGCTCAGCTCGATTTTTCGACTATAAGGATGAAAAGGGAAAGATATTACCTTGCTCAGCACTTGGTACCCGGGCGTGTTCTTCAACACCTCCATATCTTTCCTACTAAAGAAACTAGAGTTTCTGTCGTGTACAGCTGTCGACAGGAACAGTTTCCTCTGAGTCAGCCAATGCAATAACCCGGGCAAGCGGCTCGAGACGAAGACCATCAATCGGGAGAGGCTTTTACGATAGTCGTGCTTTGTGAGGTCATTCGGAAGAGAAGGCCATGTATAGTTCACGTACGGGGCCACAAGAGCAATGCCAGCTAACCTAAGACAACACAACTGAATCAACGATCTTGGGATCGATCGAACTGGGCTAGTTGAATTTCATTACCTGTTTGGTATTCCTTTGAGGCAGCCCCATACAGGGTAGCATCCTAAAGACACCCCAAGAACGTAGAATTGGGATCCGAGCTGAAGCTTATCGGCTAACTCCTCGATGTCGGATGCTTCGCTTTTCAACGACCTCTTCGGGTTTGGGTCGCTGTCTCCGTACCCGGCCCGGTCGTAGACGAGGAGGTATACCTTCAACTCATCCAACAGATCCTGGGAAGCTAAATTGGTATCATATAGGATTCCACCCTAACGATAAACAGATCAACACACCATATAACTCGGAAATTAACGCGCTAAAAACGAGTCATAGTATAACAAAATAAAATTCACACACTAAAAATTGGGGGGAAATTGAGAAAAGATTTGATTTTTATACCTTCAACTCACCCGACAGATCCTAGAAGCTAAATTGGTATCATATTTCCGAATCGATACGCGAACAGCTAACGATAAACGAGATCAACACACAATATAACGCGGAAACTAACGCACTAAAAACGAGTCATTATAACTAAAAATTGGGGAAGTTTTGAAAAAGCTTTGATTTTTATACCTTCAACTCATCCAACAGATCATAGAAGCTAAATTGGTATCATATTTCCAAATGGATACGCAAACAGCTAACGATAAACGAGATCAACACAAAATATAACCAGCTAAAATTGAGTCATATTATAACAAAATTAAAATTCACACACACTAAACACACTAAAAATTGGGGGGAAATTGAAAAAAGATTTGATTTTTATTTTCAATTACTTGGGGTGCCATAAAGTTCATCTCTTTGGAGCTGGCGAAGCCATGGACAAGAATGACCCTGTAAGTGGACTTGTCCTTGGGGACGCCTCTCTCGGTGTAAGCCAACACTCTGCCGTCGCTGAGCTTGACCCTCGCCGGCGGATCAAGGTCGCAGGCCGGCGAATCGGCGGTCGGAGATTCTTCGTTTTCAGGTGGGTGGGTGTGCGTGGGCTCTCTTGAAAATCCGAGGCAACTCATCATCAACACAACCACTTTCTTCAACCCCATTTCTGAAAAAACAAAATCAAGAATGAAAATAATGATAAAAATGGGATCTTTAGTTTTTTTATTAGTATTCTTGTTCTTGTTTCTAACTACAGCTAATTATTGACTGTGATTGTGTTTTTTTATTTTTTATTTTAATGGAAAATATGTACAATTGCTGAACATGTTTCTGCTGCTTGAGTTTGCAGGTTTGAGGGGAGGTACCGTGGACCGTGATGGTGTTTAACTTTATTACACAATGTCTTCAAAAATTTAAACTTTTTTTTCTTTTTTTTTCTAATTGTCCGCAATTAAGAAATACTACTCCAATAAATAATGTACTTTTATTTGGTATTTTTATTAAGTAAAAATAGTAATAATTACTCATTTTTTTAGTATTCTCTTTAAATCACTATATTTCTTTTGTCACGTGATAATAGTCTTGATTTAAAACGAAAATTAAAGAAATATAGTGTTATTAATTATTTTATTAAAAAATTAAGAGTATATATATGTATTTTTAAATTAATAAAATAAATAGTTCAGAATATGTTTAAAAAAATAAGTAAAAAGGAATATATATATTTTAAATGAAAAATTAGGAATAATTATTTCTTTAAATAAGATGTGACTATTGATATGTGACAACTTAAAAATGAAAGTGTGACTATTAATATAAGAACACAGATAGTACTTGTTTGTCGTTTTAAAAAAAAAAAACTAACAGACACCTAACTGGAGGGAAAAGGCTATATATACACAAAGTGTAACCAATGTGTGATACACTTCCAATTAAAACATGACATTTGGCGGGTTGTAATAATATTATTGGTAATAAATCTTTTATACATTTCCATCAAAAAATATGACATGCGTTTACTTTATAATAATAATTATTTTTATTTTAATATATTTCTATCGATTTCTTTTTTAATTATTTTTTTCTATTAATGTAGTTCTGATAATTATTGCAAAAGTTTACATTCCACATTATTAAAATAGTTTTTAGAAAAATAATCAAAATTTTATTTGAAAAAATTAGATTAATCATATATTTTTTTAAATAATTATTTATAGATGATATTTATAATAAATTATTTTTGTGATTATTAATATAAAGACTTGTTTAACAATAAATCAAAATATTATAAATTAATATTATTAGTATTAATATTTAATTTAATTAAAAAATTGGTTATAACTATTTATTTAAAATTGTATATTGTTTAATATTTAGTAGAAAATCTCGATATGAAATAGAAAAAATTGTAATTTAACAAATAACGAAAGTTGATACATGAAAAACGAGTATCGTTAATGTATTTAAAAAATGGAGTCAAGTATAAAATAATAAAAATGAGAATAATAATAATAAATAATAATAGTTTTTGTATTTTCTAAATAATATGATTTTTTTATATACACATATTAATTTGAATCAATAAGTCAGAGTGTATGGAAATTCACTTAAATTAATAATTTTTGTTTACAGTTCTCTCAAATTAATGAAAATTCATATATACAAATCAATTAAAAAAACCAGTCAAAATTTGCATAGAGTCTCAGTCTATAGATTTTTTGAATTTAAGAACTTTTAAAGTTTAAAAAAATATTTTTGAAATCATAATCCAACATACCACTCTAATATATAGATGAAAAAATCTTATGAAATCATAATTAAATACACCCTTACATACATGTGAAATATGTGACCCTCTAACATATACAAATGCGAAAAAAAATCTTATGAAATCACAATCCAATACACTTATCTAATACATACACATGCAAAATATGTAAAGTTTTCAAAACATTGATATATTTAAAAAATAAATACATTTATATTTTTTTAATTGAATAATATTAAATTAAATTATAGTAATTAGTTCATTAAAATCTAATTTATAGATATTGAAAAATGAAATCACAAATGAAAACAAAAAAAATAATTTGACGTTCCTTTCAAATTTTAAAATACTTTATTGTAAACTACATTAAAAGACGCACATGCCATGCATGTGATATTTTTAGAAAAATGATCTCTTTGTCGAAGGTTCATGTGATATTTTTAGAAAAATGATCTCTTTGTCGAAGGTTGTTAGCTCACTTGAATTGAGTATCGTAAGGTTCACAGTTCAAAATCGAAACATGAGTGTGTGAGTATTTAAATTTGTACAATTGACCTAAATAAAAAAATAGATTTATTCTTTAAAAAATAAATGCATTTATTTTTTCTTAAATAAATAATAATGAAATATAGATTGTGTATATTATAATTGATAATATTTCATGTACAGTAATTTTATTTATAAAAGTCAATTATTATTATTTTTTATTTTTTACTAAATAAGGTATTTTAATTTTTAAAATTTGTAAAAGAAGTAAAAAAAGTTACAGAAAAAAATAAAGTTTTTAAGATTATATACACTCTACATATTTATTTAAATTATTCAAACACAATTTTTTTCAAAATAATAAACTTTTTACGTAAAAAAATTATATTTACTCTATTTAAAAACGAATGTTTTCAAAATAAAAAAGTACTCTTTCCGCAAAAAAAATACAGTTTTTAAGTTTATATATTTATTATATATATTTAATTAAATTATTTAAAAACAATTTTTTTTTTAATTTTTTTTTACGCAAAACAATAAAGTTTTTAAAATTATATACACTATATATATTTATTTAAATTATTTTTAAAAACAAAAATTTTCAAAATAATGAAATCTTTACGCAAAAAAAATTATATTTACTCTATATATTTAAATAAATTATTGAAAAATAAATGTTTTTAAAATGAAAAGTACTCTTTCCGAAAAAAATAATAAGTTTTAAAGATTATATTTATATATATTTAATTAAATTATTTAAAAACAATTTTTTTCAAAATTTAAAACTATTTCGGCACAAGAAAAGGACTAAATCTGTAACTGCTCTCCATTACCTTTTACCACGTGCGAAAAACTAAAAACTAAAAATGAAAAATAACTAAACAAATAAATTCCAAATGTCAAAAATTAATTGGAAGTGTATTGAAAAGTCAATACACCGAGTGTAACCGTATCAGCTTCCTAACCGGAAAGTACTTATTTGACTTTTTTTGTTTATTATAAAATATTATTAAATAATTACAACCACACAAATTTACTTTATTTAAGTACTTTTCGATAATTTATTCTAATACCATTAAAATTTGTCATTTTAAATAACAAAACTTTTTTAACAAAATAATTTTAAAAAAAAATGCCATCTTTGCAATGGAATAGAAAGTGTAAAAAAAATAAACAAATTTGAAATGATTTGGACATATAATTTTTTTTTTTTTTTATAAGAAGGAGAGACGAGAAACTCCACCCCCACCTGATCGGAGGTCCATCGATCCACCTGATCGGAGGTCCATCGATCAGGTAGGATGTAAATCGAGGAATGTGCCCGAGTAGCAGGCACCTGTGCGAGAGAACCAACAGGTCGAACCCCAGGACAAACCTTCATAATATTTCAATGAAAATTTGTCCCACCCGAGATTCGAACCTTGCGTCGCCAGGAAATTACACTCACATCATCACAGGCCTTACCACTCGGCTATGCTCTGGAGACATATAGTTATACTTGTAAGTTGTAACTTGTAAAACACATGCACCCTCTTGTGTTGTGTTCATCTTAAATTTCACATTTTAAATGATCACTGCAATATGCTAATCATGGCATATCCCTCCCCACTCTATTTGGATATTGGAATCTTTTTATTTCATTTTTATTTTATTTTGTTTATGAATTAATATCATACATGTGTCTTCGAATACTCTAAATGTGCCATTTCTTTTCTTATTTGTGTAATTGTGTTCAAACAAGAAACCTAGGTGTTTGGGCTTCAGGGCCTACATTCAAGTCCATTTGTGTAATTCACACGAATAGTCCAGCCCTTTATAAGGACAAACGATTGTCCAGTACATATATTCACACTATATAACAATTATTTTAATATTAATAATTTTTTTTTCCAATCAAATCATTAAAAACTTATGTTAAGATATTTTTAAATATTTAAATGGTATTTAAAATTATTTAAAAAAATATTTTAAGACACTATGAAATGTTTAAAAGCTACTCTGTATTTTTAATAACTTAAAAATTGAATTTTAAGACATTTTGTAAGATTAAAAAATTATTTTAAATAACTTCATAACTATTTTAAACATTTAAGACATCACTTCACTAAAAATTACTTTAAAACTATTGTTTTAAAAATTCAAATCACTTATAAAAATTATTTTAATATATTTTAAAAAATAAGTGCTTTATATGAATTTTTTATTACTTAAAATATTATTTTTAAACACTCTTAAAAAATATTAAGATTATAAAAATACTTTAAAATTGTTTTTAAGATATTTAAAAATCTTTAAAAAGTATGTCAAATCATTTATAAATTATTTTTTTACACTTTAAAGTGTCTACAATATATTTCAAATCACTTAAAAATTAAAATTTTAATTAATTTTAAATATTTAAATTTTATTTTAATATACTTCAAAATGTTTCAAAAATATTTCAAATCACCTAAAAATTATTTTTTTTTAATAAAATTTTAAAAGGTATTTCAAAATTAATTTTAAAAATATTTTAAAACATTTTTAAATGTTTATTTTTATTTTTATTTAAAAGTAGAAAGTATAAAGTATATAATGCAATAAAAAAATCCATAGGCATATAATTAAAATAATTTAATTCCTAAGTGCAATGTGAATCACTAATCAACCTTTCTATCTTTGCCAAATATAGGATTTTTTCTTTCAGGAGATTATAGTTAAATACGGCATAGAATAATTAGGGTACAATTCAATATTGTGGACTAAATAATTACAAATTTCCTCTCTTAATTTTAAAAAAATCACAAATATGTCCTTGGAACTAGACAATATTTAATTTATAGCATAATAAAAACCTTAGAATGTTATTTGATTTTTTAATTTTTAATTTTCAAAGAGGATGAAAATGGGGTATAATTGTAATATGTTTGGCTATTTGCAAATATTGGGTCTTAAGGAATCTGACACAAAGAATCTAATGACATTAGCAAGAATAAAACTAACACTTAAAAGTGATGCCATTAATTTGTAATTATTTATGTTATGTTATTTCAACCAATCAAATTAAAGAGATTCCTTCACTATAGTTGATCATTATCTTGTCTCATATTTGTGACCAAATAAATGGATTAGACATTATATTTTCACACTACATACGTGTGTGTGTGTGTGTTTGTAAATTTTATTTTAGGGTTGGATTGTTACAAGTACAAATCATGACCAATAGTTACTTTCTATTTGTACAATCAATTCTCTCGTTTTTTTCTTAGAACTTTATGTATAGGGTGTGATGTGTACATATAAAAGTAACCATAGCCTAGCTTAAGACAACCAATAGCTTAAGACAATCAAGGGATGAAAATTGTAAATACCAAGAAATCAAGGTGTGAAATACATAATTATATAAAAATATACCCACATTCTTATCTATTCTTTTTCTTCTTCAAATAGGCCCCCACCATTTGAAATGACACATGAATACACACACATAGGAGCTTCATTTTATTCTCAAGAACACTTTGGAATTTTAAACTTTTTATACCTTAAATACAAAAGGTTACAACCCAAATTGGTAGCTGCCAATGTCCCAAATAGTAACTGCAAAATTCCCATTTCACATTTCTTTTCTTTACAATTAAAATATGAAACTCAAATTCGAATATACCCCCATTCATTTATAGCCCCATCAAGTCGAAAAAACAACCTCATTTTAATAAATTAGGTAAGAGTGAAAATCGAACCTTAATATCAGCCGGTTCGATCTAAAACTGTTGACCAATTAATCACAACGTTCTGATCAGAACGAACACGAATTAAGATTTGTCGTATAGCAAGTCGTCGTATTCTAACAAAAAACTACACACGTATACATACCAAATTAATTCCTAGTAGCTGAGAGACAGTATTATTAGAAGAAGAAGACGAAGAAGCTAGAGCATGTATGTCAAATCATCTTTTACAACAAGCTCTCATAGCTTTGTAATAATTTCCAAAAATAACCCTTCTTGTTTCCATATAGGGGGAGAAACAAAAAATGCCCCTTTGCCCAATTCTTGAAACCCTAAATCAAGATTCCATTTTCACTACCAATAATATGCTACTTGCTCACCTATGCTCCTCCTTGTTGCCCCTATAAATATGTTGTTTCATCATTTCCATTCTTACCTAAAATAACAACAAAGGTACAAAAAAAAAAAAAAAAAATGGCATCAAATTATCCCCTTGTGATCGGCAGAGTGATCGGAGACGTTGTCGACAATTTCTCTGAGACCGTCAAAATGTGCGTCACTTACAACTCCAACAAGCTCGTCGTCTACAACGGGCACGAGCTCCTTCCTTCCGTTGTCACCGCCAAACCTAGGGTTGAGGTTCTCGGCGGTGACATGAGATCTCTCTTCACCTTGGTATATATACTTAGTTCATTAATTAATTGTTATCGATATTAATTGTTATTATTATCATCGATCGAATATTAAATTATCAGTCGTACGTTGCAGATTATGACGGACCCGGATGCTCCCGGGCCTAGCGACCCGTATCTCAGAGAACATTTGCACTGGTATATATATTTATATCAACATGGTTTTTTCATGGTGCAATTTGTCAAAATTATTACTGTATAATTTATATATATACTCACAATTAATATCATATGTTATGACATCAATACAGGATAGTTACTGACATTCCGGGCACCACAGATTCCTCATTTGGTACGAAATTATCATACTACTAAATGTATATGTAAATGAAATATAATTAATTAATTAATTAAATAAATAAATATCCAGGAAAAGAAGTGGTAAGCTATGAAATGCCGAGGCCGAACATAGGAATCCACAGGTTTGTGTTTGTGTTGTTCAAGCAGAAAAGGAGGCTGCAGCCCCCGCCGCCTGAGGGCAGGGATCGATTCAGCACGAGGGCTTTTGCCGATGAGAACGAATTAGGTCTCCCGGTGGCAGCTGTTTTCTTCAACTGCCAGCGGGAGACAGCTGCCAGAAGGCGCTAGCTCTATCTGATCGATCGATATCGATCAATCTCGTATTTTTAATTGGATTGTTATGAATAATTAAGTGTGTAATGTATGTTAAGTGTTATATATTATGATGTTGTATTATGTATCCGATAAAATTATAATTTAAATCGAGTCTTATAATTTGAAAAACGATGAATATATAAGAAATTGCAAAAGAAATATTATTTTTATTATTTTTTTTTTGATAAAAAATTGGAGGGTAAAAATTATTTTGAAATTAATAAAGTAATAGTTGAATGTAATGTAAAAAAAAATAGGTGAAAAATTAAGAATATTATGTATTTTAAAGTAAAAAATAATTATTTTTTTAAATGAGTTTGACACTGATATAAAATAATTTAAAAAAAAGTAAAATGTGACAATTAATACATGAAAGACAAAAGAAGGTAATCTTTGACGGAAATATATCTAACCAAAAAAATGTAAGCAAACTTTTTAAAATGAGAGTATTATTGTTCTTTTATTTTGATGCTGAACAAAATGTGTACTCTATCCCTTAAAATAATACATACTTTTTTTTTTAGTCCATCTCTTAAAACAGTGCACATTCCATAAATGGAATGTCTTTTCACAACTTTATTCTCTCAATACACATTTATTTACCTTTATACCACTACTTTTTCAACTAACTACTTTATTACTTACACATCAATACCTATTATACTCTCACTTTATATTATAAAACACACAAAAACTCACTTTTTCTTAATCTACGTGCAAGTTTCTCTATGCATTGTGTTGGGGGAAGGAGGGAGTATGTGTTGTAAGAATTAGGTCTGTGCATATGCATATATGCTTTTTTTCTTTTTCCACATCAAATGTCAATTATACTGTCTAAAGTTGAAATTTCTGTCAAGCCTTCTTAGGTTTTAACCATCGGTCTTTACATGATGGATGGTCTTTACACAATGGATGATGACAGAGGGAAACGTGTCCAGATCCTATTGGATGAATTATTTTGTGATACTTATTATTTTGATATATCTACTGTGTGTGTTTTATCTTATTATGTCAGTGCATGCATATCTAGAGGCATGCTCCCTGAAAAATTGAAACCGTAATTGGACCGGCCCTATTATCTCCTGTTTGGCCGGTTTCAATTTATGAACCGGTCGTTGATAGAACTCACTTGTAGAAATTTGGATAGTTTATGATTGTTATAGTTCCTGTAGTTGGGTGCACAGTAAAATGTGCATATTGAGTTAACAGTTATGATTTGTTTAAAATTGAACTGAATGAATTTAAATTCAATTGAAGTAAATTAAATTAATTTTTAAATAAAAATAATATTATTTTTTATAAAAAAATTAATATTTTTAAAAAAAATTATTAATAATATTCTGCCATTTAATATCGTATACTTAAAATTATTTATTCAAGTTA
The DNA here is from genome assembly GCA_954870475.1 of Euphrasia confusa. Classification (NCBI taxonomy): domain Eukaryota; kingdom Viridiplantae; phylum Streptophyta; class Magnoliopsida; order Lamiales; family Orobanchaceae; genus Euphrasia; species Euphrasia confusa. The sequence goes on from OX940965.1 coordinate 957,256, forward strand.
TATTTTATTTATTTTGTTTTAATTTATTTTGAAACGATGATGTGAACTGAAGGAGTTTTGAATTTAAATCGAAGTAAAGCGATTTGAATGAATAAATCCAAAATAACGAGTTCTTAATGAATTAAAAAATCTAATCACTTTTTATTTGTAATGCTAAAATGGCGTATTTAAATTAATAATTAATTATAAAATTTAGTAAATTCTAAATTTCATAAAATTTATCTACAAATAATTTTGAAATTTATATATTTTGGGATTTTTTTTCTAAATTATTATTTATATTGTAGATAATTTTAATTTATGGAAGAACGTGTTTTTTTGACTCACATCCGTTAAATTGAAAAGATTGGAATTAAAGTGAAGTGAATGTGTTTAAAAATATTAATAATATATTAATAGTATTAATTAGATTGTATATTTTTAATTTATATTAGTAATTTTTATTTATTTTATTTAAATTTATTTTAAAATAAATTTAATTGAGTTGAATGGAATGAGTTGTAAAAAAGGAAACAATGTACACAAAAGTAAGATGTTAAAAGAGTAAAAATTATGAAGTACACTTGTCAAAGCATGGGACAAACAAAATTACACGTGCACGCAAGACATGTAAAATCATCGAAATGTGTAATAAAAAAAACATACGTGTCTTCTTCAAGAGTAAATACGTTTCCACCACCGTTTAGATGAAAAAACAATCATCTACTATACTATATAATTATCTAAAAAAACATAGTAATTTGTTTCATCCTATTCAAGACCAAGATATACCCCAAGAACCAGAGTGAAGATGAAGGTGATCATTTAATCAAATAACAAGTTTTCATATACTTCGATTTCATTTTACACTATATGTTTTTATTAGGTTGGAACTCTTAGAATTTTATGAAATATGCAACTTAATTTATTTCAAATTTACTTTTTTTTTTGTATAAGGTTTATCACGAGACTCGATCCCATGCTACCACCTCCGGCAATGATGATAAAATTCCGACGAGGAAGCAAAAGGCCGTCGAGCCCGATCAGCCCGAGCCCGAGATCGTTCAGTCCCCAAAGAAGGCCAAGGTCAACGACGAGGAAAAGTCTCCGAAAGAGAAGACAATCGACGAGGTCAAAGCCGATTTCGACAAGTTCTGTCGAGCCACGAGGGAGTACCTAACCATCCAGCAGATGCGCCACATCCTCGAAGCCAACGGCCAGGATTCCTCCGGCAGTGACGATGCCGTCGTGCCGAGATGGTTAGTACTTGTGACAGATATATTTTTTCAAGATCATATTTTTCGATTAATTAATTAATTGGTTGATTTTTTGGATTGAATGGTGATATTATTACATCGCTATCGGAAATTCCAGGGTGTTGCGAATTATCTTTCGTTGTATTCTGAATTAAAATCATGGGTGTTCTTTGTTCTTTCGAGTTCCAGCCAGGACATTCTGTTTTACGGCCCACTCGTAAAGTGCCAAATCTGCGGCGGGAAACTCGAGATGTCGGGCACGACCTACACGTGCTGCGGCGAGTACAGCGAGTGGTCGAGTTGCATTTTTAGCACCACGACTCCCGCTAGGAAGGAGGATTCCGTCGAGATTCCTGATTCCGTCAAAGATTCCCCGATTAACGATGTAAAACGCGTTTGTTTTTGTGTGTTGTGTATTCCGACCTTATCGATCTTTTTTTTTATCTGAAAATTGTTATCTCGGTTTTTGGTGTTTAGTTACTTAGAGAGCATCTAGATGCAAAATCTCGACCGTCCATAGGGTCGGTTTCCACGGATAAGCCTTTCAAGGGGATGCTGATTTCTCTCGCCGGCCGTTTGAGTCGAACGCATGTAATGTATATTAACCTCTCTTCATTAAGAGTAGTGCATGCATTGATTGGTGTTTTCTTGTTTTTTTTTTTGTTGTGAATCAGCAATATTGGAAGACCAAGATAGAGAAGCACGGCGGGAAAGTTGTCAACTCGATCGTTGGTAAATATATACTCTCTTCGTTTCGTTTTGAGCACGTAGATTAAGAAAAAGTAATGTTTATATTAGCTTGATAAAAAAAAAGTAAGGGTAATTTGGTATTTAAATGAAAAGTCGAGGGTATAATTGTATTTTAAAATGAAAAAGTAAAATTCGAAATTTCGGATGTTTTTCAGGGGCAAATTGTCTTGTTGTACCCCCTGTCGACAGGGAGCTCGGAGGAACTTCAAAGTTAGCCGAAGCTATGTAAGAATCCGGCTTGTTTCTCTATTCTTTTTACAACTTCATAATAAAAATAAATTATGACAGGGAGAAAGGCATAGCAATAGTAAGGGAAGCTTGGCTAAACGACAGCATCGAAGACAAGGAAGTCAAGCCGTTGGATGCCTATGACGTGGCGAGTGATCTAACCGTAGATGGGAAGATGATTCCCTCTTATCATCAGGACCCGAGCGAGGATGCTCCCGACAGCATTACTATCGAGGTATTGATCAGTCAATTCAATTCAGTTCGTTTCAGTTTCTTTTTTCAGTCTCGACTCCAACTTTTTATATGCCTCGATCGATCAGCTTAAGGTCTTCGGAAAGAGGGGTGTGCACAAGGACACGAAGCTGCAAAATCAAGGCGGGCAGATACTCAAAAAAGGCGGGCTTTTGTACAACTGCGCATTTGCTTGTTCCGATCGTGGCCGACGACAAAACGAGTATGACTCAAACACTAAATTTGTACTAGTTAGCTTTGTGTTTGTATGTAGGGTGTTTTAGGTGAAAACCTCTCAAGTAGTAACTTTCAAAAATCTTAAAACAAACTTCAAGGGTACATTTGTAATTACCTTTGTCATCTACACTCTCTTCATCCAACCCAGCTTCTGCATCCTGCAACTGATCACGGTCCCCGATAACCGCCTGTACATCTACTACAAGAAGGGGAGGATCGGCGATGACGCCAGCGCCGACGTCACGCTCGAAGAGTGCGAAAACACCGACTCCGCGCTGAGGGTGTTCGCCGCGCGCTTCGAGGAGCTCACCGGAAATGAGTTCTTACCGTGGGAGAGAGAGAAGAAGATCCAGAAGAAGATGCACAAGCTCTTCCCGATCGACCTGGTGCGAAAAAAACAAAACCCTAATTTTACTTTCCCCAATTAATTTATCAGAATTAAATAAATGTTAAAAGTGTAATTTTTATGCTGCCTAGGCTGACGGAGTTGAAGTCCGACACGGCGGTCTGGGGCGCCTGCAGCTTGGAGCCGCGGCGGCTCATTGCAAGCTCGAGCCGAGGGTGGCGAATTTTATGAAGTTTCTGTGCAGCCAGGATATTTACAGGTTTGGGGTTTTTTTATGTGGTGAAGAATAAGAACACAATTAGTACAGGGGGTTTAGTGTAATTTCCCTATTTTGATTCGATTGCAGGTATGCGTTCACGGAGATGGGTTTGGATTTCCCAGAGCTCCCGTTGGGAATGGTTACCAATATCCACTTGAAAAGATGTGAGCTAAACGCTTATCTTCTACAAGTCGTTTGGTGTTGTTTGGTTGGTAGTTTTTGACGTGTAGTTTAATAACAATGAATGCAGGCGAAGAATTTATCATCGAGTTTGTGGAGAAGCTCAAATCGTCCAAGGAAACTGGGCAGAAAGAAGGGGCGCTGTGGTCCGATTTCAGCCAGCGTATATTTACGCTCATACCCTCTACCAGGCCTTACATTTTCCAGGATTTCAACGACATAGCCGATCACGTGAGTGTGTCTGATAAATTATGATGTGATGTGGAAGTTGGCTTTTGAAAACTAAAATACGAGAAAAACGAGAAACTGTGCAGGGTGCGGCTGCTTTCGAGACTGTCAGAGATATCAACGTGGCTTCACGTCTCATAGGAGATATGACGGGAGAAACTCTTGATGATCCTCTTTTTGAGCGGTATAAGAAACTGGGCTGCTCTATAGCTTCGTTGGAGAAAGACACTGATGATTACAAGATGATAGCCAAGTATCTGGAGAAGACATACGAGCCTGTCAAAGTCGGAGAAATTGTATGGTTAATCGTGTAAATTGTTTATATATCAAAATCAAATGGATTTCATTTCATAAATTGTTTTGCTCTTTCAGAGTTATGGAGTGACGCTCGATGATGTGTACGCTGTGGAACTGAGTGCAGGCCCATCTATCGAGGAAATCATGGAGCTGCCGAACAAATACCTGCTGTGGTGTGGTGTGTATCGAAATTCATTACCTTTCGATTTTTCGAGTTTTGTTAATGGGTTTTAATCGCTTTTAGGCACTCGGAGTTCGAACCTGTTGCGACATCTGGAGAAGGGATTCTTGCCCGCAGTGTGTTTCCTGCCTGTCCCTGGATACATGGTAAGCGGAGTATTGTTTTTTGGTTTATATCGTATTTGTCTGTTATTTTATTATCTTCATATTTTCTCTTATTTTCAGTTTGGGAAAGCTGTAGTTTGTACGGATGCTGCAGCAGAAGCTGCTAAGTATGGTTTCACGTCTGTTGATCGACCAGAGGGCTTTCTGATCTTGGCGGTGGTTTCCTTGGGTGATGATGCAACTCAACTGACCACCCTTCCAAAGGTATCTAAAGAACTGATTTTTTTTTGTTAATCAAACCACGCAAGAAAACTGATTTCGGGTTTTGCCACGTTTGCATAGGATGCGAAATCAATGGAGGAGGCGAAGAAAGGGGTTATAGGGCTTGGCCGCAAGAAAACAGACGAGTCGGAGCATTTCATTTGGGAAGGTGATATAAAAGTGCCATGTGGCAAGCTAGTCGAGTCAGAGCACAAGGATAGTCCTCTGGAGTTCAACGAGTATGCTGTTTATGATCCACGACAGGTAGTTCAACTTATAATCTTCGTGTTGACAAATATCAATTACCTAACCATTGGTTTCCGGTTTTCCTTGGTTAGGTGTGTGCAAGGTTCCTGGTGTCTGTGAAGTTTGAAGAGGTGGAGTACGACGCAGGAGAGTAGACTCACAAAACCTAGTCGACTGTCGTTGAAGTTTGTTTTGTTTCCTTTTCTTGCCGGTGAGATGCTTATGTTTTAAGTTTGTTTCCGTGTTTTCTCGATGGTATGTTATGTTTTGTGCATAGTTTTGCCATCGAAGACTCAATGTTACGACTCGTTTGATCGCCTTTGTTTTGCAGTATAATCATATGTTTTAGAAGGCAAAGAGAAATGTTTTACACTTGCAAACACAACTACACTTTCACATACAACAACACAATATAACACAATCTCGATCAGTGGTACATAACAACCTTCGGAAACTCGAACTTATCCGACACGAACGGAACTGCCCCATTCCCCTCGATTAAATCCCTGTAAAAATCGTACTCCGCCTCGTAATCGTGCAACGAAAGCTCGGCCTTCTGATTCGTGTGATAATGATGCCTAGCCATCTCCGATTTCCCAAACCCGAAAACACTCACCCTCTCACAAACCCCCAAAGCCAGCATCACAGCCTGCATGCCAGACGAGTAGTGAAAATTCGACCCGTCATGAGCCTTCGCCCATTCCTCGACTCCCTTCCCAGTCTCCTGCAAGAACCTCCTCAACGAATAGTACTTCACAATCTTCCCACACAAGACATCGAATCTAGGGTTGGTTAAAACCAACGGGGCTGAGTGTGAAGAGTTGCAGACGAGGTAGTCGATGAAATGCATCGGCTGGCAAACGTACATCACGATAGGGACTTTGTCTCCGTATGGATGGCAAAAGCAACCCTTCCTCCGAGCACACAAATGAAGTACATTGCTGTTGATAAACGAGAAGCTCGTTTTCGAACCCACGCTCCCTTCGAACCCTTTCGTTCGAGCGTTGTTTAATCGGATAACCGCCTCGTGGCTGTCGATTAATTTGCCGTGATCGGTTTTCAAGAGAATCCCGCTGTTTCCGACTACTGCACAGCTCTCGTAAAGCCGCCCTTTCCCCGGCTCCATTACGGACTTGACCTCGAGGGGTAAATTTGACATTACGTCGGAGTAGTCGAACCTCCTTTTCCTCGACCAGTCGGATAAGCACTTCTTGAAGCTCGACCAGACGCGGTGGAGCTCCGGCGACTTGAGGTGGAGCAGCGTCCCTCTGACCGACCTCAATCTGAGGTCGGAGCGGTAGTTGCTGGTGGAAAGGAAGGATCTTTGCCGGCCGCGGGCCCTGAAATTGCCTTCCAAGAGTTCGTCGATCTCTTGCTTCAGCCGGGGCTCGCCGATGTCGACGGCGGCGTACCTCAAAAGGGTTTCGTTGAAGACGGGTCTTTTAGGGGTTTGGGGATGTGGGCCTTCGTATTTCAGCTGGAAAAGCCCGTTTTGATTGAGGAGGGCCCGGAGGGTGAGAGAGCCGGCCATGGCGAGGAGGAGGAGTACGCTGTAGAAGGGGTGTACCTTGCGCTTCATGGGGTTGTACATTTTACGGGAGGAGGGGTGGATTTTTGCTAGAGCCTGCCGCAGATTCTGTGGAGGAAATCGGAGGAAATCGTTAGGGTTCTGCTGAGATTCATTGCCGAGAAGAAAGAGTGAGAAATTGCTGTGAAAATTGAAATGTTGTTGATTTGGGGGAACGGTGAGGTCAGAGCTGAGGGAGATGGGATCTGAGAAACGTAAATTCAATTTAATAAATGAGAACAAATAGGGAATTAAAGTATTGTTGTAACCAATCAGAAACGCCCACGTGTCCACTTTGGTGTTTGGTATTTTCCAACTCATCAATTAACATTATTGTCTTCATTCAACATCATTAACAAACACTATGAGAACAAATAGGGAATTAAAGTATTGTTGTAACCAATCAGAAACGCCCACGTGTCCACTTTGGTGTTTGGTATTTTCCAACTCATCAATTAACATTATTGTCTTCATTCAACATCATTAACAAACACTATGAAAATCTTGCAAGATATCATCTTTTTGAAAAATATTGTTCAGCACGGCCAGAGAAAAAATGTCGCAATCTTGTGATCAAAGCTGTAATAATTTCTAAGCCATAAAATTTGTCGTCAAATCTATCATAGGTGGTGCGAGTTGATGATTCGCCTTTGGACTTTCATGCTGGTTAGTGGAAGAAAGTCACGCATAAGTCTTGTGAAGGAGAAGACTCAACAGCTCGCTCAGATCTTCTTGTCTCGACTTTTGACTTTTGACTCCTCACTCGACGTGAGGAGTGAGCGAAATCGGGCTGTAGTAGTGAAAAAAAGGGACCTAATGTAATTTGTACAATATTTTTTATGATCATTATACTGAAAGAGAAAAAAAAAGTGAAATTTGATCAGTCTAATATAATTCATGAATCCACACACCTCAGATCGGTGTAAGTCGATGTTTTATCAATCAAGGTCGATAAAAACTACTAGCCAAGGTAATGTATGATAAGAAGTTAGAACTCGAATTACCAGGATCTTGTCCTTGGTGTTTTTCTCCATCAACAAGCAAGTACATCATCGAGTAGTGTTGCTATGCAACACCCACAATGTATGCGTTCCATGAATCTTGCTGTTGGAAGGTTGTGGCCTCTTCATACTTCACGTCTCTTCCGGCAGAGAATCCATCTGTGCGCCTGATTTGTTCACTGTCGGGCATACTGCGAATCCAGAAGTGAACTGACCGGAACCCAGCCTCTTCCAAGCAATCCTTCACTTCAGGCAACGACCATCTGGATTTGATCCATAATTTAGAACATTAAAAAAGCCACCCAAAACGATATGACGAATATATGTAACCAAAACAAAAATGTGGAGTCTGAGTCTCTAGAGGTAAGGGGAAACTGAGCTTACAGTCTCCAGCTGTAGCTAAATGCATGTCGAATCTTTCTGTGCTGATTATGAAGATTGAAGTGTAGACTAATTCTTGTTTTCCTCTGAATGATGTCGAATTCATCTTGCTCCCAGATATACTAACAAAAATATGATACTCCAATTAAGGTGACTTGCATAAAATAATACTATAGTGTAATAGAGACGAATTAGAAAACTGCATTAAGCAAAAATTTAAGTGTGCATCTGAATATGGCTTGCCCAGAATTTTTATTCAATTTCTACAACAATTGATCGGATCCCTAAACATGTGTTCAGCTTTTGCTATAATTCTTCGGCATGAAAGAAAAAAATTGATTGCTGGTAAAATGTCTTCCTTATGTAAGCTTGCAAAAAAACATTCAAACAATAGTGCCGAACAGTCATAAATTTTCATATTTTCTTAGAACTCGAAATCTCAACAACGGAAAAAAAGGGTGAAGTGCGTGGCCAGAGATTATGCATGTGTATCAACAATTTCAGAAAACATTGAGAATGTGGTTTATGTTTATAGATATTAACTGTGTTCTGTAATTTCACTGCGCAAACAAACTTTCACATTATCAGACTTCATGTTACGACAAACACCAGGGCATGCGAATTTTGATGTAAATTGACAATAATAATCAACATGGGTCTCATGTCTAATCTTGAACTAGGTTATGCCATAACTCATAATGTAAGGGATAATTATAAAAAAAGTACCCTAGAAGTTTAACTGATTTACCAGAAAACGTAAATTCAAAATTACAAAAATAACCTAGGGAAGGGTTACTTTGTAGTATGGTATTTGTTACTAAGAGGTAAAAAAATTAATTCTGGGGGCATTACCTGTATTTTGTCGAAAGTTAGTAGATTTTTTTTATCCGTCAAACCACAAGTGTACTTTTTGTAATTAATACTTAAAGTAAATAAAGCGTACCGTAAAATTAGAAAATTTCCTCTGCAGCTTAAGCTCACCCTCTGAAGATGTGCCTCCGTATAAATCCATCACGAAAACACCACCTTTCTTACTCAATGCACTGAGCACGTGCCTGAAGTACAAAACCAGCTCCTTACGACTATGCAGGCAGCAGCAGCTGTAGTTAAAAGCACACACTATATCCCTCTCTGGCAATGATTGCATGTCCTTTAGGGACTTAAAGTTGGGAAGAGAATTTCTCTCTTCGTTATCCTTCAGAGTCACGTTTTGCATCGACTCTAGAGGACTGGCATTGACTAATTTTGACTCGAGGGGCTGCAAGACATTCCCATGGAGAAGAGTTATTCTGCTGCCGACATCAGCTCCAATTCTGTTGAGGTTGTTCTCCAGACACCAGTTTAGTGCCTCGTCGTCCAAATCTAAGCCTACAGAAGTTCGTCTGGCATCACCGTGGAGCCATTCCACACTACCAAAAACATTTAAAAATTAATAAGCACACGGGCAATACTAAAAACAATAATAAAAATGGTTCTATAATCACAATAACATAATAATAATAACTGAGAAAGAAAATGGTGCAAAGTATAATTGTACATTACATTCTTATAGATGGTCAAATGACCTCAGTTTAATAAATGCCGGACTGATATGATATTAATGTTAAGAGTAGCCCTGGTACCTTCAACCATACATTGATCAAACAAACGACTTTCCTATTCATAGCTAAAATAGGAAACACCAAACAGGTTTGTAAATGGACAATTTTGTATGAGTAGAACGTCTCGGGAAAGTAAAATAAATGAAATTATAGATTTAGTAACCAAATTTAGCAATAATGCAGTTCAAGAAGCAAATAGACGAACATTCTCGATAATATGAAAGCATTATAAGTATGACTCCAATAGGAAGCACTATTAGAGTACAAAATACTATTAGAGCACTAATAGAGCACTAAACCTTATCACTGACACTTTTTGTTCCTCCATATAATTAACCCTCTTAACATCATAAAATTCTAAGAACACAGCTCGGAAATAAAGAATCGACAGCCAAGATTTCGGTACGAAGCAAACGGGAAATACGAATTGACAAACAAATACCAAAGTAAACGAGCAAGGTGCATATTTGTCACATGATGACAATACAGTTTACAAAGATAAGCACAAGCACAAGTACAAGTACAACCCAAATGGCATCACCATAAACTCGAGAAATGCGAAAAAAAATAGTGAAAAAATCTACCTCAAAAGAGCAGTGCCACAAAAATCTTCCTGGAGATGGAGTGGGGCCCTCCCGCCAACGTACATCAAAAAGAACTTCTGAAGATAGCTTATATCCCCTTTTGGAGACTGCAAATGAGACTGCAAATTAGAACATTCAGAGAGCTAACATTTTCCCAAATTGAAAAGAACAGGTAGCGAAAGGGGTTTAAGCTTACCTGCACCGACTGTTGATAGAGAGAGTATTTCGAAGGGGCTCCGTCATCAACCCCATCGAAACTCTTGTCGTCTCCGTCTTCCTCTTCTCGGTCGGAGTCAATTTCTCGAGCAGGAGATGGCTGTGGGATCGATGGATACTCGTGTTCGTCGCCGTCTTCAAAAGCGTGCGAGGTTCTTTTACCTCTGCGGTGGTTGATTTTCCCGTGCTTTCCCATTCGTCTCAGCTGCACAGCCGCCGTCGTCGAAGTCCGAAGCAAAATCAAATCTCGTTCTGAGCTGAAATGTGAAGTTAATGCTATCTTTATTTAAATAAATGAAGGATTAAAAAGCAAAATTTATTGATGAAAAAAAATCTAATAAATCTTGATATTTATGGAAAAGATATGTATACATAAGTGTATGTTTTTATTTTGACCTTCATTTTCACTTTTAATTTCTTGATTTCATATAATTATAATTTGACACAAATTAATCATTTGTTTTTAGTATAATTTCTATATTATTGTATAAAATTATATTTTTTAAAATATTATCAAATAATTACAATTATGTAAATTTCAATTACAATTATACAAAATCAACTCACTAATAAAATAAGTAGTAATCTTTTACAATAATAATTTCATACTTACGTTGATAATTTAAAATAAAAGAGTATAATTTCTTATTTTTTTGAAGTATGAAAGATTTAAAAGCGCGTTTACAAGCAAGCGATTTGAGGTCAACAAAGCAGCTTCTTTCCAATCGTGTTAAATTTTCGCAGCCAATCGCCACCAATTCAATTTCAATTAAGAAATATCAAACCCCCAAATTTCCTCTCTTCGTCGCCTCCGATCCACCGAGATTCAGAACCGATCAACCCGAATTCGAGCCGAGGACCGACAATATATGATCGGAGAAAATGTACAGCAATTTCAAAGAGCAAGCAATCGATTACGTGCGGCAGGCGGTGTCGGAGGACAACGCCGGAAATTACGCTAAAGCATTTCCCCTGTACATGAATGCCTTGGAGTACTTCAAAACCCACCTCAAGTACGAGAAGAACCCTAAAATCAAAGAAGCCATCACCCAGAAGTTCCAGGAGTACTTGCGTCGGGCCGAGGAGATCCGGGCTGTGCTCGACGACGGCGGTTCGGGGACTGGGCCCGCTTCTAATGGGGATGCGGCCGTGGCGGCCCGGCCCAAGACCAAGCCCAAGGAAGGGGGCAACGATGGGGAGGATGCTGATAAGGAGAAGCTTCGCTCTGGGCTAAACTCCGCGATTGTTAGGGAAAAACCGAATGTCAAGTGGAACGATGTCGCCGGATTGGAAAGCGCGAAGCAGGCGTTGCAGGAGGCCGTGATTCTTCCTGTGAAGTTCCCTCAGTTCTTTACTGGTATACATATCGAATATATTTCAATATGATGAGTTAGGTCATGAGCTATATAAATCCATGTGTTTTCTTGCTATCGAGATTAGAATTCTTGCTAAGTTTTCGAGTTTTATTCGTTTGGATACTAGCTTAATAAGATGTTTTAGCTAATTGGGAAAGGTGTTTGTCTTCACATCCAGATGCGTTTGTCCTGCATTCTAGATGTATAATGCATGAAGAGTTTTAGTCTTAGAATAGTATTGCATATATTGAGCTAGATTTTATACGTCTTAAGCTACTTGAGATAGATTTTTATGTCTTATGTTTATCATGGTTATGTAATTCTCTATTGATTTACTATATGGATTGATGTTCTTTTAGGCAAGAGACGTCCATGGAGGGCATTTCTTTTGTACGGTCCACCTGGAACCGGAAAGTCATACTTGGCCAAGGCGGTTGCCACTGAAGCTGACTCAACATTTTTCAGGTATCTTATCTACCCTCATTGCATATGACTTTATAATTATTACTATGTTTCATTTTTAGCCTGAGTTTCCTCCAGTGTTATAAGTTGCCCTCTAAAACATCACTCTTAAGATGCCACTACGAAATTACGCATGACATGCATTAGATAAAATAGTGCCAAATCATCTCTAAATAAAACAAGCGTGTCTTAAGAGGATAGCTGGTGGAAGTGACTGGAGAAAATTACCTAAAGAATATATTCACATTTAATCAGATATAATTTTCCTTTTTGTGTTGGATCGATACAGTGTATATTACAGTTATTTTTATTTCAAATGTGCTCGGTGCGAGTGCCAACTGCTGTCGATACAGTGTAAGTACTTACACTATAAAGTTGGCAAGTGCCAACTGCTGTTGCTTTGCAGTATTTCTTCTTCGGACTTGGTTTCAAAATGGATGGGTGAAAGTGAAAAGCTAGTCTCAAATCTCTTCCAAATGGCACGCGAAAGTTCTCCCTCCATCATATTTGTTGATGAAATAGATTCCCTCGTTGGACAGCGTGGAGAAGGAAATGAGAGTGAAGCTTCCAGAAGAATTAAAACAGAGTTACTGGTGCAAATGCAGGTAATGCAAATGTGCTGGAAAAATGATTATATCTTGAGGACTTAACCTACGGACTCACTACCTCTACTATTATTAATATTATTTAAGTTTTAGTTTGTGTTTTTCAAGATCGTCTAATTTTTAAGATAAGCTGACTTGAGACGGAAACAATAGGTGGATAAATGTGAAATCCATCTTCTAAATCATTTTATTTAATATTCCCCTCAACTCATATGGTGGCGAAATGTTGACTGTCCTTTTTATTGGGCCTTACAGCTTTTAAAACGGTACTATGGTGCGTATACATACCATTTAAGTTGAGATTCAAATATGTTTCTAGTTTCTATTCCCAACTCTGTTCCTCTCTGGTAAGTGGGTTCAGCGTGATGTTTTCTTTGTGAATGCAGATAAATACTGTATTTCTTAACAGTTTATTGCTATCTAATGTCTCGATTGTTAGGGGGTGGGCCACAATGACGATAAAGTCCTTGTTCTTGCTGCTACAAATACTCCTTATGCTCTGGATCAGGTAACATTTTGTTCCAGGTAAAGGTTATGAGTACGTTTTCACTTTTCTTTTGCTGACTTGCATACTGTTTGTTATAGGCTATCAGGCGGCGATTTGATAAGCGTATATACATCCCTCTACCGGATGCCAAGGCACGGCAGCACATGTTTAAAGTAAGTTTTCTTTTTAAATCTTATTTTTGTGGTAATTGAAGTCTGAGGATTAATTTATTTTTTTCCTGTGGCTTGTTATTACTCTCATCTTATGCAGGTGCATTTAGGGGATACTCCTCATAACTTGACTGAAAGTGATTTCGAAGTCCTAGGTCGTAAAACTGAAGGCTTTTCTGGTTCCGATATTTCAGTTTGCGTAAGATGTAACCCATATTGTCACCTGCACGCAACTTTTTTTATTGCTTGGTGATTAATATAAATCACTATTGTAACAGGTCAAAGATGTCCTATTTGAGCCTGTGCGCAAAACGCAAGATGCCATGTTCTTCGTCAATACTTCTAATGGGGTGTGGATCCCATGTGGGCCCAAGCAACCAGGTGCTGTCCAGATAACCATGCAGGAGCTAGCTGAAAAAGGACTTGCTGCTGAGGTAAGTATAAATAACAAACATTTTACCCTTGTCCTAGAATAATTTTTATCTCGTCCCTAGATAAGGGTCATTTTACATATACAATACCTAAATCTTCCAAATTTACCCTTTATATTATTATAATCTTCCAAACGACACTTGTTTGATATTCTGTACTTCTTAATTTTGTGTAATTTTTCTAAAATGATATTGGGGCGGAGGGAGTTTTTGAATGCATATAAAATGTGTGTGGGTTTTCTGCATCGTTTACTCGAGTTATCATATTCAACTAACGAGCTCTACGTATGCAAGATTACCCCACCTCCTATATCGAAAACCGACTTTGACAAGGTGCTCGCGAGACAAAGACCGACTGTGAGCAAAAAAGATCTTGATGTGCACGAGCGATTCACCAAGGAGTTTGGTGAGGAAGGTTGAATGAAAACATTGGCAATGCTCTCTATTGGTGCCGATTGTATATTTATTCTTGGGGTGTTTGGAAAAATCTGCGAACAGGAAGGGTTAGACCGACATTGTGTTTTTTTTTCTCCTTCAATCCTTCTGCATTTGGAGAGGAAAATGTGCCTCCGACTCTTATCTTCTCAAAGCTGTGTGTACTTATTTATTGTTTTTGTACAAACATTAATTTGCATCACTTATTGCAATGGATTTATACAGTCTTGATCATAGTTGGTTCAAAGTGCTTTTTTTTTTGGGTTTCATCGTTTTTCATTGCGTAGAGTTGACTTCGTTTATCGTTCAGGGATCGAAGCTTGTTTTTTTTTCTTTCTAATTGTGTAGGTAAAAGTCTTTTCACATATTGATCTTCTTTTAACTACTAGTTGATCTTCATGTTGCCTGTATCAGATTTAACAACTGCTATGATTTGTAGTGAGTCTGGGTTCCTACTGAAGTGTTTTTCAGGAACAGAGGTATTATATTATTACTCCTTGCTACTTCATTCATAACTCGTCCGACAACAAGTGTACGTAGGAGAGAATCCGATCGATAAACATGGTTTTTATTGCATGGGTAGTCAACGATCAACAACGATGAGCAGATTATCGTCCATGGGTTTGGTGAGGCCAATTCAAAAAAGATTTTGTTCAGAATGATATCGATAGCCAGGAAATATTGCAACCTACTTAAGATTTCAAAATCAAAAAGGAGACAGAGAAAAAGAATTTCAACATAAAAAAGGAAACAGAGAAAAAGAAAGAGAAATTAAGAAATTTTGAAGGATTTGGTTGGATATTATTCGTTCGTGGTGTACTTAAGCGGTGACGTAGCAATTCCATTACAATGATGCATCATGCATGTACTGAGTATAACACTAGTTGTCGTACTCTCTTTTTAAATAATACTGTAAATGAGGTGCAACAATTAGTAGGGGATAAGAGTATTAAATAATTTATGATATTTATGTTGAAAATAAATGTTAGAATTTCAAAGGAGTAATTATGAAATGTGACGACTACGAGACAAACGAAAATTGAAAGTGTGAGAACATATGTATCTATATATATGTATATGTGTAAATTAAGAAAGCAACAATTTGAATGGAGAATATGAATAGCATTCTCAAGTTTCTTGAAAACAGGTGCATTCTAGTAACCGGTGCCACTGGCTTTCTTGCAAAGGGTAATCTCCTGATTTATATATAAATATATTTATATAATTAATATACGGTAATGTGTATGTTAATTTATGCATAAATATTATTGCAGTGTTTATTGAGAAAATACTTAGGGTGCAACCAAATGTGAAGAAGCTCTATCTTTTGGTGAGGGCCGTCGATCATGACTCCGCTCTGCGTCGTTTCACAACCGAGGTAATTATTACAGTAAATATATAATTAAGATTCAAACATATACTTATAAATTAAAATTCATTTTCGTTTGTATATATGTGAAATTAAAAGGTGATCGGAAAGGAGTTGTTTGGGGTGGTAAAGGAGAAGTACGGGCCATCTTTCGAGAGCTTTATCCATGAAAAGACGAGTGTGATTGCAGGCGATATTGTGGTTGATAATTGCTTGGGAGTAAAAGGAAGTTCCACTTTGAAAGAGCTTTATGACCAAGTTGAGATTGTCGTCAACTTAGCTGCAACTACGGATTTCGACGAAAGGTATGTTCGTATAATTCAGATCGATTGAATACAAGCTTCATTCATCTCGATAGAATTCGGAATAAATTCGTGTGTATAATTCGACAGATTAGATATTTCAATTGGAATCAATACAATCGGAGCTGCAAACGTTCTGAGCTTTTCAAAGAAATGCACCAAACTAAAGGTTTTGCTCCACGTGTCAACCGGTTAGTGCGTGTAATTAATGTCATTTATTTTAATTAATTAAGTTGTTAGTATTAACTACATTAGATCATCTCCACGGTAGATTAACTTTTAGGGTGAAGAGTAAGCCACATATGCGCCAACTCATACTTTTTCTACTTTTACCTAAAAAAAACTTCTACTCCATCCAACCATTCTACCCACAACATAAATTTTATACTCCCACCACTTACTTATTTTTTTATTTTTTATTTTTTATTAGTAAAAGTTAAAACAAAAAATTTTTAGATAGAAAAAAATAAATAATTAATATTTTATATAAAATACGAATTATATAAAATAAAAAATAATTTCTAACGCTAAAAATTTAACTATTTCAAAATTCTTATTTTTAATTAATTTTTATATATATAATTTTTATCATTAAAAATTTAATTATTTGAAAATTATTATTTTGTATTAATTTTTATATAAAATAAAATAATTCCTTAAAATACAATTAAAATTTAATCTATTTCAAAATTTTTAATTTTTAATAATTTTTATATAAAATAAATAATAATCCTTAAAAATTACAACCAATAATAATAATAAATTAATAATAGTAAATAAGAATAATAAAATAATAATATAATTTACTTCTACCCGGGTAGAAGTTCTTCTACCCAAATCTTTTAGGAACTTCTACCTTAACACGTACGTATACTTCTACCTCCCCATTGTAGATGCTATTATATGTCAAAAATATTACTCCAATTTAAAAACAAGCAGATAAATTGAAATATCGTTATTCAATGAGAATCTGCCACGTAAGTGAGCATATCCGTATAGTCATTCACTTTTTCAATAATTTACTATTTATTGAATAATTTCAAAATAAATAATTAAAAACTTGTCTCTAATAAATTGCAGCATATGTGTGTGGAGAGAAAGAAGGATTGATTCTTGAGAACTCATTCAATTTTGGTGAGACACTCAATGGGACACCTAACTTTGATATTGACAATGAAATATTCTATGCGGATGATACATTGCAACAACTTCAAGCACACAAAGAAGCTTCACAAACTCATATTACATCATCCATGAAAGACTTAGGCATCCAAAGGTTCGTCCAAAATCACTTAAAACTCGATTTTGCGTAAAAAAAATCATACTTCTGCTTACTTATGAATTTCGTTATAACAAACATGTCATTCAGCATTATCCATGTTACAACTGAATAAAATGTTTCACGTGAACTAATATCGTAGATTTTACTTTTATTTTTTTACATAATTTTTATTTATTTTATTAATTTAAAAATAATTTTTTACTTTTAACATTTTAGTAAAAATTCAACATTTTTTTTTTTAATTGTTGAGTCTTACTCTTCCCTTTTAAATTTTATATAAAAACAAATTTTTAATGCCATAGAGCAAGAAAGTATGGGTGGCCCAATACATACTCTTTCACAAAGGCTATGGGAGAAATGCTTTTGGGCCGGTTAAAAGGGAATATACCGCTGGTTATAGTCCGGCCCACTATTATTACAAGTACTTACAAAGAACCCTTCCCCGGTTGGCTCGAAGGAGTTAGGTAATACTAATACGATTATGAATACGAATATTAATTTCAATAATGATCAAATACAATATCTTAATTATTATATTTGTTTCAATTTTATATTAGAAACATCGACAGCTTCATTGTTGGATATGGTAAAGGCAGAATGTCGTACTTACCGGGTGATCCTCTTAGTATAATAGATTTGGTGAGTTCATGTTATAAAATATTATATTGTTCTTAAGAAAAAATAAATAAAATGTAGATATAATATTATTGTAACCAAACAATTTTAATTTGATATATTTTGTTATAATGTACATAGATTCCGGCTGACATGGTGGTGAATGCGATGATAGTATCGATGGCGACACATGCAGATGATCCTTCTGAGGCCATTTATCACGTAGGGTCTTCCATGCCGAACCCCGTTCTGTATCGCAGTCTTCAAGATTACGGCTTTCGTTACTTCACCGAGAGGCCGTGGATGGATAAGGACGGAAAACGTGTGGTTGTAAGGAAGGCAACGGAGTTGGGCACAAAGGATATTGTCCGAAGACACATCCAAATGCATTACTTGATTCCCCTTAAGGTGTGAATATATATTCCACACTCTTTTAATTATTACATTTGACGATTTTTAGTTTATAAACTCATCGTTTATAGTATATAGGTTTTGAGTGTTGTAAACACAGCAAGTTGCCAATATTTTCAAGGGACGTATCTTGATCTTGCTCGGAAGGTCATGTTCTTGACGAAGCTTGTCGAACTATTTAGCCCATATATCTTCTTTAAGGGAGTGTAAGTAATTATCTTAGTTATGATAATTAGTACATATTTTTAAATTCGGAATTAACAAGAATGAATGGGGTTTTCGCAGCTTTGACGACATGAACACGGAGAAATTGAGGAGGGCAGTGACAGAAAGATGTGGAGCCGAGGAGATGGAGATTTTCTGCTTTGACCCAAAGCGCATAAAATGGGACGATTATTTCATGTATACACACATTGCTGGTGTCGTCAAATATGGATTTACGCGGCCAAAGTAAGAAAGAAGAAGAAGACGAAGAAGTTGAAGAAAAATTTGGAAACTTTGCATTATTATCTGCTTGTATTAATAACCTAGTCGCCGGAATATCTCGATTAGTGAGCAAATTAAGTGTCAAAACTCTCAAAGCTCGAGTAGCAATATGCGTTTCATTTCATGTGAGAATAAATTTGCGTTTTCAATTATGACTTGTCCATTATCATTTCACTTGGATTGGATTTAATTTATTTTCGAATCACCACCGATGTGTATTGTCAATTACGTGTATAACATCGGTTTATAAAACATGACATTGTGACATTGAGTGTTTTTGTGTAATTTATGATGTGTATTGTCAATTACGTGATATACCATCGGTTTATAAAACATGACATTGTGACATTGAGTGTTTTTGTGTAATTTATTTATTCGTATTAGGCTAAAAACCCTTATATTATTTGTCTAACACCTAGCAACAATGAGAAAAGCTCAAGGAGATGGAAGAAAATTGTAGTAGACAATTAGAATTTGTTGATCTCCATTGAAAAAGGTAAAAAAAAAAATTACAAATTTTATTCTTAATGAATTTTCAAGAAGGGAACCCATGTGATAAGAAATAATTTTAATATTGTAATTAGATAAAACCTAATTTGTATGTGTGAGCAATTTGCCATTATTAACATAAAATCTTTTATTAATTATATATTGTAATTTGTCACATTCAGGATTTAGGACTAATTTTGATTGTAAATGTGAAATCTTTTTGTTGTTTCGGTCAACTTTTCAGCATTTGATTGTGTATTTTTTTAGTTTATTTGATCGTGTATTAATATGAATTTATGGTTGGTGTGATTTTTTTTTTTTTAAGTTAATACATAAACTTCGGTTTTTGGAAGAAAAGGTGTTATAAAATACCCATTTACATCGGTTATCTGAAAAGGTGATGTTAAAAATTAATGTTAACATCGGTTTTAAAATATTTGATGTTAAAATTGATGTATTAACATCATACTGATTCTGTTCTGAGTTCAGACTGATTTTGTGATAAATTGACGTCAGCCAAAACCGATTTAACTATGGATAATTCACATCAGTTCCCACAACCATTGTTAATAGTGACAAAATTTTATATCGGAGCTTAAAATATCAGTTGGTAAACCGATGTTAAATGTGACTAAAAACTGATGTTAAAAGCCTTTTTTGGATAGGGTGTTCCGATGTTTATCGTTCCCATTTGTTTGTGCCTTTCAATGTATGAAGCTCATCTACTTTTTCGTTTTCTGTTATGTGTTTGTTCAGGTCCCTATCCATTGTTGTGAGAATTCTCTTCCGATTAAATTGGACTCTAACCTTCAAACGAGCATATATATATATATATATACTCAAATTCAATATATGATATGAGGATTAACAATCAAATCGCTCCATTAATTGCTTATATCAAATTTAACTATGATATGAAGCGAGTTGGGAATTGGGATTGAGCGGAGTCCAGATCCTCCGACCCAAATCAAGATACTAACCCAATATTTGTAAATTTCTAGAAATTAACAAACCTTTTTAAAAATCAACTGTCCTTCTAGATCAAGGACGGGTAGTCAAAGGGGCCTACATCAACGACAAACCGATTTTCAACAAAAGATTATATTATGTTTTCAAAATCTATTTTCAAAATAAAAAAATGAAAAAAATAAATTAGTATTTCTAATATATCTGATAGTCAAATAAAAATATTATTCAAGTTACAAAAAGTACTCTTCATACCTACTTTTTTGGATACGATGACAAAATATTAATATTATTTATATTATTTTTGTAAAAAATCAGAGTAAATTAGTATTTATAGTTAAAAAAAAGTTTATAAAAGTAAAAATTAAAAGTAGGTAAATTTTTTTAGTATAAATGTATTTTAAATTGAAAATTTGAGTATTATTTAAGTGGGACAAACCAATTCAAATGGAAAATGTGAAAATATTTTGGAGAGAAATTAATATTTTAGTTCTACTTTTTCAATTAAAAATACAATTTTAATTACATTTTTTAATTTTACTTATAATTAATTTAATTTTTAACTTAAAAATTATTTTTTAACTGCTACTACTTTTTAATAAAATCTTAAAAAGTATTATCTTGTCCCAACATATATTACACACTTTCATTTCACTTATTTTAAGAAAGGAGAGTATATATATCACCAAACAATATAATTCAAAAAGAATTTTGTTCAAATTAAGTATCCATAATATATATAGTCAGAATATATAGCAACCTACTTATTATCAAAATATACTTTTCATAATAAAAAAGAAAAAGTAAAATCGACAAAAAGATTGTGTTAAAAATTATATCCATTAGATTAATCACAAACTACTTATAATTCAAAATACTGTATAGATTATCTTGAAAATTAAAAAGAAAAAGAAAAAGAAAAAGGAAAATGAGCAAATTAAATACGCGTGACTTTAAAGTCAAATGAAAGATTTAATTTGTTGGATATATATATTCGTGAAATTGTGAGGGTTTGAACAAATTACACAGTAACATTGTAACCATTTCAATATTCTCTTGATTAAAATTACCCAACTCACAAAATATATACATACACCCTGTAAATATATCCATAATCATTTTTTTAAAAGATTTAAAAAAAATGTTTTTGGTATACTACTAAAAATAGTAAAGGTAAATTATCTTTTTAGCCTCCAACATTAGTACAGCATTTTTTTAATCTTGATTTCCATTTGAAATGACCATAACAATTTTTATTTATTTAATCACATTAAAATATATGTAAATATTACTCTTAGCCACATCGTGTTCAAAATTATATCCACCATCATCGCAACTAATTACTTATGTAGACTGTAGTATACAAAATTATATTTTGAAAATCAAAGAAATTACATTAAAGTCAATATTGAAGGATTTGATTGGATTGTTTTTTTTTGCTTACACAACATATGACATATTCGGATGTATAGTAAAATAATTATTCAGGCAATATATATATATATATATATATATATATATATATATATATATATATATATATATATATATATTGTGTACGTGTCTTTCAATATTTGTGCAGTCACACCAAATTAAATAAAGAAATTAAACAATTTCAATGGAGGATATGAATAGCATTCTCAAGTTTCTTGAAAACAGATGCATTCTTATAACTGGTGCCACTGGCTTTCTTGCAAAGGGTAACCTTGTAATTTCTAAATACATACATATATGTATATATATATATATATACATAACGTGTATGTTAATGTATATATACATGAATGCAGTGTTTATTGAAAAAATACTTAGGGTGCAACCAAATGTGAAGAAGCTCTATCTTTTGGTGAGGGCCGTCGATCATGACTCGGCTCTGCATCGTTTCAAAACCGAGGTACTTATTGCAGTAATTAAGATTAAAACATATATAAATTAATATTTATTTCCGTTTTGTATGTTAAATAAAAAGGTGATCGGGAAGGAGTTGTTTGGGGTGGTAAAGGAGAAGTACGGGCCATCGTTCAAGAGCTTTATCCACGAAAAGACGAGTGTGATTGCAGGCGATATTGCGGTTGATCATTGCTTGGGAGTAAAAGGAAGTTCCACTTTGAAAGAGCTTTACGACCGAGTTGAGATTGTCGTCAACTTAGCTGCAACTACAGATTTCGATGAAAGGTACGTAATAGTGTAATACGTATAATTCAGATCGAATACACGCGTCATTCTTCTCGAATTCGGAATAAATTTGTGTGTAATTAATTCGACAGATTAGATATTTCAATTGGAATCAATACAATCGGAGCTGAAAACGTTTTGAGGTTTTCAAAGAAATGCAACAAACTCAAGGTCTTGCTCCACGTGTCAACCGGTTAGTGCGTGTAATTAATGTCCATGTATTTTAATTAATGAATTTGTTAGTATTAATTAATATGTCAAAAATATTATATTTGAAATATAAGCAGAAAATTTGAAATATAGTTATTCAATGAAAAACTGCCACGATAATCCATATATAGTCATTCACTTTTTTCATTAACTCATGGCCCCAATAATTTACTACTACTGTTTGCCAAGCTGGTCAACTTTTCTGCTGGTCAACTTTTCTTTTGTTTGACGTCGATTACATATAATAAAAAATATATAAAAATTATTTTAAAAATACTAAAATAAAATTTATAGTATTTGAAATTACGGAGGGAGTACTATTCATTGAATAATTTCAAAATAAATAATTAAAAAGTTGTCTCTATAAATTGCAGCATATGTGTGTGGAGAGAAAGAAGGATTGATTCTTGAGAAGTCGTTCAAATTTGGTGAGACACTCAATGGGACACCTAACTTTGAGATTGCCAAGGAAATATCATATGCGGATGATACATTGCAACAACTTCAAGCTCACAAAGAAGCTTCACAAACTAATATTACATCATCCATGAAAGATTTAGGCATCCAAAGGTTTGTCGACCAAAATCACTTAAAACTCGATTTCGCTTTAAAAAAATTGTACTTTGGCTCGTTTAGTTCAAGTTGTCATCTAGTATTGTCAATGTTACCACCTGCATGATGAGATATTTCATTTGAACAAATTTATATTTTCATACTTTTCTCTTTAAATTTATTTATAAAAAAAGAAATATTAATTCATATTAAATGTGATAGAGCAAGAAAGTATGGGTGGCCCAATACATATTCTTTCACAAAGGCAATGGGAGAGATGCTTTTAGGCCGTTTGAAAGGGAATGTACCGCTTGTTATAGTCCGGCCAACTATTATTTCAAGTACATACAAAGAACCCTTCCCCGGTTGGCTCGAAGGAGTTAGGTAATACTATAAATTCTGATACCAAAACGAATACGAATACGAATATTCAAATATTAATCATAATATTTGGGTTCAATTTTATAACAGAAACATCGACAGCTTCGTTGTTGGATACGGTAAAGGCAGAATGTCGTACTTGCCGGGTGATCCTCTTAGTGTAATAGATTTGGTGAGTTCATGTTATAAATATTGTTCTTAATTAAGAATAAAAAAAATAAAATGTAGATATATTATATTATTTTAACCTAACAATTTTAATTTTATATATTTTGTTCTAATGTATGTAGATTCCGGCTGATATGGTGGTGAATGCAATGATAGTATCGATGGCGGCACATGCAGATGATCCTACTGAGGCCATTTATCACGTCGGGTCTTCCATGCCGAACCCCGTTCTGTATCGCAGTCTTCAAGATTACGGCTTTCGTTACTTCACCGAGAGGCCGTGGATGGATAAGGACGGAAAACGTGTGGTTGTAAGGAAGGCAACGGAGTTGGGCACAAAGGATATTGTCCGAAGACACATCCAAATGCATTACTTGATTCCCCTTAAGGTGTGATTAATATTCAACACTCTTTTAATTATTACATTATTTTGAAAGTAGGCGATTTTTCGTTTATAAACTCATCGTTTAAGTTGATGTATATAGGTTTTGAGTGTTGTAAACACAGCAAGTTGCCAATATTTTCAAGGGACGTATGTTGATCTTGCTCGGAAGGTCATGTTCTTGACGAAGCTTGTCGAACTATTTAGCCCCTACATCTTCTTCAAGGGAGTGTAAGTAACATTAAATTATTAATTAGTTAGTTATGATAATATGTACATATTTTCGAATTCGGAATTTAAAAGAATGAATCGTGTTAATTTTTGCGTGCAGCTTTGACGACATGAACACGGAGAAATTGAGGAGGGAAGCGATGGAAAGATGTGGGGCCGAAGAGATGGAGATTTTCTACTTCGATCCGAAGCGCATAAAATGGGACGATTATTTCATGTATACTCACATTGCTGGTGTCGTCAAATACGGATTTACGCGCCCAAAGTAAGAAAGAAGAAGACGACCAAGAAGTTGAAGAAAAGTTTGAACTTTGCATTATTGTTTGCATCTAAGTATTAATTAATAACCTAAGTTATTTCAGACATTTGTTTTCTTTGAAATAATATATTGTTCTCTTTTCATTTTAAATTTACAGTACTCAGTTAAACAGGCGCTAACTCAGTTTTTTTAGAGTTTTATTATGGTGAAATATCCATTTAAATAACGTGATCATGTTATTATAAAATAAAAGAAATACATATTATTTTCGTTCCAAATATTTATGCACAAACTGATTGAGGAATATACATTTACTTTTTGATTTTCTCTTGCCAAAAAAAAAAAAAATGAGTGGTAAAAATATAATTTTAAGTTAGAAAATAAAATAAATAAAGTAAAGGTAAAATTATATTTTAGTAAAAATATAATACTGTCAAATCATTTCTTTATGATATCATATCATAATTTTTTTATTATTAGTTTGAAAATTTATTTTAATTCGTATTTTTAAAATAAAAAATTTGTTGAAAAAATAATAAAAATATATATATTTTTTAAATAGATTTTTATTTATTTACTCCTTCCTTTCGCATATTGTAAAGATAAAGTTAAAAAACTTTTTATTTTAAAATTTGGTAACAATTGTGTTGGATAACAAAAGAAAAGTGTAGTAACAATTATGAGAGTGAATGAGTATGAATTTTTTTTTCTTTTAATTTATTTTTATTAAAAAAATATTTTAAAATTTAAAATAATAATGTACTCAAAGTCTTCTAAAGTGAATATAAAAGTGTAACTTGTATCCTAAATTCCTAACTAAGCTGGACCCCTGCTGGTAGTCAATGGCTTCTAGACCAACGACTGGCCGTTTTTCGTCCATCGGATCAACGAATGATTGTGTTGTGTTCAAAATTATCAATCACCAGAATCAAAATCACGCGTATTTATTCAAAATCGCCACCTTCTTATATTTATTCAAAATTTATTTTTTGTTATATTACTCCCTTAGTTACTTCTCCGTATACACTCAAACCATGAAACTTTATTAATTTAAAGAAATTTTAATATATCCAAAAAATTAGTAGTAGTATTATTAGAAAAAAAAATCAAATGCCAATCAGTTAAAGGTAGTATTTTATTATTTTATACATAATTATATCTTGAAAATCAGAGAACAAGAAAAAAGACACATTAATTAAGAAATTACATTAAAGTCAATATTGAAGGATTGGATTGGATTTTATCATTTTATTTTATTTATTTATTTTGTGTACGCAACATGTGACGAATTCCGAGATATATAGTAGTAAAATAATTGTTGGAATTGACGCAGCGATTAGTGTCCCTAGCTATATAATCCATTCGACGCCGGAAGAATGAATGAATATCATATCCCTATCGCAAAATGACAATGAATCATGTGATCGATCGGGCTGACCTTCCGAAGGGCCTGGTGCTGTGCCCGTACAACGGCTTCCAGTTCCCGAAGATGTTACTCGATTGAGGGAGTCTTGAACTCTCGGAACAACTTCAAAGCCACATCATCCTCCGAGAGAGGGAGCTACTCTCTTCGATTTTTCAGGGCATGACAGTCCATCTTCATGTGACCTTCTTTCTTGCAGCAGTGACAAATCTCCTTGAATCTTTTCTTCTTTGTCCGGTCCTGAACATTAAGACCTTCACCTGGATTTTCACTTACAACCTTCTTCATCGTCTCATTTGATATCAAAGCATCGACCAAGTCTCCAAACTTTAGGGTCTTACTACTATATAGAATACTATCACTAAACGAATCATACGAAGATGGCAACGAACAAGCAAAACCAAAGCAATATCTTCTGTATCATACTTTAACTCCATGGTCTCAAGATCAGACACGATCTCCATGAAGGTAGACAGATGTTCTTGCAGGTTTGTACCCTCCACCATACGATGTCTGTACAACCTTTGCTTTAGATGCAACTTTGTGGTCAAAGTTTTCGTCATACACAGATCCTCCAACTTCGACCACATCTCTGCCGCTGTCTTCTCCTTAATCACCTCCTCGAGCAAAAGACCAGAGACATAGACCGAAATTATACCTCTTGCCTTTATGTCCTTCCGAGCCTTCTCTTCTGGCTTCATTGTGCTTGCCATATTGTCCATGCCCAGCAACGCATCATCAAGGTCATTGTTGGTGAGAACCGACTCCACCTTGAACTGCCATGTAGAGAACCGCATGCTCCGATCTAACAACGGAATATCAAATTTTGCCGACATCTCCCAGAATATTCACGAGCACCACCGGAAAAACGGAAACCCAAGTCGCGACCTCAGGCTCTGATACCACTTGATGCGCTTTAAAGCACAAATCGCGCACGGTGCTCGTGAATATAAACACGAGATGACACAAAGAAAAGAGATATGCGAAAAAGAACGAACACACAATTTACGTGGAAACCAAAACACAGGAAAAAACCATTGGAAGGAAGAAACAATTCACTATATCGCTTACAATAACTCGTCTAGTCTAGTCTTACCGGAGAACCCCAATTTATAGGCGTAGAAAACCTATCAAATTGGAAACAATTAGAATTAGAAATAAATCCTTTTCCACTCCTAAATTAATAAGAAATAAAATTATAATCTATATAATTCTAATTCTCTAATTAAATAAACTTACGTAAATAACTCAAGTGCAAAAAAGTCACGCAAAAAAGCCCAGAGCAAACTTGCGCAAAAATCCCGCTGGGACAAAAATGGCGACCCCCATTTTCATTTGGCGGTCGCGGGACAATCTTCGGCGGGCATCGAAAACCCCGAAAACTCCCAAACCCGATTTCGACCTTTTCGGCGGGCACCGACACCATTCCGCGGGCGCGGAAAGCCCTTCCGCGAGCGCAGTTCCCCCTCCGACGATTTTGACCTCTTTTGCATTTTGATATGAGTCATAAACAACATATATTTCATAATTTTTGTGTCCCTTGAAATTTATCTCCAGAAATTAACATAATTAATTTTAAAAATTAAACTCAAATTTGAACTTTAAT
Source organism: Euphrasia confusa (assembly GCA_954870475.1). Taxonomy (NCBI): domain Eukaryota; kingdom Viridiplantae; phylum Streptophyta; class Magnoliopsida; order Lamiales; family Orobanchaceae; genus Euphrasia; species Euphrasia confusa. The sequence continues at coordinate 984,641 of OX940965.1, forward strand.
ATTTTCTTATTTTGTTATATATGTGATTATATCCAAATCATATTATTTTTGTCATCCAAGTTTTAAGAATAAATATTAATTGGTTGAAAAAATAATAATAGAGTAATATAAATAGTAAATAAGTATTGAAAGGATAAACAACAAAGGGAAAAACTTTAATGATATTCAGTGTAAGGGGTGGGGTAGGGGTGGAGTGAGTTGAGTAGAAAAAAAAATCTCATTTAATGCGGGTTTAATGCGGGGTGGGTTGAGTAGAATTAGATTAAGGGTATTTTCGTCTATCTAAGAGCAACCCCAATAGTTTTGCTAAAATGGCAAGGGCTATCTTCTATTTTGCCAAAAAATAGCAAGTGCCAATTGATATTTGCTAAATTGTACCCCAATGGTTTAAATATAGCAAGAGCCATTTTATTAAATTAAATAATATTATATTGTTTTTTGGTATGTAATTATATCAATTTTATAATTAAAAAATGGTGGTTGAATTTTGAGTGGTTGAAATGAAGGATTGTGATGACATGACACAAATGGCAAGAGACATTTTCCCATGTATATTTGGTCAAATATACATGAAAATTTGGCAAGAGCCATTTTTTGGCAAGGGCCATTTCAACCATTGGGGTTGATTTTTTGAGCTTTTTGCCAAAAAATGGCAATGGCCCTTGCCATTTCACAACCATTGGGGTTGCCCTAAGTACATTTTTTTGACCTAATTGGAACAAAAAGACCTAATTAGTACATAAATTAGAACTTGGCCTTATTGAGCAAAAAATATTAAAAAAAGACCTAATCGGTACTTTTCACTTGTTAAAAATTATATTGGCCATTAGACAGATAGTAATCACAAACTACTTATAATTCAAAATAGTGTAATCGGTACTTTTCACTTGTTAAAAATTATATTGGCCATTAGACAGATATTAATCACAAACTACTTATAATTCAAAATAGTGTACCGTATAACTTCAAAATTAAAAAGAAAAAGAAAAATGAAGAAAATTTACATACGAGTGAGCGTGACTTTGAACTTTGAAGTCAATGAAGGATTTGGTTGGATCGATGTGTATATAATTCGTGAAATTGTGACGTTTTGAACAAATTACACATTAAAATTACCTAACTGTCAAAGGTTGATTGATTTTTTCTGTGTGCGCACCCGCTTACGTTATCATCGACTATTCTATATATTCCACTCCGAAGAATGAATGAATATCCCCCTTATAACCTATCTCAAAATGACAACAATCAACCCCCAAAAGAATGATGAAACTGAAACCCCTATCATCATCGATCGAGCCGACCTCCGGCAAGGCCTGGTGCTGTGTCCGTACAACGGCTTCCATTTCCCGAAGATGCTACTCCAAGGAGTTATCAACTTTCAGACCAACTTCAAAGCTCTCGACTCCGACATCATCCTCGCCTCCCTGATGAAATCCGGGACCACCTGGCTCAAGGCCCTCGTCTTCATCATCGTCAACCGCCACATGTACGATGATCACGATCAAAGCCTGTTGCTCGTCTCGAACCCTCACGACCTCGTACCTTCCCTGGAGGTCCACGTGTACATGGCCCATGTGGACCCGGACCTCCACCTCATCCCGTCCCCTCGGATCTTCGCCACGCACGCGCCCCACCACCTTATCCATCTCGTTTTTCATATGATCATCCGAGATAATTATTTAGTTCATCATTTTTAACAAAGATCGAACAACAAAAATTAACAATAAACTCATAATCGATTTAAGTATTCACTCGAAAATAAACAAGAAATTTAATAAGAAAATTAAACAAAGTGTTAGCTTTTAGGATCGTAACCTGGCTCTAATACCACTTGTTACGGGACAAAGCTCTGAACGCCACACGATCAAGACCGGTGCCACTAGATACTACTTGTTGTAGATCGACGATGTATAATACGAATAATAATGCGGAACCCCGAAAATAACTCAACAATAAAAGAGAAGAAGACAAGTAAAGAAGACAAGGAATTTACGTGGAAACCCAAATCGGGAAAAACCACGGGAGGAACGACGAGAACTTTCACTATAATATTGCCGATGATTACAAGGATTGATATCCACTCTAAAACCCTCTAATCTCACACAATATTATCTCTCTCTATGATGGTGTTAACTCGTGTTCTACACTCAAATAATTATGTCTATGGAGATCTCTATTTATAGGTGTAGAAAACCCATAAATTAGGCAACTAATAGGAATAGGAATAAACCTTTTTCCTAATATATGACTCCTAAATCCATAAGGAATAGAATTATATTATATTCAATATAATTCTAATTTTCCTAAATAAGGAAATAAAATTCCTACGGATTCGAGTCATATTTTAACAATCTCCACCTTGACGAGAAACCGCGAAATCCCATCGCACATGTGAAATCACATCACATAACACCAAGCCGCGAAATCACATTGCACTCCATAGTATTGTCCCTCGTCTTCCTCCAAACTCCCCAACGGGCCTAGTTCTTAGAAGATTGGACCTTCAAAGGTCCCCATGAAACAGAACGTACATACCCGAGTGTCTTCTTCGAATTGTGAGCCCAATTCGAGATATACCCTCTCGACCGCTTTCCAAGCGCACATGGCTCACCAGGTTTAGAAACACTCCATAGATCGAGAAACACTTGATCCTTCAAATCGACTTTCCTCACATGCCCAAGCCGCACATGGTCTAGTCGTGTAGACTCTTCATCCGAGAGCCTAGTTTTTCCCACGGTTACTTCGTTCACCGCTTCATCTTTATCTTTAAGCTTGGTCACTCTGGCCTTAGTTTGCATGCCTCTAAGCCGGATAGACTCTTCTACCAAGAGTCGAGTTTCGGCCCCGGTTACTTCCTTCACCGCGCCTTCTTGGAGGACATAAGGTCGCCTTGCCTCTTCGTCTCCTCCCAACACTACCAAAGCCGCTTTGGTAGCCTCAAAAACTCCACCTTCACAGGTGTAGCTAAACATAACTCCGGTTACTTCTCCTTTCACCGAGCTATAGTGACATACCTTATTCCCGTGTCGCGACTTCGAATTCCCCGAGCCGCTCCCTTTATCACGGTACTTCTTTTGGACGTTAAGTCCATCACACGATGCCACATCGGAGACACCCACACCAATTCTCTTCACGTTCTCCCCCGCAAATAGCGCCAATAACACGGCTACATAGGATATTATCTCGAAAAGTTGCCACAACTCTTCAAATAATTCCCACAACTCCTTTGTGGTCTTCGCCTCCGTCGTTTCCTCGGTCAAAGAATCCGAAACATGAAGCCCTATGGTCGCCATAGCCATCTGATCGAGCTCCACCCACTCGTCATGCTTCATGTCTTTCGGCTTGTTGTCAATACCAAGTAGAACAATCTCTTGCTTAAGAGATCTGATGACTAACCTCATCTTGTATTGCCAAATAGGAAACCTTGTGTTGAGACTTAAATTCGGTAGATCGTACCTCACGCTCGCCATCGAAACCTTGCTCAGGAAGGTAGTAGAAACGTAGTCTGGCTCAGAAAGGTCACGGGATCGTTGTCTGGCTCTGATACCACTTGTTAGCTTTTAGGATCGTAACCTGGCTCTAATACCACTTGTTACGGGACAAAGCTCTGAACGCCACACGATCAAGACCGGGGCCACTAGATAGTACTTGTTGTAGATCGACGATGTATAATACGAATAATAATGCGGAACCTCGAAAATAACTCAACAATAAAAGAGAAGGAGACAAATAAAGAAGACAAGGAATTTACGTGGAAACCCAAATCGGAAAAAACCACGGGAGGAACGACGAGAACTTTCACTATAATATTGCCGATGATTACAAGGATTGATATCCACTCTAAAACCCTCTAATCTAACACAATATTATCTCTCTCTATGATGGTGTTAACTCGTGTTCTACACTCAAATAATTATGTCTATGGAGATCCCTATTTATAGGTGTAGAAAACCCATAAATTAGGCAACTAATAGTAATAGGAATAAACCCTTTTCCTAATATATGACTCCTAAATCCATAAGGAATAGAATTATATTATATTCAATATAATTCTAATTTTCCTAAATAAGGAAACAAAATTCCTACGGATTCGAGTCATATTTTAACACAAAGTAAAAGTTTTAAACAATCTTTTGCTACATTAATCGAAATCATAAGAACAAACCTTATAAAGCATTCATGAGTTTTTGCAACGAAATGAAAACAAGTAATTTAAGAAATTTAACTAAAAAGCAAGAAATAAAAATACGAACTACGTTACTAATTATGAAATGGCTTGTAAACTCGATCGGTTGTGTTCTCGGAGTTGTCGGCTCCAAGATGATGTTCTCTTTTTCCCTCTCAATGTCCCCCAAGCAAAAGTCCTTTTCTTTTCTTCTGGTTTCACACCTAAAATGCCTCAATCAAAGACTCTCGTAACCGCCCCCCATAACTGCCCGTTTTCATCTCATCATTTAATAAAAAAGTGGGTAGCGACCGCTTGACATGGGGTAGCGGTCGCTACCCCCTTCCAGTCCCAAAATCCATTTTCTTTGACGAAGGAGGAGTGCTCCTACTAGCGTTTCCTTTGGCGATTTCAGTAGCGGTCCAGGGTAGCGACCGCTTGGCATATATTTTATCTCTTTTTTTCCGTCTCTTCGTCTTCGACTCGTTTTTTCCGATTTTCCTTCGTCTTTACACCTGAAATGTGCACAACAACCAACTCCATACACCCGTGAGATCAACACACAATCTCGACATAATCCTAAATAAATACTACAAAATAACTGACACGACTAACACATCACAACTAAAAACAATGACGTAAACACACACACGACACAAATCAATTTTCAAGTTTCATGAAAACATTTAGTATAAAACATCATCAACCTTTATTAATTAAACTCAAATGTGAACTCTAAACATCTTTTTATATTGTTACATTACTCATATATATATTTCATACTTTTTATGTCCCTTAAAATTTTATTGACATAATTAATTTAAAGAAAAATATACTTTTTAGAATATCCATAATTGTTTTTTCTAAGATAAAAAAAATATTTAATCACATGAAAATATATTTAAATATTACTCTTAGCCATATCATGTTCAAAATTTTATACATAGCCAATTAATTACTTATAGCCAATAAAAAACACATTAGGCCATCTCCGAGAAACCAAAACTTAAACTCAAAATAAGTTTAAGTTCAAAATAGTGTACCGTATAACTTCAAAATTAAAAAGAAAAAGAAAAATGAAGAAATTTTACATACGCGTGAGCGTGACTTTGAACTTTGAAGTCAATGAAGGATTTGGTTGGATCGATGTATGGTGGAGGTTTGTACCCTCCACCATACGATGCCCGTACAACCTTTGCTTTAGATGCAACTTTGTGGTCAAAGTCTTCGTCATACACAGATCCTCCAACTTCAACCACATCTCTGCCGCCGTCTTCTCCTTGATCACCTCCTCGAGCAAAGGACCAGAGACATAGACCGAAATTATACCTCTTGCCTTTCTGTCCTTCCGAGCCTTCTCTTCTGGCTTCATCGTGCTTGCCATATTATTCATGCCCAACAACGCATCATCAAGGTCCATGTTGGTGAGAACCAACTCCACCTTGAACTGCCATGTAGAGAACCGCATGCTCCGATCTAACAACGAAATATCAAATTTTGCCGACATCTCCCAGAATATTCACGAGCACCGCCGGAAAAACGGAAACCCAAGTCGCGACCTCAGGCTCTGATACCACTTGATGCGCTTTAAAGCACAAATCGGCGCTCGTGAATATAAACACGAGATGACACAAAGAAAAGAGATATGCGAAAAAGAACGAACACACAATTTACGTGGAAACCAAAACACAGGAAAAAACCACGGGAAGGAAGAAACAATTCACTATATCGCTTACAATAACTCGTCTAGTCTAGTTTTACCGGAGAACCTCAATTTATAGACGTAGAAAACCTATTAAATTGGAAACAATTAGAATTAGAAATAAATTCTTTTTCACTCCTAAATTAATAAGAAATAGAATTATAATTCATATAATTCTAATTCTCTAATTAAATAAACCTACGTAAATAAATAAGTGCAAAAAAGCCAGCAAAAAAGCCTCAGATCAAACTTGCGCAAAAATCCCGCTGGGACAAAAATGGCGACCCCCATTTTCATTTGGCGGTCGCAGGATAATCTTCGGCGGGCATCGAATACCCCGAAAACTCTCAGACCCGATTTCGACCCGTATAACTTCAAAATTAAAAAGAAAAAGAAAATTGAAGAAATTTTACATTGAACTTTGAAGTCAATGAAGGATTTGGTTGGATCGATGTATATAATTCGTGAAATTGTGACGTTTTGATCAAATTACACATTAAAATTACCTAGCTGTCAAAAGTTGATTGATTTTTTCTGTGTGCGCACCGCCTACGTTATCATCGACTATTCTATATATTCCACTCCGAAGAATGAATGAATATCCCCCCTTATAACCTATAGTAAAATGACAACAATCGGCACCCAAAAGAATGATGAAACTGAAACCCCTATCATCATCGATCGAGCCGACTTCCGGCAAGGCCTCGTACTTTGTCCGTACAACGGCTTCCATTTCCCGAAGATCCTACTCCAAGGAGTTATCAACTTTCAGACCAACTTCAAAGCTCTCGACTCCGACATCATCCTCGCCTCCCTGATGAAATCCGGGACCACCTGGCTCAAGGCCCTCGTCTTCAGCATCGTCAACCGCCACATGTACGATGATCACGATCAAAGCCCGTTGCTCGTCTCCAACCCTCACGACCTGGTCCCTTCCCTGGAGGTCCACGTGTACATGGCCCACGTGGACTCGGACCTCCACCTCATCCCGTCCCCTCGGATCTTCGCCACGCACGCACCCCACCGCCTGCTGCCGGATTCGATTCTATTATCCGGGTGCAAGACGATATACGTCTGCCGGAACCCGCTCGACCAGTTCGTGTCGTACGGGCACTACCAGCGCAAGAATGGGCTCGACTCCGAGGAGGAGCCGACTTCCCTCGAGGAGGCCTTCGATGCGTACTGCCGTGGGGCCCACCCGTACGGGCACTCTTGAGTCAAGCTAACAACAATGGGATGATTCCAGGACCTACCCCATGGGAGCAACTTAAGATGAACTCCACAATTCCAGAACAAGTGCTCATAGGTACAGAATCAATTGGAGGCTCCAGGGCAATGTTCAGTACCATGACCAGGGCTGTATCATCAAAAAATAAGTTGAAAATGGATGGCAGCTCTAGTAGATGTTAGAAGTGGTTGATGATGGTTTAAAGTAGATGATGGTGAAGTGTTTTTGGTACATTGCTGATGGTGAAGGGTTTTTGTTCACTTGATTAGGTTGTGTGTTTTGGTACATTGCTTATGTTATGTTTGGTTAATATCTCATTTGGTTAGGTTATGTTTCTTTGGGTACATTGCAGTTTGAATGTTATGAACTATTTTGGTTAAATCTCAGGTTGTTATGCTCTATTAATTAAATACATGTCATTTAATTATGCTTGAACTGTGATTCAATGATCCTCCAAAACACAAATTTCATTACCACAACAGATTTAATAACCACACACAAATTTAATAACCACAACAACCATTCATTACAATGTCATCAAAACAACATGCCCAAAACACAAACTGAAAACAAGATTACAATTCAGAAGCAACTCAAAACAACATTACAGTTCAATTAAGCAACAACACAAGGACTATGATTACAACCATCATAGTGATGAACATGAAAACAGCCAAGAATTTCATAAACATTTCCACACCCGCATTGCACTTCAATAGACTTTTCAGCTCTTTCTTCAAATTCATCTCTGTAGCTTTGCATTCCCAATCGACCGACTGCACTTCCTCCTCATTCTTAGGATGGCACCATGCCTGGAATTTGAGCTCAATACAGAAGTAAAAGAGCTTCTCATAGTTGGGGGTGCTCGAAGATACAACACGGATCTGAAGCTTCCTCTCGCAATGCGCACAAAATTTATCCTCGTACCTGAGGTAGCTAGGGCGACCAAAACCTTCGAATTTATTTGAATTCGTCGACATTGTCGAAAGATTTGGGGAAATCGAAGAGAGAAAAAAATTAGGGTTCTACGTTTCAGAAATTGGGGAAAGAGATTTCAGAAATGAAATCCGTTTTCACGTTTTAATGTTTTAACTGTATGAATCCAACCCTCAATTGTACGGTATTTACGCTGAATGCCATTGATTGTTTCCCACCAAAACCGACGTGGAAAAACTGACCAACCACATTTTCCACGCAATTAGGGACGCAGAAGTCACCGCCACGTGGACACTCATCCGGTCATAAATGACCGGTAAAGACCACTTTTGAAGTTTGCAATAGAAAAAAAGACTATATGTGGAAACAGCCTAAGTTACGGGACGATTTGTGAAATTATCTCTTTAAAATTTTAAAATAATAATGTACTCTAAGTCTTCCAAAGTGAATATAAAGTGTAACTTGTATCCTAAATTCCTAACTAAGCTGGACCCTGCTGTTAGTCAATGGCTTCTAGACCAACTTCTAGCCGTTTTTCGTCCATGGGATCAACGAATGATTGTGTTGTGTTCAAAATTATCAATCACCAGAATCGCCACCTTCTTATATTTATTCAAAATCAAAATCACGCGTATTTTGAAGTTAATGATTTGGTTGGATTTTAAAACCTTACTTTTTTATTACTTTAAAATATGGAGTACAATATTTATTTTGTGCGTGAGAGTATCATTTTTGGAATTGTGTTAGATATCTGATATCCCACATCGGTTGGAAAATGATCATAAAGTTCAAATATAAGTTGTACAACCTTATCACCTTATTGGCCCAACTTTAACATGGTATCAGAGCAGGTCCAGACGATTAAATTTCCGGCTTGCACTCTATGTCCACGAGTAGAGCCAACATGTTAAAGAATGATTGATTCTTGAGAAGTATTTCAAATTTGGTGAAACTATACCCTCAAAGATCTCACTGCACTGCTTCTCAGTTATGAAAACAGATTGGAAATCACCAATATGAGTGACAAGAATTTCCCCAGTTATGAAAACAGATTGAAAATCACCAATATGAGTGACAAGAATTTCCCCAGTTATGAAAGCAGATTTGAAATAAAACAGATTGGAAATCACCAATATGAGTGACAAGAATTTCCCCAGTTATGAAAACAGATTGGAAATCACCAATATGAGTGACAAGAATTTCCCTAATGCTTGCTTCTCAGTTATGAAAAAGATTGGAAATCACCAATATGAGTGACAAGAATTTCCCCAATGCTAACTTTGCTGCTCAGTTATGAAAACAGATTGGAAATCACCAATATGAGTGACAAGAATTTCCCCAATGCTTGCTTCTCAGTTATGAAAACAGATTGGAAATCACCAATATGAGTGACAAGAATTTCCCCAATGCTAACTTTGCTGCTCAGAGAGGTGGACTCACCCAGAGAAGTAGAGGAGCATAAAATCAGAGAGGCATGGGAAATGGTAGAGGCAGAGGTGGTAGGAATACCAGTGGCAATAAGATCCAGTGCCAAATTTGTGGTTACTCTAATCACACTGCTAACATTTGCTATCATAGGTTTACAGATGATTTTGTCCCCAAGGTGCCTATCAATGACAACAGCAATCCAAATAAACCCCCAAGGTGCCTATCAATGACAACAACAATCCAAACAAACCTGCAACTCAAGGAAATCAGTCACCACAACATTCTCAAAATGGTTCAGCCATGTATTCTGCCACAGATAACTCCTCTGATAACAACTGGTACCCTGATTCAGGGGCAACTCATCATGTTACAAATGACTTCTCAAATATGTCCATTGCTACTGATTATGAAGGACACAACAAATTGCAGATTGGTAATGGCTCCAACCTTGAAATTTCACATATTGGTAAAAGCTTGATGGTTTGTAATCATTCTCATAACAGAAAGCATGCTTTTAAATTGAACAATCTGCTTCTAGTTCCAGAAATAACTAAAAAATTGCTAAGTGTTGCTCAGTTTGCAAAAGACAATGTTGTGTTTTTTGAATTCCATCCTTATTTTAGATGTGTCAAGGATCAAGCAACAAAGGAAATCCTCATAACAGGGAAGCTTAATCAAAGGTTGTACCAGTTTGAGTTTCATCCTCTTTCTTCTGTTGTTCCTTCCTCAAATAAGTTTGCTGCAAGACCTACAAAGACACAACATCAGAGACAAGGCTTTAGTTATTTTTCTTCAGTTGTTAAGTCTGCTAGAACTCTTGTATTATGGCACAAAAGATTCGACCACATCTCTGCCGCCGTCATCTCCTTGATCACCTCCACGAGCAAAGGACCAGAGACATAGACCGAAATTATACCTCTTGCCTTTCTGTCCTTCCGAGCCTTCTCTTCTGGCTTCATCGTGCTTGCCATATTGTCCATGCCCAGCAACGCATCATCAAGGTCCATGGTGAGAACCGACTCCACCTTGAACTGCCATGTAGAGAACCGCATGCTCCGATCTAACAACGGAATATCAAATTTTGCCGACATCTCCCAGAATATTCACGAGCACCACCGGAAAAACGGAAACCCAAGTCGCGACCTCAGGCTATGATACCACTTGATGCGCTTTAAAGCACAAATCGCGCACGGCGCTCGTGAATATAAACACGAGATGACACAAAGAAAAAAGATATGCGAAAAAGAACAAACACACAATTTACGTGGAAACTCAAACACAGAAAAAACCACGGGAAAGAAGAAACAATTCACTATATCGCTTACAATAACTTGTCTAGTCTAGTCTTACTGGAGAACCCCAATTTATAGGCGTAGAAAACCTATCAAATTGGAAACAATTACAATTAGGAATAAATCTTTTTCCACTCCTAAATTAATAAGAAATAAAATTATAATCCATATAATTCTAATTTCCTAATTAAATAAACCTACGTAAATAACTCCGGTCCAAAAAAGCCACGCAAAAAAAGCCTCAGCGCAAACTTGAACAGAAATCCCGCTGGGACAAAAATGGCAACCGCCATTTTCATTTGGCGGTAGCGGGACAATCTTCGGCGGGCATGAAAACCCCGAAAACTCCCAGACCCGATTTCGACCTTTTCGACGGGCGCCGACGATTTTGACCTCTTTTCCGTTCCGATACGAGTCATAAACAACATATATTTCATAATTTTTGTGTTCCTTAAAATTTATCTCCATAAATTAACATAATTAATTTTAAGAATTAAACTCAAATTTGAACTTTAATATTTTCTTATTTTGTTATATATGTGATCATATCCAAATCATATTACTTTTTCTTCCAAGTTCTAAGAATAAATATTAATTGGTTGAAAAAATAATAATAGAGTATTTTTAAATAGTAAATAAGTATTGAAAGGATAAACAACAAAGGAAGAAACTTTAATGATATTCCGTGGGGGTGGGGTGAGTTGAGTAGAAAAAAAAATCTCATTTAATGGTATTTAGCGTTTGGGGCAGGTGTGGGGTGGGGTGAGGTAGGGTAAGGTATGGGTGGGTTGAGTAGAATTAGATTAAAGGTATTTTCGTCTTTTTAAGTACATTTTTTGGCCTAATTGGAACAAAAATGTTTAATTGGTATTATTGAGCAAAAAATATTGAAAAAATACCTGATCAGGTATTTTCGTCTTTTTAAATAATTTTTTTGGCCTAATTGGAACAAAAAGGTTTAATTGGTATTATTGAGGAAAAAATATTGAAAAAATACATGATCGGTACTTTTCCCATGTTAAAAATTATATCGGCCATTAGACAGAGATTAATCAGAAACTACTTATAATTCAAAATACTACCGTATAACTTGATAATTAAAAAGAGAAAGAAAAATGAAGAAATTTTACATACGCGTGAGCGTGACTTTGAACTTTGAAGTCAATGAAGGATTTGGTTGGATCGATGTATATATATTCGTGAAATTGTGACGTTTTGAACAAATTACACATTAAAATTACCTAACTGTCAAAGGTTGACTGACTTTTTGTGTGTACGTACCCGCTTACATTATCATCGACGTACTACTCTATATGATCCATATATATATTCCACTCCGAATGAGTGAATGAAGGAAAAATATGAGTATGATAACAATAACCACAAATAAAATAATCGCAACTAATTACTTATAGTACAAAATTATATTTTGAAAATGAAAGAAATTACATATTAAAGTCAATATTAACGGATTTGATTGGATTTTATGTTTGCTTACGCTGCCATGACGAATTCCGAGATACAGCGATTAGTGTCCCTTTATAATCCATACCGAAGAATGAATGAAGGAAAAATATGAGTATGATAACAATAACCACAAATAAAATAACGGCAACAACAATGGTCGATCGGGCCGACCTCCCGAAGGGCCTCGCTCTTTGTCCTTACAACGGCTTCCATTTCCCGAAGCTTGTACTCCAGGGAGTCATCAACGCCGAGACCAACTTCAAAGCCCGCGACTCCGACATCCTCCTCGCCTCTCTCCCGAAATCTGGGACCACCTGGCTCAAGGCCCTCGCCTTCAGCATCGTCAACCGCCACATGTACGATCACGATCAAAGCCCGTTGCTCGTCTCCAACCCCCACGACCTGGTCCCTTCCCTGGAGATCCACGTGTACATGGCCCACGTGGACCCGGACCTCCACCTCATCCCGTCCCCTCGGATCTTCGCCACGCACGCACCTCACCGCCTGCTGCCGGATTCGATTCCAGGATCCGGGTGCAAGATAATCTACATCTCCAGGAACCCGCTCGACCAGTTCGTCTCGTACGGCCACTTCAAGCGCAACAACGGCCTCCTCCTCGAGGATGAGGCCTTCGACGCGTACTGCCGTGGGGTCCACCCGTACGGGCCCTTCTGGGACCACGTGGCGGAGTACTACGAGGCGAGCCTGAGGGACCCGCGGAGGGTTTTGTTCCTCGGGTACGAGGAGCTGAGCGAGGACGTCGTTTCGAGCGTGGAGAAGGTGGCGGAGTTTGTTGGACTCCCTTTTTCCGAGGAGGAGAGGGGGCGGGGGGTGGTGGAGGAGATTGCTAGGGTTTGTAGCATCGACCATTTGAAGGGTTTGGAGGTCAACAGTAGTCGTAAGGGGAGTAAACTGTTAGTGACCCTAGCTATATAATCCATTCCACACCGAAGAATCGAATGAATGAATATCACTATCCTAATCCTAAAATGACAACAAGCGGCTCCCAAAAGAATCATGTAATCGATCGGGCCGACTTTCCGAAGGGCCTGGTGCTGTGTACGTACAACGGCTTCCAGTTCCCGAAGATTTTACTCGAGGGAGTAATCAACTCTCACAACAACTTCAAAGCTCTCGACTCCGACATCATCCTCGCCTCCCTCCCTAAAGCCGGGACCACCTGGCTCAAGGCCCTCGTCTTCAGCATCGTCAACCGCCACATGTACGATCAAAGCCCGTTGCTCGTCTCGAACCCTCACGACCTGGTACCTTCCCTCGAATTCCACGTGTACATGGCCCACGTGGACCCGGACCTCCACCTCATCCCGTCCCCTCGGATATTCGCCACGCACGCGCCCCACCGCCTGCTGCCGAATTCGATTCCATTATCCGGGTGCAAGATGATCTACGTCTGCCGTAACCCGCTCGACCAGTTCGTGTCGTACGGGCACTACCAGCGCAACAACGGGCTCGAGTCCGAGGAGGAGCCGGCTTCCCTCGAGGAGGCCTTCGACGCGTACTGCGACGGGGCCCACCCGTACGGGCCCTTCTGGGGCCACGTGGCGGAGTACTACGAGGCCAGCGTGAGGGACCCGCGGAGGGTTATGTTCCTCGGGTACGAGGACTTGAGCGAGGATGTCGTTTCGAGCGTCGAGAAGGTGGCGGAGTTTGTTGGACTCCCTTTTTCCGAGGAGGAGAGGGAGAGGGGGGTGGTGGAGGAGATTGCTAGGGTTTGTAGCATCGACCATTTGAAGGGTTTGGAGGTCAACAGCAAGGAGGCCGGGAAGAAGCAGCTCGGGGTCGTGGAGAATTGCTCGTTTTTCAGGAAAGGAAAAGTCGGGGACTGGAAGAACCATTTGACTGTGTCCATGGCCGACAAGGTTGAGAGAATCTTGGAGGAGAAACTGAGCGGCACGGGGCTCGCGTTTGATATCAACAGAGGGAGCTACGTTAAAAGAACTTAACTAATTACTACTCGATCGTTTCAATCTTATCCGATGTTTGTTTGCATGTGTTGTTTTTTCCTTTCAATAATGTACTATCAAGTGTCTTCTTCTGTTGTGTGTTTGATTTCATGTGATCGAGAATAAAAATTTCGTTTTTAATTATCATTTTCACTTGGATTGGATTTAATTTATATTCGAATCATCGATATGCATCGTCAATTATGTAACATCGGTTTTCCAGATTTCACAAGATGTATTCAATCCATCAGTGCTAACAAGCAAACTTTCAATCAAAGAAGCAAGCAACCAAGATGCAATTAACTGATCTTGTCTCATCCAATTTATATAATCACGGTTTAGAGTACCTTCATCATCTGTACTCAGATTTGACTCAAACTGTGGTGGTGCTCTTCTTTTTCCTGTGAGAAAATCTTCAAGACCATAACCTCGGATAGCTGCCATGATTTGGTGCTTCCATATAAGGTAGTTGTTGTCATTGAGCTTTATAGTGATCAACTGATTTAATGGTTGAACCACCTGACTGGGAGGAGAGGAAGAAGCCTCTGTTGTTGAGCTCATGACTGCAAATCTGGGATGAGTATTCTGCAAGAATCAATTAGGGCTCTGATACCATGTTGAAAAACATGAAGAGATGAAGAAAAGAAGAGATCCCTGCAAAAAATAAAATTCCCAGAAATATTTGCACTTTGACCCCTGAACAGGGACCTGTATGTAATTAATATAAAGACATTTCTGCAGAAGTGAAGCTTGTCAATTCATTGTATTTTCATTCCTTAAACCATAAAGTATACAAAGAGGACATATATATAGAGCCTACAGAATAATCTAGAACGAGGACCTATTAGCAATAAGAGAAACAAATAGTACAACTCCAGCTGCCAAACGGTTTGCAGCATAGCAGTGCACATTTTATTGGTCCCCACTTCATGATGTCACTCTCCAAGATGTGTGGCTTGGATTGCCAGGTGCATAACTCCCATGCGCATGTGATTCCCTTCTCTGATTCTTATGAACTACTCGGTCATCCATGCAGCTACTCGATTTCAAACCACACACAACAAGTTTATACTTGCTTTCACCCCCTCTCAATTCAAGTGTACCTTTATTAGTAACCTTTAACTTGTTTCTGAGGTACATGAAGAATTGCCCTGAAAGAGCCTTTGTGAAACAATCTGCCACCTGTTCAATACTAGGAACATGTTGAACTTTTATTTCTTTGTTCATTACTTTCTCCCTGACAAAATGAATATCCAATTCAATATGTTTAGTCCTTGAATGGAACACTGGAATATTGGCTGCCAAAGATACTGCCCCAACATTATCAACCCAAATGATAGGCACTCTCTCAACTTTTCTGCCAAGCTCTTCAAGCAATGATTTCATCCAAACAACTTCACAAGTAGCATTGGCCAAACTCCTATATTCTGCTTCAGTACTGGATCTGGATACAGTGGGCTGTTTCTTTGAGCTCCATGCTACTAAATTTCCTCCCAAGAACACACAGTATCCACCTACAGACCTCCTATCATCCAGGTCATTGGCCCAATCAGCATCACAGAAAGCTGATATATTTAAACTTTGCTGCTTGTTGAAACTCAACCCATAAGTTCTGGTTTCAGAAAGATATCTCAATATTCTCTTTACAGCTTTCCAGTGCTCATCAGTAGGATTTTGCATGTATTGGCTAACCTTGCTAACAGAAAAGGCAACATCTGGTCTGGTTATTGTAGCATATTGTAAAGCTCCAACAGTACTCCTATACAACCTTCCATCTCTAAAAGGCTGACCTTTGTATTTTCCAAGAAAATTTCCTGTGATCATTGGAGTACTTATGCCTTTTGACTTATCCATGTTCACCTTTCTCAATAGATCTTCAATATACTTAGTCTGATTAATAAATAAGCCATTTGCTGTGGGAATTATCTCAATTCCCAGAAAGAAGCTGAGGTTGCCTAAATCCTTGAGGGAGAAGTGATTATTTAACTGATTGATGACTTTCTGAACCTCATTAGTGTTTGAACCTGTAACTATTATGTCATTTACATATATAAGAATGTAGATAGTGGCCATTGAAGAATGTCTGTAATATAGAGAGTTATCAGCTTTGCATGAGGAGAATCCAAGAGATTTGACAGTAGCTCCAAATTTTGATGTCCAAGCTCTGGATGCCTGTTTTAAACCGTATAGGGATTTGTGAAATCTGCAAACTAGTCCCCCCTCTTGCTCAAATCCTGGTGGTTGATCCATGTATATCTCTGTGTCAATATCCCCATTCAAGAAGGCATTATCAACATCCAATTGTCTAATTGGCCAGGCTTGAGAAAGAGCAATAGAAATGATAACTCTGATGGTAACTGGTTTAACAACTGGACTAAAAGTCTCTGTGTAGTCAAAACCAGGTAGTTGTGTGAATCCTCTAGCCACTAGTCTAGCCTTGTGCCTAGCCACTGAACCATCAGCATTGTGCTTCAACTTAAAGATCCATTTACAGCTGATTGTATGTTTATCAGGTGGCAGAGGAGTGAGAGACCAAGTCTGGTTTTTTATGAGAGCTGTAAATTCCTTATCGATAGCAGCTTTCCAGAGAGGGGAAAGAAGAGCTTCCTGGTAAGATGAAGGTTCTGGTGAATGCTGGAGTTGAGATTCATATATCTTTGGTTTAAAGATTCCAGCCTTAGCTCTAGTCAACATATGGTGAGTTGACTGAGGTTGTTGAGAACCTGTACCTGCAGCATCCATACTAACAGTAGAAACAGGATTGTTATCAATCACAAATGGTAAATTTACATAGAGTTGGCCATGTGAATCCACATGAATAGGGCTGTTGGATTGGGACTTGTTATGCAGATAAAATTCGACGTTCATCCGAGCATAAGAGACCCCTGTTGGGCGAGCAAACAGGAAGACAGCATAAGGTCCGCCCACGGGGAATAACCGGGCAAAACGAACATGGGGGAACCCATGAAAACGACACGGGCGATACTCCGTCCGAGCATGGAGCGAGGAAGATGAGCATTGTCTTGGTGTTCGGGTACCCGAGGATTAAGGTGTCCGTCCCTGGGCCAGGAAATAGGGGATGGGCTTAATGTTGGAATAATTCGATGGGCTTGGCCCATTAACCAACTTAGGAAACCCTAATTTGTATTTCCTATAAATAGATGATATAATTTTCCATTTAGGGATATCTACACATTTCCCCAAAAAATTCTTAGAGAGCATAATAGCCTTGTTCACCACTCAATCCCCAAATCTCTATTTTTTAGTTGATTATTGGAGAACACGATTTTTCAGCTATCAACAATTGGCGCTAGAAGGAGGGGGATCCTCGGGCGTTGAGTGGGTTCTGAACGAGCATAGGCATGAATTATTCGAGCATCACAACGGGTCATCAGACCACGACCGGAGTCTCGGGCTTGACTTCGGCAGAAAAGGGAAAGGGACCCGAAGAACCCAACGATGTCCGGACCGGAGGAGCAGAGATATCCCAGATAGAGAGGGAGCAGCTTGACCACATCGAGATGTTGAGGGCCGAGCAGCGAGAAATAAGGGAAGAGCAGAGAGTCCTCCAGGAGAAGAAGAGAGAGGCTATCAGAAACAGGCGAACCGTCGAGAGCCTGCCCGACCTGAACCTCGAGTGTCTCCAGACTCCGGAGGATATCAAGAGAACCATACGGCTGCTGCAGGAGAAGTCGGCTCGCATGGAGAAGGCAAACAAGAGTTCAGGCCAGGAGCCTATAGTGAGGAACCTCGACGGGGATTTCCAAGAAGAAGGATTCGAGGAGGAGAGGGAAACCCGTGATGTCTCCCCAGCGCGCCCCCGCAAGAAGGGTCGCAGGTTGGGATTAATTCGACAAGAGGAGTATGATGGTGATTCCAGCGAATCGCAGGAATCAGATGAAGCCTATGAAGAATGGGATGACCAGAGAGATGTCCGAACTCCACCTCGGGCCGTTAGGCGAGGTCGGAAGGCGAGGAGGCAACCCCTAGGTCACCCCAACGAAGATGTAATCAGAAGGCTGGAAGAGATGGAGAGACAGATCGCCTTGCAGAAGGGCGAAGGGCCTCGAAAGACGATCCTAACTGATCCACTATCCCGCCGGCTCGCGAGTGCAAGGACTCAGGTGGACATCGCGCCGATGATGAACATGGTTTACGATGGAAAGGCGGATCCGGAGGTCCATTTGAGTAAGTATAACATATACATGATCGGGCGGGGCGCTAGCGAAGCAACCAAATGCCGACTCTTCCCACTTACCCTGGGAGATACGGCACATAAGTGGTATACTAGCCTCCCCAGTCGGTCGGTGAGCAGCTTCGAGGAGTTGGGAGATCTGTTCGTCACTTATTTCGCTGCAAAAATCCAGCGTCCGGAAAGCAGACAAAGGCTTATGGGGGTCAAGCAAGGAAACGAAGAAACGGATGAGCAGTATCTGGATCGAATAGAGAAGATAGTGTCTCAGGGAGAGCCCATCAGTGATGATGTGCTCGTGCACGCTGTGGTCGGAGGTTTAAAGCCCAGTTCGGAGCTATTCAAGCCAATGATGCGGGAATACCCCAAGACTTATGCTGAGTTTCGCCGGCGTGCGGGCGAGGAGATCGTGCAGCAACGCATCTACGAGCAGAGGCTGAAGGAAGCCCAGGGCCAAGTTAAGAAAGAAAAGCCCAATTTCGAGAAGAAGGATTGGGTTAAGAAGAACTCGGGCCCCAGGAATTTCAACGGACCGAGAAGAGAGCAACCAGTCGAGCCAGGAGAGAACGGGGTGTTCCATGGAAGAACGGCGGGGAAGATTCTGGAGATCTTCCGGGACAACAATGTGTTCGCTCTGATGCCGCCACCACCACTCGTCGGGCCACCCGAGAGGAGGAACCCTAATAAGTGGTGCGAATTCCATGAAGACATCGGGCACCCAACGGAGGAGTGCAGGCAGCTGCTCGATCAACTGAGACAACTGTTCAGAGAAGGGAGACTCGAACAGCTGCTGAGGAGACCGGGGAGGGGAAGGGGTCGAAGAGGGAACGGACATCATAACCGCCCATATGTGCCGCACTATCAGAGATTGCAGGAGCCGCAGAGGCTGCAGATCGAGCAACCTCCACCCCCTCCGCCGGTCGAAGTGAGAGGAAACAGGGATGTACCCCCAATGAGAGAAGGTGGGAGGATCAACATGATTGGAGGCATAGCCCCCGGGACCCAGAAATCGAAGAGGCAGAGAAAGGCCGAGCTGCGAGCATGGGAAAGCATCAACGCAGTGATTCCCTTGAAGGAGCCAAGCATCGCAAAGGGCGTCGTCATCCAATTCACCGATCAGGACCGGGTCGGAGTCAGGTACCCAAAGGTCGAATCGCTGGTCGTCTTGGCTAGAATCCAGGGGGTCGAGGTAGCCCGCATCTTGATCGATAATGGCGCCCATTGCAACATTCTGTTCAAGAGGACTTTTGATCAGCTGGGAGATATGTCTGGATACCTCAAGTCATACGAGGGATCGCTGAGGGGTTTCGGCGACGTGGAGGTGAAGCCCTATGGGAAGATCAAGCTGGCTGTAGAGCTCGTCGATCACCAAGATGCCGCTGTTCGGATGACTCGAACCACTGAGTTCGTCGTGGTCGACATCGAGAACATTTATAATGCTTTCTTAGGTAGACCATTTCTGGAGGCATTCGAGGCTGTGGCCTCGTCCCATTATTATTGTATTAAATTTCCAACCCTGAACGGATCTGTTGGGACCGTGAGGGGAGACCAGTATATGGCTAAGAAATGTTTCGATTATGATATGTGTCCGGCCGAAAGTACCGCAACTTGTGCTTTTAGGAATAAGGACACTCCCC
The DNA here is from genome assembly GCA_954870475.1 of Euphrasia confusa. NCBI lineage: Eukaryota > Viridiplantae > Streptophyta > Magnoliopsida > Lamiales > Orobanchaceae > Euphrasia > Euphrasia confusa. Next base: position 1,004,652 of record OX940965.1, read on the forward strand.
AAGTTAGAGTAACGAGGAAGGTAACCAAGGAAGGAAAGGTTGAGGTCCGGGAGATTGATCCCGCTGTTTTGGTGTGTTTTTGCTCTTTGTTGGGGATATTTGCTGGTAACAGAGGGTTTTGGCAACAACACCAAAATGCAAATTTGTTATAGGTAAGAAAGCAAAGGGTAATAGTTTATACAAAAATCGTAAGTAGAAAATGGATGCTCAAGGCACCTCTTTATTCAAATATTCATACTTAGAATTCATTTTGAAATACAATGGTTTGCATGTCCCTTTTCTCTCCTCTAACACCCTATATTTATACTAAACCATGCATGGCAAGATTATGCCACCTAATGCCCACTTATCGGCTCCTGATTGGACCACAACTCCACTAATGTCTAGCATTAAAAACCCACTTAACTCTAAACAAAGACTTTATCCTCTTCTCCCGTCAAATGCCTTTTGACCACCTGTTGACTCTGACACCTCCCCCACGGATATTCCCGTGTAATAAGTCTGACACTACCGTGCGGTTGTTCCCGTCCAAGCTCTTTTCTGACTTCCGTTAGTTGCCTTTCTAGGTCTTTTTCCATAGATTAATTCTGACTTGCACATCTGATGACGTGGCTATCTCATTGTTGACACGTGTCGGTGACCGTTTTATCGGGTATAACATAGGCCCCCAGGAAAATTGGAGTTTTCAACTTCGATTTCCCTGAAGATTGTGTTTGAATACCTCGGTCTGCACGCCTTGGAATCTGCATTCTGACTTTCTGTCGGTGGTTGACTCTTCATTTAATGTTGTTTTTACGCCTTTAAAGGCTCTTCACGTAGTATCACGGCTTCATATCATGGCTTTCACTTGGAATAGAGAAGTGTACCCGAATAATATCACGAGTTTCTCCTTCAGGATTAGAAATCGGTCGATGAAGGCTAAGCTGCCTTTGTCTTTATCTTTTTCACAGAAGTTTCCGGAGCTTGCTGGACAGGACGTCGCTTTGGTAGGTGCTTTTGAAAGAATCTGGACGGTGAAAGTGGAGAAGGATGGTCGGCGGCTGGTACTGACTAACGGTTGGAGTAAGTTTTGTGAGCGTCGGTTGGTTTCAGTGAGCGGAATCATCTTTCTGGAGTTGCGTGGGCAAAAGTCTTTCAGCATTGGTGTATTTGGAAAGGATGGAGAGGAGATCATTGATCTGGGAACTGATTCTGAAGATAGCTCTATCAATTCCGAGCTGGAAAATTCTCCTGCAAAAGATAACTGGGGGTTCTTTTCCCCGTGAAATCTATACGAGAAGTATTTTTGGTATTTTCTTATGTAAGATTACCTCTCCTGGTTTTTCTCCCAGGTTTCTTTTCTTGGGATTTTTCCCGGTGAAATAAATTAGAGTTTCGATCCTTAAAGGATTCTATGTATTTATATGAATGAGATAAGTATTCTGATACTTATCCATAAATAACCGTAATAAAATAATAATAAATTTGAAAAATAGGGTAGCTTTTTCAACTTACCTTGTCAGGAGACGATTGCCACGTGGCATTATCCTGGCCAAGTATTTTTAGGGTTTGATGGGTAGTGGAGACGTACTCGAGTGCGTTTTTCCTCGGTAACTGCTGTCTCTTCCCCTCTTTCAATCCTCACCGTTGGATGAAAAACGGCAGAAATAGGTTTTCAGAAACCAATAAACATATTTGGAGTTTTGAATTTCAAAATTCACTCCAAGTTTTTCGACTTTTCAGATTCAAGTTCTGGTAAGAACACTTCTTTCTTCCTCTGTAAATTTCCTTTGTTTATTTACTGTGTAAATCCTTTTTTACCAACCCGACAATATGCCGAAAATCTCCAAAGTCGTTCGACCGAAAGTTGAAGCACCGGAAGTTCTCCTCGCACGCCAATACAAGAAATTCATGGAAGAGGCCGCGCCGGCTCTGCCGGCGTTCCGTCTAGATGAATTGGAGGAGGCCCACCCTTACGTACCTGTCGAGAGGATTGTCACAGCGGTTCAACCAGACCCGAACCACCAGGAGTGGGGTGCACACGGCCGAGAAAGCACGGTGACGGCGGCACAACTAGCCGACTGGAGGGACGATTGGCGGATTCCCTACAACGTGCATTTGCATGCGCCAGAAGAGGGTGAATCCGCCTGTTGTCCACCTCCGGGCATGGTGGCCATCGGCGTCGACGCAATAGATCAAGGGCTGCGGTTTCCCCTGCATCCTTCAGTTTCAGGCTTGTTGAACCGGTGGGGTTTGGCTCCGCATCAGATTCATCCGAATGGATGGGCACAGATCTATGGAGTTTTGACTGTATTGGGGCAAGTGGGACTCTCTCGACCCATTTCTGGGGATGAGTTCCATCTTTTCTTCAGTCCAGTCAACTTCAACAAGAATTCGCTGGGAGACTATACCGTCCGCCACAGGAAATATATGTTGAAAATTCGAGAGCCTGAGGAGAAAGATCCGACTTGTTGGGATAGATGGTTTTTTGTTTCGGGGAGATGGAGGACTCAGACCCGAGAAGGGGAGATCGCCATCCCCCTTACTTATGGTGTTAAGGAAGAAAGTAAGCATTTAAAGCTTTAATATTTTACAGTTTAACTGATCTAAACTCGTTGGTATTTTGTAGGTGCGCGGCTTAAGCGGGCGACCTGCTCCTTCCCGTGGGATTTGGAGACTGCAAATCTTTTGGCAAAGTGTATCCCGGCCGAAGAAAGAGATTCAGATTATCTGAACGACGATAGCATTCGTGACGCAGCAGGCTTGTTTTGCCCTCCGTTTGTTGAGGATCAACCCTGTTTTGGTATTTTTCCTTTATATTTTATAAGTTTATTTTATTTCCTGGGAGTATATTTCCCGGGGAAATTATGATATTTTTTTTTGTCGGGAGTAATTGTATTACTTTTCCCGTGCAGAGTTTTTCTCTACTGTTTTTTAATTGAAACCTACCGAGATGGCAGATAATAAGTTGTTTGATCGCCTGGGACTCCCAAACCCAGCCCTGGCCGCTAAGGCTCGTAGGGCCAAAACCAGTTCCACCAGTGTCGGTGGACGGGGATCTGCAAAAACTCGGGGCGGCACACCTGGTGCTCCGGCTTCCCGTACCAGATCCCACACGGTTTCGGCTCAGGGCGGTGAGACAGATCCTCTGGGGATTATGGATGTTGTGGATTCGTACCAGGAGGGCTCCCAGCCATCAGACGTGGTGATGACTGATGCTACTCCTAGTCAAGGTTTACCCTCTTCTGGGTCATCAACTCTTTTGCAAGTCAAGCTCGAGGGCGACAAGAAAAGGAAAAAGATTGATGAGGGTATTATTGAGGTGACAGATTCCCCCCCTCGTGCTGACAAAAATCAGTCTGTTTTTGGAGTTGAAAAAATACTTTTCACCAAGTAAGTTTTTGTTCATTTACACACTTATCATATTACATGGTTCACTCAATTAACTCTTCTATTTTATTTCTTGGTAGGTTTTCCCAGGAAAATCTCCCCTCAGCTCTGCTTCCCTTCTTCTCTGGAAAAGGCCCCATTGACCCTGTCACTACCCTGGGCAATCCAGTAGGTGACTCAATTGATGCCGTTGGTAGGTGCTGGACTTCAGAGCTCAATGATATGATGGACCATGAGGAGCATGCCTTTTCCCTGGCCCTAAAGTTGGCCAGTCAAAGTGCAGTTGCCATTTCTGGGGCTCACAACATGGCCGAAAAGATCAGAGCTGAAGTGTCCAAGCTCAAAACTACCAGCAGCAAGCAAGAGGCACAGGTACAGGAGCTCAAAGCGGCATATACTGCCACAGCAGGGGACAGGGATAGGTAGAAGAAGGCTGCCGATATTGCACGGGCCGAGGTAGGGAAGCTGAAGTCTGAGATGCAGGAGGCCTTGAAGACCGTAAAAGAAAAAGAAGAAGAGATTGAGGATGCCCAGGACAGCTTTACCAGGGAGAAGAAAGAGCTCAAGGAGGAGGTGGCCAAAGTTACCAGGGAGTTGAAACAGGCCAAAGATGACTTTGGACAGTCCATGGAGAGGGTCTCAGAGCTTGAAGCCCTGTTAGATTCTCCTGCTCACAATCCCCGGGTATTGGCTGACCTACTCTATGTCACTGCTTATGCTGATCTCATCAGGTCTGCAGCAAAGGAGAAGAATGATGGGGCCAGAGACTATGGTGTTCAACTCCTCAAAGCTCACATGCAAGGGTGTACTCTGGATTCCAGAGTTCCACAGCCCTTTATGGATCTGGAGGTTGTCCACGGCATAGATATGAAATGGTGGCCCACATACAGTCTTCTCTCAATGCCCGGTGAGCCTGCTAAACCCCCTGTAGAAGCGTCTGATGATGAAGGTGTTGATGAAGGGGAGGAGATGGATACTCTTGGTGTCGGGCCTGATGTCAAGCCAAAAGATTCCCTCACGACTCCCCCAGGTGATGGTGGTTCTACCTCCTGAGTATAACTGCTCAGGAGTCTGCAAAATTCGATGACTACCCTGAGTGTGAAAAGCTCAGGGATTTTAATCTTTATTTTCTGTTCAGTTTGGGCTTAATTGCCAAAAAACAATATTTGCTTAATTCGCATTTGGATTCTACAGGCAGTTTTTGCCTGGAACAAGTATTTATATTTTGCTGGTGTGTAATAACTTAGTATGTTATTTTGGATGTTGATCCTTTGGGTCTTACTAATAGCCCTCTCACCATTTTATTCAGGGTTTATTTTCCCATTATTATCTATCACTTTTTACAAGTCATTTTAGCTTGTTTGATGAATAATTATTCTTGTGAATAGATAACTTTTGGCTCACGCCCAAGTTTTATCAAACTTTGTTGGGTTTCTCTGTGAGTTCTTTTGCTCTGTGAAAGTGATTTTTTGGATTTAGTTACCTCTCTGAATCATTATGATTCTCAGTAACATTTTTTCTCTTTAAATCTCTCCTTTCAACAGAACTGACCGATCCAGTGGTTTTAGTATGAATACTTTACCTTTTAGGATTTTCTCGGACCAGTATTTTCTTTAGGGCGATTCTTGAGTTTCTTTTACTCTATTGAATCTGTGCCTTTAAAGAAATGATCGGCCCCTGATCGATAGATCTTATGGGTATTTACCGAACCTTAGTATTTCTAGAATACTCAATATTTTTATCGCACCGGGGAATTCATGTGATTTCCCGGGGAAATTATATTTCTGTTATACAGACAAGATGTGAGAGTTCACATATATATTTTAAAAGATAGAAAATGCATTTGCTAAAAACTGCATAGATATACTTTAACAAGTACAAAAGGTTTTACAAAATATATTTTCGCAAGAAGTTTTAAGAAATAACTTTTATTCCGAGAGTTTCTCAGTGGTAGAACTTCTTTAGGTGCAACGCATTCCATCGATACTGATCCTTGGTCCCATCGAGGAGTTCCAGCTCGTACGCTCCATTCTGGAGGCAGTGGCTCACTCTAAACGGTCCCTCCCAGTTCGGTCCTAATGCTCCTTGGTGCGTTCCTAAGATTTTCTTCATCACCAAGTCTCCCTCTCGGAATTCTCGTGCTTTTACTTTTGAGTTGAATAGTTTAGCAATTCTTTGCTTATTCATGGCATTCAGAGAATCAGAAGCTAACCTCCTTTCTTCAAGGAGATCCAATTCTTTTCGAATGGTTGCTTCATTCTCCGGGGAAATTTCCTGAGCGGTACGATGTGATAACACCGATATCTCCGCTGGAATCACCGCTTCCATTCCAAAAGCCAAAGAATAGGGGGTCTCACCAGTGGCGTTTCTAGCTGTGGTTCGATATGACCACAGTACCTCTGGGAGTTCATCCGCCCATTTTCCTTTGCGGCTTTCCAGTTTTGATTTGATGGTGTGTTTCAGTATCTTATTGACCACTTCAACCTGACCATTCGTCTGGGGGTGGTAGGGAGTAGAGAATAACCTCCTTATTTTCCATTTTTCACAGAATTCCTCTACCTCCGCCCCATCGAATTGTTTTCCGTTGTCGGAAATGATTGACTCGGGAAGACCGAAACGACATATAATATTTTTCCATATGAATTTGATGACCTGGGGTTGATCAATCTTATTCAACGGTTCCGCTTCAACCCATTTGGTGAAATAGTCGACTGCTACAATCGCGAATTTCACTCCGCCTCAGGCGGTTGCTAGTGGTCCGATCAAGTCGATACCCCACCGAGCAAATGGCCACGGGCTGTAAATGGATTTCAGGGTCTCCGGGGAGATATGGATATTAGGCCTATTCGTCTGGCACTTGACACATTTACGTGCATAGCCGACGGCATCCTTTCTCAGGGTTGGCCAGTAATATCCTTGTCCCATGGTTTTGTGTGCCAGGGATCTTCCACCCGTGTGGTTTCCACACACACCATCATGTATCTCTTCAAGGATTTTGAATCCTTCTTCCTTCGACACACACCTAAGTAGTGGAAGGGAGTAACTTCTTCTGTACAGTTGTGAATTTATCAAAGTATACTTTGCCGCTCGGGTACGAAGTTGTCTTGCTTCGGTTTTATCTGCTGGTACTTCCCCGGTATCTATGTACCGTTGAATGGGAATTCGCCAGTCTTCCCCGGCCCCGACAAGTACTTGTATTTGTGCTTCTCTTTGTTCCACTGATGGGATTATTAGTTTTGTCAAAACTATATTTGAGAAGTCTGCTGAGCCCTCAGCTGATGCTAGCTTTGACAGGGCGTCAGCTTGTGAATTGTGTTCCCGTGGGATTTGTTCGATTAGAACTTCTGGGATTTTTTCGCAAAGTTCCCATACCAATTTCAGGTATTTTATCATTTGTTCGCCTCTGGCTTCATACTCCCCACTTACATGGTTCACTACTAACTGCGAGTCCATGAACACATGAAGTTTTCTTGCCCCGACGACAATGGCCAGTTCCAACCCTGAAATGAGAGCTTCGTACTCTGCTTCATTGTTGGACGCAGGAAATTCAAACTTCACCGCATGGGTTACTGAATCTCCGTCGGGACTGAGTAATACCACACCTGCCCCCGAGCACGCGGTGGTAGATGATCCATCTACAAACAGCTGCCAGGCGCGTGGTTGACTCTGGGATTTCTCAGGGAAAGTTAATTCCACAATAAAATCTGCCAGGGCTTGTGCTTTGATTGCTGTCCTCGGGGCGAAAGTTATGTCATACTGACTAATTTCTAACGCCCAGCGTAGGAGTCTCCCGGTGAAATCCGACCGGTGCAATACTTGCCTTAGAGGCATAGTTGTCAAGACCTCAACGGGGTGCTCAAATAGGTACGCCCGGAGTTTTCTGATTGACACTATTAAAGCATATGTTAATTTCTCCAGTGGAGTATATTTTATTTCTGCCTCGTGTAGTACTTGGCTTACGAAATATATCGGAAAATGCACCATCCCTTCTGCCCTGGTCAACACAGCACTGATGGCGTGTTCTGACGCGGCAAGGTATAGGTACAGTTTTTCTTCTGGTTTAGGGGCCACAACTACTTTGGGATTGGACAAATACTCCTTTATCCGTACAAAAGCTTGTTGGGCCTCCTTTTTCCAGTGAAATTTCTGTCCTTTGATGGTAGCAAAGAACGGACGAGTTTTATCCCCCAGACAAGAAATGTACCGATTCAGGGCGGCTAAACGACCCGTGAGTCGTTGTACGCCTTTGATGTCCCGGGGCTCTTGCATGTCCAGAATTGCTTGGACTTTGGTAGGGTTGGGCTCAATGCCTTTCTCGCTAACCACATGCCCCAGGATCATCCCTTTTTTAATTCCAAAGTTACATTTCTTGGGGTTCAATTTCATGTTATAATGCCCCAGTATTCTGAATACTTCTTCGAGGTCTTTGATGTGATCTGATTCATTTTTACTTTTAACGATTATATCATCAATGTATACTTCCATGGTTACACCAATTAAATCAGAAAACATCAGATTTACCAACCTTTGATAGGTGGCCTCGGCATTCTTCAGGCCAAAAGGCATCCTTTCCCAGCAATAGATTCCTTTCTCTGAGTAGAACGCCGTATGCTCGACGTCATCTGGATGCATGGGGATTTGATGATATCCTGCCTTGGCGTCCAGTGTTGAAAATATTGCGTGACCTGTCAAATTGTCAACGACATGGTCGATGTGCGGCATGGGAAAAAGATCTTTCGGGCAGGCGTTGTTTAGATCTGTAAATTCTATACACAAACGCCACGCAGCCATTGTTTTTGTCACCATGACCGCATTGGAAAGCCAAGTGACATCACTCGAAGCTTTCCTGACCAATTTATTTTCTATTAGTTTGTCTACTTCCCCGGCGAGTGCTTGACACTTCTCGGGGCCCATTTTTCTACGCTTCTGCGCGATTGGTTTCTTGCAGGGATCTATTTTCAATCGATGGCAGGCATGTTTAGGATCTATCTTTCCTAAATCGGCACTGGACCATGAGAAAGTAGAGATGTTCTCCTTAAGGAAATTTATAATCCCGATCCGGGTATTTGATTCCATATGAGATCCCACAAGTATTTGCTTTTCAGCTTGTTCTGGATCTAAAACGATAGAGTCCAGATTTTCGACCATTTCTACCACTGGTACCTTTTTAGATTGATATCCACCCTTTGAACCCCAATCATCCACTTCTGGTTTTGATGGGGGAAGCTTCTGGTTAGTAGAAACTATGTCTACGCCAGTTCCTTCTTTGGGGGGACTAATCTTGTCCGGGGGAATATCCGCTATTTCCCCGGTAGGTTTTTCCTTAGAAGGATTCAGTTGGGAATTTTGATCGTTTATTTTGATTACATTTTTTATATGATCGATTTGTTTTATTTTTGTTCCTCTCAGATTTTTCTGGGGAATGTTTACGTTTACTTTGGTTTTGGAGTTATTGAGATCGTGAAAGTACATCAAAGTCTTCTTAGCCATTACTAGATCACCTCTGACGGTGCCAACTGCAACGGAGGGAGTAGGGAACTTAATACAGTAGTAGTAGGACGAGGCGATAGCTTCAAAAGCATCTAGAAAGGGCCTGCCTAACAGAGCATTATAGCCACTAACCTTATCAACTATTACAAACTTTAGATTCCTGACCATCATGACTTCGGGATTCTTCACATCCATCAGTTCCACCGGGAGTATGATCTCACCGTAAGGAATGACTACATCATCTCCAAAACCTTTCAACACCATATCGCACGGGTTGACATAGCGCGCCAAGTTCCCCATCAGATCTAGAGTCCTCTTGTAGAGAACATTGAGATGCGCGCCATTGTCCACCAGCGTGCGAGACACATCCAAACCGAGGAGTTTGGCCTTTATCACTAAGGGCACATCCTTCGGGAATTTTGTCACGGTTCGATCTTCCGGGGTGAAAGTTATCACCGCCGTGTCTGAAATTGATGACCCCTGGCTCGGGGTCGTTTCATACCACACTTCCCACATCTGGAAATCTCTCTTCCTCTTGCGGTGGCTTTCTTCATTTACCGGCCTCAACCCACCGATCATCATAATCTGGCCCACACGTGGTGGGCCTCCTGCCGGGGGAGGCGCTGGTGGCGCCGGTGCGGGTACTTCCTGGGGAGGTGGCCCCTGCGGATTTCCCCCTGCACCGGACCTGGGTAAGAATTGCCATAACTTGCCATCCTGGAAAAGTTTCCACAACATTTTAACCAGTTGTCTGCACTGGCTGGTGTTGTGACCTATCTTTTCATGATAGGCACACCATTTGTTGGGATCCAACTTCTCCGGGGCAGTCAGAATTGGTGGTGGTTTCTCAATCAGATCTGATTTATGCATGAGCATTATATTCAGAATATTTGCTGGTGTATGACCAGTCTGAGTAGTTATTTTTTCTTCTAACTCACGGATCTCATCTATCCGTGGGTCAGCTGGCTTTGGGCCTGGTTTTTTGCCAATGTAATTTGGCCTTCGATCGGAGGAAAAAGGAGGTTTTTTCTTTTGCTCGGGGGGATGTTCCCCGCCGGTGACAAGACGCTGGTAGGCAACTTGGGCCCCAGCTTTCCTCCTGAAATCCTCATACGATCGGGGATAATTCAACATTGCAGATTTAAACAACTTAGAATTTCTCCGCAAACCTGCCAACACGGTGTGAAGTTTGAGGTTGTCACCAATCTCTTCACCACCGGCCAAAAGTAGTTCTTCAACACGATCTACGTAAGATTCGTCAGATTCCGTGTTACCCTGTTTGACCCCCAAAAGCTTCTGACTATATTCCATATAGGAGGCTTTGGAGGCAAAATACGATACAAACCTCTGCACCAAATCGTCAAAACACTTGATCGAATGTGTTGGTAAGCTGACGTACCATTGGTGGGGAATATCGCCCAGGGTAAGGGGAAACAGTTTGCACCGAGTAGCATCTGTGGCTCCTCGGCCGGACATGTATGTCCTGAACCTGCTCAGGTGAGCTTCTGGATCCGTTTTGCCACTGTACAAAGTAGTTTGCATGGGCTGAATCTCTAGCTGCATGGGAGCTTGTTCGACCTCTGGGGCCAAAGGATCGTTATGACGACCAGCCGGAGCAGCGAGAATTTGATGTTCATTCAATCGCTTTTCCAGTTCAGAGTACTTTTGCCTCAAATCGGCCAGTTCAGAATTAGTACCGGGGGCTCCAGTGGCCCTCTCCGGTGGAAAGTTTGCATGGCGGCCATGCATGTCACTTTGACTAATCTGCCGACGAGGCTCAGTAGAAGTGGCCATAGATTCGGCTCTTTTGTTCAGATCTAACGCTCGACGCATTCTGCGGTTCTTTTTGGGAACGCGGCCAGATTGCTCGGGAGCTACATTCAGATTTGCCCCGGTGGCTGCATGCGTGCCCTTCACCGGGATCACAGGAGTCGTCATGACGTATTTCAACGTCATAAGTTCTGCAACTGCTTCATCTATTTTTTGCGGAGTATCAAGACTTCCAAATCTAATCGGAGGCGGGCCTTTCGGCGTCGACGGCCCTCCGAGATCATAGGGGTGCAGACGGCGATTCCGACGTTGTGACCGAAGTCGACGTCGTCGTACATCAGCCTGACTGTCTGTGGGCTCATCGGCCCCTGCATGTTTGCTATTCTGCTCATCAGAGCTGATCTGGGTAAGCGGCGGCGGCGGCGGCTCCTTATTTTCAGGTTCTGGGTTCTTAGGCGGAGATGAAACCTCAGGTTCCACCATCACGGCCTTACCCATCACCGCCCGCCAACGACCACTCGTACCAGACCCAGTTGATACCGTAGTACCTTCGGTTTCGTTAACCATTTCAGATTTCAGATCGAGATTTTCGGTAACTAAATTACCTGATGCTCGATCCTTCTAGCGCCAGCTGTTTTGGTGTGTTTTTGCTCTTTGTTGGGGATATTTGCTGGTAACAGAGGGTTTTGGCAACAACACCAAAATGCAAATTTGTTATAGGTAAGAAAGCAAAGGGTAATAGTTTATACAGAAATCGTAAGTAGAAAATGGATGCTCAAGGCACCTCTTTATTCAAATATTCATACTTAGAATTCATTTTGAAATACAATGGTTTGCATGTCCCTTTTCTCTCCTCTAACACCCTATATTTATACTAAACCATGCATGGCAAGATTATGCCACCTAATGCCCACTTATCGGCTCCTGATTGGACCACAACTCCACTAATGTCTAGCATTAAAAACCCACTTAACTCTAAACAAAGACTTTATCCTCTTCTCCCGTCAAATGCCTTTTGACCACCTGTTGACTCTGACACCTCCCCCACGGATATTCCCGTGTAATAAGTCTGACACTACCGTGCGGTTGTTCCCGTCCAAGCTCTTTTCTGACTTCCGTTGGTTGCCTTTCTAGGTCTTTTTCCATAGATTAATTCTGACTTGCACATCTGATGACGTGGCTATCTCATTGTTGACACGTGTCGGTGACCGTTTTATCGGGTATAACACCCGCGGGAGACATGGAGATCGAAGACAGTGATTATCTGGCCGCTCTATGGGAGGAAGGAGAGGTCGGACGAACAGATCTCGTGATCGCAGAGATACAGGATAATCAGAAGGCCGAGGAGGACATGGAACCTCGCATCGGCGAAGATAATGAGGAGATTGTAGACCCACGAGGACCCTCCTCATGCTCGGCGGTTGACGACCTAGAGAGTATATGTTTAGACCCCAACAGGCCGGAGACAGTAGTTCTTATCGGGGCGAGGCTACCCGAAGACATCAAGCAAGAGCTGATCGCATGCTTGCGGAGGAATATGGACGTGTTCGCCTGGTCGCACAAAGACATGACGGGAATTGACCCGGAACATGCATGTCACCACCTGAAGATCGATCCGATGAAGAAGCCCGTGGCCAAGAAACGCCGCAGGATGGGCCCGGAGAAATATGAAGCATTGGCCGTGGAGGTGAAGAAGTTGATTGACAACGACTTGGTGGTAGAAGCCCGAGGAGAACCTCAATGGTTATCCAATTCAGTACTCGTGAAAAAAACGGGCAACGCGTGGAGGTTGTGCGTAGACTTTACCGACCTCAACCGAGCATGTCCGAAGGATCATTTCCCAATGCCCCACATCGATCACCTCGTGGACAACACCTCAGGGTATGCGGTACTCTCTAAATGCGATTGCTATGCAGGCTATCATCAAATCCCAATGGCCCCCGAGGACATCGAACACACTTCGTTCTACACGGAGAAGGCAGTCTTAAGCTGGAAGCGGATGCCTTTCGGCTTGAAAAATGCGGGGGCCACATATCAGCGACTGGTGAACAAAATGTTTTCCGAACAAATCGGGGAGACCATGGAAGTATACGTGGACGACCTCATCATCAAGAGTAAGGTGCTGGGGGATCACGTGAGGGACGTGGAAACCACGTGCGAGATTCTGAGGAAGTACAACATGAAGCTGAATCCGAAGAAATGCCACTTCGGAGTTTTCGAAACGAAGTTTCTGGGCCACATCGTGAGCACCCGGGGGATCGAGGCAAACCCAAGAAAGACACAAGCCATAGTCGACCTGAGAGAGCCCCGATGTTTGAAGGATGTTCAGCGTCTGACTGGTTGCTTGGCCGCGCTCAGCAGGTTCATACCACGCCTGGGGGATAAAAGCCGACCTTTCTTTCAGGCCATAAAGAATCAAAAGTTTAAATGGAAAAAAGACAGCCAAGAAGCTTTTGATAAGTTGAAGCTTCACCTACAGGATCCGCAGATCCTCTCGAAGCCAGTCCGAGGAGAAAAGTTGTACCTTTACCTAGCTGCATCTGAACATGCCATTAGCTCGGTCCTGGTGCAAGCAGAGGATAAACTCCACAAGCCCATCTATTATGTTAGTCAGACCCTACAAGACGCCGAGTCAAGATACACACCTTTAGAGAAGTTGGCGTATGCCCTGGTGATGAGCGTCCGAAAGCTGAGGTTTTATTTCTTCGATCACCCCGTCGAGGTGCTGACCACCATGCCTTTAAGACAAGTGTTGCAACGACCGGACACCACGGGCCGCTTACTAAAGTGGAGTTTGGAGGTAGGCCAGTATGACATCACCTATGCGCCGAGGACGGCGATCAAAGGTCAGGCATTGGCCGATTTCATCGTGGAACTTACCTTTCCGCGAATTGACTCCTCGCTCCCCGTCCCACCGTGGAAGCTGTATGTCGACGGATCGTCCACAAGCTCCCGCGCCGGGGCTGGAATAGTCTTGGTCGGACCAGGGAGTCAATCTTTCGCGCATGCGATAAGCTTCGAGTTCGATGCCACCAACAATGAGGCTGAATATGAGGCATTGATAGCAGGGCTAGAGCTCTCCTTGGCCGTCGGAGCCGAACAGTTGAAGATTTTCACCGACTCCTTACTAGTGGTGAACCAAATCAAAGGAAAGTATGAGACCAGGAGCGCTAGGATGGAGAAATACTACGAACATGTGATGGGAATGATAAGCAAGTTCCCCCGAGTCGAAATCGAACAGATCCCTCGGGAACTGAATACCCAAGCGGATGCATTGTCCAAGCTAGCTTCGTCAGAGGGGACGGCCGACCTGTCCAACGTAATCCTTTTAAGTCAGGTTCCATCAGCCTTGGACAGAGCCGAGATCAACAGGGTCGAACTGATCGATCGAGGGGAGAACTGGATGGGACCAATCCTGAATTATCTACAGACGGGCGAGATACCCGATGACAAGGTGGAGGCGCGGCAGCTCCGAATACGCGCATCGAGGTACACGCTGATCAGGGGTATGTTGTATCGGAGAAGCTTGTCTATGCCATTGCTACGGTGCATAACCCCCGCGGAAGGAAGAAGGGTGTTCGGAGAGATTCATGACGGAGTGTGCGGAAATCATGCCGGCGGGAAATCTCTGGCGCACAAAACCATCAGACAAGGTTACTATTGGCCGACCTTGAGGCGAGATGCGATTGAGTATGCGAGAAGGTGCCATCGATGCCAGATAACAGCACCAATCACAAGAGCCCAACCCGAGTACTTGAACTCTATATACAGCCCTTGGCCATTCGCGACCTGGGGAATTGATCTGATCGGGCCTTTGCCGACGGGGCCAGGAGGAGTCAAGTATGCGATAGTGGCCGTGGATTACTTTTCCAAATGGGCGGAAGCCGAACCACTGAATAAGATCGATCAGCCTCAAATTATCCGTTTCCTATGGAAGAATATCATATGCCGATTTGGTATACCTCACACTATCTCGTCGGATAACGGGAAACAGTTCGAGGGGCTAGAGATCATGAAGTTTTTCGATAAGTGGAAGATAAGGAAGGTGTTCTCCACGCCGTACCACCCCCAGACTAACGGACAGGTGGAGGCGGTGAACAAAATTCTGAAGCACACCCTGAAGGCCAGGATCGAAGAAAGGATGGGAAGATGGGCGGCCGAACTGCCCGACGTGTTGTGGGCCTACCGAACAACGAGCAAAGTGGCCACGGGAGAAACACCATTCGCCCTCGCTTTTGGATATGAGGCGGTCGTCCCTTCCGAGGTAGAGGTGCCGACCCACCGGACGTCGCAAAAGTTGACGGATCAGAACTACCAGATGATGCGGATCGAGCTGGATCTGTTAGAGGAAAGGAAAATAAACTCGATATACCGAAACGCGGCGGCCAAACAGAGGGCCGAAAAGTATTTCAATTCGAAAGTCAGGGTGAGAAAATTCAAGCAGGGGGACCTGGTACTAAAAGAAATCCTGGGAGCTAATCCGGGAGCATTAGGGCCCTCCTGGGAAGGGCCATTTCGAGTAAGGAAGGTCTTGCAAAATGGCTCATACAAACTGGAGCACCTAAACGGGGTGGCCGATCAGTATTTCTGGAATGCAGTGCACCTCAGGAAATATTACCAGTAAGCTTTTGGCATTGTACCGTGAGTGTCTTTGTTTTTTCCTTTACGCTAATAAAAAATGAAGTTTCGGAGTCTCTCATAATCTCGATTAATCTTGAGGGGTAGAGCTCGGCTCCCCCAGAGCCCGACCAAGCATGGACCAGGTGTCCCTCGAGTCCGGGAGAGCTGAAAAGAAATCAATCTTGAGGGGTAGAGCTCGGCTCCCCCAGAGCCCGACCGAGCATGGACCAGGTGTCCCTCGAGTCCGGGAGAGCTGAAAAGAAATCAATCTTGAGGGGTAGAGCTCGGCTCCCCCATAGCCCGACCGAGCATGG
Source organism: Euphrasia confusa (assembly GCA_954870475.1). Classification (NCBI taxonomy): domain Eukaryota; kingdom Viridiplantae; phylum Streptophyta; class Magnoliopsida; order Lamiales; family Orobanchaceae; genus Euphrasia; species Euphrasia confusa. The sequence goes on from OX940965.1 coordinate 1,020,215, forward strand.
ACCAGGTGTCCCTCGAGTCTGGGAGAGCTGAAAAGAAATTAATCTTGAGGGGTAGAGCTCGGCTCCCCCAGAGCCCGACCGAGCATGGACCAGGTGTCCCTCGAGTCCGGGAGAGCTGAAAAGAAATCAATCTTGAGGGGTAGAGCTCGGCTCCCCCAGAGCCCGACCGAGCATGGACCAGGTGTCCCTCGAGTCCGGGAGAGCTGAAAAGAAATCAATCTTGAGGGGTAGAGCTCGGCTCCCCCAGAGCCCGACCAAGCATGGACCAGGTGTCCCTCGAGTCCGGGAGAGCTGAAAAGAAATCAATCTTGAGGGGTAGAGCTCGGCTCCCCCAGAGCCCGACCAAGCATGGACCAGGTGTCCCTCGAGTCCGGGAGAGCTGAAAAGAAACTAATCTTGAGGGGTAGAGCTCAGCTCCCCCAGAGCCCGATGCGGGAAAATAAAGAGTTAACGAAAACAAAATCAGACAAGCACACTGGGGCATTTTTGGGCGAACAACACCCCGCCCAAAAATAGATAAGAAAACAATTCTTGTAACATAACCACAAGGGAAATACTTTATTACACATAATAGGTCATGACCGAACGAGGACTGGGGCATTTTTGGCGAGGAGAAAATCCCCCGCCAAAAATCCCGAATAAGACAAGCAAAAGAAAGAATGCAAACACATTAAGGCCTCGGGCGCCTGAATTGCACGGGGAGGGTAACGAGCTGGTTGTCAGCATCGAACAACGCAACAGCCCACCCGCGATCAGCGTCGTAACGAATGCGAATGAAATTCGACGGCTGAGGATCAAATTGACGAACGAAGCCTCTCCACATTGGGCCTTCGAACCGGTATTGCCCACGGCGGCGAGAAACATACATAACCCACCGATCGCCATTCAGATCTACCAACGGAAGGAATCGGGGAAGTGCCGACTCATGATCCAGGTCGGCAGTGAATTCTACAGACAAAGGCAGCCTTATCCGGTAGCGTCGATCGGTGAACGGAAGCTCGAACCACTTGGACCCGTTTGGATTCACTTGAATGCGCACCATGAAGGGGGTACCAAACAGATGGAAAGGAAATGTAATGAAGCAAGGCGACACTGAGCTTAGATGCGGGGTTTATAAACAAGGCGACACTGAGCATAAAAAGGCGCGCCAAAGAAAGGACAAGATAGGCAGAACTTGGCAGTGAAAAGTCACATCCTAACAGGGAAGGTGAAAACAACAAAGGTAAGTACGGAGCTGACAAGGAACGGAACCCAAAGAAAGAGCCCGGTTCCCCCAAAGCCCGAGGTGACCGAGCACGATTCAGGAACCCCAAAACCGACGAAGGGAAATGATCCAGGAAACACAACGCGATCTCCGAACGAGACTGGGGCATTTTTGGGCGAACAGGTCAGTCCGCCCAAAAATCGAGGCGAAAGAACGCATTGGGGAAAAGAACGGGCGAAGAGCCAGTCGGACCACGCCCGCAGCTAACCAGTGCGAGCATGTAAAATCATAACATACAATAACAATCCTGAGACGACAATTTAACTTCTGAGAAAACATGAACGAGGGCACAAGAACATTAAATATCCCAAACGCAACTAGATGCCGAGCGTCCTGATCATGCGAGGACCATAGCACAATAACAATGTTGAATGCCCAATAAAAATACCGCTTACAGATAAATAAAGATGCAAGAAGATAGATTAACACAGGAGCGAGATGAAGAGGGTCAGGCAACTAAGCGAAAGCCCCTCTCGTCGTACACCCGGATGGAAAAGCCCTCGTCCTCAATCCAGAGGAAACGGATGATCAAGTCCCGGTAAAGCCCTTTCTCGCGAACAAAACGCTCCAATGCAGGGCCCCCGAGGGCGAGCTGCCTCCGATGCCGAGCAAGAGCAAACGACCAGGGGTTCCCCTGGGAGTCCCGAACGGCAACGAAATGAACAAGAGACGACCGGGCGGCCCGCCGGAAAGCACCAGGTAAGGGGAATCGGCGACCATGCCACCTCCCGTTGAACACTTGGTCAACGTAGTAGTACTGATCCCGGACGACGATGCGAACCATGGTCGGCTGAACGAAACAACATAATTCCCAAATCAAATGAGTGGACGGACATAAAACGAGGGAGAATAAACATTAACACGGGGGCATTTCTTCTTCATGACAAGAAAAAAATGCAGGTCAAAATATCGACATAAACGAACATTGTCAGATACAAATAAGTGTAGATAAGTAAATATTCAAGCACGAAATGTTCGGAATAAAACAACATTGTTTTGACAAATTTAGACATTAACAAAATAAAAGGAGAGATTAATAGAGACGCCTTCATTCAATATTGATCGGGTTTACGACTCCCGCCTCCTCTTCCGCCGCCACGAGCTGACTCTGATCGGGCCACCAGGATAGATCGATGCCATGCACCTCCACCAGATCCATAACGGGCAAAAGGAAACTGGAATCTAGGTTAGACTGGAGACGACGAACACGAAGGTCGTCAAGGAGCAAGTCGTAGGGCAGTCCAGCACGAGCATGGCGGCGAATACAATCGAAATGGCTCAAATAGTAAGAGTAATCGCTATGCTGATCGAGGTCCTGTTGAGGATCCGCCTCCCGGTCTCTTTTCGCCTTCTCCAGGGCCTCAGTCCGTTGGTTCAACTTCCCGACCAAGAGATCCAGGGTCACGCGATTCTCTTCAGCCAATCGCACCCTCTCCGTCATCTCCATCAGCTGGTCGTGCTCGGAGGCCGCCACCGCTTTCAATTTATTCAACTCCTCCTGACAAGCATCCTTCTCCCTGTTCGCTCCCTCCGCGCTCGACTCCGCCTCGCTCACTTTAGTCCGCAGTGCCACCTCGGCCTCTTGATATTGATCCACCAAGGACCGGAGGCTGGCTATCTCAAGTTCCTGCTCGGCTAACTTATCAGTTAAGGCCCCCGAAGCGGGGGCGGAAGTAGGAGTCTCGGGTTGAGCAAAATGATCCCGGGATTTGCTCAAAGTAACTAAGAGCTTGAGCACCCTAGAGGCCATTATAATGGCCATCTGTTCGGCGTGATCAGGCTTCTGGGCGGCGAGCTCGGCTGGAATGGTCCAGGCACGGGGAATGCACTCCATCGCCTCCCTCATCAAAGGAGGCAAAGTGGAAAAGTCATGAGGACGAGCAGCCAAAAATTGAGCGAGGCTGGTAGTCAGGTTCGCCCGAGGACCACCCAAACTAAGGAAAGAAATTAAGAAAGTTAGCGGATAAGACGCGGATGACGAAAGTCGAGGAAAGCTTACCAAGCAATGGCCTCCTCATCGACTGAAGCCACGTTGCTATAAGGATGACTTTCAGGCACGTCCGGCATCGGCTCCTTGCCCCGACGACGCTTCGGAGCCCGGGTGTTCGAAGGACCCACGGTTTCCGTAACGGGCCCTGAAGGAGGGGGAGCGACTAGCGAGACCCGTCCCCGCCGCGGGAGGAACCGAGGTGGCCTCGGAGTGCCCCGACCGAGTTGGTTGAGCGAGTTGAGTAGGAGGCACGGCAGGCTGATTAGCGGCGGCAGCAGCAGCGGCGGCCTCAGCAGTTCGGCGCGCGCGGTCGGCGATAGCAGCTTGGCGAGCACGAGCATTATTACCAGCCATCTCGAGCGGAGGTTCAGGAAAGGTGGGAAATCTAACCACTGGAAAAGAAGAAAATGTTAAGTATCGCAAGCAAGAAAAGAAAAAACGCGAATCAACACACTCACGGGGGGGGGGGGGGGGGGGTATCGTTCCCGAGCATTACGGGGAATGGTAATGAAACGAGAAGATCGGACACGGGCCCGAGTAAACACATTTTCGATAAGCAGCTGATCTTCAGGGAGGGAACAAACACGTTCATAAACAGCAGCAAAGTCCCAATTGAGTTCGGAAACGGATGGAACGGGAGGACCTACCGAATAAAGAACGCCCGAACAGGAAAAAGTCAGATTAAAACAAAGAGTTTCAAAAAAGGGTAGATTAAAAAAGAGACTGACGATGATATCTGGGGGCAAAGGAGGTCGGGATAGGATGCGCCTCGGAGCCCCAGGCGCCGTCCACATAGAACCAGTCAGCCCACCAGGCCGTCACCTTGCTGGGGAGCTTCTCAAGAAGTTTACTCGGGGCGCGCAGGTAGTGATCCCCACCTCGGAAATGATTGATGATAAGGAGAAAAGAAATCTCGGAAACTGAAAGATGGCGATAGAGGCCATAATGACCGAATAGAACATTCAGACTTATAAGCAAGGACCAAGAGTTCGCGTGCAGCTGCATGGGTGCGATGCCCCACGCTTGCAAAACGGCAGCTATAGAATCGTGAAGGGGGAAGCGGAGGCCCGCATCCATCATCGAGCTGGTTACAGCGACCATGCCCGGCGGGGGGCAGTTCGCCCGTTCGTCGGGTGTGGGACAATATATATGGACATCCGAGGGGATTCCCCAGGTCGCTCGCATGTCTTGTAAATTGTTCTCCATGACAATCGAGCTGCGATTGCTCGCATACATGCCCGCCTGATCAGGCCCGGGGCGCGCCCCAAATCTCGTGCGCTCCACGAAGACGTACGGATTCTCATGGAGATAATGGGTATATATAAAGGGGGAAGGGGACCCCGGATTTCGCCCATCATATCAATAAATCGGCGGTAACAATCCGTTACTCCGCCAGCAAACAGCTCCAGTTTTTCCTCGTCGGAGAAACCAATCATGGGAGCTTGGTCGTCCCCGGACGAAGAGGAAGCGGAGGTTCCGGAATCAGATGATTCGCCGGAGGCGAGAATGTCAGAAAGCGTAGCAGAACTGTCGTGGTCACTCATTCTCACTCGTTTTAAGAGATTAACACGAGAATTATATCGAAAGTCTACTACAATAAGCCCTCAAATAGCCGTAAAAGGATGGAGAGAGAAACCTACGTGTTTGGTCGGAGGTGGAGCCGAGCACTCTTCGTAATAGCCGAGCAAGAGAGTCAGGGTGTCCGGATGTCTATAGCTTGAAGGCAAAAAGTGACAAATGAAGAATCTCGTGAGGTATTTATAAGGAGAAGAGGCGGCAAATTTCAAATTTTGAATTTGAAAGGACGGTTGACAAGAATCGAAGCGTCACGTCAGTCAGGAGCCTCTCAGAAAGCGACATGTGGCAATAACCGCCGTCTACCATTTAATGAATCGGCGTAACTGTCGAGGCAATGATTTCTGCTCGGATTAAGTGAGTGGAGAATCTGGTGGAGGAGAATCGTTTACGTGGAAATCAGAAAAAGGTGGTGAATGTGAAGAGTTGGAAGGGCTGAGAGGTGGGGAATGGAAATTAGCATTGGTGATAGACGAAGGATTATGAGAGATCACAGGAGGTGAAATAAGAATAGGAGAATTATTGATGGAATTCTGACTATTATCAGGAAGGGTAAGTGAAGGATTTTTAATGGAAAAGCAGATTCATCAAAGACAATGTTTCTGGTAACAAGAATTTTGTGAGGTGGGAGAAGAACCATATATCCTTTATACTGTGGGCTATATCCAAAGTAGATACCAGGAGAGGATCTAAAATTTAATTTATGTTGATTATATGGTCTTGTGTGAGGATAACATAAACAACCAAATATTCTGAAATGGATGTATGGAGAAGGTTTCTGAAAAAGCAGTGTATAAGGTGAGGTGTAGTTAAGGAGTTTAGAAGGTGTGTGATTTATCAGGTAAACAGCATGAGTGAAAGCATCAGCCCAATACTTTTGAGGAACATGAGACTGAGCTAAAAGGGATAATCCAACTTCTACAATGTGCCTATGTTTTCTTTCAGCAAGGCCATTTTGAGCTGGAGTGTAAGGACAAGATTTTCTGTGTATAATACCAGATTGATTCAACAACTCAGTTAATCCAAAATACTCAGTTCCACCATCAGATTGCAAAGCTTTAATTTTATTATTAAACTGAGTTTCAACAAGGTTTTTAAAGTGTTTAAAGGCATTGGGAACTTCTGATTTGAGTTTGAGAAAATAGATCCAAGTAAATCTGCTAGCATGATCAATGAATGACACATAATATTTGTAATTACTAGCAGATATAACAGGGGCAGGTCCCCACAAGTCTGTATGGACAAGGTCAAAAATGGAATAATTATGTGAAATGACTTCATTAAAAGGAAGAGTATGGCTCTTAGACTTCATACAGGCATCACAAACATAATTCTCACAATCATTAAAATCAATAGAAGACTGTCTTAAAGCTTTTCTAAAAATGTCAAAAGAAGCATGTCCTAGCCTATCATGCCAAGCTTTGAGAGACAACTTGGTTTGAGCAGAGTTGACCCAGGCTGATTTGAAAGGCTGGTGTTTATTGAAAGCAGGTAAAGGATGACTTGAATGGTTTGTATTGGTGTTGAGTTTGAAGGTGTAAAGGCCATCACTGACTCTCCCTTAAAGAAGGATTTGACCTGTTTCCTGATCCTTCACAAGACAAGAGTCGGAGTGAAATTCAAAGAAAACTGAGTTGTCTTTAGCAAACTTGGAAACACTGATAAGGTTTTTATCAATGCTAGGGACATGAAGCAGGTTTTGTAACAAAAAAGATTTAGAGGAATTCACAGGCCTAACTATGGAATTACCAAAGTGAGAGATAGTCAAACCTGTTCCATTTCCAATATGAACTTTCTCCTTTCCTTGATAATCTGAGCTTATGTTGAGGTTGTTGAGATCATAAGTCACATGACTATTAGCTCCTGAATCAGGAAACCAGGAATCTTCAGAAGCTGAATCTGGAGTGTTGTTGTTTGAGCCAGCTGCAGATTGATTGCTATAGTTGGCATTGATCCTTTGAGGACTGTTGTTGTAATTGTTTCCAGTGTTGTTCATGTTGTTGTTGATGTTGTTGTATGTGGTGTTAGGAGTGTAGCTCAGGTCAGCTCTATAGAAACATTTATCAGCTATGTGATTGTTTCTGTGACAAATTTGACACTTCACACCACTACCACCAAAAGAGCTACCTCTGCCTCTAGCTTGACCACCACCTCTCTGATTGTTTCTTCCCCCTCTGTAGTTACCATTTCCTCTGCCTCTACCACCTCTTTGATTGTAACTTTGATTAGTGTAGTTAATGTTGGGAGAAGATCCCTCAAAGCCAAACTGCTGATTATCCACTTTTTCAAGCCTTGCCTCAAATGTTAATAGCAGTGAACTAAGCTCCATAACAGACACTGGTTCAAACTTAGATGACATGGATACAATTACAGGGTTGTACTCAGCCCCCAAACCAGACATAATATATAAAACCTGATCATCACTAGATATTCTGCAACCAGCTTCAGCCAAAGTATCACAACAATTTTTTACTTTGTTCAAGTAATCTCTCATATTCAGTGTTCCCTTTTTCATGTTCTGAAGTTGTTGTTTCAGTTGTAAAACCCTAGCTCTAGATTGACTGCCAAAACCAGATTCCAAGCTTTTCCAGATTTCACAAGATGTATTCAATCCAACAGTGCTAACAAGCAAACTATCAGTCAAAGAAGCAAGCAACCAAGATGCAATTAACTGATCTTGTCTCATCCAATTTATATAATCAGGGTTTAGAGTACCATCATCATCTGTACTCAGATATTACTCAAACTGTGGTGGTGCTCTTCTTTTTCCTGTGAGAAAATCTTCAAGACCATAACCTCGGATAGCTGCTGACGAGCGCGAATACTTGTCGTGGAGCAAACACGCTTTCAAAATGAAATTTATATTTAGCCAGTACCCCTTTAACTACAAAACGTAGATAATGGTAAGTACGTGGGGTCGGTCCCACAAGGAGGCAATTACAGTAGGTGATCTCGGCTTTGCCCAAGGGGTTGTCACAAAAAGATTTTGAGTTTGGTTGCTGTGGGCACAGCGGTTTTGCAATCGTTTCAAACACTTTGATCTAACTACGGCTAACAGAAATAGCATGCAAATAAATAAATCTAAAAGTAAACAAAGCAAACACTCAGATCTAACAGAGTACTAAAAAGGAAAACTTAAATCAATTAATAAACAAGGCATCCGGGCAGACAACTTCACTCAGGATCATTAGGGCAAACTACCGGTCATCGGCACTAAGGATTTCTACCAGCGGTTTGTCAGCAGTTATAGGGTGCAAAAACAAAAGTGGTCCTATTGCGTCACGCCCAGCAATTGCCCCACCCCTTATCTATCCTTACTGTGTAAAATGAAGGCTAGCTAATAACTATGCCTAAACCCCTGGATCTGAACAATTCGATAACCTATGCGACCAAACATGGATCTAGTTTGCCCAAACCCGCATTACCCTCTAGACAGACCCGCTCGGCCAATAGCATGCTCGAAGCATACGACCGCATCTCCTGCAAGTTCTAGTGCTATGCCCGCAACAATACTACAAGGTACATCTATGCGGTTTGCCAATCACCAGTATCCCAGTTTGCAAAGGTTCACTAGTGGTCGTCCTAGTTCGCCCAAACTCCCCAGAAATAAAACCTCAATCAACTTTGCCTCGGGAACAAACACCCAACCGGCTACTTTAGCCCCTTCAACCTCGCGGCCTAACTAAAACTCTAACTCACCCTCGATCCGTCCCTGCCCAGATGCACAATCAATTTAGCTACTCATACAGAAATTAAAAGACGAAATAAATAAGGAAAAACAAATCATATTAACCATAGCTTCAAATCGTAAAAACGTTTTTGAAGAAAAGCGAAATACGGAATTAAAAACTTAAAAACAAAACATAAGGAAATTGTTTCTCGACCCGAAGGTCGGATCTACTGCAATTAAACAAAAGGAACTCAGACGAACAGCTCCGCTTCCTTCTCCGGCAACTCCTCCGGCGGCGACGGCGAACTTCGGGACCGGCGGCTCTCTCGATTTCTCGATGCGTAATTATGTGTGTCCTGCTGCCCGTCGCGCCCCGTTCCTTTAAAGGCTTCGATTATTTGAATTTTCAAATCCGCGGCTGTTTCTCCTCCCTAAGGAATAGGAGTCAGCGGTCAATGACTTGGGGATAAGTCAGATCCCCCGAATCCAGGGATTCTGGCGTGCTGCTAGCTTGCCCGCAGCGAATCTCCTGTCAACAGCCGCTCTCTGCCCAAATCGAAGTCTGCAGGTAATTCTTCTCCTCCCCAGGTGGTCGGACCAGGCACGGTACTTGGTAAGAATTCTGGGTCTTCTGCTTCATGACCTTACCCATTTGCCCGATGTGGTCAAACTGTTGCTTGTCACTACCGCTCCAGAACTGATTTGCCCAAAGAAGGGGATTTCCTTGCCTCTTTTGCCCAGTGCGCCACCTGTTACCTGCATCAACACACACTCTGCCCAAACACCTAATTGTGCCCTCCCAGACACGTTAACGACTCAAACTGACTCAATAAATGGTGTAAAAGTGCTCTAAGATGAGCAAATAAAATGTCTCATCAGCTGCCATGATTTGGTGCTTCCATATAAGGTAGTTGTTGTCATTGAGCTTTATAGTGATCAACTGATTTAATGGTTGAACCACCTGACTGGGAGGAGAGGAAGAAGCCTCTGTTGTTGAGCTCATGACTGCAAATCTGGGATGAGTATTCTGCAAGAATCAATTAGGGCTCTGATACCATGTTGAAAAACATGAAGAGATGAAGAAAAGAAGAGATCCCTGCAAAAAATAAAATTCCCAGAAATATTTGCACTTTGACCCCTGAACAGGGACCTGTATGTAATTAATATAAAGACATTTCTGCAGAAGTGAAGCTTGTCAATTCATTGTATTTTCATTCCTTAAACCATAAAGTATACAAAGAGGACATATATATAGAGCCTACAGAATAATCTAGAACGAGGACCTATTAGCAATAAGAGAAACAAATAGTACAACTCCAGCTGCCAAACGGTTTGCAGCATAGCAGTGCATATTTTATTGGTCCCCACTTCATGATGTCACTCTCCAAGATGTGTGGCTTGGATTTCCAGGTGCATAACTCCCATGCGCATGTGATTCCCTTCTCTGATTCTTATGAACTACTCGGTCATCCATGCAGCTACTCGGTTTCAAACCACACACAGCAAGTTTATACTTGCTTTCAAGAAGGTGGCGGAGTTTGTTGGACTCCCTTTTTCCGAGGAGGAGAGAGGTGGAGGAGATCGCTCGGGTTTGTAGCATCGAGCATTTGAAGGGTTTGGAGGTCAACAATAGTCGTAAGGGGAGTAACCAGTTAGGGATCGTGGATAATAGCTCGTTTTTCAGGAAAGGGAAAGTCGGGGACTGGAAGAACCATTTGACTGTGTCCATGGCGGAGAAGGTTCAGAGGATCTTGGAGGACAAACTGAGCGGGTCGGGACTCGCGTTTGATATCGAGAGAGGGAGCTACGTTAAGAAACTTAACTAACTACTCGTTCGATTGCTCATCGTTTCAATCTTATCAGATGTTTGTTTGCATGTGTTGTTTTTTTTCCTTTCAATAATGTACTATCAAGTTTCTTCTTCTGTTGTGTGTTTGATTTCAAGTGAGAATAAAATTATCGTTTTTAATTATCATTTTCACTTGGATTGGATTTTTTAAACTTTTTTAGGTTTAGGTTAATTGCAATGTTTTGGGTTCGAACCTTAGACTTTGGCTTCTCATCAATTCAAGTGCTCAACCAACTGATCGAGCTGACCATCCTTCACACTTAACTTGGATTGGGTTTGAGTTACATAGATATGTATTGTCAATTTCGTAACATCAGTTTATGCCAGATTAATTCAGGGGGCAAAGTAACCTAAATATAGGATTGAAATACTCTTTAAAATATTGATTCATTATACATTCAGACCTCTAGATTGCCCGAAACTATTTCACGGTCCGGTTTTGTGACCGGATGACCAATCTAAGTTCGAACCTTAAACTTTATGGTTCTAAATTCAAGTGTTCAATCAATTGAGCTAACAACCCTTGACTTGCATCTCCTTTATAAATTCAAAGAAATTGTGAAAACTAGTTTTCGAGACAGATAAATATATACAGACCGTCTGGTTATGGTTCTCAATACATTAAATTAAGAGACAATTTGAATAAGATGTAATTATTAATGTTTGTTTATAATTTAATAACTTAATTTATCCTAATTATAATCTAGGGAATACATCCTAAATTTACCATTTTTCTTTTAAATTATCAAATTATTAAATTAAAAAACAAAACTTACACAACTCCTTTAAAAAACTGAATATTAAATTTTCAAATTAAAAAACAAAATTACACAAATTAAAAATAAAATTACACGCAATTAAAAAACTGAATATTACATTTTCAAATTAAAAAATAAAATTACACAAATTGAAAATAAAATTACACGCCATTCTCAACATTCAAACTCAATATTAAATTCTCAAATTAAAAAACAAAATTACACAAATTAAAAACAAAATTACACGCCAATTCTCAACAATAAATTACGCAACTCTTTTTTTATTTTAAAAAATTAAATATTAAATTCTCAAATTAAATAACAAAATTATACAAATTAAAAAAATTCGATCAGTGAAATGATTTGAGATAAAACCCTCTGATGATTCTATGATTTGAGAAATAAACGTTGAGACTAATTTATTTTAATAATAAAATAGTTTTATTTTTGTAAATGTAATATAGTAATCAACCTTTTAAAAATGTATCTTTCATTTTAATTATTTAAGTTATACTGCCCTAATAAATAAATAATTTAAAAAACTATTTTTTCTTAAATATAAAGTGCATTTTATGTGGTTTACCTATTGTTGAGATTTGTGTGGATCTCATCCATACTCCAATAGAAGAATTTACGTATTTTACAAGCATGAAAAGTAGCGGAAAATTAAATCATGTGTAAACACTTAAAACCCTATTCATGGATCTAGTGTCATGTAGTAGTAAGAACAATTAATTGAGTTAGTATAGAATTGTGTACCTTGTATTTCTTCTATGCAGTTAGCCCACGCGTAGATGCATAGCCGCGAACGTACCCGACCTCAATTCGTTGCACGAACTCTCCTTGATCAACAAACATCGGAAGCCCTCTTTAGTATCGAGTCTCACTCAATTCTCTCGTCTCGCGGCGAATATGAAGCTTGTAGAACGTCAATTCTATTGTATAAATTAAAAAATTAAAATATCCTTTTTTCTAAATATACCTTAAATTAATCAAGTATATATATATATATATATATATATATATATATATATATATATATATATATATATATATATATATATATATATATATATATATATATTCTCAAAGAATAATACGTAAAGTTTGATAGAACGAATAAGACGATTTATTATTAAGTTTAGGAAGATGCATATAATCAATCTCTATCGTGATTTGTTATTCGTAAGAATAAACAAAAAGGAAGAAGAAGTTGAAGAAAATTTTGGAAGCTTTGCATTATTATTTGCATGTATTAATAACTTAATGTCTAATGATTTTCAGACATTAATTTATTTTCTTTGAAATAATATATTGTACTCTCTTTTTTTTCGTATTGAATTTTAAGTAATTTTATTTGTGTGTGGATATATGTATCTAGGATCATGTTAAAACCTAGAAGTGCAATTTATCCCTAAAAAGGTTTCAAACTTCAAAATCCCTTTCTTTTACTATGTTATTAATTAATCCGTATAACTTATGTAGTACTACTATTTGACACATTATTCCAAGACTTTAAACGTCTGCTGTCTGCAGGAACCCACTCGATCAATTATTTGAGAAGGTGGCGGAGTTTGTAGGCCTCCCTTTTTCCGAGGAAGGGGATAGTTCGTTCGATCGCTGATCCTTTCAATGTTATTCGATGTTTATTTGTTTTGTTTTCCTTTCAATAATGTACTATCAAAATTTTCTTTTGTTGTGTTTAATTTCAAGTGAGAATAAATTATCGTTTTTATAGCTAGCTAGTCGGTCGTTCGTTCGATCTCTGATACTTTCAATGTTATTCAATGTTTATTTGTGTTGTTTTCCTTTCAATAATGTACTATCAAAATTTTATTTTGTTGTAGTGAGAATAAATTATCGTTTTTAATTACTCTCACTCTTACAAAATTGAATATTTTCCTTATTGACTTATTATTTTATGATTCAAAAAAAAAAAAATATACTTCAACTTTTTTAATTTAAAATAATAATATCTTATCCCTACTTTATTTACCTACTTTTTAAACTTCACTCACAATTACTTTATTTTTTAACTTAAAAATACATATTTATTCTTTACTTTTTAATAAAAATTTCAAAGTTTAACATTTTTTGAATATTCGTGCTCACAAAAGTCTCTGAACTTTTGTGTGGGAAAGGGAGTATCATTTTTACTTGGATTGAATTTGATTTAGTGTCCATAATCGGTCTACGGTCCAAGGGATCGGATGACCAGTTCCCGATTCCGAAACATGGCTGAGCTGGTTGGGAACCGCTGGATCTCCATTTTGTTTTTTTAGAACGTCTAACTTATACAAGTTAGAGAGATACTTTTAAGTGCATGTATTAGATCGTGTGTTCGTCGTGCAATTTATTTTTTTGCCATTGTTGGAGGTTGAAGCTCGATTCGAGATTTTTGGCGCGGTTGTGTGATCGGGTTTGGACTTAGTTAAATCCTCAACAAATTACAATTGTATATTATTAATTATTTAATTGTTCCCTATTTTAAAATATACTCACTATATAAAAATTCTGAAATCAAAATCAAATTATTCATGTATACCACGTAATACATGCTCGTATTTTATTTGAAGAAAATCAATAAGTCTAGCAAACAATTATATGTTTATTGAAAACTTGTAGGCATGTAAAACTGAATTACGAAGTAGATCAACAAAAGCAATGGCAAAAATGATTCGGAGGACCATGCGAGAAAACTTTGCAGAAGCCTCCTTTAGAGCAGTTCTCTTTGCACATTTCGTCACACTTTTTGTTGTCCACTCCCGGAATGCATCTATTGATGTCATTGTCGAAGCAGCACTTCAAAGCCCCCTCAACAGAAACTCGATTCATATCTGCAAAAAAAAATTAAAAATTAAAATAGAATGAACAATTAATGTACTCGTATAAATTTACATCATAAATCAAACATCCGAATATATGTTCATTTTAAGCACTTCACATATCTATTTATTTATTTGTTTAAAATTTAATTTCGAGAAATAAAAAAAATAAACCTGATGACAACATGATAAACACAATCAGCAAAAATGGGACAAACTTAACAGTAGACATTGTTTTTTATCGATAATAATCTCGTGAAGTGAAACACAAAGGCAATAGGCCAAGAGTTTGTGTTATTTATAAAGCCAACGTTGATGGTTATGTTTGGTAAGTAAAGTAGATTTAGAAAAATCAATTTTATGTTTAGTAACTAAATTGTTGAATTGTTGGGTAATTTAATTATTAATTTTCTAATAAATCTAATTGTGAATTAATATATATATATATATATATATATATATATATTATAATTATATTGATTATCAATTATTTATTGACTTAATTAAAAGAAGGTAAAACCAATTTTTAACATTTTTTCGGCAATAAGGCTTTCGACAAATTACGCGTGTCAATTAGGCCACCTAAAATGTGTAAAGACCACGATTACCCTTTCTTAAATTCCAGTTGGACCTCATTCTTGGATCCCAGCCCCAAATCTCCTCATCTCCAGCACGGTCGATCGGGCTTTCGAATTTCATCAGTTGCCACCATCACCACGCCATCGCGCCTCGCCGTCCTCAGACCTATGAACCACTGCGCCTTGTCGAGAACAGCGAGCCCCGCAAGCTCACCCGTCGATGGCTCTGCACTTTCTCAGCCGCCGAGGATGCTACCCGCGCCTACGACAGCGCCGTCATCCTTCTCTACGGATCCAGGGCTCAGCTCAACCTTCAGAACTCCTTTTCCGACGCCGCCCCGCCGGAGCTTCTTCCCACGCGCCGCCGACCCCGTCTTCGTCGATCGAGCGTGCCCTGAATTTGTGTCTAGTTGCGTTAAGATTATTGGTCAGTTATGATAGGGATTTCTGAATTTGGTATTTTCGAATTCGTCTGCAATTTCTTTCCGGCTCTTCATGATGTGCACAATCGGGCTCAGCACGCATCTCTTCGTGGGCACCACTTTGATGAGCCTGTACGCGGAGTGCGGACGTGCTAAGTTCGCCGAGAAGGTGTTCGACAAAATGTCCGAGCCAAACGTCGTGACGTGGAATGTCGTCGTCGTTTACCACCATCCGTCTGATGCGAGGAAGATGTTCGATGAAATTCTCAGGAGAAATGTGGCTCTGAATAGAGTGACGTACAATAGTCTGATCGACTTGTAGGGATTCTCGTTACTCTCTGTTGATCGAGAATCGATGCTCATGGTCGATTCTCCAGTCGTTGGATATTGAACTGCAAGAGCATCCGCAGACGTGGTCCGACGTGCAAACTACTTGGAATGTAGCTCCTGGACACTGGGGCCTTCCGGAACCGGTAAGTTTCCGGAACCAAGAATTCATTACGCGTCGTGTCTATATGTAGGCAACCATCGTTGATTAATTGTTGTGTCCCTTTTGCTGTTCTCCAGAAATGGTTTAAGCCCAGTGCAACTATATAGTTTGGTCATTGTAATATTAAAGGTCTAAACCGAAAACTCGAAAGCCAACTTGTTTGATCCTAGGGTAAAACTATATTTTCGTTTATCTCAATACATATTAGTAGTATTAGTATTTTCATGTTTGACAAGTACAAGACGATATTGATTTTCATTTCGACTTGTGTTGTTGATTTAGAGGTTTTTAGTAGTAGTAGTAGTATTAATATGATTTTTTTTTTTATTTTTTTTTTGTTGTTGTTTTGCTTAGTTTAGACTTGTGTTGTTGCTGCTCTCCAGGAATAGTAGTAGTATTAATAGTGGTAAGTCTTCTATTGGTGTTTTAGGAGACCATTTTATATGCATGCATTATCCAATTTAAGGATAGTCTTTTTTGAATATCAGGGAATGCCAATGAATGGGAAAGTAGAAAAGTCGCAGCGCGCTTTTGATCGAATGGCCATGGAACGAAAAAATTCGGTTTCGTGGTTAGCCCTGCTAGGAGGGTATTGTCGAAAGGGTGAATTTGGTATTATCGAGAATCAAACGAAGAGCGAGCAGAGAATCCCCTATGGCAGAGCTTCGACTACCCGAGCGACACGATTTTACAAGGCATAGATTTCGAGTGGAATTTAGTCACGGGCTGAGAGCGTTACATCTAATATGGATGATGTAGATAAAGGAAGAAGGGGGGTTTGGTATATGTTACTGTACTACTATATGTGTGGTTTGGATTGGAATTGGAGAGTATTACTATTATTATTAGGGGGAAAATGCAGGGTTGTAACTGTATGTGGGTATACTGAATGTATTTTTGTGAACTATCTTTCATCCTCCTTGCTGTAAGAATTTATGTTGTTTTATGGACAAGTTTTTGTTATGCATTTTACTCCTTAGTTGTGGAAAAAACATTTGAATTTCTCAGACTTTTTAACACTGAATGTCATATTTTAACACTGAATGTCATAAAAACACACTACACTGAATGTCATAGTTTAACACTGAATGTCCCATTTTTACACTGAAGCATAATAACACTGAATGCCAGAGTTTCACACTTAATGTTATAAAATTACACTGAATAACAACATACTGAATGTCATATTTTAACACTGAATGACATCATATTTTAACACTGAACATACTGAATGTCATATTTTAACAGTGAATGTCATATTTTAACACTGAATGACATATTTTAACACTGAACATACTGAATGTCATATTTTAACACACTGAATGTCATATTTTAACACTGAACATATTGAATGTCATATTTTAACACTGAATGACATATTTTAACACTAAATGTCATATTTTAACACTGAACATACTGAATGTCATATTTTAACACTGAATGTCATATTTTAACACTGAATGTCATAAAAACACACTGAATGTCATATTTTAACACTGAATAAGAATGAAACACTGAATAAGGATGAAACACACTCAATAAGTATGAAAAACACTGAATGTCACATGAATACACTGTTTGATTAAAAAATACACTAAATAGGACTAAAACACACTGAATATGAATAAAAAAACACTGTTCGATTAAAAAAACACACTGAGTGCGACTGAAACACACTGAATATCATTAAAAAACACTGAATATCATTAAAAAACACTGAATATCATTCACATTTACAATTAAAAAACACGTTCTAAAGACGGTTTTGATAACATGAACACAAACGCCTAAATCATAGTATTACGAATCTAATTGCTGATTCTATCAACTGATACAATGAAATCCCGATTGCGACAACCCGACGCCGACCGTCGTCTTCACCTCCCCACCGGAAATCCCCCGAATCCACCCCGGATGCCCATCCCCCGCCGTGATCCTCCACACCGTTGACACAGGAGAAAGCTACTGATGATGTTCCCGGCCCCAAGGCTAACCATTGAGTACGCACTCACCAAACTCTTCATGCTCTCGGGCGCCTGATCGTAAAAGAACTCGATCTTCGCCACCTCGAGAAAAGCGTCGGCGGACCCCATCAGCACGAACTGCGGGAGCAGGATGAAGATGGACACGTGGACCTGCTTCCCGCTGTGGGCCACGTCGTGGGCCCGGGCAGCCCCGAGCCTGAACCGCTCGTGCGATCTGCGCTTGATCCTTCGCGAGTTTCTAGAGGTTTATATGTAATGGATTTCTTCTTCCTGACTTATGATTTGAAGCGTAAGCATTGTTTTGGCACGTACAGGATCCCAACCAAACAAAACATGCGCAACTAAAGGTTGATCGATCGGGAAAGGGAATGATGCCGGAGGAGAGGAGAGGAGGATCTGGCCGTGGGGGTGGGGGCGGGGTCGTCGGCGTCGCGGCGGTGGGGTCGGCGGGGTAGACGGCGGCGGAGGCTGCTGGTCGATTTCCCAATCGCGATTTCTGGATCGTGGATCTGGGGGCGTAGATTAGGGGGTTGGGGTGGGATAGGATATGTCGAGGGTAGTTTCGTCCTTCCAGGTATATTTTTTTGGCCCAATTGACACGAAATGGCCTAATTGACACGAAAATTGAAGATTAGCCTTATTGGCGAAAAAATATTGAAAAATGGTCTTATTGCCATTTTTTCCTTAATTGATTATACTATGAACTAATCATGAGTAGGAACTTAGTATTGGTATGAGTTGGGCCACAAATATAGCGGCCCATAAATGATTTGGTTTTGTTCTGGGCTAGTTCAATCGAACTGATGGGTTTGGACAAATCATCGTATATACCGATATACGAGTATTTTTTAATTAAAAATTTAATTTATTAATAATATTGAAACTAAATATATTGTGTACTTATTTAATCTTTAAGTAATGTTGTTAAATAATAATATTATTATGTAATATGTTTAAAAATATATTTATTATAATAGAATCACAATATTTATTTATTTTTATATAAGTTTTCTATATAAATGTTATATTTACTATAATAGTAATATTAAATTTTTATTTGAAGTGATTTTAGTTATTTTTTTTTTTAATTCTATATAATTAGTTGGTATAATTAATATAATTAGTTGGTATAATTAACATATTTTATAATTTTAAATGAAAATTATTATATAGTATTTTTTTATTAATTAATAGTTTATATTAAAAGATCTTTTATATTAATTCTCTTCAGAAAAGTGATGATGTACACACCCCTTTTATATTAGTAATTCACAAGTCGTCACCGCGCCACCTAAATCATGGGCCAACCGGTACGTAGCATTGAATTTTAATTTACGTAAGCATGTCGTCGTCGCCGTACCTTAATTTTCAAGAATATGGGCTTTATACCTACCTCATTTAAAACGTGCTAAATGTGCTCTAAAAAGTAAGTTTATTGATTTTAAAACGTGCTAAATGTGCTCTAAAAAAAAATTAAAACGGAGCTAGCTTTTTGTTAAAAACTGTATCATTTAACAATTCAATTTTTTTATATAAGTTGAACAACGTAACATTTATATTACATTTATATTAGTTGATCAAATATATTTCTAAATATTTTTCGAGTGTTCTTTTTATGAATGCATGACATCCAATGGGTAAGAGATTATCCGAATGCAGAGTTATCGTAGAGGTTCTATAACATGTTGAAGCAACGAAAATCGACATTAACTTCTCTTAAATGTTCATGCTGAATCAAGCCTCTTGATTAATGTCGGCGAGATTTCGCGATCATAGTATTTGTTAACAATTTGAGAACGAGGAATTTGAAATCAATTAAAAAATAATAAGCATCGTGTAATTATTGTTTCATAATGGTGAATTTTTTTATTTTTGTTTGTCTCAAACTAGTAATTACACTCAATTGAAAAAAAAAATTTTAGTATTTTTATTTTATTTTAAAATACAATTTTATTTTAAAATATTTTACCTAAGACCGGACAGGACAGGACTTTTAAATTCCGGTTCGATGCGAGTTTGGACCGGTTTGAACTATTTTTTATTTTATTTTATTTTATTTATTTGTAAGGTTTACAAAATTTAATATTAATTTAAATTAAAATAATAGTTCAATATATTTATATTTTCATGAAATATGAATAAACTTAATTGTTAAATAAAATTAATTAAATTAACCAAAAAAATTACATTTCAAACAAAATCTTGAAAGCTATTTTGCTAGAAAATAAAATATTTAATATTAAAAAATAAAATTTTAAATTTTATATATTATCTTATATATGAACACTCATGTATATGTATTTTATTTTGTGTATAAATAGTACGAGTATATATTAAAAATCCGAGTTTTTGGTAATTCCGAGTTTAGATCGGACCGGAACTTGAAATATTTCGAAAATATTAGAGAATTTCCAATGATGTACTTCAACATATGTACAATTCATTTAACACATCAATAATAATTTGTACCTATGAATCTATACATCAACATCCTAATAACTTGAGATACAATTATCTATATTTTTGTATGTGTGATCCCAAATTATCTATCTTTTTGTATGTGTGACTCCAACATAAAACACATTTTTAATTTGTATCTAGTATCAACAATTTGATACTCACTTTTTTCTTTACAATAGTACCTAATCTTCATATAATATATTTAGGTACAATTTAATGGTACATAAGAATTGTATCGAGATGCTCTTAAGAAAGAAGACCGGACCGCAAATAGCAATCTCGGTCGGTCCGATTCCAATTCGGTCCAAATCGAATTTATTTCGGTCTTATTTTTGCACACTCTACTCACACGTGAGTCGCCATAACTACGATTTCTGGTACGCGTGTCACACACACGCCTTACTCGGGCATTTACACCTGTTTTCTGGCACGTGGTTTTACCTATGACTGGACGAAAACATCAACAGATTTGGGCCCACCGCACTACTTTCATAGCTGTCAAATCAACCCCTACTTCCAATCTTTTTTTATTTTTTTATTCTTTGAAGTAACATCTAAATATGATTATATAGGAATTAATGTAATATTAGTACTTTATTACTTTGAAATAGTCATTTTCTTTACCACCAAATTTAATAACCAAAATAAAATTAAACTAAATCAAATGTACATTTAAAAATGATATACTCGAATTAGTATTCCTTCTATCCTTTAAAATAATATATACTTTTCTTTTTAGTCTATCCTTTAAAACAGTGGACATTCCATTTTATGAAATATATTTTCACAATTTTATCTTTCCAATACACATGTATTTACCCTTATATGCTACTTTTTCAACTAATTATTTTATTACTTATACATCAATAACTATTATACCCCACTTTATATTATAAAGCACAAAAAAACTCACTTTTTCTTAATCCATGTGAAATTTGTCTATGCAAAGTCTTGATGGATGGAGGAAGTATCACTTATTCACTTCTGTCTCATAGTAAATTTATCTTTTTTTATTTTGTTTCATAAGAATTGCAACATTTTATTTTCATATTAGAATGTAAATTCACACATAATTAATGTATCGTAAAACAAAAGAACTATAACTTAAATTTCCATCTCTCGACTATGCTGAAAAATATTGCACGTGTCACATTTCAATTTGATCGATCAAAATATAAACCATTTGAAGTAATATTATTGAATGAAACGAACATAAAAACGACACAAGTTATAGTATAAGATCATAATCGTCACTCAATGCGCGACGACTTAATAAACGACCTCAAGTAGCTTCAAAAAATTATAATTAAATTTAAGATTTAGTTTTCGAATATTATGAAATACAAATACTTTTTTTGACTTCTCAGTTCTCACACAAGAATTTTTAATTAAATTTAAAATTCAGTTTTTAGATATTCTGAAAATAAAACGCATTAATAATCAATTAATAATACGTAGTTGCGCTCTCAGAGGCATAGTATAGTCGAGTGATAAGGTCTGTAATTATGCGGGTGTAATTCTTCGTAAGGGTTAGAACCTCAGTTGTGACAAATTTTTATTAAAATATTTTAAAGTTTATCATGGATTCATGGGGTGAGACATGTTGACTTTCTCGCACGGATGCCTTCTACTCGGGCACATCTCTCGATTTGCATTCGATCGATCGATCAGCTTCCGATCGAGCGGGAGTAAAATTTCTCGTTTCTCCTCTTTATAGCAAAGAGCAAATCCCTTGAATTTCTCATCAGACGGGAGTGGAATTTCTCATCTCTTCTCTTAAAAAAAACGTAGTTGCACACGTACTTCACCAAAATTGCATAATACTAATTTTATACCACGTGATAATAAAATCAAAAGGAAAATAGAATTTATAAACATTAATCTCGGGGAAGTATTTTAGTGTGAGAATATTGATTTCACGAGCTCATAAATCTATTATATAAACCCATGCTGCTTCTTCATCTTCCTCACATCCTCATTCCATAAAAATCTCCCTTCTTAACTCTTAATTTCTCACTCTTTTTTTTTTCTTTTTCTTTTTGTCTGCAAATTAATAAAATGGATTTTATCTCAATTATCTCCATTATATTCGTTTTCTCTCTCATATCCCTTGTGATTCGGAAACTGTTCAAGTCCCACTCCACCTGCAGCTGCGGCACGTGCCTTGCGTTTCTCACATCCAGCTGGACCGCAGAGTACAACAATCTCTGCGACTGGTACACCCACCTCCTCTCCGAGTCCCCCACCGGCACCATCCACGTCCACGTCCTCCGCAACGTCGTCACCTCCAACCCGGCCAACGTCCGCCACATCCTCAAAACCAATTTCCCAAATTACCCCAAGGGCAAGCCCTTCGCCGCCATCCTCGGCGATCTCCTCGGAAAGGGGATCTTCAACGCCGACGGCCGCCTCTGGAATTTCCAGCGCAAAATGGCCACGCTCGAGCTCGGCAGCCTCTCCGTCCGCTCCTTCGCCTTCGAAATCGTCGCCGGCGAGATCGAATCGCGGCTCCTCCCCCTCCTCTCCGGAAAGGGGGAAAAAAACAGTAACCTCGATCTCCAGGACGTCTTCCGCCGATTCTCGCTCGACACAATCTGCCGATTCTCGTTCGGGTCGGATCCGGGCTGCCTCGACCCGTCCCTCCCGGACTCCGAATTCGGATCCGCCTTCGATCTCGCGTCCAGGCTCTCGGCGGAGAGGGCGATGTCGCCGTCGACGCTGACGTGGAAGGCGAAGCGGTTTTTCAATTTGGGGACGGAGAAGCAGCTGAGAGAGGCGATCAAATCCGTGCACGACCTCGCCGATAAAATGATTCTCGAGAAGAGAAATTCGTCGTCGTCTTCGATCCATCGAGACCTTCTCTCTCGATTCATGTCGACGGTAAACGACGACGTTTTTCTCCGGGACATAATCGTCAGCTTTCTCCTAGCGGGCCGGGATACGGTCGCTTCGGGCCTGACCACTTTCTTCTACCTGATGAGTAAAAACCCGGAATCGGTCAAGTTAATCCGGGCCGAGTCGGATCGGGTCATGGGCCGGGTAAACGGGTCGATCATCGGGTTCGGGCAGCTAAGGGACATGCACTATCTAAACGCGGCAATCCACGAGTGCTTGAGACTTTTCCCGCCAGTTCAGTTCGACTCCAAGTTCAGCGAGTCGAACGATTTCCTTCCAGACGGGACGTTCGTCTCGAGTGGGACCCGCGTAACTTACCACCCGTACGCGATGGGTCGGATGGAAAGCATTTGGGGAGTCGATCGTCTCGATTTCAAGCCCGAGAGGTGGATTCGGGCCGGGCTTTTCGTGCAGGAGGACCCGTTTAAGTACCCGGTTTTTCAAGCGGGCCCGAGGGTTTGTTTGGGGAAAGAGATGGCTCTGATGGAGATGAAAACCGTGGCCGTTTCTTTGATTCGAAAGTTTGATGTCGAAGTGATCGGGTCGGGTCGGGACCTGAAGTTCGCGCCCGGTTTAACGGCTACGATTAGAGGCGGCTTGCCCGTGGTTGTTCGAGCTATATAATCAAATGTAATAATTTGTCGTTTATTCGACTAAATGTAATCAAATGTCATATTTCATGCATCGAAATTATTCAAGGGATTATTAGTATTCGTATGCCTAGAGTTTCCTTTACTAGGGTTTGGGACAAGTCGATTTCATTGAGATTTGCATGCTAAAACAATTAAAGAATGGAGTAATCAAATCTTCTTTCTAAAAAGATGTATTTGACCGTTACTTAATATATTAGTCACCTAATCGGAGACAGCTAAAAAGAAATTAAGTAGTCTTATTTTATTTTTTTATTAAAAAATTGATCACAATTAATTTATTTTTTAATTTTAAAATATAATATTAATTTTTTATATTTATTAAAAATTAAAAATAACATTTTTTTTAATTAAAGAACCGAAAATTATTTTCTCAATCCGAAAAAAACTAATCACAATTTTCTTCTTAAATACTCTTTCCCTCTCATAACTTTCTTTTTTTAGATATTTAATATTTATTTATATACTAAAAAAAATATTCTTATTTTTTCATTTTAAAATACAATTTATTCATACTTTATTCACTTACTTTTCAAACTCTACTAACAACTATTTTATTTTTTAATTTAAAAATCCATTAAACTCTTTACATTTAGTCAAAAAATTAAAAATTAACATTTTTTAAATCTCCGTAAAAAGAAATATTTCATCTTAATAGAATTGGAAGGACTAGTTGTCTAAATAACAATACTTACATCTGTTTCACATCTAAACTATAGTACAGTACTTAATAAGCAATGTGCATCTGAAGTCTGAACCATTAAAACTCACCCAAAACAATTTTTAAACCATCTCCGCCTGTTAAAATTGACTCGGTGTATTTTAGCCCTGCAAGTATGCAACACTCTTCAATCTCCATTTGTTAAATTTTAAGTCAAATTTATTATTTTCTCTCAAACTATTTTATATTTTAATTTTAAAAAATATTTTAACTTTATAATTTTTATCAAAAAGTCAAAATTCTTTTTTAATATTTATGACCAAAGTCAACATTATATAACTATTTTTGGAATGGAACGTGCATGTATTAGTTTTGTTCAGAATATCTCAGTCATTCAACATTTTATTTTTTTCTTAAAGCAAGATAAATAAATTATTTTTTTAATTTTTCCAATATTTTGTTTATAAGAATATTACTAGTCTTCAATATTTTAAAAAAAAAAAAATCAAATAAATAAATAAATATATATATATATATATATATATATATATATATATATATATATATATGTACACACACATTTTAATTTCACATTAAATAATTTGTTCATCCCATTAGAATCCTCAAATTGCCACACTATTAATGGTAGGTGTTAGTATAATTTTCTTTATTCCCATGTGTAAACATAATTCGATATAAGTAATCTAATATTAATCATTTTGTATTTTGAATTGCTTAATACTCCGTAATTATAATTATGTGCTCCTAGTATTTTAATTCGTAGGTAAGCATGTTTAGTTGTTTATAGCCATGTGGTGTGGGATTATTTTTTGGTAAAGACCATGTGGGATTTGTACATAAATTATACGATTAGTCAAAACTCGACCCTAGATTTTCAATGAAGTTCTAGAAATTTTATAATAATAATAATGTCACAAGTGGGATTTAATTAACCCCTTTAATAACGCTGGTAATTACTAATTACTATATACTCCATCCACATAGTAGTATATATTTAGTCAAAACCATTTAGAGTAATTAATAATACTTAATCAAATCGTGGAATTGTCTGTTGATTGTGTTTAGGTTGATGTCGGCCAATGAATTGAAAAAAAAATCATTTTTATTTTTTTTAACTAATCTAAATATAATTAAATAAGTACAAGTTTAGGTCGAAATTAACTAAAAAAATCATGGGACTCTTTCAGTCTTTCTTTGCAAATTGCAAACTACCATGTGAAGTAAGACGTAACAATATGATTATATATATATATATATAAATGTTTAATTTGAACACAATGTAACATGGGTGACCTAATGCCTTGCGATATTTTTTGGTCTTGGAGTTGGTGTAATAAATTAAATAGAATATAATTGACTTATATTGAAATTCAATTAACTTCCAATTAGCATAATATAAAAATATACACTTATATTAAAAAAAAAAACATAAATAGTGTGATTATTTTTAATATTTTTTAAATTATAAACTCTGTAAAAATTTCTCATTTTCCATTTTTTCTTAGTGCATTTTATAAAAAAGTTGACACTTAATATAATAATATACAAAATAAGTGAATTGAAAATTGAATAAAATTGATGATTCATGATATACACAATAAAATTTAAAATTGTGTAAAAATATTTAATTACATGATATTTGATAATGTACAGTATATGTTTGGAAAAAACCATTTGATATATGTTTGGAAAAAATAAATATGATTGTCAAATATTTTAATAATAACAGACTATTATATATTTTAATTGCTTTTGATACACTACAAATTAAAATTTTAATAACTTGAAAATTTATAGATTATTAAAAAAAATAGTAAATTGACATTATTAACATTAATTATAAGAACAAATTCAATAAATCAATTATTGTAATTTACCTCCCTCCTACCACTGTTTTCAGTTTATTTGTAAATTAATATTGGACAGACAGAGTATCAATTATTTCTTCACAAAACAGGAGAAAAGAAGCCCAATCTTAGAGAATTAGTTTTCATAAAATGAAGGTTCAAGGCAGGGTCCAGGACAAATCAGTATTTTTAATATCATTTTTTTTGATAAATTTAATTAATAAATGAGGTTGAGCACCTTTCGCGCCATAGTGTACATGTTGACAAGGAAAGCTTTCCTTTTGAGGATAGACTCCTTTCACTCATTAGCTCAACTAAACAAAAACTCTAGATGAACTGAACAACTGAACGAGCTGATTGAATTTAACCGAACTGAATCAAGATGACCTAAAACGAAATGAAATTAAGTTAAAAAAAGAGTCTAACCCTAAAGCCATCCCTATATTAAACTGTTCACTTTTCCACTTAGGATTGAATCAATCAAATCTAAAATCTATCAAATATAACACAGAATAGTTACCAATTTAATATCCGATGCAAAATGGCACAGGATGCCCCTTAATCCAACCCCAGAAAGTTAAGTAGCTATGTTAACTAATAAAATACCCTATTTTCATAAAATAATTAATGTGCAAGACAATTAATTCTTCCTTATATTTAATATTTAGAAAAGTTGAATAAAATATTTTGATGACATGGTTATTAAAATGTGCTCACTGAAACCCCTGTAATATATAACAAGACAGTCTTATTATTTCGATCATATATAGTATGCCAATCATAGAAACAGGGCTGAACAAACCAGCCCATGACTTAATATCTGTAGAAAATTACCCATAAAAAATGAACGAAATCCTCATCTTTCACCAGAGGAACCATCTCTTCTTGGTCGTTACTTCTCCAACCGGTTCATCTTTCTGTCTGCGATCCATTCCTTGCTTCAGGGATTCCAACCGATTCCTACAAGACAATAATATGTACAAACAAAACTGATGCCATTCATGGACTCTTGGGAAATCTTGAATGCGAATTCAATTTTATAGATGGATGTTGTTGTTGCTGACAAAATTTAAAATGTTGTAATAAATTATAAAACGTATAAACAAGGAATTACTTTGTATCAGTAAGGCGACCGTGGAGACTCCATCTCTGTCGAAATCCTTCCATGCCTTCAACTCCACTAGCCAAAATCAAGCGCCTACAGGAACGAACACTGAGTGTCAGAGAAAACCATGTGTATTTTGGTAATACAAGCAGCAAAACTGGAATTAAGTTAAGTTGCTTGGACGATCAATCAAAATAGCCGGATTAACTTGGTTGTAGATTTGCTTCTACAGAAACGTGGATTTCGTTTTAGAACAATGGCTCAACGGAGTTTTCGCTTTAATAATATATTTATAATGTAAGCATTCACACGCCAAGTCAATGTTTCATGGGCACTTCACGACACAATTTGAAAGCAATACTAGCTAAGATAAAAATTGTCGTTAGTCGTGTTTAGGATGCGACGCATACCTCTCCAACTGTGTCGTCTCTGATTCCAACTGACTTGTTCTTTCCTTAGCTAGTTCTAAAGGCATTGACATCCCTAATTTCAATTCACTATCTTCAAGCCGCTGTCTAAGCTCCTTATCCTAAAACAGCCGGAAGGAATGAAAAAAACAATCATCGGTTTGCCAAAAACAAAAACAAAATAAAAAAAGAATAGCAAAAAAACTCACCCTCCTCTCAGCACATTGCTTATACAAAGCAATCTCATCTTGACAAAATGGCTCGATATCGTTAATTTGCAGACCTACAATGCTTAATCCAATGAAAAACACGAGCAATTTGCCTTTTGTTTGTTTTTATTACTACGAGTTTTTCACCATGAATCCAATGACTTACAAAGGAACAGATTGCGCAATATCCCGTCGCACAAATCAACACCTTCGAGCACGTGAGCCGCTATTTCTGGCGGAATGACCGGCGAGGGAGGTCCCATCATCAGGTCATCTCCCACCAGTATGGTTTCATCCATGCCCGGCTTCGAATCCACTAATCGTATAAATTGGAAAATTATGACTAAGAAACCACATTCAACTAACAACAGATTTTTATTCTAACAAAAAAAAAAAAGATGAAAAAGAAAGCCTTACCGTCCATGGCGGGAGTTTGCTTATAGAACAGAAGGTGCTCGACGAAATGCCTCTATGAACAAGTACACACTGAAAACAACACGAATGTATAAACAAAAAGATACACAATATTAACCACTGATTGCGGGATTATATGTATACATAAATATGTGTGTGTAAGTATACCTTTGGAAACGGACAGAAATGAGCTAGGTTACCGTCGGCGGTGGTGGCTGCGATTGGGGGAAAGTGACGCCACTGAAATTTCACGGATCCGAGCAAATTACCTTTCAGATTATCGGGAAGCGTCTTCTAAACTCGAGCCGTAAACCCCTTTCACGATAATCTGTCAATTTGTGGATTCGATGTTATGTGCAGAAAGAGGGTATTTCATTTCAGTCTTAAAATATTGAAAGGGTGGTATTGTCTATTTTTGAAGAGATATGGGCCGAACTCATAAATAAATTTTGTAATAGGGTTGAATGTGAAATATTTTGGTTTATAGTTCTGACTTTTGAAAAAATCAGAACTCCTTGAGTCGAGTCGAGTAAGAGCATACGAGCAAACATGTTTTACTGGGGAGCCGAGATCAAATTCGATAATGTTCTGTTCATCAAACATAAAAAGCTCATTTAAATTTTGATCAAGTCCACTCAATAAGTTCATTATTCAATTACAATTTTAATGAAGCTCATTTTATTTTATTTTGTCGTAGTCTCATAAATTATCATAATTAAATCGAAAAATCAATATCAAACTATTTGGGGCTAGAAAATTGAAGTCGAAGATCATCATCATGCTCCTCTTCGTGTTTATCAACCAGATAGATATCTTCGTGTGTGTGAATGATGACAAAGTATTTTTGTATTTAAAAATAGATTAAAAACTCATTTTAATTATTGAAGTATACACAAATACGACAATAACAAAATGTTTTGTGGAGAGTGGGAATGGAATAAAATGAAAATGAAGAAATGTACTCTTTTGTACTTAAGCTCTCACATTTTTCTTAGGAATCCCAAACACATAACATGCCTTGTAATGATCCTATCACTCCTATCATATTGCAATTATTTGGTACTATTTGTTATTTATGCAAAATCAATTTTTTTATTAAAACTAATTTAACATTTTGATTAGATCATCACAAGACATCTCAGCCCCACATTCCTTCAACAAGAAACATACACATTTCACATGGTGGGCACCAATTTATCTATACTTAAAGATCATTAATCAACACACATTTTAATACACGCTATTTAAGGCACAAAACAAGTTCAATAAAAAAAAACAATAATAATAATACTCTATATACAAAATATATTTTGTCGTTGTCGCACGTATTCCACATCTATACGCAAAAAAAAAAAATGTTGACTTTCGAACTCAAAGTCTCACTGTCTTTATCGAATCGAACATGAGAGGAGCTTCCACGAAATATTGCAATAAATCAGGGACGTTGACATCAATTTCTTAAATAAATTTCCACTTACCCAATAACCATAGTTAATTTGTATTACCAATTATAAGCTAATTCCTTTTTTTTAAGAAACTGCATATTCAAAATAACGATATCCCCAATTATTTACATAAATAAAAACCCGATAAATCCTCCCTTCCCTAGTAATACTCCACCGGAGTTTCCGGGCAGCTCTCGTCGGACCCGACAACATCCCGAGCAAACGCCGGCGGCACAAAGGGCGGCGACTGACACCTCAGCAGCGCCCAATTCACCCCCTGAAAAAACGGATGATGCTTTATCGCCGACGCCCCCATCGTCGATCCCAATCGACGGCCAGGATCCTTCGCCAGCAGCTGAGCCACCAAGTCCTTAGCCGCCGCCGGCACAGCCGGCTCCTTCGGGAACTCGAGCGCTCGAGCCACAATATTCGCCAGCGTGACCTCGTGGTCCATACCGCGGAACGGCGTCACACCGTAAAAAAGCTCGAAGACGAATATCCCGAGGGTCCACCAATCCACCGCGCTCCCGTGCCCTTCCCCCGAGACGATCTCGGGTGCGAGGTACTCGTGGGTCCCGACGAACGACATCGACCGGACGTCGACGGGCTCGGCCACGAACTCCGGGCCCAAATGAGGGCCCGCTTTCTTTTTGCGTTTTCGTTTGAGGTGGAAGCAGGAGACGGTGGGGACGATGCAGTTGGGGAGGATGCATGAGGTGGAGGCGAATGCGGGCCTGTCGAGGGAGTGGGCCTTGGTGGGCTGGGGCCCGTTTGATCGGGCCGGGTTGGTGGGGATGAGTTGGGCCGGAGTGGAGGTGGAGTCGTCGCACATGAGGGAGAGGTCGAAATCGGTGAGCATGATGTGACCGTCGGATCGGACTAAAACGTTTTCGGGCTTTAGATCGCGGTACACGATTCCCAACATGTGTAGGTACTCCAGAGCTACTACAACCTCCGAAGCGTAGAACCTAAAAAACAAAACAAAACAAAACGGATCTGTTGAGAATCTATATGAATTATTGATTAGGTATAGGAGACATTGGTAACAATATTATTAGCCAAAGATATGATAATATATGTTGATCATATGTCGGAGGACCCCCACACGCTTATACGGGAAGAAAAACAGTGCAATATTCAAACGATAATATCAATCTCATTTCATATTCCTAGTACTGTTTCAGAAAAGACGGACATGCTGCTAGAGAACAAATACGATGGTCTTAGCACGAACCATGTCGGAAACAGATGATCGAAACATTTCTAATACATTCCAATCAACGACAAAATAAATGCAAACAAAGTTCGACAACTAGGCATTTCATCGCCGCCGTAAAAGTTGAAAAATCACAATCAAGACGTATAGAGCTCTTGTTAACCTAGCTAACTAGTATTTAAATTATTAGCTGCACTAGTCACAAACATAGCTCTTGTTTTTCGGAATATTCATGAAATAAGTCAATTATCAATTAAAACCCGAACAAAATACTCACAATAATGTAGCAGTAAGTGTGGTCAGACAAAACCTAGCTTGTGATTTTTTTTACCTTCCCAGATTTTTACTGTTTTATAGTTTTACCGTACCCGAATTAAATGAAGCGCAATAGAGCTACAGGTTGGGGCCCACGGGGTGTGTATGATAGCAGAGGGTGGGCCCCGCTGACCTGTGTGACAAATCACTTTCACTGATATTTGTCAATTTTCAGCGCGGTATCATATCTAAAATATACTCTTCAATCTTCACAAGTTATATTTTCCGGAAATTCATATTTGGGACTCAATATTTTATTAAATTGCATTCGAGACGCAAAATAATGAAATAAAATAACACACGACTCTTATTTTTTTAATTCATTAATATGTATAATAAAAAATTATTTAGTTTCGCCTTGAGATTAGTGCATGAGAGGGCTGACACACTGTCCATTACGTGAGAAATTAATTGGGGGTGTAAATGAAATTACTGAAAACTAAAGGACTTTCAGAGAATTACTTCAAAGATGAAAAAAAACACGATTGGGGAGTAAGGCTAAAATGCGCACCTCACGGCGGATTCAGGGAAGCGTTTGCAGGGCTGGCGCTGGCGGAGGACGTGGAGATCTCCGCCGGGGCAAAACTCGGTCAACAGGCACGACCACTTCGGAGAGTCGACGGCGGCGTAGAGCGTCGGGAGAAACGGGTGGTCGAGCATCTCGAGGATTTCCTTCTCGGTCCTCGCCCGCCCATCCTTGTTGCGGCTCGCGAGCTCCTTCCGGTCCATCACCTTCGCCGCGAAGATCGCCGCCGGCGGAGCAGGGGGTTTCGGCGGCGGAGATTTGAGTTCGGCGAGGTAGACGGACCCGATGTCGCCGGCGCCGAGGCGGTGGAGGAAACGGAGGTCGGAGAGGGAGAGGGAGGGGAATCGGCGGACTGAATCCCAGCAGGGGTCGCCGGAGGGTGCGGCGGCGGATGAGCGGGTTCTGGAGGCGGAGGAGGAGGTCCAATCGGAGCCGGAGCTGGTGGAGCGGTGGATGTCGGTGGCTGTGGTGGCGGAGTTGAAGCTCATGCTCTGGAGGTCGTCGGAAATGTCGTCCAGCCATGGCTCCATCTGTCGATCGAGTAATAAATTAAATGAATCGGCGACGGCGGTGGCGACGGCGGCGGCGGCTGATGTGAAAATGAAGAGTCGATTGGGGGAGTGTTAATATAGCGGTGAAGGGGATAATTTAATAGGCCGGAAAAGGAGGGGGTTGTTTGTCTGTTGGGCAATGGGAGTTTTACAAGAATTTGTGGGGCCCGGCCCGGTTTCTGTTTTCAGAAGGAAACAAATAATCGATATTCACAGTTTTATCGTGTTTACTAATTTTTGTTATTTAGAAAAAAAAAAGGAAATTCAATTAGTGATCGAATTACTATATTTTAGGCTGATTAGATATTTTAGTTTTAAGTTTTAAGGATCTGCTATTGAAGAATTAAATATAACTTGTGAAGATTGAAGAATTTAACTTGTCATAGAAGTATAATATTTATTAATTAAGTTAAATATTTCAATTAGTTTAAAGTTTTAAGGATTGCTTTATTAAGTTAAATTAAGTTGAACTAAATTGAAGGATATGAACTAAGTTGAATTTTTTTATAAAAATAATAATAATTTTTATAAATTATTTATTTATTTTTTTAAAAATATTAATAATATTAACAAGATTGTTTAGTTAAAATTATTAATTTAAATTATTTTTATTTTATTTTAATTTATTTTGAAATGAAATTAATCGAGCTGAAATTAACTCAAACTATTTGAACTGAATTGCCCTTAAATTAAATTCAAAAAAACTAATCTTAAGTCTTGTAGAGTATTTATAAATTTGTGTACTACCTATTTTGTAATTTACAAAACAAGTAATGTAATTTTTATAAAATAGAAATAGTACGATTCTTATCACGAATCAATGATTCTTATCACGAATCAATCAAATGTTTTACATACATTAACATTATATAACTCAACATAAGAATTACACACTTACACCCCAATATTTGAGAACTTTTGAGATAATCTCACATGTTGATACTAGATGATTGATTTACACCCAATATTTGAGAGTTTTGAGATAATCTCACATGTTCATACTACGATGATGGATTATTGTACATGTATTATGGAGGTAAGAAAAGGTATTTGATAGAATTTGGGTGAAAGTTAAATTTTTAAACAACTATATATCAATATCTACCGCTCCCCACTTGGTATTCTCTATGAATAAAATAATTTTTATTATTTTTATTTTATTAACTAGAGTTTTGAATCCGTTACCATGTTTAGGACGAAAACTATGATGGGGATTTATTTACCTTTGCCATTATGCAGATACTACAACCAATTACCTGAAAACTTCAGCACAAGATTCTGCAAATAAGTAGAGTATAACTATTTTATTGATTCTTATATATATATACTGTATGTATATCTAAAGACATTTATGTGAAGACAAGACAAACTGTCATTAAATAATTTTAATTATAATTAACCTTGTATAAAAATTATTTTAATTTACACGTGTCATAAAGTAAAACATTAACAAAATTAATAAAATATATTTTATTTTCAAACAATAAAATCAATTAAAATTAGGATTAAAAACTCTAGTTAATAAAATAAAAATTATTTTAATTTGTACACTTTGAAAATGGAGCAAATAAATACTGATATATACTTGTTAAAAATTTAACTTTCACCTAAATCCTATCAAATACATTTTTCTTACTCCATTGTACATCTACAATCAATAGAGATTATCTCAAAAGTTCTCAAATATTGGGGTGTATTATGTATGTGTGTTTTACTAGCTATTACTTATGGATCATAAAACTTCTTGGATTTAATTGAGTTATATAATATAAGATACATAATTTTTTACATACATTAACAAGATTGTTTAGTTAAAATTATTTATTCAAATTATTTTTTAATTTTAATTTATTTTGAAATGAAATTAATCGAGCTCAACTAAACTGATTTGAACTGAATTCCTCATGATCTTCTTGGATTTAATTGAGTTATATAATATAAGACACATGTTTTTTTACCTACATTAACAAGATTGTTTAGTTGAAATTATTGATTCAAATTATTTTTTATTTTAATTTATTTTGAAATGAAATTAATCGAGATCAACTAAACTGATTTGAACTGAATTGCACTAAAATTTAATTTAAAAGAACAGATCTTAAGCCTTAAAGAATATTTATAAATTTCTGTACTAGCTAATTTGTAATTTACAAAACAAGTAATGTAACTTGTATGAAATAGAAACAGTATGTGATTCTTATCACGAATCAATCAAATTTAATTACTCCTCATAAACTATTCGTGAATGGAAACAATCCTACAAAATAAAAAAATTATGCAAATATAAACTTGTTACTAATAAAGACAACTATTTAACAAATTTTATTTATTTTATTTTTTTTTCGAATATAAATAAAAGAATTGTAGTATAGAAGTATATTTTTTATTTTTTACCAATAGAAGAATTATTACTGTGCACACAATAATAAATGCACATAATTTACCTAGTGCATTTGTGCAATGTGCATTGTACAATAAATGTACGAATGGAATATGATTTTTGTTTGAACTTAGACACGTCCCAATTGCCAGTTTGCAACATGCTTAATTGTGTACATCAATATTCATTCAAAGCATAACTTATCTTCCCCTCCAAATTTAGGCATTGCATTTATATCTCAATTTATTATCACTTTTATATTTTCCTTATCACCGCCGACGACATCTACCACGTTGAGGAAATAAATCGCACAATACGTTTGAGGCGAGAGCTATCGAAACTGAATCGTACTGGACTCAATAGTCTACCAAACAAACACTCAATTGAGTGGTCAAAACAAGGACATCTACCAGAATAATATTGTAAATTAAGGGTTGACCGGCCCCATTGGACCAATGACGACAAAATAAATACGAATTGAAATTAAAATATAAGTTTCAAATGGAAAAAAAATAATATTTGTCAACAATTACAATTGCGGAATGTAACCTATTGAAAGGCAATATTGTGAAAAACATTTACGCGGTTTGAAAATATATAAAATTATGCATGCAAAGATAAAATAAAATAAAAGTATTTTTATTGAGTAAAATATAACGAATTTAATGGCCAACAACTGGCTTGTGCAGGGACCTTTCGATTTCTCACAATTATATGCTTTTAAAAAACAGTAAAACCTACAATTAATAAGTAGACTCTAAATCAGCTACCTACAATTTAATGCGCGTTATTTCTCAAATTCAAATTTCAAAAATTGTAGTATCCTCAATTTTCCTATAATAATATGTATATTTTCTTAATATTCGATTCCAAAAAATCATTTTGTTTGAAACGGAGAAAACATAGGTGACTACTCCGTATATTTTATTTCACGATTTTCATGTTTTTTTTTATATCGTCAATAATGTGAAAAAAAAGAACATCACACATCACGATGCGTATTAAAAAACACTGTTCCAACAAGCTAGAAAACTAGATCGATCACCACCACACAACACAAACCCCAGGTAAGAACGAATTACGAGTATACCAACAAGCGAGAACAGACCAATCTCATATTGTAGGCTTTGATGTGAATAAGGAGTTAGGCCACTGACCATTGTCTGCAATTAAGAATTTATTTATGGTGTGCAATAATTTTGTTTTTACTAGTACATTGTTTGTAGTGAACTAAGTAATTGATATACTATGATATCCTACAACATCTTCCATATTTGTTTCCTAATAATTTATTCCACAAGTTTCTAAAACCAAAATATTGGATATAAATGAAGTGTATTTCTAACAGCCAGACGAAAATGGGATGATTTATTTTCGTGCACGTATAATTGAATGATTTATTGAGTATGTAAATATTTGAGGAAAATATAAAAAACAAATGTTTGTTTTTACTTTTTAGCATAGATCTTTTGAAAATAAACTACTAGTACTTGTTATTTTTGGTATTGAACAAGATTTATTTTAGATGATGAGAGGAAATAAATATATTGTGACAGCACAAATTGTGCATCGAGCTGGCTTAAATCAGATCTGACACACTCTGGTGAATATATTTTATATTTTATATTTACATAATATAATAAAATTATTATGTTCAATTACATATTTACCCTTTAGATAAGGTCGAATTAATTACCTTTCAGGCTTCATTTCGTCTTATTCGTGATTCGTGAACCCAACGGAAAGTCGGAAACCATTCGACGTCATTCCATTTTACTCCGTAGTATTTACGGTTACAAACCTCTCATCTTCTCTGAAATTCAAAATTCACCCCCGCATTTCCTCAACATTTTCATTTACGCCCCTAAAATTCGCCCCACCCTTCTCTTCTCACCCCCAAAATCCGCGTCGTTCCTTCTTCTTCATCAGTCGACACTCAGAATAACAGCAGCAGCAGTGCAATCGAAAACCCACAGGAACCACCAACAATGGCGTCGCCTCCGCCACCAGCAACCTCCGACGATGACAACTCGCAGGCATCGAAACCGTTTTCCGTGCTCTTTGTTTGCCTCGGAAACATTTGCAGAAGCCCGGCTGCTGAAGGCGTCTTCAGGCACCTCGTCGGTAAAAGGAATCTCGATTCCAAGTTCCGAATTGATTCCGCCGGAACTATTAATTACCACGAGGTAATTAAATTATTTTTTAGGGTTTACAGTTTTTTTTCACCCCTATAATTTTGCTTCTGTTATTCGAATTACGATATGGGTTTTTTTTACTGCTTTAATCGGATAGTTGTGATTTTTGAATGGTAACAAAACTTGAAAAAAAAAACACTCAGTTTTATCGTCAAATTAGGTTAAAATGTTGAACTTTTGGTAATGAAGGGTAATCAAGCTGATCCAAGAATGAGGGCAGCTTCCGAAAGGCGTGGGATCGCGATAACTTCGTTAGCGAGGCCGATAAGGCCGTCCGACTTCAAGGATTTTGATCTCATTCTAGCAATGGATAAGCAAAACAGAGGTATATGGATGATGCATTATTAGTGTTCTTATCCGATTTCGTAATACTTATATTTTTCGAAAAGAAGAAAAGAAAACCTTGGATGTGTTGCAAACAATTATAGGCGATGTTGCGAATTGTGAAATACTTACTCCGTAGTAGTAACAAATGTCAAGGTTAGTTTATGAGTTTAAAAGTTAATCTGTCTATCCGTCAATATATTTTACTATCTTGATCGAATTTTATTGCATAAAGAGGATATAATCGAGGCATTTGAGAGATGGAGGCACAGAGAGCCCTTGCCTGCTGATGCAGATAAGAAGGTTCGTACGTTTGGTGTTTTAGGGAGTGTGTGTGAAGTAATTTTTACTCAAGTTTGATTAGTTTCATATGTTGATATTTGCAGGTCAAGTTAATGTGTTCATACTGTACAAAGCACGGCGAAACTGAAGTGCCTGATCCCTATTATGGTGGGCAGTCGGGTTTTGAGAAGGTAACAATACGAGGGATTAGTAGGAACATACTTCATGGAGAATGATTTGAGTTGTCTTTTATGTTCCATCATATTGCTTGCAGGTCCTGGATTTACTTGAAGATGCGTGCGAGTCGCTGTTGGAAAATATTTTGGCCGAGACCTGAGAGCCTGTAATTTTTCCGAATTCTTTCTTGTTGGATCCTCCTTTTGGCTATGAGCTTTGTGACTTGTGAGAAAATTTATCTGGAGCTATTTGAATAATTGAATTATTATAACTTTGATGAATTTCAATTCTTCACCTTTTTTTTTTTTTTGCTTCTTCATGAACAAATCGATGAATTTTGATTTTTGGTAAATATTAATGATTTATGCTTTAATAGACATAATCATATGCATTCTTGAAAAATAGATAATGTAAGATGTTACAATCTCAAATTCTTAATCATATTGTCCTGTGTCAAAAGAAAACTAAGACAAACAAAAAAAGGAAAAATAAAAATAAAAAATTTAAATAAATAAATAAATAAAACAGATGTTCTTTATATGTTCTTGCAAAGCTCCTCCAATTTCTGCAACCTTATTTTGTCACTTTCAGTTACCAGCTGCAAGTAAAAACAGTAAATAGTAAAATAAATTTGATAAATTTCCCAAAATAATGCAGTATGATTTTTTTTAATTTTTTTTACCTCATCTAGTTTGGCAACTAGCTCTCCCCTTTCCTTGTTCTTATCATTCAAAGCCTCAACAGCTTCTTTGTACTCTTTTTCCTGCAGTCAATCGAAAACCAGATTCAACTCCACGAATTTCTCGTTTCCCAGATCTACGATTTTAAATTTTGAATTTTAGGAACGAACCTTCTTTTGGCACTGGATTCCCAAGTGCTTTAGCTCTCGAGTGACGAGGTCGATTCTCTTGCATACAGCTTCGGCTTCTTTCCTCATCGGATCACTCACAGCTTCAACCTCCTATATTGATCATGACATAAACATATATAAAATTGAAAGAAAACTATAAATAAATATTACTAGTAATTGTGAAACTTACTCCACGAATTCCGACCAAGCGCTTGGCTTCTTCCTCGACTCGGCACAACTGCGCTCGAATCTTTTCCCTCATCTCGACTTTCTTCCTCTCGATCTCTTCTTCCTTGGCGGTGAAAGCTGCCAAGGCGGATTTTGTGATGTCCCGATCATCTTTTTCCGCGTCGTTGTCGAGTTTATCTTTCAGGCGAGAGTTGGTACTGATCTTCATGCAGGGCATTTCTGGCTGGTGTGCTTCTGTAGTCATTGGAGGTGTAATGTATGGCTTTGTGTTTGTGTAGAATTTGATGTGTATATCTGTCTTTGGTCTTCTTTTGCTTTTCTGTTTAAAGAATGATTTTAATTTTATTTTATTATGAATTTAAAAAGAAAGGTAACATGCCATGTCCAGAGTGAATTAAAGGAGTGTTGTATTATTGTTCATCATTGCATGTTAGGTCCACATTTGAATTTGATTGTTTAAGGCACCGCAAAGCATGCTCCCAGATTGTATACAACCTGGACACTTTAAATATTTCGACAGTATTCGTACGCTAAGCGTGAGATCTGTTTATACGTTGTCGATTTTCAACAAGAGTTGTAAAAGATATGTTTTTTGTATGTGTAACGGTTGATGCTATAAGTCGATTTGATCATCATAGACTCAAGTCACTCAACCCGATTTGTATGAGACTCAAAATTAAGGATGTAGCGTTGAATTTGAATTGTGATATGAATCATCTCATGTGGTTGACCGTTGCGTTCAGTTCAGTCAATTTCAATTCAAACGAGCGATTGTAACCGATTCTAACTGTGTAATATGATTTTTACATAATTACAATTCTATCTACCATCAAAATACTCTAATATTGACTATGATTTTTTATATGTTAAAAATGTGTAAATAATTATGAGATATTAAAAAAATAAAATTCTGCAAACTTTTAAGTGTACTTTTTAATTTTTTATATTGTACAGTATTTATTTTAATAATATTAAAATTAGTTGCTCGTATTTTATTTTATTTTTCTTGCAAATTCGTGCACTGATACAATACGACAACTTATTCTAATTCCCCAAATATCGTAGAAATTGCGCTCTGCAAATTACATCGGAAGTCGAAACGGTATCGAATCGCGCCGTTGAAATGATTACTCGTTTCCAAAAAGGTTCAACTTTCTTTTTTGTTGTAGCGTGTTCTCGTTGATTATTGTGTGGATTAGGGGTTCTTCGTTTCCAGATTTTATTGTGTTTTCGTTTTTAATTTAGGGATTATATTACTGGGTTTTTAGGTTTCCGCATTTGTATATGATCTTCCGCTTCGTTTTCGAATCGGATATATAGTCAAAGAACGTAGATTTCGCACGTTGAATTATTGACCTAAAAATGGCGGACAGAGTGTACGGAGTCTCGTCCCGGGGCCGATCTCCGAGGACTCGAAAATCTAGTCCTCCGAGGCATCGTTCGAGTGAAGAATATTCCCGGAGGATCGAGAAAAGGGATAACCCGGATAGATATTTCAGCTCCCGTGCTGTAGGTGTTTCTGATTTCAGTCCTACGAGGAAGCGGAAATGTTATCCTGGTGGGAGGGAAGAATATTCGCAGAGGATCGAGAAACGGGATAGTCCGTATAGAAATTTCAGCCCACGTGCTGTAAGGGTTTCCGATTTCAGCCATTCAAGGGATCTGAAACATTCCCCTGGTGAGAGGGGAGAATATTACCCAAGGATTGAGAAACGGGATGGTCTGCATAGAAATTTCAGTCCTCGTGCTCTAAGGGTTTCTGATTCCAGCCCTTCAAGGGGTTGGAAGTGTTCTCCTGGTTCGAGGGAAGAATATTCATGGAGGATTGAGAAAAGGGATAATCCGTATAGAAATTTCAGTCCGCGTGCTCTAGGCGTTTCCGAGTTTAGTCCTTCAAGGCATCAGAAATGTTCCCCTCGTGGGAGGGAAGAATATTCCCAGAGGATTGAGAAAAGGGATATTCCACGTGCTGTAGGGCTTTCCGAGTATGATCATAGAGATAGAGAGAGAAATGCAGCTGGTGATAATAGGCGATATAGGAGTCCAAGCAGTAGCCCTTTAAGAGTTGATTCATCTCAATATACAAGATTCCCTGATTACGAAGATTCTGGTAAAGTTAAGAATAAAGACGTGGTCAATGCTGGGCATCCGATGAGACTACACGATGAAGGCTCATATCGTGAAGACTCGAGTTTAAATAGGTTCAAGTGGGATCGTCATCTTTTAGATGGTCCAAGAAAACCTGATTACAATGGAGTTGGGGAGAGGGATTATTATTATCCGCTCGGTCGTAACTTGGATTCAGTGTCACAGTATCCGGATAGCACCAAGGAGTCTGTCTCAATAAAATATGAGAGGGAAGAGAGAATGCACCTGCATTCATACAATTCGCCCGTTTCTAATTTAAAGAGGGATGATAGTAGCAGCTATCAATTTCCGTCAGTGGTGTCGCGTTATTTGAATGCTGATGCTAACAAACATCATTTAGAGAAAAGAGACGGGAGCTTGCATGATGATCAAGATGGCCATTTTCTCGAGAAGAAAAAGGGCGTGGTTGGTTATCTGGATGGGTCTCTAGGTATAGGAGAGGAAAGGGTAGGAGAAGAGAAATACAGTTTCAAGAATGAATACAGCTTCCCATCTTCACAAGGTTATTTGAAGGAAGACTCTAACTATATGTCGCCTTCTTATCAGCCAAGGAATTATGTTTCCGGGTTTCGGGATTACTCTACTACATCTAGAGACCATAATGTGATGTCACATATGGGTCAAGGAGGGAGCGAGCTCACTGCTCAGCCTGTTGGTTTTAATGGGTATAAACAAAATATGGAAAACATGCAACCCAGAGTAACTGGAGGCCAATTAAATGATATAAGGAGTGCGTCAAGGGTATACATTGAGGAAAACCAATTTGGCAGTAGCGGAATAGGCAGCATGAGTACAAGGCTTAATGATGTCGAAGAAGATTATAGAGGTCTACATGTGTCGAGAAATGATGCTTTTAAGCATGCTGTTGATGAATGCTTTCATAAAAAACCTATGAAGGACGATATGCAATTGGATCCATATTCATTTTCTCGTGTCCGGTCAACACCTGATGAGCTTGATTCAAACAAGTTACTTCATGCCCAAAATCAGGACCTTGGAAGTTCGCAGCTCAATTTTGGGTATGGTCCTGAATCAAGAGTGGATAGTGGTCAGTGGTCTCGTGTCGAAAGATCAGATATATTACAACCAAGAGGATATGACCCTGACCCTGTGTTTGGTAGGTACTCTGAGAGCCTTAGAAACAGGTCAGGTTTGGTAGACTTAAGCTTGGATGAACACTTTGAGAGCAGACTGAGAAAGAAACATGACAAGATGGTTTCTGACCAAGATGTTGAGATTAGAGTATCTGCTGATGGGAATGGTGCTCGAAAGATTTACAAAGAACGTGAATTTTTGGATTTGTCAAAGAAACCCAAATCAAGTAAAGCCGACTATGAGGAAACACGGAGATGGTCAGCCCATTTGGAAAATGATCGACCAACGACTTCAATATTCCACCCGAGTAGGTTTTATTCTGGTGATGTAAAGAAGAGACTGGGACCTGTTCCCCGTAAACTTCATGTTTCACAGCGTTTGATGAGAAAATATAAACCGTCAGTAAAAAGGCAGTTTACACTTGCTCCTCGTCAAAAGAAAAGTGCCAACTTTCCACGGATTGAGAATTTGAGTTCTAATGTGACATCCAACGTTCAAGATCCAGATGGAAGTCCTCTTGATCATGAAGGAGTAGACTATCCTCCTCATGCAAAACCTGAACCACCTGAGAAGTCTAAGGAATTCAAGCTGCTGGTGCATAACACTTTTTTCAAGTTTCTCAAGCAGATTAACGAGACACCGATGAAAAGAAAAATGTACATGGAGCAAGGGAAAGCTGGTACTTTAAAGTGTGTGGTGTGTGGCAGGTCTGTGTTCTATGCCATGAAAGTCATGAATATCGTAGATGGAGCTAAAACATATTCATTCCCCTTTTCAACTTATTTTTTTCTTTTTACAGCACTCGATGGAAAAATATTTCTTACTGATCTCATTGAATTATTTAATACAAAACCTTTCTTTCTAGCTGTGTATAGCATGGATACGGCACAGATACACCAAAAGCCGAATCTTTTCCAAATGTCTGTTTGCAGCCCAGCTTTTCCAAATGTCTGTTTGTAGCCCTATTTGTTTCAAATCTCTCTCCTGTGTCCTATAATTTTTTTTGTAAATAATTATTTTCTGTATCCGTGCAACATAGCCATCAAGCTTCCGTCAGTGTGCCCTGTGTTTGATTTGATTATTTAACTTAAAAATGTTTAAAAAAACAGCCCTGTAACTATATGTATAACCTTTGATATCATGAAACCTCCCGGAGGATCATTTAAAGATAATTTTGTATTCTTGTGTGGTTCAGCTGTTGAAATCTCAACATTAATTGACCATTTGTCTTACAAACTAGTATCTTGTTTCTGCTGGCTGGATGATTATTAGGGATTCTGCTAGTTATCATTTTTGCTGAAAATTTAGAACGATGATCTTTGGTATATGTTAACTTCAGTAATTTTCGAAGTAGCATTAGGAAAATAGAATTTTGGAGGAGCCCATGTTATACTGAACTAAAAGGATTCGGAAAAGGTGAAGAAGTCTTTGTGCCCTGTGATTTCAGAAATGCTGTTTAAGAGTGCGTGTTGAAACAATGTCAGAAATTTGTTGGTGTTAAAGCCATTTTCGGTCTTCTAGAATAGTAAATGTCCTAGTAGCATCCGACACATAGGTTCTTTGATTGTATCTGGCAGTCTATTCTCGAGATATTGGAGTTGGTAAGTGCCTTCATGAATTGATCACCTGTCATTGAGAGGAGAGGGTGTCTCTAGAGGACACTTTTGTTGAGTCTGGGTTAGACAATTTCTCATGTCTTTATAGATACATAAGTACTGTTATTTCAAATTTTGTTCCTGTGATGATTACAAAAATTACCCTTCAAGTTGGTTTCATTTTGTAATTATCGAATGTTCTTATTTCTGTATGGTTATGTGATAATGCGCTCACCTTGCTCGGGTGTATTTCCAGCAACTCTGATGAGTTTTCAGAGACAGAAAGCTTGGCAAGACATGCCTTCTCATCCAAAAAGGCCGGGCTTCGGTCTCAGCATTTGGGCTTGCACAAAGCACTCTGTGGGATGATGGGATGGAAGACAGAAGAGGATCTCAGAAGTGAATGGATTTGTGAGGTAATGTCCAATGCCGCTGCTTCAGATCTGAAAGAGGACCTAATTATATGGCCGCCGGTTGTGATTGTTCATAACAGTACCATCAGTACGAAGAGTCCCGATGAAAGGGTTATTGTGTCCACAGATGAACTAGATAAGAAGCTTCGAGGTAATATTTACTCATTCTAATTTATTTTCCCCAGTTTTCATTTTTAGAATTTTGGTAGTGTTGGTTTTACCGTTTTACTACAGTAGTTTTGTAAATACAATCCCTAATTTTTTTCTCTTTTTTTGTGGGGTGTTCAAGATATGGGTTTTGGAAGCATTGTGAAGGTGTGTAAAGGAAAACCTGCCAACCAAAGTGTGATGCTAGTGAAGTTCAACGCTACAGTTTCTGGATTACAAGAGGCGGAGAGGTGCCACCAGAGATACCTTGAGTCTAACCACGGAAGATCGGAACTGGAGCAATTAAAGCCGACACAAGTCATAGCATCACTTGATCGAGGAGAAGATTATTTCTTGTATGGTCATCTCGGAATTTTTGAGGATATGGATAAGCTCGACTTTGACACAAAGAGACGATGCGTTATAAAGAGCAAGAAGGAGATCCTGAACATTGTGAACGCACCTTTAGGAGAAAATACTTGCTCTTGAGACCCTTGGTGCTGCTGTGTTAGTTTGCTTTGCAGTTTGCTATGTGTTTTGGGTACGTCGGTGA
Source organism: Euphrasia confusa (assembly GCA_954870475.1). Taxonomy (NCBI): domain Eukaryota; kingdom Viridiplantae; phylum Streptophyta; class Magnoliopsida; order Lamiales; family Orobanchaceae; genus Euphrasia; species Euphrasia confusa. Next base: position 1,064,691 of record OX940965.1, read on the forward strand.
TGAGAACTATGATAGATGGCTGTCGGAGCAGGCGAGCAATTTTGTAGTTGCAAATTCGAAGGGCAGCCAAATGTTTTTTTTTTTTTTGTAATTTGTATAAATGATGGATCATCCTTTTTGCATTCCTTTTGGTGGATGATTTATATAACAGTCTAATGAAAACCAATTACCCTTTTAATGAAATCTATTTATCTTTCTAAAAATGTTAAGTGAATTTTAAAAAATAGAAAAAAATTAAAGTAAAATTACTTTTTAAAATAAAAAAATATATTATTTAGTGAAATGGTTGATATGAGATGTCCACAATTAAAAAGTGAAATGATTGATATGAGATAATTAAAATTTTGGATCATTGATATAATAAACTTTCAGTTTTCAACAGAAACCCCTAATCAGAAAAAGGATCTTGCCTTGTTCTGTTTTATGGAGTACTGTACTAGTTTTTTCTTTTTCTTTTTTTTTTGTTGCTGCAATTAACATCAGAAAAAATAAGAACAATTACTAATTATCAAACTATTTTTCGCAAAATTCGAAATGACATAACTTCAATCAACAAATACAATCGACGACAATTAATTGTTGAGGCTCAAATCCGAGAAGACACCCGACTTCTTCAACTTTGACACCCGTTTACGGTGGCAACGTCCCTGTTTATGTTGCTCCCATTCATGTGCGCCTCTAAGTTCCTTGTTGCCGCATGCCTAACAGTGAAACAGATATACTGTGAGTCTATGAGGCTCTATATCGGCGATATAAGTTTGTGCAGTTTCTTAAATAAAAAATACTTCGGGGGGCTATTTGTAATTTTAAAGATCAACCTGACAAACATATCGAGTCCAAAGGTCCCTCTGAGCCGGTTTCATCTCCTCGGAACCTCTCTTTACTACTTCTAAATTGGGAGCTTTATCAAGGAAGGATTTGATGATATGCACTGATGGTTCCACTACATTTACAGCCCATAAATTGTCCGACTCGCCTACAAAAAAAAACTCGAATTTTAAACTAATGCAAGAAATGACTACCTATGCTACAAAATTATCGCAATTAATATGTTCAGAAAAGGAATGAGATAACATACACGAAAGGCAACTTGTGACGTCGACAAAATGTATGTCCCATCCGAAAAGCATTTGAAGGCGACTAAGCCTTCTCCTCTGTTGAAGAGTACGTAAATTAGGAAACATCTTAGAACAAGTTACAAGTAATAGTATATGAATACTAAAATATTAACCTCCTGGGCAGTTTATGCAATTATCAGAAAAAATTGTTTATATTCTATTACCTGGCGACGAACGAGTCTCCTAGTATTTAATTTAATTTTCTTGATAGCTTCTTCCAACAAGAGCTTTAACCGACTCTCGCCACTAGAATCCATGATACGATGCATATTTTCTCTAATCGCATTAGGAAACGATGCGGATGGCTGCCCACATTCGGAAGTCCAGTATCTTAAGAAATCCTCAAATTCTCTTACACCAATAGCCTGCCTTAGCCCTCGTGTATAATTAGCACCCTCCTTGTACATGTCGCAAACTTCTTCAAGTAGACCAGTGGAGACCATAAGGTCAACTCTCTGGTCCACATATCGGTCCAATGCCGGGAGAGACGAGTCCACACAAATGAAACAGCAATCATATCTTAAATTATCGGCTTGGCCCCACTTCTGTCCTGCCAAGTTCATTAGTAATGAAATTATTACTGTATCTTACAAAAGACTAAGGACGAACGACGTATGGTTATTATAAGGTAAATAACAACAAATAACCCTGAGGTTTTGACAATAAACAAACGATCATCATTCAAAATTAAATAGTAAAATAAAATAACGTTATTTCATAAACATAAGCTAAAATATAATAAAAGTATCAGAACAAACCTGCATGGTAGCACCTTGGAAAAGTTTGCTGGGAAGGACGCCTAAGCGTGAATATAAACTTAGATATAGCTCGATCTGCACTAGTTGTAAGATGCATCATTACGTGACTAAGAAAATCTTGTGTAAGGAATAATAATAAATAAGTCGATAACAGACACAAGGAGGTATGGAAAATCCATCAATTATAACGCAACGAAAAATTACTGAACAAATATTATCATGCCTTGAGCATTCTTTTACTATTATTCTCACCTTCCTTTGATCATTTGGATGAATTCTGTTTGCGGCTACTGGATCAAGTTCTTTTAGACGACTATAAGTGCAATCACAAAGTTCATTTGGCGGTCCAGGTTGAAAATCTAGTTCAGAAATATCCATTGGGAATTTTTCTTCAGGATCTTCTTCATGATCATCCAATAGGAACCGGCTTACAAGAGCCTGACAAGATGCGAAAAATATTTATCACAAGATATATTTATCACCACACACAGTAATAAATAAATGAAAAATGAACAAAATAGCTAACCTGGATATAGTAATTTGTTCCACCAACTATAACGGGCAAGCAATTGCGAGACCATATCTCATCAATAAGCTGCATAAGAAAAAGAAAAGAAAAGGCTCCAAAAGATAAGTCGATTAAAATTCCAAAGAATCATAACACTAAAAAAGAAAGGATATTTATCTCACGGGGATAGCAGAATCTCGAAAATCTTTAGCAGTAAATTCAACATTTGAACTAATTGTCCCGAGCAGATGATGAGGCACTCCTATCAACACAGGAAAGAAAAAAACACGATCAACATCGACAAAAAAACAAACAAAAAAGAACGGCACTAACAATCGGCAAATATATCTTATTACAAATCACACACTTGACAGCACTAACAATCGGCAAGATGTTTCGCGACACATTGCCTTTTAGCATGACACTACAACAGATTCGAAAAATAGTACTACTCATCAACCACCACATAAGGCAGCGCACAAATCGTTATCGAAAGCACGAATAAAACACAGATATGAAATCAAGCAAGAACCTTTACGCTCGCGAAGGGGAACTTTATTGGTAAGAACATCCAACCCTTTATAAACCTAAAAAATAGAAAAAAAAATCGAAATAATCAGAATCATAGGGCAACGTACAATCGAAATAGCAGAGGGTACCTGCATGGAATCGGCGTTGATGATTTCGATGGGGAAGCGGGAAGCAAGGTCTATGGCTAATTTGGATTTGCCAGATCCGGAGGCGCCCATTATCACCACGATCTTGGGCGGTGGTTTCGGGCCTGAAATCGGGTCAGGGCCCGATAGTTGCTCTTGAGGCGTGGCTTCAGTTCCCATTTTGCGCATTGACTGGGTTCTCTCCGCCCAGGCCCCGACTGAGTTGAAGGCTCCGGCGAGAACTTGGGAATTAGGATTTGTGAGAGGGAGAACTGGTAAATGGGCTTAGGTGAGCTTCTTTGGGCTTTTGAACTGAGCCCAGTAGTTAGTATCAGTGTATTAGAATTTCAGAACCGCTCCACTGCCCGCGGGTTTCATTCTTTTGCCCGTTGATGACGTGGCAGTGCCATATATATATTTTTCCTGATTTAACCAATGGCCGAGAATGAAGTTGGCCCAACTTCTCAATTCTCTTCTTCTTCGTATTCCACATCGATTGGTTAAAAAAGTTTTGGCTCACATATAAATTGAACAATTTTATCAAGATGCTGCTATTTTTTTGTTGTTAAGATAGTACTAATAATTGTTAAGATATCTCACGTCGGTTAAAAAAAAACATAAATTGAACAACTTAAAAAAAAACATAAATTGAACAACTTTATCACACAGTAATTGTGTGGAAGTCTAGAAGATTGGAAGATAGTGAACAGTGTGCGGTGAAGCAGTTTATAAGCAAACCATAGTTTAAAAATAGTCAACCTATACACTAATAATTAGTCTTTTTTATATATTATATTCTCTAGGTGAACAATAATTAGTCTTTTTATATATTATATATTCTCTAGGTGAGAAATAATTAGTCCAAGATACATGAGTTGAAGGCTTGAAGCATGTGTTCATAAAATATTGGTCTTATAACTTTATTTACGTAATACAGTACAATATTAGCATTATGACCTCGAATTCACAATATATATCATAAATGATTCGTACAATAAGATTAATTACACACACATAACGTAAGAAGCAAGAGTTGTTTGTGACCAACCAATGGCGGCGGCGTTGATGGAGAGCATCCTCAAGGCGGTCGAGGACGACAACGACAGCTTCTTGCGCAGACTCAGAAACAGAACCGACAGGTTCGACCCAATTTCACCTCAATTCAAAACTAAAAATGCAATCTTTTTTTTTTTATCTATCTATGTATCATCAAGTCAAGATCCAATTTTTAACTACTTTAAATGTTACAATTCGAATCGCAGGGTTGGAATCGAGATTCCGAAAATCGAAGTTCGGTACGAGGGACTATGTGCAGAGGGAGATGCATATGTTGGAACAAGAGCACTTCCTACTCTGCTCAACTCATCCCTCAACACACTTCAAGTACTACTCTCATCATCCATTAATTTTTCCACACATTAATTTATTTAATCATCTTTCTTAATTTTTCTGTCTGAATATTAAGGATGTTTTAGAAATGATGAGGCTCCCCCCATCAAAGAAAAGGGTCGTGAAGATACTCCAACACAACACTGGAATTGTGAGACCATCCAGGCTGACTCTGCTCCTGGGCCCGCCTGGGTCCGGAAAAACGACGTTGCTCAAAGCCTTGGCGGGCAAAGCCGACAACGATACGAGGGTATAGTACTCTCGACTATTACAGAAATTTAAATATTCATATCTCGAGTTTAAACTTTGGACCTTACTGTCTTCAATTCAAGTGTTTAACCAACTGAACAAACAACCCTTAACAAAATCGTTCGTTCTGTTTTTAGTATTCTCGATTCGTGTTTTCTGAGCAGGTGACTGGAAAGATCACGTACTGCGGCCACGAATTTCACGAGTTCGTTCCGCAGAGAACGTGCGCTTACATCAGCGAGCACGATCTTCACCACAGCGAAATGACTGTTCGAGAGACTCTGGATTTCTCCGGAAGGTGCTTGGGAGTCGGGGCGAGGAACGAGGTGCTGGTGGAACTTTGCAAGAGGGAAAAAGAGGCGGGAGTCGAACCCGACCCCGAGATCGACGCGTTCATGAAAGCCACGGCGGTGGTGGGACAAGAAACGAGCTTGATCACGGATTACGTGCTCAAGGTAAACTCTCGTTCGTACATCATTTTGTTTTTTTTAAGGTTGTTGTCGTATGGAATCGAGTAGACTAATCGAGTTTCGATACAGATTCTCGGATTAGATATGTGTGCAGATACTATGGTTGGAAATGCTATGCGGAGAGGCATATCGGGCGGACAGAAAAAGCGCCTCACCACAGGTAAGCAACGTCTATAGACGTGCCCAACGGTTCTGAACTGTGGGTTTACCGTTTCGGTTTTAGGCTCTGTTCTTTTGGACTTAATTTCAGTCAATTTGAGTTCAATTCAATTCAGTGTTCAGTTCAGTTCGTTTCAGTTTAATTCAATTCAGCTCACATAAGTTCCTTTCAAAATATATTGAAAAAAAAAAAAAAACTGATCGATTTCTCTGATCCCCTCTTGATGCAGGGGAAATGCTGGTGGGCCCCGCGAAAGCGTTCTTCATGGACGAGATATCGACCGGGCTCGACAGCTCGACCACCTTCCAGATCGTCAAGTTCATGAGCCAAATGGTCAACATAATGGACTTGACCATGGTCATCTCTCTGCTCCAGCCAGCTCCCGAAACATTCGACCTCTTCGACGACATCATCCTCCTCTCCGAAGGCCACATCATCTACCAGGGCCCACGCGAACACATCCTGGAATTCTTTCAACACCTCGGCTTCAAATGCCCCGAGCGAAAAGGCATCGCCGACTTCCTCCAAGAACTCACGTCGAAAACCGACCAACAACAATACTGGCTATCCAGACAAAACCAACCCTATAATTACGTATCCGCCCCCGAGTTCGCTCGAGCCTTCGACTCCTTTCGCATCGGGCAAAACCTCAGATTCGAGCTCGCTGTCCCGTACGATAAATCACGAGCCCACCCGTCCGCTCTGGCGAAGGAAAAATACGGAATATCGAACCGTGAGCTCTTCCGAGCTTGCTTCTCCCGAGAATGGCTCCTCATGAAACGGAGCTCGTTCGTCTACATTTTCAAGACGACTCAAATCGCGATCATGGCCTCGATAGCGCTCACGGTTTTCCTCAGAACCGAGACGAACTCCGGGAGAATCGAGGACGCTCCCAAGTTCTGGGGGGCGTTGTTCTTCAGCCTCATCAACGTGATGTTCAACGGCATGCAAGAGCTAGCGATGACATTGTTTCGACTCCCCGTTTTTTTCAAGCAGAGGGAAAGCTCGTTTTTCCCGGCTTGGGCTTTCGCGGTTCCGGTTTGGGTGTTGAGGGTTTCGGTTTCGGTTATCGAGTCGTCGTTGTGGGTCGTGCTGACTTACTATCCCATCGGTTTCGCGCCTTCTCCGGTTCGGTTTTTTAAGCAGTTGCTCGCTTTCGTCGGGGTCCACCAGATGGCGGCCTCGTTGTTCCGTTTGATCGCGGGGGTCGGGAGGAGTCTAGTCGTCGCCAACACGCTCGGAGCTTTCGCCATGCTGATGGTGTTCGTGCTCGGAGGGTTCATCGTCGCCAAAGACGATATCGGAAGTTGGATGATTTGGGGGTACTACGTTTCTCCGATGATGTATGGGCAGAACGCGATCGCCATAAACGAGTTCCTCGCCGAACGATGGAGTGCGGTAAGTTTGGACCTGTTCTTTTGGACCGAATTTGAACTGAACTGAATAAATTTGAACTGAATTGACTTTTTTATAAAAATAAACTGAACTGAAATGAAATGAACTGGAACGATTCGAACTGAAATGAATTGGAACGATTCAAACTGAACTGAATTAGCCTGAATTGATTTTTTTATAAAAATAAACTGAATTGATTTTTGTCGTTGATTTTGTTTTCGTGCAGCCGACGAACGGCTCGGAGCCGACGGTCGGGAAGACGCTTCTTCGAGACAGAGGCTTGTTCACGACCGAGTCGTGGTACTGGATTTGCGTTGCGGCCCTTTTCGGGTTCTCGCTGCTGTTCAACGTTCTGTTCGTGGCTGTGTTGACCTATTTGAATCGTAAGTTTACTTTAGTTTTTTCGGATTCGGTAAAATTTTTTTTTCCGTTTAATCCGGAGAGTCTATGTCTCAGCTCCGGGCGATACTAAAGCTGTCGTCGTTGACAATGCCGACGAGGAAAAAAGCAGTAGCAACGAGCCGAGAAGAGGGATGGTTTTACCGTTTCTACCCCTCTCTCTGGCATTCGACCGTGTGAATTATTACGTCGACATGCCATCGGAAATGAAGGCTAAAGGGGTGGTGACCGAGGAAAGGCTCCGGTTGCTGAGAGACGTCAGCGGAGCGTTCAGGCCAGGTGTCCTCACGGCATTGGTCGGCGTTAGCGGAGCCAGAAAAACAACCTTAATGGATGTCTTGGCGGGTCGAAAAACGGGAGGTCACGTAGAAGGACGCGTATATATCTCCGGTTATCCGAAGAACCAAGCGACGTTCGCTCGTGTCAGCGGTTACTGCGAACAGAACGACATCCATTCGCCTTACGTCACCGTTTACGAATCCCTACTCTACTCGGCATGGCTTCGTTTACCTGCTGACGTGGACACGGAAACACGAAAGGCGAGTAATTTCAATCCTAATATTAATATTGGAGAATATATTCGGTTTACTTATATAAATGTCTAGTTGTCCAACTTCTCTAACAGTTCGAACAGTTAACTTATTACTATACAAACTTAATTCTATTCCTTCAGATGTTTGTGAAGGAGGTGATGGACTTAGTCGAGCTGAGCCGCTTGCGAAACGCCCTCGTCGGGCTTACGGGAGTCAACGGTCTCTCGACCGAGCAGAGGAAGCGGCTCACGATAGCAGTCGAGCTAGTGGCCAATCCGAGTATAATATTTATGGACGAGCCGACTTCAGGGCTCGACGCTCGTGCAGCCGCCATCGTGATGCGGACTGTGAGGAACACGGTGGACACCGGACGAACCGTGGTATGCACCATCCACCAACCGAGCATCGATATTTTCGAAGCTTTCGACGAGGTAAGAAAAATAATCGAGAGAAAAAAAAAACTCGCATTTTTCGGTTTGAGGCTGACCGAGACTCTTTTATACTATTCGTCTCGCTTGAAGTTGATGTTGATGAAGACAGGAGGAGAATTGATCTATTGTGGACCTCTCGGAAACCGATCTCACGAACTAGTCGAATATTTCGAGGTGAGGTCGTCGTTCGTGTACGGCTTTTACGTATAAAATAAATCTAATTAACCGACAATGCAGAGTATAGCAGGGGTTCCTAAAATTAAAGAAGGTTATAATCCGGCTACTTGGATGCTGGAGGTCAGCTCGTCTTCAGTCGAGTCTCGACTCGGCGTTGACTTTGCCGAAATTTACGCCAACTCTGCCCTTTATCGGTAAGTAGAAAAGAAAAAACTATCTGAGGTGTGTTGTAAACTATCTTCTTGATTTTTTCTTGTGTTCGATTTCGTGATCAGGAGGAACCAAGAACTCGTAAAGGAGCTAAGCACTTCGTCTCGTGGGTCCCGCGACCTGCACTTCCCGACTCGATACTCGCAGCCCTTCTCGACTCAATGCAAGGCTTGCTTCTGGAAGCAACATTGCTCCTACTGGAGAAACTCGAAGTACAACGCCATTCGTTTCTTCACGACGTTCGTCATCGGTTTAATGTTCGGTTTTATCTTCTGGCAGAAAGGGAAACAAATGTAAGCCGGAAAAAAAACTACTGATCACATTTCAAGATAAATTACAAAAACTACCCTGAAGTTTAGCGTTATTACAAAACAGGCCCGTCAAAATAAATTGAAAGGGTGCAATTGTGATATTTTCAAAGTTATATGGGTTCTTTTTGGAAATACCACAAACATGTGGGGTAGTTATTAATAGTAATTATTTGTCCCAATTTGACAGATATAGACAACAAGACTTGCTCAATCTGTTAGGAGCAACTTATGCAGCTGTTATTTTTCTCGGAGCCATGAATGCTTCCGCGGTTCAATCGGTCGTAGCGATCGAACAAACTGTTTTTTATCGCGAGAGGGCGGCGGGGATGTACTCGGAGCTTCCCTACGCTTTCGCACAGGTGATCATTTTTTCGCTAGTTCAAAAAAATCCTACTTGAAATAACAATTTTTTAATTTTTATTTTGCAAGGTGGCGATAGAGACGATATACGTTGCGATTCAAACATTTGTCTACTCTCTACTTCTCTTCTCGATGATTGGATACGAGTGGACGGGGCATAAGTTCTTGTATTTCTACTACTTCACATTCATGTGCTTCACCTACTTCTCGATGTACGGCATGATGATCGTGGCCTTGACGCCCGGGTACCAAATAGCAGCCATCGCCATGTCTTTCTTCTTCAGCTTTTGGAACTTATTCTCCGGTTTCCTCATCCCACGCCCGGTAAGTTTAGATAATTACAAAAAATACCCCAAAGGTTTCAAAGTGTTTACAAAAACACCCAACTGAAAAATACAAAATGGTCCCTAAGCTTATTACAAGAAAACAAAATGGTATTTGTAATTCTGATAGACTATTGGGGTTTTTTTGTAATTAAGCTAAAGTTTGAGGATAGTAAAAAATTGAACACTTTTCATGTATTATGTTGATGTAGCTTATTCCAATATGGTGGAGATGGTACTACTGGGCTTCTCCGGTTGCTTGGACAATCTACGGCATTTTTGCGTCCCAAATAGGCGATCAAACGGGCGAGCTTGAGCTAACTGGCGGCACTGCAAGGATCAGAGTGAACGAGTTTCTTAAAGAGAATTTGGGATACGATCACGATTTCTTAACTGCGGTCGTTTTCGCGCATGTTGGATGGGTCGTCCTCTTCTTCTTCGTTATCGCCTATGGGATTAGGTTTCTTAACTTCCAAAAGAGATGAGAGATTTGATTTATTTTTCGGATTTGAGCATGAAAAAATAATTTTCGACGAGTGCATTTGTAGATTGGAGTTGTATCTTTTCTGAGTTTTGGAAAAAAAAAATTGTTTGATTTAGTAAGTAATCACTATGTTTCGTACATTATATAGTCATGCTTCATTTAAAAAAATAATGTCTACACTTAATATTTCAAAAATGCCAAATCAATAAAAATTAAAACCTTCAATCATCACTAATACAATTCTTAACTAGTAGAGTATAAGAAATAACAAGCAAGATCCTTTTTCTATTGGGGTCTCACGTGAAAAGTCAACATAAAATGTGCATAACTTTGGGAAGTGGCAGAAATGTAAATTGATTCAAATTTTATGGTCAAAATTAAGAACCACCTATGTATATAAATATATTGATAAATATAATGTTAATTTAATTACTTATTCTCTAATTTTGAATAATAAATTCGGTGTGTGCAAGAGACAAATCAGACAATAACAAATGTACTGTAGTCTGTAGTACCATAAATTTCAAATTAAAATATAAAAAATGTAGCTTTAAATTTTGTAGACAATATGCCCGAATTATGAAGTAATAACTAAATCATTAATTTGTATTTGTTTGTTCATCAATGAGCCTTCAATTCTTGTCATAAAACTATAAAGATTAAATTTAAATTTATTAGGACCCGTTTCAAATACTATTTTTTTTTAAATTGGCGTTTCTACATTAATAAATGAAATATATTTAAATATAATATATATGTGCAATTAATACAATAAAATATTCATGGTTCTAAAACATAAGTACCCATGGCTAATACAAGTAGTATCAATCAAGATACTTAGACGCTAATAGGTCCTAATAGAGCCTATTTTTAGTGATAATGCAAGTAGGTTATGCAATTTATGATGCATGTGAGTCGGGGGAATGTACGAACGATTTCGACTCTATAATAAGAATCGAAACACGAGTATAGTTTAAATCAATATGATCGGACAACATCACAATCTTTAAAGGTATGTTGAAAATGACTTGATTTAACTAATTAATTGACAGATTTTCATTTTTCGATTGAAAATTATTACTCACTCTGTTACACAAAATTAAAACAAAGTAAATTTGTCGAAAATTAACTCACGTCGACGTCGTCGTGTATTAACTTTAGTTTCGTGAAAACATTGATGTCGAGCGCATGCAGCCAAGAAGTAAAGTGCATATGCTTATCCAGAAATTACCAGTTGTCATGTGTGTGTCTATATGATTTTTAATTTATGTTTATGTGAATACTACAAAAGTTGCAATGAAACAGCCACAAACAAACTTTGAGTTCAAACCATAATAAATATCAATTGTATATACACATATAAGTGGTCCAGTACTCGTCAATGGCAAACTAAATTCATACTAATCGAACTTTTTCCTATTGAAAAAAAAAAGTATTGTACCTAAAATATAACACCAACTAAAGTCTGTAGATTCTCCCACTTCCCGTTCGACCTTTTGCAGGTTTTATACCAAACTTTCTTGAAATATGTGAAAGAAAAAACAAACATTCATTCCTAACTTTCAAATTTCCAACTGTTTTACTATTTTGATTCTTGGATTCACATTTTTTTTTTTCTTTTCACCACTTTTCTTTTTGTTCTTATATACAGTACTGTATATATACCACAATTCAAAACACAAAATTCATCAGTCATTTAAATGACAAGGGATTTTACTTATCTAAAATGGTAAACTATGGAAATATTGGATTACGAAATCAAAGTGTTTTAAGTTAAAAATATCTTTCATTCATTCTTCTGATATTCACCGACATGTACTTCAGACACGGCCACAACGGACGCATTCATACGAAAAAAACTAAGAACAAAATACATACATCGAATAATAGATTCCTCAATCTACAATTTTACATTCATTTAATTTCTTTCCAAAAAACAACAAAAGTAAGCAACTAAAAAAATTCAGCTCACATTCTTGATGCTCTTGTTCTAAATCCAATTTTTTTCCTTTTTCATATCAAACGAATCGAGATCAAAAACACTCTAAAAATCGTAAAACAACACAAAACAAACACCCAAAAACTACAATAAAAATAAATTAAAATATCAATTAATTATCGTTCTTACTCGCGTAGATCATCAACGAGAAGTCGACTTTATCATGATCCTTCCTCGCCATCTTCTCCTCCAACCACAGCCTCGAGTCCATCCCGCTCCTCGTGCGGAACATGAACACGGCGTGGCCCGGTGGGCCCGAGGGCCCGTAGAACCAATCGTGCACGTCCCACATCAGATCCACCAAAAGCCCGTCGAGAAATATCGTCTGATTTCCCCTGAAATTCCACTGCAGCCTCTTCACTCTCATCACCGTCTTCTTGTCGATGCACACAGACAGCCCCGGCTGCTTATCGTCTTCGCAGTGAATCGATATCTCGTGGGTCGACCCGGATTCGGAAAACCGGGCCCGGGTCCCGTAAGCCGCGCTGCCCGAGAAGTGCTCTTGCCGCGAGATCAGTGATGATTTTGCGGGCCGGGAATCGGGCCGAAGTTTTCGGGCCGATGCTTCCCGGGCCAGGTCGCCGATCGCCGGTCCGAGGTCGGAGTCGACGGTGAGGAACACGTAGAAGCCGTCGATGGGTTCGGGCCCGGGCCCGAACCGGGCCGCGGTGAGATCCCAGAAAATCTCGACGGAGAGGCTCTGGAACTCGAGGGATTTCGAGCCCTTCGGCTTCCGGAAGGGGCGGCGGGAGGCGGTGCTGAGGCGGAAGGCGGCGGAGGGGTCGTCGTTGAAGGCGACGGTGAGGCCCTGGGAGAGGGCGGTGCGGGCCCAGGTGAGGGAGACGAGGAGGTGCTTGCCGGAGGGGAGGGAGACCCTGTAGACGCAAACGACGGCGTTTTGGACGGAGGGGGCGCCGGCGCCGGGGGAGATGCAGGAGGAGCTGGAGTGGCCGGAGCAGGAGGTGTCGGAGACCTGCACCGCGTATTCGCTGAAACAGGACGCGAAATCTCTCATCTGTGTGCGTGCTGCTGTGTGTGAGAGAGAATTAGTTAGAGGAGGAAGGTTTTTTATTTTCGTTTTTATTTTTTTTCTATTTAATTTTTTTTTTTCTGACAAGGGCGCATGTATATAATAAATACTGTGATGATTCGTTAAAACCACTTTCTCTCACTAAAACCACTTTCTCACTCTAAAAACTTGAAACAGAAAAATTGAGAGAGTGAGGGGAATAGAAGTTTCATTTGAGACAAAACAAAAGTTTTATTAATTATTATTTTTTATTTTTTTATAATTTGACAGTTCACGTGAGACTGAGATACTGAAATAAATAAATATATGTATATAGAGATACAGAGAATGATGGATATAATTAAATGGATACAGAGTTTATTTAAAACATCTTATAAGATGGTATAGTGATAACTGATAAGTTTTTAATAAATAAATTGTTAAATCGTTTAGATAAAATAAATATAAAATAAATATATAAACTTATAAAATGTTAAGAGTTGATAAGCTATTACGTTTTATTTAATAAATAAGTTGTTAAACCGTTTGTATAAAATAGATATATAAATTTATAAAATGTTAATAACTTATAAACTATTTAAAAAAATATCTTCCTCTTTAACCGCTTATTTTTAAGTTTTTTAAAATTTTATTTTAAAATTTTATAACACCCTTTACGTTCGATCATGTATTTTGTTATTTGAGTGTTGAAGCGTAAAAATTGAAATACTCTTGTATCATTCAAAATAGTTGAGGCATAATGTTTCAAATCGGAATAAATTGTTTTAAATTAAGGAAAATAAAATATTTAATATTATTTTAATTTTATATTAATTGTTGTATATTTTTTTGTAAATTACAAAATTTTGATTAATTTGCAATAGCTCACATTTTGGGTTCTCGACTAGAGTTGTCTCGAAACTCGACTTGGTAATCTAAGGGGCCTTCCATATTAAAAGAAGACTACTATTGAACCACCAACTTCTCTTGTCAACACACATTTAAGTTTGATGCATAACATAACATGAATAACAATAATAATAATACCAAAATAAAATGTTGAGTCAAATCGTAGCGCTTCTGGGTACATTCAAGTCGAATACAACATTAAACTTTATTTATGAGAGAAAATTGATAATTAATGTTACTATGTTTTTATGTTTTATTTATTTATTAAAAATAATATTTTTTATTTCGCTATTAAAAATAATGTGTATTTTAAATCAGATAGGAAGGTGTATTTTTTATACCGAATAGTAACCCTACTTATCAAATAATCACCCCTAATAATCATATACTTCTTTTACTTTTTTTACTAATATTTTATAAGTTATTTTTAAAAATATTTGCCAACCCCACTTTAATTTATATTAAAATTTCAAAATATATCTTATATTTTACCTTTTTAATAAAAAAAAGTCAAAAAATATTATATTTTTTTTAATTATACTCAAAGTTTTTATTTATTTGAGACAGTACGTAGAAATAGATATACTGTATAATTTACTCCCTCCTCTTTTTTATATAGAACGTTTTACCTTTTTTTTTATTTGCTTTATATTTGACGTTTTGATATGTATTAACTCTAAACGTTATTATTAATTATCTTATCATTAATAGTAAACAATCAATTTTATTATTATAATAATAATTTTAACTAAAAATTAGAGAAGTTTAGAAGTTTTATATACAAAAATGTCTTCAAAAATTTATTTAATATTAATTTACAGCTTGAGTGAAGTATAAATTTGGATAAATAATGTATAATTTTATTTTCTTAATATGTGTGTAAAAGGCTAAAACGTGCTATATAAAAAAGAGGAGGGAGTATTAAGTAAAATATACATATATTAAAAAGACCTCGTCATTACGCATAAGATATGAATATGATTATGATTATTCTCTTAACACACCAATATACTTTGGAATTTAAAGACATAAGTACTTATAAAATATTGAATTGTGTCTTTTGGCTCGTAGCAACTCGCGTGCAAATTACATTTTCACCCCTCGCAAACTATGTAGTGTGATATTGACTTGTGCATTTATCATCGACAAACTGGAATACTTTGTCAAATGTGATATAATTAAAATGACTAATTGTGTAATTCAACAATAACTTAATTTGTATACATTTACTCAGACATATAATATGATCGATGGATCGATTTGAAAGTGTTGATACAGATAACCTCTCAAAATTAACCAAGATCCAAATATAAACTTATTAGCACCACATTCTACAAACTAGAGACGACAATGTGCAATAAAGATTATATGCCGAGCTATGATCGATCTACACTATTTGAGCTAGCTTGAGTTGCATCGAATCGATCGATGGAGACATGACATATAAAACCACACATCAAAAACTTAATAAAAAAAACTAAATGAAATAAAAACAAGATTTGTTTGGAAATGATATGGGTTTTTATTAAAGTGAAATGGAATATGTGGAATTATTGGTTAGTATTATTTTTGTTATGGTTGTATGGTATAGTAAATTCATTTAGGAGGAACATAGGACCATATATAGGTTGCAGGCCCCGTAAGCCATGTTCCCCAATTAATGTTATCCCTCAAATAATTCATTAAATATTTAATATTAATATTAATTAATTTAATTTGAAAGAGACCAAATTTGTTGTGTGGGGTTCAACCAATATTTATTTTTACTAATTAATATTGTATGAATTTTAATAAATACTAGTAGTAGTATTAATTGATTAACGGCATTACAAAAAATAAAACAAAAAAAAAACGCTATATTTATTTATTTATTTTCTTATTTTATCAATTTTAAATAATTACTATCATTAAATTAGTCAAAGGTAATGATATGAAA
This sequence comes from Euphrasia confusa, assembly GCA_954870475.1. NCBI lineage: Eukaryota > Viridiplantae > Streptophyta > Magnoliopsida > Lamiales > Orobanchaceae > Euphrasia > Euphrasia confusa. The sequence continues at coordinate 1,080,475 of OX940965.1, forward strand.
AATAAATGTACTATGATAGATGTAATAGAGGCAGGCCTCAAAAGCAATTACGGTTTAACCAACCTTATCTTGACATTTTGGTTCAACAATTGTTAGTTAAAAAGTGATTTATTGACTAACTTATTATGTTGTATTATTTCAGTGGAAACGATTCAGAAGTGAACGTTGTCAATATATTTAGATGATACTACTAGTATACGAGCATTCAAAAACTGATCAGTTATTCGTGTTCTTGGTACTTTTTCTCGAACTTTTCGTCTAAATAAGTGATTTAAACAAGAGATTAATCATTAATTATAAGGTGGAAAAAACTTTTTTTGGTTTAATTTATCATCATTAGGGATTACAGTAAAAAAAATTACTACGAGAAAATGAATTTCAATGTCAAAGCTGTAAGTTGTTGGTGAGACATAAAATCATAACATCGTACCCGATCCTTTGATAATTTTGTCATTTAAGTGTGTGAGACTAATTATTTGTATATTGGCCCCTACAAAAGATAGATTTAGACTTTTGGACCCTTTTGAAATTTTTGGTGTCCTCAAAGACAATATAGGTAAATTAAATATTATGGGGTGTATAAATGGTTGAATTTTGATGATGCGAAGGGATTAAATTGTCACCCGGTTAAGTCATCATGACCCGTCAACAAAATCGAACCGTATAAGAAATTACAGTGTGAATCAAAAATGTTCGTTTCAATTTTAGTTTAACCGTTCGATTTGGATTTTTGTTACATTAGGTGAAAAAAAAACTTTGAACGATTTTTTAATCATGAACAAAAAATATACAAACTGAAAAGACATAGAAGAACATGCATGTTGCACACCATATTATTTGTTAATTAGAAATAGTATTAACTGAGATTAAGAATCATAAACAAATATGTTTAAAGTCAAAAGCTATAATGTATTATACTACTACTGTGGTACTTCGTTTTTATTTTGTTGCTTCTTGGAAGTTGTCGAAAGTTAGATTTAATTATTTATTGTCGTCATATTCTCATGGTTTTTAATAAAATTTATTTTATGTTTAAAAAAATATTATCATGACAACAATTAAACTATTGACATAAATCAACTTGTGAAATTCCTTGTTCGGTTGTTCCTTTCGTTGCTGCCCAAAGTCATTGTCACGAATCATATTCTAATCAATTTCTTCATTCCTAATTTCCTATATTATATTGCAGTGGGAAATAAAAATCAATATACGAAAATATCATACGAAAAGCTGTGAGATTTGATACTAAGTGGAGTAATATGATTTCAGCATGTATATACGTAGAACTATGAGACCATATCCCCGATCGACAATCTTTACGAGTGTCCGATTGCAGATTATCGATCGGGATTTGATCTCATTAATTCTTTAGTCTCTTTTTGGCACCACAAGTAACAAAACAAACTGTCAACCATATTTTGTTCATTCTGATATTCAAAGCGTTGTTCATTACTATCACATCATATTATTTTGGAAAATTTGCCAAAAAAGTTCAAATTTTGACGATGGGTCCCACATGATAATAACTTAATGGGCCTTAGATTGAACTCAAAGCAAGGAGTGAAGTTAATGGGCCTTATGTGGTCCAGTCATAATTGGGCCCCCAAAATAAATGCTATACCCTCTCCTCTCTTAATTTTGATCATGTTCAAAGTATGATGTTCCTTTCACCTCATCTTTTTTATCATCTAAAAAAACACATATATACAAACACATGAATGTTATGGCGAAGGGCCGATCGATCTAGTGATCGGCGTCGACCACCTCCCGAGGTGCACGGTGTAGTTGACACACCGGATCACGCCTCTCCCGGCGGGCCCGTCCGGGAACTCGACGACACTAATGCTGCCGGGGTCGAGGTGGAACGATCCAAGACATTCCTTATTGAGGCCCAAACAATGGCCCACCATCGCAACGTGGAGAGCCGGATGGCCCACCACGACAACGTTGCTCTCGACTCCTTCCGAGGCAATCGAAAGCTCGTCCAACAATCGTCTCCACGCCACCCCCGATTGATCCCATAGAGGTCGAGACATCGTCGAGCCAAGGATGTTCTCGACATCGAGCTCCGGCAAATGCTTCTTCTCCAAGTTGTGCCTTAAGAATTCGACTGTCTCGATAGATGCTAATGCACGACTTCCGACGACTATGCTGCTTACCTTGACATCGAGAAGTAGCTCGGCCGTTTTCTGAGGAAATCCGTGAGCAATGAGTATAATACGCGCGCCACTCTTCCTCTCTCCGGAACTCGAATCATCTAGAGGCGAACTCGGAGTCTGCATCGTTCGATCACATTTTAAACCACGATAAACTTAACATTAAACTCAACCGAGTCGTCGATTATGTTGTTGCACCTGGTTAAGTCGATTAAGGCATACTTCCGGCGAGCCCCCTTCTGAGTTCGGAGCGAAGTCCAACACACTTACACCGCAGTTGCTCTGAAGTAGAACCCTAAAGTACTCGGTGCCGAGCCCTAGCCGATCGACAAGCGAAAGCAAATAAAACATGAAAGCGTTAAAAGTACTACTGTTAGAAACTGTATCATTTAAAAGCTCTAACTGTTAAAAAAGTTGAAAAACTTAAATCAGATGGAATCACTTATGCCAAGAGTCGAACTCAGGACCTCGACGTTAGCCTAAGGCTGATACCATATTAGAAGTCGCATAATCTAAAAATTCTTACTATTAGAGAAGATTGAAAACTTGACATTTATATTAGTGGGACGAATATATTCTTCAATAACTACTTTACGAGAGAGACGTACACACCGATTGCTGTGGCGACTAGCGCCTGGTTGACAGCATTGTGAGCGACGACGAGTATCGAGCTGCTTTCGTGGGCGAGGATCCTTTTCCAGCAGCTTCTCGCTCTCGACCAAAGCTCCCTCACCGGATAATGCCCGTCGATACTGAAATTCGACGCGTCCTTTTGCCAACGACGATAAGCCTCGCCGTGTTTCGCCTTTCCTTCATTCTTCAATAGTCCCTATATATAGTAATCCAAAACCGAACATATATAAAACGAACATCGTTCGACAAACGACGTAATTAAAACTAAAATCGTGCACACGAGCTGACTTGGAACGAGTAGAGATCGATTTCCCTGAGGTTCGAGTCTTCCACGATCTCCGCCTCGCGACGATCCCATATGATCTCGGCCGTTCTTTTCGATCGAGCCAGCGGGCTGAAACGTAAATTAACGAAAAATTACGAGAGACGAGTTCGATCGAATGTCGACGGGGGAGTGACGTAACGGACCTTGCGAAGCAGACGTCGAAGGAATCTTCTAGAAGCATCCGGCGGGAGGTCTCGGCTTGGGACTCGCCACGTGGAGTGAGCACCGAGAAGTCGGAGCTGCCTTGGATCCGGCCCTCCGCATTCCACGTGCTCTGCCCGTGCCTCACCAGGACCACTCGTTTCGCCGCCGTCACCGGCGGCAGGATGATGCTTTCCCAGCCCTCCGGTCTCTCGGTTTCCGATGATGCCCGCCGCCGGCGGCGGTGGGGTTCGTTGGGCTTGCCGATAGGATAAAGCTGGGCGGTTAGAGCTGTGGATAACATGCTCTGATTAGATTCTCTGTTTTCTCTGTTTTTTTTTGCGCTAAAAAGAGTAGATAACGGAATTATCGTTAATGGGCCGGAGGCCCGTTTTAAATTGGGCTTGGCCCGGATCATATTTAGAGTTTGGCTTTTGTGACAATTGAAATTTTAATTTTTGTCCGCATTAGCAACAAACTTGCTGTATAGTGTATTTTGTTGAGAAAACCTTCCATAAACAAAGCATCGTCGTTTTCTTATCATATTATCATCAAAGAGCTGTTACGTAAGTTCTTGAAAGCTAAAAGGGGTGGTGTGCCTTTTTTTGCCATGTCATATCCAGCTGTCACCAAACAATTTACGATATTTGGTTACTTTAAAATGGAAAATTGAGTGATGTATAATGAGTCTCACAATTATTAATGCTAATTTTTGTTATTTTAGGAAACTAAATATTTACGGTGAAACATACTTCAAAAATAAAGTAACACTTGCAACGGCACACAATACTGCACACAATACTATGGAGTATTTCTTTTAAGAAATCATTTTCTCTTTTTAATTAAATAAAGGGGAAAATAGGAAAACAATTTTATGTTGATAGAAATGGAAGAAAGTAATAAACGTGGGTTATTCACCGCGAATAAGGTTTTGGCACGTGTCATAATTAATTTGAAAATACATGCCAATTATAAATCATTGGACCCTCTATCCGGAGCCCAATATAAATGGGCCTATTTTGGGTGGGGACAATCAAGGCCTGCTGATTTGTCATGCTTATCCTAGGTCGTATTTATAACACGGAGTATTTTCTCTAAAATACACTTTAAAAAGATTTAAAAATTCCTACCAAAATAACAAATTTTAGTGTACACGATAATTAAAAAAAATAAAATAAATTAATTTATCAAAAAATATAAAAGATGAAAATATATTTTAAAAATAAAAAATTAAGCAAATAAAATTAAAAGTAATTTTTTATTTAAAAGTAAAAAATTATTTATTCCTTTTCTGAGAGTATACCAATTATTTGGAACCTAAAAGAGGAATTAAGTTTGTAAACTATCTTGTTCAGATAAATAAATTTACTACAGTACTTGATACTTTTAATACTCTATATTAACCTATAAATATCAAAAAAGAATTTTACAATTTGAATATATATAATTTATTACTTGATATATACTTTTAATACTATATTAACCTAAAAATATCAAAAAAGAATTCTACAATTTGAATATCCATTGCCCGGCCCGGCCCGGCCAGTTATCAGGTCTGGATAACGTTTCTTATACTGTAGAATATTACAGTGAACGGAGATATTAAAAACGCGGTTTCTGAACCGTAATACAGCCCCTTTTATTTCCCGTTATTATTATTAATAATTTATTATTTTATCAATAATAATTAGTTGTCTCTCTTTTTGTCCTCACTCACTCACTCCACCTCCCAACACACTCCTCCTCGCAGATCTTTTCACTAAAACCCTAACAATTCTCTCAGATCTACTCCCCGCATTCGACCTCCGACTCCGCATTTCTTCTCCTCGTTTTTCGTCCCCTTCTCTCCCGCCCTCGCTCTCCGCCTAATGCAATTGTAGCTTCTCCGAGCTCCAATGGCGGGCTCCGACCCAAACAAGAACCCCCGACCCGGCCAGTGGCCGCCCCCGCCGGAATCCGCCGCAATGCCGCCTTCCTCCTGGGCCAAACGCACCGGCTTCCGCCCCAAGTTCTCCGGCGAGACAAATGCCAGCGGCGACTCCGGCCAAATCAACCCCTTGCCCTCGTCCCAACCCCCGCCGGTTCAGGCCCCGGCGAGGCCGAAGCAGCCGGACACCGTCGTCGACATCGAAGCCGGGCGGCCGAGGCCCGGACCCACCACCAATGGAGATGCCGTCGTCCCTAAAGACAGGGCTAAGGAGAAGGAGCAAACGACGCCGGTCAGGAAGCGGCGGGAATCCGACGGGGGGAAGAATTCTACGGCGGCGGTGGTGGTGGGCGAGGGGAGCCGGAGAGCAGCTCGGGCCGAGGAGGCTGCCACTGTGGATGGGCTGCCGCAGTCGGTGCTGGATGATGATGGGTTTATGTCCAGGAATTCACATATGAAATACGAGCTTAGAGATACTCCTGGACTTGGTGAGCTTTAAGATGCTCATGGAATTGTAGTTTAAAGTTGCAATCTTTGAGTGTTTAAACTTTGAATCACTTAAATGAATTTGATTGTTTAGTCTTGAAGAAATTTTGGAGACTGGTGTGTATATTCATCCCTGCCTTTTGTTGTTGTTTCAGTTCCGATTGGCCTATACGGATTTCAGCATTTCCTTTCGATTTTGGGTTCCTTGATTCTGATCCCGCTTGTTATAGTTCCAGCAATGGGCGGCACCTATGTGAGCACTTGTAATTCATTTGACATTTAAATCTCTATAGATTTGTCTTCTCGTGTCAAGTTTGTGTTTTGTTAATCGGAAGTAACGTCAACTCGTCAAGTCATTTTGTAGGAAGACACAGCCAATGTGGTTTCCACGGTGCTGTTCATTTCGGGAGTGACGACTCTTTTGCACGTATCATTTGGTTCGAGATTGCCCTTAATACAGGGTCCTTCGTTTGTCTTTCTTGCCCCTGCTCTTGCAATTATCAACTCCCCTGAATTCTTGAGGCTCAACGGAAATGTATGCATTTTGATTTTTCATTTCAGTTGCTATGTTCTGAAGCTTTATTTATTTCTATATTTTGCATGAGGTATGAGGCAAGAGAATATGAATTTAAATTAACTGGAATTCTACTGTTGGGTGACACCATACACTCAGTTTCAAAATTGTTAATTAGTCGAGTCTTTTCAAAATTTATGTAGTGGCTTTGTTTTGCGTGTTTCAAATGTCAATTGATCGTCACTTGTAGAGACAAATGTGATAAATCTATTTTGTGAATGGGAGTTGAGTGAGTTTAAGTTACTTCTTAGTTACTCCTTCCATCCCGTAGCAATTCTTACATTTCGTTTAGGCACGGAGATTAAAAAAAATACATGTATAGTGGAATATGTTAAAAGTTGTTGTATTTAATTGTTATTTTATAAATGAAGTAGTGAAAACTGAATGTTCCCTTTTGTCATTCGAGGAAACGTAAATTGTTTTGGTGGGACGCCCAAAAACGTAAAATTTACGGGGAAAGTATTTTTTTTTATTGTTATTTCTAATGTGCTTTATCTACTGGAGAAAAAACTTGAGACCTTAGTTTATTCTGTAGCTCTCGACAGAACTCTGATGTAATAACTTTTCTAGCTCCCAGTTTCATCTCGATTATAATCATGGATAAAATTTCATCTGGAGAACTTTTTAGTACATAACAAAATGATGTACTCAGACTTAGATTAATCAAATGGTCCCATGTGTTAGAGATATTTTTCGTGAAACCCAATGAAGTATTTGTGTAAATTCTGAAATATTTGCAGCCATTTCGACCCTGTTTTCTGCAACTATAATATCTTATTCTTGGATGTTGGTTCCGTAATTTCTTATAAACGAGCGTTCCAAATGACAGAATTTTAAGCACATAATGAAAGAGCTACAAGGGGCTATAATTATTGGTTCTGCCTTCCAAGCTTTCTTGGGATACAGTGGTTTGATGACAATTTTTCTAAGGTATTTTTTAATCACTAAAGTTTATTAACCATCCTTTTAATTTCGTTTCCCTTCCCTTTTACTATAAGTTAATAACAACATGCAAACAATTATTTTTTCCAAACTTTTCAGGTTAATAAATCCAGTTGTCGTTGCTCCTACTATTGCAGCTGTTGGTCTTTCTTTCTACAGCTATGGATTCCCACGAGTCGGCACCTGTATCGAAATAGGTGTCGTGCAGATATTATTAGTTATTATTTTTTCCCTCGTAAGTTATTTTCTTATTGATTTTTCCCCCCTTTAAGTCCGATAACCAACTTATAAAATGCTTACCTGAATATCCCCTGCGCCCGAGTAAATGGTGTTTGTTTTTTCTCTTGCAGTACCTTCGCAAAATATCGGTTTTGGGTCATCGTGTATTTCTAATATACGCTGTAAGTTTGTTTCACATGTTCATTCAAATTCTTCTGAAAAAAAAATATTTTTATCTTACTCATGTCCCTCTGCCTAAACCTAGGTTCCACTTAGTCTCGTTATTACTTGGTGTGCCGCCTACCTTCTCACTCAATCCGGACTATACAGCTACAAAGGTTGCGATGCAAATATACCAGCCTCGAATATAGTATCAGACCACTGCAGAAGGCACGTCTCGAGAATGAAGAGTTGCCGGGTGGACACTTCTCAAGCACTGAGCTCTTCGCCATGGTTCAGGTTTCCTTATCCGTTACAATGGGGCACACCCATCTTCAGTTGGAAGATGGCCCTTGTGATGTGCGTGGTGTCTATAATCTCATCGGTCGATTCTGTGAGTGCGAGAAAAAAGCGTTCTTTGTTTCTTATGCGTTTGCATATATACTGATCTGTGTTCCTTATTTTTTTAAGGTCGGTTCGTATCATGCATCTTCATTACTTGTGGCATCCAGACCTCCGACACCTGGTGTTCTGAGTCGAGGAATCGGCCTCGAAGGGCTTACGAGCATTCTGGCTGGTCTGTGGGGCACAGGAACGGGGTCCACCACTTTGACTGAGAACGTCCACACAATCGCTGTTACTAAAATGGGAAGCCGAAGGGCAGTTGAATTGGGTGCATGTGTAATGATTGTACTATCCCTTATAGGTATGTATATAACATACTTACATCTTTAGATTAATATTTATATTTTCTTTATTTAATTGTAACTTTTTCTACCAGGAAAAGTTGGTGGGTTTATAGCCTCGATTCCTGGAGTAATGGTTGCAGCTCTATTGTGCTTCATGTGGGCCATGCTCACTGCTTTGGGCCTGTCGAATTTGCGATACAGCGAGGCGGGGAGTTCTAGAAACATCATAATAGTCGGGCTGTCTTTATTCTTTTCACAGTCGATACCTGCCTACTTTCAGCAGTACGGAGTCTCCCCAAACTCGAACTCGTCAGTCCCGAGTTACTTGCAGCCGTACATTGTGGCTTCTCATGGTCCTATCCACACCAAATCCGAAGGGGTATGTGTGTTTTTTCGTCTTTTATTATTATTATTATTATTAAACATTTTAAAGTTGTAATTTTTATTAATTTCTACTTTGCAGCTAAATTATGCAGTGAACACATTGCTGTCTCTCCACATGGTGATTGCTTTCCTTGTAGCTGTAGTCCTCGACAACACAGTGCCCGGAAGCAAACAGGAAAGAGGGGTGTATGTTTGGTCTGAACGAGAGGCTGCAAGAAGGGAGCCTGCTGTGTCTAAAGACTACGAGTTGCCCTTTAGAGTTGGTAAGCTATTCAGATGGGTGAAATGGGTTGGCCTTTAGGAAGCTCGATTGTTACCGATTCTTCATCGAAACCCTCTGCTCGAAAAACGATCAAACGGGTATTTTTGGTGTTTTTTGTCGGAGTACATGTGGTACAGAGGTGTGTGTGTATATTGCAGGTCTTTTTTCTATCTTCAAGTTTTCTGTAATGTTAAAATTGTAAAACATTGTATCTATATTTTTTTTCTTCTGTTTTTTGAGTTCAAATTAGCTTATGGAAGTATTGGCAATTTTAGGGAAAATTGCATTAGCTCCCCTGAACCTTGCGTATTTATACAATTTGCTACAATTTATTTTTGTTTTTGATAAGAATGTCCTCCACTCCACATGCATTTCGTGTGGGAGTAAGTAAAGAGAAAACGTGCAAATTAATTTATTTTGTGTGATCACCTAACAAGGAAATGTCACGTGTCAATACAGTCTCATTTCACGTGTACTATTTTTCCAACGCAACATTTATATGTGATTTTTTAAAGGCTAATTACATTTTGTTTCTTTTAAGTTTGATGGTTTTTAAATTTTGCTACCCATTTCTTTCAACTACTTGAAGTTTGATGTTTTTTTTCATGTTTTTATCCGGTCAAAAAATTTATTCCGATGATTATTTCATTCACATGATTTCTCACATGATAATATTGAACCTTTCAAATAATATTCTTGTAATTACAATAATACGTTTTTTGCAACTCCTCGTTTTTCAAACTTGCGTGCATCACCCCTACTTGTATTAAAAGATTACGACGACCCTTTAAATATCGCTATTCAATAAAACGTTTTCATCACACAAAAACCATGTGTATAATGTATTGTATGAGTTGATTAAATAAATGTTGGAACTTTTTATCCGAGTCAATTGAGTTCAACTACGTTGTTTTTGTCTTGTCTAAAAAAATCATGTATATATTGTATATACGAAAGAGGTAAGAAATAGATAAAATGAATCAATTTACTAATTTTTTTATTATACAAATAGTCAAATATTTTCTAGATATTAAAGAACAACTGTATCATCTCATCCCACTCCCGCCCTCAGTAAATAATTGTAACGTGTTTTTTAAAAAAATGTCTTTTTTTTGTCAAGAATAGTGAATAGTGAATATTATAGTTAAAAAAATATTAAAATATTAATTTTATTAAATCAAAAAATATAATAGAAATATTTCAATTTAACATTACCCACCCAGCGTAATGCTTAGGGCATCCACACGTCACGTGTTTTAGGTAGTATGAAAGGTTATTACCCATTGATAATTTTTTTGGTCGGTTTGACTATGTGAAAGATTTTAACTACGTTAATAATAAGTATGAAATTACTCAAAAATCCTTTTGCTTCAAAACTATTTAAATCGGCACGAACAAGTTATGTATAGCAACTTAGCTTCGAAATAATTTAAATTACTTGCCCTAACTTAGTCTTGTAAGTAATAACATTCAAAAAAGAAATTCTAACTTATTAGTCTTGTAACTTGTAAGTAATACATTCAAAAAATTAAAATTGAAAGCGATATAAATAAAATTTAATTGATTGACACAAATTTCACAAGCATTTTGTCACAACATTCTATATAGAGGAATGCCAATTTATATATAGTAGCATCTAAATCTCCAAGTGTTGAAAATGAAATTAAGCAAATTGCATTGATAAATAGTATATCAATTTAGACATTGATAATCTGTTTTTATTTCATCAAAATTAAAACGCAAATGCGTGTTTGTGTGTGAGAGAGAGAAAGTTAGAATCGGGGGTAGGTGTAGGAATTAGGATAGACCCAACCAACTTCTCGCACATCCGAACATTTCCCTAAAATATATATAAACCCCTCCCTTTCCCCATTCCAACCCAAGCTTGAACAATTTATTTCAAGCTTCCCACTTCTTTCCTTTATTTACATTTCCGCCCCCAATACTTTCGTTTAAATTACATTTCGACAACATGCGTTCCCTCAATCCCCCTTCCCCAGATCTCAAATCCCTAATTACTAATTCTCCGCCGCCGCTCATCCGCCGCGCTCCGAACCGCCTCCACGTCCAATGCGCCACCGGCGCTAACTTCGGCCGCCTCCGCCACGAGTGGCAGAGCGCGTGCGCCATACTCGCGAGCAAGGTCGTGTCCCAGCAGCAGGACACCGAGCGGGGCGGCTCCGGCGCCGACGCCGTCAACGGCCACCCGACCCTCGAAATCGTCCCCGTCGCCGGCCGTTCCGCCCCGAAGCCGCTGACCATCACCGACCTCTCCCCGGCGCCGATGCACGGCTCGCTCCTCCGCGTCGCCTACCAGGGCGTCCCCGGCGCGTACAGCGAGGCCGCCGCCGGAAAAGCCTACCCCAACTGCGAGGCCATCCCCTGCGACCAGTTCGAGGTCGCTTTCCAGGCGGTCGAGCTCTGGATCGCGGACCGGGCGGTCCTCCCGGTCGAGAACTCGCTCGGCGGCTCGATCCACCGCAACTACGACCTCCTCCTCCGCCACCGCCTCCACATCGTCGGCGAGGTCCAGCTCCCCGTCCACCACTGCCTCCTCGCCCTCCCCGGCGTCCGGAAGGAGTACCTCAGCCGCGTCATCAGCCACCCGCAGGCCCTCTCGCAGTGCGAGCACACGCTCACCAAGCTCGGCCTCACCGTCGTCCGGGAGGCCGTCGACGACACCGCCGGCGCCGCCGAGTACATCGCCAGCAACGACCTCCGCGACACGGCGGCCATCGCCTCCGCGCGGGCGGCGGATCTGTACGGGCTCCAGATCCTCGCCGACGGGATCCAGGACGACACCGGAAACGTGACCCGGTTCGTGATGCTCGCCCGGGAACCGATAATCCCCCGGACCGACCGGCCGTTCAAGACCAGCATCGTCTTCGCGCACGACAAGGGGACGAGCGTGCTCTTCAAGGTGCTGTCGGCGTTCGCCTTCCGGAACATCAGCCTCACGAAGATCGAGTCGCGGCCGCACCGCCACCGCCCGATCCGGCTCGTCGACGACGCCAACGTCGGCACGGCGAAGCACTTCGAGTACATGTTCTACGTCGATTTCGAGGCGTCGATGGCTGACGTCAGGGCTCAGAACGCGCTGGCGGAGGTGCAGGAGTTCACCTCCTTCCTCAGGGTTCTGGGCAGCTACCCGATGGACATGACGCCGTGGACGCCGTCGAACTCCGCCGGAGATTAGAGCCGCCGCCTTCTTTTTTGTATTTGTTGATTGGCCCCGTTATTTTCACAAAATTACATCCTCGCCCCTCCCCGAAAAAACAGGGCTAGGTTCAGTTTGGAGATTGTAAGTATGTTGAATTGTATGCATTGCTAAAACAGTGGGGTAGGTTTGGAATATTTTTCGTAATTTTTTGTTTCTTTTTTTGGGAAGAAAAATCAAGGAAAAATGGTGGGTATAAATGTAATCTTACTATATTTGTGAGTCCACGAAAAAAAGTGGGACTTTTTTTACTTGTAATTTTAATTTAATTAAATAATTAAGTGTGTTCCAAAATTTGTTGGGATGGAGTAGGTAAGCTAATATGCTTGTACAGCTGTAATATTTATTTTTATATATTGATTGTTGCAGAATTAATTGATTAAATAATAATAATAATAATAACAACATCACTATTTTTTAACAACATTATTCATAATTTTTATTTACATTTTGTCAAAATGTGAAAAGGAAAAAGGTTGGAGAACATGCTTATATTAATGGTAATTTGTAAAGTACATTTACAAAAAGAATGACAATCTTCTAGTACTGTACTACTTCTGTCCCATATTAATGATTATACTTCCTTTGTTATTTGTGAAGGAAGTGTGACCATTGCTTTGAGACAGAGGTAGTATTATTTTTTTTATTATTTAAAAAAATGAAGTAACTCAAGAAGATTTCAAATCAGAAAAAAAAAAAGTTGGTGAAATAGTTAAATTCAAGAAAACGCATAAAAGTCCAATTATTCATTACATAACTGACGATTAAAGAAATATGGAGTACTAATGATTAAAATATGACTTTCGAAAGTTGATTATTTTTCATGAACATGTAAATGTAAGTTTTGGAGCAAAAACCAAAAACATGATGTAAACGACGTACTTGATTTTAGAGTACTCACTTTTTATGTTTTGCATCTTTTATTTACATTTTTTTAGTAATAAAAAATATAATTATGTGTGCGAGGTAGAATAGAAAAAAATAATAGCTGCAATTAAGATATTTTTTTAATTTGTTTAAGATTTAAAATGTAAAAATTTTAAAAAAATTGGAATTCTACTACTAAGGAGTATTTTTTAAACTTTACAATTATTTAATTTTTGTTATAAACTCAAAAAGAATTGAGAAAGTGAATAATAAAGTATAAAGAGAGACAATATGATAGGTAAATAGAATTGTTATTTCATTCTGTTAAGACTCGCGCTTTTCACCCTCAAATTGATTTTCCTAAATTGCTTATTTAGACTTTTATTTATTTTATTGTGTATTGTCTTTTATACCTTCTAGTCCAGCTGGGGTATTTTGTCCCCTTTATCATGTACGGACTTTAGGGTTTTCTAGTGGTTTTGTCACCTTTGCTATAAATAGCAAAGTATTGGCAGCCGCAACAACCGATGAGAATCATTCTCTTTCAATCATCATTCAATAATACAAATCTGCAAAAGCTTCAAAAACTCATTATGGTATCAGAGAAATAAAAAGGGGATAAGTCAGGAGCTTTTCTCTTTTCATTCATCATGGCAGAAGAACAAACAAACCAAAGCAAGGTCTCTCTCATTCAGCTCACTGGATTCTCTGATGCAGACTGGGCCTCTGACCCAGATGACCGCCATCAGACTTCCGGCTACTGCATCTTCTTCGGTGGCAATGTTGTATCCTGGAGTTCCAAAAAACAACCCACTGTTAGCCGTTCCAGTGCAGAAGCTGAGTACCGCAGTCTTGCGCACTCTGTTGTGGAGCTACTGTGGATCAAATCGATTCTCGCAGAATTGAAATTCTTACCTAGGTTACCTCCGGTTGTCTGGGTTGATAACCTCAGTGCAGTTCATACGTCCACACAGGACGTCGTTCAAGCTCGCACGAAACACGTTGAAATAGACCTCCATTTCATCAGAGAACACGTCCACAGCCGCTCGATCTCCGTCCGCCATGTCCCGGCTATGGATCAAAATGCTGACATCTTCACAAAACCGCTACCGGAACAATCTCACACGCGCCTCAAGAACAGACTTCATATCGCCGCCGCTGAGATTGAGGGGGGATGTTAAGACCCGCGCTTTTCACCCCCAAATTGATTCAAAATCAATTTGCCCTAAATTGCTTATTTAGACTTTTATTTATTTTATTGTGTATTATCTTTTATACCCTCTAGTCCAGCTGGGGTATTTTGTCTCCTTTATCATGTACGGACTTTAGAGTTTTCTAGTAGTTTTGTCACCTTTGCTATAAATAGCAAAGTATTGGCAGCCGCAACAATCGATGAGAATCATTCTCTTTCAATCATCATTCAATAATACAAATCTGCAAAATCTTCAAAAACTCATTACATTCTTATGGAAAGATCTTTATATAGGATAAAAAGTTGAGTTTATATCTTGTTTACCAAGAAATGATAAACTAGTTATTCACTAATTAATAATATTTATAACAATTTTAATTTATTATTTTTTAACTTTTTTTAATTTCTATGTTCAATACTAATTTGATATCCAAATAATTAATTGATACGGAGTATAATTAATAATTAATTGATGATGCTTCGTTGACATGAAAGCTACTCCGCTCCACCTAAGCTTTATTCACTGATCTCATTATGACACGTACATATATTATTTGCCACCCGTCTCACCTAATTTTTATTTTCAGGTTTTATATTTATTACTTGATATTTGTATGTTTTATTATATAAAAAGAAGGTACAATAGATATTGATACTTAATTAATAAAATAATTAATTGATAAATGAAAAAAATAATGTTTTAAAAATACATTACATTTGTAGATATACACTTTTTAAGGGAGAATCGAAAAGAGAAAGTATACGTTGTTAGGAAGACGAAGGCAGTATCAAACTTTTGAAAGGTAAAGAGAAAAGAAAAAATAATTGGGCTTGATGGCCAGTGGGCTTGTAAGTCACATTTGTGATGCCTATAATCAAGATACGGGGCCGCCAATTAGCCTTTATAGAATAGGCACGTTTGGGTCCAAATTTATATCTCTCTTTTTTAAAACTAAAACTAAAATTACTCATTCCGAAGTAGAAAATTATTAAATAGAGAGTTTTTATAATTTTATTTTTTTGATTTGATTATTTATCTTTGTAAATGAAATGTAACTTTTAAAATAATATTAAAAAAATAAAAGTGTCATTTTTGCAGAGAGGAAAGTATATATATATATATATATATATATATATAGTGTATATATACTTTAAGCAAAAATGAAATATTTTGCTTAGACATAGAATTAAAAAAAATATTATATTTTGATGTTTTGATATAAAAAATAAATTGTAATATATATTTTTAAGATAAAAAATAAAATAATTATAAATAAATTTTAAAAAGAAGTAAAATAAAATAGAAGTAAAATCGTGGGTACCATGAACTTTTGTGAGACATCCATTCAAAAAATATGCATAAACTATTTGTGTTGAGAGAGATTTTTATTTCACGTGTGAGTTTGTCAGACAAACCATGCACACATTGTAGCTCAATTTTCAATGAGATAAATAATATAGAGTACTAATAAATTAATGGGTTCTTCACAGATTATCATAGAATCCACAATTTACTTATTTTTTACTATTAATTTTGAAAAGTCCTTTGAATAAATAAAGTTTGAATGGGAAACAGTTGTCAGCATAGTCCAAAAGGTTGACTTATTGTTGAATGTGTGAATCCATCCACACATTGAATGTTGTTGTTGTGGTTGGACTTTCTTACCTGGACCACTACATTGACAATGACTTAACCAAAACCCTTTTAATTGTGTTTTTGGATTTTGATTTCAACCGAATTGGTTCGCCATGGGTCGAGCTCGAACCCTCAACCTGTCCAACAAACTAAAAATCGAAAAGAAAAAAAAAAAAAAACGATCGAGAGTTCAATATCGTTAGGTCGAACTAAGCCATATATAACATCGTATGTGATGAATATTCTGTTAATGTCTCACTCGTGTATACGTCGGACTCTGCCTGAGTAAACACTGGCTACACATAACATGTCCAAATTTTAACCTAAAACACATTCACTTTCACTCATGCATATATCACACATAAAATGCAACATGAATGAATCAATTAACATGGACTATATATATATAAGATTTATTTTTTTTATTTTAAAAGAATTTTATATTATAATTTTTATATATTTTTTCAAAATTTACATACGATTATTTTATTTTATTATTTTTATAAAACATTAATATCCGTGTCTGAAGACATATGAGTATCGCTATGAAACGAAAATACTAGAGGTAGTATTTAGTATGTGTGATGTGTCTATATATACACCCTCTATTCTCCATCACCAAGAAACTCTCTCTCTCTCTCCCTCTCTCCTCTCTTCTATCTTTTGATTTTCACACACAAAAAACACAAAAAAATGAAAGATAAAATTTATGCAGCTGCATCTCTCATATTCATTGTCATGCTTATCAGCAGCAACACAATTACATCTGCAAGAAAATTGGCAGCTAAAGAAGGTTAGTTAATTATATTAGTAGTAATTATTACATTAATAAAAAATCCAAATTCAAAGTCAAATGTTTCTTTCATTTCTTTTTTAGGAGAAGGAGATGTGGAGACCAGCAGCGTCAGCATCATAAGCAAATCTGATTTTAGTGTAATTAAATAATTCCTTAATCCTTCCCTGTTTTTTTTATTTAATTGCAAAAAACACCCCTGGGTTTGGTTTAATTACTTATTTTAATTACAGAAGGTGGAGGAGTTGGAAGTTGAAGATGAAGAAGTGTGGTTGAAGAGAAGGAGTGTTGCAGAGGCTCACTTGGACTACATTTACACTCAGCAACACAACCCTTAAAATTAATCATTTTGTATTACATTAATTACATAATTAATTAAGGCCTAATTATCTTAGGTCATTCTTAGTTATATATTTTTCTCTTTGTCCTTATAATTATTTTTGATTCTGTCAATTAATCATTCCTCAATGTGAATGCCCGCAAAATTACTGAAATGCCATTAAAATTATAACATGTAGAATTTTGGGCGACGATAAGTAGTACAGTAAAAATTAAAGTTTCTTGGAATGTTATAGTCGAATTCGCTCATTATTAATTCTTTACACTGATAAAATTGTGAAGGAGTATCAGTGTGTATACTACCTAAAATTAATTACTTTTTTCCGTCACGTACTAACGATCATTTTAATAATTTTTTTATTTTAAAATACAGTATAATTTCACTTTTCATTCTCCTCATTCCTCGTGCCTGATTCCTGAATAAATTAAAGGGCCTAATTGAATCCTGAAATATTGGCCCATTTATCAGGAGGCCCATTCTATAACAGCAACTTGATGGGATAAAAATAGTGGCCCATTAAAGTAAATATGCATCAGTGCGAGGGACGAGGGTGATGCTTAAAATTTAATTTCGTAGAAGTACATTTCTTGGAAAAGAAAATTGTGCCAAAGTTTTTGACTAGTATTGGTAAATGATATGTTTGTGTGTGTGTATAATGTCAGCAAGTAAGTTCATAGAAGTTCTGACTTCTGAAGTAACCTTTAGTATAAAGAATCAAAGACATAATTTTTCTTCGTTAAAACGATCCATCGACCTCTCAAACAAAAATGTTAACTTGATAAATTTTGTTGAGAAAACTGTTAAGTATCCCACATCGATTGGAACAAGGTCCTTAAAGTTTAAATATAAATTGGATTACCTTATCACTTTAACAAGGCTTTTTAAGGTGTTATTGACCTAACTTTTACAAAGACAAAGATAGTTAAGAAATACTGTGATCAATTCATACTTTTTTTTTTTGCAGCACTTTGTAAATAATTTTTGTTTGCGAATGTTTGCCAACCTGAATGATTTTTGTTTTTTTTACAGAAAAAATAGTAATTAAAGAAAATAAAAGTGGATAAAACGACAACGTTTTGGGTAATCAAAATTCATAAATCACCATCATGTGTTCAAAGATTTATGACACTGATGAGATTCTGGTGTGCACCTGCTTTTGTCCCCACGTGGGACTCTTATACTTCCAATCATATCCCGCCACGCTATCACACATTGCCCCGTCATTCGCCACGTCACTAAGAAGTAAAACCCCGTAAGTGAAAAGAATAATACTCCATAAAGTTAATTTCACAAAATTTTATAAAAATAATAAAACTGCTTTCAAAAAATGTGATTTTGACGAAAAAATTAATTTTAAAAGTTTATATTTAATTTAGAATAATATTTTTTCTTAATTATAATATAAAATATTTTACACAAATTAACATTTTAATAATAATAGGTATTATTTGGAAAAATAAGCACTTTAGTTTATTAAATTAAATTTACTACACTACAAAATAAACTTCTTTTTCTTTTTAAATTAATAGTCACATTTTTTTACAAATTAAAAAAAAATTGACCCGTGAAAAAAAATATAAATTAAAGTGTAAGAGTAAAATACTACTTTTGATTAACTTTTTAATAATGAAATTTTGATTATAAATACACAAAAGTTATAAAGTTATTACTAAACGAACAAATTAAGTAAAACACTAAAACACATAATTAGAAAGTGGTATTTAACTAAAACACATAATTATAAAGTGTATTTTATGAGTATAAAATCAAATTACATAAATCAAAATACATTTTCCCCTAAATACACTTTAAAAAAATTAATTACACAATTATTATTAATATAAAACAACTAGAAATTATAAAAAGTGTGATTAAGAAATAAAAGAAATAATTTCACAATCTCTTTTCCAAAGTCGTATCAATAGTCTCCTCCGTGATTCTCACTGCAATTACTCAAGAGATCGATCAACTCAAATTGCTCACCAACTAAAAATTAATTGATTCCATCAATGGCGTCGGGTGAAGAAACCGATTTCCGCCGCCCCGCCTCCGCCGCCGCGCCGGAATCCACAGCGGAACAGCTGGGCGGGGAATCGAATGGTAAGATTTCGCGAGGGAGAGGAAGCGTCGGGACGAACAGGGGGTTACCGGACATCGACTTGAACGTTATTCCGCCGGGAGAAGACGGTGGTTCCGAGCCGCCGGTGCTGGAAATCGGTTCGGAAATTGAATCGCATTTATCGGAAGGGGAAATTGCGGAGGAAGGAAAAGGGGGAATTAATATACTGCGGTGGGATGCGCTTCTAGAAGCTTCGAGAAACGCTCTGCGCGACTACGAAGGAAACGCACGGAACCGTAGGAGGGGAGCGAGTAGGGAACCCGAGAAAGGGTCGGGTCGGATTCGGGTGCGGGTAAATAGTAATGGGCCAAGTTTGGCGGAGTTACACGCGGCGCCGGTTGTGGTGGCGAGATCGACGAGGGGGAGGGCGGTGGCGATGCCGAGCAAGTACAAGGACTCTTATCTCACCGCGGCGGCGGCAGTGGTGGTGGAGGAGGCGAGATCTTCTCGGCGGAGACGTTAGTTTTTTACTTTTTTTTTTACTGCGATGTTTTTTTACTAATGCTTTTGATAAAAAAAATTAAGGTATTTTTAATGTTTAAGGCTTTTTAATTATTATTATTAATATAAATTCTTTCTTTTATACTGTATTCTTCGTTAAACATTTAAACATTAAAATTAATTCGAAAGAGACGAATAATAAATATACAAATTTTACACATGATCCAAGTGCTTTTAATTTTGATTAGTTTATTAATTTACAATTTTTTTGTTGAATGGGGGATAATGACAAACATTAAAAATAAGTAAATGAAAAACATTATTCAGATACTCCAAAATAAGATAAAATAAAAATATTGGCAGACTTTCGGGTGGTCCTCCGGTTGCTGGCAATGTCGTGTCGAGTCATTGCCTTTTACCCAATCAGAACTTCCCACCTGTTAAATGACTAGACAAATTCTAAGAAAAGTTATTTTCCTGTTAAAATTTATATAAAGGGAAAAATGGCAACAAAGCCAATTTTCAACATTTTTTCGTTAATAAGGCTTTCGAGAAATTACGCGTGTCAATTAGGCCGCCTAAAATGTGTAAATACCTCTTTACCCTTCCTTTTATATATTCCCCTTCTTCCTTACGAGACACACGGAGGCCGAACCCCCCGAATTCCACCTCCCCCTCTTCCTCTGATTCGCGTCACAATCATCATCGCCTCGACGGACGCCGCTGTCGGCGACTCCAGACCAGCCAAACCACCGGAGCGTCGACCCTCACGACCCCCAATCTCACGCTCCGACGCCTCATCCACCTCTGGATCTCGCACGCCGATGGCATTCTCGCGCCGTCGATTTCCAAGCACCAAGCGGCGACCATCATCGTCGGCACCCAATTTGACGCCGCCTCCCTGGGGAAGCTCGTCGAGTTCGCGACCGCGTCGGAAGAGAATCTGAAATTGTCGCTGAATCGGACGAATCGATGTCCAGGCTCGTCGACGCCCTCGGGAATTCCGGCGAGATCCGAATTCGGGAAGCGACGAACGACGTCTTGCGAGAGCGAGATCTTCATAAATACCTCATCTCCGCCAACGTCATGGACAATCCGCTCCTTCGAGAGCTCATCGATCGAAGCCCCGGCGAAGGCGACGAGGAATCGGTGACGATCGCGATTCACTCTAAGGTCAACTTCAGTTTCTCTCAACCTCCGCCTCGCCAGGTAATCTACAGATTTAAACTTGGTTGAATTTTTCCTAATTTACAGACACTGAATGTGTGAGAAAGAAACACTGAATGTATTTTTTGTCAACCTCAATACTTTCTGTACTATACTAATAATCTATTGGTATTTGTTGTATATTTAGTGTTTGTATTTTGTGGGCACTGTACTGACATTTTGGTTGTGACAATTCAGAGAAGGAACAAAGTGAAAAGGCTGAGAAGAGTGCTTCCCCTGCTACCTAGAAATCTCATGATGAAGTTGTCTCTACCCCTGATAATATGGAGGTGGATGATTCAGTATGGAGGCGGAGGTGACGGCTCGGAATCGCTCCTGGCCGGCGGTGTCCCAGACCTGGGCCTTGATCTCCTTGTCGTCGAGCTCCGAACGCGATGACGACGTAGAAGAAGTTCCCGCTGCCCGTTCATCTCCGCCGATGAGACACCTCCTCACCATGAATATCTTTAAACCGAAGCTAGGATCTCTCCTCAGGCTCAAAGCCATCGCGCTCATGTTCCTAGAATTACTTTGGATAGGCTGTTTGAACAAAAGGGTGATATAGCTCAAGATTTGCTGGAGGAACTTGAGAAGGTAAACTTAATCTCAAATTTATATTTTGTCCGATTGATTGTGGAGAATTTGACTCATTTTACTGTCTTTGTTTGGTATAACCATGTATCTATTATATTATTCATGCAAAGTTATCTAGCAAGTCACGTATTCACAAATTAATATAATATCTGGTTGGAGAGAATTAATGTGCTAATATGCATTTCCTAATCTGCACTTTCCAAAGCTCATGACACTTGGTCATGCAAATATTTTTGTTGTTTATATGCTTTGTGAAGGTATATGTTGTATTCTGGATTTAAAAGCACATGTTTCCATAAAGTGGAAAGGCTTTTATTATTTATGCTTTTAGCCTTTTCCGGCAGGAGATGGACCTGGTCGTCGAGTAATCGGAGGACGTCGAACCTTGCGCGTGCAGCGGGAGCATGAAGTTCGTTCATCAGGATTGCCTTCTGCAGTGGCTCAATCACAGTAAAGATCGCCAGTGCGAGGTTCGGTCTCTCTCCATTTATTTAAGAGAAACATAATATGCTTTGTATTAGTGCTTTGAATAGGTGTTTTAGGCATTTTTCAACAATTATTATATACTTTTGACAGACCATTCGGCTACGATTCTCCACATTGAAAGAGAGTGCTTCATTTCTTTTACTATAGCATGTCCTGTGAACATGGAGATATATCTTATTATAAAAAATAAAAAACAATTATGTACTTCTGTTGCTACCTTTTAGGGGGTGATAATTAATCAAATATAAAGTGTTTTCATTGTAGATTTGCATAGTGTCTTTTGGATTATATTCTCAGTTAATAATTTTGTCTCTTTTATGTTTCAGATTGCGATCTTTCTCAAGGAAAATGGGTTCACGACTCAGCTGTGTTTATAATATTTTCGGCGTTTTTAATGAAATTTCAGTGAGTTTATAATATTTTTGAGATATTTATTTTATTTTCAGTGTTTTTACGACGTTCAGTGTTTTTTTACGACGTTCAATGTTTTTTTATGAAATTCAGTGTTTTAATGACATTCAGTGTTTTTTTATGAGATTCAGTGTTTGTAATGACATTCGGTGTTTTTATAGTATTCTATGTAAAAATCTGAAATTCAGTGTTTTTTAATGACATTCAGTGTTTGGGATGATATTCAGTGTAAAAATTTGACATTTAGTGTTTTTTAATGTCATTCAGTGTTCTTATAATATTCAGTGTAAAAATCTGATGTTCAGTGTCTTTTTATGGTATTCAGTGTCTGACATTCATTGGGGTGGGGTGAGTTGAGTAGAAGAAAAAATCTGACGTTCAGTGTATTTTCATGGTATTCAGTGTTCATATAATATTCAGTGTAAAAATTTGACATTCAGTGTTTTTTAATGACATTCAGTGTTTTTTAATGACATTCAGTGTCTTTGAATGGTATTCAGTATCTGAGGTGACGTTCAGTGTCTTTTAATGTTATTCAGTGTCTTTTAATTTTATTCAGTGTCTTTTAATGTTATTCAGTGTTATTCAGTGTCTTTCAGTGTTATTCAGTGTTATTCATTGTTATTCAGTGTCTTTTAATGTTATTCAGTGTTATTCAGTGTCTTTTAATGTTAATCTGACGTTCAGTGTCTTTTTATGGTATTTAATGTCTGACATTCATTGGGGTGGGGTGAGTTGAGTAGAAGAAAAAATCTGACGTTCAGTGTATTTTCATGGTATTCAGTGTTCATATAATATTCAGTGTAAAAATCTGACATTCAGTGTCTTTTAATGGTATTCAGTGTCTGAGGTGACGTTCAGTGTCTTTTAATGTTATTCAGTGTCTTTTAATGGTAGTCAGTGTCTTTTAATTTTATTCAGTGTCTTTTAATGTTATTCAGTGTTATTCAGTGTCTTTTAATGTTATTCAGTGTTATTCATTGTTATTCAGTGTCTTTTAATGTTATTCAGTGTTATTCAGTGTCTTTTAATGTTATTCATTGTCTTTTAATGTTATTCATTGTCTTTCAGTGTTATTCAGTGTCTTTTAATGTTATTCAGTGTCTTTCAGTGTTATTCAGTGTTATTCAGTGTCTTTTAATGTTATTCAGTGTTATTCTGTGTCTTTTAATGTTATTCAGTGTTATTCAGTGTCTTTTAATGTTATTCAGTGTTATTTAGTGTTATTCAGTGTCTTTCAGTGTTATTTAGTGTTATTCAGTGTCTTTTCATGGTATTCAGTGTCTGACATTCAGTGTCTGTGGTGGGGTGAGGTGGGTTGAGTAGAAAAAAAAAATCTGACGTTCAGTGTTTTTTCATGGTATTCAGTGTCTGGGCAGGGGTGGGGTGGGGTAGGTGTGGGGTGGGTTGAGTAGAAATAGAGTAAGGGTATTTTCGTCCTTCCATATACATTTTTTTTGGCTTAATTGGAACAAAAAGGCCTAATTGACACATAAATTGGAACTTGACCTTATTGGTCAAAAAATGTTGAAAATTGGCCTTATTGCCATTTTTCCCTTATATAAAATACAAAAATTGTAGTTTTAATCTAAAAAAAATTAACTTGTTAAGAGTATATACTACCGCTTCCCTTAAAATAGTGCATAGTTCATTTGTTGCGTTTTTATTTATTTAAGTGTGTCACAATAATTGATATATCAATTTTTTTATTTTTTATAGAGAAAATTTGAATAATGATTAATTAGTTAAGTTTGTTTATAATTAAATAAATCAATTTTTTTTAATTATATAAATATGTCATATAATCCATTTGTCCTAGAGTTATAGACACACTTTTTTTTAAAATAAAAAATTGTATAAGTAAGAACATATGGGTATTTATTTTAACCTTTTAAATTCACCTATTAGTTAATATTTTTTAACAGTAATAAAATCTTTTATAATATTTTGCATTTTAATTAAAAACAAGTGAAATAGAATATTCAGAATAATTTAAATAAAAAATACTCCATTTTTCCTAAAAATAACTTCTTTTTATAATACAAATTTTACACATATTTTATCTATTTACTATACAATTTTTACACATATTTTATGTATTTACTTTGTAAACTTAATTCACAATTATGATAATTTACAGGTTAAAAAGCTATTTTTATTTTTTATTTTTGACTAAAATGTAAAATAATATCTAGAAAAGTACTCCAACAAGTCAAAAAGACAAGAAAATATTCTCGTTCGGACTCTACGGTTTCTTTTGCTCTTTCGGGGGGATTCCATACCTTTTAACCTCTTTCTCTACAGTTGCGCCTTTTTCCTGTCCAAATCAATTCCTACAGTTCCTACCAATTCCTTCCATGTCTTCCCGTCTTCAACATCGCCCAATCCGAGATCGGGTTTTCACCGCCGAGACGCGGAGGCGCGGATCCACATCCCAAACGTGTCTCCAAACAATCTTAACCGTAATCACTACCGTGCCGCCGCCTCTCGCCGCCGCCGTGCCGGAAACCTCGCCCAAACGCGAAATCGAGACCGCGGACTACAGCTTGATTCTGCTAATCGAAGCTGCGAAGATGGTCTTCGGGGAGTTTGAAGACGTTGACGAAGGAGAATCGGAGTTCGATGAAAACGACGTCGTCTCGGGTGGTCCGGTCAAAACGTGGGCGGGCGAAGGTCCTTCCTTTGAAGTATAGAGACTCTGTGATCGAGCCATTGGCCGAGTTGGCTAAACGGAGACGGAGGTAAATTTTAGGTTTCCACAAATGAGGTGAAAAAAACAATAAAAACAATTTGGAGGGGCTTAATTGCAAATTTGACCAAGTACTATATGTTTCTTGTGCAAATTGTTGTATTGCAAAATACTCCATATTCTATATGGAGTATTTCATTTGTAATTTAGTCGAGGAATTATATATGTCGCATTTTCAAACATTGTTCGGGTAGTTGAATCGATCACCCAATTCAACAAATTTTATTTTTGCTCATGAGTTTGTACGATCACATCACAAAGTAAGGTGAAAATGTAATCCTGAATTGGTTTATATTTTTGGAAACTTCCTTTACAGTTATAGTATCTTTAATTTGAATTTTCCTTTTGTTTTTATTACTTTACAAGATATTTTTGTTGAATTGAATTGGTTGAGTTGTTTGATGGGTCAAGACTCAAGAGCAATAAGGGAACCCTCTTGGACATTTGATAAAAGGAACAATATATAATATATGTGACCAAACATTCTTCTTTAGACTCGTGATGAATTGACTTAGAAGTTAAAAAAAATTGAACTACGTTGACCCAAAAAAATTGGGCTACAAATTATTTTTACAATATTTTTTTTCTTGATTTAGATATAAAAAATAATCATAAATAGTATTTTCTCTATCAAATTTGATATGTACATTTTTCATTTTGTGATATGTATACTTACAATATCAACGTACTCTTATAAAATTTAATTATTTTAAAATTTTAATTTAAAATAAAATTTTATTTTTAAATACAATTTTATTTTTAGTTTATTCACATACTTTTTAAATTTTACTTACATATAATTTACTATTCTTTTACTTAAAAATATATTTTATCTATGTTTTTTTAATAAATAAAAATTTAAAAAATATTTAAAAAAAAATCATAACAATCAAAATGTGCATATTCAACTAATTTTAAGAGAGTATTATTATTTCTCATTAAAATAATTAGTTTACGATATTAGTATAATTATATATAAAATTGCAAATAAGTCTAAAATATTATGAAAATATCTTTTTAAAACTTTTCATAAACAAATACTCAAATATCCACGGTAGACGAAGTACACCAAATAATATAAATATGCTAACTAATTGCTCACC
This sequence comes from Euphrasia confusa, assembly GCA_954870475.1. Taxonomy (NCBI): domain Eukaryota; kingdom Viridiplantae; phylum Streptophyta; class Magnoliopsida; order Lamiales; family Orobanchaceae; genus Euphrasia; species Euphrasia confusa. The sequence goes on from OX940965.1 coordinate 1,106,526, forward strand.
ATGATCAACTTATTCCTATTAACTAATTGCTCACCATGATCAACATTCCTATAAACTTTTTAGGTTTTGTAAGATATATATAAACGAATGATTAAGATAAGGAGAACGTGCATCATAATGACATGAATCTGCCAATTTTATATAAGAGAGTAAAATCGTTCTCTCAACGGCATCGTTCTCTCCTTCCGACCGCATAATTCTATTAGTGCCAATATTTCAAATTAAAAATATTAATTAGAAAAGAAAAGTAATTAATAAATAATTTTTTTATATAAGAGAGTGAAATGTAGGGTGTGATTAAATATTTTTATTTAGTAATAAAGTTTGGTAATATTAGGCTATGGGGCAGATTGCTTTTTGATATTATTTTGAACACCTATATTTTTTTCACCTCATTTTTAGGGGTTGTATATTTTTTACTTTTTTATTTATTAGGTAATTTGTATTTTTTAAATACTAAGTAGGGGCATTTTTTAAAATGTATAAAGTCGTAAATATCCCTACACCGTAACATATTAATTTATTTACTATATACATATATAAATATATTTGCGTAAGAATATAAATATATTTGCGCAAGAATCATTAAATTATATATATAAATATATTTGCATAAAAATATTTGATATAAATATATTTGCGCGTAAAATATATTTGCGCAACATTATATATATATATGAATAGATATATTTACTACATATCACTAATATCTATTATAGATATGTCATACTAATATCTATTATAGATATGTCATAAATATGTCATATGTATAGATATCTATCATTTAGATATAGATATGTCATATAAATAGATATCTATTGGCTATTGCTATGTGGTAAATCAATATTAGAGATGAGCAACCTTTTTAAATAGTTTAAATCCAAATTCAACTAAAATTTTCCCAAATTGATTAAAATGCAAAATGTGAAATAAAAAATCTAGAAATTTAACACACCTAATTCTAACAAATATGCAAATATGGACATGTTAATATTTCATGTTTAGATATGTATTTCATGTTTAGATATTTAACACACCTAATTCTAACAAATATGCAAATATGGATCTGTTAATATTTCATGTTTAGATATGTATTTCATGTTTAGATATGTTATAATACTAGGTGTCTAGCGTAGTTGTTTAAAATCTCAGCTGATGATATTAGATATGTAGTATATACTTGAAAAGGTTAATAATGGAATAATGCCCTATATCAAAATTAGGAAAAAATATAGGTACCGTTTATAATTCTACTCTTATAGATGCCCCGGTCCATGATTCCCCCATAAAGTTTTGGGAATTTTACTTTTCACATGTAAATTTTGTTAAATATTTTTTAGTAATAGGTTTTTGCTATTTTATAGCTAGCCTGTTAATTCGTTGATTCGGTTAGTTTTATATCTCTAAATATTTTTATTTTTTCTCTTAGATGATATTGATTTTAACTAAAAAAAATTGTCGATTTACATCGGTTTTACAATAACCGATGTATAATGTTGAATTTACATCAGTCCGTAAATAGCCGATGTGATTGAACGTAGGAACAACTTGACACCTCTTTTACTCGTTTAAGAAGGTGAGAAATAAATACACAAAGAATGTAAGCAAACCAAGCGAGGAATAAAGTAAAAAAATTAAAGCACCTCTCAAAACTACAATACATAAACGAGAAATCCAAGAACTTCAAAGTTTTTTTTTTCAAAAAATCAAACTTTAATTAATTACGTACAGTGTGTGCATGGTGAAGTGTTTATATATATAGTGTAGCAAACCATATATAGTACAAAAGGCTCAACAAAAGCTCAAAAACATGTTGCATGCACTCTCTTTCAAAGGCGGTATGCAATGGGAAAACTAGAGTATTTCGGTGGTGTTCAATCAAAACCGAAACAAAATACAACGTCTTCAAATTCTGCTGGATATATATAAGAACAGTACGTACGTACGTGTACCGTTACCATTTATCTTTTGAAATATTCAGATAAAACACAGAATTACAACAAGAAAATAAAAATACATATACTGAAATAGTATTGTTAAAAAGATTTTCAAACTCCTAAACTATATATGTTGAGGCCCTCTGCAAGATAAATTACTCCAGAACACCCAACTGATGATTCAGATGTGAAATTTCTCGTCTCTTTTTTCATAAAAAAATAAAATAAAATTTAAACTAATAATTTAGACAAGTTGGACGTGTGGTGGAGGGCGTGGACCCCACACCGCCAATAATTCGGTATCTTTGTTATATTCCGGCATTAACATAACATATACACACACCTAAATATAAAATATATGTTTTAATTATAGTTTACGGCTTAAACACTTTCGGACACGCCTTAATTTTATCGTTCCATTTTCAGAGACAAAAACTAATTTTCTTCAAACCTGTTATATTATTATTATTATTATTATTATTATTATTATTATCCATTTCAAAGAAGAATTAAACAACACAGATCATGACGTCAGGAAACACGTGTCGCGCCCACCATGCAAGTAAGGCAGCAGCCGAAACCATACCAGTCAATTTAGTCCGACCACAACCGAGAGTCCGAGACCCGACCCGTTCATTTCAATTATATACTATAACCCCAACATTTCTACACTTATTACCACAATGCCACTGGCTTACAAACACACATTATTGAGAATTTTGGTACAACATCAGGTTTGAGTTGTATAATTGGTTCCGGTTGGATAACCGAATTAATGAAACACATAAAATGACGTCAAAATATTAATAGATCAAATATATTCTTCAATATACACGACAACCCTACTGCAAAATGCAATCACATTTTCATCACGCCAAAATAGTGAAAATTCGACGTAGCTTCCGAGATGCATATCCTCCTAAGACTCGTAGCCCTACCTCAACAGCGACATGCACGTATAATTGTATAAAACAAAATACCCTTCCCAATATTATTCATTCTCATTTAAATTCATAAAAAAAAAAACCTCTACATATCCATCCATCCACTCCAATTTTCGACATGTCTTCGCCGCCGAAGAACCATCGGAAAGGTGGGCCCGACCACAAGAGCAAGAGGCCGGCCGGAAAGCTGCCGGAAAAGTCCTTCTCGTTCCACGGGAAGGCGGCGATGACGTCATCTTCCGACGCGCTGCCTCGGCCGAGGACGCTCCCGAACTTGCTCGCCAGAAAATCGGAAGAGTTCGCCTTGCAACGGCCTCCGAGGCTGACGAAGCTCCTGCTGAACGTGACGATTCAGAGGAGCTTGGGCGCCGTGAGGGTGGTGATGCCGCCGGAGGCGGCGGTGGGGGAGCTGATCGCCGCCGCTCTCCGGCAGTACACAAAGGAGCAGCGGCTGCCGGTGCTGCACTCCGTCGACGCCTCCGATTACGACCTCCACTACTCGCAATTCAGCTTAGAAAGTAAGACATGTTTTTTTTATATATATAAATTAGAAAAATATAATTAATTAATTGATCAAATGTTGATTAATTCAGGTTTGGATAGGGATGAGAAGTTGGTGGCGTTAGGGTCAAGAAACTTCTTCCTTTGCCCGAAGACGAAGACGGCGGAAAGCGGCGGCTTGGGCGGCGCTCTGACCTCGAGATGTTCGAAGGAGGTCGAAACTAGTGGCAAGAAAGGATCACACTGGCTGAAATTCATGGATTTTTTGCTGTAAATTAACGAAATTACAGCGGAAATATAATATGAATCGAATCAGTTTCGTATATTCCGATTTTGTGTTTCATATAAATATAAGATTAAACGTGAGATTAGATTGGTGAGACGAAGTTAGGACGGCTAAATTTGGTAGTAGATTGTTAGTGTATGTCCAAAACATTGTGACCACTAGATTATGCGATATTGTGCAGGCAGCCAATAATTGATTTTGAATAAAGACGACAAACAGAAAATTGTAGTGTAGGTGCAAGGAATTCATGTGTTTAGAGGCATCCACTGGGGAAATTGTCTTATGGGACAGGTTACATTTAATAAATTGATTTATTCGATATATAGGAGATTCAAATTAATTTCTTTTGAATCCTAATAATTATTAAAATTAATTAACAATCAAACTTAACTAAATATTCTAAAACTATAATTTGAAACATTATTATTTTGTAATTTTGATTTATATCTAAAAACTATAAATTAATATTCTGCATGTAATCATTATAATTAGTATAATCAATTTACGAATACCTAACAATAAACATATATACCTCCAATAAGAACATGATTTTTTTTTTTTTTTTTTTTTTGTATTTTGGAAAGGAGAAAGTATATATTTAAATAATATTATTAAAATAAATAAATAAATAAATAGAAAAAAAATTGAAAGATAAAAAATAGTTTTCGATCCATAAATTAATCAAGGCCCATCTTAAAAAAAGTTCTAGAAAATCGATACGCCCAAAAGGGGAAAATAAATTACTAGTTTGAAGCCCTAATTAGCCGACAATAAACCCTAAAAGTCGTCGATCTCCTCCTCTATAAAAACTCGATTTCGTTCCTCTTCTGATTCGAATTCAAATTCTCTGCATCGCAACTCTCTGTTTTTTCTTCATCTTTCAACAATGGAGTTTTGGGGTTCGTTTTTCCGAACTCAAATCATTACTCTTAATTCCGCCGTGTTTATCGATGTTATGTTTTTGTACATTATTGACTTTGTTTTATTTCAATCTGTATTATTGATGTTGTTTTTTCAGGTGTCGAAGTTAAACCTGGGAAACCCACAAAGATAGAACATGAATATGGAAGACTGATTCATATCTCACATGTAAACCTTTTTTTTTTACAATTAAAAATAAAAATCTCAGCTTTCATAGTGTTATGGAATTAAATTTAGATTAAAACCCTTTGATTGTTTGTAGGCCTCTTTGGGTGAGGTCAGCAAGGATGCCGGAAGCTCGATCAGCGTTTCCATTCGATTGAAAATCAACGGCAAGGACTTTGTCATCGGCACCCTTTCGCCGGAGGACCGGCCTCAGTCGATTTTCGACCTCGTATTCGAGAAGGCGTTTGAGCTTTCCCATGATTGGAAAGACGGGAGTGTCTACTTTTTGGGGTACTCTGTCGAAGACCCCGATTTAGGTGAATTTTGCTTCAGCTGCTTTTAATGGTTTCTTGAATAGTTTTGTACTTAACGCGTTGTGGGTTCTTACTTTGTAATGTTAGATGTAGGAGAGCTTGCCCCTGAAGAAGAAGAGCCTGTGGAAACTAAGGAAATTGGTAATGCTTCTTGACTTGTTGCTTTTTAATTTGTTATTCTTTCTTTTGAAAGATTAAATTTAACAAACTTTGGGTTAGCGTAGGTTTATTGGAGCTCGATAATGGAGAAGCAGCTGCTGCTGCTCCCCCTAACGGGAGTGGAGATGTCGATGAGGAAGATTCTGATGATGATGAGGATGATGACCCTGCTGAGGGCGGAGATGTCGATGAGGAAGATTCTGATGGCGATGACAAGGCAGTTGATGAGTCTCTTGCAGGGGATTCTAGTGATGACTTGTCTGAACATGTATGCTAATTTTATAACATCTCTAATTTTTTTATTGGGCGGTTTTGAATGTATTTTGTTTTCGTTGGTCTTTTTGTATGCTAATTTTTAAATTTTTTTGTATTAGGATTCTGAAGATGGTGATGAAGGTGATGATGATTCTGAAGAGGAAGAAGAGGAATTGCCAAAGGTAGATAATTATATTTTGTTAGACAATTCATTAATACCCTTCTGCGACTTCTCGATAATATTTTTTCTTCCGTTTGAATTATGCAGACATCAAAGAAAAGACAAGCTTCTCCATCAGCTCCTGTTTTTGCTAAGAAAGCTAAATCCGGAGCTCAAAAGAAAAGTATGTGATGATTAGATACATCGGCTTCATTTATCTCTTTTCCTATCTTCGGTTCTATGTGATGATTAGATTCATCCTCTTCATTCGGTTCCTAAATATTCTGAATCTCTTTTTTTCAGGAACTTAATTCTAAGAATGACAAGGGAGGCAAATGAGGATAAGCTTGTTTGAAGGTTGAAGAAGGCACATTTTTTTATTTATTGGGCACATATATATACAAAAAATATATTCTATAGATTAGAGCTATTATTTTTACTTTTGAAGGTTTCATGGATTGATTGCAATTATTCTTATTCAATACTATATTAATTTTAATTTTATGGAATTTTCTTTTGTTGAGATCCTTATGATCTTATCTTTTGTTATTTTGCATTTCATTAAAAAACAAAACAAAAGAAAAAAATTTAAAAAATTATAATAAGAGTGAAAACTCTCTAAATGAAAAGTTTCAAAATATTGAAATACCTATTCTTAGAAGCAATACTCAGCTTTCCTTATATCTATGCTGAGCTTCACAATTTCACACAACTACAAACACTATAAAGATTATTAAAAAAGAAAAAAAAAACATTAATTGTCTATACTCTAAAATTATCATATTTAAGCTCCTCCATCTTCACTTTTCAATTTTTTTTTTTGCTGTGTGATGTAACTCGCTGGTGTGCGTTTTTTCCCGCGATTTCTGCCCGTTTACACCGGCAGTCGGCAGCAGATTTCTGAGGCAAATTGTACAGAGATGAATGCAGGAAAAAAAACAGTTTGATGCCTTTGGATTTTTGCTGCTGCTGCTGCTGTTTAAGAGCTTGGCACGATCGTGCCAACATAACCGAATCCCACGATCATAAAAGTGATGACTTGAAGGAAAAGGTATATGAAGTAATTGTTCTTTCCGTATGCATAGTCGTAGCATCCACAGACGAAGAGAAAGACCGCGAAACATAGCTCGTGTCCGAGAATTCTGAGAAAAGAAAATCATCAAAGGTATGATCTTTGCATCTCTAATAGAGAGTAAAAAAATGTTCTTGATTATAAGTGATAATAAGTTTTACCTGTCTCCGAAGATCTTAGAAAGGGACCTTCTAGGTGCGGTTTTGCTGTTTGTTTTCTTGACCCCGTCTCCGAGTTTTTCAGTGACAACCCATTCGTTCACGCGCTTAGCTTCCAATAGGCCGATCAGAGTGGCCTTTGTCCGATGAAAGGACATGACGTTTTCAAACAGGACCCAAAAGAACAGCAGATGGAATGACCTGAAAAATGCAACGGCATTGAAGGTCAACGACGAGAAACAAACTCGAGGGGTAGTTTTGTAATTTGACAGACATACCTTGGAGTCCCGACAGAGTTGAGTATGGTTATGACGCAAGGAAGGTAGATGGATCCCCATCTCGGCACTTCAACCTCAGGGACGAAAATGGTAAACGGCAAAACCACACAATAGAAGACGAAAGTGAACATATGGGCTATGATCTTTCGGACAAAGAAGAAGCTGTAGATCACGTAAAACTTCTTGAACAACGTCACGTTCTGCCAAAAAAAAAAAAAAAGGTTATAAAAATCAAATCTTTTTCTATCTTGAAAAAAAAAAGGTTCTTGAAATGTCGAACCTTGTTAGTAGCGATATCGACAACCATTTTCCGGAAGAGGTTCGCGGGCCCACAAGACCAACGGTGCTGCTGGAAGCGGAAGGCTTTGAAAGTACTCGGAAGCTCACTCTTCACATGGAGGTCGCCCAAGTAGAGAAACTTCCAGCCCTTGAGACCTGATCGAACCGCTAGATCCATGTCCTCGACAGTGGTTCGATCTTTCCAGCCTCCAGCCTCGTTTATCGCCTTGATTCTCCATATCCCACCCGTCCCTGAGAGTTCGTTTTCGTTTTTATTTTCTTGATCAGGTACACGAGGCATTCAAGAATCAAGATAATCGACTAAGTCAAAATTAGTTACCGTTGAAACCGAAGAAGGCGTGTGTGGCTGACCCCACTTCCTGCTCGACGGTGAAATGGTAATCCAGCGACATCTCTTGCATTCTAGTCAACATGCATTCGTTCGAATTCACTGCAAATAGAAATCGAATGTTCGGGAGTTAGAAAATAACACAGGCTCTCCAAGAGTAGCATCTACGAGATTCGAGGCGACGATGACAGGCTGGCATTGTCACGTGTGTATACTGTTTAGTCGTTGACATGTTCATCAACTAAGTCAACAACAAAAAACAGTAACAGCATAACAATCACATGCTGTGTTTTCAATTACTACTCTGCCCCTCCCCTGACATCACACCCTGCCCCATCTATCATTAACTTAACCAAGGACAGTTTTGTCATTTCGACATAGCGAAGCCACCCGAAAAGTCTATCTAATTAGTCTTCACCGTGATCTGCGGTGAAACCGACACTTTTCGCTTATTATGATTTTATCATCTTGTGACAAATTGACTTTATGAATAGTGGTAGTTGTTTACCGAATCGCCATCGGGCTTGAACGAGAGCGATGTTGTGGTTGTTGGTTAGAAACGGGACTGAGCGTCTGAGAAAATCGGGCTCAGGCCGAAAGTCTGCGTCGAAGATGACGACGTACTCGCAGTTCTGGACGTAGTCTTGAGTCAGGCCTTCTTTCAGGGCTCCGGCTTTGTAGCCTCCTCTCGACTGCCTGATTTGATACGTGATGTTGATCCCTTTGCTAGCCCACCTCATGCATTCTTTCTCGACCATTTCCTGCAACAACCGATCGATCATTGTCGGTTATATTAATGATGGTATTGTGCCAACCATAACCGATTCTTGATTGTTCGTCGCATTAAATTCTGATAATAATTGATCGTACACTCGAATTTTCATATGTTGGAAGAAAAGTTTTTACCTTTACTATGAAATCGGTAGAATCGTCGAGCACTTGAATCACGAGCCTGTCGGCAGGCCACGAAAGATTACAAGCGGCGCCGATGGAGATCTTGTAAACCTGCCACACCACAAGAGTCAAAAAACAGCCTTAAGATTCTCTCATCATTTTCTCACACACACACTCCAATGTGGGTGTGTGTGAAAAAAAAGGAGGGGTCCAAAATCAAGAAGCATCAAACTAGAACATACATCTTCCCCTCTTCTCAATGAAGAGAACCAATTCATTTCAACAATTCATTTCAAGAAAACCAAACACATACACCTATATGTGTGTGAGAAAAAAAAACTTCAAAATCAAGAAAATAAAACACGCACATTACACATACCTCTTTCTCAATGAACATGGGCATTTGAGAAATAAACAAAACCAATACATTTCAAGAGAATCAAACACACCCCATGTGTGTGAGAGAGAAAGAAAAAAACTTCAAAATCAAGAAAATAAAACACACAAATACACATTACACACACCTCTTCCTCAATGAAAATGGGCATTTGAGAAACAACAAAACCAATACGGAGTACATTTCAAGAGAATCACACACACACACCTGTGTGTGAGATAGAAAAAACTTCAAAATCAAGAGAATAAAAACACACAAACACGCACATTACACACACCTCTTCCACAATGAAATGGGCATTTGAGAAAAAGAACAAAACCAATACATTTCAACTAAATCACAAAAATCAAAACTTGAAAAATCAAGAAAATAAAACGCACAAACACACATTTTACACGCACCTCTTTCTCGTTGAACATGGGGATCTGAACGAGAACCATAGGAAACGCCTCTGTCCCGACCTCCAAGTCGTCGTCGTCGTTGATGGGCTCATACTTATACCTTTTCTCCGGCTTCTTCCAGAACAATTTCACCAGAACGATTACAACCCCCATGTACACCCTCTCCATAAACACCATCACCGACATGGCCAAGCAAATGAAGACGGAGAATCTCAGCAACGGAACTATCAACGGCGCTCTGATCAAATCCCACAAAAGACCGATTTGCCCCGCGATCCCCGGCGTCGCGTACCCCGGAAACGTATCCGCCATTGCCGTGCGAGAAGAAAAGGGAAAGGAAGAAAAAAAAAACAGGGGATTTATTTTCTCTGTTTTTTTAAGTGTGTGTGCGAGTGAGTGAGGAAAAGAAGAGGGGTTTTATAGTAATTTTGATATTAATAATTACTCCGTTCCGTTTCGACGGAATCGTGATTGGTGTGAGAACGGAGGGAGTAAGTAAATAAAAAATAAAAAACAAATAAAGAAATATATGAATGTAGGTGGTGAAGTTTTTTTTTTTTTTTTTTTTATTTAATGTTGATTGATTGTGTTTATATATATGTGAAGTGTATTTCTAAATTTGGAAAGGGTTTTTAATTACACAATCGGTTAAAAAAATATTTTACTATAAATAAAATATTGTTTTATTTTATTGTTGGGAAGGTATAAACTTTTCCGGTCAACCACAGATGGGTTGACGGATAACGGAACTCCGACAAAGAATTATTGATGAATAATGGAAGATTGATGCATTGGAATGACAGGTAATTTTGGGTGGAGGCTTTTGGGCATTTTCGTCATATCACTTTTTGCCCACAATTATTTTTATTTTTTGACTTTAATATATTTTATTATATTTAGTAAGTAAGTGTGAAAATATTTAGAAGTTAAATATATAATCAGAAAATTCAATTCAATTTTGGTGTAACAGCGTAAACAAACACAATATCTCACAAGTTAGGTAAATAATTATTTTGTTTATAAACAATTCATTCTAAAATTAAAAATTATGTATATAAATGTATTTAGTCAATTTATACTAGCTATAAATGAATAAATAAATATGTTTCCATATTAGTTCCCTAATATTTTCGATTTGCTCGGAGTAAAATCCAAAGTGGACGTTACAACTACTACCGAAATTATATATTTTATGCAAGAGTATTTTATGCAATAAATATTGTAATACAAAAATCATTCATTTTCACATTTATTTGTTTATTTCGAATTAGTCAAAAGTAAATTGTGAATACAAAAAGTCTAATTAGTCGGTTTTCCTTTTTTTTTTTTTTTTGGTATATACAGTAATTGGCTTAATTAATGCAATAATTAACGCTTCAAATTATTTTTTAATTTAATTATTTTTTAATGCGCGTGAGGCAATATTCATAAAGTCGGTCAGACCATTCTTTTGACGTCTTTTTCGTTAGACGACAGCACCAAGTAATTGTCTCTTTTCCTACACACGTTTTTTTTTTGCTAATTGCACTTTGTTGAAATAACCATGCTTATAATACGTTTCTAATCAACTACGTACGCGTAATTGTACGTACTTCGAATTTCATTTTCGTTTAACCTCAAATTCATACCACAACCCTAATCATGCCCTACCTAGCTAGTCAAACATTTATAATTTCATTAAAATAAATTGTTTTTTTTAATTTTTATTTTTTGAAAAAGTCGAACAAGGTGAGATGTATCCAGGTTGCAAGCTCTCTCGATCTCTATTCAACAACATGATAACAACACGATAGGTCAAAATAATTATGATTCTAGCTAGTAGTGTACCTTTTGTTTATGATTCGATTGTGTTGAGAAAAAATAAAAAAATTTAAAATTTTAATTTCCCAATTAACATTTAATTAATTATTATTTAAATATACCTAAATTTGGGGGACTTCTCATTTATATCACCGTGAAATGCGGACGATAATAATGCTTGAATTACTACACATTGAAATGGACATCTTAATGTTGTGTCTTATTTTATTTTATCTTGTTCTTACAAGTAAAAGCTACTCACTCCACTTGTTGCTTTATTTAAAAAAAAAAATGCAAATTAGTTTGGAGGTAAAATAATTGCAAATTAGTATTTCCAGTTCAGTTCGATCAATTTAATTGTATATACTGTACTCATGTCACACGTAAATACACGATCAACGTCACCTAAAACACATATCATTTTAAGATCGCGAAACGCTCAAAATCGAGTGAAGCTTTGTTGAGGCCGTGTAGTGAATAGTGATACATATGGTTACAATTTTTCTTACACAAGTGATTGAAGAAAGTATACAAGCAGTCCCAATTCAGTAGGCAAAGTATAGATTCCAAAGTGTGTATATATATCATGGTAATATAGAATAAGGTCACGTGAGGACATCTAAGCATGCATGTTTATATGCTGGAAAAGCATATGGAAGCACATGCCATTTCCCAGCATTATCAATTCCTAAATTACCCCTAAACCCCACCACCCAAAATATCTTTATTATATATATATAATATATATATATATATACGTATATATATTGTGTGACAACATTAATACTATAATTCAACCCAAAAATAATCATAGCTCAATTAGTGTTTTCGTGTTATATTTAAATATAGTGGAGTGTACAAATCAATTTCTATTATTAGAGCAACACATGCCTAACTTATTCTACAAGCAAAAAAAAATTCTTCATCTTCAACGTGGGGTTTCTAATACATGCCTTCACAAGCTCGTGTTTCATTAACAATACATGTAGGGTTGATTTGCAGCGTGTCGGCAGAGGATTTTTGATTCGAAACAATCGGGTCGTTATTTTCTCATGTACTCGGTATTTTTTCAACTGATCATCAACGTTATCACGGTCGTTCGCCTTCGTGCTTTGATGATCAAAAGTGGTGTGTAGTTTTTATATATTTCTTTCGTTTCACTTTGTTATTTAAAAAGGAAGTGTGACAACTAAAATGAGACAGAAAAAATATGTTTTTAACAGTACCAACTTATAGGAAATATTTTCAACAATGTAAGATATCAAACAAATATCACAAATTCTATGCTTGTAAAAAATGACTAAAAAACCCCTACAAATATTCCATGAGCGAACGACAACGAGCTAACTCATCGCCGATGCTGAATTACAACCGATCGAGCTCGAGACACACAAGAAAAACAAACAAACTAGACCATGATTTAGTTAGTAGTCAACTCATTTAGCTAGGTGAACAAGGGTGTGTATTGGAGAATATATTTGACCCATTAATATAAATGGAAGTTGTCGAACTTTTCTACCAGTTCGAGCTGTTAAATAATGCGGCATCTAACATGGCTATAGAGCCTTGGGATAACTCGAGTTCCTGGGTTCGACTTCCGCCAGTGGCGACTCCATCCGAATTAATTATCCACTTATTGGGCCTCCCCAAAGATCTCACATCGGTTGGATAAAGGACTTCAGGCTCACATATAAGTTGGACAACCTTATCACCTTAACAAGGCCTTTTAAGGTGTAAACTGGCCCAACTTTGACATAGTATCAGAGCAGGCCCAACACGATGTGGGGCCCCGATCGATGGAATTTCCGACTGTGGACACCCCTGCCGATGAAATTTCCGGTCACGAGTAATTCCGATGGAATTTTCAGCTTACTCGTGAGGGGGAATGTTAGAATATCCCACATCAATTGGATAAAGGATTTCGGGCTCACATACAACCTTATCACCTTAACAAGGCCTCTTAAGGTGTATACTGGCCCAACTTTGACAGGACCCAAGGAATAGCTAGATGAAGTGACCTCAACATTTTTTTCGACATGTTATAACTTCGGTTATTCGCTAAACGGCCCCTACAGTTTTAACCAAATTACAAATGAGTATACCTAGGAGTGGCGATGATGAAAGTCACGACGATGTCCTTCGCTGAAGGTCAAGAAACAGGGGATGCTCTGCTTTTCACTTTCAAGAAACAGGGGATGCTCTGTTTTTCATTTTCTTTTGCCTCAAAATCTGATTTTATTTATATTCCATTAGTACCCTTTCCCAAGATCAACGTTGATCTGTTCTGTTTTGGAAACAGGGGATGCTCTGTTTCAGTAATGCCCACATCTTTCACGGTTCAACGACAAGTGAATGATCACAATACATAATGCAAAAATAAATCCAAACTCAGAATCCGAATAATAAGAAAACGAAAAAATATCCGAAACAACACAAAGGTACAACACACAAGTTCGAGCCACAAAAAGCCCATTTCACAACACAAACCCTATTGTGCACAAGCTCTCATTCCAAAACACAAAACGCAATAAGTCCATAAAAAAAAAGTTCGAATCTTTCGAGCTTCACTGACCACTAACCCCAGAATCATCCGGGCCCGGCGAAGTCGCGCGTTCGGGCCCAGCCTCGACCATCGGCTCAAAAACCTTCCAGTCGACAGGCAGAGGCGGAGGGATAGGAGGAGGAGAATCATCACATCTCACAGTACTCGGCTCGCTAGGGCCCGAATCCTCCTCCATCACTACAACCACCCCTTTCGGTTCTTGATCAGCTTCTTCCACTTTCTCTTCGACTAGCACCGGAGCAGGAGGAGGAATCGCAACAGTAACCGGGCCGGGGGGTGCGGGCCCCTTGCTAACCTTTAGTGCCCTTATGAGAGGTTGCTGTCTGATCACCTTCTGTTTGAAGGTAGCTATTATAAGCTGCTCAAAAGGAGGGAAAACAAAAATAAAAATGTCATGTTTTACTCGAAAATTCGAATTTCCCACATTTTATATAGTAAAAATATATTTATGTATGTATGTACTTGAGTGGGCCCGCCGGCAATCAGGGTTCCGGCAACAGCACCGCCGTAGAAGCGGCCCTCGGGATTAGCCAGCTGCACGCTCAGCAGGCAGATCTTCCCGCCCCGTTTTACGTCCAGCGTGTGGGAGCCGTTTAGGTATACGATTGAAAACTGGCCCTGCATATGTGCATATATCAAAGCTTGTTATTGATTGTGTTGAAAATGTACACAAAAATCGACCCCTTGTGCAATTTCTACACAAATCGACTGCAAGGGCATTTTGGTAATTTGTGTGTTTAATCGATGCTTACCTCGTATCTTATAATGCGACCGGGGGAAGCTGGCACGAAGATTTCGGCGCTAGAGATTGTGCCGGAAGCTGAGAGGATGCAAAGTGAATCCGGGGTCCTTTGAGAAAAGGCCCAAATCTTTTGAACGATGTTCTGCGTTCACCGGAAAAAAAAAAAAAAAAAAAAGAGTTGTTATGATCGAGATAATGAAGAACAGAAATCGGGTCGATTTTAGATTGTGAAATGTAAGAGTTATGTACCTCTCCTTCTTGAACTGAAATTATGTAAGGAGTGAAGTCTGTTCCAGCAGAGTCCCCAAGAGTACCTTCAGAATATCAATTCATACGTCAGAAAAATAAGTTGATCAATAGACAAATCACTACTAATGAAGTAATGATAGATACAAAATTGTCTAGCAAATCATATTTGAAAATACCAAATTATGGATATATTGGTAATGAATATATTTCAATATGTAAAAAACTTCAATATAATTCGGTACAAAAACATTTTGATAAATTTCAATATATCGATATTTTTCGTTATATTATATTGAAATCAATAAGGGTATCGATAAATTTATCGTATATCGAAATTTCGATATATCAATAATCAATACACCAATTTTTTTAAGACGGTAAAAATATGAATTTTCTTTTTATACCAAAATTTTCGATACAGTGTATTTCAATTCGATAAAGTATGCAAGACCTACCCGTGGGTTAGCATTATATTAGTATGCATTGTGAAAATAGAAAAAAAGATGAGAATGAATGCATGACAAAGGTGCAAACGAGTCGAATTAAACACTAAACTTATAATCAAGCAGTAATAATTTAAATATGTTCGAACTTTATGAGTTGAACAATATTATCAAGCATTCAAGCTCAAGTTAGGATTGCCAATAAAATTAACTATTCGAGTTTGACTCTAACTCAATTTTCTTATAATACTAAAATGTTTATTATTATTAATTTTTTTATATAAATTAAAATAATAAAAATGGGAGTAATTTGCCAAGAAGTTCAATAAGTTAATGAGCCAAGTATATTGCAATGCTAGTTCTAGACTCATTAATGATAGCGAGTTGCTCGAGCCAAGCTTTGCTTCGGCAAACTTGCCGACGCTCAAGATTTGTTTGACTCGTTTGACGATACTTACTTTAATTATATATAAAGTAACAATATAGTTAGTAGGTCGCCTAAATTAAAAATGTAACATTTACGACAATACCAAATTAAATATTTTCCTAATTTTCGTGGCTAAACACGTGCGAACGTGCGTCTATAAATACGAAATAATAGAAATTTCAACGGTTATATTGAAATATTGATTATCGTCTTTATTAGAGTTTTAACAAGAAAAACAAATGATTTAGGAAAAATAATCAACCAAAGTTATTGCCCTAACCATTATAGTGCAAAATCAAAAAACAAAATAAAATATTATAATTTTCCTAATAAAAAAAAATTGAAAAATCACTCTATAATTCTTATTTGTGAAAAAAAAAATCCCACAAATTTCATCAAATCTATTAAAAAGAAAATAAAAATAATTCCCTCTAGCCCAAAAGTTCAAACCATATATTATCAATTTATCATTCAATTAACAAATTAATTTAATTTAAATTCTTTTAATTTAATTTAATATATTATATTTAAATAAGGAAAAATTAAAAGATCGAAAATTAATTACCCACGGACGCCGCGAGGGTTTGCCACTTGCCGGAGCCCCTCGGCCGGCCTCTCCCCCTCTTCGTCGGAGTTTCCGAATATTCCGGCCCCGCCATGAATTCCGGCCGCGCCTCCTCCACCCCCATCCCCGGCTGCTTTCTCGGCCGCCCCCTCTTTCTCTTCGCCCTGAACTCGTCCTCCCCGCCGCTCGAGAAGCCCGCCGCCTTCGGCGCTTCCGCCGGCGCCCCTCCGCCTCCTGCATTTTCCGGCCCCTCCTCCGCAACCACGACCGCCGCCGCCGGAAGCTGCGGAAGTTCAGACTCGGACTGCGGCAGGATGATGATGGCGGTTTCGACGGTGTTTTCGGCTCCTTCCATTATTCTATATATCATAGATAAACAAAAAAATAATTAGAAACAAAGAAATAAACGAATGATGCATGCAACGAATGTATGTACATACAGTGTTCTAAAAAACGATAGACGCCGACGATGATTAAACGAGCACCGGTCAATGTAATTGACCGGTCCGTCGTATATCAAAATTAAAAATCAATTATAATTATCAGGCGAGACGAGGATTTTTAGAACAATGATAACATACATGTATATATATATATATATATATATATATATGAATATTGAAAATTAATTAATTTTGATTTTTTATTTTCTTCCTATGAAGAAAAAGAAAAAAAAACAATAATGGAATATTTAATTAGAGTTTCTTACTGAAATTTTGATTCGTAATGGTGAGAGGAAAATCAAGAAACGGCTGTTTATGTATTTTTATGGAGAAGATATTTTGGTTGAAATGACATATATGCCCTTTCAGAATTTACTGTTTATTTATTCATTATAATTGGGAATTTTTTCGGGTTGGTGCAGAAAATCATATTTAAAACATGGATTAATTACTAATCTGGATATTAATAAATAAAAAAATAAAATATTACATTAAAATTTGGAATTAAATTATCATGGATTATGAAAAATGTGGAATTGAATAGTTTCAAATCCTTTGGTACAAATCAGGTAAATTACATTTTTGGTTATTTTATTTTATTTTTATTTATAAGTTAGTCAATTCATACATACCTGTATTTTATTTGGAATTTCAGAAATTATTATCTATGGATTTTGGGAAGCTTCCTCAATTAATAAAGGAAAATTGAATTTTATTTTGTTAATTATTGTTATCATAAGGAAATAATAAATAAATTAATTAATTAAATATGAAAAATTCTTAATTAATTAATATGTCCCACAAAAATAAATAGTCTTAAATATTTATCATAAATCGGAATTATATTAATTGCAGGATTATGGAAGGATATTGTGGTTTAATTATAATTAATATGAATAAAAATATTTAATTTTCCTTTCTGTCTTATTTATATAAAAAAACAATATCTCTTGATATTATAAGAGAGATTTTTATGATTTATAAAAATAAATATAACATATTCTTTCCGAAAATTAAATAAAAAAATTCAATCGCCAAAAATATATATGCTACTATAAATTTATTTCTCATTAAATTTCCATATAAAATACTTTTTCCAAAAGATTGTTAATCAGGGCAATTTGGTAATTTACATGTCTAGAAGCCAAAACCAAGAAAAATCTACGAATTTGGCCCAGAAGTTACATACTGTATCTTGATTCTTGGGCCCTTAGCCCATTATTTACGGGTCGGGTTGGTCGGACTTTCAAACCCGGGTTCGGGCTATATTATATAAATATATCATCAAGACCCCCGAGAAAATGCAAAATCTCAAACTGGTCCCCGCTCAGTCGCTCACAAAACTCGTGAATTAGGATTTAGGGCTATGATTATCTGCTCCGCATCCCCACCGCCAGCATTCATCACTTTGCCACTCCCTCTGAGGTTGCTTCGAAATAGAACAGACTTTACAGAGAATTTTCGATTCTACGGTTGAAGACGATCAATCGGTCCCGAAACTCGCCGGAAGTACGTTTCAATTCCTTTCATCTCTTCATGCAAATTTACAGAGAAATTGTTTTGCCGCCATTTTCGCATAACTTTCGGTCCGCTGTTTTCATGGGTTAATTTCTAGGATCGTTTTTTCGACTTGATTTTCCTCGGCGGAGTCCGCCATGGAAATTGGGGTGCTGGAATTCGACATCGGTCTGAGCGTCGACGGAGACGATGGAATCGACATCGGCCCCCCAAATTACGACGGCGACGGAAACCGATTTCCTGAATATTCCCACAACGGCGAAACCTCCTTCCCCCTCCACGGCCGGGAGATCGACCTCGACCCATGCGAGGGGATCGAATTCGAGTCCGAGGAGGCCACCAAGGCGTTCTACAATTCCTACGCCAGGAGGATCGGTTTCAGCACCCGGGTCAGCTCGACCCGCCGGTCCCGGAAGGACGGGGCGATTATCCAGAGATCCTTCGTCTGCGCGAAGGAGGGTTTCCGTGCGGACTAAGGATCGGGAAATCAAAAGGCCACGAACGGTGACTCGCAAGGCCGCCTTGTCCGTCAAGATACAGGATTCCAGGAAATGGGTAGTGTCGAGATTCGTCAAGATTCATAATCATGAACTTATACCTCCTAATCAGGTTCACTGTTTGCGATCCCACCGGCAGATATCCGGGCCCGCCAAGACTTTAATCGACACCTTGCAGGCTGCCGGGATGGGCCCGCGTAGGATTATGTCCGTGCTCGTGAAGGAGTACGGTGGGGTTAGTAAAGTCGGGTTCACGGAAGTCGACTGCAGGAATTACATGAGGAATAACAGGCAGAGGAACATGGAGGGGGATATCCAGCTCACCAGCTGCTTTTGGATTACTTGAGGCAGAAGCAATCGGAAAATCCTGAGTTTTTCTTCACGGATCACTTCACGGGTAACGTCTTCTGGGTCGACCCAAAGTCGAGATCTGATTATGCCCATTTCGGAGACACAGTCACTTTCGACACCACTTACAGGTCCAATAGGTATAGGCTGCCCTTCGTGAAATTCACGGACTTGAACCATCACGGACAGCCTGTCCTGTTCGGTTGCGCGTTTTTAATTAACGAATCTGAAGCATCTTTCGTGTGGCTTTTTAAAAATTGGCTGGATGCGATGTCAGGCCATGCACCGTTATCTATAACCACCGAGCGTGATGATGTCATCCGATCGACCGTCATGCAGGTTTTCCCAAATACCCGACACTGTTTTTGCAAATGGCATATATTTAAACAATGCCAAGAGTTTTTATCGAACGTGCTGCTTAGCCACCCTCAATTCGAATCCGCTTTCCATAAATGTGTGAACTTGTCGGAAAGCGTGGAGGAATTCGAGTCCAGCTGGCATTCCCTTGTTGGTAAATATGAACTTGCGGATCTTAAGTGGATCCAGGCGATCTATGTGGACAGGGGGCAGTGGGTCCCAGCGTATCTCCGGGACTCCTTTTTTGCAGAAATGTCTGTCACCCAATGGAGTGACAGCATGAATTCATATTTCGATGGGTACGTAAATGCGTCTACTAATTTAAATCAGTTCTTTAAATTGTACGAGAAGGCTTTGGAGAGCCGGCGTGAAAAAGAAGTCAAAGCGGATTTTGATACCATGAGTACATCTCCATTGTTGAAAACTCCTTCCCCAATGGAGAAACAGGCATCTGATTTCTACACGAGGAAGTTATTTAGTAGGTTTCAGGAAGAGTTGGTTAGCACTCTCGGTTTTATGGCGTTCAAAGAGGATGAGGATGATGATGGTGATGTCATCACTTATCGAGTGTCGAAATTCGGGGAAGATCATAAGTCCTACCGTGTGAGGTTCAATGTTCTTGAAATGCGGGCATCCTGTAGTTGCCAGATGTTTGAATTCTCGGGTCTTCTTTGTAGACACGTTTTGGCTGTTTTCAGGGTCACAAATGTTCTAACACTCCCTTCTCATTACATACTGAGAAGATGGGCAAGAAATGCGAAAAGTAGTGTGATTTTGGAAGAACGGGTTTCAGATCCGTTCAACAGTTACTTGGAGTCACATACTGTTAGGTATAATTCCCTCCGCCATGAGGCTTTGAAATTTGTCGATGAAGGGGCTGAGTCGGTTGAGTCTTATTCTGTTGCTATGGATTCTCTCGCAGAGGCTTCGGTGAAAGTTGGTATTGCAATGAAGAATGACGTGAAGGGTTTTACGGAAAATGCCTCAGCGAAAGGTGGTGTTAAGGTGATTCGCTGTACAGTGGAAGGTCGAGGAAGCTCAGGCCCGCAACTATCTGAGTCTGAGGTTCTCTTTTATTTCAATAGCACATTTTTGTTAAAAAAAATTAAGACGAGTATATTATGAAGCAGTGTTTGTGTTTCATCTCGTTTTATGTATCCTTTAATTACACTACACGCAGGATGACATGGATCAAAAGATTAACAAGCTTTCCGTGGATCTTGAACGAGCCAATGGCAAGTGTGAAGTATACCGCACGAGCCTCCTTTCACTTTTGAAGGATATAGAGACTAGAGTACCATAAGCAACAGTTATCCATTGATGTACAAAACGTAAAGCTGAGCATGAAGGATGGTAGCATTTAAAAGGTGCGGCTGTTTTTCGTCGTTTACCCTGTTCGACTTCCCTTTCAGTAAATGTGATTATGGGAAGGAGCATTTGAAACCCTGCCTGATGTATTCTTTTGTGAAGGAGTTGCTTATATAGAGATTCTTTAGTTACTGTGATAAAGATAAGTTGTGCATTTATGTGATTATGTGATATTTCACACACATCTTTACGTGCAAAATGTCGTTTTTTCGTTTTTACCTCTGTTTAAAATGTTTTGGTTTTTGGGTAATTCGACTAATTCTCACAGGCAATTGTGAAAAATCAAGTACACACCGATTCACAAACAAGTGCATTAGTTACAAACGGACGAGTTTCTTTATCATTTGTGTTACATAAAAAAGACGTAAAACCTGACTAGAAGGGGATTTGAAAAAAATATTAAAAAAAATGGACGCTCGTCTGGGAAACCTCACTCGCCACAGCACAACTCAACCTGTGCCAAAGAATATCAAAACTTTCACAGTAACCTCCAAATATTCCCAACTCTAAATGGCTAAGCCGATTAATTACATACAACCCCTTTCCACCCGTTTTTACTCCCGCCAGCCCTTGCATCATCATATCTTTTGGGCCCCACCCTAACTGTTGGGGGGGAACTTACACAAGGGGGCTGTGATGTATGAACATTTGGTTTTACAAAGTTGTGGTGTCACGATTAGTTATCGAATATAGCACTCTGAATCAAAGCAAACCAGCAAGAATAGCACCGGGATCTGTTATTGCTGAAGGTGGTGGACTGGTTGGTCGAGCTTGAGGAGGCATTGCCACAGGCGGTGGTGCTCGAGAAGTAACAGGAGGGATGCTCACTAATTGTTCTTTAATGAACTCTTTTAACCTGCAGAATTGTCATATAAGAAGCTAGATCAGATATAGAACAAGAGTCATAATTTCCTTTTTCTTTTTTGCTGCTTTAGAAAAGTATTCCGTGAAATTTTGTTTTTCTTTGACAACTAATGTATCTAAGAAATAGTAATTTCCTTCTAAAATTTCCACAATTTGCATTTTTTTTGTGTGAATTATGTAAAAGTGGGTTATAAGAATGGAAAAGCCAAATGCACGATTGAAAGCTCTGAACTTGAGTAAAAATGTGTACATACTCGTATGTCAGCATTGGATCTCCCGATGCAATGGTCATCCGCAACTGTGTTCTATCAGCTGGGTCCGTTTCCATTCTTACCTGGAAAAACCAAATGGAACTCAATTTTAAACGGCAGTCATTTTGTGATGTTTACATGCTACCCTTACAACTTGCAAGGAGAGGTATTTGTGACTACTGAAGCTAAACTGTTTTTAGTTAAAAGCTAAACCTTAGTCCATAGGATTAACTTTGGAACTGTATCCTTCTAGAAAACTCAACCAATAATTTCACTAGTCAAAACTAAAAACATTGCAAACAAAGAACTTAGAACAAGCATACCAAACATAACATGGCTCGTGTGCTTTCGGAGTAGAAAGTTGTGCTTGCCGCCAAATTATTGGGATTAGGGTCCTGAACGTGGAATCGAAAATTTTAATTGAAGGCATCATACAAGACAAGACAAGACAAGATTGAAACTATCAGGGTTAAGCACACTTACAAGCCCGGGGCAAACTATCAAGTGCAAACTGTTAAATAGATTCGCCATTTCTGGCAGGAGCATGGGCCGTACACCTCTTACCTAGTAATTTCATGTAGAATAAAATCAGATATTTACTAGAAAGGTAAAATAAGAGATTATATATCCAATATCCAAAAGGTACATACCACTTCTTGCAGCTTCAATGGGGGTCCTGAGAGTGATTTCCATTGTGGGAAAAAATCGTCTGCAGAGAGTAAGATTGGTTGAAAAAACTTGTTCAAGACAGCAGGGAGGCGAAGTTTTACGTTGACCTGGTCATGAAAAATACGTTAGATTTACATAAGAATAACAACATTTTTTTCTATATGTGGGCCCTCATTTTAATTCATACCAAATGGGTTCCAAACTTGTACGAGAAGTCCAGCACAGCTACATCTCTGCTAGGATGGAGGTTGATTACATCAAGTGGGATTTGAACCTGTGTGGCAAATGTAGCATATTTTATCTCAAGCATGACTTCATTAGACACATAATTATTTCTTAAAATAAAACATTAGTATTCCTACCTGCGCCCTGGGAGGAATAGTGTCGGGTACTAATGATAGTTCAATCCTTAGATGTGACGGAGGCAATATAAGGGCTTGAACTGAATCAAGTGAAGCAGTGTTTTTATTTCCCAAGAAGAGAACAACTCGCCCGTGTTGTGCTCGCCAATCGGCTTTTATGCCAATCTGAAATTATATAAAAAACAATTAGTTGAAGCTCATAGAATGTAATAGCATCAAGAAAGCCAAAAACTATGTTGCTTGAGACTGCAGAGAAACGTGATAAGACTGCACCTGAATATTAGGATCCTCATATAGCACACCACTATCTTTCAGGCATAAAGCTTGAAATCTTTCCGCAATATCACCAATTGGCTGTAAGCATGAAAGATAGAGAAAATTAATACTATGGGAAAAATCAGATTTGGTTGAAAAATAACTACGGTTCTAATTTTAAATTAAGAACGCATTATGGCCAAATCCATCACTTGGAAGCATTTCAAATTAAAATGGCCGATTTGCAATTTTTGTGCCTTCATGTAACATGTTATTTTTTTTTTTAAGAACAAAATGCATGCAAAAGATTGAAGAAGCATCAAGACAACAAAGATAAATGAGCAGAAAATAACTGATACCTGGACAGCATTAGCATGCTCTGCTACAGGTTCAATGGCTAATGCATCTTCATTTGCGCCGACGTCAAATCCAGAAGCTACTCTCGGCTGAGGCTGTGGAGCAGCATCAGGCGGGCCTTCAATAGCCAGTGGCCCTAAGAGGTCACCAAGAAGATCGGGAGAAGGTGTGCTAGGAGGTTGAGCATCAATTACAGTCAGAGCCCCATTTGCATGTGTTAATCCCTGTTCAGAAGTGCTCTGATCCTGCCCAAATATTTTGTTGTTGGTTATACCTCAGAATAATCTCAGAAAACAGGGACAATTACAAAAAAATATTTAAAGGGTTAGCATAGATCTAAAAATAAAAATAATAAAATAATAAAAATAAGAATTCAGCTGATACTTATTATATTACATGTAGCTCCTTGAGATTTGTAGAGTTGTTTAAGAAATTATGCACTCAGTAATTTGCAATTTGTAAGTAGAATAGTAGATGCATATATCAACTGGATTTTGTGATTTAGAAAATTAATGTTTTTATACGAACTCAGTTGTCTGTTATGATCTGTGGAAGGGCGTCTCACCACATTTATCACGCTAGGCACCTTCACAAGACCAAGCTGGCTCACAGGTGCTGCCCCATTTGCTGGTCGTTGATCAGTCACTACCAAAGCATTAGAATTCTGCTGCTGTGCCCGCAACTTTATTGCACTTTGCTCAGCAGTGTCAGCCTCAGAATCTTCAGCCTTCTTTATCAATGACGACTATAACAAAAGAAAAACAAAGGAACCTCAGCCAAGTCCATAACCAAGAAAAAAAAAATCGACACTCCATACCTGTCTCTCAGGGAACTTCGGCATTTCAGCTAGAATATCCACTAGCACGGCACCTTTCATACTCAGAGCATGATATTCAACAGCGCGTTGCTGTATTTCAGCATCGATACAACTTCCGTACCTGACACATAGAAATTCCCAAGGCATGACTACAGCCAGAAGATGATGTCATTTTTACAAACTAACTATATGCAAAGTGTTGTTTGATCCTCACTTGCTGAATATCGCCCAGATTTGCTTCTGTAGCTCCTGGTCAGGTGGTTGAGTGTGCATCAAAATCTTTGCGTACGTGGAAAGGAGGATTGGAATTGTTGAAGTTCTGTTAAGATTTGATTTATATTAGATATGATAAACAGAGATATCTACACAGGAGGATATAAAGACATGTTCCCTTACGAAACAGTGGGAAGCTTCTCGTGTATGATGTTGAAAACTTCCTTTGGGCTGCACCCAGGGCGCCTGGCTAGAAGATGACTGTATTCCCCAAGGATATATGCACTCACCTATTTCATTAAATAAAATAAACAAATTTAGCAATGAATCAGCTTAATAGATCCCATACACCAAATTTAAGTAGCCCACCATGTAAAAACATGTCTAATTGAAAATTTTACATTGCATTGTGTATCTAATGCTCTTTATTAAATATAAGAGCAATCAAGTTGTGATGATCAACACTTTCCGTTATCTGTGTGAGAAATCAAAGTCAAACGGGACTATAATTGAGATGGACAGAATAACATTATTGTTGCACCAATTACCTTCAATAACAGACCACCATCAGCATGATTACATATTCACAAATTAATAATCCAGAAACTTCCAGCAAATAAACTTACTAGCATGATTTATGAAGAAAAAATAGATACATCAGAAGTTGCATTTTTCAACATTACTCTTTTACAATTCATTGTTTGGTATAACTTCAATGGTATCATGTAATTCTATGGCATAAAACAACACAAAAAGCTAAAGCCCACTAGCCCATGTTAAGAACAATTAAGTGTGGCCTCATTTACCTTCACCATGGTCTCATGAATAGCAGGTTTATCAAGATACTCTCTGGCTTTCAGAGCTGCATAAGGCTGCAAAGGTAAAGAAATGAAAACATAAAATGAAGGTTCGGTTATTAACTATAATAGCCGAGCATAATACATGTAACATGACAGACTACTTCAGTAACCTGTAAATCCTCATTGTTTGTAACAAACTGCACCACGCGAAACCAAATGTCATCACTGACAAAATCCCCTGCCTTGTCAATCAACTGAAGAATAACATCCACATACCTGCGCAACAGATAAGAAAAGTATCAGGTATAATAACTTATTCGAAGCATAATGTAGACTATCATGTGATACCGTCTGTAAACAATTCGGTTATGCATCAAATATTGTAGTTAATATCCTAGAGCCAACCACAAAATTGTTCAATTTTTGGCCCTGATGCATCCATCTCAAAGCTACGAGGGACACAATATAATGAACAATGCGAGCTGAGGAACAGTCCTAAGTAAACTTAAAGAATATTGAAACAAATGAGACCCAAATATAATCGAGTGTGGAAGCAAGGAGGGTTATATTCAAACATTAAGTTGTAGAATAAAAATGCTACCGGAAAGGGAAGTGCAACTTATCAGCTTAAATTTCATTTAGTGTTACTATTTACTCGAAGGATCTTGTGTTTTTCAAACTTATAAGTTCATACTAGTAGAATTTCAGGTGTAACTTGTTTGCCAAGCAAATAAGTACAAATAAATGTTTTACGGTGCACAAGTTCCATACCATGACAAGTCGGGGGCAAACTTCTCAGCGAGAATTGCAGCTTTAAGTGACAACTCTTCCCGCATTGCAAAGTCGGCTGAGCTAAGATACTGAAACAGATAACATAGTTGATCAAATATTTTTTTCTTTGTTAAGTAATCGCAAAAATTACAATAAGGAACCATAGACAAGTCTTTTAGCTAGTGTGCACCTGTAACAATTCTTCAACAATGTCCTTTGCATTTGAAACATCACACATGCCATATAGCAAATCAAGGGCACGTCTTCTTATACTGTCGGAATAATTATGCATGAGACGAATTTAAGGTATAGAAAATCAAGGGCACATCTCGTGATATTGTTAAAATCATTAATATCATAAACAAACGAAACCCTAGGGAAAATAAATTTTATGACAATACAATCAAAAACTTAAATTACTGAATATTGTAAAAGTCAGGGAATGGGATGATTCAATATGACAATGACACAAAGCATCAAAGTGGTAAAACAAATTCAACTGCTTATGCATCACATGATAAACAATACAGAGAAGTTGGCCAAGCCTTCAAAGAGCATAAAGTAGTAACAGTAAACCTGATATCAGGATCCTTCAGGGAAGTTATGATCTGAGTTTGATGTCTTTTAATAATCTCATGCACGTCTGTGACCATCAACATCCGAGTCATGTTTTCCTGCATCAGATATTCACATTAATACAGATCTTAGCAATAAGTAACAATCGATTACCTTCACTTCTAAATGAAATGACTGAGAGTCCAATGACAATATTTGCAAACAAGAGACGGAAGCATTTAAAAACAAAAAAACAATGCAAAAATATTGATGAAATAATGACTCACCAAACCAAGGTAACGTATATTAGGTTCACGAACGGCGATAAATTTACCAAGCAATGCAACACACTGAGACATCATTTCTTTTTCGGCATCAAGATGCATGACCTGCATTCAGAGAAATATAAAATCCAATTAGTATTCGACTTACTAGAGAAATACCCAATCACACACACAAACTCAACCAGAAAACCTAAATAACAAATAACTGTCTGAAGCATCCACTTGTGTGCGAACAAGAAAAGTTTAAGAGACCAACTTACAAGAGCAAGTGCTTCAAAAAGAACAGCATGTGATGCATTATTCTTGTTCACATTCTTCACAACATCAGTTCCCATTAGTATTTTTTGCAGAACCTGATATCCAAAAGTAGTCATGTCAAGGATATAAACAAAAAGACATACCAAAGAGTTTAAAAGCCCAAACAGACAGACACAATTATGCAAGCAGGATAATCTAAAATTCTTGATATCCAACAAAAATAAGGTCAAACCTCAAATAATGATCTTCTAGTATTTGGATCTTCAACTGTTGGAAAATACTGGAGAGCCCTCATTGTCTTAACCTGCAATGCAAGAGTTATCCAATAATCAATATATGATTAGATAATGTAAAACTATTCAAAAGAATTTGTACGAGGGATAGAAGATTGCCAGGTAAATAAGTTCTAATCCGATCTAATCAAGGTAAAAAATAATAAATTTACTAAATAAAAACCATATATTGTCAAATTGGTTCACACTACCACTGAACAATATGTGTAACCTTTCCCAGTTAACCTCTACCCAGCTTTGATACATAAAGCTTACTAAGGAAAGTCAAATCATCCCAAGCTTGAGAATGTAGGATCTCGGTTCGGACATATTTTTCAATTAACTAAATGTTACTATGTTGTATGATTATTTTGTCATCGAAGAATAATCGATTAATCTGAAGCTTCACAAACTCTGGTGTTAATTTATATTTCCTCATATTATCTACAGTGTCAATCAAAGGTTGTTTTTACTGGAACTTTTAAAAGGTATAAGAAAATTGAAAATTGGGTTCAGGATTCAGGAAAACATCAGTGTGAAACATAATTGTGAAGACTTTCAAGTGGCTACTCAAAAATATGCAAGACAGTGTGTATACAAGCATCATCTATGTTTGAGATAGGAGTGTCAAGATAAGCACATACCTGAAGCCAAGGAGATGGAATACCATAATAAGTGTATTCTTGTGGAATATCTTGGTTTCTGGCAAGCCTTTCCAATGTTTTAACACACTTTGGAAGACAGCTCCAGTATCCCTCGTGGTTGTTGGACACTAAAGCAACTAGAAGACTCATAGAGGAAGTCAATACACCCATATCACGTTCATCTAACAATTGTGCCATCCGATCCGACCTGCAAAAAGGAGGAAGAATAATAATATTAAAATGTGCCGTACTATTGAATAAAACTAAAGAAAAAATCCCAGTAAATACTTCACCAGCCATCTACATTCACTACATCAGGATTTTTTCTATAAAGGCGAAGGAGACAGAGTGCAGCCTTCTTCCTCACAAGCGGTCTGCAACTACTAGAAAGCTGGAACAATAGTAAAATTTAGCAACACTTCTTATTTGTTATTCAACATGCTAGCAACATAACTCTATCGACTTACAAGTAACTTCTGAACATCAGGTGCCAGAGATTCAGCAAATTCCCTCCCACCAATATTTCCAACCTGAAAAGATATGACGATTCACAATATTGAATCAAGAAGAGAGAACACAACAAATAAACCATATCAGAGACAATATGACAAAAATAACGAATCTGACACTGGAGGCAAAACATCCATAAAGCATTGTAGGAGATACAGAACGAAATCATACCAGTGTCAGGGCAAGACACTGAAATGTCTCATTGCGGCCAATGATGTCATTGCGCACAGTATTAATTGCTAGTCTCAAAAAATCATGGTTCTCGTTAAGAAGACAAGATGTCACTATATAGCCAACCTGAAACAACTCAAAGCAATATAAATTCAATGAACGGGTGATAAATAACAACTTTAATTTTAAAGCCATAGTCGCTATAATTACGTTCATTGAGATAAACAATGGGCAAAGAATGTTTCAAAACTAATCTCATTAATTCCTTAGCACACAATTAAAAGCTGACTTGCATGAAAGTTAAAATCATATCATGGAAAAGAAAGAGTTCCACGAAAAGAAATTAAATAATCGAAGATGAAAACTGCTAAATCACATAGAAACTTGATTATATGGATGAACTAAAAAAAGCAATGCTGAATGGAAAATATGACTCAACAATCTTGTAAGAATATGGATTGAAAAACATACCTGCTTTTCAGGATACTTTGGAGCAGATATTAAAGAAACAGCTTCCATATGACCAAAATCAACATCATAACCTAGCATATAAATGTAAAGCATCTTCCAGACATATTTCTTCTTCTCATAAGGTGATAAAGCCTGTCAGTAACAAACATCAATAGTTAAACAAAAAGAACAATGTAGTAATGATAGATTAATGAAAATAAACCACTGAGGAAAGTAACTACACTGATCACTAATGAGCACAAACTTGCTAAGTCACATTTCCAGTCATAGAAGTGAAGGCAGAAAGATAAAGAGATCTTTAATTTTTATAATAATTTGCCTTAACAGAAAAGGAAAAATAAAAGTGCATAAATTTGTATATTTATATAAGAGAACTTGTGCTAGTTTGAAGTATTCACGGTAATGGCCAAATCTAAGAGGTAAAAATTCTGGGATTTGGTTGTGCAACGTTGCTATCTATTCTTTATACCACAAAACGAGAAAGGAAATTGCTTTTCACTTTTTCCAACAACTCTCACAACCCAATAGTATCATAAAATGTAATTATCAAATTTATTCTGAAACTTTATTCACCTAAAAAGCAAAGATAACATTTTTATTAAACTACGTGCCAAAAATTCTCCACCAACTCTTCTAGAGCAGAGTAAGTAATATAGTAGAAGAAATTATAAGACTACTAATAGAATAACGTGACCACTATCCTCCAAATTGGAAAACAACATCATTCTCTGCCTCCAGGTGTGGAAACTGGAAAGAAGAACAAAGCTGGTGTCACTCTGATATGGAAGTCAAATGACTCCCTTAACCCATAAGCACTAGACAAAATCCTAGTATCCCCATGGATATCATTGTAGACCAAAAACTTTATTCTTGTATATTAGTTTCAACAGATTTGATTGCAACTGAAATATTTTTAGCAGTAAACTGGCAAATTCACTGTTCATTACTAACTCGACAAACAAATGAATCAATTTCCAATCAAACTGGAGATCTTTTATGCATTTTCCAGAGCAAAGATCATCCAGTCACAGCTAACTTACGTACTACCTTAGAAAGATGCAAAAGTTGTAAATAATAACGCAAAAATGTGTACTAAGTGAGCAGATAACTATGTTGGACTACTTTTTTTAGAAAAAATATTAGTGGGCCATTTCTATAATGTAGACACCCTTGCATCTGACAATAAGGCTTTGCATGAAAATATCTTAGCATCTACTGGGACTCATTCACTGTCTAATACAAAGGCTTGATTTCAGTACAAATGACTAAGAAAAGTAAGAAAACACGCAAGGGGAGCCTTCGTAAAATTAAGAATTGGAAATGAACAAATAGTGGAAGGAGCGATGCATTGAGGTTTCATAACCCTCGCTTAGGAGGGATTTGGCTCGATGGCCACTATTGGGTAAGCAAACCCATAGCACTGCATTTACCATTTTACCCCCCTCCCTCCCTCCCCCCTCACACACACACACCGCGCATCCCAATAGCATTTCCGAACTGCTTTGATACTTCGTTTCCTCAGTGTACTTGATGGGACGTGTTTATGAGAAAGCATCTATGTATGCGCATCCACTCAACAATGTTTAAACTAAATCAAAACCCAGACTCAGATTCCAAACAAAACAATGCCTCCTCAAATGCAGGACATTCCACTCTAAAACCCCTAAACCACAACCCTCCATTCCTTGATTACTCGATTCGCTCAACTACACAATTACGACATTCCCACCCAGTTCAATCCACACAAATGGATTTCACAACTTCTCAATTCCAGCTCATATCTAATCCCCGAATCCAAAATTTCACCTTAAAGCGAAAAATTCGAAAAATCACCGCAGCAGCTCTAATTACAGATAGCATTTTAAGCGTAATCGTATGCAAAGACTTGCCTTTTCATTCTTGAAGCGAGTTCGAACGTTTCCGAGCTCTTTATCCACACGGAGGCGCTCCTGCTCTTTGTTCTGGCAATTTCGGATGTCACTGATGAACACCGATAATCCGCGCATACCCGAAAGCGCCATCTCGCAACGGCGTCAGATCCAGCAATCCCGATCCGACGGCCACCGATTCGCAGATCTCAGTGGTGTATAGCAGCTAGGTAGGTGAGTGTGTGGGTGGATGCTAGCTTGAGGTGAGGTGCGATCTAGAGAGAGAAATTGGAAAGCCGTCGGAGAGAGTTGAAGGAGACGACTTTTTTATTTCGTTTTTTTTCTTTTCCAAATAGTTTATCGTAATTTTACTCTAATAAAGTTTTTTACGCAATTTGCAAAATTAATGTTCAAATAATAATTTTCTTTGTTATAAAGAAAGAGAATAATAGAGTATAAATAGAGACAATGAGAGGAGAATAGAATTGTTATCAATTGTTGTATTCATTCGGGGAAACTCCTTTATACAGTAGAAACTCTATATAGTAATACTCTATATAGGAATAAACTCCCTATAGTAATAAAAAATTCAAGTCCCGACTTGGGACCAGATATAATTAGGAATAAACTCCACATTCTCATAAGTCATACATTTTTCAGTCCCACCTTAAGGATTTATACCTCTATATAAGAATAAATAATTAATATATAATAAAAAATATTTATTAATAATATTTTTATTTATTAAAATCTATAACATGTTTAAAATGACTCAAAATGTTTATCAAAATCAATAACATATACTATATGATCAATGTTTATAGTCTTTAGATTAATTAGTATTTTATTTAATATATGTTAAACACAATTTTTACATATATATATATGGTCAAATATGCATAGTCAAAACTATTAAATTTGTTATATGAACTTAAAAATAGATAAATATAATGTATGTTATTTTTATATTTATATTATTTTTTATTCGAAAAAAATATTTTTATTTTGTAAAACTCTATATAAGAATAAACTCTCTATAGTAATATTTTTTCCTGGTCCCAACGATATGACTGTATAGAGTTTCTACTGTATAGGAAACAATCTAGGGTTTCTGACTTAGCCAACAAGTCATTCACTATAATATAATAATATTCATAACACTCCCCCTTGAATGACTATTTACAGAATTGCTGCCTCGTTAAAACCTTGCCAGGAAAACCCAGTGGGACAAAACCTGAACGAAGGAAAAAGAGTACAGCTTGCTCCCCCTGATTGTAATCACCGAAGATCTTTGATTTCTTGAACGTATTTATTGGTGATCAACCAGTCTCATTAAAACCTGTAACTAATAAAACCATATAGGAAAAACTTAGTTATTGAAGTATACATTTTGGTCTTCAGGACACAACCTTCGAATTGTCGAGTTTCACGTTCATTTGTATCATTGTATATTTTTCGTCCTTCTGGGACATGCCTTTACCAGACATCTATTGACTAGAGCATTAGCAATTGCTATAACCGGCCGGTAACTCTTCTGGAGTATATTAAATGCATCTAGTGTTCAATATACATTTCTTGACAAATGAACAATAATGTGAACTTCAATTCACAATCATTTGAACTCCAGGTTCAATACCTCAGTTTATCTCGAAAACAAACTCATATGGAACATTCTGATGTTCTCATTAATTATTATCGAGTGATGTACATGCCTCGTTAAAAACCTCGTTATAAAACCTTGTAGGAAAAAAATACTCGAGGAAAAGAGTACATGACATTCACATTTATATTGTGGTGATTGTCTCGTTAAAAACCTTTAACTAAGAAAACCCTGTGGGAAAAACTTACTAGAGGGAAAAAGAGTGCAATCACTGGTCTTCGGGACCAATCATTGGTATTCGGGACCTTGTCTTCAATATCATTTTTGTCCATAATGACATATGTAATATGATACTCTATACATGTTCTGATTTTCATTTCCTTTCATTTCAGAAATTTTAAAATCCATCAAGGATTTTCATGTATGTATCTTTCTAGTGACTTCTCCATAGTCAAATCATACATTCGATGCATATATCTATCGTTGTTGCTGCCATAAATATTAAGTAGCGGAACTACATGTCATCTTTAAAAATATTTGATTAACATTGAGTTTCTGCGAAAAAACTCTTGAGCAACTAATCTCGCTTTTATATCTCACCATATCATTACTCGTTTTTCGTACGAACACCCACATATATCCTTCTGGGATAATATTTTGAGGTGTGTACTATAGAGTCGAAATATATCTTTATTTAGCGAGTCATGCTCAGCCTCAATTGCTCATTTCTATTTCTTTGAGTGCTGTCGGCACGCTATCACTGATTTAAGTTTTGGATCCAATTTTTCTAGAGCAACTCTTGAGGCAAATATGTCGTTGACGACTTTTTATTTTTCCATGTTGATGACAATTCAATATATTAACTAAATCTTTCATCATTTCCCAAAATATTTAATTTGGTTGTTCCGCAATCCCACGATTTTCTATTATCATGTGCACATATTTTTTCAATGGGATTTCCATCTAACTCTCTTCAGGAGATTTTGAGGGTGACTTAATTTCTTTGTTTTTCCGCGGATTTATATATTTTATATTTTGAGATCGATCTACTACGCTTCAGGCGTATATTAGAATCAACATTTGAGTTGATCTCTTTGATATTTGAACTCTTATAGTTCATTTATCACAAATTTATGTGATTTTGTCACACCTTCATTAATTTGTAAATGAATTTGGCAGATTACTTGCTGAATATTGCAAGTTACTTATTTTCATGAACTTCGGGTTCAATTGATTGGTGCGTGGATCTAGAATTGAAGATCGTTTTCATTCAATGAAATTTCTCGGCATTTATATCTTTTATATTTTTATCTCCCCCTAATGCCGGGAAATGATCTTCCTTAAATATGCAAATCAGCGTAATTGCTATAAACCAATCTTCTGGATCGTGGGCTAGAGATATTATGTCCGTTCATAAAAATACACTTTAGTGGTGAATGGTGATATGAATATAAGTTGCAGATTTCAAATTAATTCGCAAATGGGAAATGTTTGATTCATTTCCACGCACTTAATCATGATATGCATCATCTTCATTTTTAAGTACATTTGTAGTACTCGTGGAGATAATTAGTAAAACTCTTCCGGAGCTCACTTTTAACATGTCATAATTTGCATAACAGTATTTATCAATGATCCTTCGGGGATACAGTATCTTACCAATGATCCTTCAGAGATCAAAATAAATCTCAATATATAATTTTCTCAGAAATTACATTTAACTACAATCGACTTTTTTGATATTTCATGAGTACTCACATAATAAGATACATTTGTTCTCGATTTCCAAAAAATATCATTCAGGGATAATTCATATGTAATCATTGTTTCCACGAGAACAATCGATGTAACTTTATTAAAAAACATTTAATGTTTTGAAATTTGCTTCTTCGGGAGCAATTTAATATTCTTTCAAGAATATGTTGAATATCAATATCGATTTAAAATATTTAAATTTTAATTGATACACGACAAACAATTTGATTTGATATTTCTGCGGGAATATTATATCATAATATTCTTTGGGAACATTTAAAATTTATTGCTACTACGGGAGCAATTTAATTTGATATTTATCGAATAATATCAAATCATGATGTTCTTCCAGAACGATTATTATAATATTTAAACCAGGGTATATGTTCTTCAGGAACATTCAATTTTATATATATACTAAGAATAATTGATTTAATATTATCAATGTGACTCAAACTTGTGAGTTGGATTTCATAATAGCTTAATTATATGCCTAGATAGATTTAAAATCTTGTAATTGAAGTCAATCATACCACGTTTTGGTAGTACGACCAACTTCGGGTGATCGTATCTTTCTTTTAAATCTTTCCACAAAGCTAGTGGATCTTTCACGGTGAATTTTCAAAGATATTATTCGAGATTATTAGTATATAATTATAATCAATTTGATATTGATATTTCTGCAGAAATATATCATATCACGAAATTCTTCATGAATATTTAATTTTTATATTTCTTCAGGAATATAATATCATATTCTCCAGAAATATTTTCTTTTGATACTTCTTCAGGAATATCATATATCGTTCTTCAGGAACATTAAAATTTCAATTAATTTACTAGGCATAATTAATTTGATATTACCACAATGTTTTTCAGGAACATTAAAATTTTAATTAATTTACTAGGCATAATTAATTTAATATTACTTCAAGAATATCATATTATAATGTTCTTCGGGAACATATGATATTACTTCAGGAATATCAGATTATAATGTTCTTCGAGAACATTTGAATTTAAGAAAAAGGGAGAAGTAGATATATTTATAATTATTAATGAATATAAATACAAATATAAATTTTTGCCTTTGAGTTCGGATCTTGGATGAGTAGAACTTCGATGAAGATCAGATTATAATGTTCTTCGAGAACATTTGAATTTAAGAAAAAGGGAGAAGTAGATATATTTATAATTATTAATGAATATAAATACAAATATAAATTTTTGCCTTTGAGTTCGGATCTTGGATGAGTAGAACTTCGATGAAGAAGCTTTCGTGCTGATAACGTGTTATAAATTTAAGAGAAATTGAGAGAGAATAATAGAGTATAAAGAGAGACAATGAGAGGAGAATAGAATTGTTATCAATTGTTGTATTCATTCCTATGGGGAGACTCCTTTATATATATAGCATACAATCTAGGGTTTCTGACTTAGCCAACAAGTCATTCACTATAATATAATAATATTCATAACATTTCTTACATTTTTATTTATTGAAAATTGAAATGTAAAAATATTTTTTAAATTAATATAGTAAATAATTGTGATTAAGTTTAAAAATATAAATAAATCAAACTAATTATTTTAAAATTTAAAAAGTACTACAGTTACCAAAGAATGAAATATAAATTACACTCTTCATAATAAAGTAGCAATGAATAAATTAATATCGAAAATTCAAATTTAGTTATATTTTGTAAAATAATCTATCAAAATTTATAAAATTTTAAAATTCATTAAAATCTATTAACTTTTGAATACCTAAAAGTCAATTAAAATCCTATAAACTCTTAATTGAATACATCCCCTAAGAGTAGAAAATATTAAAACCGTAAATTATAGTATTCAATTAGTATTTAAATTTATTTATTTTGTACAATACTATAGTTACTATTTACATTTAAAAATAGTACTCCAATTGTTTTATTTTTTAATATTAAAATACAATATATTTTTTGACTTTTTAATACTCAAGAAAACAAAATATGCAGCGAGTACAAGCCGCCATTGCAGGCAGACAATTTTCCATAAACCCCACCTAAACAGCAATCCCACACTCTTCGTCAACCACGGCAGCCAGCGGTGAGTATCTTCTCCTTCGGCGAATCTTCTTCCGTGGACGCGATTTCTCGATTGAAACGATGTCGTCTCTTTCCTCTCCCACCGCCGGCTTTAACCCTCACAATTCACTCCATCAGCCTCCGGCCAGAAACGCCGCTGTGCATTTCAACATCTTCGCGAAGTTTGCGCCTCTGAACCAGCCGTCAATCAGAATCTCATCCGGAAATCCGATCCGACTGCGATGCGCCGGTCCGGAGACGGTGTCGGAAACGATTGGATTGTCGGGTAATTTTGAGGAACCGAAACCCGACGACAATGGCAGCGGCGGAGATAGCGGGAATGGGCATTTCTCTGATGGAGGCGGCGGGGGTGGGGATGGAGGTGAGGGTGACGCCGACGAGGATGAGTTCGGGCCGATAATGAAGTACAGCGAGGTTTTGATTGAGGCGGAAAGACGAGGCGCAGTTCTGCCAGCTGACATGCTCGAGGCGGCGAAATCCACCGGTCTTCGCAGATTGATTCTCAGTCGTTACTTGGATTTTCAGGTGAGAAATATCCTCAGTAAATTTTTTAGGCACAAACATAATTATACTTATGAATGTTATTGCAGGGTTCAGCTTGGCCACTAGGATTTCTGATGCGGTACTGCTCGATGCTTCGGAATCGAATGTTGGCTGATCCCTCGTTTTTGTTTAAAGTTGGGACCGAGGTGAGCTTGGGTTGTTCTACATTTCAAGTCATGGATTTATATGAATGTGCTTTTTAACGAATGAATACTGATAAAATGTTGATTATTCGGCTGCCATTATAGGTGTCACGATCCCAATTCTATGTGTATTTAAGT
Organism: Euphrasia confusa; assembly: GCA_954870475.1. Classification (NCBI taxonomy): domain Eukaryota; kingdom Viridiplantae; phylum Streptophyta; class Magnoliopsida; order Lamiales; family Orobanchaceae; genus Euphrasia; species Euphrasia confusa. The sequence goes on from OX940965.1 coordinate 1,143,974, forward strand.
ATCATAGTATCATTATATGATATGATTCGATCCTGATGCACATCACGTGTTCTAATTGATTTCTTGTGAAGATTTGAGTTTGTATATTTGATCGTTGCAGGTGGTAATTGACTCTGTTTGTGCAACATTTGCTGAAGTTAAGCAAAGAGGAAAGAATTTCTGGGCCGAGTTTGAATTATATGCGGCAGATCTGTTAGTGGGTATTGTTGTAGACGTTGCTTTGGTTGGTATGTTGGCCCCTTATGCTCGTATAGGCAAAGGATCCGTATCCAGTGGGCTTCTTGGACGCCTGAAACATGCTTCTGGAGCACTTCCGAGCAGGTCAGTGATGCATGTTATGATCTTACTTTCCTAGATTATGTACTCATACATCCCTGCAGACCACGAGTACTTCATCACGTTCTGCCTTATGTTTATTTTATCACTGCACCTTTTGTTACTTATAGAACGAGTTTCCCTCTCATATTTTGCATGTCTCTCGATGCAATTATTTTAAGTTGTCTGAAGAACTGGACGATATTTTATTGAACCCTGATATTGGCCTTTTGTACTTGTTCAGATGTAAAATCATGATTTGATACAAATGTTTTAGAAACCGGCAAGAACTCTTCTTTCAGAAATAAATGATATTTTTCAACCTGATTCTTGCCAACCTTCCCAATCATGCATAACAGAGAACCGCTTAGGAAAAAAAAGAAGAAAAGAGAACTAGAATTAATGGATTTTATGTGATTTATATTTGTTGCTGAAGAAAAATGTGAGAAGGAATCATGAGTAAATTTAAGAACTGTTCTATCTTTGATTATTCTACCTTGTGTTCATTCCACACGTGTGTCTTGTACGGGGATATCCCTTAACAACATTCACAATTTTTCAACTCTAAACAACATTGTTTTGTATACTGTGCTATAGAACTACTCCGTTTTCTTGTGAAATTGGAAACAATTTTGGCCTACTGAACTTAGAACTACCCCCATATGACTTTGTAATACATCCAATACTCTGACTTAATTGGATTGAAAATATATTGGCCATACAGTGTTTTCGAAGCTGAACGACCAGGAGTTAGATTTTCAGCTCAGCAAAGGATTGCAACATACTTTTACAAGGTACATACTCCATGTAAATGGTCTTCATAGTGATATTTTCTAGCAAGAAACTCTCCCGTGGCCTCCTATCATGGCTGAAGCTCAGCTAGACGGTGATGTTGTATTTATAAACCGATTGTTGACAACTGATGTACTCTTGAAATGTAGGGTCTATTATATGGCTCCGTTGGTTTTGGGTGTGGTCTTATTGGCCAAGGCATTGCAAATATGATCATGACTGCCAAAAGGTGCGCTTTTAGATATATATTTGGGAGCTTGAAGGGATATGGATCATTATCATCGATCCCCTATATCTTATGTGAATTACTTAAAATGAATGTGATACTTGAGAAATTTTATCATGTTGATACTGTGAGCAATCTAAAAAAGATTGTTAAATGACGTATTTGGGTCAACGGTGATAGTTGTGTTTAGTCATTATTAGTTTTCTATGTGGGGTCATGTATATATACATTTCAACTGATCGGCTTCTCAATGGCAGGAACATCAAGAAATCAGAAGAAGACATACCTGTGCCGCCCTTGCTGAAAAGTGCTGCCCTCTGGGGTATGTCAATTTTGTGAACTAGAATTATATCACATTTTTTTCTTAAATATAAATATAGAAATAATTTGACCGCTCCTACTTACTAGTTACTGTAAGATTCTATAATTAGACCATGGTAATTAATGACTTACTTTCATGGTAATTTGTTATGAAGCGTGATTTTGTCATGTTTCAGGTGTATTTCTTGCGGTGTCTTCAAACACCCGTTACCAAGTTATCAACGGGTTGGAGCGTCTTGTCGAAACCTCACCCATGGCTAAGCAAATGCCACCTGTTGCCATGGCCTTCACAGTGGGTGTACGGTTTGCCAACAACATCTACGGTGGAATGCAGTTTGTAGACTGGGCTAGATGGAGTGGGGTTCAGTGATAGTATTATAGTTTTGGTTATCAAAACAGATTTTCTCTCTAAATCGGGTGCTATGTTTCCTTTTTAATGGAAGTATTTTTTGGGTTAGATTTATGGGACACTGAGTATTCATCTTTATGGAGTTTTAGGTAATGTGTTTCTGTTTCCTTTTTAATGGAAGTATTTTTTGGGTTAGATTTATGGGACACTGAGTATTCATCTTTATGGAGTTTTAGGTAATGTGTTTCGTAGAAGGATATTTTGTTTGAATGTGTTGTGACTTGTGTAATAAATCATTCTATTTGTTGATTTTAGTTTTTTAAGTTGAGATAGTACTATTGAATATTATGACCCAATTGAGATAAAATTCCAACAAGATACTAATTAAATTTAATAACAGATTGTGAAAAATTGGCTAAGAATAAAAACCAATGAGCAGGAGTACGTTTTGCTTGAATAATTATCCACGATAAAATTGTTTACACCATATATGCTCGTCAACACAATGCAGAGAATATAAACGAACATCTGTTCAACCGTCTCAAGGGTATTAGACATACAAGATCATTACAACAATCACAAGCTGTACACTTGTGACGCTCAGAGAAAGAAGAGACAAAGAATGCTGTGTAAGGGAGGAATCATATTAATATAGGAAGGAATCCCCCGAAATGAATAGAAAAGCCCAGGCCAATAGCATTTAAAAAAAAAAGAAAACCAATCATCCATTGTTTCCATTCCTTTAACTTGTCAGAGGTTTTGAAGTAGCCTTTTTAACGGCTTCGGCATATGTCCTGTGTTGGTACGTTAGAGTAGATTCCAGCAAGTCCCAGAGAGATGTCTTTGGGTTCCATCCTGTAATAGAGTTGCAATGGAAATAACACATTCTGTTACTCAGTTCATAGCTAATCACCAAAAAGAAAGAGAAAATAAGGTTTATTTTTCAAAAAATTGGACTCCCTTGAGAGGTGTTTTTAGGCCAAATGTCACATAGTAGAATTTTTGTTAACCAAGAAATACCAGGTTTGCCACTAGAGTGATTCATACCAAGTTGTTTGTTAATAATGGTCATGTCTGGAATTCTCTTGTCACTGTCGTCATATCCTTCACCATAGAACTCTTTTGAGCTTATATCAATGGTTGGTGAATCGAGTGCAGGTTCCCCACTAACCTTTGTGTAAACCTAAAAGCATGAAAGTAACAGATTGAGTAAATATCAAAAAAATTACTAGCTGCATAGTGAACTGTAAAATCAATATTGTAGAGAAACTTTAAATAAGGGTCACAGATTAAAGTTATAAACTCTATTCACCTGAGTCATCATTTCAGCAAGCTGTCTGACTGTAACTTCATTATTGGGGTTGCCCACGTTAAATATATGACCGTTAGCTCTGGATGGATTTTCCTGAATCAAATTACCACTCAGCAAGCAATCACTACACTAATACATACATACATACATACATACATACATACATACATACATACATACATACATACATACATACATACATACATACATACATATATATATATATATATATATATATTTATATTTATATTTATATATGTGTGTGTGTGTAAGTGTGTGTGCATAAAAAAATGTTGCACATACAATCATCAAAAGAATTGCTTCAATGGCATCCTTAATATAAACGAAAGTTCTCTGTGATTCTCCACCATCAACAAGCTTCAGTGGTTCACCCCTCAAGAGATTCTACACAAAAAGCAAGTCCAAGTAGGTATACCGTATAAGACAATCTCCAATAATGGTATAATATTTGAATTAAAATCTGCAGGTTAAACGGTATTACGTTGCTGAAGCATGCCAGGACTCTCGGAACACCCTCGCTTGGACCATCAATCCCAGGTATAAAGTCCATCCTTGGACCAATCCAGTTGAAGGGCCTCACAATTGTAAATTCAAGACCGTTCTCAGCACCCTCAGCTGTAAAATGGAGCAGTTATGCCAACGTGAGTTGCAAGACACTTAAATCAATATTCATTAAGTAAAAACACAAGATCGTAAACTCACCATAAACCAATCTCTCGATTAACTGCTTCGCACATGCATATGACCACCTTTGCTTCTCAATTGAGCCAAAAATGCAAGGGGAAGTATCCTCCTTGAGAACATAATAACTTGGGTCCTGATGCAAGATGATAATAATGATTCACATTAATACATAAAAGTAAACCCCCAATAGAAAAAGAAACGAACAAAGTGTCTAGTTAAAGGTCACATGTACAATAGAAGTACAAACAAATGAATGCAATATTTAAAATGAGAAGAGAGGCAGATACCAAATGACGGCAGTGGTAAATAAATTGTGTACGTTAGCAAGGAGAACTCTAATCTAGAAGTAAACGAAAATAGAATAGAGGAGTCACCTGTCGCAACGGACTATCTTTGGGTAAAAAACTACCAATCGTTTTGCCATAAACTTCACAAGTAGAGAAATGTATGAGACGCTTGGCATTTTCTGAACAGTACTTGACCTAAATCCAAAAGAGCCAAACAACTTCAGCATTTTCATTAACATTAAATGACCGACTGCATCTTGTAAGATACAGATGCCAAAGAATGTAACACAACACACACTCACCACAGGGAGAGCATCGACGAAATTGCTGTAGATTGTGTCTAGCGGACGAGTGTTATAATCTGCTGGAGTGCATATAGCAGCAAGATTGATGGTCTACGTCACACAAAAAAAAAACACAAAAGTCAGACCAAGATTTTTCGCTCTTCAAGAGTCCGACCAAGATTTTTCGCTCTTCATGAATTCATGATTGAACGTAGACTAAAAACCACTGAGCTATCATCACATATGTACAAAAGGAAAATCACAATCAGCATCCCACTGAAATATAAGTAGTTTTAAATTGAATAATATAATGTAAATTTCAAGATTTGGTCAAGTCAATAGTCCAACTACCATCACTACCACCACTGCAAGCATAAACATCCTACTGAAGTACAATTAATATACAGAAAAATTGCAAATAATTACGGTAGCCACACACTAATAATCAACAGATCCAGGAAAAAAAATAAAATCAAACACTATTTCCCGAAATCGATGCGAGAAATTAAACAAAATCCAGATCCAGAAAAAAAAAAGTATTGCAGGAGAAAACCTACAAGATCCGCCATGCGGATGAGTCCTTCGAGGCGAGAGTCGTTCTTAATGTTGATGCGGTGAAACTGGATGCGGTCGGCCCAGGGAAGCGTGGAAGGCTCGAGTAGGTGCTTGATCTTGTCGCTGTACACATCCACCGCCAGCACCTTGTGCGGCGTCTCCGCCATGAGCTTCTCGCACAGATGCGAGCCAATGAAACCTCCGGCGCCGATCATGCATATCGTGATGGGCTTGATCGGATTGCCGTCCAGATCTAGCTTTCCGGTCGCCATTATCGACGAGATTGCGTGAGAATTTTGATGTGATTTTTAGGAAAGGGGGAAATTAAATGAAAGGGTGCAAAATGTGACAGTATTTAAAGCTGGAAAAAAAAAGGAGGGAGGAGGGAGAGGTGGTTCATAGAAAGAGAACTATTGAGGGCCCGACTGCTTTTGTTTTTGTATTTATTCGTGTTGTATTTTAAAATAACAAAAAAAAATAGAATTATTATTTATTTTTTGTGACAATTATTGTAGAAACTCAAAAGGAAAAATATGTAACAAATTTAGATCGGTTTTTAGTTGTAGAATATTTTTAAAAATCAAAGAATAAATTATAAAATGTGATTTTTATTTTATTTTGTGGGTGTTTTATTTCTACAATACAAAAAAAAAGTATATTTATTATAAGAGAGGGGAAAGTAATGTTGAATCATAATAAAAAATGGAAAAAAATATCACAAATCATCCTTCTGAAAACTACTTATGAAATTCAGTTTTTGAAGGTGAGGATTTGTGATATTTGCAAGTTTGTACATTGGTAAGATATTTGTAAGTTTGCATATAACGTTTTGAAAATATATTATACACTTGAGAATTGAAAGTCCAAAAGTAATACTCATTGAAACCAATTTTTGATTATGACTACTGTATTTGTGAATTTATTAATTATATTAAAATTAAATAACTAAAAATACAAGTTTAGACAATAATTTTGATATTATAATAGTGCTAAATTATTATTGGTGCATGTGAGTGGGGTCTATAACCTAAACTCAATGAGCTGTTCATCTCTCATTCTCACGTGCATTTCATGTAATTTGCAACATTTACACAATCATCTTCAATTGTTCATTTTTTTGGATCATATATATAATATATATAGAGAGAAAATTTTAAATGGTAACAAATATAAAACATATACACATCTTAAACCCTCAAATAAAAATACACCCAAACTACACATTTTGTATTGAAAAATACCTATTTACCCTCTCTTTTTCAAAACACAACAAAAAAATAAAAAACAAAAACAAAAACAATTAATCTTATTTTATCTATTTCTCTCTCCCGTCAACCCCACCCCTCACCCCCACCCCACCCACTTCTTTCTTTCTCTCCCTCTCTCTCTTTCCCGTCACCCACCCACCCAACTTCGAATCAAAGCACACAAATCCGCCAACCTTTAATTCCGGCGAGAAGAGCATCAAATGATAATGAGGACCAAGAAGAGCAACAATTACCGTTCAAAGCTCGGGTATGTGTCCTTAAACCTAAGTTTTCATTTTTGATTTTCTTTCAATAACGTGTTCAATTTCATGCGTGAATTGCTTGCCTTTGAGTGTATTTGAGTTTCTTATTATGTTGTAGTTGATTTAAAATCGAAATTGAGTGTTGAACTGAACATGAAATTCTCTGAAAAATGTTGTGTTCTTCTGCCCTCGGTGGCTACCCTCGATCGCGAGGAAGTCGGTGACCGAGGGCACTCATGACTGAGGGACCAAGTAGAACCCGGTCACTTGGTCGCTCTAACAACCGAGGGCGACTCACCAAGTGCCGAGATTTACACGGTCACTTGGTGGAGCAAGTGACCGAGGGCAGTGATCGAGGGTCACCGCCAAGTACAATTTTTTTTTTTTTTTTTTTTGATATATGATAATTGTAATTATGTTTATTTATTTAATTTAATGTATTTTTTGCAGGATGGGTTGGACGCTTGGAGGTATATAAGCATAAAAATCTTTTGGATGAGTATTAAATCATCTAATAGCATTTGATTTATATTGAATTAATTTGATTTGTATTTGGAATTATTTAGTTGAGATTTGAATTTATTTTGAATTGATTTGTAGGTGTTAGATCTCGTAATATTCCATCCCGTCTCATATATATTTATAATATATTAAAAAAATATTTTAAAATTATTTATAATATATTAAAAAATATTTTAAATTTATTTATAATATATTAATATATTTAATTTAATATAATTTGTAAAAAAAAAACTTTTTAATCTTATGATATATTAACCTATTTAATTTAATATAATTTGTAAAAAAAATATTTTATAAATCAAATCAAACAAATATATGATTTTATAAAAAATAATTAAATTAAGTATATAAAAAAATATAATTAAATTAAGTATATAAAAAATATAATTAAATTAAGTATATACAATTTTATTTTTATTTTTTGCACTTGGTGGCTGCACTTGGTGGCTAAGAAAAATAAAAGTATTTTTAAATTCGGTACTTGGTCGTTGCACTTGGTCAAAGTGGCCAAGTGCACTTGGTGGTGACCAAGTGTAGAGGCCACCCAGTGTACCACCAAGTGCCCCACCAAGTGCTTTAGAACATAAATTCATTTTAATTGATTTTAAATCTTTTTTTCAATTGTAAGGTTGTTGTGTTAAATTAAACATCAATTTCATAGTCAAAATAATTCAAAAAACATGATCAAACGTTGAATTGGGTGAATTAATTGATTACGCATTCGGATCGTGAACAAATTGGAAAGCATGTTGTTAACATTGTAACAATATTACTAGAAAGTTCAAAAAATTGTCAAACTTCTACGTTTCAACTTAATAGTACTAATTTGGCTTTGTTTTCATGTTGAATCGATGTTTATAGGCTTCAAATGATCTTTAATGTCAACGTAACAACTTAGTTATCGCTCGTTGGTTTCAAATTAATTAAAAAAAAAATAATCTTAGGCACTTGGTCGTGCACTTGGTGGGACACTTGGTGGTGCACTTGGTGGCCTCTGCATTTGGTCACCACCAAGTGCACTTGGTCAAAGTGACCAAGTGCAACGACCAAGTGCCGAATTTAAAAATACTTTTATTTTTCCCAGCAACCAAGTGCACTTGGTGGCGCCACCAAGTGCAGCCACCAAGTGCAAAAAAAAAAAAAATTGTATATACCTAATTTAATTATATTTTTTTATATACTTAATTTAATTATATTTTTTATATACTTAATTTAAATATTTTTTATAAAATAATTTTTTTTATAAATTCATATATTTGTTTGATTTGGTTTATAAAATAAAATAAATTAGTTTTTTTTTTACAAATTAGTAAAAAAGTGCACTTGGTCACTTTGACCAAGTGCCGAGTATTGTTCGGTTAGTTAACCGGCGACCAAGTGCACTTGGTGGTGACCACCGTAACGTACCGTGATTCGTTGATTCGACATCTACAATTAAAAATAACAATTGAATTCGATTAGGCCATCTCCAACCGAACACAAAAACTCAAACTCAAAAATAAGTTTTATTTTAAGTTTACAGTAATTTGACTCCAACCGAACTCAAAATTAGTTTTAGTTTACGTTTACAGTAATTTGACTCCAACCGAGAAACTAATACTCTAACTTAACATAATTTTTTTTTAATATTTTTCTTATATAATTATTTATACTATTTATATAAATAATCAAAATTTTTACAAATTTACAATTTTATCTCATAATTTTTTAAATTAAAAAATATAATTAATATTATTTTCAATTTAAATTTTCAAACATAATAAATATAAATAATACTAGATAAAAATATTATTTAATTATTAAAAAAATTACATTAAAACACTCAAAAAACTAATTATTAATTATTTTTGTTTTTGTAATTGGTAGCATTTTTTTTAATATCTTGTTTATTATTATTTTATTTTTAATGTTAATTATATAATTTAATTATTTAATTTTATTTCATATTGTGATATGTATTTTTATTTCATTATTAAAAATATTTTTATTAAAATTTATTTTAATTATTAATGATATGAGTATTAAAAAAATTATACTACAAAAGATATTAAATAAGATACTAAAAAATAATTGATAAGTTATTTTTATTAATTTGTAAAAAAAATAATCATTTTATAAATAAAAAATAGTTTTTGGTTTGAGTTTACGGTAAACGTAAATATAAGTATTTTTTGTGTGGGTCCCACCTATAAACCAATAATAGGTTTATGTTTTGGTATCGGTTGGAGCATCTCCCCTACTCCAAAATAAGTTTTTGGTATCGGTTGGAGATGCTCTTAGGAAATCAAAAATATGCATCCGAACAAATTTATAAAATAAGCCATTAATATACAAATTTAAAAAAAAAAAATCAGTTTCTGCACTTGGTCGATAATGACCAAGTGCACTTGGTCGACCAAGTGACCGAGTGACTATCCGGTCACTTGGCCGAGCTCTCGGTCACCGAGGGCCGAGTACTGCTCGGTCACTTGGTCGGTTGACCGAGGGCCCTCGGTCAATTTTTTTGACCGAGTGCTCAAGAACTCAGCAGCACTTGGTCGAGCACTTGGTCATATTTTCGACCAAGGGCTTCGACTGAGTGCAGAAAAAATCGGCCCAGAAATTAAAAAAAAAAACGTGCGAGGAATCCTTGCGTGCAACTAATTTTTTTCCCATCGAAATCAGCTCTTTTCACGTATATTTCGACCGATCTTAGCTTTTATTTTGAGAGAAATAAGAGTTTTTTTTTTTGAAATGTGTTTGATATGGTTTGAAGGTTGGAGGTGGGAGAAGATATGCATTCATGCATGCATTTACACCCCCACCAATCTCAAAAATCTGATTTTTGTAAGGGGTGGGCCCCACAGAAATTCTTTTTGTTTTCTTAATGTATTTTAATTGATTTTTATGTTATTAAAAAAGAGAAAAGAAAAGTAAGGGTATATAAGACTTTTCTTGTTCATTTTGTGTAGAATGGGTGTAGTTTTATATGTGGGTTCAAAAAGAGTAGATGTTTTATATTTGTGTATGAAAAGTGGTATTCCCACATATATATATCATAGTACTACTATATACTTATCCTTTTTTTTCTATATTTTCTTCAACATTTTTTCCAAGCAAAGAATGAATAAATGGTCTTCTCAAGAGGGACACACTCGACGAGATGTGAGACGACTAGAGGCGTGTGCGTTTTTTACTCAATTTTTTTTTTATTTTTATTTTTATGTAGAATTACTATTCCAATCCTCTAGTTTAAATAGGATCAAGCTTATAACTTTCTGAAAGTAACGTGATTGAAATTGTAAAATTATTTTCAAAATATGGTCAAAGTTGTAATACCACCAAAATTAGAGAACAGTGGAGCATCACGTGGGGTCCACATGAATGTAGAAAGACTAATATATCCTTGTCTGCACACCGACACACAGCTGTATGGCCTGTACCATTAGGAGAAAAATATACTATGGGCCAGAAAAATATTCTCCAGTCCAAGAAAATTGATGGTAATGGGCTTAGGCCTTGACCCTTCGTATTACAAACTAGAGCTGCCCAATGGGCCGGGTCGGGCCGAACCGGACAAAGTCGATGGGCCACTTGATAGGCCAGAAATTCTTGTGGCCCAACCAGGCCCTGAACGGGTCACTGGGCCATTTTGACTAGACATTTTTAAATTAAAAATATAAAATTTTAATAATAAATAATAAAATTAGATCAATTAAATTATAATTTAAAAATAATAAATAAAATCAAATTTATTAAAATAATTTTAAACAAAAATTAAATACTTCATTTTTTTAATATCAGTGTCCGAACACATTTTTCTTAAATATTAAGCATATTTTTTGTGATGAATATTTATCAAATTTTGAGTTTAATTATATAATAATTTATTTATTTTTATATTCGATATATATATTATTATTATTATAATTGTGGTAGATGTGTTAGATTCTTTTGTACAGTTTATTTCAGACATTCAGAGACCATTAAACTCCAAATTCCTCATTTTGCGCCATACCCTGATTTCTCTTCCCAGCAAAATCATCATAAGAAGACAAAAAGAATATTGTCACACAACCAATCTCCTTAAACGTTGTGCCATTTAATTTCATGAATAATGTCCACATGACTTTGGATGCTTCAACTTGCTCTTTTTTTAACATTGATTTTTTTTTTTTAACGCACACATTTATAAAAACTTCAAAGCGTATTTTGAGCATTTAAATTAAGGGTATTTGATTTGGAAGAATTACATTACGAGTAAGCCCTTGAAATTGGAAAGGGTCATGTGAGAACAAATTATTTTTAAAATAACGTGTTAATTTTTAAAGTCCAAAATATTATTTTCGAAACATACATTAGCAAATAGCATTGAATCCATTCATAAAAAAATGACTTCAGCTCGCAAGGTTCAGACTACAGAGTGTATCTCACGTCAATTGAATTAAAAAATTTGAACTCACGTATAAGTTGAACAATCTTATCATTTTAATAAAATCTTTTAATGTGTTATTGATCAAACTTTTACGCATTCATACATCGAGATACATCACTTTATTAATTTGAAATCTTTTGAAAATGAGTTTAGAAATAAAATCGTAAAAATTTGATTCAAAACGAGCTTAAAAATAATTCGTAAATATTTGTTTACGAATTACTATGCATTTGCAATTTGCAATTTGCAGTCTCTCTCATATTCAGAGGACCATACCTCGGGAGTTTGTGCAATTTTTGAGGGTTAATTTAGTTTCACCCATTGTGTGGTGTCAGTACATGAGCCCCCATGCTATGCCCTGTGAGCCTCTGTGCATTCAATAAAATCCCACAGAAAGAGAGAGAGAGATACACGTCCACGTGTAAGGAGAGAAGGAGAAAACCACATGCAGCCAAACAGTGTAAATTCTGAGATTTACATTTACCTTAATCTACTTTCATAGAGATGATCACCTTGTATTGATAGAAATAATAACGTACTAGATTATAAAAAATGATCAATATAATTGATGAATTACTCTTTCCGTCTCAGAATTGTTTGCCAACCTGGTCAACGACTTTTGTTTGATCGTCGATTACTTATGATAAAAAATATATAAAAATTATTTAAAAAATACTAAAATAAAATTTATACTTGAGACGAAAAAATTATTTAAAAAATACTAAAATAAAATTTATACCTGAGACGGAGGGAGTAATATTATGATCCTACACTAGGAATAGATATTACAATGTTCAAAAAATATTTTTCAGTAATTATTTTAATTCTTTAATAATATTATACACAATTTTTTTGATATGAAAATTAATTAAAAAAATATTGATAAAAAATATTTTATGCTAAAAAAATAATTTAGTTGCAATTCAAATTTAAAAAATAAATTAAAAAAATAAGAGTAAATTTTTTTAGAGACAGAAAAATATATTTCATTTTTTAATTTACAAATAAAATTAATTAAATAAAAAAAAAATAACTAGGACACCTTCACTATAAAAAAAACAAAATTTCTGATTTCTTATTTTCTTCTCCGATTGCTTTCACATCTCTCCCCTCCCTCATCATCTTCTTGTGTAGTTTTGCGGTGCACCCACCCACACTCTGCCCACAGACACCTCCATACCTGTTTCTTCTCCACGTGTTTTTCGCCCCCTTTTTATTTTGGTTCTTCTTGTTTTCCCTTTTGCGTCTTTCTTTCGCCCTAAATTTCCCACTTTATTTGTTATGCTTTTTCGCATTTCCTATTTGATTTACAGCTTCACCCTTTTCTCCAAATCAATTTCTCTTGTATAAACACTCCTTTTTTTTATTTTTTAATTATTACATATTCCCCATATCGGGTTTACGAGTATTTCCATGTCCGATTCTTGAATTCCCCGAGCTCCATTTTCTTGATGCGACAATGGGGTCGATCCTCAGGTTCAGAAGGCTCTGTTTCCTCGAGCCCACAAAGTACTCTTCCTCGTACGTCGAAAAAACATCACCGGAAGGTGAAAAAAATAGAGTCTTTGAGGCACGAGATGAGAAAAATCAAGTCTTTGAGGCCCGAGAAGTTTATCCCGAGAAGAAGAAAAAGCCCGAAGGGAAGCGGGAGAAGAGGTTTCCAAAGGAATGGAGGTGCGTGGATTCTTGCTGCTGGGCGATTGGGTACTTATGCACCATCTGGTGGCTGCTGCTGTTTCTTTACCACTGTTTGCCGGCGAATTTCGCCGGAATATACGGCCCGGAGCCGCCGGGAGTGAGGCTGAGCCGGGAGGGACTCACCGCGCTCCACCCCGTCATTTTGGTGCCCGGCATTGTCACCGGAGGGCTCGAGCTCTGGGAGGGCCGGGCCTGCTCGGAGGGCCTGTTTCGACAGCGGCTATGGGGCGGCAGCTTTACTCCGATTTTCAAGAGGTTCGTTTTTTTAAGTTTCGATTTCAAGTTCATTCAATGTTACTATATGGTTTGTTAGTTTTAGGACTGAATTTTAATTAGTGGTAAAATCAAACATTTGCTTGTTCTTGTTTTTAATAATTGTGCTTTGGTGGGGTTCTTCTTAGGCCTATGTGTTGGTTGGAGCATCTGTCGTTGGACAACGAAACCGGGCTGGACCCGCCCGGGATTCGAGTTCGGGCTGTCCCCGGGCTCGTTGCAGCTGACTATTTCGCCCCCGGCTACTTTGTTTGGGCTATCCTTATCGAGAACTTGGCCCGCATTGGCTACGAGGGGAAAAACATGTACATGGCTTCGTATGATTGGAGATTATCCTTTCAGAACACGGAGGTAACAAAAATTAATCGAATCTAAACACATAGAAACTTTGCTGAGCTAATATAAACCTTTTACATCTCAGGTGAGGGACCAAACACTCAGTAGATTGAAGAGCAAAATCGAGCTTATGTACGTGACGAACGGTAACAAGAAAGTGGTGGTGGTGCCTCATTCAATGGGCGTCATCTATTTTCTCCACTTCGTGAAATGGGTCGAAGCCCAACCTCCGATGGGCGGGGGTGGGGGGCCCGGTTGGTGTGCTAAGCACATAAAGTCGATCATGAATATTGGACCGGCGTTTTTGGGTGTTCCTAAAGCTGTCGGAAACGTGTTGTCGGCTGAGAGCAAAGACGTTGCTTTTATAAGGTAAGACCCTACGAAACATATTTGTTACACTTGGCTTTTATAACGTTTTATGGGTTCGATTTTGCAGAGCTTTGGCTCCTGGTCTCTTGGATTCTGAGATACTCGGCCTTCAGGCTCTTGAACATGTAATGCGTGTATCCAGAACGTGGGACTCTATCGTTTCATTGTTGCCCAAAGGCGGAGACACTATTTGGGGCGACTTAGATTCGTCTCCAGAAGAAGATCATATTTGCGACTCACCGACAAAAAAACACGAGAAGCAATCTGACGTTAAGAGCAATAACACCGATGGTAGTAGAATACGAGGTTTTCAAGTTCAAGAATCGACTAATTACGGAAGGATCGTATCTTTCGGGAAGGCGGCGTCCAGATTGCACTCTTCGGAGTTCTCTGGTCTCGACTCCAAGGTCTTGTCTTTTTTAATCTCTGTCTTAATTTTCGGTAATAAATCGAAATCTAATATGGGTAGAAACAGGTACTTTTGCACAATGCTACCCGTCCACAATCGGGATCTGCATCGTGCGGGAACTTAAAAGTTTGGACAGAATACGACGAAGTAAGCCCCGAGAGCATCGAGAGAATCTCGGAAAAAAAGGCGTACACGGCAAACACTTTGTTGGAACTTATCCGATCCATTGCTCCAAAGATGATGAGAAGGGCCGAGGCCCACTTCTCGCACGGCATAGCTGATGACCTTAATGATCCGAAATACGACCACTATAAGTATTGGTCGAATCCGCTCGAGACAAAGTAAGCAACGAAATCGTATAACTCACTAACCGCTTGATTATTACAACACTCTTCGACTAATCATTTCGATATCCAGGTTACCAGATGCTCCGGACATGGAGATTTACTGCATGTACGGAGTCGGAATCCCAACAGAAAGATCGTACGTGTACAAGATTTCATCCCCTGGAAAGTGCAAAAACATTCCTCTCCAGATCGACAGCTCAGCCGAAGGCAGTCGAAGCGGGTGCTTGAAGGGCGGGGTCCACTTCACGGACGGGGACGAGAGTGTGCCGGTTTTGAGTGCCGGTTTCATGTGCTCTAAAGGGTGGCGAGGGAAAACCCGATTCAACCCCTCTGGGATCGCTACTCATGTGAGGGAGTACAAGCACAAAGCGCCCTTGAGTTTCTTCGAGGGACGGGGTTTAGAGAGTGGGGGCCACGTTGATATCATGGGGAATTTCGCCCTAATCGAGGATGTTCTGCGGGTGGCGGCGGGAGCGTCGGGGGCTGAGATTGGCGGAGATAAGATACATTCGGATATCATGAAGATGTCGGAGAAGATAAAAGTTCGGCTGTGAGTGAAGAGTGCGAAGAAAAAGATTACGTTTTTACGAAGCAGAGAAAGGCGAAATTTTGTACGGTGATCGTGAGATTGAACGGAAGAGTTGAGTCGAAGGGTATGCCGCTGCCGCCGGAGAACAGTGAAATTTGAAATGGTTTGTTATTGACTACTAGTAACTATCTAATTGTATTAGAGTGCATAAACTTCCTCACTTATTGTAATCAAGTCAATAAGAGTTCCTTCTTAAATACAGTGTTTTGAGAAAAAAATACACAAAAAAACTTCAAAAAACAGAGGAGGTAAAACAGAGGATCCCAAAAACAGAGGAAATAAAACAGAGGATCCAAAAAACAGAGGAGGTACTAGAACTTCCTCACTCATTGTAATCAAAGTCAATAAGAGTTGCTTCTTATAAATAGTCTTTTGAAAAATAATACACAAAAAAACATCAAAAAACAGAGGAGGTACTAGAACTTCCTCACTCATTGTAATCAAGTCAATAAGAGTTGCTTCTTATATATAGTCTTGAAAAATAATACACAAAAAAACATGAAAAAACAGAGGAGGTAAAACAGAGGATACCAAAGAGAAGGTAAAACAGAGGATCCCAAAAGCAGAGGAGGTAATAGAACTTCCTCACTCGTTGTAATCAATTCAATAAGAGTTGCTTCTTATATACACTCTTGAGAAAAAAGTACACAATAAAACATCAAAAAACAGAGGATCCAAAAAACAGAGGAGGTAAAACAGAGGATCCCTAAAAACAGAGGAGGCACTAGAACTCGGCCTTGTCCAAGAAATCGGAATCCCCGTAGGAATCAACCACAGGAAACGGCATAATCATGTGCATCGTCTGGACAGCCTTTCCGAGGTCTTTGATCTTTCCGTACGTTCCATTGACGAGATCATACTCGACAACGTATCGACCCCACACAAGGAAAACCGAATCACCATCAGTCGGATGAACATACGCATCCACAAACGTCTCCCTTCTCCGAAAACCCTTCGGCATTTCCAGCTTCACACTATGAACCCTAACCATATCATTATTAATCTGATCCAATCTCCAAACCCTCAACAGAACAGGGCCTTCGACGCTCACGTTGAAAACCCGAATCAGCCGGAGCTCCGGCGGCTCTCCTCCGGGCAAGCTCACGACTCCGACGACATGGTGCTTGTTGTCGTCGTTTTCGAAAGGCGGAAAGGGAACGACCCCACACCGATTTCTCGACAAGTCGAGGTAAACGATCCTGTCCGAGATTCGCTCGTGCTCGAGCCAATACAAAACCCCGTTGCACGAAACGGTGACTAGGTTGAAGCCGAAACACATGGTCCAGGGTCCAGGGTAGTCGAAGCTTTTTCTCTCCCACTTTCTCGACTCTGAACTAAACACCGCCACTGAGAATGGCTCCGGCGGAAGTGGTTGGTCGGGAAGAACGAACACGACCGCCTCGAATCGAGCCGAGGAGGGTGCACGTAGCAAGGCGAACCCCACCGCTTCGCGCTCCTTGGGGGCCGAAACCCCCCGGCTCGGAATCGAAGGGAGTCGAGCGAATTTCTTGGTGATCGGATTGCAGACGTAGTGATCGTCGGTCCAGCGCGAGCCGGAGGAGACGAGAAGCAAGTCGCTGCACGAGGCTCTTACGATCACCTCCGGCGAAGGCAAGAAGTCGAGGTGGTTGATCCCGTTGAGAAAGGGATAGTCGTCGGAGTGGAGGTGGAAAACCGGCCGGAAGTAGTCGGGGTCCGGGAAGAACTTGTCGGCGATCGCGCCTTTGCGGAATACGACGGAGTAGGGGCGGCGGCGGTGGTGGGACTTGAAAGCCGGGATGAATCGAGGGTTGCCGAGGATCGACGAGTGCCAGAGGCGGCAGACGGTGCTCGACTGGACAGCCGTTCGACAGTCCGGGAGACGAGTGAAGATTTCGAGCAATACGTCGGCAGGGGCGTCTTTGAAGAGGTCGTGATCGTGATTTTGATTTGTATCGTCTTCAACCTTGATTTGAGATTCAGTGTTAAGACGAGGAGAAAAAAAGAAAGAACGGAAAAAAGCCTGGATTTTGGAGGTCATTATGGAAAAATCAGAAGAGAACTAAGGGAAAAAAAAGGTTGGTTTATGCACTTGATAAAATTAATTAGGGTTTCTTTTATAAACCAAAACTTAATTAAGTTTTGTTATTTTAGGAAAGGAAAGTTAATATTTACAGTAAAAAATTCAAAAAAAAAAAAAAACGTTAAAAGAATATAATTAATTTATTACCATGACTAAATTTGGTAAAAAAATAGTTATGGCAAATTTGGAAACAATAAATTTGGTAGGAATATAATTAGTTTTGGTACAAAAGATTAAAATTCATTATCCCTAAAAGAAATATTTTTGTTCTAATACTAGTACACTCTTGTGTATCTATAGGCTATAGCATCTCTCCTGGTTTTCGGTCAGTTTCCAACTAGCCAATTAGGTTGAAAAAATTCATATTTATCATAATAAAAAAATATTTACTGTAAATTAAAATTTAATATTAATAAAATATTAATATTTAATAAAGTAATTATAATTATTATTAATTATTATATTTAAATTGGTTGAAAATTTCAAATATTCATAATATAATGTTTAATTCAGTACACTCTCGGCGTACATGTATGGAGATTCATTAGAATGTGGCCGCTGCCTACTGATTATGATGAACTAAGAACCCATTATGAGACATGAGACATCCAAATAAAGAAGGCCACAATCTTCAACCAAAACTAACATTATACGACAAAAAGATGAATAATTTCCTCTTTCATTTTATCAAACTAATTTTATACATAGAACATGTGCAAACGTACTCTCACTCGTCGACCAACTTTTTTCGATTCACCACAACAGTTGATGCAGGGGAAGCTGATAAACACACGATAAAGACATTATGAGAATATTCGAGAATTAATACATAAAACTTTCATTGATTCCGAAAAATATCGAAATCTGATAAAAACTTTAATAAAAGAGAAATTGATATTTCATATCAATAAAACCAAATCCCCGTCGGTCGGATGAACATACGTGTCCACGAACGACGACGAGCGACAACTATCCGGCATTTCCAGCCTTATGTGGTGGACCTGAAATTAATAAGTACGTAAACTTGAATGTATCTTATTAGAAGAAAACTGAAAGATCATGTATCTAGATATTGAAAACTTTTATGAATTATAGTTGAAAAATCACACACAACATTATAAATAGAATTGTGGTATAAGAACTCATTATGGGTGTCATTCGACACATGAGTTATATCTTACAATGGCTTACCCTTCTTTTCAAAAATTACTATATGAGCCACCCCAAAATTTCTAACATCTTCTTCAACCTCCAAACTTTCAAATGCATGGACACTACTACCCTTCATGCTGATGTCGAAAACTCGTATCAACCTCAGCTTGAATCCCCGCCCACCCGCGCACGACCTCGACAACATGATGCCTGTCGTTGAAAAACAAAATATATTCAATTTTTTTACATTCAGTTGCTTAGTTGATCATTGATTCAGTGTCAAATAAGACAAAATATTAGAGTAAGATGTCGTCAAACAAGACCAAATTTTAATTTTTATAAAATTAAATAATTAAATGTAAAATCGAACTATTTTACATGAATGCTTTGTGATATTATGTCAGTCGTATTTTATAATAATAATTATTGGTAACGCTTCATCATGTAAAATCGAACTATTTTACATGACTGTTTTGTGATATTATGTCAGTCATATTTTTATACTAATAATTATTGTTAACGCTTCATCGCTCAAAGATGGTTTAAATGAATGAGCATAAGTGATAAACAATAGCAAGTAAATAAATCCAAATATGAACGAAACTGAACACACAAAGATCTTCAACCAAAACAGAACGCTATCTTCAACCACAAAGATCCATATTTTTATTTTATTTACAAAATTCACCTAAAATAGTCAAATTAATATAAATATATATTGAAGATCGAGAGAATTGAGACGATGCCACAACATAAATAAAAATGAGATACCTTAGACAACCGATGTTGTTACTACACGAGGCTCGTATGATCGACTTTTTTCGTGAAGACGAGGGCAAGAACTCGAACCCGATGTTGTTACTACCCGATGAATTCTTCCCATGAAGAAACATCCACTCCTCGGAAAAAAAGTTGGAACTCGGGTTGGGATTTGAACTCCGGGATGAATCGAGGGTTGTCGAGGATCAACGAATGCCACGAGCGGCACACGGCACTGGGAGACGAATGAATATTTCACATAATACGTCTTCAGACGCTCGATTCCAGAAATCAATTAGGCATACTGAAATATATATATATATATATATATATATATATATATATATATATATATATATATATATATATATGCAAAATTAATTAAGCAAATACCAATATGATAATTAATTAATTAATTAATGAATTATTACCAGCTGGTGATTCTTGTTCATCATGATGATCGTGCCCAACCTTAATCTTATTTTCCAACTGCACACACACTTGTAAAAATTGAATCTTTTATAGTATAACAAAATTATAGTAATATTTTTCATGAATGATTATATACTACAGTATTATTATTATTATTAGATGAGGTGACAGGCACCTGAGACAAACGATGACGACGGCGATGATCTACACTTGTGGCCTGAATTTGCAAGCTCTGAGAATCCATGATTTACCAGTCAAGGCCTCAAGGGTAACCTAAGACCACAGTATTTTTATGTATTAGTATCTGTCATATATGTGATTTGCAAATTAAATATATTTTGGAATTAGATATGTACATGTGCAGTGACATATTCACACAAATGTTTTACTCCCCCTAATAGGTACTGATCTGACATCAACAAACCTTGTGTATATGTATCTAAGACCAAAAAGAAGAAAAGAGTTTCGAAATGTGGCATGGATTAAGAAATGAAAACAAATTAAGTTGGAATAGATTTCTTTGTACAATTTCTTGTCTAAATCTCTGAATTTTTTTAGTTCTTTGTGAAGAGAATGTCTACATAGAGCCATAAAAATCCTATATCACCCAATTGAGTAAAAGATATCACAGATATTACGATCAACATGCAACGAAAATACAGTGAATACTCTTTTAAATCAAAATCACATTGATTTGTGTGAAATCTAAATTTTGGTGATTTATTGTCGAAGCTTTATTAATATAGTTGTGGGTGTTCACAATGAATTTAAATTCGTTCTCACCTTGCTGGGTCTGATCCTCTGGATTCTCTTTGCAAGATTTTTTTAGGTCTGGTCCTAAGATTTAACCACTTAGGAGTAAAACTTAAGCCATATGAATAATTGAACATACTGTGCATATTTGGAACGAAGAAGAAAACTCAGATGGATAAAACAAATCAACAAAAATGACAAATAATACCATGTAAACTAAATTGAACCTTGAATCGAATCGAACAAAGTTCGATCATCAACCAAAACAAACCTACATCAATCATCTTGCGGCAAATCATAGACCAATCTATACGTTGCATTGATGATTAGATTATATACTCACAAACCTTTTGACCCCACACGATAAACACCAGATCACCGTTGACAATACCATGTAATCTAAATTGAAATCTGAGCCGAACCAAACCACAAAGTCAAAAAAACCATATTTCTACTATTAGGGAAGGAACAGAGGAAAAGGCGTGAGCTCGCGCGCACATCGAATGTCCTGTGGCAAATCGTAGATCAGTTTACACGTTCCATCGATGAGATTATACTCGAAAACCTTTCGACCCCACAAAACAAACACCAAATCGCCATTGGTTGGATGAACATACGGACTCACGTAATGCTGGTCTTTGTGAGAATGCAGTCGTCGACCAAAATTCTTCGGCCTTTTCAGCCATTTACTGTGAACCAAAACCCAACAGTTATCGTTCATCAATCTCCAAACCTTCACGTTGACTTTTCCCGGTAAACACACGATGGACAGTTGCACTAACCTTAGCTCGACTTCTCCCCCACTCACACGTACTGCTCCAAGTTGATCTCTTTGATACAAATCAGAGGGAGGCAAATCAAGGAACCCACACTGCTCTCTAAACAAATCCGTATAAAAAGCCACGCACGAAAACATTTCGTATTGATGAAGCCAATACAAAACCCCTTTGCACACAACACTAACCGAATTCCACGTGAAGCCATAACTCTTTGCCGTGGGTTGGAGACAGGGAAAGCTTCTACTTTCCCACTTTCTCGATTCGGAACAGAACGTAAAAACGGGGATAATGGATTCTTGATGAGAGGGACGGATAAAGACTTCTACCACCTTGAATGGGTTGTTGTCGGTTTTCTCACCCTGCATACATAATAATCCATACCCAACCCATCCATTGTAATTGCGATTATCCGGTAAAACTTTTGGACTCGCCGGGAGATGGACAAATTGTTTAGTGATCATTGGATTGCAGACATAGTTATCATTGGACACTACGTGTCGAGAATCGGGAGATGATACGAGCAACAAGTCGTTGCATGAAGCTCTAATCGCCAGCGGTGAATATTTAGGTAAGAAGTTTAAATTAAAGTCGGGTAACTTGTTGTCGTGGAGGAAATTCCACTCCTCGGAAAACATGTGATAGATGTGTTGGAAATTTGTTAACAAGATTGTGTATGGGATCAGAGGTGGATAGCGTTCTTGATGATGGTGATGATGGGATTTGAAGCTCGGAATGAATCGAGGGTTGTCGAGGATGAACGAATGCCACGAGCGACACACGGCGCTCGATCGAACGACCGATCGACAATCGGGCAGACGAATAAATATCTCCCATAATACATCTGAAGGGGCTTGGTTCCAGAAATCATGGCATACAGCTTCTGCTACTGAAATAGTATATATAAATGCACCATTAATTATTATATATATGAATGTGATAATCAATCAATCAATCAATTAATTAATTATTACCAGGTGATTCTTGTTCATCATGATGATCGTCCCCAACCTTAATCTTATTTTCCAGCTGCACAGGTGTATAACAATCCAATCTTTTATTCACAACATTATATTATTATTAGATGTAGAGATGAATATATATATATACACGACACCTGACGACGACGATGACGGCGGCGATCTACATGATTTGTGGCCTGAATTCGCAAGCTCCGGGGATCATCCATGATGGACAACACCTACTCTCTGTTTGTAGAAATGATATACAGTACTGTATATATAGACAGCCGCCAGATCAGTCAAGGGTAACCTAAGACCTCATCTCAATATTTGAAAAATATTTATGTATTACGTGTATTATTTTTAATTGAAAATTATAATGAATTAAAATCAATTAATACAAAATAATATTCAGAATGTATATAATAATATTAGACTTTGAGTTTTTCTAAAAGCATAAATTTATCATATATAATAATGTATTCATAACATGATTATATTTATAGGAGAATACTAGAGTACATTTCTCAAATTTGAATGTACCGTATATTTATAATATAACCAATAAACTAATGACACTTTAATTTTTTATTATACACCCTACCACATAGATTACAACTTAAATTAATTTTCTACTCCCTCGGTCCAAAGACAGTTGTCATACTTTCTTTTTTGGGTGTGTTGACACACCCCAAAAAAAGAAATAATTATTCTAACTTTTTCATTTTAATATACAATTTTATTCTACTTTACCCTCACTTACTTTTTAAACTTTACTCACAACTATTTACTTTTCACTTTTAAAATATATTTTTATTCCTTACTTTTTAATTAAAAAATTAAAAAACAATAATTTTCTTAAACTCCGTGTCCATCAAAGTATGACATCTGGCCGGAGGGAGTACTTAATAAATATAAGCTGCTATAGCAGGTTTTATTAATAAAATATAAAATATTTTAATAAACCTATTTAAAACAAAAAAAAAGTTTATATATTTAATTAATTTAATTAAATAGTACAAATAATTTAATTATACGCAATGATTTTTTTTCTTTTTCTCAAAAATAGCGCAAAAAATTTATTCTTATTAAAAAAAATTCAAAAATGTATAAAAAACAGCTAAAAAAAAAAAAAAAAAATCTTCTTATTCTTATTAAATTAATTCGTAATATTTTTCTTCTTATTTCTGTGAAACTAATTTACAAATTTGTAAAAAAAATACTAACAAAAAGATTTGTATTCTTATTTTTGTAAAAATAATAGGCAAATTTGAAAAAAAAATATACAAGCGTAAAGATTTTTATTCATATATCATTAAAAATAATTTATAAATTTATAAAAAAAAACATATAATATATCAATATCCAAAAAAAATACATACAAGCGAAAAGATTTTTATTCTTATTTTGTAAAAATAATTCATAAATTTTAAAAAAAAATATACAATATCTACCGAATTGTTAAGTTAAAGACTTATAGGACAATAGTCGGGTGTTTCAACGTCCACGTTAAAGTAAATGTACTGTAGAAGCACCATATATTTATAATAGATTGTGCAAAATTAATTATTTTTGATATTTTATCCAATCCACTATACTAATAATGTTTATAAATTGTTAAACTAAGAATATATCAACAAAAGCGAACTAAATTGAAATCACAAAACTAAGAACAAGCTCGAGCACTTTCAATGTTGGATGCAGGATAGGGAAGGAACAGAGGAACAGGCGTGAGCCTGCGCCCATCTTGAACCTGTCGTGGCAAATCGTAGATCGGTTTACACGTTGCATCGACGAGATTACACTCGAAAACCTTCGGACCCCACACGACAAACGCCAAATCACCGTTGGTTGGATGGACAAACGGACTGATCGAGAATTGATTCGCCCTCCCCAAAATTGTCGGCCTTTTCAAGCATTTACCATGAACCAACTCCCAATAATTACTGTCGTTAATATTCAATCTCCACACCGTCAAATTCACACCCCCCGTCAAACACTCTCCCCCCGACGCTTGTATCAACCTCAGCTCGACATCTCCACCCCTCACATGCACTGCTCCAAGTCGATGCTTTTCAGAGCTATGACGAGGGGAGGGTAACTCGATGAACCCACACCTCTCTCTCGACAAATCCAGATAAAAAACCGAGCCCAACAACTGTACGAGTTCATCAAGCCAGTACATAACCCCATTGCACGTAACCACATCCCACTTCGACGTGAATCGAAGTCTTACGGACGTGGGCCCGAGACAGGAAAAGCTTCTGCTTTCCCATTTTCTCGATTCAGAACAGAATATAGTCACGGGCACCGTGATCTCATCATTAGGTGTTGATCGCGAAAAGGGTCGAATAATGACTTCTACAACCTTGAATGGGTTGTTGTTGTTGTTGTTGTTGGTTTTCGAACATAATAATCCATACCCAACCACTCCATCGGGATAATCCGGGAGTCTTGGACTCGCGGGGAGATGAACGAATTGCTTAGTGATTGGATTGCAGACATAGGGATCATTGGTCCAAGGTGAACCGGGGGATAGGAGCAACAAGTCGTTGCACGAAGCCCTTATCGCCATCCGTTTAGGTAAGAAGTCTAAATTGACGATATTACCCCCGGATGATGACTTCTCGTGTGGGAACATATACTCGTCGTAAAACATCTCCTGGTAAAAAATCTGAAACATGTGTCGGTGATATGTTAACAAGATGGTGTATGGGATCAAGGGTTGCTGATGTTGAGACTTGAAGCTCGGAATGAATTTAGGGTTGTCGAGGATTAACGAATGCCACGATCGACACACGGCGCTCGAACGCACGGCCGATCGACAATCGGGGAGACGAATAAATATCTCCCATAAAACATCTGCAGTGGCTTGATTCAAGAAATCATGGCATACTTCTACTACTGAAAATTAAATATATGTGCAAAATTAATTAATTAAGACTTCAAATATATATATGTCATTAATTAATCAATTAATTAATTATAAGTAATTATTACCGGCTGATTCATGATCATCGTAATCAGTATCACCCCCAACCTCAATCTTCTTTTCCAGCTGCAAATTACAACATACCCAAAAATCGAATATTTTATTCACAAAATATCACAATATTATATTTCATCAACTAAAAAAAACTGTGAATCACCGACCGCGATCAAAATCCGTCGATGAGATATTACCCAGGAGATCATATACCTGAGACAAAAGACGACGACGACGAATTCTCAAGCTCCGGGAACCCATGATCGGCACCCGCCACAAGTCACGTGTAAACTAGGCCAAAGAGACATCAATATATATAACACAGTTTATAATGAAATTAATTACCTTAATATTATTTAAATGATGTTTTTGATAAACCGCCAGTAGAATTGCGATACAATTTCTACGAGACCGAAAAATATATGAATAAATTAGACCCTAGGGTTCTAGTATAAATTTGATTAAAAATTCAAATCAATTATTTTTATTTTATATTTCATAATTTTATTTTGAAATCTCAAACTTAATCGAACCGAAATTATCTTATACAACCTGGTTCTCACAAAATTCGTATTTCTCTTGTTAACGACATACGTACATGTTTTTTGGTTTCACGCGATTCACAATCACTGTTCCTGTAAGAATTTTGTGTACATGAGAGAAGCCTGTATAATCTAGTATACAACACACAGCCTGATTGGCTATAATAACAGGGAACTAACCGAAAGGGAAGAAAAAGCCCGGTTTCTTTTTACAAGACGATCGATAGGAAAAGGGCATCACAAGAATGTTAAGTGCAATAACAAAGCTAGGACGGTGCCTTGTATGATTAGCTCGTAATGCGTCGTTGCCTTGTTGTTGTCGAGCTGACCTGCGTTGAAAAACTCGGTTCTGCCCGTGCTCGTTGTAGTCGAGACATTCACAGACATCGAACCTGTAAACAAAAAAAAGGACTTGTATCAGTTGAGACATTCATGGAATGTCTACATATGTATCTTTCCAAGTTCAGACACTTACAGTCATAATTGGCCCAGCCAATTCTTTGCCCAGCCAAATCATAAACCACAATCTTATCTTTCAGAACAAGATCTGCAAAATAAATAAAAATCGAAAAATAAATAAATACAGTTACAAGACGATACATGATACATCTACATATGTATCTACACATATGTTTCAATATTCCATACCTCCCAAGATTGTAATCCCCTGACTCTGAATTTTCTGAATGCCAATGCACCACACTGCAGCACCGCCCTACACAAAGCAAACATCGCGCATTACCAACATTTAGCCTAATTACAAAAAAAAAATTATGTCAGACTTACAACGGAATTCTGCTGCAAAAGATAATCCTGGGGTCTCAGTAGCATCGATGCACCACCGGCAAAATTCAAACTAACGGGAGGAAAAATATCCGAGACACTGGAGACGAAAAATACAAAAAAATAATAAGAAGATGCAATTTGGAACAAAAAAGTCGCACAAACAAATACTCAACACACTCGGAAGAAAAACCTGGAGGTCGTTAGATAACACTGGTTTCCCTTGGAAAGAAGAGGGCGCACAGATTGTGAAACACTTTGTGTAATCTGTAGAGAGAGAAAAAGGGATGGTAATCAAAATCATATAAAATCCAACAGAAAGAAAACTCGAGTAACGTTCATTAATCAAAATATAAACACTACCCTTGAGGTTTGGAGTAATTACAAAAATACAAATAGATTTCAAAATTACAAAAGACTCCTGGAGAATTGTTCCCACCTTTAATTGAAGGGTAATTCTAATATTTGTATGGGGGTGTATAATGTTCTTTTTCTTTCTTCTCAAGGGTGAAATGAAACTCAGGATCAAATCGCAAGGACCTCTTTGTATTTCAGAAAGCCTTTTGTAAATACCATTAACCTCAGGGGCAATTTTGTAATTATTAATATTTTTCCCAGGAACTTACTGCAGTAACAAAAGGATCATATGCTTCTTCTGCAAAGTAAGCTAACGTTGTCCCTGAGTCAATTATTGTTCCTCGGTTGCTTGACGTTGAAAAAACTGACGAGTCGATGTTTAATGTTTGCCCATTTACAGCAATACTTTGTAGATTTACATTGTAGTGTGGCCTGAGAGTTCGGAAACAGAAAATAAAATATCAAACTCCAGTGTGCTTCTGGAAGGTTTAAATAGCTAAATCTCGTTGCCATTGTTAATTGGAAAAAGAAATTGAAGAAACAATAATCTATTCCAATTTCCAAAGCAATCACAAAATAAAGCAAGATGTATTTTTAATTTGATATCACAAATTAGTACTACTTACTATTTTTTCAACAGAATTTCAATTTCAAGCCACATAAAAATGTCCCTCGAGCCCATTGTATAGATATAAGGAACTCTTATAGTCTTATTATATATATAATGACAAGAAATTCAATCAGAATTTTCAATTTCTCAAATACGGATAATTCAAAGTCAACTATGTTTATCAAGAGGGGAAAGATACATACTGTGATGGAACGAGCGGGGTGTATACTAAATTCGGCTCCACTATCTGACCAAGCACCAATATACCACCTCCACCATCTTCTCCCTTCAAACAATGTGAAAATGCATTTGGGGTTATCCCCTGTGAAGAAAGCTGTGAGATCACTGATAAGCCTTGCTGTCCAAAACCAAATATACCATCGACGGCTCTATCGGGCTTCGTGAGGTCCCCTGACTGTGATGTGCTGCACCTGTGGCATAATTACACAAACAAAACCAAACACATTCAAAGTTACTAAAAATACATGCAAGTTTTTTTCAGTGTTTACAATTAAGGAAATATCTGTGTAATACCTCAACGTATGGGAAGCGGTCAAATGATGTTCTGAAATGTTTTTTTTTTCATTGGAAGGGTAAATGTAAGAAAATAAATTTCGTGTTAATTGTAGGGATAATTTACATTTAAATTTAAGTCCACTCCCGCAACAAATATTAGCCCTACTATTGACAAATTGTCCTATTTGAGTTTGACAAATGGAAGTCAGTCTTTTGTAATTAAGACAAATGTTAGGGGTAAGTTTGTAATTAATCCAAAAAATGCATAATAACTGGGGTGATCATTTGGGTTAGTTTCAGGATTAAAGTTGACACATCAACAAGAACTCACCCAAAAACAACAGGTGCTGAAGTATTTGAATTCAATGAATTTCCGACTATCGAATCGAAAACAATCGAGTCGTACACGTAGAATCCTGAGGTCCCACTTCCGTCACCGTACTGGAATGTGTACCCGCACTGATTCCGATCCGAACAGGCGGAGTCCGAAGATTGAGCTCCCAACGCACAACGTGGGTCCGAGCACGAGATTGGAGAAGCTGTAGATGAGCTGGAGGGGTCGAAAAACTCGAGTGCTATCTATTGAAATTAGCAAGAAAAGCAAGTTCATGAATAATATGCAAAAAGAAAGAAAGAAGAGAGGTATAATCGGATATATACTTGGAGTCCACTGGATGTGGGGCAACCCGAACAAGAGCTGCAGCTGATCCATAGCACATCACTTCCTGTATCTATCTGTACATAGAATTCTTTTGGTGGATTCCCTAATTTAACTCTTGTGAAATATAACCTATAAAACACATTAGTGATTGCGAATCAACATGCTTTTCAAAGAGACAAACTAAACATACAAGAAAATAAGAGATTACGAACATTAACAAGAATTTGATATAAGGCCTGGAAGTCAAGAAAATTTTGTATTCTTCTATCTATTCGAATAAAAAATTATAGTAACAGAAAATATCATGTATTTAAATTCATTTATCTTGAAAAAGAGAAGAAGAAGAAATCATACTTCATCACCCACGTACAACCAAGCATCATATTCAAAGATTTGATTCAAAAGTTTGGATGTGCTTTTGTGATAATGACGCCATAATTCTTGACTTTGCACAAAAAGATCAAAATAAATTCATTTAATACAAAACCTTCAGAAAAGAAAATTCACACAATTGACAAAACAAAAAACAAAAAAAAAACCCCAAATAGAAACCTACAATCACTCAACAAACCCACAACATATATGCACAATTTATTTATTCATATAGAAAATAAAGTAAAAATAAAATTAAGTATGACGAAATTTATAGGCATATACCCAACAAGATAAGGATCATATGTGCCTTGAACTGGGAAATCAACAACCTCTAGAGGCTGCTGCTGCTGCTGCTGCAAGATTCTACCGTGTCTGACTCGGTCGCCCGCTCTGAGTTGACTCAGCCCCAATCCCTCGTGACTCGCCCTTTCCAGATTCAGAATCAATCGGTTATTCCCCTCGCCACCGACCGCCACCG
This sequence comes from Euphrasia confusa, assembly GCA_954870475.1. Lineage (NCBI taxonomy): Eukaryota > Viridiplantae > Streptophyta > Magnoliopsida > Lamiales > Orobanchaceae > Euphrasia > Euphrasia confusa. Next base: position 1,173,791 of record OX940965.1, read on the forward strand.
CCGCGGTCAAAATTAAAATCGAAGCCGCCGCCAACAGAACCCTCGCCGGCGGCATTTCCTAAGGGGAAAAACACGCCCGCACTTTTCCTGGTCCTTCGTTGATTTTTTTTTTGGCTTCGCTTACAATCTAAGCAATTCAACGGCTATGGTAGATATTTATATTTATATATATATATATATATATACAAATATATATATCATCTGCGATTATCCGTATGTATATATATATTGATATATATTTTTGAGTGCGCAATGTATATATACACACATTTGTATGTATTGTTGAATTTTGAGAGAGAGGGAAGAGAATGCGCGAGACACCACAAGATAACAGAAATTTTATCAAAATATATAGTACTAATATATGTAAAAAAAATTATCTAAAATTTCCATATAATAATATCACTGGTTATTTATTCAATTTTCTTTAGGGAGTTTAATTTATTTGATTTTATATTATTATTTAAATTTTAAATGTGAATTGATTTCTTGTATATTATTTTTGGTTGATTGATAATATTTTTATTTATAGTTTTTTTAATATTAATTTTATTATGTAAATGATCAATTTAATAATTTATTTGTTAAAGATTTATATTTTCATGGAAGTATTACTTTTGCTCCATAAAAATAATTATAAATATTTTTTAAATAAAAAAAAAGTATAATAATTTTTTATCATTTTTTATTTTTTAAATTAAAAAATAGTGTAAGCATACAAACAAAAATTACTTGATTTTTTATAACAATTTAAAATTTATACGGTATACATTTTAAATTTACAATAGTCAAATAACATTGTATTATATTTTATTTTATTTTATTTTATAATAATTTTTTTTTTTTGTAAATTAAAAATAAAATGTAACTATTACTTGAAATTGAGAGAATATTTATTTTTATTACTATTAACATAAAATTGAATCTAAAATCACAATTGCCAGCTAATCAATCAACACGTTGACTCAACAAATTCTAAATATAAACACAAATACAAATGTCCAATCAATAATAATATAGTACTCCCTATTAATTTATTAAAATTATTTTTGGTCAACAACCGTCCAGCCTAAAACTTTGAAGCATTACTACCTTTATAATATTTTAACCATATAGTAAATCATAATAAATCAACAATGTATGTAAGTATAATTCAACATTCATTTTATAATTTAATATCAATAAGATATAATTGTTTGTTTTAATTGAACATGACATTAGTATTGCATATAAACAATTATTCAAAAAATGTCTCACATTTATACCAATCAATTTCTATTATATACTTATTTACATTTCATGTAACTAAATTTTAATTGTCATAATTATAATTTGTACATTTCATATTTATTTAAAATTTAAGATTTTAATTTTAATAAATTATATGTCAAAATTGTATACCCACTTACTACTACAATAAACAAAAAAAAAATATAGTACTACTAATTTATAAATATTCAAATGCACATTTTTCAACTTATAGGAACTTACTAATTGCAACAATTATTATTTTTCTTATTTAGTATACTCTCTAGTATCAAATCTTGAATACTCTACATCACAATTAAAAGTAAAGTCATTGAAGATATGTTGAATTCTTTTTAGTAAAAAAAAAGTGCTACAAATGAGCAAACCAATCTCTTACTTTCTCTCAAACTTGGTGGGCCTTTCCCCAAATTAGCCAAAAAGTTGGGTCATTATTTGTATTAAAAACAGCAATTAATTAATTAATAGTAGTCCTTAAGTTCTTTTACATTTTGTGTTTATGTGATTCACAACTTTCATATGTGGGCCAAACCCTTTTGATATGAAGGAACCTTCTTGATGCCATTCTTTAATTATTTAATTTTTAGCCCCACTATTCTTACTCATTCTCTGTTTCTCACTTTATTTTTATTGCAAATCTCACATGCATACTTTATAGAAACCCTAATGCCTCAATGATTTCAAAGTCTTTCACTTTGCCCCTAAGAAATGGACTCAAAACACAAATGGGTTCCACCATTATATGGTGCAATTTTACCTAAATGACCCCCCGAATTTATAAAGTTGAAATATGAATTCTAAGAGTTTGAAATTGATCTATAAATATTGAATTATAATTGAATATAGATATAATAATAATAATAATAATAATAATAATAATAATGTGAAATAATGTTTATATGATTTGAAATAATGTGGCGCCAGGTCATGGTGATCTAATTAATGAGAAGAGCGGACTCCCTATACCATTGATGGAGGCAACGAGAACCCAGTCACCGAGGGAAAGCATGCAATAGAAAATTCACCTTTCATCATCCTCTTCGTATAATCCTTGATTTTTCGACGATAAAGTGGCATAATTAATCCAGATTATCACCCAAAACTAAATTAACTAACGATGACATTTATCTAATTAGTTAGTAGATTACGTACCATCCACACACTCCATCCATAAAACCTACCTAATCACATATATTAATATATAATAGTAGTACTATATAATTATGATCACTTTGATATTTTCGCCGGCACGACACAAATTCATTACCTAGTTTTAGGTTGACAACAACTTTCAACTACTCCTCCTACAAGCTGATTAATTCAACAACATAGTTTACCAAGTAAGCTTCTACGTGCGCTTAATAATCAAAACATTATGTGATGTCAATGTATTATCAACACGAATGGTTTGACCAAGTAATACACGGCTCATGTTGAAAGATTATATGTTCAAATTATGGTGAGTTGTTTCGTGCTTTTATTTAAATACAACGGAATCAAGTTAATTAACCAAAGTATTAACACGCGTAGGTGTTCAAGTTCAATCAGTGCTAGTTTAACAATGATTCGGAACACAATACTGAAATAGCATTGCAAGTTCAAACTCGAAAAACAAACAAACTTCAGGGTTTTAACATTTATTATAAGATAACAATTAACAATAGACAAAACAACAATATGAAAAATTGTGAATCCTCCATACAAAGCTAAATTGACAAAGATCATGCTTAGGCTTATTTTCAATTTTGTGTTAATCGGGCATAGCCCCATATGCAAAAAATCAGATCGGACCGGGCCGTTCGGTAGTTTCTCAAATAAAAAAAAATTGGCCCGGCCCATTTAGAAAGCGTGAATTCACCTTATCGTGAAGTGCGAACTCTACACGGTTTTTCTGAACGGGCTTTTATTAAATCGAGCCAACACAAAAAAAAAGCCCGATCTGAAATGGGTGCTGGAAAACGGGCCCTGCTACGACGGGTCGGACCTTCAGCGTACGCCATGTTGGTTACTAAAAAGAAATACATTCATTTATTTATTTTTGTTTAATTAATTTCCAGGCCATGATAAGTGCAAATTTCCATTGAGGTGAGAATCTAGACAAAATTGCAATTTTTATTTTAGTCCCTCTAATTTATACTTTTTGCACTATAAATGTGACAATTGATTCTTACCGGAAAGTTGCTCGTTTACTAATAAATTTTGGGACGTTTTATTGCTCGAGCAGCTCGAACTCAGGCAATGGAAACTTCGGTGGGGCGGCGACAGCCGATGGTTCGGATCTTAGCAGCAATAGTTCAGTTGCCCTCCATTGGAATGGTGAATTATGACTTGTAATTTTTACTACTCTTATTAGTATTAATCTTGAGATGTAATTGAATTTTTACATTTCTGACTTGGTTTTTAATTGCAAAAAATTACCCTTCATTTCACTCTAATTACAGAAACTATATATTAATACATTTATAAGGTTTTTTTTGGGTAAATTTGTAAGATAACATTTTATAATTAGAGAGAACTTTATGGGTGGTTACCACAAAAATAAAAATAAAACACAGATGTAAATTGTAAAAAATCTCATTGTTCAACTGGGATTCTGAGTGTACCTCATTTTGTTAAAGCATTAGCCAACAAATACAACCATAAGTGCCATGAACAATTAAATCTCAGCAAATCGAATATTGCGAAATAGCAAGACATGGTTATTAACTTATTCCAATGAATGGATAGTTTGTTACTTCTCATTCATCAATAAAGACGTGCAATACATAAGTGATGACAGCTCTTCTTCTGTTGCTACCCCGTTTCCATGCCATCGTATTCTACCGAGTTTGTCCACTAAGAAAATGTACCTGCATATATAATCCGGGTGAGTTGCAAATCAATTTGGGTAAAATCATGAATAAAACAATCAATAATTATAACTGGTACCCGGTTAGAAGGTTCAGTATTTTAAGCTCCTTCCGGAGATAATAGTGGTCACCAAAAGAATAAACAATCTGCCTCTGGAGGGCATCCTGGTGCTGTTCACCGGGCTTGGATTTCCTCATGATCTTAAGCAGCAGCTTCTTTATAGGACTACGGGTCAATAACCATGAATCAATGAACGATACCTACACGGAAGAAAAAAAATCATTAGAAACGGATTCGCTTTTGTGTTTTGCATAGTATTAGCGTCAAATACCATCAAGCAGCCATATTTTTCTTTAATTAATTACGGCTCCACTAAACGTTTTAACGGGTTAGAGGCACATTAACAACTACAAATGGGGTTTCAACTTTTTTTTCACAGAGATTAAGAACTCTCTACAAAAGAACTAGAAATTTGGGACGTCCCAAAACAAAACTATGGACTACATATTCGGAGGGGAGGAAGTGGAGGACTAGAAACATAGTACGAGTATATTTTTTTTAGAAAAATAACAAAAGGGTATCATCTCTACTGTCAAATTAATCAACTCACTAAGTTACAAAATAATACTCGATAAATAAAAACAATAATCTATGGAGATTGAGTCAATAGAGAAAACCTATGTTTTAGAAACTATCGCAATTCTTGAGAATATTTAGAATACAATACAAAGATCATAAAACAATAAACTAAAATGTGATACCTCATATAACCGTACATCAGTGGACTTGGCAAATGTATCAAGAAAAGGTAAGCTCCATGAATCGACCATAGTCTGTCACAGTTACAAAATAACCGAAGTTAAGGAAAATTGGAAACAGATGTCAAGGTAATTATCCTCTAAATTAAGTACATGGAAAGAATATGTTTTCATATCGGTGTAGAAGAAAAACCCGCAACGAAAGAATATATTGACTTGCCCTCGTTTGAACTAATTTTAGGAAGTGTTCACATCCTCAACCCAACAATGTTAATATTTTCTAATATACACACCGAAACGCTGATACTAAACTACACACCGCGAAAAAAAAAAAAGAAAAATGTAAATCTAACCTGCGAGCTTGCTCGAAACGACAAACACAGTAAAGACGCCTTTGGGATATTCAAACCGGAATCATTCTTATTAGAAGAGGCTATTATGGGCAGCTTAACAGTAGAACCACCCGAGTAGTTCGCTTCTAGTGCAGGAAACTTCACGGCCACCACCTCCGGAATTATAATCTTATTCGCCATTCCTATCTGCATAATCGATTCAATCAATCCTACACACGATGTGCCAACTATTTTTCAAAAAACCTCAATTCAGAAATCACAGGATCATCAGCCCCACATACCTTCCCACCGTGCTGCTTCATTTCCGACATGTCGGCGAAGTAACCTCTGCTCATCTCATCTTTACTGTCCTAAATCATCATCACATTCGTATAAACAAACGGTGTTTCGAGAAGAAGAAAAATACTGAGAAATTCAGAAATCGAAATCACTCACAGTCTTGCTCGTTCCTTCTCAATCGCCTTCTTATTTCCCATCTACGATACACAAAAATAATAATTTAGGCTTCGCCCCCAAATTTCAGGAAATCGAATCTGAAAAAGACAAAGAAAAAAATTGCCGACCTGATAAATGTCGAGAGAGCGAGATGAGGTCCATCGAGAAGGATTTCGTGCAGGTAACTTTGGGAACAGATTTCCTTCTTCTTTCAGTAAAATTCTGCCATTGAAATTCGTCGAAAAAGCTTTCTTAAATCTCAGCATATTTTCAAGGTTCTTACTTTCTTCTTCTTCCTCGACTACTCGAGTGAAATTTTCGCAGCACAAATGGAAAGAGGTATTGGGCTTAGTAAATTTCCTAAAAAGCCCATTTGAGAAAATTACTACGAGCCCACTATAGTCTATATATATTGGCATTGCTCTGAGCATATGAAAATTAATTTTATAAAAAAGAAATTACAATAAAAAACTAATTAAATTTTAGCAATAAATTAACTTGTGTATTTATGTCACAAACTCACAGCATAACCGAAAAATTAATTAAAAATAAATAAATCAATTTTCCCATTATTTATTTATTTGTTATTATTATTATACGAGTTCTAAATCAAAACAGTCGGAACCTTTAAGATCTAATTATAACCAGAAAAAAAGTCTTCCCGGAGCAACAATTACAGTAAACCCGAAATTACACCGATCAAATCACACGCCGTGACCCCGAGTGGCCGGGGTTCCACCGCCGTATCATCTCCGATCTGATCCGGCGAGACAATGAGGCGCGATTCAGTGTCCGTCGGCGCTTCGGCGTGACTGAAATGCAGTCCGGTGATAATCCGCCGACTCTGCCGTTTCCACTCAGTCCCTTACTTTTATTGACCTCCGCCGCCGGCGGCCTCGGCGATTTCGGAGAGGGAGGGTTCGAATTGTCCAGGTATTTGTTCCTAGGATCGCTGCTCTTCTCGCCAGAAGGAGGCGGTATGGACTTGTCCAAGGTCGGAGAGAAATTCTTCAGCTCCGTTCGCTCCGCCCGCTCACTTGGCCTCCTGCCTTCCCCGTCTGATCGTCCCGAGGTACTGTATTGTTTTTTGTTGTGTGAGATGATCACACGTATGTGCAATTTCACATTTGATTAATCCTGCACACAGGTTCCAGCAAGAGCTGAAGCAGCAGCAGCTGCAGCCCGTGTTCTTGCTGGCCGACCACCACATCAGAGGCATAATCTGGGATCGAGCTCTGAAGAATTAAGTTCGATATATGGAAGCCCGACTCAAGAGCAAGCTATTGATGAGCTTGAGAATGAATTCTACGAGGAGGTTATTTATTTTTTGTTTAGTGGCATCATTGTATCTCGTGTCCCGATGGTTTAGACATAGAAACTTAGAATTTTCGCACCTATTCAGTTACTGGAATAGTCGTCGCTTAAGTTGATTTTCTCCTCCTGCCTCTATCTTATTACTTCTCAGTACGAATCACACTATCAACATTGACCGATGTGCATTTGTTTTCTTAGGTGTTTGATCCTGTTAAATATTTAATAGAACAAATCCCCTCTGAAGAAAATGAACCAGCTTATTTTGAGGAAAAGGTATTAGTTTTATTCCTTTCATTTCTTGTATCCATATGCTATTTATTTGTTTATTTCATTAATCATGGTTTGCTAGAGTACACACACACCCATTAATGAAGTCCTTCTATTTTACATTGCCCACACTGTTTCTCTCTCCCCGACTTTCATGGTCTTAAGCTAGCTGTTGTAAGAAATTTATTATTTGTTGATGTTATATTTATTGTCATCTATTCATGTCTCCACCTGTTTTTATATATTCATTTGGATGAGTACAAAGGTATCCCCTGATAGATGCATGCATCACATTTACCAATTCACGTGTTCATCTCATTTTCTTATTTATAATGTTTTGGTGACCAGATAGTCATTTATAACGCCACTGATTGGGGATACAACTCCCTTTTTTTTTTCCTTCTTGCTTCCTTGCTTGATGACATAGATTTGTGTAAACGATAAAATACAATGACATGGAGAATTTACTTTCTTTTAAAGTACAACTTTTAGTTGGCCTTTCTACTTTGTAAAATGTAATTTGCATGGGTAATCTCTGATTTCCGCAAGCACATTGCTAAAATTTGGGCAACTTTCTCTCCTACAAATTCCAAAATGATATTAATTACATGAACATTTATTCTATGCTTATGTTATCAAAAGGTGATAAATAATTTTATTTGGTAGTTCTCTGATGCCCATGTGTTTTTTGTTTTGGAATTCGATATGACCCGGGCATGTTCTTGTTTGATCTATGCATGCTTAGATACTGCTCATAGGGATTTTCCTTGTTGCCAACTGCTTGCAACTGTGATTTTTTCATTCCAGACCCAAAGTCTAAGCATTTGACTTTTAAGTGCTTAATTATGGTCATTTTATGTTTTTCATTGTATTCCATTATTTGAGGAGTTGTGAGTGATTGTGTTCCATCATATCTATGACTTTATTTGTTAACCAGACTTTTAATTATCTTATCAATCCATTAATTTTCAGATCAATCTGCTTTGCATTCTTTTATAGGCCGCTCTTCGATTGGCACAACTTGATAAAATTTCTGAGTGCTTATCACACCATGTAATGGAACATCATGAAGAAATGGGTGGGTTTCTTTTTTAAATCCACTTAATTTTTTTAGACCATTTGGAAGTTCTTCCAAAGTATCATAGCGTGCATATGTTTCCATTTGCTCATTGCGTTAAATAATCTACCTTTGCTAGAGTTATTTCATATTTCAACTATTTTGGTGATGTTTCTAGTATTTGTTCGAGAAATGGTTTAAATGCCTTGGGCACTTTAATCAGTTCTTTAAATAAATTAAATCAGTGAGCTCTGCTTCTCATCTCATTATTGGCTTAACATAAGCGCGAATAATTGTCTTTCGGTGGAAGTTCAAAACACCATTTATTCTTCCTGGATTTAGCTATTTAACGCCATTCCCAAGCCTTTGATCTTCTATGCAAGTGAAAGTCCTGCTTAAGACCTAAAACAGTTTTGATTTTTGCTGAGAACCTTAATAAAATATGGAAAACCATAGTTACCGTAACTTCTAAACAAAATTAGTAGATTACAGATTGCAAAATGTCCTCTGGATTTTAGTTCCCTCTCCTACAATATTTACTGTATATCCTAATTAGATTATTGTGGCAAAGGAGGCCACAAAATTTCATGTAATACTTTTAGTTCCTTCGTACTGCTTATATTACTATGTGGGATAAACTTGCGTTAGTTAACTTCACTCTTTATTTTCCTTTATTTTCATTTCAATATTTCTTCACACTTTTGTCACCTTCCTTTCCTTTATGATGCATAACTAGTGTTTTGACTATATGAAACTTCTTCTATTTCTCCATCCATAATTTGTGGTTGAATAATTATTTCAGTGAAGGGGATGAATCTAGTAAAAGAGTTAGAGAAGGACTTGAAGATTGCAAATGTTATTTGCATGGTAAGCAGGTGACCTTTTTTTACCATACAACTGTTAGCATCTAAAGTAGTTTAACTTTGAATGCTTGCTGATACATATACATTTGAAGAACTCATGGTAAAATCAATCTTTTGCCTGGTGGATATGAACTTCTGCTCAAATTGGTTTATATGATCTGAATTATATCTCTTAAAACATATTATTTCTTTATAGCTTTTCCAACATTCAACTTATGAGTAACATGTCATGACTTTCTACATCAGTGTGTAACATAACATGTAAAAATAGCATGTGTTCTTGTTTATTTTATAAACTTTACACTTAGTATTCAGTAGCATTCAGTTCTAGCTAAGAATCTTTTTGTTTTATTAGAAATACAGTATTAGTCAAAACTACCTTTATAGTACTCTTCTCACAGTTTCTGGAAGTCTCCCCTATGTATTTATCATTCCCTGCTATAATGATAAATACATTATAGGTTACTTGTAAAGCTAAAATTTCAGCATACTTAGTTTTATGGCTTGTGCAGAATGGGAGAAGGCACCTTACCTCATCAAGAAATGAGGTCTCTAGGGACCTCATTGTTACAGACAATTCCAAAAAGAAACAAGCTCTTCTGGTAATTGTTTTACCTGAAACTTTATCAAGTTGTTCCTGCTATCTGTTTCTACTGGATAAAAACACATGTACTTTATCTAGACTGCATCTTAATCATCATTTTCTAAATATTGCTCATATTATATTGAGAGTTTCTTTCAGATTTTGTCTTTTTTATTATACATTGGACCTACGAAGGGTTCTAAATATGTGGCATAAGCATAAATGATTACTAAAAGATCTGCTTAAAATAAAGTCTTTATCTAGCCAAATTTGATTTTCACAGGGTTTGAATAGCATTACTTTGGGTTTCTTATTTAATCTTATATTTTTATGTAACCTTACTGTGTGCAATCACACATCAGTACTATAAAAAAATAATTTTAGTTACATTCTCCTCTTGGATTTCTCATAGGAAAAAGATGGCTGAAACTGAAAATGTAGTTCATTGTTAAATTTCTCGACCTGGGTTCATTTACTGTGTTTAACTTTGGATTCACACGCTATGGAACATCTATACTTTTGATTTCCAGGCAAAATTGAAGATACAAATGGTCCAATAGTTCTTTTTGTTTTATTAACATGTAGGTAATGCTTTGGATTTTATCTCAAAAAGTAATACTATTTTATTACCTAATATTATTTTATTGTAACTTGTAGGACGTGCTCCCCATCCTAACTGAGCTTTATCATGCAGTGGACATGCAAGTGGCTCTTGAAACTTGTCTCGAGGAAGGGAATTTTTCTAAGGTAGTATTTCGACTTTGCATATAGGTTTAGAAGAAGAATCTTTCCCGATCTTTGTTTTTTCTTATTAATAATAAGTTCTTCCGAGCTGTTTTGTGTCTTCCTTATTCTTGCAAAATCGTTGACCTATACATTTTCAGGCTTTCCAAGTACTACCTGAATATTTGCAACTTTTGGATAAATTGTCAGAGCTGTCTGTGGTGCAAGAGATGCGCCATGGTGTTGAGGTGAATTGAGCAATTAGATACATTTTCCCCTTTCTCGAAAATAATACAGAATAATTTTTTTTGCTACTTGAATAATACAGAACAATTCTCTCTTCCATCTCCTTTTGGTACATGATCTTGTTCACTAATTCCCAATATGTTAATATCAAGCAGGTTTGGCTGGGAAAGACTCTTCAAAAATTGGATTTACTTCTATTAGAAGTGTGCTGGGACTTCAAAGAGGATAGCTATATCACTGTTAGTTCCAAATTGGTGAAATATAGTTACCGTGAATTGTTATTCACAAAGTCCTAGTTAACATTGAATCCACTCATTTTCTGCCTCATTATACTATTTTCTTATTCGGTCTTATTGTTAGATCAAAAGCTAGTAAGGACTATAACGCTGAGCTGGTGAACCTCTTATAGATTGTTTTTTTGGCTTTTCAAATGGACCACCTTTTTTAATAGAAAATTTGCCTTCTATTATAAACATGAAATCTACTCCTCGTTGGACTCGATTAATTCCTGATTTTGGTGGAACTCATCTGTTGATGTTAAGTCATGGGGTTTCTATTCACAATTTTACTATGCATCTATTTGTTGTATTTTTGCCTTCGGTCTCTGTTTCAGTTATGCAATAGATTTAAGAAAATGTTTGTGTTCTGGAGCTTTTGAGGAAGGTCACATCGGATCATATAGGTATCCTCAAGAGCAGCACTCTAGGGCTGGGACAATTTAGTTGAATCACTAGTCACTCAAATGTTCAGAAAACATCTCTACTTCGATGAAAGAGACATCGCAAAACTAGAAATTATGATGATGAGTTCAAGTAGTTATCATACTTGATAGAATAGTACACACCCTTAATTATTTTTTTCTTCTTAGAAAGGTAAAGTTTGTTGAGCATGTGAAATTGTAGCTATTAAATATGAAAAATATTTAATGTTACAGTTTTGTTGGGCTTCTTAGGGAATACCAATATTAACATTGTTACAAGAGCTTATAAAGAAATTGCTTTAAGTTATTCATCACTAGTTGAATCAAATCATACACTACTATTTGTTGGTGATGACATTTTGGAGAACATGATATCTTTCATTAATAACCTGAGTAGTCAGATTCACACTTATCAGCAAAACATGCATCTAATTGATCCTTTTGGAGCTAGATTAAGCTTGGTTAATTTTCTTTTATCTGTAGGTGGTGGATGCATATGCACTAATTGGCGATGTTTCTGGTCTAGCTGAAAAGATACAAAGCTTTTTCATGCAGGAGGTTCTGTCTGAAAGTCACTCTGAATTGAGGACCATTTTGCTAGAGGTAGTTTTGTACTTATTGAGGTATTTGTATAACAAAAACTTGGTATATCTGATTAAATTATAGCCCAACTGAACAAATGGCAGATAAAGAAAGGTGCAAGAAATTAGGGTGCGACTGCTTGACCTTTTGTTCCGATCCTTAATGTATTGGAGAAAATGGTGTGTAATAAAACTGAGAATAAACCTTGAAAGTGTTTGTATATAAGATGGAAACGTAATGATGCTAGTTGATTTTTTTTATTTAAAGTAAGACAGTGACTGTGATGTACTGACAATTGAATGATGTGATGGTTTTATATTAAAATAATAATCTGATGCGTTTCATGACTTGGAAGTTGAGAATGAGCGACTTTTGTACTTTCACAAGCAGCTGCAAGTTGGGGCAAAAAAGGTTTTAAAGTGCAAAAAATTGCAAATTCTTTGTGCAGCCTGACTAACCTGAAATATCATCACATAACCTCCTCATAACCTTAATGTAGAAGCCATGACCAGTCAATTGCTAATGTGGTGAATTTTCCTGCACATGCAAGTGTCTGGAAGAAGCACATATGTAACATAGCCGAAAGGAACTTATCAATTCTAGAACACTGTACATAATATTTTTGTTGATTTCACTTGTTGTTCATCAAACATAGTGTGGTTATACTTGCTTGAATTTAAATGAAAAAATTGATTTATTGCAGGATGTTGAAAACCCCAACACGCCAATGAATAGGTATGATCTATACTTTATGATTCAGACTTTCTTTTCCATCCTTTAATCTATTTATTTATTTGGTTATTCTTGCTTATATGTAATCATATGTATTTATTGGTCTTCTTTAACAACCCTCAACCCCCGTACAGGCTTACCTACAGTGATTTGTGTATTTGGATCCCTGAGTCCAAGTTTAGGCAGTGTTTGCTTGCAACACTAGGGTCCCTCTTTAAGATGATGTGTTCATATTATACGATAACGAGCTACCAACTAGAAGATAAAGTAAGTTATCATTCACCTGCTCTCTAATGCATGTCCTCCCTTCTTTCTTTTTATCTCACTTGCTTATGAAAATCTGCATTTTTTATGATTTCCGGAATACATTGTTGTAACATATTTTGATTAGAACTATAAGGTTAAAAAAATTCTTGCATCATGATTCATAAGGGCTATTAGATAGCCACGTCTTGTGTATATGATAATATTGTATCTATTGCTTAAGCAAAGTTGTGGAGTCACCTCGAAGGACATTGCTTGTTATTGAGTCTAAACTTTGAAATGTGGATGATCGTGTCTCTTCTCTGAACAGTTTGATTTCTCTTAAATGGACTGTTTCTTATGTAAGAGCAATGAGCATTGATGGTAAAATTAAGTTTGCATCACATGGGCCCATTGAAATATTTTCTTGTGGTACTACTCACGGCTCAATTTGCAACCCACACAGTTTTTAACAAGACTGGAATGTCTAAGGATTCCTCTCACCATATCCCCCCACCCCACCCCACATCACCATCACCACCCTATCCCACTCAATTGTGGTAACTAGCATTTTAACATTTCTTTCCCTTTTCCTGAAAATTTTTCTCACACACACTAATTGTCATATAAATTATGCAATTTCAGGCTTTGCTTGTGTTGTCCCATCGAAACTGGGTATGATTTCTTAGGCTGTACATTTGCTTTGACAGGTATCACCTGGCCATAACCTTACTGAGAAGCAACATGGTGACTTATCTGGGGGTCCCAAGGATCCTGCAAGAGAAGTTTCTTCTACTTTTCTGGCAGAAGGCGGTTCAGTTCCAGCATCAACTGAGAGAGGACCATTTTTGTCCTCAGCTGCAGTAATAATACCAAAAGGTTCTACATCTATTTCTGATAAAACCGAAACTCATGGCTCCAAGGTCACAGATCATCCAACTGACGAAGAAAGAGATGATGGAAGTGCAGCATCAAGTAGTGGGTCCCCTTGGTTCTTACTGCGAAAAGATGCAGTGAAGTTTGTTTCACTTGCATTACAGAGGGGACGTAGGAACCTTTGGCAGCTTACAACAAGCCGTGTATCAGTTTTGCTTTCTTCTTCAGCAGCTACTTCAACTAGCATTCATCAGTTTTTGAGAAATTATGAAGATCTGAGTATCTTCATCCTTGCTGGGGAAGCTTTTTGTGGGGCAGAAGCAATTGACTTCCGCCAGAAACTTAAATCCATTTGTGAAGGTTATTTTGCTGCTTTCCATCGCCAGAATATATATGTAAGTCTAGCTCATCATCTTGTGCTAATGTGCTACTAAAGAAAACATTTGTTTGGTGTGTACTTGATAGCTTGTTGTTCTTCTGTTTGCTTTTTATGTTAAGTTTCTTGGTTTGATGTGATGAATTTATTTGGTTAAAGGTATTTAGCTCTGCAGGTTATTGGGTTAAGTTGGAGTTGGACTGTGAGTCTATGACTATAAAAAATACTTGGGTTATTGAAAAATGGATTGAGGTTTCAAAGGGGAGAAAGGTACAAGTGGTAAAAGCTTGTGACTTGTGAGATGAGATTAAGTTATTTAGAGGGTGGCAATCTTGCTTTTGACTGGCAAGCGCTTTTGTAATGAGTTAGAGGAAAGAAGTGTCACAATTTTGGTTCATTGTTAGAGGAAAGAAGTGTCAGGTTTTTGAGGCTAAAAATATCTCAAGTTCAGTTCCTACTTTTGAAATACAGCAATACGATTTAGCCTAGTATAGCTATTGTGCTCAACCTGATAGTTTACCCCATATGTAATCAACAACAAAATCGTGTTTCATCAACTTTTTTCCAACATACTATTACCGAAAGTGAAAAGCTAATTAATGAATACATTTTTTTTGCTTGCTGAATTTCTTTCTTTATTTGTTACATCCATCATGGAACTTATATCATTATTTCCCTTCCAGGCTTTAAAAATGGTGATGGAGAAGGAGAACTGGCAGATAATGCCTCTAGATACAATTCAAGTAGTTAGTTTTCCGGGACTGGTCGGTGATGGAGCAGCTCTCATTGTTTCATCCAATAGATCTCATAGTAGATCTGTTGGTACCGTTGTTAATGGGTCAAAGAGGGGTGGATTTTTGTATTGGCAGGAAAATGGAAACCCGTTTTTGTCAAAACTGTATGGCAGCTCTGAAGATTATGCTAACTCCGTTGACCTCACACCAAAAGCTCAAAGTACTGATAGGATATCCCAGCAAACTAAGGCTTCTTCAAAAAGTGGCGATGCAATCCATACGAATGGGACCACTCTTCCAGAGGATGAAAATGAAGATCTCCATGCCGATTTTATTGACGAAGATAGTCAGCTTCCTAGTCGTATTTCCAAACCAAGTCACTCAAGGCATAACTCTTTACGTGGGAATGATGGAGATATGACAGCACAGACTGGATCTTCACTTAGCCTCCTGAGGTGTACCTACATACTTCAACCCCAAATCTATAAAATGCTAGAATTTCCATATAAATATTAAAGCCTCGTTTGCTATTTATGAGTCAGATTGATGGACAAATATGCGCGACTGATGCAGAAATTAGAGATGATCAATGTTGAGTTCTTTAAGGTAAGGCTCACAATCATCTTGATTTACGTGTATCTGTGTTTCCAGTATAATATAACTTAATATTTTCGCAGGGAATTTGCCAGTTGTTTGGAATCTTTTTCCATTTTGTATTTGAGTCGTTTTGTGAGCTTGATACTCTACCTAGTGGGAAAGGCTTAAATGACTCTCTTCCTTGTAAGTATATTTTCAGTCATTAGTATCATAGCATTTATCGCCTTTTTATTTTGGCATGTTTGGACTTTGTTGTAGTCTCCCTTTTCCTTTAACACCTTTTTGTTTACGCTCCTTAGTCAAGGTAAAGTCTGCATTATCAAGAATTACACAAGATTGTGACCAGTGGATAAAACCTCAATCTACATCAGTTTCCTTTTCACCCCCAACTTCTTCGGGTGCATCATTCACGCATATGGATGTTACCCCTACCAGTCCCCCCAGTCACATGAATCACACATCTTTTGCACTCAAGGTATTTATGCTAATGTAGTCCTGCATTAATTCCTATCCTTTTTGTATGATTGGTTTTTGCTCAGTGTCCGTACAAGTTCAGGATGTAAGTTTTACCTCATTCTTTTCTGATGGTTTCCCAACCACCAAACGATTAGTTACACTTATTTTTCACATGTGTTGTTCGAGTAACATTAAGGGCTTCCACAGTTAGTGTCTGCTGGTAGGGGTAACATCCATATGCGTGAATACGAGTGTAAAACCGTTTCATAGGTGTTGTTCGAGCTATACATATAATAGTAAACCAGTAACTCTATCCATCTGGGTTACGCATCCACGTTTAGTCTTTGCATCATTGTAACACTATACGCTATCCATATAAGTGTAAACCCTTTTCTATTTTTCAATTTAAATGACTATTCTTATTTTTCATAAGGTACCTACTTTTTGGCTTTTGCACAGTACGAGTGATACTATTATGATATTTATTCATATTGTGATGATGCAGGAAAGATGTGCAGGGGTTGACACTATATCTCTTGTTGCTCAATTCTTGCATAGATCTAAAGCCCATCTTCAATCAAGGCTTCTACATAATAATGGAGCAGTAGTTGAGGATTTTTATGTTCATTTGGTATGTTTTGCGCTAAGATTTCTGATAACCGTGTGGTTTGATTGACAGGCATTGGTACCTTTTTCAATTCAAATTTGTGGAATATTACCACCTTTTTTTATTGTTGCATTCTCCAGTAGTTGTGCTTCTCATTTTCATGCTCAAGTTACAATTTTCGGAATGTAATGATTCCATTGTTTTTATTAGTTTCTGCCTGAAAAAGTCGTTTGTAGTTGCTCAACAGCCTATTTTGTGACAGGTGGATGCTGTTCCTGAACTTACTCAGCTTATTCATAGAACAACGGCAAAACTGCTACTCCATATCAATGGGTGAGTAACATTGCGATATTTCCAATTAACTGTGAGTCTGTGACATTAATCAATTGCAATTTTGGTATGAGACGCTCCTCTAAATTGATCACTGCATATAAACTTGGTAATTTTTTCTTTTAGTTTTTGTAAATCTTCTTACCCTGACATTCCTGGTATATGGGTAATTTGTGATTAGCATCCCATGTGTTTTTAGTCAAAAGGAATCCAGTCTTCCTTATTTTCCTTTCTGGGGTGATAATCAAGTGTTTCCAGTTTCTGTATCATTCTCTTTCTTAGTTTCTCTCAAGTTCTGAGCCCTCCACCTTATTTTATGTTTTTAGGGTGGGGTGATGGGGATTGATATTTATTTTGGTGCCTTTTATATTATCCTATAGCCATGTATTTAGCTCCTGATCTGGAAATCTTGATTAGGTATGTCGATCGCATTTCCAACGCTAAATGGGAGGTGAAAGAGCTTGGATTAGAGCACAATGGGTAAGCAGACTCTATTATTATATACTTATTGTTATTCGCCTTGAAATAAAAGTTATGTGACCTTAAATAGTCATGTCAAGAAACAAAGCTAAAACAGAACATATAAAATAAATCAATCTTCTGAGTAACTAGTTCACATTGCTATACAAAAATATTGGTGAATTATTCATAGAGAGGACATGCAAAGAAAACATCCAAAATAATTCCAGTGCTCACAGAATTATCATATACTAGTGATTATCCGGTGATGATAATAGACCAACCATTTTAAGTAAAGCGATGGGAATTTTCCAGAAAGGAAATTTGATATGTTCAATTTCAACAGCATTTGGGTGCATCTATATGCAGCTGTTCTTTTATTTTTATTTCAATAGTCGGTATCTTATTTTTTATTACTTGCAGAATTTTAGCTCTTAACACCTGTATTAATAGGTATGTTGATTTACTACTGGGGGAATTCAAGCACTTCAAAACAAGGCTTGCTCATGGGGGTATTCGGAAGGAGGTAATAAATTCTACCTATTATTCAGTACTAATATATTTAACTTCTCTCTGAAACAATATGAAAAACCATGGCTTGAATCCAGGTGCAAGATCTCCTCTTAGAATATGGAATTGAAATCGTTGCTGAAACTCTCATTGAGGGGCTATCTAGGGTCAAAAGGTGCACCGATGAAGGCCGGGCCCTCATGTCGCTCGATCTTCAGGTTTCACTTCACCGAGGCTTTTAGATGAATTACGGATATGCTGATTTTGTAATTCTTAATTGACCTTTTCATTTTGGGTTTGATGGAGTCTTCTTCACGCTTCAGGTTTTAATTAATGGCTTGAAGCATTTTGTCTCAATAAACGTGAAACCAAAATTGCAAATCGTGGAAACCTTTATCAAGGTCTCTCTCTCTCTCTCTCTGATTACTTGCAGAATATCACAAGCGACCTCTTGAGTTTTGTAATTTAGCATTTCCTTTTCTTACAGGCCTATTACCTGCCAGAAACCGAATACGTCCACTGGTCACGCTCTCATCCGGTAAAAAGCATATTCTACTTAAATTTGCGGTCAACATCCATTTGTTTCTAATGTATTGTAAATGCATTTTTTTTTTTAAATTGCAGGAATATAGTAAAAGCCAGATTGTTGGGCTTGTCAACCTCGTCGCCACGATGAAAGGCTGGAAAAGGAAAACCAGGTCGGAGGTGTTAGAGAAGATAGAATGATGCCCATGATCGAAGATTTTTTTAATTCTTTTTTCTATCTGCATTTTAATTATATATGATTCTTGTAAATTGGATCCCCTTGGTTTGTAGTTTGTATTATAGTATCATCCCTCAAAAAGGTGAGCAACTGTAATCAACACTAGAGCTAGCCACCAGTACCTTTGTTCTTTACAATAGAGTTCCTGAGAACATAACCACCAAAGGTAATTGAAAGTATAATAAATTATAAGACACAACACTCAATATTTTTATTATAAAAAAATAATTTTAAAAAAATAACTTCCGCATTTCAATTTAGAAATACATATATATTTAATTATTTTAAATTATTAAAATTGCTCTTGTTTATATTATTAAAAGTACAAATAATTTTATTTATAAGAAAAAAATAAAATATTTACATTATTTGTAAAGTGAAAAACAAGAAGGGTTTGTTATAATTAGATAAACTAATTTACTTTTTTTTTTCAAATATACCTAATATTGTATCCTTATTTTTATAAATGAAGTACAGCATTCTTTAGATGTATTCTTGAGACGAGTCAAGTTTGTTTCTAGGAGTATTAATTTGATTTGAGTGAAATTTCAATATTACGTTAAATTAACTAAATGGGGCTATTATCACTTATGTATAATTAGTTGAGTTTTTTTAAGCGATTTGAAATATTTAAGACTTGTGCTTTTGAACTTAATTTCAATTTAGTTCAGATCAGTTCAGATCGTTTAAGTTCAGTTCAGATAGCTCAGCTCGATTAAATAGTTTGTTTCAAAATAAATAAAAATAAAATAAATAAAAAATAATTTTAATCTATAATTTTAAATATAAAATTTAATTAATGTTATAATATTATTAATATTTTAAAAAAATATTTAAAATTTTAAAAAAATTACCTGAGTTCAGTTCAGATTGCGTATAAGTTCAGCAGAGAACATGTCATTAATGTTAGCGAATTTGATCATGATATTCAAATGCGATGGAGAAATCAAAGTCAACATATGTTACTTTAATAAAATAATTAACTTTAATTATTGACAAATTTGCATGCTATATACAGTATGTGCATGCTGCATGCTGCATGCTGCATGCATATATATATTCCAAGTCAAAAGTAAAAAAGTGAATTATTATTTTTATACCCACGATATGAGAAAAAAATTAAAAAAAAAATGTACGTATTAAGATACTTATAACTATTAATTATCACAATAACCCTTATTTCAACATAATCAAACGTCAACTAATAAGCCCATCATGGCTATATTTGCAATGTTCTTCATTTTCTACACGCCTTGTTGTGAATGAAAAAAGAAGCATAATTCATAATGATTTAGCCATATTTACCGCCACGCTTAACGCGAGTCGATCAGATAAGTATAATTGCATCATGCATGATCAATTTTTAATTTCTCCTATAAATGTTCAGAGAGTTTTTCATATTTTCACTTTTCAGTTCAGCCGTACACCTTTCTCTCTTCGCGCGGATTGAAAACACATGAAAAAATCCCATAACAATGTTGTTTTTGTTTTGTTCATTTTTCCGCTGTTCGGATTGGCCGTCGTCAATGCTAGTACCGGAACAAAGGATGGATTTGAAACATGGGACTATGTTGAAGTGAAGCCCAGTAAGTTTTTTACTTTTCATTTTATTTTTTATTTATATATATGGAGTAATATATATATAAATTATATATTGAAAATTACACAGAAGCCTACATGTTTTGGTGGTATTACAAAAGTCCAAACAGAATTGAAGATTCAAGCAAGCCATGGCCCATCATTCTTTGGTTGCAGGGTGGACCCGTAAGTACGGACTATATATCTCTGTCTCATCGTAAGTGTTACGTTTTTCATTTTCGGCGTCGTTTCTCGTTTCATTCAAATAGGGCGCATCGGGAGTTGGGTTTGGTAACTTTGAAGAAATCGGGCCACTCGACGGATATTTGAAACCTAGAAACTCAACATGGCTTCAAATGGCGGATCTCTTGTTTGTGGTAATAAATATTTCCTCCTTTTTTTTAATGCATTTTAATGTGTGTAGTAGAGTTATTAGATGTATTATAATATTATAAATTTAATAAATATTAAATTTGCTATTTTTGGTATCTAACATGTTCATAATCACTATAAAAAAAATTAAAGCATTTTGAGTGAGACAAATGGAGTAGTATAGTTTTAATTACCATAATAATGTGTAAAGTATAAAACATAACTGAAAATATAAAGGTAAAATTGAATTTTAAAATGAAAAAGGGAAATTGAGTTTTTTTTAATACTTTTATTTTTTATTTTTATTATTTAGGATGCTCCGATTGGAACTGGATACAGTTATGTGAAAGATACAAAGTTGTTACTGAAACCACAAACGGATGAGGAAGCTGCAACTGATTTAACCGCACTGTTAATTTCAGTTTTTAACCGCACTGAGGAATTACAAAAATGCCCTCTTTACATTGTGGCAGAGTCTTACGGTGGAAGGTTTGCTGTTACTCTTGGTCTATCAGCTCTCGCTGCGATCGAGAACGGATCATTGAAGGCCAAACTCGGAGGTAATAATAAGATCGATCTACCGTTTGCAGTTTGTGCTTTCTATTTTTGGAAACTTTTTTTCGTTTATGAACCGATATCTCGACTCGTAAACAGGAGTTGCACTGGGGAACTCTTGGATGTCACCAGAAGATTATGTGGTAATATTCTTTCCGACTAAATTCACGCGCGAAAAAAAATAATATAATCCGGTCGCTGATTTCAAAACTTGTTACGCAGTTTTCGTGGGGACCACTGCTCAAGGATGTCTCTCGACTGGACAGCAACGGTCTGAACGAGTCGAACATATTAGCCGAGAAAATAAAGAAACAAATCGAGCTCGGCCAGTTTGCCAACGCGACCGATTCTTGGATGAAACTCGAAGATGTTATCGAATCCTACAGCGCTGGAGTGGTAAATTTACCTCGTTAAAATTATGTGTCGTGACAGATATCGAATGTTTTTATTTTTTTTTCTGTCTCGTTTTCGCAGAATATGTACAATTTTATGTTGGATTCGAGCGTGGACCCTCTGTCGTCGTCATCGATGAAACAATACTCGACTTATTTGACTTCATTGAAGTCAACGGAGCACGGTGAAGGGCAAGATGATCTCACTACATTGATGAACGGTGAGATCAGGAGCAAGCTCGGGATCATTCCTGATTTTGTAAAGTACGTACGCGAGTTGTTTATATATTAGTGGGTCGAATATATTCTGTAATACGATCTGATACTATACATTAGTTATTTGTTTTGACTTTGCAGATGGGCGAATGTTTCATATACTGTTTTTGACGCGTTTTTAGGCGAATTCATGAAACCAAGAACCCACGAGGTGGATCGACTGCTGTCGAAAGGAGTCAACGTCACTATATATAACGGTCAAGTAAGAGTAATATTGATTCTGTTTTTGCTCTGTTTAGAAATCAGCAGAATAAAGTTATGGGGCCAAAATGTAATAAATGAAAGATATGGGACTGTTTGCTTCTTTTTGTGTGTGTTAGTTGGATGTCATTTGCTCAACCAAAGGAACTGAGGCATGGCTCGAAAAGCTCAAGTATGATGATGATCCAAAAACGATACATATAATTTTTTTTTTGTAAGAATGTCGCCTTTAATTAATCAGTAACTCGATCAATATTTGATCGAACTGATATCAGATGGGATGGGCTTGACGCATTCTTGAGCAACAACAGAACACCAATATTTTGCGGGGATGAAGATAAAATGACGACAAAGGGTTTCGTAAAATCGTACGAAAATTTAAAGTTCTATTGGATTCTTCTAGCCGGTCACTACGTAAGTTCATTGTTGATCGAGGTTTCCATGATCTGAATTTTATCTATTTCGTAGTATAATAAATTATCAAAAATAAATTTAAGTTGATGATGGATTTCAGGTACCAGTCGAGCAACCATGGGCAACGCTAAAAATGATCGCAGACATAACATCGTCTCCTGCAGCTTCTTAATGCTAAATAGATAAATATGTTTTTTTTTTAATGATTTTTATTTGGAAAAATAAAAGAAATATATAAAAACACGTTATGAGAAGTTTCATGGTTTAAGATGTAGTACTAGTTTACAAAATAATGTCATTTACATCTTGTTCACATATATTGCACTAGCTAAGTCACATTTGATTTTTTTCGAACAATTGAAAGATCGAATGTGGAATAAGAACATTCAGTAGATTTTACGATGTTACGATTATGATTCATTACAATACGTATGCATACACGTGATGATATATTTTAAGTTAGCTTTGATCGGAAATGCTCTGTTACATGCATATAAAATGTTATCGAACTCTCACAGGCATTCGGTGTAAAATATATATAGCTAGCTAGTGTTTTTCTCTCTTTTATTGATTTCTACCTCTCCCATACTCTCTTATTATTCCGAACATGAATGTTATGGATTACTCGGTAAAATTATCGATTGATCGACACAAAAATATTTATCTAAGCAGGAGATTTTGTTATGGCGGCTATCATGTGTAGCGCTACGCATGGCTGCTCAGCAGGTACCTGCGAATGATAATTTATAAATAAATAAAAGGGTAAAAAGCATTTAAAAACACTCAAACAAAATTGCACTTTACACAAATTTTATTATTTTAATATTTAAAATGTTAAATTCTTTAGTAAAAAATGTATTTTACTTCATGTTATAAATAAATATAATTTTATTTAAAATAAGTTATTTATTTATTTTAATAATATGAAATAAAATAATATTTCAAAAAATTAAAAAATCAAACAAAATTTAAATATCATATATTAATACAAATTTAAATTTAAAATAAATATTTAAAAATTTTCAAATTTAAAATATATTTTTTTCTTAAATAATATTTAATTTGAAATAATATCATATCATCATTTTTTATTTTTAAAAGTTTTATTATAATTCTTATTATTAAAATTAAAAAGTAGCCGTAAAAAATTATAAATTAAATTATTAATCAATTCAAAAATTCAAATATAGTAAAATAAAAAATGTAAAAAAAAAATGTATTTTTTTGAAAATTGTTTTTAATTTTTAGATAAAATAGATATTTTACTTAAAACATTAATATTTTAAAAATTAAAATAATAAAATTCGGATAAAGGGCAATTTTTATCAAAGTTTTGACTTTTGAGCGTTTAATTTATTAAAGGTGTAAAAATCACGTTCATGAACTTACGAAGTGGCCCGATTTGAGAATCCAATAGAAATGTAAATTCTTGTAGGATTTAACGAAACCCATTGTGGGCTCTGATTTCCCCCCGCAATATAGTATCGGTGTTCTGTTCTTTGTCAGGAATGTTTCGATTCCATTCCATCTGATACGACGATCCAACACATGTATCAATTCGATCAATTAATATTTTGATAATGATTAATATTGTTGATCGATTTTAATTGTTCTCTTTAAAAAAAAAAAAAACTTTGTTTGAATCATATGCATCTTACTTGAGCCTTCGAACCCATGCCTCGGTTCCTTTGGTAGAGCAAATCACGTCCAACTATTAATACACACAAAAGACGACGCAAATACAAGATGTTATTGGTATATGATCATAATTAGGCCGGAAATCGACCCAAAACATAAAATATATATACGCTTACTTGACCGTTATAAATAGTGACTTTGACTCCCTTGGACAGCAGTTGATCCACCTCGTTTATTCTTGGTTTCATGAAATCGCCTAAAAATGCATCAAAAACAGGATCTGAAGATAACACCCATCTGCGAAGACGTAACTGATTAATGTCAAAGGTGCCCCTAGCAGTGCTTGTATAATTGATACTAATAATAATAACGTACGTACGTACGTGAGATTTTTAGGTATGATCTTGAGCTTCTCCTTGATCTCTTCATTCATTAATCTCGTAAGATTACCATCTTGACCCTTCGACGACGAAGACGACCGGCTCACAGAATTAGTCAAATACGTCGAGTATTGTTTCACCGAAGTAGTTTGTTGTGATACTTTGGTTGCGGCACTCGAGGCCAGAGGGTCTATCCATGAATTTAACAAGAAATTGTAGACATTCTGCGAAAAAGGAAAAATCGAAAGGCATCAATTCCATTATCAATGAATTGAATTGATAACACGTGAAATTAAGTTACCACTCCATCGCTATAGTAATAGATAACATCTTCGAGTTCACCCCAAGTATGAGTCGCATCAACAAACTTGCCGTCTTTTAGTTGTTTCTTTATTTTCTCGGCTAATTTGTTCGACTCCTTCAAACCATTGTCGTCCAGTCTAGAGACATCCTTAAGGAGAGGCCCCCATGAAGACTGCATATAATATTAATATAACGACTCGTGTAGTGTGTAGTAAAGTATAACTATCTCAAAAATAATGTACATCCGTGTTTGATTTAATTAAACAATAATATGTTCCTGCATTTTTATGTGTTTTAAGTTAATTTTAAGTGAAAATATTACCGTAAAATCTTCGGGTGATATCCAGGA
Source organism: Euphrasia confusa (assembly GCA_954870475.1). Classification (NCBI taxonomy): domain Eukaryota; kingdom Viridiplantae; phylum Streptophyta; class Magnoliopsida; order Lamiales; family Orobanchaceae; genus Euphrasia; species Euphrasia confusa. The sequence continues at coordinate 1,198,929 of OX940965.1, forward strand.
GCCGCCCAATACAATTCCTGTTTATGGTTAATTCAAGAATAATTACTTACATATATGCTTTGTATACATATATATATATATATATATATATATCATATATAGATCGTTAGAAAGGAGTACATATATTATTACGTACGTACCCCCGAGTATCGCCTTTAATCTCCCATCCTTGATAGCCTTGAGGGCTGAGAGACCCAGGGTAACAGCAAGTTTTCCTCCATAAGACTCTGCCACTACATAAAGAGGGCTTTTTTGTAATTTCACATTTCCTTTGAAAAATGAAATCAACAGTGCGGTTAAATCAGTTGCAGCCTCCTCGTCCGTTTTCGATAACAACTTTGGATCTTCAACATAACTGTATCCAGTTCCAACCGGAGCGTCCTGAATAAATCAAATGTACACGAGTCGATAATCAACATATTCTTATTTGTTACTATTTACATTACCTCTTATATATGTATGAAAGTGAACTTAGACGACATCTCACATCATATCGTTCGTAAAAAAATGTTAACTATGAGACGAGACAGAGAGAGTAGGTATTGATCGTGTCATCAGCCATGCACAGCCATGCACTCTCCCGGTTCCAATTTAGGGTTTCCAATTAGGGATTTATATTTTGGGTCTTTATGTAATTAGTTTACTTATGTCTATTTATACTTTGGTCCCTGATATTAGGTTTAGAGTTTTATGCATGTGTATATAAACACATGCATCCGCAACCTATGTATAACATTGAATTCTTAATCTCAGTACAATTATTGATTCTTATGGCACTGTTCTTTTCTCTCCCGTACCTCTCATAAATTCTACATGGTATCAGAGCTAATCTTCCGCAAACAACATGGTTAATCCAGAAGAAAAGGGAAGAGAAGAAAGCAGCAGCCAATTGTCAAACCCTATGGATCCATCAAAGCCCTCGAGCCCATATTACCTGCACTATGGAGAAGCACCAGGTCAGAAGTTTGTAAGTGAACCTCTTCACGCAAGGAACTATCAAACTTGGAGCAGAAATATGCTCAACGCTCTCACAACAAAAAATAAGCAAGGATTTGTGGATGGATCAATCATTGAGCCGCCACCTGATGATCCTCTATTCTCTGATTGGAGAAGATGCAATATCATGGTGTTAACCTGGATATCAGCCAATTTATCCCCAGAGATTGAAGGGTACACTGCATATGCTACCTCAGCTCGACAGGTATGGCTTGAACTCCATACCAAATTTTCAAAAACCAACAACAACATGGTGTATATGTTGGAACAAAAACTGATTGCTACCAGGCAAGAAGGAGATATGATCAGTATTTACTTTGCCAAGATGAAAGGAATTTGGGATGAAATAGCTGCCCATGAACCCAAATCCGTGTGTACTGTGAGTAATTGCCCAGCCATAGATGAAAACAGACAAAAAGAAAATAAAAGGAGAATATTGCAGTTTTTAATGGGGTTAAATGATGACTATACAAATCTGAGAAACCAGATTCTTCTTCAGGATCCACTACCAACTCTTGATCAGATTTTTAGCTTGGTATCTCAGGAGGAGTCTAATCTGGAATTGAAAACCAGCAGCCAAAGCAATATTCAATCAAATGCCATGGCAGTGAGACAGGATGTTAAATCTGTAGGTCAACAAAATTGGAATAAATCCACAAGTCAAAACCAAGGGAATCCAAAACCTTCAATGGTGTGTACAAAGTGTGGTAGGAGTAACCACACTGTAGATAAATGCTTTGAGATCTATGGTTATCCCCCAAAGAACTATTCTGAAGGTCAAAGTCAAGGGCAAGGTAGAAGCAAATACAACTGCACCCATTGTGGGAAAAACGGTCATACAGTGGATAGATGTTTTGAGCTAAATGGCTATCCACAGAAAGATTCCAAAGCTACACAAAACAAAACTTGGAGTCAAAAATCTAATGCCAATCAGGTTGACAAACAAGAGGAAGGTTCTAAAATAAAGATGACCTCCAAGGAGTATCAACACTTATGCACTTTGTTGCAAAGTTTTAATCCATCTTCCTCTGATAAGAGAAGCCCAGGTATTGCCCAATCACATACCCTAGCCTCTCATTGTCTTTTAAGCATAAGTAGTAATGTCTGGATTTTGGATTCTGGTGCTAGTGATCATATCACTAACACCTCAGAAGGAATGAACAATATCAGAACTAGAGAGCCTATTACTTTGAATCTACCAAATGGTTCAAGTACTTTGGTTACACATGTGGGATCAGTCACTCTCAGTGGGCAGATTACTCTCACCAATGTTCTTCTTGTTCCATCTTTTAAGTTTAACTTGATTTCTGTGAGCAAGCTGTTAATGGACACTCACTCAAAGTTGGTTTTCTCTCATGGACATTGTGTTGTGCAGGACATACACAACTGCAGGGTGATTGGACAAGCTAGAGAAGTTGATGGTTTATATCATTTTGAAGCAACATCAGAGAAGTTGAAGACTGTGGAGAATAATAGTAGTATTGGTTTTGCTAATAATGTATCTATTGACATTTGGCACAAGAGAATGGGTCATCCCTCTGTGCATAGAATGATTTTAATGCACAAAATAAATAAAGTTTTTCCTTCTGTTCCCAATACTTTCATCAAGCATGCATGTGATGTTTGTCATAAGTCCAAGCAGACCAGATTACCTTTCCCTGAGCATTCAGATACAGTTATGTCCTTGTTTGAATTAGTTCATGTTGATATTTGGGGCCCTCTTTCAGTAAATACTCACAATGGTTTCAAATACTTTCTAACAGTTGTGGAACATAAAAGCAGATTCACTTGGATATTTTTAATGTATTCCAAATCCCAAGTCAGAAATATTCTGCAGAATTTCATACAATATGTTGATACTCAATTCAGTACCACAATTAAAACTATTCGAAGTGATCAAGGCAAAGAATTTGAGATGGATGAATTCTACAAGACTCATGGAATTGAACATCAAAGGAGTTGTGTTTATACTCCCCAACAAAACTCTGTGGTGGAGAGGAAACATAGGCATATACTAGAGGTAGCTAGAGCCCTCAGATTTCAGTCAAATGTTCCTATTGAATTCTGGGGTGAGTGTGTTCTAACTGCCGCATTTCTCATCAACAGAACACCATCCAAGGTGATCCACAACTCCACACCTTTTACTGTGTTATATAGCAAGGATCCAGATTTCTTGTCCCTCAAAACCTTTGGATGTCTGTGTTTCACTGCAAATGTCAACCCCAGAAAAGGAAAGTTCACTTCCAGAGCTCAGAAGTGTGTCTTTATAGGATACCCTAAGGGTATCAAAGGCTATCTGTTATATTATCTTGAAGATCACACCATTTTCACTGCAAGGGATGTGACATTTTATGAAGATATATTTCCTTTTCAGCAGCCTGTGACCCCAGATTTAATAGATCATACAGCTTCTACTCCTGATCTATTTGAATATCCAGAAATCCCAGAACAAACTACTCCCACTGCACAACATGATACTTCATCTCTCATATCAGAAAATGAAATTTCAGATACAATCTTAGAGGATCATGACAGTCCCATATCCAGTGATGATCATACAATTTCTCCTGCTACTGATATTGTTCAAGATGCCTCACAACCACCAGATACTCCAGTTAGAAGAACAGGGAGAAGTTCAAAACCTCCTAGTTATTTGGCAGACTATCAATGCAGCTTAATTCAACAAGCAGTACATCACAGTACCTCCTCAGTCACCCCATCATTTGGTTATCCTTTATCTGATTCCCTCTCTTTCAAACAATTGAACAGTTCATACCTTAAATATGTCATGTCCACAGTGGTTCATCATGAACCAAGGACATATAAAGCTGCAGCTTCTCAGCCTGTATGGCAGGAAGCTATGGATAAAGAAATTCAAGCTCTAGAAGCAAATAAAACTTGGTCAATCATACCAACACCCCCAGGAAAGAAATTGATTGGTTGTAAGTGGGTATACAAGATTAAAAGGCATTCAGATGGTACCATTGAGAGGTACAAAGCTAGGCTTGTAGCCAAAGGATACACACAACAAGAGGGACTGGACTTCTTTGAAACCTTCTCTCCAGTGGCCAAAATTGCCACAGTTAGAACTGTTTTGGCATTGGCTTCCTCTCTTAATTGGCATCTACACCAGATTGACATTAAAAATGCCTTCTTATATGGAGATCTTCATGAGGATGTTTACATGACACTCCCAGAAGGTTTCTCTGTTCCCTCTAGATCCAACATGTGCTGTAAGTTACATAAATCCTTGTATGGTCTTAAACAGGCATCCAGGCAGTGGAATGAAAAGCTATGCTCAGTCATCATCTTTTATGGTTTTGTCCAAAGTACAGCTGATTCTTCTTTATTCATTCTCAATAATGGATCCTCCTTAACCTTCTTACTCATTTATGTGGATGATATTATCTTGGGAGGAACTAATTTGTTGGCCCTTGGCAAATTAAAAGATTTTCTGGCAGGTCACTTTCAATTAAAGGATTTAGGTCCTTTAAAATTTTTCCTTGGCATTGAAGTAGCAAGGAATGCATCTGGAATGGTCATAAATCAAAGACAATACACCCTTGACATCATCTCTGATTGTAATCTCCTTGACAGCAAACCAGTTAACTCTCCTTTTGAATTTGGTATGAAATTAACCAAAGATGAAGGTGTTGCCCTCTCTAACCCTACTGAATACAGGAGACTCATTGGTAGACTCTTATATCTCACCCTAACACGGCCAGACATATCCTATGCAATTCAAGTCCTTAGTCAGTTTCTGGATCACCCCACTGACCTCCATTTCTCATCTGCCATCCGAGTTGTCAAGTATCTTAAAAGCTCTCCAGGCCAAGGTTTGTTTTATCCAGCTTCCAACAAACTCCATCTTAAATCTTACTGTGATGCAGACTGGGCTGCAGATGTTGAAACCAGGAAATCAGTCACTGGTTATTGTGTCTTCTTGGGAGATTCCTTAGTTGCTTGGAGATCCAAGAAACAATCCACTGTGTCCAGATCCTCAGCTGAATCCGAATACAGAGCCATGGCTTCTCTTGTTTGTGAGCTTATTTGGTTCAAGAAACTTCTCTGTGATTTTAGTATTTCTCATCCACAACCTGCACTCCTCTACTGTGACAACATGGCAGCCATGCACATTGCCTCTAACCCTGTGTTCCATGAACGTACCAAACACATAGAAATTGATTGCCACATTGTACGGGAATGGTTTCACAAGGGCTTGTTTAAGATGTTTTATCTTAAAACTTCGGACCAGCTTGCAGACTTATTCACAAAAACCCTTGGTTCAGGGATTTTTCACCAGTTGCTTTGCAAGATGGGATTGAAAGATATATACTCCCATCTTGAGGGGGGCTATTGATCGTGTCATCAGCCATGCACAGCCATGCACTCTCCCGGTTCCAATTTAGGGTTTCCAATTAGGGATTTATATTTTGGGTCTTTATGTAATTAGTTTACTTATGTCTATTTATACTTTGGTCCCTGATATTAGGTTTAGGGTTTTATGCATGTGTATATAAACACATGCATCCGCAACCTATGTATAACATTGAATTCCTAATCTCAGTACAATTATTGATTCTTATGGCACTGTTCTTTTCTCTCCCGTACCTCTCATAAATTCTACAGTAGGTACGTACCACAAACAAGAGATCGGCTTTTTGTAGCCATGTTGAATTTCTAGGTTTCAAATATTTGTTCAACGGTCCAATTTCTTCAAAGTTACCAAGCCCAACTCCTGATGCACCCTGTTTGCATGATTTCCACATAACATAAATAATAATAAATTAAATATTTAAAAATTAAAATAAAATAAAAGTAGCTAGTACAGTAGTACTTACGGGTCCACCCTGAACCCAAAGTATTATGGGCCATGGTTTGATTGGATCTTGAGTTCTGTTTGGGCTCTTGTAATACCACCAAAACATGTAGGCGCCTATGTGTGATTTATTCAAAATATAAAATTACAGATATGGATTTTTTATTAATTAAAAAAACACTTCAACGGAGCGGATCAGATCAAATAATGCTTTCTTCATATCTTTAATCATATTTTTTTGACGGATTCAGAGCGGAGCGGATAATAACCGGATGCGAATACAAATGCGGATTATATCGGATTACGGATACAAGACGGATTCCGACCGAATACGGATAAATATTATCGAATAAATACACTCAACAAGACATAATTTCACGTGTAAAAAACTAATAATATTTAAATTAATTACTACTAAATTAAATTATTCTTAAAACAAAATTCAATTTCTCTTATATAAAGAATATTACCAGTAAAAAAACTAAAAAGCTACAAGAATATTACTAATTGATGCTCTTAAAATTAATTACTAGAGTACTAAATTAAATTATTATTAAATCAAAGTTCCTTGTTTTCACTAGTTAATAAATTATAATTTATATAAAAATTATTTTTTTTATTATTTAAGCTAATTATAATCGGATAATCCGGATTAAGTAGGTCGGATAATCCTCGTAAAATGCCGGATAATCCGCATTCATCGGATAATAGCAATACCATATCCGCTACCATATTCGCCGAATATCCGCACGTGCAATATTCGTATCCTCACCGTATCCGACGGATTCCTATAATTGCTTACCATATCCTTAAAAACGGATGCGGATGCGGATTCGGAACGGAAATTATCCGTACCATTTACACCCCTACCTATGGAGTATTAAATACGGAATAACTAAAATACATTTTTTTTATAAAAAAAATTCAAATAATATACACACTAAAAGAAGGTGAACTAAATCAACTAATACAAGGAGACTCAGTTTACAAATACTATTAGAAGAGTAAATAAATATAACCTTAATACGAAACTTACCAGGCCTAACTTGAACATAGCCCCAGATTTCTGATCCATTTATTGTTCCTGCACCATTTGCTATGAATCCAAACAATGGAAACAAGAACAACACAAAAACAACGATGTGGAATTTTTCCATTTTTCAAAAAAAAAAAAGAGAAAGTTAAAAAGAAGAATAGAATGCCAAGAAAGTTGTGGGGCTAAAATGAAAACGTCAAACTCTAATTTATAGACAAAAACAATACTTTGTACCTAATGAAAGTCTTCCGTGAGGAGATTAAAAAAGGGTGAAATATTATTATAGTACTACTATGTTGGTAAAAGAAAATAAAGTTAATTTAATATTTAAAGTGAAAAATTAAAAATAATTTTGTGCAAAAGAAAAAACAAAATGATAAAAATTATGAATATAATTTTATTTTAAAATAAAAAAACAAATAAATTTTAAATGAAAAACCAAGTATAATTAATTAATTAATCAAGATATATTTTTAAAAAAATGTGAATAATGTATGGCCGTCAATATTTCATATTTATTGACTTTTTTGTTTGTCAGTAGGTAAACCAAATAACTATACAGTAAAACCTCTATAAATTAATAGCCTCGGGACCGTAAAATATTATTAATTTAGAGAGGTTATTAATTTATCGGGTATTTTTTTTAAAAAACCAAGTTGGGACTGAACGATTCTATTAATTTAGAGAAATTATTAATCAATAGAGTATTAAATTATAGAAGTTTCACTGTAGTTAAATTATCTACTGTTTTCGTTGCAGTCGATATTTACCTATTGATTGATGGGAGTGAGTATAAATACCAATTGAGTGTGTAGAAATAATTTTATTAATTTTTATTTAGAAATATAGACCAAAATACCGTAATTCCCCTTTTTTGACCGTTCGTACTTATCTACTATATTTTATTATATACTTGTGCCTTTTTCTTTTTCTTGACAATAAGTGTGTTAGGAATGACAAGAAGATTTAAAAATTGAATTGAAGGGTAGTGACTAGTGAGGTTATATTTGATGTATTTATTATACATATTTAATTAATTTTAAAAAAGTGTTGGACATGTCTCTTTCAACCAAATCGGCATAGCTGGGATATCCTAGGAGATTTCGTGATCCTTAAAAAATCATTGGTTCTTATTTTTTATTTAAAATCATTTATTGTCACGAGACTTTTCAAAATGAATTTATGGAATATGCACTGTTGTAAGAAATGGATCAAAATAAAAAGTGGAAAATGAGTACTCCCTCGATCCAAAGACAGTTGTCATACTTTCTTTTTTGGGGTGTCCAACAATAGTTGACACATCCCAAAAAAGGAAATAATTATTCTAACTTTTTCATTTTAATATACAATTTTATTCTACTTTACCTACCTACATTTTAAACTTTACTTACAACTACTTTACTTTTTACTTTACTCTTTACTTTTTAATAAAAAAATTAAAAAATAACAATTTCTTTTACTCTTTTCTTAATAATAAGTGTGTTGGGAATTTATGAAGTATGCATTGTTTTAAAGAATGAATCAAAATGAGAAGTGGAAAATGAGTACTTTTTTTGCCAGTACTTATCCACTAGTATATTTTTATTATATATATAGTATGTTTTTTTCCTTTTCTTAACAATAAGTGTGTTGGGAATGACAAGCAGATTAAAAAATTGAATTGAAGGGTAGTGAGGTTATATGTGACGTTATACATATTTAATTAATTTAAAATAAATGTTGGGGAGTCTCTTTCAACCAAATCGGCATAGCTAGGATCTGCTAGAGATTTCGTGATCCTTAAAAAAACATTGGTTCTTATATTTAATTTAAAATCATTTTTTGTCCTCTCTAGAGTTTTCAATTAATTAATGGTCCTCTAATTTGTTCTCTAGACAGTCGTCATTTTCCTTTATTTTACTGCGAAAAAACCACGCGGGACGCACATGACTGGCACGTGGCGTCGAAAATATTACATGGTGCCTAGTCAGCCTGCCATTTCAGCACTTTAAAGGAACTTGACTGACACACGTGTGGCGCCAGAAATATCAGTTATAGTAATACTTGAAAGTTCTGTTACTTGTCTCTTTTATTTCCCAAAGTACTGAATGTTACCGATTACATGTAATTAAATCGATCATCGATTGATCGATACACGAATTATTATGTAATTAAGCTGCAGGAGAATAAATTCATGTATAAATAAAAACTTAATTACGATCATGATTGAATTGAATGCTCGATCGATCAAATCATGAACTTACAAAGTGGCCGGATTCCAGAATCCAATAGAAATGTAAATTCTTGTAGGAATTAACGAAACCTGTCGTGACTCTTTCTTCCCCGCAATAATAAATCGGTGTTACGTTCTGTTCTTTCTCATGAATGTTTCGATCCCATTCCATCTGATACAAACACGTACGAGCTCGAGTTTGTTTACTCAATTTAATTTGAGTTAAAACGATTCATACTGTTTAATCGTCTTACTTGAGCTTTTGAACCCATGCCTCGGTCCCTTTGGTTGAGCAAATGACGTCCAACTATTAATACACAAAACACGCAAATACAAGATATGTTATATATATGATATGATCATTAGGCCGGAAATCGATCCAAACCATAATATATACTATATACGCTTACTTGACCGTTATAAATAGTGATGTTGACTCCCTTCGACAACAGTTGATCCACCTCGTTTATTCTTGGTTTCATGAAATCGCCTACTAATGCATCAAAAACAGGATATGAAATTTCCACCCATCTGCAAACAATATGTAACTGATATATAAGAAAACGATCGACGATTTAAATGTAGTAATAATATATAACTAACGTGATGTTTTAGGTATGATCTTGAGCTTCTCCTTGATCTCTTCATTCATCAATCTGGTAAGATTACCATCTTGACCCTTACACGACGACAATGACCGGCTCACAGAAGCCAAATGCGCGCGTCGAGTATTGTCTAACCGAACTAATTTGTTGCGACACTTGGGTTGCAGAAGTCGAGGCTAGAAGGCCATTCCCTGAATCCAACAAGAAATTGTAGAAATTATGCAAAAAAGAAAAAAGAAAACACTAACTCCATTACTAATTATTTCTTCCACATGTGAATTAATAGGATCGAGGCAAATTCACCACTCCATCGCTGTAGGAATCGATAACATCTCCGAGTTCACCCCAAGAATCAGTCGCCTTAATAAACTTCCCGTGCTTGAGCTGTTTCTTTATTTTCTCGGCTAATTTGTTCGACTTCTTAAGACCGTTGTTGTCGAGTCTAGAGACATCCTTAAGGAGAGGCCCCCATGAAAACTGCATTATTGACTTATTGTTCATATTTTGTATATATAATTCGATGCGGTTGACTAATTATTTGATTAGTTCCCCAATGCAATTCCTGTTTACCGTACACATATACGAAAAATTGAAAGTACGGTATACGTATGAACCGATACACTATATTTTATTTATATTACCTCCGAGCTTAACCTTCAATCTTCCCTTCTCAACCGCCTCGAGGGCTGACAAACCAAGAGTAACAGCAAATTTTCCTCCCTAAGACTCTGCCACTATATAAAGAGGGCTTTCTTGTAATTTTCACATTACGGTTAAAAATAGAAATCAACAATGCAGTTAAATCAGTTGCAGCCTCCTCGTCCATTTTCGGTAACAAACTCGAATCTTCCACATAACTGTATCCGGTTCCAACCGAGCATCCTAAACATATAAAGTCAAATTTCAGTCTTCCAAATAAGACACGTAATTTTTCAACGATTAGAGTCGACCAAATCGAGTCGGCTTTGGATGAAACGAAAAAACGAACACTCAAAATGAAAAACGTAAAAGTTTACGATGAGACGGAGGGAGTAGTACTACTACTCACGGGTCCACCCTGGAGCCAAAGAATGATGGGCCATGGCTTGCTTGGATTTTCAATTCTGTTAGGACTTTTGTAATACCACCAAAACATGTGGGCTTCTGTGTAATTATTCAAAATGTATAAGCATGAATTTTCATATCTTAAAATTATTAAGTTTGGATCATACTGTATATATAATGCATCTTACTTGAGCTCTTCGACCCATGCCAGCTCGGTTCATTTAGTATAACAAATCACGTCCAACTAATAATACACAAACGAGATATATACATCATTAGGCTTGATCGGAGAAATCGATCCAAAAAAAATGTATTATTTCTGTTGGAGTCGAAATTAATTAATTTAATTAATTTTGACTTTGACTAATTTTGACTTTCTTTGGTGGAATATTTATTTTGGGAATATTTATTATTGGGAGGAGAATCCAAGATAAAGAGAGAAAAGATATTCAAGATCTACAAGATAAGGTACAAGATCTTCTAATTATGGAAGAAGTCTTTTTACCATAGAAGACTTATTACTTGGAGGAGAAGACTTGTGTCTTATAAATAGAAGAAGACTCACGTGGATTGAAGATTAAGAAGCTGGAGCGCCATATTTTTAGAGAGAAAAATATTTTCAGCTCACGTTTTATTTTTTATTTATTTATCCGAGTATTAACTATTCAATATTATTTAGTTTTTATTTATTTTTCTCGGATTATTTTGTATTCACGATTATAGTGAAAGTTTATTGCTTTTGAAGCAGCTTTGTAGGTTGTATTGATTAATACAACTTACGAAGATTATATCCTTGTTCTTCTCGTTTTCCAGTTGCTGTACTTTTTACTATTTCCGCTGCATAACTTAATCTGCTGTTCTGTGACAGCAGTACTCAATCTGTTGTTCTCTGGACAGCAGAACTTAAATTCGTTACGGTGACTGACTTTTCTGTTTTCAGCACGTGGACTGCAAGTCGACCTCTTTTTCAATTTCTTACTTCACCATTATATATAGTGACAACAGTTGACTCCTTTCGACAACAGTTGATCCACCTCGTTTATTCTTGGTTTCATGTGATCGCCTACGAATGTGTTGGAAACAGGATATGAAATTTCATCCCATCTGTCAAGGCATAACCGGCGTTTTTTTATCTAAGAATATGACGACATATATATAGTAGTAATTGACATATATAACTGACATGACGTTTTTAGGTATGATCTTGAGCTTCTCCCTGATCTCTTCATCCATCAATCTGGTAAGGCCGGCTCATGACAGAAGTCAAATACGTCGGTCGTCGAGTATTGTCTAACCGAACTAATTTGTTGCGACACTTGGGTTGCAGAGGCCGAGGCGGCCACGATCATTTAATTGACTAAATTATTAAAACAAAACAAAAAAAATGTAGAACAATTGTAGTTTAATTTATTGTCTCTTTAATTTATTGTCACCGGTATACATACTATTATTATTCCGAAAGTGAAAGACTACATGATTGTAAAATCATGGACACAAATATATTATCTAAGCTGTAGGAGAGTTTGTTATGGCGGCTATCATGTTTAGTGCTACGCATGGCTGCTCAGAAGGTACCTGCACCACAAATTGAAGAATCATATATACATGCATAATTTAATATTATTGTTTATATAATTAAAACAAACTAAATTATGATCACGATCAATCTTCAACTTACAAAGTGACCGGTTAGGAGAATCCAATAGAAATGAAAGTTTTTGAAGGATCTGACGAAACCCTTTGTGACTCTTTCTCCCCCACAATTATGTATCGCTGTTCTGTTCTTTCCCAGGAATGTTTCCATCCCATTCCATCTGATACGATCAATATTGAGTCAAAGATTATATTAATTAATATTATTGTTGATTTTGTTCTCTTAATAAAACAAAAATAAAAATTGTTTGTATCAATTTATAAGCATCTAATTACTTGAGCTTTCGAACCCATGCCTCAGTTCCTTTGGTAGAGCAAATGAGGTCCAACTAAATACAAGATGGTATATGATCATTAGGCCGAAAATCAATCCAAAACATAAAATATAAATACGCTTACTTGACCGTTATAAATAGTGACGTTGACTCCCTTCGACAGCAGTTGATCCACCTCGTTTATTCTTGGTTTCATGAAATCGCCTAAAAATGCGTCAAAAACAGGACCTGAAGATACCACCCATCTGCAAACATGTAACTGATTAGACCCTTGCGATTTTTATATAAGAAAAACGACGACATAGTAATTAACTTATCGCGTACGTACGTGACATTTTTAGGTATGATCATGAGCTTGTCCCTGATCTCCTCATTCATCAATTTGGTAAGATTACCATCTTGACCCTTAGACGAAGACGCTGACCGGCTCACAGAAGTCAAATACGTCGAGTATTGTTTGACCGAACTAATTTTCTGCGACACTTGGGTTGCAGCAGTCGAGGCTAGAAGGTCATTCCCTGAATCCAACAAGAAATTGTAGATGTAAATGTTGTTTTGGCTACAACTTTGTATTTCTCTCCTTGTGATGTTTTACAGGATTAAAGCTCGAAGGATTACACCTCTAAGGATTCGAAGATTGGAGCTGTTGATTCTGGGATGTAATGCGCGGGGCGCATGGCACTTGGCGGCTGGGTAATGGACTTAAAGGAGCATGCGTGAGGAGCACTGTCCGATCCTTGAAGTTGCAATGCGCGGGGCGCATGGCATGACACATCAAGCGCATAACCAGTTTCTTGGAAATACAATGTGCATGGCGAATTGAGTCATGCATCAGGCGCCTAACTCAACCCTCGAAGAGACACACGCAAGGCGCCTGGCTTGGAGTATCAGGCGCACAGCCCGTTCCTTGAAGACAAGATGCGCGGGGCGCATTGCTTGGAGTCTCAAGCGACGAATCCTTTCCATGAAGACATTTGCGTTTGGCGCATTGAGCAGGTTACACACGCAGGGCGCCCTAGCAAGTACATCAGGCGCATGCTATGCGTTTGATGGATTAGGCGTCTGGGATGAAGTCGCGTGGAATCAACAATCCTCAAATGCAATGAAGATGACGACACGCCCAACTTCAACACTTAGAAGATTTTAATGTCAAAAATGAAGTTGGAGCGTAGACGAGCATTAGAGCTGTGCATCCATTGAAGCGCGCCCAGATTCAAGATTCGAAGATTCGAAGATTCGAAGTTTCAAGGTTCGAAGATTCAAGATTCGAAGATGGTTCTGGAAGTGTGACGTCAAGAATTTCCGTTTGACGTCAGCCGAACGTGTAACCAATGAGGATCACTTTCCTCCGGCGTTCTCACGTGTGGCACTCCTATAAATACCCTCGAACCCGATTTGGAAAATCACTTCTTGAATCCAGACTTTTGAGATTTTATACTTAGAGTATTTTAGGAGTTTTAGGATTGTCGCTTGTTGCGCATTCCGTGAGAGAGTTTTCGTGTAGTTTGTTTTCGCTGAGCGCCGTATTAGAGTTATGAGATTTAGCTCTAGGTGTTAAGCGGTGGATCCTTGGAGTGCTAGAGTGCTGCGTCACTTGGTCTGCATCCTTTGATCAGTTTATCTACCGTTCTCTCCTTGTAATAGTTTTGTTTGATTCTAAATGAAATGAAATATATTACATATACCTTGTCTACTACCTATTTGCTATTTAAGAGTACAAGATTGTGATTTGAGTATTTTCCTTGAGAGGGTATTTCTCTAAGAGACTTGGGTTCTCCTCTGAGTGCTTTGCCTCCAGGCGCCCAGTGACTTGGAGCTCAGCGCAATCCTCTTAGGCGCCGAGTATTGATTTGAGTGCCTCTCCTAGGCGCTTGAATCTTAGGCGCCCAGTATTGAGTGAGCGCTGAGTGGTTCGACTCTTTGAAGGTTTCACGCCTTTTACACCGACTTCGCGAAAAGTTGGTATCTTACGTCGAAGACGTAATTTCAATTGGTATCAGAGCGGGACGTCATACGTATAAGACGTGATCCGTTACTTGACTTCATACCTTCCGCTGAAATGGAGTCTCAAATGTTTGTTCAGAAGCCTATTATGCTTACACATCAGAACTATTCCAACTGGAAAGCTAAAGTCTCAGCTAGAATCAAAGGACATGATTCACGAGCATGGATGGCAGTCTTGGAAGGATGGGAGCGTCCATATACTGTTGATGCTGATGGACTAAGAATCCCAAAACCTGAGCGTAGTTGGACGAGAGAAGAACATGATCTATCCACTGCTAATAGCAAGGCTCTTCTCCTCATTTGCGAATGGCTGGAACTTAGCATGTACCAGCTGGTTAAGAATTGCACTTCAGCCAAGGATGCATGGGAAACTCTTCAGAGAACATGTGAGGGAAGCCATGCCGTTAAACGTTCCAAAATTCGAACTATCACTGCTCAATTCCATCAACTCCGTATGAGAGAAGATGAAGACATAAATGAGTATTTGGATAAAATCATGAGATACGTCAATGAGCTGTACGAACTTGGAGAAATCCTTCCAGCTATCATGGTTTATGAGAAAACTCTACACAGCCTAAGCTCTAGATTCGAAAGCAAAGTGCTAACACTTGAAGCTCGTGATGAAAGTAATCAAGATTGGGACTATGCTGATTTAATGGCAGACTTGAGAAACTATGACTTGGCTCTAAAGGTGCGAAGTAACCCAGATATGTCTCTTGTCTATGAGCCAATGACTGCACTTAAAATCTCGGAAAAAGGAAAGAGCTCAAGAAGTGTGAAATCTCATAAACCTCATGTGAAAAGCGAAAAATCTGAAAGCAGCTTCACGGCTGATGTTGATGAGTCTGATGATGAGGAAGCAGAGGATATTGAACGTTTGATGAACTCTAACAACCCTGACAAGATTGCTGTGTTGACTGATATAGTCACTTACCTTGTGAAGCAAGATTTCAAGAGAAAGAACCGAGCTCGAAATTTTCGAAAATTTCAAAAGAATTCCAACTCTTTTCAGAAAACCCCAGATAACAAGAATCAAGCTTCATTCTCTGGAAACAAATTTAAGGGCACTAAACTTTCCCCATACTCTTCGACTAGCAAGGATGTTTCGAAGTTGCAGTGTTTCGAGTGCAAAGGGTTTGGACACATTAAGAATGAATGTCCGAACCTACATCGTAAGAAGAAGCTGCCTGTTAGCTACGTAGTCTTTGATGATGAAGATGTTATTTCTGAGAATGAAGATTCTGAGGATGAAAGCTCAGATGAGAATGAGGACAACGCTCTTGTTGTAACGTTTGACGAGAATCTAGATCTCGATAACTTCGAAGTTGAAAACTTTGAACTTGATACATTTCTTAAAGACACAGCTACAGCCGACAATATTTTTTGCTTGCCATCTAAGAATAGAAATTTTTGTGATGAAGAGTTGTTTTCAGATAATGAGTCTGCGTTTGACACTGAAGAGAAAGAGAAAACTTCGAATGACTCAGAATTGAATGCCTTGAAAGAAACCTATTCTGAACTTCTGAAATCAAGTGAAAATGTTATCACTAAGAACGGAGAGCTCGAAGTATCCATGCTTGTCATGAAAGAATCTGTTGATGAACTGTCTAAAGAATTACAAGCACGTCTTGAGGAAGCTATGAAACTGAGAATGTTGAACGAGAAGACAGATCGTGAGAATTTGAAGTTGAAAAATTCTCTTAAAAATTTAACAATCAAATTTGATGATCTCTTCGAAGAAAAACACAACTACTTCAAGGAAGTTGTTGTTCTGAGAGAATCATGTGAAAAGCTGGGTCTTGAGAACTCAAAACTAAAGACGTCATTGAAGAAGGAAACGGCTGAAGTTCGAAAACTTCAAACTCTTTTTAAGAACTCCGACTCTGAAAATGATGAGCTTAAATCATCTCTGATGAAGGCTCAAACCAATCTTGCTATGAACAACAAAGAGTGCTATGTTCTAAAAGAAAAACTTCAGATGACAGATGAGCTGTTGAGAAAGATGAATACAAATTCTTCAGTATTCGACAACGCTGCCTCGTATATGAATCCAAATCGATATGGCCTTGGTTTTCAAAAGGTGTTTGAGTCTATTTATTCTAGACCTGAGAAGAAAGAAGTGACATTCGTCAAATCTTCAGATGATCAGCCAGAGGATAAATGTAAGGAGGATGCTGAATCTTCAAAACGTAAAGATATTGCTGAAGGGAAAAAGATTGTAAATTCTTCGGAATCTAAGTCTCAAAAGTCGCCCTCGACTACGTGCTCTAAATCCGAGACATATCAATTCCCTAAGAACATTGTGAAGCATCCTCGAGGGATATTTCCATATGAAGCAAACTTACTGAAGAAACTGAGCAAACCCATCAACTCTAAATCAAATGGAAAAATTTCTCTCTCTAAGGCGGTCACAGCCAAGACCTCTGTAATACAAGGATCTCGAAGAGAACGAAAATATGTTTGTCACCACTGCAACAAGGCTGGACACATTAGGCCTTTTTGCTACAAACTGAAAAATGACTTGGCTCATGGTTTGGTGACTGAGAAAAATAAAAATGGATCGACCAAGAAAAGCAAGAAGGAAAGTTCTCCTGAGTTTCGAAGAGAAAAATTTTCTATACAAAATCCACAGAAATTCATTAAGGAAAAGCCCTCTGAGAAAAATTATCGTCCCTTGAACAGTCAGAAAATCTCGAGATTTGTGACCTTGGGAAATACTCAAACTCTTGATATTAAGAAAAAGTGGATGCCAAAGGGAATGAGTAACTCCAAACTCGAAAATACCCATAAGGATGTTTGGAAACCAAGAGAGCTTATCTTCTGCAATGTTGCCTTAAATGCCACTGAAACTGGAACCAAAGGAATTTGGTATTTTGATAGTGGCTGTTCACGACATATGACCGGCACGAAGAAATTTCTGAGAGAATATGAGCCGATGACCGGAGCTCCCGTAGTCTTTGGAGGGGGAGCAAAAGGTGTTGTAAGAGGAAAAGGAACGTTGCATATCAAAGGCCTTCCTCCAATAAAGAATGTTGTGCATGTCAAGGGACTTGTTGCAAATCTTATCTCAATCAGTCAACTGTGTGATGAAGGACTGAATGTGAGTTTTGATAAAGAATCTTGCAGAGTATTTGACCGTCATGGAAAATGTATTATGGAAGGTCCACGAGCCAAAAACAACTGCTACACTACTGAATACAACTGCTTCTCTGTGACTGTCTCAGATGAGGTTGAATTGTGGCATCAACGTCTGGGTCACACAAGCACTCGAAATCTCAGCAAGCTGGTTAAGGGGGAGATAGTTCGAGGAATCTCTCAACTCCCCAAAATTGAGAAACGAGTATGTGGTGACTGTCAGAAAGGCAAACTTACAAGATCACCTCATCCAGCGCTTCCCACTCTAATGAGCACGTCAGCTCCCTTCGAACTTCTTCACATGGACTTGATGGGTCCAATGGAAGTTAAGAGCATAGCAAAGAAAGAGTATGTGCTGGTGGTAGTTGATGACTACTCTCGATATACTTGGACAAGGTTTCTAGCGACAAAAGACGAGACTTTCAATGCCTTCAAAGGTATTGTGAAATGGATTCGCACGAATCACGAAGCTAAAGTGAAACGGATCAGAAGTGATCATGGTACCGAGTTTGAGAATTCAAGCTTCAATGAATTTTGCCTTCTAAAGGGAATCCATCATGAGTATTCTGCTCCGAAGACTCCACAGCAAAATGGGATTGCTGAACGCAAAAATCGAACATTGCAAGAGATGGCTCGGGTGATGTTAATCTCCAAAAACCTTGCACGAACTTTTTGGGCGGAAGCCATCTCGACAGCCGGGTATATTCTGAATCGCATAAGTATTCGTTCTGGCATAACGGCGACCGCATACGAACTTGTGAATGGAAAGAAGCCATCTGTTGCACATTTTCGTGTCTTTGGATGCACCT
Source organism: Euphrasia confusa (assembly GCA_954870475.1). Classification (NCBI taxonomy): domain Eukaryota; kingdom Viridiplantae; phylum Streptophyta; class Magnoliopsida; order Lamiales; family Orobanchaceae; genus Euphrasia; species Euphrasia confusa. The sequence goes on from OX940965.1 coordinate 1,217,517, forward strand.
GCTATATCTTGAAGGATCGTGATCCTCTGAAGAAATTCGAAGCCAAAGCTGATCGAGGTATCTTTGTTGGCTATAGTCAACATAGTCATGCGTACAGAGCTTACAATCTTCGCACCAAGAAGGTCATGGAAACGGTGAATATTAATTTTGATGAACAAGACTTTCTAGGTAAAGATGCGGAGGAAGATTGGGTAAAGGAAGGAATCTTGGAATATCAGAATTTACCACCACCACTCAGTGACATGAGTCCAGAGAATGATACTCCAAACACTTCACCTGAAGTTGGAGATTCTAGTCATCAAAGTAATGAGACTTCTTCTTCTGAGGATGAAAATGAACATGTTCAAAATCCAGCTGATGCTCCGCGCGAGGCTCCTGGATATATTCAAAAACGTCATCCTCCAGCTCAAATGATTGGAGAATTGAACGAACGCACTACTCGCTCCAAGAAAACGTCAACTCCTCACGATGAGCTCTACAATATCTGCGCCTCTGCTACTTGTAATGAAATTGGCATTTCCTGTTTTCTCTCAGAGAATGAGCCGAAAAACTACAAGGAAGCCATGAAGGATGATTTTTGGATCATGGCTATGCAGGAGGAGCTGAACGAATTTACGAGAAATAATGTGTGGTCCTTGGTTCCCCGAACTTCAAATATTAACGTTGTTGGAACTAAATGGATCTTCAAAAACAAGACTGATGAGCATAATCAAGTGGTAAGAAACAAAGCTCGTCTTGTTGCTCAAGGATATGCCCAAGTCGAAGGCATTGATTTTGATGAGACCTTTGCTCCAGTAGCTAGGATTGAATCCATAAGACTCCTGATTGCAATCGCATGCCATCTTGGTATCAAGCTTCGTCAAATGGATGTCAAGGCTGCCTTTTTGAATGGAGTATTAGAAGAAGAAGTTTATGTTGCCCAACCTAAAGGATTTGAGGATCCTAAGAAGCCGAATCACGTCTACAAGCTTCACAAAGCTCTTTATGGGCTGAAGCAAGCTCCTCGTGCTTGGTATGGGTGCTTAACGGATTATCTCGAGAAATTTGGTTTTGTGCGTGGCTCTGTCGACAGGACTCTTTTCATCAAACGGGACGGCAAGCATATGATTGTGGCTCAGATATATGTTGATGATATTGTGTTTGGAGCTACTTGCTCTAAGCTTGTAAAAGCCTTCACAGAATCTATGTCTTCAACCTTTCAGATGAGTCTTGAAGGAGAATTGCACCAATTCCTTGGACTTCAAATCTCTCAGCGACCAAACGGAATCTTCGTCTCTCAAAGCAAATATGCAAAGAATATGGTCGAAAAATTTGGAATGCATCAAGCGAAACCGGCAAATACTCCGATGGCCACAACTGAGCGCTTGTCAAATTCATCAAGGAGCCGAAGCGTTGATCAAACTCTCTATCGCTCCATGATTGGAAGTTTACTCTATTTAACAGCTACTCGTCCTGACATAATGTTTAGTGTTTGCATGTGTGCTAGGTACCAAGCGGATCCCAAGGAAGATCATCTTCGAGCTGTCAAGCGCATTCTTCGATATGTCTCTGGGACCTCTAATCTAGGAATCTGGTATGCAGGCGACACCACTTCAAATCTTGTCGGTTTTTCGGACGCGGATTGGGCAAGTGACACGGATGAGAGAAAGAGTACTTCTGGATGTTGTTGCTTCCTTGGCAATAATATTGTCTCATGGCATAGCCGCAAGCAAAATTGCATTGCTCTTTCAACGGCGGAATCCGAGTATGTTGCCGCCGGGAGTTGCTGCACTCAGTTGCTTTGGCTCAAACAAATGTTGGATGACTATCTTGTCGAGAGTGCTCCCTTGGTGCTGTATTGTGATAATCAAAGTGCTATCAAAATCAGCGAAAATCCTGTCCAGCATTCAAGAACTAAACACATCGACATTCGACATCATTTCATTAGAGATTTGGTTGATCGTGATATAGTCAGTCTACAGCATATTTCAACAGAAAAACAGCTTGCTGACATCTTTACCAAACCTCTTGACTTTGAGAGATTCAAAACTCTAAGAAATTCTCTCTGCATGTGTTCTCTCTAAGAGTTCACGGAAAAATTTTGAAGTCTGAAAGAGTAGTTTCTTTACTTCTGAATATGCACTTGGCATCGTCGTGGATTAGTCTCATTAGTTGAACATGGATTCGAGGCCGCTTTAGTCTTCGGACCCAAGAGTATTTATTCCTCTGAGTGCAAAAATGTGAACATGGCTTACAACTCCTCGCTTCATTTGCATAGATCCATAAAGCCAAGTAACGGAGGACGCCGGTTACCCCGGCTCCCCTCTTCGAAAGGTTGTACATGGACGCTGATCTCTAAGACACTCTCCTATCACACTTTGGAGGACGCAAGTGAACCTTGCTCCCCTCTGATTGCTGTAATGAGTGTCTGTTGCATTTCATTTAAAGCTATAAACTCGTCTGGAGGACGACGGTTACCCCGGCTCCCCTCTGATTGAAGTAATGCTAGTTCCTGATCGGAGTGCCTTAAGTGTTCACCTTGCATTCATGAATTAAAATCTCTTGTGCGGTGCAAACTCATCAAATATGTTTCGACGAAACACGACTGCATCCTTGTGATTGTGACGAAGGACAAGTAAACATGTCTATCAACATACTTCGGTCCACATCACCGGTTTTTAATTTGAGAGATTTTTCATTATACCTCAAAGCTGCTATCACCTTGTGTGAAAATTTTTGGTTTTTGGGAAATAATGAAATGTAAACTCTTTTCTGGGAAAATATTTGCTCTTCACTGCCTCGTATCACCGCTTAAATCTCCACTAAAATGTCGTTGAATGTTTTGATTCGTGTTGAACACTTGAATGATAATTCGGGATGTGTTGTTTTGATATTCATTTCTTGCAGATTCATATTCAGCATTTCGAGGAGTACACTCTTCGGATATTCAAACTTCAAGGAGTCTGGCGCCTAACGCATTCTCGGTCCCTGCGCGTGATCACTAAGGCGCCTAACAAATATTCTCCATTCTTGGCGTGTGATACTTGGCACCTCTCAAATCCACGACACCTTATTCCCTTCCAGGCGCCTGATACCCTCAAAATCCCAAGGCGCCTGCTATTTCGGCGTCTCTAAAATTTTCGACGCCTCACGACTCACCAAGCGCCAGGCGCGTGATGTCTCCAAGAAACCACTAGGCGCCTAAATATCCAAGTGCGATGTTTCAGGCGCCTCCTGCTACACAGAGAATCTTGGAGCGTGATATCCTGCGTGATCTTCGCTTCGTTTCCGATATCCTCGCAAGAGCGGTTCAAAATTTTTTTTTTGGGCCTCGTTTGTGTTATGGGCCGATTTTGTGAAAAGCCCGTACAATTTACGACTTTTGGACTTCTAGGGTTTTTCAAAACTATAAATAGAGCCCTTAGTCATTCATAATTTTTTTTCCGAAAAACCTTCTCTCGTTTCTCTCTGCAAGAATTCAAAAACACTCAAGAACATTCAAGCCTTCTTTCAGAATTTTTACTAAGTTTGATTCTCTTTTCTTACTTAACAATTCTGATTCATGTTTTTTAGTTTGTACTTATTGTTTTTATCTCTCGAAATACTTGTAACAGGAATCATGTCGGATGCCGTCGATGAAGCGAACAAAGAGATGCTCAAATACTTGACGGAGCAATTTAAGAAGGCGCCTCAAGAGGAGAAGGCGCGGGCTTATGAAGAACTGAAGGCGCATCGCGCCTCCATGGCATCTGGTCCATCTCCTACGCCCTCACTCATGGCGGTTACCGAATCCAAGGATGGTGCCCTCTCGACATCATCGAAAAAATCCTCTGGCTCTCAAAAATCTGGGAAATCAAATCCTCTCAAGATCAGGATTAAAAACCACAAGTCAGGTACTCAATCTCCTCCAAATACTCTTCAACAAAAAATAGATGCTGGCCTTATACCTTCGAGAGCTTCTTTATCACACATCGAGGAGGAGACTGTGTTGTCTGAGGCGCTCGATACTGATGAGATCTCAACCAAGGCGCATGATAACAAGGCGCTTGGCTCTGAGGCGCCTAATCCCAAGGCGCCTGCCTCTGAGACCCTCAACCCCAAGGCGCCTGATACTGCCGTGATCACTCTTAAGGCGTCCGAACTCAGTGCGCCTAATCTTGGGGACCCAAACCCTCGTGACTCTGAGAAAGAAAAATCCACTATTCCTCATTCTGTTGGCTCGTCAGGTACTAAACCAGCCACATCAAAAGCTTCAAAAATTGTGGTTCAATATGCGCAAAAGATGAAGGATATTCCTGCCGCCTACTCTCCTGATTTTTACAAAGAGAAATCCGTACATCGGATGGAAAAGATGCAAGTCATGACCATTCATCCTGACAAAACATTCGGTAAAGATCCGTTCGAGGATTACAAAATTTCTGATGCGTTCGACGAGCTGCGTCTCTATCAGGCAGCTCACGCGCGCTATCAATATTCTCCATATGTCGTACGTGCCTTCTATGCTGCTCTAGATGAGGACTTCATAAATCCTCGAAGTAAATTGTTTGGAAGGTTTGTCTTCCGAGGAAAAATTTATAAGTTTCAACCAAAGCACATCAACGAACATTTTGGGCGCTATGACGATGAAATGCGCAAGTTCAAGTGGGTCAGACCTTCTTCTGAGGAAGTGGCGCAAGAGCTCAAGATTGGCACTTTCTTGACGGGTGGCAAGAGAAAAACCAAATTGCCTGAGGTAGCGGACCTTACTTCTTTCTATACTATGATTTTTAGAATTGCTTCCTCAAACTGGGTGCCACACAATAGTCTCAAGACATTGACCCCTCTTCTGATGCATGTGATGTATCGAGTTGGCACTGGTCAACAGTTCGATCTTGGTATGATGACGTTCATGGCCATGGCTGAGATAGCAAAGCTTAAGAATTCCAAAATCACGAAGGATATTCTCTTGCCGTTTCCTTGCCTCATATGCTCCATGTTAGGTCGTCAAGAGTTTTTGTATAACATGTTGGATGACTCGCCAGATCTTCCTCTCAAGAAATCGTCTACTATTGCCATTGCTAAAACTTACTTGGATCCTGAGAATAAGCGGGTCGATCTTCCTTGGAAGGGTTTTGTTCTTCCGTCTGATGTGCCTGAACCTGTGACGCCTCCCCCGTCTCCTCGCAAACCTTCCTCGAAGCGTAAGGCTTCCAAGGCGTCTGGCACCTCTGCTCCTAAGCGCCTACGCGCCTCGTCTCTGGAAACTTTGATTAAGGCGCCTGAATCCTCTCCATCCAAGACGCTTGACGCTATCACATTCTCAAAGGAACAACTGACTGGCTCCTATTCGGTTGTGGCGTCCAGCATTCTTGAGGAATTGATTGATGCGTCTAACGACTTGATGATCAAACGAGCTGCAAATATTCAAACTACTAATGAGTTGATTATCGCTGAGAATCACCATCATGCTATTCTCACCAGATATCATCAAGCTGCACGCCAAGGGGGAGGAATCGGAGCCTCGGACTCTCTTCATGGTACTTTTATGTACAAACTTATGCAGGATGTGCTGAGTGAAATCACGAGGAAATATGGAGTCCAAGTAAAGGAGGAGAAAGATTCAAAGATGGAAATTTCTAACTTGTTTGAGATGCAGGTGTCGGGTCCTAAAGGTCTGGAGATTGTAACTGATGAACAGAAAGCCAAGTCGCCTACTTTCTCTGAAATTGCAGGTACAAAAGATGTCAAGGGGAAAGGGATTGCAGTTGATATCTCAGATGATGAAGGTGACAATGATGAAGACAACGAGGATGATGGCGGCGATGATGAAGTTTCTGATGACGAAGCGGTCGAAGAAGAAGAAGACATCGAGCATGAAGGCGCTGAGGAGGAGGCGCATGAAGAAGGCGTCAAGAAGATGGACGTCGACGATGAAGTCAACTCTCCTATCGAGTTTCCCGAGGATTCTGAGTGATTACTTGTGTTGTTTCACGACTGAACTTTTTTTTCTTGCTTAAGTTTTTTTTGGTTCCTTGCATGCATTAAACTCTTGAACAATTGCATGCATGTTTGGTATTAGCGCCTGAGGCGTGAGACTATGAGTTTTCATAACTCTGAATTCTGTTATCATATTATCTTTGGTTATTTTGTCTAAGTATTTTCTTAGAATTTTTTTTGTGTTTATGATTCATTGGTTGAGGGGGAGATTCATATGTTGACTCTTTTTACTAGTTGTGCCAAAAAGGGGGAGATTGTAAATGTTGTTTTGGCTACAACTTTGTATTTCTCTCCTTGTGATGTTTTACAGGATTAAAGCTCGAAGGATTACACCTCTAAGGATTCGAAGATTGGAGCTGTTGATTCTGGGATGTAATGCGCGGGGCGCATGGCACTTGGCGGCTGGGTAATGGACTTAAAGGAGCATGCGTGAGGAGCACTGTCCGATCCTTGAAGTTGCAATGCGCGGGGCGCATGGCATGACACATCAAGCGCATAACCAGTTTCTTGGAAATACAATGTGCATGGCGAATTGAGTCATGCATCAGGCGCCTAACTCAACCCTCGAAGAGACACACGCAAGGCGCCTGGCTTGGAGTATCAGGCGCACAGCCCGTTCCTTGAAGACAAGATGCGCGGGGCGCATTGCTTGGAGTCTCAAGCGACGAATCCTTTCCATGAAGACATTTGCGTTTGGCGCATTGAGCAGGTTACACACGCAGGGCGCCCTAGCAAGTACATCAGGCGCATGTTATGCGTTTGATGGATTAGGCGTCTGGGATGAAGTCGCGTGGAATCAACAATCCTCAAATGCAATGAAGATGACGACACGCCCAACTTCAACACTTAGAAGATTTTAATGTCAAAAATGAAGTTGGAGCGTAGACGAGCATTAGAGCTGTGCATCCATTGAAGCGCGTCCAGATTCAAGATTCGAAGATTCGAAGATTCGAAGTTTCAAGGTTCGAAGATTCAAGATTCGAAGATGGTTCTGGAAGTGTGACGTCAAGAATTTCCGTTTGACGTCAGCCGAACGTGTAACCAATGAGGATCACTTTCCTCCGGCGTTCTCACGTGTGGCACTCCTATAAATACCCTCGAACCCGATTTGGAAAATCACTTCTTGAATCCAGACTTTTGAGATTTTATACTTAGAGTATTTTAGGAGTTTTAGGATTGTCGCTTGTTGTGCATTCCGTGAGAGAGTTTTCGTGTAGTTTGTTTTCGCTGAGCGCCGTATTAGAGTTATGAGATTTAGCTCTAGGTGTTAAGCGGTGGATCCTTGGAGTGCTAGAGTGCTGCGTCACTTGGTCTGCATCCTTTGATCAGTTTATCTACCGTTCTCTCCTTGTAATAGTTTTGTTTGATTCTAAATGAAATGAAATATATTACATATACCTTGTCTACTACCTATTTGCTATTCAAGAGTACAAGATTGTGATTTGAGTATTTTCCTTGAGAGGGTGTTTCTCTAAGAGACTTGGGTTCTCCTCTGAGTGCTTTGCCTCCAGGCGCCCAGTGACTTGGAGCTCAGCGCAATCCTCTTAGGCGCCGAGTATTGATTTGAGTGCCTCTCCTAGGCGCTTGAATCTTAGGCGCCCAGTATTGAGTGAGCGCTGAGTGGTTCGACTCTTTGAAGGTTTCACGCCTTTTACACCGACTTCGCGAAAAGTTGGTATCTTACGTCGAAGACGTAATTTCAGTAGAAATCCTGAAAAAAAAGGAAAAATAGAAAGGCATCACTTCCATATAGTATTATATTAATGAGTTTTCCATGCATGATACGAAGTAAATTTACCACTCCGTCGCTGTAGTAATAGATAACATCTTCGAGTTCACCCCAAGTATCAGTCGCCTTAACAAACTTCCCGTCCTGGAGTTGCTTCTTTATTTTCTCGGCTAATTTGTTCGACTCCTTCAAACCATTGTCGTCCAGTCTTGACACATCCTTAAGGAGAGGCCCCCATGAAGACTGGATATGCATATAATTAATATAATGAATCATATGTGTCAATATTTTCTCATAGTCGTTGATGTGATGACTTTCATGTTTAAAATACGTCAAGTAGTAAAATATAATTATCCATAAAATAAAACCCGAGTTTGGAATAAACAATGAACCCGTTAGTATTTTTTAAGTGGAAAGATTACCGTATAATCTTCGGGTGATATCCAGGAGTCGCCCAATACAATTCCTGTTACGTTTATATGGTTAATTCATCAAATACATAAATAGAGTACTTTTTTTGTCCCATAAATATAGATCGATCGATCGAAAGGAGTATATATTATTACGTACGTACCCCCGAGTATCGCCTTTAATCTCCCATCCTCTATTGCCTTGAGAGCTGACAGGCCCAGGGTAACAGCAAACTTTCCTCCATAAGACTCTGCCACTATATAAAGAGGGCTTTTTTGTAGTTTCACATTACCGTTGAAAACATATATTAGTAGTTCAGTTAAATCAGTTGCAGCCTCCTCGTCTGTTTTCGATAGAAACTTTGAATCTTCCACATAACTGTATCCAGTTCCAACCGGAGCGTCCTGAATGAATCAAAATGTACATGAGTCGATAATCAGCATATTACTATTTGTTGCTGTTTGCATTACCTCTTATGTATGAAAGTGAACTTAGACATCTCACATAAAAAAATGCTAACTATGAGACGAGACGGAAAGAGTAGGTACGTGCCACAAACAAGAGATCCGCTTTTTGTAGCCATGTTGATTTTCTGGGCTTCAAATATTTGTCCAATGGCCCGATTTCTTCAAAGTTACCAAGCCCAACTCCCGATGCGCCCTGTTTAGATGAAACGAAAAACGATGCTCAAAATGAAAAACGTAACATTTACGATGAGACGGAGGGAGTGTTACTACTACTCACGGGTCCACCCTGCAGCCAAAGAATGATGGGCCATGCGTTGCTCGGATCATCAATTCTGTTAGGGCTTTTGTAATACCAATAAAACATGTAGGCTCCTGTGTAATTTATTCAAAGTATAAAATTGCATATATCGATTTTCATATGGTAAAAAAGTAAATAAAAAAACATACCCCGCCGAACTGGAACATAGCCCCATGTTTCTGATCCATCTTTTGTTCCTGCAGCATTTGTAGTGAATCCAAACAATGGAAACGTAAAAAAACAACACAAATACAAAAATATGTGATCTTTCCATTCTTTGAAAAATTAAGAGAGAAAGAGCAGAAAAGTAATGAAGATAAAGTTGTGGGGCTTAAATGAAAATATGAAACTCTAATTTATAGACAAAAGTATACTACGTACTATATTAAATAATTAGGCTGGTACGTAGTATAGTGCGATCAAAATATTTAAATCATTATGATTATGCTTTTTTTTTTTTTACAATGAGCGTGTTGAAAAGGAAGATTAAATTGAAGGGTTGGCACAAGTCTCTTTCTACCAAATCGACATCGCTTGGGTCGTCTCCATGGATTTCTTGATCTATAAAAGTCGTCTCATTATATTGATTCTTACTTTTCAAGAGATAGAAAACAACCTTCTTTTATAAAAATAAAAAATAAAAAACAAGAGGTCCGCCTTGCAGCATTTGCAATGAATCCAAACAATGGAAACAAGAACAACACAAAAACAACAATATGAAATTTTTTCATTTTCAAAAATCAAAAGAGAGAAAGTATTAAAAAAAGAATAGATAAAAAAATGTCAAATTCTAATTTTATAGATAAAAAAAAGTTTACTCTTTGTATCTAATGAAAGTCTTTCCTTCTTTTAAGGTACACGGTAATTAAAAAAGTGCACGGTAATTAAAAAAAATGCGTAATGTTATTTATATTATAATCGTAAAGAGTAATTTAGAGAAAAAATTAGAATGGGTTTATGATTTATAAATAAGTAACATAGTTTACATTCCTAATAAAAAAGGTAATCAATTTATTGTATATATATAAATTAATGTATTTATATTAATTGTATTCATAATTTAGGTAGACTTTTAAAATTTGATTTGTCTATTTTAACCTTTGTATTTTATTAATGATATTTCCCATTTAATTTATACGTTTTATTTAACTATTGTAGAAATCTTAATCGTTTTCGAACAGAGATTCTTGAAAATCAATCACAGTGTGCTTTATTTAGAATTTATTTTATGATTGCGATTCGTATTTTTTTTTTTGAAAATTCAAAAACCAAGCCTAGCCATATTTGTAGATCATCGAACACACTACCAATTCGGCTCTGCTAGTTTTTGAGAAATACGGAATAGCTTCAACAGGAACCATGTAAGACTTTTAATAGTATATTCCACGAGTTTATTACACACCCAGGTAAGACTTTTAATAGTATATTCCACGAGCTTATTACACACCCAGTGATCGAAGCATTCACATAAAGTAATGACTGTGTTTTTAAATTAAATGCTTTAGTATGTTACTACTAAACCAGTAGTATAACATTGGGCAATTTTTAACTACATGTGAAGAAAGTTTAAATTTCACCTCAGTGTGTATTCATCAAACAGTGTACTAGTATTGCTAATGTGTCTGTAGTGTTAGTTTATTACATTATGGCATGTTATAAATATCTCTTCCTGTTGAAGTCATTCGCAAACATTGCTCATAGTTCTTTCGTGTCGGTTATACAATAACGTATTTGGCTTGTTTATTACACATGCATAATGGATTCTTCTACATATACGAGTTGGACAATCAACATACGTGTAGATCTGTTGTTCGTCTTAACAAGACCAAGATGCTCTCCAACAATATTGTTAAAGTAGTAATGGTCGACAAGATTCGTGATAACCCGAACTCGAAAGCTGTTGATATTCTAAAAGATATGAAGTTGAATTTAGAATTAGATATTCCATACCACAAGGCATGGTATGGTAAGGAACGTGCTAGGGACGACGTGCTTGGTGTGGAGGCTGATTCATATTCTCAACTAAGATGGTTCGGCCAAAACACGATACAAGCGAGGGACAGTGCCTAGAATACTAAGTTTAAGTTTGTGTTCATTTGACTTAAAACACTTTTTTATGGTACTCTAGAATACACTGGTCTTATTTTCATTTGTCGTCATTTTAGTTTTTGTTGCCGTGGAGGATATTAATAAGACAAACGTGTTATATTTTAACATTGTCGTCACGATTTTTTCTTCACCATGATCAGTTAATGCAATCAGGAACTTTTTTTGTGAATTTATCCATTCTGCGAATGTCCAGTAAGAAATTGATAGTTAAAGGAGGATTTCCAATGGATAGTGAGGGTACACATTAGTGAATAACATTCAGTTTAGGTTAAACATGTAGCATGCATTTTAGGAAGTGGGGCATGATCTATGTTGAAGTCTGTATATTTAGGTGTATTGTGTTTTGAGGTTTATTATTACTGGGGCGTCATATATTTGAACAGATACTACTTCATGGAACTTCAACCGCTATTAACATGTTTATGTGACAATGTACATGTAGTTTGACATTCATTAGTCAACAGGAATGACAAATATTGTTCCCAGGTTTAAACAACAATGTTTACCACAAAACAGTGTATTCAACCATGTGTCTCATGATTTCTGAAAACTTGAACTATCAAAACCAATTAAAAAACATCCAGAAAAATCTCCAACTAGGTACATCAAAATGTTTCGACAATAATTTCAACGACATTAATCGCATATCAGAAGAAGCTGTAGTGCCTTTCTCTAGAATGTCCTCTCCAGCAACACTCAACCCCAATATATTTTCAACATCATCCAAAGATATTTGGTCGGGACTACCTCCGAAGGAGAAGGATTCATCTTCGTGGTTGTAACCTTTTAGGATCATGCCTAGCTGGTTATTTGACTTAGAAATAGTCAATTTACCAGTGAAGAAGAGATCGAATAAATCTGCAAACTGTGTCTGTGAAATTATTCTTCTAACACCCTCCGTGATAGAGTTGCATGTATCGTCATCATACTGAGGAACAATGCTTCTGAACTGAAAAGTTTGAGAATCATAAATTAAACATATTAGTCCATAAACTGTTTACAGACAAGTACGATTAATAGGTTCATGAAGCTTTTGGATTTGAAGCAACCTGATTTTAAACAAACCTGCAAATTGGAGTCGGTACACTATGCGATAATAGAATCATGCTCAGGTGGTTGTTTGACTTAGAAATGGTCAATTTCCCGGTGAAGAATAAATCGAATAAATTTGCAAATGGTGTTTGGGAAAAAATCCTCCTAACACCCTCTGTGATAGGGTTTCCTGTCTTGTCATCGTATTCAGGAACAGTGCTTCTAAACTGATAAGTCTGCGAATCATAACAAATAACACGTTAGTCGATAAACTGTTTATAAGTTTCAAGACGATTTAATAACATGTTTACTAACTTATATTAATGTAATAAAGATTTAAGGCATAACTGGTATACAACTACATATAATGACGATACTTACACACACGTATAACGATATTAATCTTGTGAGTTTGAAACACACAGCTTAATATATAGGAATCTCGAAGTCGATACACTATTCAGAGACCTATAACCAGATGTGTGAATCAAATTCTAGTTAGTTTAGGTAATCCCTAAAACCCAAAAGTGATTCAAACATAAGAGGACTCTAGGAGATTGAATTTGTTGCAAATTAACTACTAAACTGTTCTATTTAACTACTAAATGTGGTCAAGTATTCAAAAAATGTAAAATACTTGAATTCTGAACTAAAGCATACACTGTGACATATATGTAATGTGAGTAACAGGGTACACAATCTTTTAACCAACACGTAGTCCAACACTGTTAAAATGGGTTAATTAGGTCTAAACATAGGTCTTGTGATATGACAGGGTTTGAATAATTGGATCTATTAATATATATTAAACTGTTTTTTCACAAACGACGAAATAACGTATGCAACAAAATCTATACCATACACTGAAAATGCACAATTGAGAGTGCTATTGGTAGTGTGAATGTTCAAATTCATTCAACTAAACCTGAAGAGTTCTCTGCCACAAACTGTGCAGTGTTAGTTCCACTAACCCTGACCATTACACTGCCACTGTTCAAAGGATTAGTTCCAATAACCCTGTTCATTACACTGTTTGCAAAGTACTAGTAGATTTTGTCTTCAATGTGTTTTTGGTAGTGTCCATATGCAATTTTATGGCTTAAAACCAGACCAGTACACTACCACTGAAGGTGCATTAAATGGAATAGTTTAGTTCTATTAGCCCTAAACACTACACTGCCATTGTGTAGTGTTAAAAACCATGTGATAGATTTTACCTTCAATGTGTTCTTGGTAGTGTACATGTATAATTTTATTGCTTAAAACCAGACCAATGAAGGTGCATTGATTAGAATACTCTAGTTCTATTAAACCTTAATACTACACTGCCATTGTGTAGTGTTAAAATCAGTGTGATAGATTTTACCTTTAATGTGTTCTTGGTAGTGTACATGTACAATTTTATTGCTTAAAACCAGACCAGTGAAGGTGCATTGATTGGAATACTTTAGTTCTAGTAAATATTAACACTACACTGCCATTGTGTAGTGTACACTACACTACACTACACAAAATGTCTTATGTGGAATTCACTGCATGTCAAAAGACGCAACAAACCAATATGACAAAACCCAATTTGAGATATACAATATGTAAGATTCATATTAGAAGCCGCTTGACAAAAACCTACCATGAAAATATGGAGATTCGAAATCAGATCTGAAAAACTTTCACAAACTGAACACATTTAGTGGGTTTTCCAAAAAACAAATTCGAAAGCAAACAAGGAAAAGAAAATGTGTAGAATTAAAACTCACGACCTAAAACCCAAAATTAATCATTGCCCTATAATGGCATAGAAATGCATGTCACTAATCGTATGGAAAAACTATGAAAATCAAGAGCGAAAAATTCATACCTATTTCAAGCCGCCCAGAGTCGAAGAAAGCACGAATTTTTCCTGCAACTCAGTGAATCTCATGCGCCGCCAGTCTGGAATAGGTAAATCCAAATATGCCTTGATGGATGCGCGGTGCAAAATAATCCCAAAGCAATTGTGAGTTGGGGGTTAGGTTTATATGGAAAGTTAATATTTCATATGTTTTTTTTGGTAGTGTTGTCGTATATAATAAGTGTATATTTAATAGCTTTAATTAAAAATACTACATAATTGGTGAATAATTAAATATACATAGTTTTAAATAATTAAAAGGGTTAATTGGGTAAATCTAGTTTTTTTATAAATAGTATAAAGATTGATCTTAATTTATAATTAAGAGTAAGATAATTACCCTTTTTGAAAATCCCCCTAAAGAAAATAAAGTTAATTTTATATTTAAAGTGAAAAATTAAAATAATTTTGTGTAAAAATTTAACAAATATAGATAAAAATTAAGAGAATAGTTTTATTTTAAAATTAAAAATAATTAAGATATGTTATGAATATTATTATATTATAGTGAATGACTTGTTGGCTAAGTCAGAAACCCTAGATTGTATCCGGGTCTCCCATATGAATGAAGACAACAATATACAACAATTCACAACAATTTATAAGAATTCTATTCTCCTCTCATGTTGTCTCTCTTTTTACTATATTATTCTCTCTCAATTCTCTTGAGTTTATAACACGTTATCACGAAAGCTCAACCGCGTTCTTCATCGAAGTTCTACACATCCAAGATCCGAACTCCAAGGCAAGAATTTATATATTTGCTTATATTCATTAATAATTATAAATATATCTACTTCTCATCCCTCCTTCTTAATATCATATGTTCCCGAAAAACATTATAATCTGATATTTCTGAAGTAATATCATATGTTCCCGAAGAACATTATAATCTGATATTCTTGAAGTAATATCAAATTAATTATGTGTAAGTTTCTGAAGAAGTAATATTAAATTAATTATGCCTAGTAAATTAATTAAAATTGTAATGTTCCTGAAGAACATTATGATATAATACTCCTGAAAAATTATCAAAAGAAAATATTTCTAGAGAATATGATATTATATTAAATATACAAATTAAATGTTCCTGAAGAACATGATTTTATATTCCTAAAGAAATATAAAAATTAAATATTCATGAAGAATATCGTGATATGATATATTCCTGCAGAAATATCAATATCAAATTGATTATGATTATATACTAATAATCTCGAATAATATCTTTGAAAATTCATCATGAATGATCCGCTAGCTTTGTGGAAATATTTAAAAGAAAGATACGATCACCCGAAGTTGGTCGTACTACCAAAAATTCAATTACATGATTTTAAATTTGTCGTGGTATTTTGAATAAATTGATTGTGGAAAAATCATGAAGTTCGACTCACAAGTTTGATTCGCATTATAATTTGATATTCATGAAATAATATCAAATTTATTATTCATAATATATATATAAAATTGAATGTTCCTGAAGAACATATACTCTAATTTAAATATTATATTTGATATTATTCGATAAATATCAAATCAAATTGCTCCCGTAGTAGCAATAAGTTTGGAAATATCAAATTAAATTGCTCTTGTAGTAGCAATTAAATTTTACATGTTCCCGAAAAATATTATGATATGATATTTATGAATAAATATCAAAATTAAACTTTAAATGTTCCTGAAGAACATTAACAATTAAATTTTAAATGTTTTTGAATAAAGTTACATGCTCCCGAAGAAGCAAAGTTCAAAACATTAAATGTTTTCGAATAAGGTTATATCATGATTAGACGAACGCCAAATTCGATTATTCTCGTCATATGAATTATCCCTGAAGGATATCTTTTGAAAATCGAGAACAAATGTACTATGTGGGTACTCATAGAATATCGAAAAAGTCGATTCCAATTAAATGTAATTTCTGAGAAAATTATATATTGAAATATATTTTGATCCCCGAAGGATCATTGATAAAACCTAATATACTGTTATTAATACTGTTATCATTGGTAAAGATACTGTATCCCCGAAGGATCATTATACTGTTATGCGAATGACACATTAAGAGTTGGCTGCGGAAGAGTTTTACTAATTATCCCCACGAGTACTACAAATGTACTTAAAAATGAAAATGATGCATGTCATGATTATTATTAAGTGCGTGCAAATTGTTATTTCCCATCTGCGAATTAATATGCAACTTATATTCATATCACCATTAGAGCGTATTTTCATGAACGAGCATAATAGAAAATAAGGTATATTAAATATCTCGAGCTCACGATCCAGAAGATCACGATCCAGAAGATTGGTTTATAGCAATTACGCTGATTTGCATATTTAAGGAAGATCATTTC
Source organism: Euphrasia confusa (assembly GCA_954870475.1). NCBI lineage: Eukaryota > Viridiplantae > Streptophyta > Magnoliopsida > Lamiales > Orobanchaceae > Euphrasia > Euphrasia confusa. The sequence continues at coordinate 1,233,766 of OX940965.1, forward strand.
CCGGCATTAGGGGGAGATAAAAATATAAAAGATATAAAATGCCGAGAAATTTCATTGAATAAAAACGATCTTCAATTCTAGATCTACGCATCAATCAATTGAACTCGAAGTTCATGAATATAAGTAACTTGCAATATTCAGCAAGTAATCTGCCAAATTAATGAAGGTGTGACAAAATCACATATACGCCTGAAGCGTAGTAGATCGATCTGAAAATATAAAATAAATCCGCGGAAATACAAAGAAATTTAGTCACCCTCAAAATCTCCTGAAGAGAGTTAGATGTAAATCCCATTAAAAAAGTATGTGCACATGATAAGAGAAAATTGTGGGATTGCGGAACAACCAAATTAAATATTTTGGGAAATGATGAAAGATTTGGTTGATAGAATGAATTGTTATCAACATGGAAAAAGTCGTCAACGACATATTTGCCTCAAGAGTTGCTCTAGAAAATTTGGATCCAAAACTTAAATCAATAATAGTGTGCCGGCAGCACTCAAAGAAATAGAAATGAGCAATTGAGGCTGAGCATGACTCGCTAAATAAAGATATATTTCGACTCTATAGTACACACCTCAAAATATTATCCCAGAAGGATATATGTGGGTGTTCGTACGAAAAACGAGTAATGATATGGTGAGATATAAAAGCGAGATTAGTTGCTCAAGAGTTTTTCGCAGAAACTCGATGTTAATCAAATATTTTTGAAAGATGACATTAAGTTCCGCTACTTAATATTTCTGGCAGCAACAATGATGAATATATGCATCGAATGTATGATTTGACAATGTAGAAGTCATTAGAAAGGTACATACATGAAAATCCTGAATGGATTTTAAAATTCTTGATATGAAAGAAAATGAAAATCAGAATATGTACAATATCATATTACTATGTCATTATGGACACAAATGATATTGAAGACAAGGTCCCGAAAACCAGTGATTTTGGTCCCGAAGACCAGTGAATCAGTGATTGCACTCTTTTTCCCTTTACTAAGTTTTTCCCACAGAGTTTTTTTAGTTAAAGGTTTTTAATGAGACAATCACCACAATATAAATGTGAATGTCATGTACTCTTTTTCTCGAGTATTTTTTCCTACAGGGTTTTATAACGAGGTTTTTAACGAGGCATGCGCATCACTCGATAATAATTAATGGGGACATCAGAATGTTCCATATGAGTTTGTTTTCGAGATAAACTGAGATATTGAACCTGAAGTTCAAATGATTGTGAATTGAAGTTCACATTATTGTTTATTTATCAAGTAATGTATATTGAACGCTATACGCAGCTCAAATACTCCAGAAGAGTTACCGGCCGGTTATAGCAATTGCGAATGCTCTAGTCAATAGATGTCTGGTAAAGGCATGTCCCAGAAGGACGAAAAATATACAATGGTACAAATGAATGTGAAACTCGACAATTCGAAGGTTGTGTCCTGAAGACAAAAATGTATATTTGAATAACTAAGTTTTTCCTATATGGTTTTATTAGTTACAGGTTTTAATGAGACTGATTGATCACAAAGTCAAAGATCTTCGGTGATTACAATCAGGGGGAGCAGGCTGTACTCTTTTTCCTTCGCTCAGGTTTTGTCCCACTGGGTTTTCCTGGCAAGGTTTTAACGAGGCAGCAATCCTGTAAATAGTCATTAAAGGGGGAGTGTTAGGAATATTATTATATTATAGTGAATGACATTTTGGCTAAGTCAGAAACCCTAGATTGTATCCTATATAAAGGGGTCTCCCCATATGAATGAAGACAACAATATACAACAATTCACAACAATTTATAAGAATTCTATTCTCCTCTCATGTTGTCTCTCTTTCTACTATATTATTCTCTCTCAATTCTCTTGAGTTTATAACAAGATATATGTAAAAAAAAGTGTGAATAATTTATTATGGCACGGAAAGACTTAATATTAAAAAAAGTTGTAGGGCCAAGGAGAAAGGGAATACGTGTAGCGTGATGAGATGAATAGTAAGGTTAATAACCGTAGTTAATAGTAGGTAAACACTAATTGCGCAAATAACCGTAGTTAATTATCGACTATTTTTTTTTGCAGTTGATATTTAGTTATTTACCTATTGATTGTTGGCAGTACTATCTATGTAAATACCAACTAATTTACTTACTGATTTGTACTCCATCTATCTATTTAAAGATTGGTAAAGTTAGTCAACATTGTTTTTTTTTGTCCCTCAAATACATATGATAAAAGTATACAAAAATTATGAAAAAATAACTAAAATAAAATTTAATAGTTAAATTTTATTTTAGTTATTTTTTCATAACTTTTATATAATTAAATTTTATTTTAGTTATTTTTTAATAATTATTATATATACCGTTTATCATATGTATTGGACGACAAAAAAATACATGTACTTATTTTTATAGATTAGAAAGAGTATGTTAGTAGCAATAATTTTAATTTTTATTTAGAAATATCGACTGAATAGGTAAAATCAATAGGTGTTTTTGGGTATGCTGTACTAAATTGTAAGTACTACTCCCTCCGGCCATTAATAGATGTCATACTTTTTTGGACACGGAGTTTAAGAAAATTATTATTTTTTATTTTTTTAATTGAAAAGTAAAGGTTAAAATATATTTTAAAAGTGAAAAGTAAAGTAGTTGTGAGTAAAGTTTAAAAAGTAGGTGGAGGTAAATTAGAATAAAATTGTATATTAAAATGAAAAAGTTAGAATAATTATTTCCTTTTTTGGGGTGTGTCAACTATTGTTGGACACCCCCAAAAGGAAAGTATGACAATTGTCTTTGAACCGAGAGAGTATATTTTTAGTAAATATATGCCATTTCTGTTTCTTGATGACAATAAGCTTGTTCAAAATGGAAGGAAGATTAAAATTTGAATTGAAGGGCATTGACGTTGTGCGTGATGTATTAATTATTTGAGAATATATTTAATTAATTTATAAAAAAAATGATGGTATGAGTCTCTTTCAACGAAATCGGCATCATACCGACCGTACCTACGTAATCTTTTCAAATGGAGGGAAAATCTACTGCAGCTGCTCCCTACACAAGTAGTGTCTTGTACAGTTCGGGTCGGGCCAACCCGACCTAAGCCCATGAGGCAACAGAAATTAACAGTGCGGTAAAATCAGTTGCAGCCTAGCTCCTTCCGTTTTCGATAACAACTTTAAATCTTCCACATAACTGTGTATCCAGTTCCAACAGGAGCCTCCTAAACAAATAAACTGAATTAAATGAGTTTGTGAAATCGTGTATTTTGTATTTGGTTCTACCTAGAACAGAGTTGCAAAGGGTAGAGTACAAAGACTTAACACAATTTGGAGATTCTAAAGAAAAACTCTTTTGTATAACTTGTAAAGGGTGGAACCACTTACAAACACATCTACAAAATTCTAGCGAATCTTGTAGAAAGGTCAACACGACCAAAAACTAAGTCTATGTAGAACTAATCTAGCGACTCGTACTACCAAGACTAAACTGACAATAGAACCGGAGCTTTCTAGCGAAGTCTCTCGGTCTACAAATTTTCTCTCTCTAGAAAATGTCTAATCAATTCGTGAATAGTGAATTCCAACAACCCGCTATTTATAGGTGTCGAGAAATAGGGTTTCTGGAATTCACGCTTAATGGGCCGAGCCCAAAGCATCTTCATGGAATATTCGAGATTCCATTTTTCCGTGCTTGACGAACCCAGCTCTACGCACTGCCACACTAGCGTGTCTTCGTGCTTCAAGCTTGTGGCGGGCATAGCTGGTATATTTGACGTATTTCGTTGAACTACAATTCTTCTAGCGAAGTCTTCTAGTCATACCCATAGCTGGCTTCATTCCTTAGCAGTCATTCGTCCAGCCGTATGTATAGCTATGCTTGCACCGCGTCCGTCAAGGTGTTAACTCTGATTCAAGGTCTTCACGGTAAGCCTTGAACTCTCTGATTTGTAGTGCGTTGATAAACTCGCAATTCTCTCTGATCCACGTTGAAACACGTTGATAGAATAGCTCGTTCTATGTTGACGCACTGATGCAACTCCATGTAGTTTGTAGTGGCTAAGTCTGTTTGCTCCATGCTGATGAACCGTGGTCACGCGTTGAGCCACTTGTTAATTCCACAGTTCAACCAGCTCGTTCTATGTAGACCTAACAGACTTGTATGAATTAATGAATGGAAAACATACAAACATGAAACATGAAGTTACTACAAAACAAAGTGTATAGTTCAACGTAGTTCAAGCAAGAACAACGTGGTTCTATGTTGAACTAGGAAGAACTACACACTAAAAATCTTCCCCTTTTTGAGTCAACTTCATAAGCGGGGGTTCGTAGAGAAACTCCCCCTCAAACTAGTATCATACTCAAAAAGTTCAACGTTGAGCAAGAGACAAAATGAACACAGTCATACGTAATACAAAGCATAAAAGATAAACATGCATACGTAGAGCAAAGAAAGATAGCAAAATAATTACATAGCTCAACTCGAACAACACAGTATTGTATCAAACTAATCATGCGTTTAACAGAGTGATAAAAACAGCATAGATAGAACAAAAGTAAATAGTTCAACGGAGAGCAAGGATAGAAAACACTTGTAAAGTGGATTGGCTTGTTTCAGCTTCCGAATCTTCAGGCGGCGTATGAGCGCGTAGATCCTTCTCTGATCCTTCTTCGTCCGACGTCACATCCCTCAATTTTCTCTGCTGCACGGGTTTGGGCTTGTTCTTGGTGGCCATTTGTTTTCTACGTTGACCCGTGGGCTTGTTCATCGCAGCCTCCTTTTGGGTGAGCATCGCAGCACCGCCTAGTCCTGCAACCATTAAACCCTTACCTCCACTTGTCTTGGGCGTAGCAGCAGGAGCAATCTTGGTAGGCGTTTCTTTGGTGACGCCCGTCTTGGTGACTTTCAGTTTAGGCATTTTGGGTCTGTCCACCGTAGGAACAAGGCCTTTTTCTTTTTCAATTTCCTTGGTGCTTGAAGAGCCAGCACCCTTGGCCTTTTCATCCTTTTTCACAGCGTCCAGCTCCTTCACCGTGCCATCCGCATTTTTAACCAGCCCGCCATGCGCATCACCCGCCTCCTTTTTACTCTTCTTATGCGCAGCGCGCAAAACCTCCACTTCATCCTCTTCTTCAACTTCCTCTACGTCCACCTCACTTGCCTTTCTCTTTCCACTCATCTTTTTGGCCTCAGTGGGACGGTCATCAGCGTTCCTCGATGCCTCCATTTGTTCTGCCACGAGGTTGACCAGGCCTGATAGGCGTCCGTGCAACATTTTCAATGGGCCCAGATCTGCGTACGAGGACCCATCTCCCCCTAGACGGGCCGCCCGACGGGACTTACGGTGCATGTGAGCGGAGAGACGTGCCACAGCGTCAATCGTGCCACGTAGTTGCACGAAGTCCTGAAGGAGCGAGGTCGGCTCACAAAGATACATCTCGTCACACGAAGAATCGGAGTCCTCGGACGTAGAGTCAAGAGCAACATCAATGTTTCTCTTCGTAGCGCGGCCAGACTTGACTCTTTTTCCTTTGCTCTTGTGAGCATGTTGAATTTGCAACGGGACGGCCTGTGAAGCGTTGAACAACGCGCGATCTGCCTCCATATTTCCAAGTCTACGCCATGGGAGGTCTTTAACCTTGTGAGGCGCCATGTACTTGGAATCAAAACGGAAAGAAGTAAGGGAGATCATCGGTTCGTCGTCCTTCTCATACGTAAAGCCCTGACTCACTAGTATGGCGCTGATCAGGTGGGGGCATGGTAGGTTGGACTGGGCAATTTCAGCATCGGACATGTCCCCATACGAAGCAATCTTATTAAACACCACTTGACCAAGATCAACCTGGATGCCACGGCTCAGTTTGTACATCAAATGAAGTGCGTCAGCGTGGACCACCGAGCAGCTCGACGTAGGGATCCAGTTGTTAGCAATTATTTTGTTGAGGTGAGTGAAGAACTGGGTCAACGAAGTGCAAGCTGGCTGGGCCGTAGAGGCAAGACCACCAGTCACAATGAACCCCATCATCTGACTATCGGGGTGCTGCGGAGAGGGGGCTTCCCAAGAGGCTTTGATGTGTGTACGTTTGAACATCTTGTTCAACGTACGTGGGGAGAGATCATACTCCCGCTCCCGAATTATTACCTTGTCGTATGACGGGTGGATGGGATCCCCAAATTGCTGATCGATGTGGGAGAAGACAACACGGTGGACAAAGTGACTGTAGTGCACGTCGAAGTTGATGGCATCTAACAGCTGCATTTCTTGCATGAATGCGTGTAGCCCGCGACCCACCCATTTCACCTTTCCAGCGTAGTGCCGCTCGGCGTTGATCTTCTGTTCTGCCAGAGAGTCAAAACGATAACTTGCTGCTTCGTAGTGGAAGTCAGCAGAAAAACATTCCCCTGCTCTGATACCAATTGAAATTGTATATTTTGTACTTGGTTCTACCTAGAACAGAGTTGCAAAGGGTAGAGTACAAAGACTTAACACAATTTGGAGATTCTAAAGAAAAACTCTTTTGTATAACTTGTAAAGGGTGGAACCACTTACAAACACATCTACAAAATTCTAGCGAATCTTGTAGAAAGGTCAACACGACCAAAAACTAAGTCTATGTAGAACTAATCTAGCGACTCGTACTACCAAGACTAAACTGACAATACAACCGGAGCTTTCTAGCGAAGTCTCTCGGTCTACAAATTTTCTCTCTCTAGAAAATGTCTAATCAATTCGTGAATAGTGAATTCCAAAAACCCGCTATTTATAGGTGTCGAGAAATAGGGTTTCTGGAATTCACGCTTAATGGGCCGAGCCCAAAGCATCTTCATGGAATATTCGAGATTCCATTTTTCCGTGCTTGACGAACCCAGCTCTACGCACTGCCACACTAGCGTGTCTTCGTGCTTCAAGCTTGTGGCGGGCATAGCTGGTATATTTGACGTATTTCGTTGAACTACAATTCTTCTAGCGAAGTCTTCTAGTCATACCCATAGCTGACTTCATTCCTTAGCAGTCATTCGTCCAGCCGTATGTATAGCTATGCTTGCACCGCGTCCGTCAAGGTGTTAACTCTGATTCAAGGTCTTCACGGTAAGCCTTGAACTCTCTGATTTGTAGTGCGTTGATAAACTCGCAATTCTCTCTGATCCACGTTGATAGAATAGCTCGTTCTATGTTGACGCACTGATGCAACTCCATGTAGTTTGTAGTGGCTAAGTCTGCTTGCTCCATGCTGATGAACCGTGGTCACGCGTTGAGCCACTTTTTAATTCCACAGTTCAACCAGCTCGTTCTATGTAGACCTAGCAGACTTGTATGAATTAATGAATGGAAAACATACAAACATGAAACATGAAGTTACTACAAAACAAAGTGTATAGTTCAACGTAGTTCAAGCAAGAACAACGTGGTTCTATGTTGAACTAGGAAGAACTACACACTAACAGTTTGAACATAACTGAATTAAATTTTCATAAAAATAATACCGAAGGGCATAATTTTTATACATTGTTTGAACGGAATTGAATTTAATCGAGATAAATTGGATAAATTTTAACTCTACTGAAATTAAAAAAATTGAATTAATTTTATGGAACTGAATTGAACTAACTAATAAATTTAAATTTAAAATCAAATTTCTGACTTCCAAACAAGACACATAATTATTCAACCATTAGAGTCGACAAAATCGAGTCTGCTTTCGAAAGAGTACTACGTACCACAAACAAGAGATCCGCCTTTTGTAGCCATGTTGAGTTTCTAGGATTCAAATATTCGTCCAGTGGCCCGATTTCGACAAAGTTACCAAGCCCAACTCCCGATGTGCCCTGTTTGGATGAAACGGAAAAACGATGCTCAAAATGAAAAACGTAAAAGTTACGACGAAACGGAGGGAGTAGTACTACGTACCCTGGAGCCAAAGAATGATGGGCCATGGCCTTGCTTGGATTTTCAATTCTGTTAAGACTGTTGTAATACCACCAAAACATGTGGGCTTCTGTGTAATTATTCAAAATGTATAAGAATGAATTTTCATATCTTAAAAATAAATTAATTAATTAAATAAAGAACTAACTGGGCTTCACTTTGTTCCTGCAGCAGCATTGACAATTAATCCGAACAACGGGAACACGGCGACCAAAACAAAAACAACATTAATATGGGATTTTTTCATGTTTTCAAAAAAATGATTTTTATTTTATTTTCACAAAATCAATCTTGTGTTGAATGTTATAGTTGGTGACTGCTAGAAGAATATCTAAAATCATACCAAATAAATAATATTATACTCCAGTTATATACATGCATTGAATTAAAATTTATTAAGTTTAGATTCAATGTAATACTAATGAGTAATTTTAGAAAAGTACTCCCCGCGTGATTTTAGATTCAATGTATTATAGCTAGAGTAATTTTAAATTAGTAAATTTTTGATTCAATGTACTACTGACGAGTGATGAGTAATTTTAGAGTCAATGTATTGTTTTTTAATAATTTATAAAGAAACAATGCATATTAAGTTGAGACAAATATAGTAGCTGTTTTTTTGACCGAAATCAATTGAATTGAATTTCAATTAAACGGAATTAAATGAGTTTGAATAGAACTTAATTGCATTTTTCATAAAAATAATACTGTACCTTGAATAATTTTTATACATTGTTAAATATTTTTATAATTTTTATACAATTTTTGAACGGACCTTTATTTAAGTGAGATGAATTGGGTAGATTTCAATTGAACTGAAATTAAGTAAAAATGAATTGAACTAATTAAACGAGTAAATTTAAATTGAACTTAAATTAATTTAGAAAAGTCCCCAGATAATAAATTTGGATTAGTAAATAATATAGTACCACTCCATCCTTCTTCTAAGTATATAATGGAACAGTAATAGTAATATTTCTGTTTTTAGCATAATAAAGTTATAGGACCAAAATGTAATATTTCTGTTTTTTTTTTATTGTTTGCTTCTTTTTTGTGTACACAGTTGGATGTCATTTGCTCAACAAGTGAACCGAGGCAAGGCTCAAAAAGCTCAATTAAGATGATGATCCAAAAACGTTGCATATATTTTTTTCGTTAAAATGTCGGCTTTAATCATAATACTTGAAAGTTGTGTTACATAGTAATTTATTCCGAAAGTACTGAATGTTATCGATTACACATAAATAAAATCATCAACCGATACAGTAATTATATATATCTAAGTAGGAGAATTTGTTATGGCGGCTATCATGTTTAGTGCGACGCATGGCTGCTCAGCAGGTACCTGCACCACCAAGAACCATACATGCATTAATCCAAATATATATGAAGTAATTAATTAAAGAGATGTGTAAATAAACTTAATTATGTTCAATCATTAACTTACGAAGTGGCCCGAGTTGAGAATCCAATAGAAGTGTAAATTCATGTAGAATTTAACGAAACCCATTGTGGGCTCTGATTTCCCCCCGCAATAATATATCGGTGTTCTGTTCATTCTCATGAATGTTTCCATCCCCTTCCATCTGATCATACCAACACACATATATCATGTATAGTATCCAATTAATATTCGATTAAGAAATACTCGATTTTGTTTTATGCATCTTACTTGAGCTTTTGGACCCATGCCTCGGTTCCCTTGGTACAACAAATCATGTCCAACTAATACACAAACGAGATGTATATAATTGGCAGGATCGATCGAAAAAACAAAAAAAATGTATTCTTAATTACTTACTTGACCATTATATATAGTGACGTTGACTCCTTTCGACAACAGTTGATCTACCTCGTTTATTCTTGGTCTCATGTGATCGCCTACAAATGCTTCGGAAACAGGATATGAAACTTCCTCCCATCTGTCAAGACATAACTGGTTAATGTCAGAGTACATAAGAATACGAAGGAGGACATATATATAGTAATTGACATATGTAACTGACATGACGTTTTTAGGTATGATCTTGAGCTTGTCCCTGATCTCTTCATTCATCAATCTGGTAAGATTACCATCTTGACCCTTAGACGACGACCGGCTCATAGAAGCCAAATGCTTCGAGTATTGTCTCACCAAAGTAGTTTGTTGGGACACTTGGGTTGCAGCAGTCGAGGCGACCAGAGGGTCGGTCCTTAAGTTCAACAAGATATTGTAGTAATCCTTGAAAGAAAAAAAAGCATTAATCCCAATATGAATGAATTTCCATGCACGTGAAATGGTACGAGGTAAATTTACCACTCCATCGCTGTAGATCTCGATAACTCTTATGAGTTCACTCCAAGAATGATACGCTCTAGTAAACTTGCCATCCATGAGCTGTTTCTTTATTTGCTCGGCTAATCTGTTCGACTCCTTCAAACCATTGTTGTCCATTCTAGACACATCCTTAAGGAGAGGCCCCCATGAAAACTGTTGAATATTATATATATTATATTTTGTCAATAACAAGTTAGTAGCTCGATCGTTATTTGCTTGGATAGTGGCGTTAGTGCAGAAAACGTTTTTCCTGTAAGAACTTTATAAAATCTGGTTTTGTGATTTCAGAAAATACAACCTACAAAAAACTATTAAGATGCTTGAGCAGATAATTGTTTGTGTGATTTCGATTCGATTTGAGTGCTAAGTTCGATTGAGAGGGTTGTTTTTATCTTGGAGACGACGCTGCTATATTGTAAGGCCCCAGAAAATTTAAGTTGCTTAAAAAATTGAATATGCTACTCATACCAACAAGATGCATCTTATTTTCTGGGCATCGTCTTATAACAACTCTAAATTTAAGTGACCCCGGGGAAGTGAACGCACGAGTAAGGACAAAATGTGCTAGAAAAGACACGTGTTGGTACAGTGGGGTCAAGATATCACTCCCGACGACAATCATTGGTAACCGAGCCGGCCCATTAGGATCGGGCTTCGGCCTCGCAACGGGCCAGTGTGTTACATATATTCTGCAAGCAATTTTGATCAGAGCCGCGAAACGTTTTAAAAAAATGACTTAACCGCGACTCAACCTTCGGTTTTTTTATTTTTTATCACTGGTTTTTCTATTTTGCCAGCAATATTTCAACAAAAATCGCAAAATTGATCGTATTTTTTGTGTACAAAATTAATTTAGTTAGTTACTAATTTAAGTGGAAATTAAGAATATATATTACCGCATAATCCTCTGGTGATATCCAGGAGTTCCCCAGTGCAATTCCTGTTATTGGTTAATTGATCGAGAATTAATTATGGATGAATTTATAGACAATAGGAGTATATATTACTCAAAGAAATGGTTATAATTTACAAAATAAGTGTAATCACTTCTTAGGGTGGGAGGGAGTATTACTTACCCCCGAGTCTCGCCTTTAATCTCCCATCCTCTATTGCCTTGAGAGCTGAGAGGCCCAGGGTAACAGCATATTTTCCTCCATAAGACTCTGCCACTATGTAAAGAGGGCTTTTTCGTAATTTCACATTATCGTTAAAAACAGAAATCAACAGTGTGGTTAAATCCGTTGCAGCCTCCTCATCCTTTTTCGATAACAATTTTAAATCTTCCACATAACTGTATCCAGTTCCAACCGGAGCATCCTAAATAAATCAAATGTTAGACATCTCACATCGCTCAGCTCGTTAAAAAAAATTGTTAACTATGAGACGAGACGGAAAGAGTAGGTACGTTTACCACAAACAAGAGATCCGCCTTTTGTAGCCATGTTGATTTTCTAGGCTTCAAATATTTGTCCAGTGGCCCGATTTCGACAAAGTTACCAAACCCAACTCCCGATGAGCCCTGTTTTGGGTGAAATGAAAAAACGAATCTCAAAATGAAAAACGTAACATTTACGATGAGACGGAAGGAGTGATACTACTACTCACAGGTCCACCCTGCAGCCAAAGAATGATGGGCCATGGCTTGCTTGGATCATCAGTTCTGTTAGGGCTTTTGTAATACCAATAAAACATGTAGGCTCCTGTGTAATTTATTCAAAGTATAAAATTGCATATATAGATTTTCATATGGTAACAAAGTAGTATAAAAATAAAAAAAAACATACCTTGCCGAACTTGAACATAGCCCCAGGTTTCTGATCCACCTTTTGTTCCTGCAGGATTTGCAGTGAATCCAAACAATGGAAACCAAAAAAACAACACAAAAACAACAATATGTGATCTTTCCATTTTTCAAAAACGAGAAATATATAGAATGAAGAGAAAGTTGTGGGGCTTAAATGAAAATATGAAACTCTAATTTATAGACAAAAGTATACTAATTAAAAAGTACTTTATTAAAAATAATTAGGCTGGTACTTACTATAGTGCAATTAAATATTTAAATCATTATGATTATGCTTCTTTTTTTTTTTACAATGAGCGTGTTGAAAAAGAAGATTAATTTGAAGGGTTGGCACAAGTCTCTTTCTACCAAATCAATCGCTTGGGTCGTCTCCTCTGGATTTCTAGATCTATTAAAATCGTCTCATTATAATTATTCTTATTTTTCAAGAGATAAAAAAACAACTCTCTTTTTCCTTTTTTTTTTCGTCAACTACGTAATTTTTTCAAGGTTCATGTAGGCATTCCTTTTCTTTTTGTCATCAACTACGTGATCTTTCAATAGTTTCATGTAAGCAGTGATGTATCGATGTTCGATATGACCCAAAAGGGAAGGCGTCATCGCACCCTTCAAAACATTTTTTAAACATACTTTATAGTACCACTTTTCTTATATTTAAAAAAAAAGCTGTGTACAAATTTTTATTTTTGGGGGAAGACTTTGTGAAAATGTCTTTTCGAGATTCAGTCTTATTTAAATGACCCTTATTAATATTAATTTATTTTATATCATTTTATAAATATTTTTTTACATTTTTAATTTAAGAAAAATACATAATTCTTTTTATATAATTAAAATATTGAATCAAACTCATATTTCATAACCCGTACCCATTACATACTCATACTCGAATCACAATATCCATCAAATCAAAATCTCCAAATTTCTAAAATTAGGGTTCTAAAGCAAAAAAAAAAAACTCTCACGTTCTTCCTCTTCTGCCTCCTCTCCCTCTACTTCTCCCCGAACTCCATCGGCCGGAACGCCGCCGCCTAGTACATCACCTCCTTCATCTCCTTAATTGTTCCATAAGTGTGTTTATGGTCGGGATTCTCTGGAACGATGAGATCATCACAGCCGTTTGGATTCGCCCGTTTCCCAACCGTTGTTGATTTGTTTCCCCAAAATCTCCGGTCAGACCGGAATTAAATCCTCTCCTGGAGAACGCCGCCGACCGAAACACCAAGTTCTAAAGCGCAAAAAACACAGGTTTTACAGCGCAAAAAAAAATGCAAAAAATAAAAAAATCACCGTGATGAAATTACCAGAAATTATATTTTAATTATTAATATATAATTAATTTATGTAAATGTTGATTTTGGCAACAACGTTTTTGTACTTGTATTTTTTGTTTGTGTTGTCTTTCAGGATTGCAAGTGCGCTTGGAAAAGGAGACACGAGTCTCCACTTTTGGAACTACGCGGAAACGGCGACTCCAGTCGCCGCTTTTGGTGTTGCGTAGGAACGGCGACCCGAGTCGCCAGTTTTGGGCATGAACAAGAAACGGCGACTGCTATCGCCGGAATTTGGTGCAGGACACGGAAACGGAGACTCTTGTCTCCGCTTTTGGCATGAACAAGAAACGGCGACTGCTGTCGCCGGATTTGGTGCAGGACACGGAAACGGAGACTCTTGTCTCCGCTTTTGGCTATGACAAGAAACGGCGACTTGAGTCGCCGCATTTGGACATGCATGGAAACGGCGACTCCTGTCGCCGTTTTTGGTTTTTGGTTTTGGAGCATGGAACGGCGACTCCTGTCGCTGTTTTTGGTTTTGGGTACGTGACATGGAACGGCGACTCCTGTCGCCGTTTTTGGTTTTGGATACGTGTCATGGAAACGGCGACAACACCTCTTACCTTGCAACTATGGAATCAACGACGATTTTCACTAAGTACTTTCAATGTGATTTCTTTCACCAAGTACTCATATCAAAGAATGAAGAATGGTTCCGTGTCGTTTTACTTCAATGATATCGACGACCATGAAGACGATGAAATTCTGAGGCTTCAACACTTAGAGATTTTCACGAGAGTTTGAAGATGAAGAATTGAGATCGATGGAGTCAAGATTGAATTGAAGTTCTGATTTTGAAATTTTAGATTCAAGATTCGAAGATTCAAGAATCGAAGATTCAAGATTCCAAGATTCAAGAATCCAAGTTCTACAAGTGTGATGTCATCCATGGAAAAGTGACATCAGCCAAGCATGTGACGAATGAGATTGAGCCACGTCATCACCTCACATGTGCGGGCTGCCTATATAAACCCATGGATTTCGATTTCACCATTTGACGATTTTGAGAGAACGAAATCTGATTTTTAGAATCGTGACTGACAGCTTCGTGCTTCGAGTTTGTGTAGTAGCGTTTGCGCCTTGTGCCAAGATTAGAGTTAGGAGATTTAGCTCTAGGTACTTGTGTGCTAGATTGCAAGTTAGTGGGAGTTGTTGCGACACTCGGGAAACTTCTTGTAATCGTTTTGCCTACCATACTCAGTGTAATAGTTTAGTTTCGTTGTTTCAATGGAATGAAAACATATTACATAACTTTGTCTTTGTCTTCCGTTTTTCATTCCACGAACTTGTGTGAGTGTTACCTTGACTGAAGCTGGTGTTCGTTGTTTAAGTCCAACTTCGCGAAAAGTTGGTATCATACGTCGAAAACGTAATTTCAATTGGTATCAGAGCGGGACGTCATACGTATAAGACGTGATCCGTTACTTGACTTCATAATTCCGCTACAATGGAGTCGTCCATGTTTGTCCAGAAACCGATTATGCTTACACATCAGAATTACTCAAACTGGAAGGCCAAAGTTTCTGCTAGGATTAAGGGTTTTGATTCCAGATCTTGGATGGCAGTGTTAGAAGGATGGGAACGCCCATATACGGAAGACGCCGATGGCGTGAGAATTCCGAAACCGGAACGTAGTTGGACGAGAGAGGAACATGACTTGTCCACGGCTAACAGCAAAGCCTTACTTATTATCTGTGAATGGCTTGACCTCAGTATGTATCAGCTGGTCAAAAATTGCACATCTGCCAGAGATGCATGGGAAACGTTACAAAGAACTTGTGAGGGAAGTCATGCTGTTAAGCGATCGAAAATCCGAACTATCACTGCTCAATTCCATCAACTCCGGATGAGGGAAGATGAAGACATCAATGACTACTTGGACAAGATCATGAGATATGTGAATGAAGCTTTTGAACTTGGTGAAATTTTTCCTGCTCCCATGGTATATGAGAAAGTCCTCTCTAGTGTTAGCACTAGGTTCGAGAGTAAGGTGCTGACTATCGAAGCACGAAATGACGAGAACCAAAACTGGGATTATGCCGACTTGATGGCTGATTTGAGAAACTATGACCTGACTCTCAAAGTTCGAAGCAACCCAGACATGTCTCTTGTCTACGAACCGATGACTGCTCTCAAGATTTCAGAGAAAGGAAAAAGTTCCAGAAGCTCTAACTCTCGAAAAACTCATTTGAAAAATGAGAAAACTGAAAGTAGTTTTTCTGCTGATCTGGGTGAATCTGATGATGAGGAAGCTGAGGAAATTGAAAAACTGATGAACTCTAATAATCCGGACAAACTGGCTGCACTGACTGAGATAGTCACTTATCTCGTGAAACAAGAATTTAAGAGAAAGAACCGTGCGCGAAATTTTCGAAATTTTCAGAAAAGTTCTAACTCATATCCAAATACTCCTGACAACCGAAATCAGGGATCGTCGTCAGACAAAAAGTTTAAAGGGACAAAGCTCTCACCATACTCCTCTACTAGCAAGGATGTCTCCAAGATGCAATGCTATGAGTGTAAGGGATATGGACACGTTAAAAATGAATGTCCTAATTTACATCGTAAGAAGAAGCTACCAGTTAGCTATGTTGTGATTGACGATGAGGATGTCATTTCTGAGAACGACGAGTCTGAGGACAATAATTCTGACAATGATGAAGACAACGCTCTAGTTGTCACTTTTGGTGAATCTTTTGATCTCGAAAATGTGGAGGTTGAAAACTTTGTTTTTGATGCATTTCTGAAAGACACTGCAACTGCAGATAACATTTTCCGTATGGCATCGACAAACTGAAATTTTTGTGATGATAACATTTTCTCGGATGATGAATCTGAGTCTGAAGCCGAAAGGGAAGAGATGACATCTAATGTCCATCAAAGTGTGACCGAGTCTACTGAATTGGTTGATCTGAAAGAGAGTTATTCTAAACTCGAAAAATTGTGTGACACAGCTATCACTGAGAATAGCACCCTTGAAGTGTCACTGAAATTCATAAAAGAATCTCTTGATGAACTCTCTAAAGAGAAACGAAAAATGAATGATGAGGCTGTAGTCTTGAGAAACTCAGTTGAGAAGACTGAGGATGAGAAGAAAAAGTTGAACAACTCTTTGACAATTCTTAAAGTTAAATTTGATGACCTGTTCGAGGAAAAACACAAGTATTTCAAAGAAGTTGTCGAACTAAGAGAGGTGTGTGAGAAGTTGAGTTCTGAAAACTCAAAACTAAAGACTTCACTGAAAAAGGAGTCAACTGAAGTTAAGAAGCTGCAGACTCTGTTTAAGAACTCGGACGCTGAAAATGACGAACTGAAGTCATCTCTAATGAAAGTTCAAACTGACCTTGCCATGACTGACAAGGAACGATATGTGTTGAAAGAAAAACTTCATATGACTGACGAGCTGTTGAGGAAAATGAACACGAACTCTTCCGTGTTTGACAATGCTGCTTCATATATGAATCCTAACCGTTACGGCCTTGGTTTTCAAAAAGTTTTTGAGTCTATATACTCAACTCCTGAAAAGAAGAATGATGTGACTTTTGTTAAGGCGTCGGTTGATCTGTCTGAGAATAAAAGAAAGGATGAAGTTGAATCATCTAAAAGGAAGGAGATTGCTGAAGGGAAGAAGATTGCCAAGTCTCCAGAACCTGAAACTCAAAAGGCGATCTCGACTTCAAAAACTGAGACATATAAATTCCCGAAGAATATTGTCAAACATCCTCGTGGTATCCTACCTTATGAGAAGACGTTGCTGAAGAACTTAGAGAAATCTCAGAACGTGAAGAAGAATGGACAAACCTCTAGCACTAAAACCGTTGTGGTCAAGACGTTCACGAAGGTTGAAACTCGTCAAAGGAGAAAGTATGTATGTCACTACTGTGACCAACCTGGACACATTCGACCTTTTTGTTATAAGATGAAGGATGACACGAACAGAGAGTTGATGACCCTAAAGAAAAAGTCCGAAGTGGCTAAGGAAATGAAGAAACCCATTTCTCCAAATCCGAAAGCTAAGACAACTCTGAAAGCTGTGACTGAGAGACATGTCCAAATGAATGGAAAGAAGAAATGGGTGCCTAAGTCTCAAAAGAGTGAAGTTAAACTTAACTCCACCATTTTAACTGACTGGAAATCAAGAGAACTGATTTTCTGCAATGTTGCACTGAATGCGTCTGAAGCTGGTGAAATTACGTCTTCGACGTATGATACCAACTTTTCGCGAAGTTGGCCTTAAACTCACAGTCAGCAGCTTCAGTCGACGAACTCACAGTCAGCAGCTTCAGTCGTCGAACTCACAGTCAGCAGCTTCAGTCGACGAACTCACAGTCAGCAGCTTCAGTTGCCAAACTCACAGTCACCAGCTTCAGTCGACGAACTCACAGTCAGCAGCTTCAGTCGACGAACTCACAGTCAGCAGCTTCAGTCGAAGAACTCACAGTCAGCAGCTTCAGTCGACGAACTCACAGTCAGCAGCTTCAGTCGACGAACTCACAGTCAGCAGCTTCAGTCGACGAACTCACGCACTCTCTCAACTATCGCTTGCTTGTGTGTATAGTTCAAACTCAATGTAAGTAAAGTAAAGTAAAGTGCAGAAGACAAAGTTATGTAATAGTTTTCATTTCATTGATCGACGAAACTAAACTATTACACGGGTAGAGAAAGGTAGACGGAATGATCAAAGGTCGTATCCCAAGTGACGCAGCACTCCAACGAACCAGAGACCTAGTACTACTACACCTAGAGCTAAATCACATAACCCTACTAGTGGTGCACAGCACAAAACAACTACCAAAACTCTAAGGCTCAGCGCCAACAAACAACGATAGCGATACTCGAATATCAGATTTCGTTCTCTCAAAATCGTCAAGTGATGAAATCGAAATCCATGGGTTTATATAGGCAGCCCGCACATGTGAGATGATGACATGGCATATTCTCATTCGTCACATGCTTGGCTGATGTCACTTCTCCATGGATGACATCACTATTGTTGAACTTGGATTCTTGAATCTTGGAATCTTGAATCTTTGATTCTTGAATCTTCGAATTTTGAATCTTCAATTTCAAAATCAGAACTTCAATTCAATCTTGACTCCATCGATCTCAATTCTTCATCTTCAATTTCTCGTGAAAATCTCTAAGTGTTGAAGCCATAGAATTTCATCGTCTTCATGGTCGTCGATATCATTGAAGTAGTAAACACAAAGTCTCCGAATCCAATACATGAAGACAGTCGCCAGTTGCTGGGTTGGACAGTCGCCAGTCGCTGGGTTGGACAGTCGACAGTCGCTGGGTTGGACAGTCGACAGTCGCTGGGTTGGACAGTCGACAGTCGCTGGGTTGGACAGTTGGAGTCTCCGGTTTTTGAGTCTCCGGATTTTGAGTCTCCGTTTTTGGAGTCTCCACTTTTGTGTAGTCTCCACTTTTGTGTAGTCTCCACTTTTGTGTAGTCTCCACTTTTGTGAAGTCTCCACTTTTGCGTAGTCTCCACTTTTGCGTAGTCTCCACTTTTGCGTAGTCTCCACTTTTGTGAAGTCTTCACTTTTGTGTAGTCTCCACTTTTGTGTAGTCTCCACTTTTTTGAAGTCTCCACTTTTGCGTAGTCTCCACTTTTGCGTAGTCTCCACTTTTGCGTAGTCTCCACTTTTGTGAAGTCTCCACTTTTGTGTAGTCTCCACTTTTGTGAAGTCTCCACTTTTGCGTAGTCTCCGGAAAATTTGACAGGAGTCTCTGTTTTTGGCGTTCTCTGGAAAAGTTGACAGGAGTCTCCGTTTTTGGCGTTCTCTGGAAAAGTTGACAGGAGTCTCCGTTTTTGGCGTTCTCTGGAAAAGTTGACAGGAGTCTCCGTTTTTGGCGTTCTCTGGAAAAGTTGACAGGAGTCTCCATTTTTTGGCGTTCTCTGGAAAAGTTGACAGGAGTCTCCATTTTTTGGCGTTCTCTGGAAAAGTTGACAGGAGTCTCCGTTTTTGGCGTTCTCTGGAAAAGTTGACAGGAGTCTCCGTTTTTGGAGAAAAATGAGTCTCCGGTTTTGGAGACGTGAGTCTCCGCTTTTTCAGCGACTCCAGTCGCTGGTTCCAAAAGCGGCGACTCCAGTCGCTGGATCCATGTTGTAGCTCTTGAAGTGTAGATTCCAAAGAATTTTGAATCAAGTCAATCGGAGCTCGCACGAAGGAGATATGGCCAAAATCGACGGACTGCACGCTTTCAGCCGTGGCGTGCGACTCCTGTCGCCTGCGACTCCAGTCGCATGGTTTTGACATTACTTGTCATATATGGATACGTAGCTCTTGAAGTGTGGATTCCATAGCATTTTGAATCAACACAATCGGAGCTCGCACGAAGAAGATATGACAATAGTCGACGGACAGCGCACACCTACCCAACCACTCCTTATAGTAGTCCTTACTAATATATGGGTAGTGACAGCAGTAGACATCAGCCACCCTGATTTTTACACACACCCTGCTAGAGTTCTAGTTCTAGTTGGCACTCATGTTGACGTGATGCATTGGACATCACTGATTCCATATCACCATGTTATATGCTATTCATCCATTCATTCAACACCTGAAACAAAACACAAACACCCAAAACATATGTTGTCGCCAAAACCAACATTTACAGCTGGCAACAAAGGCATTTGGTACTTTGATAGTGGATGCTCCCGACATATGACCGGCACAAAGAAATTCTTGAAAGAATATGAGCCGATGACTGGTTCCCCCGTGGTGTTTGGAGGGGGAGCAAAAGGTGTTGTCAAGGGAAAGGGGACGCTTCAAATCAAAGGATTACCTCCAATCAGGAATGTTGTCCATGTCAAGGGACTTGTTGCAAATCTTATCTCCATCAGTCAGTTATGTGATGAAGGTTTTAATGTTAGCTTTGATAAGGAATCTTGCCGAGTTTATGATGCTGAGGGTAAATGTATCATGGAGGGTCCACGTGCCAAAAACAATTGCTATACAACTGAGTATAGTTGCTTCTCCGTGACCGTTCCCGATGAAGTTGATTTATGGCACCAACGACTTGGCCACACGAGCACTCGCAATCTGAGCAAACTGGTTAAGGGGGAGATAGTTCGAGGATTCTCTCAACTCCCCAAAATTGAGAAAAGAGTGTGTGGCGACTGTCAGAAGGGCAAGTTAACGAGAACTCCTCATCCAGCACTTCCGACACTCATGAGTACTTCTGCTCCCTTCGAACTTCTACACATGGACTTGATGGGTCCAATGGAGGTGAAGAGCTTAGCTAAGAAAGAATATGTGTTGGTTGTTGTCGATGATTTTTCTAGATATACTTGGACAAGATTTCTGGCAACCAAAGATGAGACTTTCAATGCCTTCAAAGGTATTGTGAAATGGATTCGAACGAATCATGAAGCTAAGGTGAAGAGGATCCGAAGTGATCATGGAACAGAATTTGAGAATTCGAGCTTCAATGAATTTTGCCTGATGAAAGGTATTCACCACGAATATTCGGCCCCAAAAACGCCACAACAAAATGGGATCGCCGAACGCAAAAATCGAACACTGCAAGAGATGGCGCGCGTGATGTTAATTTCTAAAAATCTGGCTCGAACTTTTTGGGCAGAAGCCGTCTCTACAGCTGGCTACATTTTGAATCGAATAAGTATTCGATCTGGTACTACTGCTACCGCCTATGAACTTGTCAATGGCAAGAAACCTTCGGTGGCACACTTTCGTGTCTTTGGCTGTACTTGCTATATTTTGAAGGATCGTGATCCTCTAAAGAAATTTGAAGCCAAAGCTGATCGTGGAATTTTTGTTGGCTATAGCCAAAATAGTCATGCCTACCGTGCCTATAATCTTCGAATTAGGAAAGTCATCGAGACTGTGAACATCAACTTTGATGAACAAGACTTTTTTGGAAAAGATGCAGAGGCTGATTGGGTTAAGGAAGGAATTCTTGAAGTTCGAATTTTTCCTTCAACACCCACAACTGTGACTTCCGAAAATGTTACTCCTAATACTTCACCTGAAGTTGGAGAATCTAGCAACCGAAATGATGACACTTCGGTAACTGAGGATGACGATGATGATCAAGTTGAAAACCCCGCTGATGCACCGAGAGAAGCACCGGGTCATATCCAAAAACTTCATCCACCAAACCAAATGATTGGAAGTTTGAATGAGCGAACTACACGCTCAAAGAAACAAATGAATTCTCCCGACGAACTCTACAACATATGTACTTCAGCAGTGTGTAATGAAATCGGCATCACTTGCTTTCTCTCTGAAAATGAGCCGAAAAATTACAAGGAAGCCATGCAAGATGATTTTTGGATCATGGCCATGCAAGAAGAGTTGAATGAGTTCACGCGGAATAATGTTTGGTCCTTAGTTCCCCGAACTTCAAACATCAATGTTGTTGGAACTAAATGGATTTTCAAGAATAAAACAGATGAGCATAACCAAGTTGTCCGAAACAAAGCTCGTCTTGTTGCCCAAGGATATGCCCAAGTGGAAGGCATAGATTTTGATGAAACGTTTGCTCCGGTCGCACGAATTGAGTCCATCAGACTCTTGATTGCTATTGCATGCCATCTCGGCATCAAACTTAGACAGATGGACGTCAAAGCTGCTTTCTTGAACGGTGTCTTGGAAGAAGAGGTCTACGTTGCCCAACCTAAGGGTTTTGAGGATCCGAAGAAGCCAAATCATGTCTACAAGCTTCACAAAGCTCTATATGGCTTGAAACAAGCGCCTCGCGCCTGGTACGGATGTCTCACGGATTTTCTTCTAAAATTCGGTTTTGAGCGTGGATCGGTGGACAAAACTCTATTCATCAAGCGAGATGGCAAACACATGATTGTTGCCCAAATTTACGTTGACGACATTGTCTTCGGAGCGACCTGTTCCAAACTCGTGACTTCATTCACAGAAGCTATGTCCTCGACTTTTCAGATGAGCCTTGAGGGGGAGTTGCACCAATTTCTTGGCCTTCAGATTTCTCAACGACCAAATGGGATTTTTGTATCTCAAAGTAAGTATGCTAAAAACATGGTTGAGAGGTTTGAGATGCATCATGCCAAGCCAGCTAACACTCCTATGGCAACTACGGAACGCTTGTCGA
Organism: Euphrasia confusa; assembly: GCA_954870475.1. Classification (NCBI taxonomy): domain Eukaryota; kingdom Viridiplantae; phylum Streptophyta; class Magnoliopsida; order Lamiales; family Orobanchaceae; genus Euphrasia; species Euphrasia confusa. Next base: position 1,256,244 of record OX940965.1, read on the forward strand.
CGTCAACGAAAAGCCGGAGTGTAAACCAAACTCTTTATCGTTCCATGATTGGGAGTTTACTTTATTTAACTGCCACTCGTCCTGACATTATGTTTAGTGTTTGTATGTGTGCCAGGTACCAAGCTGATCCAAAGGAGGACCATCTACGAGCTGTGAAACGGATCTTCCGATACATCTCTGGGACTTCTCAGCTAGGCCTTTGGTATGCGCGCGACACTTCATCCAACCTTGTCGGTTTCTCTGATGCCGACTGGGCGACGGACACGGACGAAAGAAAAAGTACCTCCGGCAGCTGTTGCTTCCTTGGCAATAACATTGTGTCTTGGCATAGTCGCAAGCAAAACTGTATCGCACTGTCCACTGCCGAGTCGGAGTACGTTGCGGCTGGAAGTTGCTGCACTCAACTACTTTGGTTGAAACAAATGTTGAATGACTATCTCCTTGAGAGTGCTCCATTAGTGCTGTATTGTGATAACCAGAGTGCTATCAAAATCAGCGAAAATCCTGTCCAGCATTCAAGAACTAAACACATCGACATTCGGCATCATTTCATTAGAGATTTGGTTGATCGTGATATAGTCAGTCTACAGCATATTTCAACGGAAAAACAGCTTGCTGACATCTTTACCAAACCTCTTGACTTTGAGAGATTCAAAACCTTAAGGAATTCTCTCTGCATGTGTTCTCTCTAAGAGTTCACGGAAAAATTTTGAAGTCTGAAAGAGTAGTTTCTTTACTTCTGAATACGCACTCGGAATCGTCGTGGATTAGTCTAGTCAGACAAACATGGATTCGAGGCCGCTTTTAGTCTTCGGACACAAGAGTATTTATTCCGCTGAATGCGAACATGTGAACATGGCTTAAACTCCTCGCCTCATTTGCATAGATCCATAAAGCCAAGTAACGGAGGACGCCGGTTACCCCGGCTCCCCTCTTCGAAAGGTTGTACATGGACGCTGATCTTTAAGACACTCTCCTATCACACTTCGGAGGACGCAAGTGAACCTTGCTCCCCTCTGACTGCTGTAATGAGTGTCTGTTGCATTTCATTTAACGCTAAAAACTCGTCTGGAGGACGCCGGTTACCCCGGCTCCCCTCTGATTGAAGTAATGCTAGTTCCTGATCGGAGTGCCTTAAGTGTTCACCTTGCATTCATGAATTAAAATCTCTTGTGCGGTGCTAACTCTGCCAATATGTTTCGACGAAACACGACTGCTTCCTTGTGACTGAGACGAAGGACAAGTAAACATGTCTATCACATACTTCGGTCCATCTCACCGGTTTTAATATGAGAGATTTTTCATTAACTCAAAGTTCTATTCACCTCGTGTGAAATTTTTGTTTTGGAAAAATGATGAAAGTGTCTCTTTTCTGGGAAAATATTTGCTCTTCATTGCCTAATATCACCCCTCGAATCTCCACTAAAATGTGTTTGAATGTTTGCGTGTGTTGAACTCTTGAATGACTAACTCGGGATGTGTTGTTTTTGTTTTGGCATTTCTGTAGTTCATTTCCAGGACTATGTGGTTTACCATCTCGGAAGTCTAAACATTGAGTGCAGCGACGTCAACGCTCAACCATTGGCAAATTCAAATTCGGGAGACATCAAAACTGGAAAATCCTAAGTCTGGAAAAGTTCCATACACGGAGACTACGTTCGCCGTTTTTTCGGCGACTCCTAAAGATCCAAAACGGCGACTGGTGTCGCTGGAATGTTGTGGACTCGAACTGTGACCAAAACAGGAGACTCCTGTCGCCGGATTTTCGGCGACTCTAGTCGCTGGATTCGGCGACTCAATGCCTTGGTCTCTGATCCAGCACCTCGTCCAGATTCCGCGACTCGAACTATGGAACTCAGACCAATGGCTCTCAACTTCGTTTTCCAACTCTCGGTTTGATCTTTCGTTTTTGAAAATTTTTATTTTTGATTATTTTTTATTTTATTTTTATTTTTCTTTATTATTTTTGAAAATCATTATTTTAATAATATTTTCAAATTAATAAATTTTGTTCGTCTAATGGGCTCAAATTTTCTTCTTGAGATGGGCTTTTTACAGGTCTTGAGCTGTGTATTTTCAATCCGGACGGGCGGCCCAAAATTTTCCTATATATAGGCCCTGGGTGAAACCTTACTTTGCTACGCTTACATCGAACTTTGGAACTCTCGAACTCTCGACTCTCAGCTGCTAACTGCTAGTACGAAATTCCTTAGTTTCTAGTTTTCCTACTTCCGTTGCATCCGGCAACTCTAGCTTTGCGCATCCGGCGCCCTGTCTAAGATTCCGTGGTTGAAAATTTTCCAAGTGTTAGAATTCTCCAGGTGTTAGAATTTTTTCCAAGTATTAGAACTCTTCTTCGAAATGGCGACTAAGAACTTCGATGACATGATGGCTGATATGACTGTGTATCTCAACGAACAATTCCAGAACGCCCCGTCTCCTAAATCCAAGAAAGCCGCGTTTACTGAACTCCAGGCTCACCTGGAAAAAGTTAATCGACGCAAGGCTGCGTCTACTGAACCCTCGGTTCCTGTTACCACAACTGCGAAACCGGCTCATTCCTCTGCCAGTAAAGATGGAAACTCTAGGGAGACATCTGTTCGAATCTATTCTGGTGTCGTCAGTAAAGCTGAATACAATAGGTTACTCGCAGCTGGCGAGATAACTAAAGAAGGAAAGAAAGTTGTCAAAATCCCTTCGACTGCAGCTGTGACTGCAGACAAAGATCCTAAGCTTGTGAATCCGTCTGGCTCAGGAAAGAAATCGGCGACTCCAGCTGGGAGTGCCGAAGGCAAGAAACCGTCTGCCAGTGGAGGTGGTGTGAAAACATCAACTCCGAAAAACTCTGGTGGTCAAGTCACGAAATCACGAACTCACAGCTCGCAGAGACCACCACTTTCATCGGGATCAACTGGATCTCAAAAGTCGACCGCTGGCTTCAGATACATATCCGAATTTTCGGAGTGTCCGAAACCTCACTCTCGTGAATTTTTCACCGCGACTGCTGAACGTCGCCACAAACTTATTGAGACGCTGCCAATCCACACTGATAGAACTATCCTCAAGGAGGACTATGAACTGCACGGCATCACAGATTTCTTAACCAAGATGCATATGTTGAAATCTGTCAATCTCACTTACCGTTACTCCATCCCGATTCTTTCCAAATTCTACGCTAGCTTGTCACCAGAATTTGCGGATCCGAAGAGTCGGTTGTTCGGATGTTTTGTTTTCAGGAATAAGTTATACAAATTCCATCCTTTTTCCATCAACAAGTTTTTAGAAAGGTTGGAAGTTGAGTCCACCTGGACGTCCCCATCGGGTGAGGAACGAGCTGATGACTTGATGATAGGCACTTTCATTACTCAGAAGAAAGTTAAGTCCGAACTGCCGCCGCCGTCCAAACTATCAGCTTTCTATGGAATCTTACATAGGCTCGGGATGTCTAACTGGATTGCGTATAAAGACGCAACTGTGATGAATGTTGATTTGATGCATCTGATCTTTCGCCTTAGCTGCGGCGAACAAGTTAACCTGGGCAGAATTATTTTTAATGACTTGTGCAAGATTGCCAAGACAACGGATGAAACCATTATTCGGCAAGCTGAGTTGCCAGAAGAGAAGAGGTTTCATCTTACTCATCCTTGTCTGATCTATGGCATGCTTCATGCCCAAGGTTTCATTCCTGACACGCCGGCTGAGAAAAAGATGAAAAAGAATGGTGCTGTCAAAATCACCAGCAAGTATATGAATCCGGCAAAACGTGCTATTGATCTTCCCTGGTTTGACCTCGTCGATCGGAATGCGCTTCCAGAAATCTTGACTCCTCCTCCATCTCCTCAACCTAAGAAACGAAAATCGGTTGCCAAGAAAGCTAAGTCTCCCCCGGCCAAGAGACAAAAGAATGAATCCACAGCTGCAGCTGATGAGGCGGAACCTCAAACAAAACAACAACCCAGAATCGTTCCTCGCGGTTTTGGTCCTAACTCTAGAGTTCCGCCTTACAGAAATCCTTATCATCCTATCCACAGTCATCGTGCTGTGGTGCCATCAGCTTGCGTAAAGGAGTTTTACGCTGACACCTTGGCTCTTGAAAAGTGTCAAGAAGAACATGCCTTGGCCTATAACAGGATGATTGACGCACAGAAGAAACAAAAGTCATCCTTTGACAAACTTCAACGCGAAATCCAACAAGGGGGAGGACTCGGTGATGTTGGAGCTCCCGATGCAAGTTTGAAGGACACGTTCCTTCTGAAGATGGTCAGGGACGCTATCCAAGAGGCGCACGTTCAGCTAGCCAAAGGTAACAACATTGAAATTGAACAGGTACCACGAGCTGACGACGGCGAAAAGACGGATGAGGACATTTTTGAAGGCTGTATGAATATTCGAGATAAGGGCAAGGCGAAGGTTGGTGAATCTTCGAAGGCGATGCCGTCAGGTGGATTACTAGATGAAGATGATGATGATGATGTCAATGTTATTGATGTTGAAGATGAAGACGGAAAAGATTTCGGGGAGTTCGAAATTTTTGGTCTGGGCGATGAGACTGATGAAGACGAGAAAGAAGACTCTAGTTCGGACGATGGTTTCGACTACGGCGATGATGAAGAAGAAGTGCTGGAGAGTCCGGAACGTGTTTCAACTCCAGCTGGCTCGCCGAAAGAATGAAGTCCAAGATCCTAAGTTCAAATTCCAAGTTCAAGTTTTTTTTATTTCAAGTTCTTATTTCCTGTTTTTTATTATAACTCTTGAACTCGTATCTCGTACTTTGGTTTCAGCATGCATCAAACTCTAAATTCGTCCATGCATAGTTTTTCATATTTTTCTATCTCTGGATTATTGTTTTAAGATTGGTTATTTATCTAAGTTTTTATCTTTTGGTTTGAAATTTTGGCTAAGTCTTTTTATGGTTTTCATTGATTGAATGATTGATGTTTTTCCATCTTTTACTTAGCTTATTTGTGTTGACATTCGATTGAGGGGGAGATACTTATATCTCTTCTTACTTATCTTTGTTTTCATGGGTTGTGCCAAAAAGGGGGAGATTGTAAATGTTGATTTTGGCAACAACGTTTTTGTACTTGTATTTTTTGTTTGTGTTGTCTTTCAGGATTGCAAGTGCGCTTGGAAAAGGAGACACGAGTCTCCACTTTTGGAACTACGCGGAAACGGCGACTCCAGTCGCCGCTTTTGGTGTTGCGTAGGAACGGCGACCCGAGTCGCCAGTTTTGGGCATGAACAAGAAACGGCGACTGCTGTCGCCGGAATTTGGTGCAGGACACGGAAACGGAGACTCTTGTCTCCGCTTTTGGCATGAACAAGAAACGGCGACTGCTGTCGCCGGATTTGGTGCAGGACACGGAAACGGAGACTCTTGTCTCCGCTTTTGGCTATGACAAGAAACGGCGACTTGAGTCGCCGCATTTGGACATGCATGGAAACGGCGACTCCTGTCGCCGTTTTTGGTTTTTGGTTTTGGAGCATGGAACGGCGACTCCTGTCGCTGTTTTTGGTTTTGGGTACGTGACATGGAACGGCGACTCCTGTCGCCGTTTTTGGTTTTGGATACGTGTCATGGAAACGGCGACAACACCTCTTACCTTGCAACTATGGAATCAACGACGATTTTCACTAAGTACTTTCAATGTGATTTCTTTCACCAAGTACTCATATCAAAGAATGAAGAATGGTTCCGTGTCGTTTTACTTCAATGATATCGACGACCATGAAGACGATGAAATTCTGAGGCTTCAACACTTAGAGATTTTCACGAGAGTTTGAAGATGAAGAATTGAGATCGATGGAGTCAAGATTGAATTGAAGTTCTGATTTTGAAATTTTAGATTCAAGATTCGAAGATTCAAGAATCGAAGATTCAAGATTCCAAGATTCAAGAATCCAAGTTCTACAAGTGTGATGTCATCCATGGAAAAGTGACATCAGCCAAGCATGTGACGAATGAGATTGAGCCACGTCATCACCTCACATGTGCGGGCTGCCTATATAAACCCATGGATTTCGATTTCACCATTTGACGATTTTGAGAGAACGAAATCTGATTTTTAGAATCGTGACTGACAGCTTCGTGCTTCGAGTTTGTGTAGTAGCGTTTGCGCCTTGTGCCAAGATTAGAGTTAGGAGATTTAGCTCTAGGTACTTGTGTGCTAGATTGCAAGTTAGTGGGAGTTGTTGCGACACTCGGGAAACTTCTTGTAATCGTTTTGCCTACCATACTCAGTGTAATAGTTTAGTTTCGTTGTTTCAATGGAATGAAAACATATTACATAACTTTGTCTTTGTCTTCCGTTTTTCATTCCACGAACTTGTGTGAGTGTTACCTTGACTGAAGCTGGTGTTCGTTGTTTAAGTCCAACTTCGCGAAAAGTTGGTATCATACGTCGAAGACGTAATTTCAATTTACATGGAATTTAATTTTAAATATTAATATAAAATTAAATTATATGAAATTATATTTAAAATACTAATAAAATGTTAATTTACGTAAAATTACATTTTAAATACTAATATAAATTTATTTTTCGTAAAATTACAATTAATTACTAATATAAAGTTAAATTAGATGAAATTACATTTTAAATAATTAATTAATAATATAAAGTTAAATTAGATAAAATTACTATGATTTAATCATAAATTATAGACACACATACCAAATCATAATTGTAATACACATAATGCAATTCTAACCCGTTTAGTATGAAGTCTCTTATAGACAATATGCCTGATATATAAGCCATCTTCTATGAAATTAGATATTGTGATAGATAAATTTTCAATACACCTAAGACTAAATATATACCTTCATTAAATTAACTTTATATTAGCAATTAAAATATTATTTAATAAAATTAACTTTATATTAATAATTAAATTTCGTGAAATTAATTTTATATTAGTAATTAAATTTCATTATATTAGTTTTATATTAGTAATTAAAATGTTATTTTATTAAATTAACATTATATTAGTAATTAAAATGTTGTATTTCGTGAAAATTAACTTTATATTAGTAATTAAATTTCATTAAATTAGCTTTAAATTTGTAATTAAAATGTTATTTCATTAAATTAATTTTATATTAGTAATTAAAATGTTATATTTCGTGAAATAAACTTTATATTAGTACTTAAAATGTTATTTTATGAAATTAACTTTATATTAATAATTAAAATGCTATTTCATGAAATTAACTTTATATTAGTAATTAAATTTAATGAAATTAACTTTATATTAGTAATTAAATTTCATTAAATTAACTTTATATTAATAATTAAAATTTTATTTAATAAAATTAACTTTATATTAGTAATTAAATTTCATTAAATCAACTTTATATTAGTAATTAAAATTTTATTTAATGAAATTAACTTTATATTAGTAATTAAATTTTATTAAATTAACTTTATATTAGTAATTAAATTTTATTAAATTAACTTCATTGAATAGTTTATCTTAGAAGTCACCACACCAAAAAAAAATAATAATAATCATTGCCGCAAGAAGCTTCGACAATGCCACAGCATGCTGCCGCATTAGGCCATGATATTTCAACATTTACGTCTGCGTTGCCGCAAGATGTGTGCCCTACAGTTGTTCTAAAAAACAAGATGTATGACATGTACCTTTCATCACAAAAAGGGGGAGTGAAGTTCAGGAAGAACAAGTGGATGAGCAAAGGAAGCCATTGCAAATGATGCATTAGCAAGGGGGAGCCACTGCAGATGATGCATCAGCAAAGGAGATCCATTGCAAAAGAAGGTTATGCACAAGTGGATGAGCAAAGGGAGCCATTGCAGATGATGCATCAGCAAGGGAGAGTGTAATATGCTACGCAGTGCACTGCCGCAACGAGTCGCTGGGCAATGCGATGCAGCAGCATACTTACATGTTTTTCTCTTTCTTCACATTGTATACTGTTATGCATCATACACATCATGTATGATCTGATGTAGCATGTCTCATGCTTGATGCGCTCAATCAATGCTTAAAGAGTTTGAAGACTTGATGCAGCCATGGGTTGACACACATGATGCACCAAGACTACATGCATAGGAATGATGCTGATGTTGCAGCAAGACCCGAGGTGCAACCGTTGCAGCAAGACTAGATGTGCAACTGTTGCAGCAAGACTCCTTGAAGACGCTGATGCAAGGAGCTGCAGTAGTGATTCAGTCTGCGCAAGTGTTGCAGCATTGGTCAAAACAGAACCGCTAAAATATAGGAACAACTCAACAACTCGATTTCCAAAGGGGTTAGTTGCTGGGCTGAGACTATAAATAGAAGACGCTCTACAGCACATTCCACACACTTTGACAATACACTTTACCTTTGTAAAGAAAGTCTCATTTGAGCTTTCATACTTTGATTATTCTCGGTTCATAAAGAATAATCGAACTCTTGTACTACGGAGCGCTGTACTAGATACGATCTTCATTCGTAGTTATCTTTAGTGTGATTGGGTCGAGATCCTTGAATACGATACCTAAAGAATACATGTGTATGTCCGAAAGGTATCGATTGTATATTCGGGATCAAACTTTGTAAAGACGATTGTTCGTTCTTTAATGATTTTTGCCGTAAGGCACATTCGTATGGGTATAATTTAAATACCCATACAAGATTAATTTCGTTGTCTTCTCTTGCTTTTTACTTTGTGTGTGTATGTGTGTTCGTTTGTTTGTCTTTCACGTTTTTCATTATTCCGCTGCACTCTTTTACACTGTATCAAAATATACATCAATATATTTCTGATACTATAAATAATCTATAAATCAAACAAAGTAAATCAAATTATAAACAAACGAATTTATTTTCTGCAACGCGCTGCTGCAACACCTGAATTGTTGTTGGTGCTACAGCGCTGCGTAGGGAAGTGCTGCGTATTTCTTTATAATACCACTAAGCACCTCGACTTTCAATATTGATATAAGATACAATTTTAATTGTGGACCTAATTTATAATATATTTTTTTTTATTATTTTTTTTCCAATACATGTATACATATAAAATAAAAATGTGTATAGTGGTGAGACTTAAAAAGTAAAAATTGTATTTGTATTGTTGGAAAATATATATAGGATAAATTATAATTAATAGATACAGAGTATAATATATTTTTGATTTTTGATTTAACATATCACGTGTCATATTTTAAAATAAAAAATGGGTAATAGTAATACTCTCTCAATCTTAAAATAGTTGATAAACTTTCCTATTTTAAGTATTCTACAATAGTTGACAAAATCAAAAAAGAAAAATAATTATTTTAACTTTTTAATTTTAAAATAAAATTTTACTTTATTTTATTTACCTAATTTTTAAACTTTACTCATTACTTTTCAATTTAAATTATATTTTTACTTTTTATTTTTTGTCAAAAATTAAAAAATTAATAATTTTCTTAATTTTATGCGTAAAGATACATGACATTTATTTTGAGAAAGAGAGAATATAAAAGAACAATCAGTAAGCAAACCCGAGACCAATATGTAATCTAAAAGTTGTGTCACCTAATTTATTTTAAATTAATATCTTTTATTAATTTAATCTAAAAGTAGTAAATTAACAGTGCGGTAAAGTTGCAGCCTCCTCGTCCGTTTTCGATAACAACTTTAAATCATCCAAACAAGACACATAATTATTCAACGATTAGAGTCGACAGAATGGAGTCTGGTTTCGAAAGAGTACTACGTACCACAAACAAGAGATCCCTCTTTTGTAGCCATGTTGAGTTTCTAGGATTCAAATATTCGTCTAGTGGACCGATTTCTCCAAATTACCAAGCCCAACTCCCGATGCGCCCTGTTTGGATGAAACGGAAAAACGATGCTCAAAATGAAAAACGTAAAAGTTAAGACGAGACGGAGGGAGTAGTATTACTACTCCACAGGCCTGAAGCCAAAGAATGATGAGCCAAAAACCTTCTTGTGTTGAATGTTATCGTTGGTGAATGCTAGAAGAATATCTAAAATCATAAGAAATTAAATAGTATTATATTATAGATATATACATACATTGAATTTAAAATTATTAAGTTTGTTTTCAGTAACATAGTCGAGTGGTAAGGCCTGTGATGATGTGGGTGTAATTCTCCGGCGATACAGGGTTCGAATCTCGGGTGGGACAAATTTTTATTGAAATATTATGAAGGTTTGTCCTGGGGTTCGACCTGTTGGCTCTCTCGCACAGGTGTCTGCTACCACTACAAAAAATGGGTTTTTGCGACCACACAATGTGGTCGTAAAAAATGGGGTGTGGTCGCAAATACTACTTTAGCGACCATGCGTGGTCGCTAATATTTGGTCTCAAATGTTTTTTTGGCGACAACAGCGCGGTCGCTAATGTATTTGCGACCACTATGTTTATTAGCGACCACATTTTGTGGTCGCTAATACTCCATGCTGATGTGGCATAACCCGATGACGTGGCACATTAATAGCGGCGGTCAAAACTTCGGTCTGAATGTATTAGCGACCACGCGTGGTCGCAAATACTCTTATTTTTAAAACAGATTATTAGTATTTGCGACCACGCGTGGTCGCAAATACCTGTTTTTCTGATAAAAAAAATTAAAATGCAATTTCCGACCTGCAAATCAATCCGAACGCAATACAAACTGAATCCAAAATACAGTTCAAATACAAATACAATCCAAAATCATCAAAACAATTATTCAAGTTCATCAACACCATCCTAATAGAATAGACAAATAGTTCAATCATTAATCAACCTAAAAACAAGCTACGGTGAGTCACGGCCGGTCAAATCACGAGCTGGAGAAGTCGAACCAGGAGGAGTAGTCGAACCACCTGCACCTGACATGGAAGGAGGTCGAATATCAGGAAACATCATAGCCATGTGCTGGTTCCAGAAGAGCATGTGAGCCATTCGCTTGTCGTACTCAGCCTGGGATAATGTAGCAGAAGATTGAGATGCACTTGAAAACGAGGAATGAGACGATACCGATGGAGAAGAACCTAAAACACACAATATAAAATATGGTCTTAGTAGTTGTTGATTTGATTTAAGTTCAAATAGTTAAAGGTTGTATATATATTAAAATTAACCTGGAATTGAAGGGCCAAGGCTCTTACGGTATCCACGAGTAGTCCCTAAAACCTCCTCCAATATGGCAACATCATCCACAGGTGTACCGCTGGAAGATGCTTGTGCCGACCTATCATTTAGTTCATCCTACAATATTCAAATTCATAATTAGATAGTTCTTAAACAATATGAGTTTTTATATCAAAAAATCAATTATTACTTACAATTTTAGCTGCAGCATCGGCATCTAAAGGTTGATCATCTGGCCCAACATGAAACTTGATCCAGTTCTCAATCGGAGTAACCCCTTGTTGGGTTTGCGGATCAACCTATATATTAAAAGAAAACAAACGTTATGTAATATTCAATACATTTAACATACATAACAATGAATAAAATGATTTATTACCGATTTATTCATATGTCCAGCATAAGACAATCGACCATGACGACTACGCAGAGTATTCTTCGACAGGTTCTGACTGGACTTCTGCGAACGGGTCTGTTTCAAACATTCAAAATATTAAAACACCTATATTCATTAATTTGACCCAAAATATTATATATATATAAATACATGGTTACCTGAAATGCTTCATTGATAAACCGATCCACGCACAAATTCCACATGTCATCTGAACCGATAGTGTCGGGCTTACTTCTCCTAGCTAACACCAGGTCATCCAGTCCACCATTTTTGTTGAAATGCTTATGAAGTCTGTACTTCCAATCTGTATAACGCTCCCTACAATCTCGATTCACAACAGCTGAAATCGTAGGGTCGTTCATGTCGATTTCAAACAAATCCTACAAAATATTCAATCGTGTTAAAGAATCATAATGAGTTAACTACAATATTCAAGGTCATAAATTACCTGTAGGTGCATAATAGCAGCAGTTCGCTGCTCCTCTGGTACTGAAGACCATGTCGTATGTAAAGGATCGCAATACTGTCTCACCTGTTACATACAAAACTTGAATGATCTTTTAACATTAAATGTTTATTTATAATCACAACACGTAGTTAGCTTACCTGCATCCCGACAACACTGTAATATGCAGCACCATTCTCTCCAATCGCTTTCATCGTACCATTCTGGTTTTCCCAAGCTAATGGGACAGGACTACCTCGCTCCGCCACCCTCAGCAATGTCTGAGCGCCTTTCTTTCAGGCCTGTTGAATTTGGTTTCAATACCCTCGAAATACATCGAACAGAATGTCAAAGATTCATTCGCAATGTAAGCTTCAGCAATCGAACCTTCAGCTCGCGCCCGATTTCTTACATACTTTTTCAATGTACCCATAAATCTTTCAACCGGATACATCCACCTGAGATATACAGGACCTCCACGTATTGCTTCATCTGGGAGGTGCACTAAAAAGTGTAACATCACATCGAAAAACGCCAGGGGGAAAGATTGCTTCTAGTTTGCATAATATGACTACAATGTCATCACATGCCTTCTGTAAGTCACTAACCTTCAAAGTTCGAGAGCATATAAGCTTGAAAAAATTGCACAACTCTGTTATATTTTCAACAATGTTTTTATCCATGAACTTGCGTATTCCAGTTGGCAGCAGTCTTTGAATTAAAACATGACAATCATGAGATTTCAACCCAGAAACCTTCGACTTGTTGTTACTTACAATGACATTCTTCTTCAGATTCGAAGCAAACCCATCAGGGAATTTTATATTCATCAACCATTCGCCGAATTTCTTACACTGGTCAGGATTCAATGTGTATGGTGCATGCGGCTTCATCATTCGACTACCATCTTTGTAGAGATGCAAGTTCGGCCTGATCCCCAATTTTTGCAAATCTAAGCGTGCTTTGTCAGTATCTTTCGTTTTACCTTCTATTTTAAGTAGAGTACCTAACAAATTATCGCATACATTCTTCTCTATGTGCATGACGTCCAAATTATGCCTTAGAGACAGCGAACTCCAGTAAGGTAATGTCCAAAAAATACTCTTCTTTGTCCAGTTCAAATCTCCTACCTGACGTTTACGTTTTTTGCCACCGTATCCTTCATGTTTTCCAGGTATCCGATTCTCTAGATGGTACATCTGTGCCAATAACTCTTCGGTGGTTTTAGGAACAGGAGGTGGGCGTTTCTCGGGTTTGCATCAAAGATTTTCTTCTTTCTCATAGGATTATTCATATCTAGCCATCGTCTATGCCCCACATAACACAACTTACTCGTGATGGGCACAGAAGGAGTTTGATCGTTGCAGGTGGGACATGCCATGTAACCTTGACCACTCCAACCGGATAGGATACTTCGAGCCGGAAAATCATTTATAGTCATCAATAAAGCCGCTCTCATTCGAAACGTAGTTTGTGACTCAGCATCTTTCACTAACATTCCTTCAGACCACAATTCATTCAATTCATCGATCAAAGGTCTGAGGTAAACATCAATGTCCTTACGAGGTGATTTTGGACCTGATATAAGTAATGTGAGATGTCTGTACGGGTCTTTATTACGTAACCACGGAGGCAAATTGTACACCGTGGTAATAACAGGCCACATGTTGTACGAAAAACTCATATCTCCGAATGGGTTAAATCCATCTGTTGCCAAACCCAACCATACATTCCTCGGTTCACTAGAGAAGTCAGGAAACTTTAAATCAAAGTCTTTCCATTCTTTCCCATCCACCGGATGTCGCATTACATCTTCATCATTTGACCGCCCCTTCAAATGCCATGTCATATGTTTAGCCGTTTGACGCGAAGCATACAATCGTTTCAGTCTGTCTTTAAGTGGGAAGTAACGTAGAGTTTTCTGTGGGACTTTCTTTCCTATAGTTCTCTTCCAACGATCTGTGTCACACTCTGGACATTTCTGCATCTCAGAGTTTTCTTTCCAGTATAAACAACAATCATGAGGACAAGCGTGTATTACTTCATATCCCAAAATCCTAACTTCTTCAGATGTTTCTTACATTCGTAGAATGAAGTCGACAACTTACAACCAGCAGGCAAAACTTTCAGAAGTAATTTCAGCAACACGTCAATGCTCTCGCTAGGCCACTTATACAGAACTTTTATGTGCAACAACTGAGCAATAAAGTGCAAAGTCGAAGGTCCGGTGCAACTGGGGTAAAACTCTTCTTCAAGTGTTGAGAATAATGATGTTAAATCAGCATCATTGTCTGCGTCGAGATTTACTTCTGAATTCCCATCAAAGTCTTGCACTATGTCTTCCATCTCGTTCACAGGTTGTTCTTGAATAGGTTGTTCTTCTCGTGGTCTTCTAGGCATTCGAGACTCACCATGGTGAGACCATGTTGTGTAGGTCAGATCAATGCCACTGCAAATTATGTGTTTGCGAACAGTGTCCAGAGGATAGAATTTGGTATGTAGACAATATTTGCAAGGACACCGAACCCGACCTTCTGAATTGACACTGTTTTTTGCAAATTTTATAAAGCCACGTACACCGTTTTGGAATTCTGGAGACAATCGATTTTGTATTCGCATCCAACTCTTATTCAACAACATTTTGAAATTAACCACACACAACTGTATTACTATATCTATGTAAAAATCAAAAAATGTTTTAGTTAGAAAAGTCTTCAGATTAAAAATAGAAGTTCGAACATATAAATTAATTAACACAAATAGAATTCATAGTTCATAGAAACGGTAAAAAAATTAAAGTAAAGTTTTGATAAAAAATATCAGAGCCAAAAGGTGACGAAGCATCGTCGAGAGAGTCATAGCTGAACAAAATTTATATGATCAGAAATATTTCAAGAAATGTCATTTTATATATACTAACTTTTATAAAAAATATTTTATAAAATAATGACTATTAGTTGTTTGTTTTAGAGAAGACTCTTTTTTTTAAAATTATATATTTTAGCCTAATGTTTGGAAAAAATGAATGTAGTAGTAAACAAGCGCAACTTTTGGAAAGAGGATAACATTCTGGTAAATATATGTAATATGTTCATTTAGCTTCACTACTTCATTTGTATGCAAAAATCAAAACTTAAAATTACAGAAGATACTACTACATGGTGGAGATTATTTTATGTGTAATGGTGAATTAAAATTTTAAATTATTTTATTAAATGAGTTAAATTCAATAAAAAATACTACTGCTAATAAAAAAAATTACTACTACATTCACTTAATACAAAATAGTATCTCAACTTTGTGTGACTACTACATTCACTTATTTTAAAATTTATTAAATAACTTAATACAACATAGTATCCCAGCTAAATAACTTATTTTCACAACTTTTAAAAGTATTAAAAAAACAAAGTTTGGTCAATCAAGACGAGAGAGAATCCTCGATCAGTAGCTGAAAATCAAACATTATAAAGCCAAGTTTTAAAGTATGAATGTTCTTAAGTACTCAGTGCTCTAATTGAATAATATTTAAAGTTTGAGAAGTAGTAATATGCCTAAAGATGCAAAGACTCGTGATAAGACATTGATTGATAACAGGATAGCTTGTATCATTTGTACATATTCAGGTCAGTTACTATTTCTTTGGGTAGAAAATCAAATGCAAACACGATTTAAGAATAAACACACAATAAACAAGTAAGCATAGTATCCCAACTTTGCCTCAATATAGTATTTTCCACGAATAAAAACATTGAGCCCAAAAATTCAAGAACACAAAACACACACAAAGCCCTAATCAAAGAAACAAGCTCGTTTTTTTTTTTTACAATTAGAAGGGGGAACAGAGAGTTGAAAACCCTAAATCTATTTTTAATTGAAAATCGAAAACCCTAAATCCATTTTTAATTGAAAATCGAAAACCCTAATCAAAGAAATGAAATCGAAGTATTACCTGGATCAGAAGATTCACGTCGTCTCCTGGATCAGAAGCTTCACGTCGTCTGAATCCATTTTTAATTGAAAATCGAAAACCCTAATCAAAGAAAACCCTAATCACGTCGTCTGAATCGCTTGTTTTGAGAGCTCTTCACAAGCTCGCTAATTGAAGGCGAATTCGCCGGAATCGCTTGGGAAGAGCTCTCAAAACAAGCGCAACAGAAAATGTGAGGAAGAAAAGACTCTGACCGCTGTTATCTGTAAGTTATTAGCGACCACGCGTGGTAGCGAAAACTGTCCACGCTGGCAGTCACTTAACCTATTTTCCACCCTGGAAAATAAGAATTTCAGAAATATTTTTTCGCGACCACAGGTGTGGTCGCTAATGTCTTTAGCGGCCGCATTTGTCAATTGTGACCACGTACGTAGTCGCTAATAAGTACGCGGGAAGTTGGCGGCATTTTTTCCTGAACAAATAGCGACCACATGGTTTTGCGACTACCCGCTAATAAGTACGCGGGAAGTTGGCGGCATTTTTTCCTGAACAAATAGCGACCACATGGTTTTGCGACTACCCGTGGTCGCAAAAACCTCTTAATAGCGACCACGCCCCGTGCTCGCAAAAAACGTGGTCGCTAAAGGCATTTTTTCTAGTAGTGTACTCGGACACATTCCTCGATTTACATCCTACCCGATCGAGAGACCTCCGATCGTGTGGGGTGGAGTTTCTCGTCTCTTCTCCTTATAAAAAAAAAGGGTGATTTTGGATAGAGAGGAGTTTTTAAAGTTTTATTAAAATTAAAAGACTCAATTTTTCCTAATTATTAATATAAGCAGATTATATAATTTTATTTGAATTTTGTTAATTTAAACGGCGGTTATTAATTAATATTTATTATATTAGGTAGGCGGTTATTACACCATTTTATAATTATAATTTTAAAGTACTTTTATTAATAAAAAATCTAAACAAATGAAACATTAAATTGTAAGAAATAATTTATGCGATAAAACTTAAAATATTATAAATTATAATACCCTTTTTCGCTAAATAGTTCTAAAAAAAATTATTAAATTTAGATTAAATGTATTACTATACTAATGACTAATGAGTAGGGTTTAGAAAAGTACTACGTGAGTAATTTTAGATTCAATTTATTATCGCTAGAGTAATTTTAAATTAATAAATTTTGAGTCAATGTACTACGGATGACTGATGAGTAATTTTAGATTTAATGTATTTTTTAAAATAATTTGTACAAAGAAACAATGCATATTAAGTAGCTATTTTTTTGGACAAATCAATTGAGTTAAATTGAATTTGAACTAAATTGAATTAAATGGGAACTGAATTGTATTTTTTTATAAAAATAATACGGAGGAATAACATTTTTAAATATTTTTATAATTTTTATACATTGTTTGAACGGAACTAATTTAATCAAAATGAATTGGATAGATTTTAACTGAATTGAAATTAAGTAAAAAAAATAAATTAAAATGAATTTAATGGAAATTAATTGAACTAAACCAATAAATTTAAATTGAACTGAAATTAATTTTTAAGAATCACTAGATAATAATTTTGGATTAGTAAATACACTATACTACTCCCTCCTTTTTCTAAATATATAATGGTCAAGTAATGTAATAGTAATATTTCTGTTTATAGCATAACAAAGTTATAGGACCAAAATATATTTCTGGGGCTGTATTTGCTTCTTTTTTGTGTACACAGTTGGATGTCATTTGCTCAACATAGGGAACCAAGGCAAGGCTCGAAAAGCTATAGAAAGACAAAATAATGACAAAGGATTTCAGGTACCAGTCGAGCAGCCACGGGCAACGCTAAAAATGATTGCAGACATAACATCGTCGTTCTCCCGCAACTTCTTATTAATCATAGTAATACTTGAAAGTTCTGTTACATGTATTATACATTGTAAAACATAGTACATAGTACTTTATTAATTCCGAAAGTACTGAATGTTAATTACCGATTACACATAATTAAATTAAAATTATCATCGACCGATACATCTAAGTAGGAGAATTTGTTATCGAAGCTATCATGTTTAGTGTGACGCATGGCTGCTCAGCAGGTACCTGCACCACCAAGAACCATACATTAATCCAAATATGAAGTAATTAAAAAGATGTGTAAATAAACTTAATTTCGATCAATCATATGAACTTACGAAGTGGCCCGAGTTGAGAATCCAATACAAGTGTAAATTCTTGTAGTATTTACCGAAACCCATTGTGGGCTCTGATTTTCCCCCGCAATAATAAATCGGTGTTCTGTTCATTCTCATGAATGTTTCAATCCCATTCCATCTGATCATCGTACCAACACATATACTATCATGTATATATATCCAATATTCGATTCATAAATTAAATACTCTTTGTTTGTGTGTATGCATCTTACTTGAGCTTTTGGACCCATGCCTCGGTTCCTTTGGTACAGCAAATCACGTCCAACTAATTAATACACAAACCAGATATATACATCATTGGCTGGATCGGAGAAATAGATCAAAAAAATGTATTAGTTCTTACTTGACCATTATATATAGTGACGTTGACTCCTCTCGACAACAGTTGATCCACCTCGTTTATTCTTGCTTTCATGAAATCGCCTCTGAATGCGTCAAAAACAGGACCTGACATTGCCTCCCATCTGTCAAGGCATAACAGATTAATATAAGAAAACGACTACATAGTACTAATTATTGATAATATATGTATAACTGACGTGACGTTTTTAGGTATGATCTTGAGCTTGTCCCTGATCTCTTCATTCATCAGTCTGGTAAGATTACCATCTTGACCCTTAGACGACGAAGGCCGGCTCATGACAGAAGCCAAATACGTCGAGTATTGTTTCACCGAAATAGTTTGTTGTGATACTTGGGTTGCAGCAGTCGAGGCTAAAGGATCTGTCCATGAATTCATCAAGAAATTGTAGAAATCCTGGAAAACATAAAATAGAAAAGCATTAATTAATTAATTACATTTATTAATGATAACACGTGTAAATAATTTACCACTCCATCGCTGTAGGAAAGGATAACTCTTTGGAGTTCATCCCAAGAATCATACGCGCTACCAAACTTTCCATCCTTGAGTTGTTTCTTTATTCGATTCACAATTATGTTCGACTCCCTAAGGCCATTGTTGTCCAGTCTCGAGACATCCTTAAGCAGTGGCCCCCATGAAGACTGCACAATTAATCATATTTTTAAGCGTACAAGGTTACTAATTTAAGTGGAAATTAAGAATATTACCACATAATCCTCAGGTGATATCCAGGAGTTCCCCAATGCAATTCCTGTTTATGGTTAGTTGATCGAGAATTAATTAATTATTGATGAATTTATAGACGAAATGAGTATATATTATTACGTACGTACCCCCAAGTGTCGCCTTTAATCTCCTATTCTCTATTGCCTTGAGAGCTGACAGGCCCAGGGTAACAGCAAACTTTCCTCCATAAGACTCTGCCACTATATAAAGAGGGCTTTTTCGTAGTTTCACATTACACTTAAAAAATGATATTAACAGTGAGGTTAAATCAGTTGCAGCCTCCTCGTCCGTTTTCGATAACAACTTTGAATCTTCCACATAACTGTATCCGGTTCCAACCGGAGCCTCCTAAATAAATCAAATGTACATGAGTCGATAGTCAGCATATTACTAGCTATTTGTTACTCGTTACATTACCTCTTATGTATGAAACTGAACTTACACATTTCACATAAAAAAATGTTAACTATGAGACGAGACAGAAAGAGTAGGTACGTTTACCACAAACAAGAGATCCGCCTTTTGTAGCCATGTTGAGTTTCTAGGCTTCAAATATTCGTCCAGTGGCCCGATTTCTCCAAAGTTACCAAACCCAACTCCCGATGAGCCCTGTTTTGGGTGAAATGAAAAAACGAGGCTCAAAATGAAAAACGTAACATTTACGATGAGACGGAAGGAGTGGTACTACTACTACTCACTGGTCCACCCTGCAGCCAAAGAATGATCGGCCATGGCTTGTTTGGATTTTCAATTCTGTTGGGACTTTTGAAATACCACCAAAACATGTGGGCTCCTGTGTAACTTATTCAAAGTATAAAATTGCATATATGGATTTTCATTTGGTAAAAAAGTATATAAAAAAAACATACCTTGCCGAACTTGAACATAGCCCCAGGTTTCTGATCCATCTTTTGTTCCTGCAGGATTAATTGCAGTGAATCCAAACAACGGAAACGAAAAAAACAACACAAAAAAACCAATATGTGATCTTTCCATTTTTCAAAATCGAGAAATATATAGAATGAAGAGAAAGTTGTGGGGCTTAAATGAAAATATGAAACTCTAATTTATAGACAAAAGTATACTAATTAAAAAGTAGGGTGATTGGTTAGAATCATATTACGTCCCTTCGAGAATGCACATTTTCATAAACGGTCATCAACTTTTTTTTTCTCAAATATCGTCTTTTTACGTAAATTTTTGGCCGGAAACAGTAACGAAAGGACGATATATGAGGAAAAAAAATTGATGGCAATTTATGAAAATTGGCATTTTCGAAGGGACGTAATATACTATTAAAACCTTATTTCATTACAAAAAAACAAAACACATATAATGCCCAAATATGTAAACTTTAAAACAATGAGAAATTATAATAATAATGAAAATCAGAATTCCCTTAAACCTAAATATACCTAAAAAGTACTATATTAAAAATAATTAGGCTGGTACTTACTATAGTGCAATTAAATATTTAAATCATTATGATTATGCTTCTTTTTTTACAATGAGCGTGTTGAAAAAGAAGATTAAATTTGAAGGGTTGGCACAAGTCTCTTTCTCCTCGGATTACCTGATCTATAAAAATTGTCTCATTATATTGATTCTTATTTTACAAGAGATAGAAAACAACCTTCTTTTTCCTTTTTTTTTTCCGTCAACTATGTAATCTTTTCAAGGTTCATGTAGGCATTCCTTTTCTTTTTGTCATCAACTACGTGATCTTTCAATAGTTTCGTGTAAGCAGTGATGTATCAATGTTCGATATGACCAGAAGGAAATTCGTCATCGCGCACCCTCCAAAACATTTTTTTAAACATATTTTATAGTACTACTTTATATATATATTTTAAAACGCTATGTACAAAATTTTATTTATTTTTCAATTCAAAATCCTATTCATTTCAATAAATTATTTAGGTTGGTGTTTGAAAATATAAGCTTCTACAAAAAAAAAAAAAAGGCCCGTGAATAGATCTACGGTGTATGTATGAATATATATATATATATATATATATATATATATATATATATATATATATATATATATATATATATATATATATATATATATATATATATATATATATATATATGGATAATTCTTGTTTACTACCTGAGCTTTGAGCACTTTTCTACGTTCATACCCGACCTTTAAAACATCTCCGACTAATACCTGAACTTTGGGGAAATTATAATTTACTACCTATTTTGGCCGGAATCCATGGCACGTGAGGAACATGTGAATTTTTTAAGGATACTTTTGTCTTTTTAATCTAAATATCAATTTATATTAAAAAAATTAAAAATAAAATAAAAATGATGAACATATCTTATTCAACCATTTTCATTGTCTATCCAAGAAAAAAAATCACAATAATTTCATGGTCAACAATTTTCATCTTTTTATAATCCAAAAAATAATTCAAAAAATATAAGAAAATCACAAGAATTTATCGAACATTTATGTACTAATCAAACCTCCATTCAGCCGGTATCCGAGCCAAAAAAATCTTCCCCTCTTTTAACTCCTATCTCAGCTGAACGGTTCAGCCCGAACCTCATCGGAATCGTGACCCCTCCGACCAGCTGCCATTTATTAATGAGTGTTAATTTTGGGTTAATATTACATTGCATCTGTTGGGTTCGATTCCTGAATATAAGAAGATAGTGGATGTTGTCCAATCGACCAGCCCGTTTTTGCCTTCGATGATGCTTTTGTTTCTGCTGTCCCGGAGTCGACACAGCTGTCGAAGGTCGAAAGATCACCGAGCGACGAACACCATCTCCGATCAATGCCTCCAGGCTCCAGCGTCGTCGGAGTGGAGATGAGACGAACCCTAAACGCAAGTCGTCGATGCTCAGCCCTTCGGGACGCCGGCCGCCGCGGCTCACCGACGCTGCTCGTTCGCCGAACAATCGCTGCCTATGTCGTCCGCCTTGAAGGCGATCTCTCTCTCTATCTCAGTCTCTCTCTGCGTCGCTTAATCGAAGAAGAAGAGAAAATTTTAGAATTAGGGATTGATACTCAAATCATTGTGCATTTGATTTTTTATTTCTTTTTTTCTATTTTGTTTGTAATTATTTTTTATTTTTATTAATTTAAATTAATAATTTAATTAAAAAGACCGAATTGTCCTTGAAGATCACATGCTCCTCACGTTGCCGGCCAAATTAGGTAGTAAATTGTAATTTCCCCAAAGCTCAGGTATTAGTCGGAGATGTTTTAAAGGTCGGGTATGAACGTAGAAAAGTGCTCAAAGCTCAGGTAGTAAACAAGAATTATCCCATATATATATATATAGCTACTATATATATATAGTAGCTATATATAGCTACTATATATGAAAATGTAGTTTATTCTCTCTTTAATTTATTGTCGCCGGTATACATAGTATTTATTTTTTATCCCGAAAGTTATTTTTATCGATTACAAGTGAAATCGATCATCGATATACACAAATGATCTAAGCCGGAGAGTTTGTTATGGCGGCTATCATGTTTAGTGCTACGCATGGCTGCTCAATAGGTACCTGCACCACGTACGAATCATTTCATTTCATTTATTATATAATTAAAACAAACTAAATTACGATCACACGATCATGAACTTACATAGTGGCCGGTTAGGAGAAGCCAATAGAAATGTAAGTTTTTGTAGGATCTGACGAAACCCTTTGTAAATATTTCACGATCCCCACAATAATATATCGCTGTTCTGTTCATTCTCAAGAATGTTTCGATCCCATTCCATCTGATACAATACTCGAACACACACATATATATATCAATTCGATCAATATTATGATTAATATTGACGTTCATCTTACTTGAGCTTTCGAACCCATGCCTCGGTTCCTTTGGTTCCATGCCTCGGTTCCTTTGGTTGACCGTTATATATAGTGACGTTGACTCCTTTCGACAGCAGTTGATCCACCTCGTTTATTCTTGGTTTCATGAAATCGCCTGCAAGTGCGTCAAAAATAGCTGTTGGAGTTATTTCTGTATTTTGATTATTTCGTTGCTGAGTCGAGAGATGGCTCTCTGTCCTTAAGACGAATTTGCCCCGTATTAGTGCTTTACGGAATCACAAGCAAAAAGTCTCCCAAGATAAAACAGCAAATAAGACAGTATCGAAGCACACGATACTGAATCTGACGAACAAGAAACAGGGAGAATTCTTATGCACTAGAAGAAAGAAAAGACGTGAGGAATATCGATAACTCGAATTGTGTCCTCGGAACAAATATGTATTGTGTTGGTGAACTCTCGGTTCTTTGTGTCTGAATTGTATTCTTACGGTGTTATGAACTTGGCTATTTATAGTATCAACATACCCTTTCAAATAAGTACACACCTCTTCAAGGAGAGTAGCCGGTCACACACCTCTACATCGAAAAGGTACGTCCTTTGAATTATTAATTTCGGCTACAGACACATTGATTCACAATGTAATCTTAATATTATCAATTATATAATATTTTACACAGTAGCAAATTCAATTTCAAGGGAAATCCTTTTACACCATCGACATCACTAATTATTAAGTGCTTTCACTTATACAATTAGGCATGTATACACACAAATGTACGTGACCCATTAATTCATTAAGAATTAATACACACATGCATATCAAACATGCATTAGTCAAGTAACCCACACATATTTATATATAAAATATATATACACTAATTAATCTTTAATTAATAAAATTAATTAATATTTAATTAGATATTTTCCTTTATATTTTAGCAATATAAGAATAATACATATTCTAATATTCATTCTTTTATATTTAAACTTTCAACTACCATACTTTGGACAACAATTACTCTTTCAGTAATACTTGGATTTTAGTAATTATTAATCAAGTAACACCTACTCAAATAGTAGAATTAAACACTCGAAGAATTAGCAATTTCGTCGACGTGCGGGGCCCCGTAGTTTAATTGTTAAATTAAAGAAACCATACTAAAATTCCAACAATCCCCACATGAAAGAGAATTGATGTACATGCATTTTTCCAAGGGAAACGATATTGCATAAGGTGAGATAGCATTCAGCTTTGAATCTTCCGTAGTTGAATATTCTCGAATTTACTTACCGCGCGGTGAACACGATGTCTTGAACCGTCAGTGTTTTGTGTAAACCAAGACAAGAATACCAACACAATATCTTCCGATCTGTTTTGTTCTTATCGTTTTGTCCATTTTGGCTCTGGACAACTCTTGGATTCATAAGTGTTTTTACATTTTGAAGCGGTCGGTCTTCACACACTTACATAGGTGACTTTCCAACAAGAATATCCTGTCAATATCCCACTTTATAAGTTTGGAAATCATTAAAAGTTTTTAACTTATCCTCCACCCTTTCTGCAGGTAGCAGTTAAAGTCTTACACGGGAATGAGCTGAGTTATATTCTTATAAAGATTATAACTCGAACTGCTCTTACTTTGAAGTTTTTAGACTTCCAAAGTGATTCACTGAATCTTCATAGCTTAGTTTTCCACATTGAACCAAATTCTTGGGATCTCCAGTCAGTATGGTTGGGTTACCACCACAAAGATTCTTAATTATGAGTTTTCACTCCATTCCCCTAGACAGGCATTTATATTTGATCTCTCGGTAGGCCTTTTGTTAACGGATCCGAAATACACACTCGTAGAGATCAACTTCCTAATGGTCTTATATCTACGACATATATGTCTAGACTTACCATTCTACTCCGTGCCATTTCCAAAGTCTATTGACTATCATAGTGAATTATCACTACAAGCACGAGTTCATCCCAACAAGGGAAATCTCTAAGAAATTATGAAGTCGATCAACTTCTTCTCCAACTTTATCCAAAAGTTATAAACTCTGATTTCATAATGAATCGAGTAATACAAATTTGCTTAGATGATATTCAAGACGCAGTCCCACCACTAATAGTAAAGACATTACCATCAGTAGTCTTGACTTTCTTTGTATCAAATATCCAGTTATAATCAATGTATCTTTCCAATACAACTGGATATCACTAGTAGTACAAGTCATAATTCTGCTTATATTTTAAATATCGCAACATGCGGTTTATCGCCTTCCAGTGCATGGAATTGTGCATAAACCTCTCCAACTTATTTACAAAATAAATAATATATGGATGAGTGCAGTCTGTAATATTCATTACACTGCCAATGATTTGTACGTACTTACTTTCTTATATGGGTTCACCATGATTTTATCATTATAATGATTTCTATCCATCGGTGATTATAGGTGAACTATAAATTATGTCTCATTTCTCCAATACATCTCCAATGTAATGAGATTGAGACAACACCAGTCCTTCAGATGTCTTAAGAAATTTTTATTTCCAATATGACATCTGCCACACCCATATTTTTCATGTCGTACAACATTTCAACACATTTTTGTTTTCCAATATTAAGTCTAGGTTACTCCCATTAATGAGATTTTTAAATACGTAAAGGCAAACCATTTTGTTTCCTTTCACGTATATACATTTATCGCACTCATTAATTGAGAAACCCATTGATTAACATAAATCTTTGTTGAATCATTTTCTACCATTTAGGTAAGATAATATATTAACTAAAGGTTTTAGCCTTTTCAGTTCTTGTATTCAATCTATGTTCATTTTCAGAAGTTTCGGCACCCTTCTGATTAGAATAAATAGACTTTAAATTACATACATCTGAACTAATAGCAGTTTCATAATTTCATTTAACAGAAATTAACCTTTCTTCTCGTTTCGAGGATAGACATGTTCAAAGAATTCAACATTTCTGAATTCAATAATTTTATCCAAATGAATATCAGCTATCGTAGACTTATAGGATAAGAATCGATACACACTACTGTTATTGACACATCCGATTAATATGCAATCCATATTTTAATTCTTTTTAATAATTCATAAGAATTTTGATCATTTCACTTTTGGGGAATTCTATTAAGAATTGTAATTGAAGTGAGTACAACTTCGCCCCACAAATTATGGCTTAATCCTGAATTTATATATCACAGATCGATTTAGAGTTCATCATTTTTGAAGTCTACGAACTTCCTTAATATGAAACTCTTTTGGCCACATAAATCATTACGATTTTCGTTTGTCCTCAGTCGTCTTTTTCACTAAAGAGACTTGAACGGTCGCCTCAGATCTAAACC
Organism: Euphrasia confusa; assembly: GCA_954870475.1. Lineage (NCBI taxonomy): Eukaryota > Viridiplantae > Streptophyta > Magnoliopsida > Lamiales > Orobanchaceae > Euphrasia > Euphrasia confusa. Next base: position 1,282,608 of record OX940965.1, read on the forward strand.
CAATAGAAGAAGGCTGAGTACTAGATCTAGCGGAAGTCGCCAAAGTTCCAGACCCAACAGAATCATCCCCAGAAGAAGAAGGGAAATCTCCTGTCAAGTATCTTGAGATTTGTTATATAGAATAACACGATTTTTCTTTCTCGTTTCTCCCCACATTTCATGAACGTCAACTTGAACTCATCATCTCGAATATTCAACAATACATAAACAACATATAAAATTCGTCTTATATGTAAATATAAGACTAATTTGTTGGGTTTATTTCTGTATTTCGAATATTACACTGCTGAGTCGAGAGATGGCTCTCTGTCTTTAAGATGAATTTGCCCCGTATTAGTGCTTTACGGAATCACAGGCAAAGGTTTCCCAAGATAAAACAGCAAATAAGACAGTATCGAAGCACACGATACTGAATCTGACGAACAAGAAACAGAGAGAATTCTTATGCACTAAAAGAAAGGAAAGACGGGAGGAATATCGATAACTCGAATTGTGTCCTCGGAATATTTGTGTGTTTGAATATTTCATATTCAAGTGTCGGTGTGCTTTGAATTGTGAATGATCAATCCTTTTATAGAGTTAAAAAGACTCCATCGTGTCTCTTGCCAAAAGTTGCGTACACCTCTATTAATCAAATAGATGCTCATAAGCGGTTGCAACTATTCACACATGGAAGAGACGATTTGAATTAATTAAATGTCCACTGACATTACAAAATTAATTCAAATATTTTCATCACATTATTCATTATTCACGATACATTTTAAATGTATTAACATGTACACATGCACATGCATATACGTACATGCATGAACACACACAAATATTATATTCATATTATAAGTTAAATAAAATACTTATAATATATAATATTAATTAATCTTTAATTAATAAAATTAATTAATCTGTAATTATATACACTTTCTTTTATAAATTTTAGCAATATAGAATATAACAAATATTCATATATTCATACTTTTATATTTAAACTTTCAACTACCATACTTTGTACAACAATTACTCTTTCAACAATACATGGATTTTAGTAATTATTGATTAAGTAACACCTACTCAAATAGTAGAATTAAACACTCGAAAAATAAGCAATTTCGTCGACGTGCGGGGCCCCGTAGTTTAATCGTTAAATTAAAGAAACCATGCTAAAATTCCAACAATCCCCACATGAAAGAGAATTGTTGTACATGCATTTTTCCAAGGGAAACGATATTGCATCTGGAGAGATAGCATTCAGCTTTGAATCTTCCGTAGTTGAATATTATCGGATTTACTTACTGCGCGGTGAACGTGATGTCTTGAACCGTCAGTGTTTTGTGTAAACCAAGACAAGAATACCAACACAATATCTTCCGATCTGTTTTGTTCTTATCGTTTTGTCCGTTTTGGCCCTGGACAACTCTTGGATTCATAAGTGTTTTTACATTTTGAAGCGGCCAGTCTTCACACACTTACATAGGTGACTTTCCAATAAGGATATCCTGCAAATATCCCACTTTATAAGTTTGGAAATCATTAAAAGTTTTAAACTTATCCTCCACCCTTTCTGCAGGTAGCAGTTAAAGTCTTACACGGGAATGAGTTGAGTTATATTCTTATAAAGATTATAACTCGAACTGCTCTTACTTTGAAGCTTTTAGACTTCCAAAGTGATTCACTGAATCTTCATAGCTTAGTTTTCCACATTGAACCAAATTCTTGGGATCTCCAGTCAGTATGGTTAGGTTACCACCACAAAGATTCTTAATTTATGGGTTTTCACTCCATTCCCCTAGACAGGCATTTATGTTTGATCTCTCGGCATGCCTTTTAACGGATCCGGAATACACACTCGTAGAGATCAACTGCCTAATGGTCTTATGTCTACGACATATATGTCTAGACTTACCATTCTACTCCGTGCCATTTCCAAAGTCTATTGACTATCATAGTGAATTATCACTACAAGCACGAGTTCATCCCAACAAGGGAAATCTCTAAGAAATTATGAAGTCGATCAACTTCTTCTCCAACTTTATCCAAAAGTTATAAACTCTGATTTCATAATGAATCGAGTAATACAAATTTGCTTAGAGGATATTCAAGACACAGTCCCACCACTAATAGTAAAGACATTACCATCAGTAGTCTTGACTTTCTTTGTATCAAATATCCAGTTATCATCATTGTATCTTTCCAATACAACTGATTATCACTAGTAGTACAAGTCATAATTCTGCATATATTTTAAATATCGCAACATGCTGTTTATTGCCTTCCAGTGCATGGAATTGTGCATAAACCTCTCCAACTTATTTACAAATTAAATAATATATGGATGAGTGCAGTCTGTAATATTCATTGCACTGCCAATGATTTGTACGTACTTACTTTCTTATATGGGTTCACCATGATTTTATCATTATAATGATTTTTATCCATCGGTGATTATAGTTGAACTATCAATTATGTCTCATTTCTCCAATACATCTCCAATGTAATGAGATTGAGACAACACCAGTCCTTCAGACGTCTTAAAATTTTTTATTTCCAATATGATATCTTCTACACCCATATTTTTTTTTATGTCGAACATTTCAACATATTTTTGTATTCCAAGATTAAGTATACGTTACTCACATTAATGAGATTGTTAACTACGTAAAGGCAAACCATTTTCAATACTAGTGAAATCATGTTTCCTTTCACGTATATACATTTATCGCACTCATTAATTGAGAAGCCTTTGGTTTACCATTAATCTTTCTTGAATCATTTTCTACCAAATAGGTCAGAAAATATAAGCTAAAGGTTTTAGCCTATTCAGTTCTTGTATTCCATCTATTTTCATTTTCAGAAGTTTCGGTACCCTTAGGATTAGAATCAATAGATTTTGAATTACATACATCCAAACTACTAGCCGTTTCATAATTTCATTTAATAGAAATTAAACCTTTCTTCTTTTTTCGAGGATAGACATGTTCAAAGAATTTAACATCTCTGAATATAATAATTGTATCCAAATGGATATCTAATATCGCAAACTTACAACATAAGAATCGATATAAACTAGATATAAACTACTGTTATTGACATATTCAATTAATATGCAATCCACAGTTTTAGGACCAAATTCTATTAACATTGTGATCGAAGTGAGTATGACTTCAATTCGCCCTACAAATTCTGGCTTAATCTTGATTTACTTATCACAGATTCAGAGTTCATAATTTTTTTAAGTCTACGAACTTAAACTTAATATGAACTTCTTTGGGCCACATAAAATCATTACGATTTTCGTTTGTCCTCAGTCATCTTTTTCATTAAAGAGACTTGAACCGTCGGCTCAGATCTAAACCCAGTAGAAGAAGGTTGAGTACTAGATCTAGCGGAATGTCGCCAAAGTTTCAAACTCAACAGAATCATCCCAGAAGAAGAAGGGAAATCTCCTGTCAAGTATCTTGAGATTTGTAGAATAACACAATTTTTTTTTTCTCGTTCTCCCCACATTTCATGAACGTCATTTTGAACTCATCATCTCGAATATTCAACAATACGAAAACAACATAAAAAAATCGTCTTAAGATTGCTGGGTTTATTTCTGTATTTCGAATATTACACTTCTGAGTCGAGAGATGGCTCTCTGTCCTTAAGATGAATTTGCCCCGTATTAGTGTTTTACGGAATCACAGGCAAAGGTCTCCCAAGATAAAACAGCAAATAAGACAGTATCGAAGCACACGATACTGAATCTGACGAACAAGAAACAGAGAGAATTCTTATGCACTAAAAGAAAGGAAAGACGGGAGGAATATCGATAACTCGAATTGTGTCTTCGGAATATTTGTGTGTTTGAATATTTCATATTCAACTGTCGGTGTGCTTTGAATTGTGAATGATCAATCCTTTTATAGAGTTAAAAAGACTCCATCGTGTCTCTTGCCAAAAGTTGCGTACACCTCTATTAATCAAATAGATGCTCATAAGCGGTTGCAACTATTCACACATGGAAGAGACGATTTGAATTAATTAAATGTCCACTGACATTACGAAATTAATTCAAATATTTTCATCACATTATTCATTATTCATGATACATTTTAAATGTATTAACATGTACACATGCACATGCATATACGTACATGCATGAACACACACAAATATTATATTCATATTATAAGTTAAATAAAATACTTATAATATATAATATTAATTAATCTTTAATTAATAAAATTAATTAATCTGTAATTATATATACTTTCCTTTATAAATTTTAGCAATATAAAATATAACAAATATTCATATATTCATACTTTTATATTTAAACTTTCAACTACCATACTTTTTACAACAATTACTCTTTCACCAATACATGGATTTTAGTAATTATTGATCAAGTAACACCTACTCAAATAGTAGAATTAAACACTCGAAGAATAAGCAATTTCGTCGACGTGCGGGACCACATAGTTTAATCGTTAAATTAAAGAAACCATGCTAAAATTCCAACAATAGCATCCATCCATCTGCGAAGACACAACTAATTAATTAATAATACTCCTGCGATTTTTATATAAGAAAATTAACGGCGACATATAGTAACTCACGTACGTGACATTTATAGGTATCTTCAGCTTCTCCTTAATCTCTTCATTCATCAATCTGGTAAGATTACCATCTTGACCCTTAGACGATGACGACCGGCTCATAGAAGCCAAATACGTCGAGTATTGTCTAACCGGACTAATTTGTTGCGACACTTGGGTTGCAGCAGTGGAGGCTACAGGGCCATTCCCTGAATCCAACAAGAAATTGTAGAAACTCTGCAAAAGAGAAAAAAAAAACATTAACTACATGCATTACTAATTATTTCTTCAATCCACTGAAAATAGACACAGTTGGTTAACTTTGATTTTTTTTGTACGTCTCATACATATGTTAAAAAGTATATAAAAATTATGAAAAAAAATAACTAAAATAAAATTTAATATTCACCACTCCATCGCTGTAGGAATTGATAACATCTCCGAGTTCAGTCCAAGAATCATACGCTCTAGCAAACTTGCCATCCTTGAGCTGTTTCTTTATTTTCTCGGCTAATTTGTTCGACTCCATCAGACCATTGTCGTCCAGTCTAGAGACATCCTTAAGGAGAGGCCCCCATGAAAACTTCCATGTTTAAAAATATAAGTCGGGTAGTAAAGTATAATTAATTATCCCTAAAATAACGTACACCCGAGTAACCGAGTTTTTATGTGTTTTAAGTTAAGATAAGCAGAAAGATTACCGTACGTATAATCTTCGGGTGATATCCAGGAGTCGCCCAATACAATTCCTGTAAATACAGTGCTTTCTTTGTTATCCAAGAATTACTTACATGTATACACAAATCATTATAATTATCAAATTAATACAGTGCTTTCTTTGTTCCATAAATATAGATCGATCGAAAGGAGTATATATTATTACCCCCAAGTATCGCCTTTAATCTTCCATCCTTGATAGCCTCGAGGGCTGAGAGACCCAGGGTAACAGCAAATTTTCCTCCATAAGACTCTGCTACTACATAAAGAGGGCTTTTTTGTAATTTCATGTTTCCTTTGAAAAATGAAATTAACAGTGCAGTTAAATCAGTTGCAGCCTCCTCATCCGTTTTCGATAACAACTTTAAATCTTCCACATAACTATATCCAGTTCCAACCGGAGCATCCTAAATAAATCAAATCAAATCAACATTATTTATCACTCCTTAATTTCTTTAATTTGTTGAAATTTGTTGAAATTTCGTTGGAATTATATTACCTGATCATGTTATGGATCACATGAACGATAATGTTTTAAAATGTTACGGAGTATTAAATTTTCACCCGACTAAATTTTTCGAGTAAATCACTTATTATTATGAATGGAAAGATTACCCCAAACAAGAGATCTGCTTTTTGTAGCCATGTTGAATTTCTAGGTTTCAAATATTCGTCCAGTGGCCCAATTTCTTCAAAATTACCAAGCCCAACTCCTGATGCGCCCTGTTTGATTTGTTCCACATAGCTCAATTTAAAATTAAATATTTAAAAAATAAAATAAAATAAAAATAGTGCTCACAGGTCCACCCTGCAGCCAAAGAATTATGGGCCATGGTTTGCTTGGATCTTGAGTTCTGTCCGGGCTTTTGTAATACCACCAAAACATGTGGACTTCTGTGTAATTTATTCAAAATATAAAAATGCATACAAAATATGAATATATATATATATATAGGGCACTTCTACAGTACATTCACTGTACGGTACATTTCATTCAATCTCAACTTTTAGATTTAATTATTTAATATCAACAATTAGATTTATTAAAGAACCTTAATATTAACGTGGACGTTGAAACACCCGACTATTTTCCTATAAGTCTTTAACTTAACAATTCGATAGATATTGTATGTTTATTCTTTTTTTAAATTTATAAATTATTTTTAAAGAAATATGAATAAAAAAATTTAAGCTTGTATATTTTTTTTTTCAGATTTTCCTATTATTTTTACAAAAATAAGAATTTATAAATTATTTTTAAAGAAATATGAATAAAAAAATTTACGCTTGTATATGTTTTTTTTCAAACTACCGATCCCTGGCACTTATGGTTTTAACTGATGGTTTGTCAATCGGTTATAGGATGTCGAACAAAGTAAAAGCAGTCCTATTAAGTCACGCCTACAGTTACCCCACCCCAATCCGTCCTTACGGTGTAAAGAAAAGAAAAGGTATACTTATGTCTAATCCCCTGAGCCTAAACAATTCGATACCTATGTGGTCGCATGGATCTAGTTTGCCCAAACTCGCATTACTCTCTCGACGAACCCAATTCGGCCAATAGCATGTCCGGAAATCCGAATCATACGACCGCTAAGCTCCAACACGTTCTAGCGCTATGCCCGTAGTACATCTAACGCGGAATACTCGGTTGATCAATCGCTGGTATCTCAAAGTGTAAGGGTTTCCTAACGACCAAATTAGTCTGCCCAAACCTGCAAGAATATGGTTAAACCTCAACTGTGTATCGGGAACAAACCCCAGGCAGTTAACTAAGCCCTATCAACCTCACGGCTCTATCTTAGCCCAGAGTCCCCTTTCGATCCGCCTTTGCCCAGTCCGCCATAGTCCGTCTCTGGTCAACTCCTGTCTCTAGTATGTCCGGTACTCGATTTTTGCCCAAAGACGTGTCTTTGCCCAAAGTCTTGACTTTGCCCAAAGTGAAAACTTCAATTTCGGCGTCAGGTTCTTCTGCATCGTGACTTTGCCCAAAGTGGTGACTTTGCCTCCTTGGGTCAAACTGCTCAAGTCACTTTGCCTCGGATCAGCGCGTTTTCCCAAAGTGAACTATTCCTTTGCTTTTTATGCACAATCTCCACTTCTGACCTGCAACCTGCATACTTTGCCCAAACACTCCAATGTGCCCTCCCAGACACACAAAACGACTCAACAACGACTCTAAAAAGGCTCAAAGATGAGCAAATAAAATGGCTCATCAGCGGTCAATAAGCCCGTTGTTAGTTAAATCGTGGGGAATCTCGTGGGGACCAAGGTTTGAATCTCGGATTGGATATAACCGAGGTCGACACGAGAGACGACACATTTAACTTAACAACCCTTTCATGTGGAGAAAATTGGCCTTAACTTCAACTAATACGACCCCTTCCCCTAACCTCATTCTCTCTTGCTAAAAGCTCGTTTGATTATTTTTATTGCTTTCTTAATTTTAGTTTACTCATTTAAACTCCAACTTTACAAAAGCCCCAATTTGTGACTACTTGAACTTTATGGTTTCTTTTATACTTTCGACAATCAATCCAAACTAATTACACTCTCCGATCGTATTACTCCTCTTGAGAACGACACACAGGTTATAAAATTGAGACAACACATTTGAACCGAAACAAATTTTGGCGCCGTTGCCGGGGAGTAATTTAGGTGTAGTGTTTTGAGTTTTGATTGCTTGTCTTTTTATTTGTTTTTCCTTAGTGTTCTTGTACTAGCTTTACTTACTAGCTTTACTCTCGATGCCACTCGGTACAAGTAATCCTTTGCTTTGAGTGTTGTGTATGCAAGGTTGAAGACGTTCTTCCTTTCATACTCTAATCTCTTCTACAAAGACCGAGGTGATATCATGGTGAGACGTAACGGTGACCGATCCTATGGAGTCGATTATTCCGATTCTTATCACGAGAGGCACATTTCTTTGAGCCACCGAGATCATGAGTCATATCGCCCACCTAGGCATATCGACCTTCATTATGATGATGATCGAGATTACTCACCTCCACGTCACCGGAAACATCACTGATACCGCTACCGAGATCTTGATTATTCATCCACCGAGAGGAATTCCATTTCACCACCTGATTAAGACGTTGTAGTGCGTCAAATTTCAAACAAAATATAATCGAACTAATTGCCGAACCAACTCGCCCGAGTCGAACTCAAGAGGAACACTACTATCGGCTTAATAAAAGTATTCAGTTGTTTGCAACGAGGAAAGGAAGAGAAATAGCATAATGCGTGTTGTTGGTTGGTTTTTGTTCTTAAATAAATTAATTCTAAACTAATAAAATAAGACAAGTAAATAATAGAAGCAATAAGAATAAAGTGGTTCAAATAATAAAGAGAAGACTAGGGATCGGGATCATTAATTTTCAACTTCGAAATTAAATTAAAGTTTGCAAAATTACATTAGCACGTCCGTTCCCGGTTGGTACTAACGCGGTCGTGAACTTTTTATCAAGATAGAATTTTATCGAACACCTTGTGTGCGCACTAAAACTCAATACCTTAGTCGAAAATTAACTCACCCTAACCCTAGTAGGGAATTTAGCTACTCATAATAATAATTGAAATCAAGCATGTGAAAATCGAATAATTCATGATTAAACAAGCAAACAATTAATCAAACCAAATAATTAAGAACACAAAAACAAAGAAAAGGAATAAGAGTTTACTAATAATTAACGTGTTTGAAATCGGAGTCTATACCGATTAAATTCACCAATCCAAGCAAAAAATCAAAGTCGAAATCAACCTATCGAACCACGAGTTGTTTTCTCCAAAAAGCGTAAAAGAAGCCAATCTCCTGGACTCCCGTCCATGAAAAGAAAAGAACAAAAGGTAAAAAAGTGTTTTCGAAATAGGAAAACCCTATTCTTATACAGTTGGTCAAAACTTGGTTAACGGCAAATATTGCGCCTAGCAGGTGCTAGGGTGTTCAGCGGGTGCTAGGTGAGGGGAACAGGGATTTCTGGAATCTGGACTTAGCAGGTGCTAGGTTAGGTAGCGGGTGCTAGATAGCAGCTTCGGTTCTCTACTCCATCTTTGACTCGTTCCAACTTGTTTCTTCGCTCTTTTCACTCCAATAAAGTCTACAAGCCTGCACACTTCACATCAAGGTCAAACATACCAACGCGAAGAGAATAACTCACAAACATGACTCTAAACGACACAACTAACACAAAAAGAAACAAGAAAAACCACACAAAGAACCACCTCCACCGAAATTAAAGCTGAACAACCCTTTCATGTGGAGAAAATCGGCTTTAATCTCAACTAATACGACCCCTTCCCCTAACCTCATTCTCTCTTGCTAAAAGCTCGTTTAATTATTTTTATTGCTTTCTTAATTTTAGTTTACTCATTTAAACTCCAACTTTACAAAACCCCCAATTTGTGACTACTTGAACTTTATGCTTTATTTTATACTTTCGACAATCAATCCAAACTAATTACACTCTCCGATCGTATTACTCCTCTTGAAAACGACACACGGATTATAAAATCGAGACAACACATTTGAACCGAAACAGGTGCAAGATAATAAATCTATCGGATAGCTAAATACTACAAAATAAACTTTCAATTATTACCTTCCAAAGATTTATTTTCCCTTCCCAACCTTTCGCTTCACTTTGAAAGCTCGGACCCTCTCAAAAATTAGAGCCAGCTGTTGTGCCTCTTCTTTTACCTGTATCCAATATTGTGAGACGAAAATCAGGAGAGAGTAAAACACAAAAACCAACTTCTTTGAAAAATCGAAAAGTTTGTTCAACTATTGACTATGAATATTAGACCGGAACTCGAACGCGACTACGTACATGAAAGACTTTAATCTCCAGGTAGTCCAACGAGCTGCAGAACCATTAAAACTATTTCCCCCAACCAGCAATAATTTTGAAGAAGCCACCACGTTTCAATGGTAAGCGAGAGTAAAATGATTTTATTTTATTTTCAGATTCATTTACATATATAATCATGAGATAACAATAAATAACTCAAATTAAAAAAAAATAAAAAAAAATAAAAATGAACCCATTAATCGTTTTTTCTCAGTCTCAATTCTATCATTTTCCATCTTCATTTCTCTGGGGAAAAAATCAGAAAATATCAAATGGGCTGGACATTTTGTCATGATCAACACACATGAGAAAATTCATCATATAATTACAAAGAAATTATTTTATTGATTTTGATGATTTTTTTCAATAGTCTATTGAGACAGTATAATTTGACTTTTCTGTCGTACGTCTTTTCAAGCGTTGGGCAACCATAAGAAGCCTAAGCCATCGTTGACGAAAACGCCAGAAAGGTTAATTCATGGCAGAGGATTTCAGCACAATCAGTGCCGAGCAAAATCGGTTCATTTTATTGTCTCTTTTATTGTAACCGGTATACATATATTATATATTACATGCATGTAAAATCATGCATGTAATATTTTACTATTTTTATTCCGAAAGTACTTAATTAATGTTACCGATTACATGCATGTAAAATCATCGATCGATACACAAATTATCTAATTAGCAGGAGAGTTTGTTATGGCGGATATCATGTTTAGTGCTACGCATGGCTGCTCAGCAGGTACCTGCACCACGTACGAACGAATCATTTCATTTATTAATTATATAATTAATTAAAACAAACTAAATTATGATCACAATCATGAACTTACAAAGTGACCGGTTAGGAGAATCCAATAGAAATGTAAGTTTTTGTAGGATCTGACGAAACCCTTTGTGAATCTTTCATGATCCCCACAATAATATATCGGCGTTCTGTTCTTTCCCAGGAATGTTTCCATCCCATTCCATCTGATACAACAATCGAACACGTATATTAGTTCGATCAATTTTGAGTTAATGATTAATATTGACGTTCATCTTACTTGAGCTTCCGAACCCATGCCTCGGTTCCTTCGGTAGAGCAAATCACATCCAACTAATTAATACACGCAAATACAAGATAGTATATCATCATTAGGCTGGAGATAATATCTAAAAAACATATATAAAAATATATTACTACGTACTAGCTAGTAGTAACTCTTACTTGACCATTATATATAGTCACGTTGACTCCTTTCGACAACAGTTGATCCACCTCGTTTATTCTTGGTTTCATGAAATCGCATACGAGTGCCTCATAAACAGGACCTGAAATTTCCACCCATCTGCAAACAATATGTAACTGATATATAAGAAAACGATCGACGAATTAATTATGTATTAATAATATATAACTAACGTGATGTTTTTAGGTATGCGATTTTTATATAAGAAAATTAACGGCGACATATAGTAACTCACGTACGTGACATGTTTAGGTATCTTCAGCTTCTCCTTAATCTCTTCATTCATCAATCTGGTAAGATTACCATCTTGACCTTTAGACGACGACCGACTCACAGAAGCCAAATGTGTCGAGTATTGTCTAACCGAACTAATTTGCTGCGACACTTGGGTTGCAGCAGTCAAGGCTACAGGGTCATTCCCTGAATCCAACAAGAAATTGTAGAAATTCTGCAAACAAAAAAAAAAAAAAAACATTAACTCCATTACTAATTATTTATTCCACATGTGAATTAACAGGATCGAGGCAAATTCACCACTCCATCGCTGTAGGAATCGATAAGATCTCCGAGTTCACCGAAAGAATCATACGCGCTAAAAAACTTCCCGTCCTTGAGTTGTTTCTTTATTTTCTTGGCTAATTTGTTCGACTCCATCAGACCATTGTCGTCCAGTCTAGAGACATCCTTAAGGAGAGGCCCCCATGAAAACTGCACGATTAGTATAATGAATCATATGTCAATCGTCGATGACTTCCATGTTTAAAAATTAATACCCGAGTAACCGAGTTTTATGTGTTTTAAGTTAATATAAGCGGAAAGATTACCGTATAATCTTCAGGTGATATCCAGGAGTCGCCCAATACAATTCCTGTTAATTATGGTTAATTCAAGAATTACTTACATGTATACACAAATCATTATAATTATCAAATTAATACAGTGCTTTCTTTGTTCCATAAATATAGATCGATCGAAAGGAGTATATATTATTACCCCCAAGTATCGCCTTTAATCTCCCATCCTTGATAGCCTCGAGGGCTGAGAGACCCAGGGTAACAGCAAATTTTCCTCCATAAGACTCTGCTACTACATAAAGAGGGCTTTTTTGTAATTTCATGTTTCCTTTGAAAAATGAAATTAACAGTGCAGTTAAATCAGTTGCAGCCTCCTCATCCGTTTTCGATAACAACTTTAAATCTTCCACATAACTATATCCAGTTCCAACCGGAGCATCCTAAATAAATCAAATCAAATCAACATTATTTATCACTCCTTAATTTCTGTAATTTGTTGAAATTTTGTTGAAATTACATTACCTGATCATGTCACCTTAACAAAACTTTTTAAATTGATATTGACTCAATATCAATATGGATCCCATGACCGATAATGTTTTAAAATGTTTCGGAGTATATATTAAATTTTCACCCAACTAAATTTTTTTAGTACGTCAGTGATTATTATGAATGGAAAGAGTACCACAAACAAGAGATCCGCTTTTTGTAACCATGTTGAATTTCTAGGTTTCAAATATTCGTCCAGTGGCCCGATTTCTCCAAAGTTACCAAACCCAACTCCTGATGCGCCCTGTTTGATTGGTTACACATAGCTCAATTTAAAATTAAATATTTAAAAATTAAAATAAAATAAAATAAAAAACAGTGCTCACAGGTCCACCCTGCAGCCAAAGAATGATGGGCCATGGTTTGCTCGGATATTGAGTTCTCTGCGGACTTTTGTAATACCACCAAAACATGTGGGCTTCTGTGTAATTTATTCAAATTATAAAAATGCATACAAAAGATGAATTTATATATAGGGAGATTTTAGATAAATTGAAATTTTAAAAGTTTTGTTAGAATTAAGTAATCCACTTTCTCTTAATTATGAATAAGAGTATTTTATTTAATATTATTTCAATTTAATTAATTTAAATAACAATTATTAATTATTTTTTATTATATAAGGTAAATGCACTATTCTCTAATTATAATCTTAAAATTATTCAATTAAATAAAAACTCTAAAAAATTAAACATACCATTTTATATAATATATATAGTAGAAACTCTATATAGTAATAAAAAATTCAGGTCTTGGGACCAATTATAAATAGGAATAATTCACATTGTCATAAGTCATACATTTTCCAAGTCCGCCTTAAGGATTTATACCTAGGAATAATTGATTAATATATAATAAAAATATTTATTAATAATATTTTTATTTATAAAAATCAACTATATGTTTAAAATGACTTACAATATTTATTAAAATCAATAAGATATAGTATATCATAGAGATTTATAATTCTTAGATTCATTAGTGTTTTATTCGATATATACATTAAACATAATTTTTACATATTTATAATCAAATATTCATAATCAACACTATTAAATTTGTTATGTGAACTTTAATATAGATAAATACAATGTATTTTATTTTTATATTTATATTATTTTTTTATACGAAAAAATTATTTTTATTTTGTAAAACCATATATAAGAATAAGTCTCTATAGTAATATTTTTTTTATCCCAACATATGACTGTAGAGAGTTATATATATATATAATTATTACTAAATCAAACCATTGATTTTAATTTTTTTTTCTAATCATTTTGTTAAATGACTAAAATACCTTTTTTTTTTTTGTTTACAACCACACTCTCGCGCCAGGATTCAATCCCAAATTAATTAAAAATATTTAAAAAAAAAATTGTTGAAAGGAATCTATTGATTGCGCCTTCCACGGGAAGTTTGTACTTTATCCCGAAATCCCCATCTCGGTTCTGATCTTATCTCGAAAGTTAAAAAAATGAGACGAAATTAATTTTTGAAATTTGCAATCCCGTCTTGTCCCGTTTTATATTTTTCATAATAGAACTGGACGAGATCGAGATCTCGTTATATCTCGTTCCGTCCCACAAATATCATATAAATATAATTTTTATTTTTTCACATATATTAAATAAAAATATAAAAAAATGTCACAGTTTCAATTAAATATATTAATTAATTAATATATTTTGAAATTTTCTTAATAATTTAATTTTTTATATATAATTTGTATTGAAAATATTTCAACACTTATATTTTTAAAATTGTAACAAGTCTATTAAATTGAATACTTTAACTTATTTAATAAACTATGTTTGAAATTTAAACTATAAATCAATATATATATATATATATATATATATATATATATCATAAAAAATTAAAAGAATATATATATTTTATTTGTATTTTGATTGTTTTATAAGTTAATAATATTTAATTTTATTTGTAACTTTATAATTTTATTTAAAATTTTAAGACGTTGTTTCGATCTCTACTCGAACCCGAGACCGTCTCATCCCGTCCTAGTAAAAATACCACCAAAGGGGCCTGTTCGGAGCTATTGGAATTCACGCCCGATGAGTTGAACTAATACAAAAAAAATAATATTAGAGGCCTAAATAAAATTACTAAAAAATCCAGAGTAATAACTTACTAGGTCTAACTTGAACATAGCCCCAAATTTCTGACTTATCTATTGTTCCTCGAGCATTTGGGATGAATCCAAACAATGGAAACAAGAACGACACAAAAACAACAATATGGAATTTTTCCATTTTTTAAAAAAGATAAAAATGTAAAAAATATATATAGAGAATGAAGAGAAAGTTGTAGGGCAATGAAATTATGAAACTCTAATTTATAGAGAAAAAAATTTTTTAGTCTTACATTATTTATACAGTAGAAACTCTATATAGTAATATTTTATATATGAATAAACTCATATAGTAATAAAAAAATTCAAGTTTCAACTTGGGACGAGTTATAAATAGGAATAAACTCCGCATTGCCATAACTCATATATTTTTTATGTCTCTTTTTAAAGATTTATACTTCGAATAAATGATTAATATATAATAAAAATATTTATTAATAATGTTTTCATTTATTAAAATCAATAACATGTTTATGATGACTTAAATATTTATCAAAATGAATAACATATAGTATATGATCAAAGTTTATAATCCTTAGATTCATTAATATTTTATTTTATTTGTATGTTAAACATAATTTTTACACATATATGGTCAAATTTTATTATTCAAAACTATTAAATTAATTTTGTGAATTTAAAGATATATAATATTGTATTTATATTATTTTTATATTTATATTATTTTTTATAGAAAAAATTATTTGTATTTTGTAAAACTGTATAAGAATAACTAGTAATATTTTTTTTTCAGTCCCAACGATATAACCGTAGGAGTTTTTACTGTATTATCGGTTGGTAAAAAAATTATATATTGAGCAAAAATGTACAATTGAGGAGATGTAAAAACTTGTAAATGTGAGAAAAAAATATTATGTTTTAATGTTTTTATAAAATTTTATTTTAATATTATATGCTAATAAAAAACGTGGATACTACGGTGAAATGAATAGTCCGGTTGATTAATTTTTTTTTTGATAAGGAGGAGAGACGAGAAACTCCACCCCCACTCGATCGGAGGTCCCTCGATCGGGTAGGATGTAAATCGAGAAATGTGCCCGAGTAACAGACACCTGTGCGAGAGAGCCAACAGGTCGAACCCCAGGACAAACCTTCATAATATTTCAATGAAAATTTGTTCCACCCGAGATTCGAACTCTGCGTCGCCGGGGAATTACACCCACATCATCACAGGTCTTACCACTCGGCTATGCTCCTGAGAACTAGTCCGGTTGATTAATTATTAAATATTTAAATCATTATGATTATGCCCTTTCCTTTTTCTTGACAATAAACGTGTTGGAAATTAAAGGAAGATTAAATTGAATACTCTCTAGAAGGGTAGGCGCCTTGTGCATTATATGTGTTTTGAAAAAATAAAAATTGGGCATTAGTCTCTTTCAACCAAATTGGTAACGCTCGGATCTCCTAGGAGATTTCATGATCGTAAAAAATCTCTCATTGATTCTTCTTTTTCAAAATATGGAATATATACAATTATACTCCTATTCAATTTAATTTCCTCTCTTTAATCATGTAATTTTGTTAAGAAGCTCTTTACAACTTGAATTGTCACTATTTCGAATTTACTAATAAAAACTCGTTGTGAATTGTGATGAAGGTTCATCATTGTGTTTGTTGAAAATGAATATTCATTAATTAAATTGAAGGGTTGTGATTGACAAAATTAGATCAGTAACACTTTAAAAGTTTTGTTAAAGTAATAAAATAATTCAATTTATATTTTTTCCGGGTTTACTCGTGGAAATAGTATCATTTTTGGACAAGTCGGAAATTTAATCGGCAGGACATCCATAATCATGTTAAATCTGCTTTGATAATTGATACCATGACAAAGTTGGCAAGGGCGGACCCAGGATATCAAGTTAGTATTGACCTAAATTTTACTTACTAATTTCGACCTCAAATAATATATACATGTATATGGATACGAAGATAAAAAAAAATGTACCGTTTTTTCGTCGAATTTCCTAAAAATTGGCGGCGGGTTAAAGTCCCACTTGTTTTTTTAATTTTTTTTTAACTTTTTTGTATTTATTTTTTATTTTTTATATTTAATAAAATACTCTATCGGGCCATTAATAGATGTCATACTTTGTTGGATATCGAGTTTAAGAAAATTGTTATTTTTTAATTTTTTAATTAAAAAGTAAATAGTAAAAATATATTTTAAAATTGAAAAGTAAAGTAATTGTGATAAAGTAGGTGGGGTAAAGTACAATAAAATTGTATATTAAAATGAAAAAGTTAGAATAATTATTTTCTTTTTTGGGGTGTGTCAACTATTGTTGAACACCCCTAAAAGGAAAGTATGTCAAGTGTTTTTGAACCGAGGGAGTAGTAATTAAAGGTAAAAAGGACATTTCCAATTGAAAGTGTAAAAAATAGATTGTTTTTATTAGATGTGTTAAAAAAGATAGATTTCTTAGAGCATCTCAGAGGTAAGTAGTGTTTTTTTGTTGAGAAATAAGTCACGTATATGTCAATTCATACTTTTTCTATTTTTACTTAAAAAACTTCTAAAATCTTCAATTATTTTTACTTAAAAAATAAATTTTATGAGTCAACCACTTACTTATTTTATATTTTTTATTTATTATTTATATTTAAATAATAATAATAATAATAATAATAATAATAATAAAATTAAAATTAAAAAAAATTACATGATTTTTTGAAGAAAAAAAATAAATAATTAATATTTATATAATTCATGATTAAAATAAAAATATTGTAAAAAATAAATTTTAAATAGAAATAAATACTTAATAAATCAACGTTAAAAATTTATAAATTTTAATTATTTCAAAAATTTTAATTTTAATTAATTTTATATAAAATACAAAATTTTAACTATTTCAAAATTTTTAATTTTAATTAATTTTTATATAAAATACAAAATAAACGTAAAAATTGTAAAATTTAACTATTTCAAAATTTTTAATTTTATATATAATACGAATAATTCTTAACTTTAAAAATTTCAACGGCAAAATTGATTTTTTTAATTAATAATATATATTATATTTTATTCATAATAATTAATTAATTATTAAAAATAATATAAAACTTGTTCACTATTTATTCCGGGTAGAAGTACCAACCCACTAACCCACTCCAAATCATCTCATCTCTAATGGGCTCTGCCTGTTTTTTTTTCGAGAAGGGGTAAAAATTCAAGTAGATCTCTACCTTCTCATTTGAGTACAAAGTTGCAATTTTCCAGAAAAAACTGTAATTGTTGATTTTGGCGACAACGTTTTTGTACTTGTGTTTTTGTTGATTTTCAGTTTTGCAGGTGCATGGAAAAGGAGACTAGAGTCTCCGGTTTTTTGGAACGATGGAATGAGCATGGAACGGCGACAGGAGTCGCCGCTTTTGGCACGACAGGAACGGCGACAGGAGTCGCCGATTTTGGACTTAGTGAAGATGGTGTGGAACGGCGACCACAGTCGCCGATTTTGGTGATGCGAGGAATCGGCGACTCGTGTCGCCGCTTTTGGTGCGTGCCAAGGAATGGAGACAGCAGTCTCCGGATTTGCACTTTGCATAGGAACGGCGACTGGCGTCGCCGTTTGTGGCGTTCCTTGGAACGGCGACCAGTGTCGCCGTTTTCGTGACATTGGTACATGACATGGAACCGGCGACTGGAGTCGCCGGTTTTGACACTGGCATGGCTTCATCATCTTTCCTTATGGCACGGCTTCGGTGACGCTTGTCCTCAAGGCACGGTGCCAGCGACTATGACATTCTTCAACGACGATTTTCACCTAAGTACTTTCTACGTGATTTCTTTCACCAAGTACACAAATCAAGGAATGAAGAATGGTTCCAGTGTTTTCTACTTCAATGATATCGACGACCATGAAGACGATGAAATTCCGAGGCTTCAACACTTAGAGATTTTCACGAGAGTTTGAAGATGAAGAATTGAGATCGATGGAGTCAAGATTGAATTGAAGTTCTGATTTTGAAATTGAAGATTCAAGATTCGAAGATTCAAGAATCGAAGATTCAAGATTCCAAGATTCAAGAATCCAAGTTCTACAAGAGTGATGTCATCCATGGAGAAGTGACATCAGCCAAGCGTGACCAACCAGAACGTGCCACGTCATCACCTCACATGTGCGGGCTGCCTATATAAACCCATGGATTTCGATTTCACCATTTGACGATTTTGAGAGAACGAAATCTGATTTTTAGAATCGTGACCGACAGCTTCGAGCTTCGAGTTTGTGTAGTAGCGTTTGCGCCTTGTGCCAAGATTAGAGTTAGGAGATTTAGCTCTAGGCACTAGTGTGCTAGATTGCAAGTTAGTGGGAGTTGTTGCGACACTCGGGAAACTTCTTGTAATCGTTTTGCCTACCATACTCAGTGTAATAGTTTAGTTTCGTTTTTCAATGGAATGAAACATATTACATAACTTTGTCTTCCGTCTTTCATTCCACGAACTTGTGTGAGTGTTACCTTGACTGAAACTGCTGTTCGTGCATTTTAGTCCAACTTCGCGAAAAGTTGGTATCATACGTCGAAGACGTAATTTCAATTGGTATCAGAGCGGGACGTCATACGTATAAGACGTGATCCGTTACTTGACTTCATATTTCCGCTACAATGGAGTCGTCCATGTTTGTCCAGAAACCGATCATGCTTACTCATCAGAACTACTCAAACTGGAAGGCCAAAGTTTCTGCTAGGATTAAGGGTTTTGATTCCAGATCTTGGATGGCAGTGTTAGAAGGATGGGAACGCCCATATACGGAAGACGCCGATGGCGTGAGAATTTCGAAACCGGAACGTAGTTGGACGAGAGAGGAACATGACTTGTCCACGGCTAACAGCAAAGCCTTACTTATTATCTGTGAATGGCTGGACCTCAGTATGTATCAGCTGGTCAAAAATTGCACATCTGCCAGAGATGCATGGGAAACGTTACAACGAACTTGTGAGGGAAGTCATGCTGTTAAGCGATCGAAAATCCGAACTATCACTGCTCAATTCCATCAACTCCGGATGGGGGAAGATGAAGACATAAATGACTACTTGGACAAGATCATGAGATATGTGAATGAGGCTTTTGAACTTGGAGAAATTTTTCCTGCTCCCATGGTATATGAGAAAGTCCTCTCCAGTGTTAGTACTAGGTTCGAGAGTAAGGTGCTGACTATCGAAGCACGCAATGACGAGAACCAAAACTGGGACTATGCCGACTTGATGGCTGATTTAAGAAACTATGACCTGACTCTCAAAGTTCGAAGCAACCCAGACATGTCTCTTGTCTACGAACCGATGACTGCTCTAAAAATTTCAGAGAAAGGAAAAAGTTCAAGAAGCTCCAACTCTCGAAAGACTCATTTGAAAAATGAGAAAACTGAAAGTAGTTTTTCTGCTGATCTGGGTGAATCTTATGATGAGGAAGCTGAGGAAATTGAGAAACTGATGAACTCTAATAATCCGGACAAACTTGCTGCACTGACTGAGATAGTCACGTATCTTGTGAAACAAGAGTTTAAGAGGAAGAACCGTGCCCGAAATTTTCGAAAATTTCAGAAAAGTTCTAACTCATATCCAAATACTCCTGACAACCGAAATCAGGGATCATCGTCGGACAAAAAGTTTAAAGGGACAAAGCTCTCACCATACTCCTCTACTGGCAAGGATGTCTCCAAGATGCAATGCTATGATTGTAAGGGATATGGACACGTTAAAAATGAATGTCCTAATTTACATCGTAAGAAGAAGCTACCAGTTAGCTATGTTGTGATTGACGATGAGGATGTCATTTCTGAGAACGACGAGTCTGAGGACAACAATTCGGACGATGATGAAGACAACGCTCTAGTTGTCACTTTTGGTGAATTTGACCTCGAAAATGTGGAGGTCGAAAACTTTGTTTTTGATGCTTTTCTGAAAGACACTGCAACTGCAGACAACATCTTCCGTGTGGCATCGACTAACCGAAATTTCTGTGATGATGATATCTTCTCGGATGATGAATCAGTGTCTATAACTGAAGATGTGTGTATCGAGTTGATCACTTTGAAGGAGAGTCACTCTATGCTTGAAAATCTATATGATGTTGCTATCACTGAGAATAGCACACTTGAAGTGTCTCTGAAGTGCCTGACTGAATCTTTTAATGAACTCTCGAATGAACAACTCAATATGTGTGATGAAGTGTTAGTGTTGAGAAACTCAGTTGAGAAGACTGAGGATGAGAAGAAGAAGTTGAACAATTCCTTGACAATTCTCAAAGTCAAATTTGATGACCTTTTCGAAGAAAAACATAAGTATTTCAAGGAAGTTGTCGAACTGAGAGAGTTGTGTGACAAAATGAGTTCTGAAAACTCTAAACTGAAGACGTCACTGAAAAAGGAGTCAACTGAAGTGAAGAAACTACAGACTTTGTTTAAGAACTCCGATGCTGAAAATGATGAACTAAAGTCTTCACTAATGAAAGTTCAAACTGACCTTGCCATGACTGACAAGGAACGATATGTGTTGAAAGAAAAACTTCATATGACTGATGAGTTACTAAGGAAAATGAACACGAACTCCTCCGTGTTTGACAATGCTGCTTCATATATGAATCCTAATCGTTACGGACTTGGATTTCAAAAATTTTTTGAGTCTATTTACTCGACACCTGAAAAGAAGAAAGATGTGAATTTTGTTAAGGCGTCGGTTGATCTGTCTGATGATAAAAGCAAGGATGATGTTGAATCATCTAAACGGAAGGAGATTGCTGAAGGGAAGAAGATTGCAAAGTCTCCAGAACCTAAAACTCAAAAGTCATCTTCGACTCAAAAATCCGAATTTGAGACATATCAATTTCCGAAGAATATTGTCAAACATCCTCGTGGCATCCTACCTTATGAGAAGACGTTGCTGAAGAACTTGGAAAAATTTCAGAACGTGAAGAAAAATGGACAGTCCTCTCGAACTAAAACTGTGATGGTCAAGACGTCTACGAAGGTTGAGAATCGTCAAAGAAGAAAATATGTTTGTCACTACTGTGACCAACCTGGACACATTCAACCATTTTGCTATAGGATGAAAGAGGACATGAACAGAGAACTTATGATCTTAAAGAAGAAGTCTGAAGTGACTAAGGAAATGAAGAAACCCGTCTCTCCAAATCCGAAGATCAAGCAAACTCTGAAAGTTGTGACTGAGAGAGATGTCAAAATGAATGGCAAGAAGAAATGGGTGCCTAAGTCTCAAAAGAGTGAAGTTAAACTTAACTCCATCATTTTAACTGACTGGAAACCAAGAGAACTGATTTTCTGCAATGTTGCACTGAATGCGTCTGAAGCTGGCAACAAAGGCATTTGGTACTTTGATAGTGGCTGCTCCCGACATATGACCGGCACAAAGAAATTCTTGAAAGAATATGAGCCGATGACTGGTTCCCCCGTGGTGTTTGGAGGGGGAGCAAAAGGTGTTGTCAAGGGAAAGGGGACACTTCAAATCAAAGGATTACCTCCAATCAGGAATGTTGTCCACGTCAAGGGACTTGTTGCCAACCTCATTTCCATCAGTCAGCTATGTGATGAAGGTTTTAATGTTAGCTTTGATAAGGAATCTTGCCGAGTGTATGATGCTGAGGGAAAGTGTATCATGGAAGGTCCACGTGCTAAAAACAATTGCTATACAACTGAGTATAGTTGCTTCTCCGTGACCGTTCCCGATGAAGTTGATTTGTGGCACCAACGACTTGGCCACACCAGCACTCGAAATTTGAGCAAATTGGTTAAGGGGGAGATAGTTCGAGGAATCTCTCAACTCCCCAAAATCGAGAAAAGAGTGTGTGGTGACTGTCAGAAGGGTAAGCTGACAAGAACTCCTCATCCAGCACTGCCAACGCTCATGAGTACTTCGGCTCCCTTCGAACTTTTACATATGGACTTGATGGGTCCTATGGAAGTCAAAAGTCTTGCTAGGAAAGAATATGTATTGGTGGTTGTCGATGATTTTTCTCGATACACATGGACGAGATTTCTGGCGACCAAGGATGAGACTTTCAATGCCTTCAAAGGTATTGTGAAATGGATTCGAACGAATCATGAAGCTAAGGTTAAAAGGATCAGGAGTGATCACGGCACTGAATTTGAAAATGCTAGCTTCAATGAATTTTGTATGCTGAAGGGAATCCATCATGAATACTCGGCCCCAAAAACGCCTCAACAAAATGGGATTGCCGAACGAAAGAATCGAACACTGCAAGAGATGGCGCGTGTGATGTTAATTTCTAAAAATCTGGCTCGAACCTTTTGGGCAGAAGCCGTCTCTACAGCTGGCTACATTTTGAATCGAATAAGTATTCGATCTGGCACTACTGCTACTGCCTATGAACTTGTCAATGGTAAGAAACCTTCGGTGGCACACTTTCGTGTTTTTGGCTGTACTTGCTATATTTTGAAGGATCGTGATCCTCTAAAGAAATTTGAAGCCAAAGCAGATCGTGGAATTTTCGTTGGCTATAGCCAAAATAGTCATGCCTACCGTGCGTACAATCTACGAACGAGGAAAGTCATAGAAACTGTCAACATCAATTTTGATGAACAAGACTTCCTAGGAAAAGATGCAGAGGCTGATTGGGTTAAGGAAGGAATCCTTGAAGTTCGAACATTTCCTTCAATACCCACTACTGTGACTTCCGAAAATGCTACTCCTAATACTTCACCTGAAGTTGGAGAGTCTAGCAACGGAAATGATGACACTTCGGTTACTGAGGATGACGATGATGATCAAGTTGAAAACCCAGCTGACGCTCCAAGAGAGGCACCTGGTCATATTCAAAAACGTCATCCGCCGAACCAGATGATCGGAAGTTTGAATGAGCGAACTACACGCTCAAAGAAACAAATGAATTCTCCCGACGAACTCTACAACATCTGTACTTCTGCTGTATGTAATGAAATCGGCATCACTTGCTTTCTCTCCGAAAATGAGCCGAAAAATTACAAGGAAGCCATGCAAGATGATTTTTGGATCATGGCCATGCAAGAAGAGTTGAATGAGTTCACGCGGAATAATGTTTGGTCCTTAGTTCCCCGAACTTCAAACATCAATGTTGTTGGAACTAAATGGATTTTCAAGAATAAAACAGATGAGCATAACCAAGTTGTTCGAAACAAAGCTCGTCTTGTTGCCCAAGGATATGCCCAAGTGGAAGGCATAGATTTTGATAAAACTTTTGCTCCGGTCGCACGAATTGAGTCCATCAGACTCCTAATTGCTATTGCATGCCATCTTGGCATCAAACTCAGACAGATGGACGTCAAAGCTGCCTTCTTGAACGGTGTCTTGGAAGAAGAGGTCTACGTTGCCCAACCTAAGGGCTTTGAGGATCCGAAGAAACCAAATCATGTCTACAAGCTTCACAAAGCTCTTTACGGCTTGAAACAAGCGCCTCGCGCCTGGTATGGATGCCTCACGGATTTTCTTCTAAAGTTCGGTTTTGAGCGTGGATCGGTGGACAAAACTCTATTCATCAAGCGAGATGGCAAACACATGATTGTTGCCCAAATTTACGTTGACGACATTGTCTTCGGAGCGACTTGTTCCAAACTCGTGACTTCATTCACAGAAGCTATGTCCTCAACATTTCAGATGAGCCTTGAGGGAGATTTGCATCAATTTCTTGGCCTTCAGATTTCTCAACGACCAAATGGGATATTTGTATCTCAAAGTAAGTATGCTAAAAATATGGTTGAGAGGTTTGAGATGCATCATGCCAAGCCAGCTAACACTCCAATGGCAACTACCGAACGCTTGTCTACGTCAACGAAAAGCCGGAGTGTAAACCAAACTCTTTATCGTTCCATGATTGGGAGTTTACTTTATTTAACTGCCACTCGTCCTGACATTATGTTTAGTGTTTGTATGTGTGCCAGGTACCAAGCTGATCCAAAGGAGGACCATCTACGAGCTGTGAAACGGATCTTCCGATACATCTCTGGGACTTCTCAGCTAGGCCTTTGGTATGCGCGCGACACTTCATCCAACCTTGTCGGTTTTTCTGATGCCGACTGGGCGACGGACACGGACGAAAGAAAAAGTACCTCCGGCAGCTGTTGCTTCCTTGGCAATAACATTGTGTCTTGGCATAGTCGCAAGCAAAACTGTATCGCACTGTCCACTGCCGAGTCAGAGTACGTTGCGGCTGGAAGTTGTTGCACTCAACTACTTTGGTTGAAACAAATGTTGAATGACTATCTTCTTGAGAGTGCTCCATTGGTGCTGTATTGTGATAACCAGAGTGCCATCAAAATCAGCGAAAATCCTGTCCAGCACTCAAGAACTAAACACATCGACATTCGACATCATTTCATTAGAGATTTGGTTGATCGTGATATAGTCAGTCTACAGCATATTTCAACGGAAAAACAGCTTGCTGACATCTTTACCAAACCTCTTGACTTTGAGAGATTCAAAACCTTAAGGAATTCTCTCTGCATGTGTTCTCTCTAAGAGTTCACGAAAATTTTGAAGTCTGAAAGAGTAGTTTCTTTACTTCTGAATACGCACTCGGAATCGTCGTGGAATAGTCTAGTCAGACAAACATGGATTCGAGGCCGCTTTTAGTCTTCGGACACAAGAGTATTTATTCCGCTGAATGCGAACATGTGAACATGGCTTAAACTCCTCGCTTCATTTGCATAGATCCATAAAGCCAAGTAACGGAGGACGCCGGTTACCCCGGCTCCCCTCTTCGAAAGGTTGTACATGGACGCTGAACTTTAAGACACTCTCCTATCACACTTTGGAGGACGCAAGTGAACCTTGCTCCCCTCTGACTACTGTAATGAGTGTCTGTTGCATTTCATTTAAAGCTATAAACTCGTCTGGAGGACGCCGGTTACCCCGGCTCCCCTCTGATTGAAGTAATGCGTGTTCCTGATCGGAGTGCCATAAGTGTTCACCTTGCATTCATGAATTAAAATCTCTTGTGCGGTGCTAACTCTGCCAATATGTTTCGACGAAACACGACTGCTTCCTTGTGACTGAGACGAAGGACAAGTAAACATGTCTATCACATACTTCGGTCCCTCTCACCGGTTTTAATATGAGAGATTTTTCATTACCTCAAAGTTCTTTTCACCTCGTGTGAAATCTTTGTTTTGGAAAAATGATGGAAGTGTCTCTTTTCTGGGAAAATATTTGCTCTTCATTGCCTAATATCACCCCTCGAATCTCCACTAAAATGTGTTTGAATGTTTGCGTGTGTTGAACTCTTGAATGACTAACTCGGGATGTGTTGTTTTTGTTTTGGCATTTCTGTAGTTCATATCCAGGGCTATGTGGTTTACCATCTCGGGAGTCTAAACATTGAGTGCAGCAACGACAAAGTTCAACTGTTGGCGAAATTGGTTCTCCTAAACCGGAGACGCAAAAATTGGCCTACTGCCAAAACCGGAGACTGAATTCTTCCAGGACCGTTGGCATGTCCAAACTGCCAAAACCGGCGACACACAAACAGGAGACCACAGTCGCCGAAAAAGCGGCGACTGAACAAGTGGCGACACCAATCCGGAGACTCCTGTCGCTGGATTTTCGGCGACTCTGGTCGCTGGATTCGGCATCTCGTACTGTGCCATCCAGCGACACGACCAAACTTGGATTCTCGATCTTCGGAACTCAAACCGTTGGCAATCAACTTCGTCTTTCCGACTCTCGGTTTGATCTTCGGTTTTCATATTTTTATTTATTTATTTTTATTTATTATTTTTTTGAAAATTATTATTTTAATAATATTTTCAAATTAATAAATTTTGTTCGTCTAATGGGCTCAAATTTTCTTCTTGAGATGGGCTTTTTACAGGTCTTGAGCTGTGTATTTTCAATCCGGACGGGCGGCCCAAAATTTTCCTATATATAGGCCCTGGGTGAAACCTACTTCGTTACGCTTACATCGAACTCTAGAATTCTCGAACTCTCGACTCTCAGCTGCTGACTGCTTGTCCATCGTTCCTAGGTTCTTAGTTTTTCCATATTCCGTTGCATCCGGCAACTCTAGCTTTGCGCATCCGGCGCCCTGCCCTCGTTTCCGTGGTTGAATTTTCTTCAAGTGTTAGAATTTTTCCAAGTCTTCGAAATGTCTGCCGCAAAGAACTTAGATGACATGTTGGCTGACATGACTGTCTACTTGAACGAACAATTTGAGAAAGCTCCGTCGCCAACGTCCAAGAAAGCGGCGTATGAAGAACTCAAGGCACACTTGGAAAAAGTCGAGAAACGCAAGGCTGCGTCTACTGAACCGTCCATTGACCTGACTACTACTGCCCCACCGGCACACTCATCTGCCCGACAGCCGAGCAAGGAAAAGGTGACGGCACACTGAATTTACTCTGGTGTCGTGAGTAGGGAAGAATACAATAGGTTGCTCGCAGCTGGCGAGATCACTAAGGAAGGAAAGAAGATTGTGAAAATTCCTTCAACTGTTACTGTGACTGCGGACACAGTTCCAAAGACAAAACCGTCTGGCTCGGGAAAGAAATCGGCGACTCCAGCTGGGAGTGCCGAAGGCAAGAAACCGTCCGCCAGTGGAGGTGGTGTGAAAACATCCACTCCGAAAAACTCTGGTGGACAAGTCACCAAGTCCCGCACTCACAGTTCGCAGAAACCGCCACTCTCTTCTGGATCAGCTGGATCGCAGAAGTCGACTGACGGCTTCAAATATATCTCGGAATTTTCCGAGTGTCCGAAACCTCATTCTCCTGACTTCTTCACTGCGACTGCTGAACGTCGCCACAAACTTATTCAGACATTACCATTCCTTACTGATCGCACTATTTTGAAGGAAGACTATGAACGTCACGGCATCACGGATTTTCTTGCCAAGATGCATATGCTCAAATCGGTGAATTTGACTTACCGTTATTCCATTCCTATTCTCCACAAATTCTATGCTAGTTTGTCTCCCGATTTCGCAAATCCAAAGAGTAGGTTGTATGGCTGCTTTGTCTTTCGCAGCAAGTTGTACAAATTCCGTCCTTTCTCCATCAACAAGTTTCTGGAACGGCTGGAAGTTGATTCTAACTGGACTTCGCCGTCAGCTGAGGAACGGGCTGAAGATCTGAAAATCGGCACCTTCATCACTCAGAAAAAGGTTAAGTCCGAGTTGCCACCGCCATCCAAGCTGTCTGCCTTCTATGGCATTTTGCAGCGTCTTGGGATGTCCAACTGGACAGCGTACAAAGATGAATCCGTTCTGACTCCGGAGTTAATGCATATCATTTTTCGCCTTGGCTGCGGCGAGCAAATCAATCTCGGAAAAATTATTTTCAATGACTTATGCAAAATTGCACGGACAACCGATGAAACCATCATACGGCAAGCAGATTTGCCAGAGGAGAAACGACTTCAGTTAACTCATCCGTGCCTGATCTACGGCATGCTCCATGCCCAAGGTTTTACTCCTGACAATGACTTTGAGAAAAAGTTGAAGAAAAATGGTGCTGTCAAGATCACTGGCACGTACCTGAATCCGAACAAACGTGTCATCGATCTTCCTTGGTTTGATACTGTTGACAGGAATGCTCTTCCTGAAATTCTTACTCCTCCGCCATCTCCACAGAAAAGGAAGAGAAAGTCGATCGCCAAGAAAGACAAGTCTCCCTCGGCCAAGAGACAAAAGAATGAATCCACAGCTGCAGCTGATGAGGCGGAACCTCAAACCACACAACAGCCGAGAATCGTTCCTCGTGAGTTTGGTCCTTACTCTAAAGTTCCGCCTTACAGAAATCCATATCACCCTATCCACAGTCATCGTGCTGTGGTGCCATCAGCTTGTGTCAAGGAATTCTATGCTGACACCTTGGCTCTGGAACAGTGTCAAGAAGAACATGCCGTGGCCTACAACAGGATGATTGACGCTCAGAAGAAACAAAAGTCATCCTTTGACAAACTTCAGCGCGAAATCCAACAAGGGGGAGGACTCGGTGATGTTGGAGCTCCCGATGCAAGTTTGAAGGACACGTTCCTTCTGAAGATGATCCGGGACGCTATCCAAGAGGCGCATGTTCAGCTAGCCAAAGGTAACAACATTGAAATTGAAAAGGTACCTCGAGCTGATGACGGCGAGAAGACAGATGAGGACATTTTTGATGGCTGCATGGATATTCGGGATAAGGGCAAGGCGAAGGTTTGTGAATCTTCGAGGGCGATGCCGTCAGGAGGATTGAAAGATCAGGATGACGACGATGATGTCAACATTCTTGACGTTGAAGATGAAGGTGGAAAAGATTTCGGGGAGTTTGAAATCTTTGGTCTGGGTGACGAGACGGATGAAGATGAGAAAGAAGATTCGAGTTCTGATGATGGCTTCGTCTATGGCGAAGATGAAGAGGACGTGGTCGAGAGTCCAGATCGTGAACCCACTCCAGCTGGCTCGCCAAAGGAATGAAGAATTCAAGATCTTAAGTTCCATTCCAAGTTCAAGTTTTTATTTCCAAGTCTTTCATTTCCAGTTTTTCATAACTCTTGAACTCGTTTTTCATATTTTGTTATTGCATGCATCAAACTCTGAATTCGTCCATGCATATGTTTCTCATATTTCTCTATCTTTTGGATAATGTTTTTGGATTGAATTTTTATCTAAGTGTCTTTGATGTTTTGGTTTGATATTTGGCTAAGTCTTTTATGGTTTTTCATTGATTGTATGATTGATGTTTTTCCATCTTTTACTTAGCTTATTTGTGTTGATATTCGATTGAGGGGGAGATACTTATATCTCTTCTTACTTAACTTCGTTTTCATGGGTTGTGCCAAAAAGGGGGAGATTGTAAATGTTGATTTTGGCGACAACGTTTTTGTACTTGTGTTTTTGTTGATTTTCAGGTTTGCAGGTGCATGGAAAAGGAGACTAGAGTCTCCGGTTTTTTGGAACGATGGAATGAGCATGGAACGGCGACAGGAGTCGCCGCTTTTGGCACGACAGGAACGGCGACAGGAGTCGCCGATTTTGGACTTAGTGAAGATGGTGTGGAACGGCGACCACAGTCGCCGATTTTGGTGATGCGAGGAATCGGCGACTCGTGTCGCCGCTTTTGGTGCGTGCCAAGGAATGGAGACAGCAGTCTCCGGATTTGCACTTTGCATAGGAACGGCGACTGGCGTCGCCGTTTGTGGCGTTCCTTGGAACGGCGACCAGTGTCGCCGTTTTCGTGACATTGGTACATGACATGGAACCGGCGACTGGAGTCGCCGGTTTTGACACTGGCATGGCTTCATCATCTTTCCTTATGGCACGGCTTCGGTGACGCTTGTCCTCAAGGCACGGTGCCAGCGACTATGACATTCTTCAACGACGATTTTCACCTAAGTACTTTCTACGTGATTTCTTTCACCAAGTACACAAATCAAGGAATGAAGAATGGTTCCAGTGTTTTCTACTTCAATGATATCGACGACCATGAAGACGATGAAATTCCGAGGCTTCAACACTTAGAGATTTTCACGAGAGTTTGAAGATGAAGAATTGAGATCGATGGAGTCAAGATTGAATTGAAGTTCTGATTTTGAAATTGAAGATTCAAGATTCGAAGATTCAAGATTCGAAGATTCAAGATTCAAGATTTTCACCTAAGTACTTTCTACGTGATTTCTTTCACCAAGTACACAAATCAAGGAATGAAGAATGGTTCCAGTGTTTTCTACTTCAATGATATCGACGACCATGAAGACGATGAAATTCCGAGGCTTCAACACTTAGAGATTTTCACGAGAGTTTGAAGATGAAGAATTGAGATCGATGGAGTCAAGATTGAATTGAAGTTCTGATTTTGAAATTGAAGATTCAAGATTCGAAGATTCAAGAATCGAAGATTCAAGATTCCAAGATTCAAGAATCCAAGTTCTACAAGAGTGATGTCATCCATGGAGAAGTGACATCAGCCAAGCATGTGACCAACCAGAACGTGCCACGTCATCACCTCACATGTGCGGGCTGCCTATATAAACCCATGGATTTCGATTTCACCATTTGACGATTTTGAGAGAACGAAATCTGATTTTTAGAATCGTGACCGACAGCTTCGAGCTTCGAGTTTGTGTAGTAGCGTTTGCGCCTTGTGCCAAGATTAGAGTTAGGAGATTTAGCTCTAGGCACTAGTGTGCTAGATTGCAAGTTAGTGGGAGTTGTTGCGACACTCGAGAAACTTCTTGTAATCGTTTTGCCTACCATACTCAGTGTAATAGTTTAGTTTCGTTTTTCAATGGAATGAAACATATTACATAACTTTGTCTTCCGTCTTTCATTCCACGAACTTGTGTGAGTGTTACCTTGACTGAAACTGTTGTTCGTGCATTTTTGTCCAACTTCGCGAAAAGTTGGTATCATACGTCTTCAAAAACGAAACGGACCAAAACAATTTTATTCACCAATATTTCTTTAAATTACAAATAGCTCAAACTTTTCTTCGTAATTTCAAAACCACTCACACTCAACTTTTTCTAAAAATATTATTTAATTGATTTTGATTTTTTTTTTTCATAAGAAGAGCCTATATAAGCCATCGTTGACTACCAGTGATAGCAAAATCGGTTCATTAAATATGGAGAACAAGAGTGTTCGGGTCAGGCGTTGGGATGATACTGTTTTTATTCCCAAAGTACTAAATGTTACCGATTACAAGGGGTAAAATCATTAATCATCGATGATACACGAATTATCTATCTAAGCTGCAGGAGAGTTTGTTATGGCGGCTATCATGTTTAGTGCTACGCATGGCTGCTCAGCAGGTACCTGCACCACGAATTGAAGAATCATATTTACATGCATAATTTAATATTATTGTTTATATAATTAAAACAAACTAAATTATGATCACGATCGATCTTCAACTTACAAAGTGACCGGTTAGGAGAATCCAATAGAAATTAAAGTTTTTGTAGGATCTGACGAAACCATCTGTGGCTCTTTCGTCCCCACAATAATGTATTGCTGTTCTGTTCTTTCTCAGGAATGTTTCGATCCCATTCCATCTGATACGATCAATATTGAGTCAAAGATTATATTAATTAATATTATTGTTGATTTTGTTCTCTTTAAAAAAAAACAAAAAAACATTTGTTTGCATCAAATTACTTGAGCTTTCGAACCCATGCCTCGGTTCCTTTGGTAGAGCAAATCAAGTCCAACTATTAATACACACAAAAGACGACGCAAATACAAGATGTTATTGGTATATGATCATAATTAGGCCGGAAATCGACCCAAAACATAAAATATATATACGCTTACTTAACCGTTATAAATAGTGACTTTGACTCCCTCCGACAACAGTTGATCCACCTCGTTTATTCTTGGTTTCATGAAATCGCCTAAAAGTGCGTCAAAAACAGGATCTGAATCTTCCATCCATCTGTCAAGACACAACTTATTAATATATATAGACCCTTGCGATTTTTATATAAGAAAATCAAAGACACAACGTAGTAACTCACGTACTTATAATCGATAATAAAATGCTGACATACTTATAATTGATAATGACAATAATATATATAACCGACGTACGTGACATGATTAGGTATGATCTTGAGCTTATCCCTGATCTCTTCATTCATCAATCTGGTAAGATTACCATCTTGACCCTTAGGCAATGACGACCGGCCGCTCACAGAAGCCAAATGCGTCGAGTATTGTCTAACCGAACTAATTTGTTGCGACACTTGGGTTGCAGCAGTCGAGGCCACAAGATTATTGCCTGAATCTAACAAGAAATTGTAGACACTCTGCAAAAAAAAAATTAAAAAAAAAAATAGAAAAAGTATCTATTCCATTATTAATGAATTGAATTTTCCATGCATGAATGATAACATGTGAATTGGTCCGAGGTAAATTTTACCACTCCATTGCTGTAGTAATATATAACATCATCGAGTTCACCCCAAGTATCAGTCGCCTTAACAAACTTCCCGTCCTTGAGTTGTTTCTTTATTTGATCGGCTAATTTGTTCGCCTCCATCAAACCATTGTCGTCCAGTCTAGAGACATCCTTAAGGAGAGGCCCCCATGAAGACTGCATATAATTAATAATTATGAATCATATTTCAATATTTTCTCATAGTCGCCGATGATGACTTTCATGTTTAAAATAAGTCAGGTAGTCATCGGTGGCAAAGTACAAAAAAGTATATACGTCAAAGATTACCGTAAAATCTTCGGGTGATATCCAGGAGTCGCCCAATACAATTCCTGTTACTTTTATATGGTTAATTCATCAAATACATAAGTAATACGGAGTACTTCTAATTTTTTGTCCCATAAATATAGTTCGATCGATCGATCGATCGAAAGGAGTATATATTATTACCCCCGAGTATCGCCTTTAATCTCCCATCCTTGATTGCCTTGAGAGCTGAGAGACCCAGGGTAACAGCAAATTTTCCTCCATAAGACTCTGCCACTACATAGAGAGGGCTTTTTTGTAATTTCACGTTTCCGTTGAAAAATGAAATTAACAGTGTGGTTAAATCAGTTGCAGCCTCATCATCCGTTTTCGATAACAACTTTGAATCTTCCACATAACTGTATCCGGTTCCAACCGGAGCATCCTACATAAATAAATCAAATCAAATGTACACGAGTCGATAAGCGTTATTCACTACTTCAATATCCATTCTATTGGAAGTGTTTTACACTTTATATTCATACTCTTGTTTAAAGTACAACATATGCTACCTTTCTTGTTCTGTTCTTTGTTATAAATTACAAATCATTTGTGAGAAAAAATAAAGTCCAAATGATGTTTTTTGGTATATACATTAGTGAGAAAAAAATAAAGTTCAAATTACAGACTTAAGAAGCGGAAGACACCACTCAAAAATAAAGTTAAAAGTACTTTAATTTTCGTTTTAAATTACGTACAATTTTATCTGTAATGATATTTAAAATTCTACTCTCGGTTATTTTATTTTTTATTTTAAAAATATATTTTTTCACTTTACTATTTAATAAAAAAATTAAAAAATAATATTTTGGTGTCAAATAAATTAATTTAAACTAAGTTCGGACAAAAAAATTAATTTGAGTATTGATTATTATGAACGAAAAGAGTACCACAAACAAGAGATCCGCTTTTTGTAACCATGATGAATTTCTAGGTTTCAAATATTTGTCCAGTGGCCCAATTTCTTCAAAGTTACCAAGCCCAACTCCTGATGCGCCCTGTTTGATTTGAATCACATGTAAATGAAAATTAAATATTTAAAAAATAAAATAAAAATAGTGCTCACAGGTCCACCCTGCAGCCAAAGAATGATGGGCCATGGCTTGCTTGGATCTTGAGGTTTGTGTGGACTTTTGTAATACCACCAAAACATGTAGGCTTCTGTGTAATTTATTCAAAATATAAAATTGCATACAATATACTCCCTCTGTCCCAGAGCTATAGTCACAGGTGGTCAACGCTGACTTTTTTTTACCGTCCAATACGTATGATAAACGGTACAAAAAAATTATGAAAAAATAACTAAAATAAAATTTAACTATTAAATTTTATTTTAGTTATTTTTTCATAATTTTTGTGTACTGTTTATCATACGTATTGGACGGTCAAAAAAAGTCAGTGTTGACCACAAATGACTATAGCTCTGGGACAGAGGGGAGAGTATTATTTAAAACTAGTAAAATCTGCCCGTGCGATGCACGGTAATATTTAATGTGATTTATTTAGTACTAAATAAAAAACAAATAATAGAATTATAAGTATTTTCATAGAAATTATAAATTTTATACTAATTTTAATTACAAACAATTTTTTTAATTAGTATATCTTTAAATAATTCTTTACTTAGTTAACATTTTACTATGGTAAGAGTTCAAATAAATTAATTTCATTCGAGAAAATTAAATTTTTTGAAAAGTAAATATTAATTATTATTGTAAACAAAAAAAATTCTCTTATATTCAATTAAAGATTGACATTTGGATTAGTAACTTATTAATTTAAAGTTATAATCTAAAATATTTAAATGAAACGCAAAACAAATTAAAAGATTAATATTTTTTTTCAAACAATTATATATTTAATAAATAAATATTGAATTTAATATATCTTGACAATGTTTTCAAATATTAACTTACAATATTTTTTTCATTTTCTTGAAACATATAATTTATGTAAATTATAAAAGATAATTGTATGGTTAATAAAATAAAATTATTAAAATAATTCTTTTGTTTATATTATCAATTTTCTTTAAAATTATAAACAAAAAGAAAACTTGAAAATATTTTTCAATAATATTTTTTTAATTTTATCATTAATCTTTTAAATCATATAATACGTGTAAATTATGATTAATCTTTTAAATCATATAATCCGTGTAAATTTTATCATTAATCTTTTTCCAATAGTTGAATATTTAAAAAAATTAAATTTTTAAATAATTATTTTGTTTGTATTTCAACTATCTCTCTAGTTATTTTTTTAATTTAAACTTCAGAAGTTTATGAACTATTCTAATAAAATTAAATTGATAAATAATTAATTTTGTGTGTTTGAAACTATATCTCATTCTCCATTAAATTAATGAAATAATATATAAAATATTAATTACGAATTAAATACATGTTCTTTTGGACTCAAAATTGCTTAAACTTAATAGGTCTGAACTGAACTAAAATAAAATAATTTAAGGTCAATTAAATTAATTTTAAAACATTAAAATAATAATAATAAAAAAATGATTTAACTGAAGAGAAGTAAACTTAATGGATCTAAAATGAATTGGGAATAAGTCCAAATGAACAGGTCCTGAATCATATCAACATTAAGCATTTGCCCTTGTGTACTGAATTTAATTTATCTGAACTAAACTTAATGAGTCTGAACTGAACTGAAGCGAACTTAGAATAAGTCCAAAAGAACAGTTCCTAAGTGATGCTAAAAAAATACTTTTTCATGTGTGTAAAATTGAAAAATCTTTTTAACTAAAGAATTGTTCTTTTTGATTGAAACCGGATGAAACTGAATTCAAAAAGTCTTAACTATATTGAACTAAAATTAAGTTCAATTGAATTTAATTTAAAAATATTGAAATAATAATATCAACAACAACAACACCAACAACAACAACAATAATAATAATAATAATAATAATAATAATAATAATAATAATAATAATAATAATAATAATAATAATAATAATAATAATAATTATAATAGTAGTAGTAGTAAATGAAATAATAATAATAATAATAATAATAATAATAATAATAATAATAATAATAATAATAATAATAATAATAATAGTAGTAGTAGTAGTAGTAAATGACTGAACTTAATATGTCTAACTGAACCGAACTTAATATGTATGAACTAAATGAGTCTGAACTGAACTGAATTGAGGGAACTGAGAATTAACAGTCCCAAGTTCACTAAGTTTAGTTCAGATATACACATGTACACATGTTCTTTTAAACCAAAACTTGCTAAATTGAATTGATATGAACTTAATCGGTCTGAACTAAATTGAAATTAAGTTTATTTTAATTTAATTTTAAAATATTGAAAACAAATGTTCGAACCGAATTAAGTTCAGTTGAATTATATTTTAAGATGTTGAGATAATAATAATAAAAATTAAAAAAAAAAATTATTAACATTAATCACTGCTTTTTTAGAGTTATTCTTAGTTCGCTTCAGTTCAGTTTAGACATATTAAGTTCAGTTCAGTGCTGAACTAATTGAATTGAATTGAACTCAACTGAAGTGAACTGAACTTAAGGATTGTATCGAACTCAGTTGAACTTAATAGATTTGAACTGAACTCAATTGAACTTAATAGGTTTGAACTCAACTGAATATAATAGGTCTTAATTGAACTGAAATTAAGTTAAATTGATTTTAATTTTAAAATATTGAAATTATATAAAAAAAAAAGAACCAAATTAACTGAACTTAAGAGGTCTGAGCTGAAATAAAATGAACTAAATAGGTCCTAATAAAACTGAACTAAATTGAATGAGTTTGAACTGTATTGAACTAAGCAAACTGATAATAAGTCAAAATGAACAGGTCTTAAGTTCATTAAGTTTAATTCATTTAGGTTCATATCAGTTTTTGTTTAGTTTAGTTTGAAGACCTTAAAACAAAATGAATTGTCTGAACTAAACTGAATGAATTTAATAAGTATGAACTGAACTAAATGAAATGATATTAATTTAATAGATCTGAACTGAAATGATTTTAATAGGTCTGAACTTAACTGAACTTAATAAGTTTGAACTCAACTGAACTGAAATTGACTAAACGAAACAGAGCGAAACTGAACTGAACTAAGCGAATTGGGAATAAGTCCAAAGAACATGTCCTAAATTATTATCAACATTATTGACCTGTTCTTTCAGACCAATTATGTTATACCTGTTCTTTCAGACCAATTATGTTATGTTCAGTGTTGAACTGTGAATTGAATTGAAACGAAGTGAACTGAACATAATAAGTTTGAAATGAACTTAACTGAATCTAATAGGTATGAACTGAACTTAAATTAAGTTTAACTGAATTTAATTTTAAATATTAAAATAATAATTAATAAAAATAAATGACAAAACTGAACTAAGCTTTAGAGGTCTAACTTAATAGGTCTAAACAAAACTTAACTAAATGATTTTGAACTGAACTGAACTAAGATAAGTCCAAATGAACAGTTCATATTAGTTTTGTAAGTTCAGTTCATACATATTAAAGACATATTCTTTTGAACTGAAACTGGATGAACTGAACCGAAATGAAATGAACTGAACTTGACTTAATAGATCTGAACTGAACTTATTGAATCTTAAATGAAGTGAAAAAAGAACAGTTCCTAAATTAAGTTTAGTTTAGTTTAGTTCAGTTTCAAGACCTTAAAACAAAATTAACTACGAAATAAAATGAACTGAACTGAAATTAAGTTCAATTGAATTTAATTTTAAAATATTCAAATAAAAATAATAATAAAAAATTATTAAGTAACTAAACTGAACCAAATTTAATAGTTCTGAAATGAACTTTACTAAACTGAAATAAATGAGTCTTAACTGAATTGAACTGAAACTGATCAAAATGATTATTAATGGCCTGTAAGTTCAGTTCAAACCTATTAAGTAAATGATCTGAAATGAAGTTAATAGGACTGAACTGAAATAAATTTTAATTTAATTTAATTTTAAAACATTGAAATAATAAATAAAAAATGAAATGAATTGAACTGAATATGTCAGAACTGAACTGAAATGAATTTAATAGGTCTGAACATAATTGAATTTAATAGATATCAACTGAAATGAAATTAAGTTCAATTGAATTATATTTTAAAATATTAAAATAATAATAATAATAATAATAATAATAATAATAATAATAATAATAATAATAATAATAATAATAATAATAATAATAATAATAATAATTAAAAATTAAATTACTGAACTTAATAGGTCTAAACTCTAACTCAGCTGAACTGAACTTGTTACTGAGTATGAATTGAATTGAAGCAAATTGAGAATAAGTCCAAAAGAATATGTTCTAAATCATTATCAACATTAAGGACCTGATTTTTTGGACTTATTATCAGTTCGTTTCAGTTTAGTTCAGTGCTCAACTAACTGAATTGAAATAAACTTGTTTAAATTGAACTCAACTGGAGTGAACTGAACTTAAAAATATTGTATTGAACTGATAGGACTTAATAGGTTTGAACTGAATTCAGCAGTATTTAATAGGTCTGAACAAATCAACTGAACTTAATAGGTCTGAACTCAACTGAACATAATAGGTCTGAATTGAACTGAAATTAAGTTAAATTGATTTTACTTTTAAAATATTGAAAAAAAAATATGACTAACTAAATTGAACTCAAGGGGTCTGAACTGAACTCAAATGAACTCAATATGTCCGAATAAAACTGAACTGAAATGAATGAGTCTGGACTAAATTGAACTGAGCAAACTGAGAATAAGTTCAAATCAACATGTCTAAAGTTCAGTAAGTTTAGTTCAGTTCAATTCAATTTCAAGACATTAAAAAAATGAATGGTGTAAACTGAACTGAATTTAATGTGTCTGAATTGAAATTAAATGATTTAAATTTAATGTTCTGAACTGAAATAAAACGACCTTAATAGGTATGAACTTAACTGAATTTAAATTAAATTCAATTGAATTAAATTTTAATATATTGAAATAATAAAAAAAATTAAAATTAAAAGTTAAATGACGAAACTGAATTGAACGTTAATTAATAGGTCTGAACTAAACTGAACTTAATAGGTTTGAACTCAACTCAACTAAACTTGACTTAATGTAACTAAATTGAACGGAATTAAACTTAGCAAACCAAGAATAAGTCCAAATAACATGTCCTAAATCATTATAAACATTAATGACTTGTTCTTTCAAACCAATTAATGTAACTAAACTGAACTGATCTAAATTGAACTGAACTGAACTTAATAGGTCTGAAATGAACTTAACTAAACTTAATATGCCTGAACTTAACTCTGAACTGATCTAAATTGAACTGAACTGAACTTAATAGGTCTGAAATGAACTTAACTAAACTTAATATGCCTGAACTTAACTGAACTTAAATTAATTTCAATTGAATTTAATTTTATAATATTGAGATAATAATTAAAAAAATGACATAACTGAACTAAACTTTTGAGGTTTGAACTGAACTGAAATTAATAGATTTAAACAAAACTAACTGAACTGAACTGATAATAAGTCCAAATGAACATGTCCATAGTTTTTGAAGTTCAGTTCATACATATTAAAGACCAGTTCTTTTGAATTGAAACTGATTGAACTTAACCGAACTGAACTGAACTGAACTGAACCGAACTTAATAAGTCTGAACTAAACTGAAATTAAGTACAATTTAATTTAATTTTAAAATATTAAAACAAAAATTAAATGGTTGAACGGAACTGAACGGGACTATCTGAACTGAACTTATTGAATTTTAAATGAAGTGAACTGGACTGAGAATAAATCCAAAAGAATAGGTCTAAAGTTAAGTTTAGTTCAGTTCAGTTTCAAAATATTGTATTTGTACGCAATTAAAAAAATAAATGAAACAATCTTATAACATTATTTATACCATTATTTATTTATAACCTTTTAATCAATTAAAAGTATAGTTTAATTATAACAAAAATGAAGAGAAAATTAAAATTAAAAACTCCATTGTAATAGTATGTACTTAAGTCACAAAAATTGATTAATATTAGAATTAATGTTAATATTATTCTTGATATTATTATTATTATATAGGTATGATGGGAAAAACAAATAAATAAAAGACTTCTTATCTATTATTATTTTAATTTGATAAATAAATACCAATATTATATTTCAATACATTATTTATAAAAAAAAACTATAAATTGATATCATAAACTCTCCTCCAAATAAAATAAATTCACATCAAAAATTAATTAACTTTAAATCTGTCAAATAAAGAAAAATTAATTATATTATAAAAAACGAATAAATATTATAAAAATAATTAAAGAATACAAATGAATTAATAAGATAAACACAAATTAATTAGATTATAAAAAAACAAATAAATATTAAAATAATAATTAAACAATACAAATTAATTAATAAGATAAACACTGCAAACATTAAAATGATAAAAGATGAAAAAATTACCAAATCATTTACCTCTCTCAAGTAGCGTAATACTAGGGGTGGGAATTCCGGTTTTGGTTATCGGTTAAAACCGAAACCGAACCGAAAATTTCGATTTTTGGTTAACCAAATATAAGAAATTCGGTTTTCGGTTCGGTTATCGGTAAGAAATTTTTTATATATTCGGTTATCGGTTAACCCGATAACCGATTGTTAAAAACCAAATAACCGAAATATATTATATATATTACATATTATATATATTCTTAAGGACGATTGTAAACACTTCCTTATTTATTTCGGATTTTTTGTATTTTGTTGGATTTATGCATGTTAGGTTGAATAAGTAGGATTTTAATTTAAATTTGTTTATATTTTGATTTTTTTTTCTTTTTTTTCCACCATATTTTTTTTAAAACCACCTTTATTTTTTTCTAATCGGTTTTTTGGTTAACCGATAACCGAACCGATTTTATCGGTTCGGTTATTGGTTATCCAATAAATTATTCGGTTCGGTTTTGGTTAGTCATTTTCGTCGTTTTTCGGTTCGGTTAACCGGTCATTCGGTTCGGTTCGGTTTTGGTTAACCGAACTTCCAGCCCTACGTAATACAATGGATTTTTAATATTAAGTAACGAACCTTAATGGTATTTTAATAGTTATTTACTAATCAAACTATCCGTCACCCTTAAAATATTTTGTTTGGTGAAAGTATAAATATAATTAATGCTGTACAAATTAATTTTTATATATTTTATAATTCTTTATTTGATTGATCATTTAACATAATAATATAAAAATAATTCTCATTTAATGATTGTACGGAGGATAGATACAAAAAATAAAATGAAAGATAGATTTATATAAATTATATATTTTATGGTCAATCATCCATCTTAATTGGACGTTTCTACTTATTCACAAATTGAAAAGAGATTTTAAATAATGAATTGGAAAATAACAAATATATTAAAATAATCATAAGATTATTTATTCTATAATTATGGCCTTTATATATATAGGAATGAATAGTCTATTCTATTAATTGAATACAAACAATTTTGAATAATGCAATATTTTCTATTATGAGTTTGGACGTGTGCTTAATAGTACAATAACTTTATTTGAAGTAATGCAATATTTTCTTAAATTGACAACTTTAAAAAAATTGTGATTGATAAAAATAATTTATATTGAATGAAAAATTATTCAATATTATTGATGATTGATTCAATATTAATTAATTTAATCAGGATTAATAAATAAAATAAAAATCTTTTATTTGATTACAATATAATAGGTCAAATTTTGAATAAAAAAAATTAAACAAATACTAAATATGTAAAACATTGACTTGATTAAAATAAAATAAATAAACAAAATATTCAAATATTAAATTAATTTTTAACATATACTCCAAAATTTCCTTTGGGATTCCGTAATAATTGGATACAATGTAAAGATATAAATTTCCAAAATATTATTGATTCTCTCTCCCAAAATTATCAATAAATAAATAAATAATGTATTGTGTGGTATCACAAACAATCCGGCTAATTGTTTTTTCTGAGAACGTGAAAGAAAATCGAGAAAACCGCCTGCTAGTATTTCAAAGGGATAGAGTCTTCCATTAGTTGTTCCATGTGATATGCTATCAACATCAAAGAAAGTAGCAAATATGTGCAACCTGTTCAAAAAAATGCAAAAAACAATACGACACTAATTGAAAAATAAATATAAAAACAATTTAATTACCTTTGAATTTGCAAAGAACAATAGAAATCAATAAAAATTATAAAAATAAATATGTAATTTACAAA
The DNA here is from genome assembly GCA_954870475.1 of Euphrasia confusa. Classification (NCBI taxonomy): domain Eukaryota; kingdom Viridiplantae; phylum Streptophyta; class Magnoliopsida; order Lamiales; family Orobanchaceae; genus Euphrasia; species Euphrasia confusa. The sequence goes on from OX940965.1 coordinate 1,324,968, forward strand.
AAATACAAACAATAGATGATTATATAATAAAGGATGAAACAAAATATTTAAATACAACCAATAAATTAATGCTTATTTACCATGTGTCCTGAAAAGAAAAATAGCATTATCAATTATTATGAAACAAAATATTACAATAGAAATCAATAAAAATTATAAAGGTAAATAATAAACTTTTTGCGTTAGCTGCAAACAATAACACAATAGATGATTTTTTAATACAGAATCGAAACAAAATATATATAATATATATATAAATTAAAGAATCGAAACAAAATATATAAATATAAAAACGATAAATTAATACTTACCTCTCTACCTGCAAAAAAAAAAATTAAGAATAGTTATTAATTGTTATGAAACAAAATCGATATAACTACGTAAATAAATAAATAAAAAATTGAATCATAAAAGGTAGAGACTGGAGGAAGAAATAAAGATTGAGTGAAGAAGAAGCTCTATTTATACATAAGAATTTGAATTAGGGTTTATTTATTTTTTAAATAATAATTAAATAATAAATGTGTAAATTATTTTAGTCAACTAATGATTTGAATTAAAATATGGTAACTTAATTCAAAATGGTGCTTAAATTTCGTTTAATTAATCATAGTTAATATCAATCACTAATTTCTTGCTATAATTAATGAATTGATTTATGTAAAATATAATTAATATTATTATTTATAGTAGATATAAAATGTATTCTCTATAATTAAGGACATAATACTTGGTAATTATGTGTGATTTATAGTAAATCTCAATTTTTTTCTAAAACAATTAAGATTGAAATTTAAATTATTCAATTTAAATCCACGTCATATTTATTATCGATAAAGAAAATCCACGTAATCAAATATTTGACGAATGAAAATTTTGTCTATGCCACATAGTGTGAACATGCTCTTTTTTTATAGTAGAATTTGGTGTGTTCATATTTGCCACGTAGGATCAGGAAAATCTGAATTTATATATTAAATAGATTAGGTGGGTGTAATTTATAGAGGTGAACTAATACAAAGAAATTAAAACATAATATCAAAAGCGTAAAAAAAATTACTTAAAAAATTGAGTAACTTACTAGGCCTAACTTGGGCATAGCCCCAGCTTTCAGATCCATCTATTGTTCCTGCACCATTTGCGATGAATCCAAACAATGGAAACAAGAACAACACAAAAACAACAATGTAGAATTTTTCCATTTTTCAAAAAGGAGAAAAAAAATACGTACCCAAATATATAGAATGGAGAGAAAGTTGTGGGTTGAAATGAAAATATGAAACTCTAATTTATAAACAAAAAAAATCTTATGATCCTATGAAAGTCCTTGTCCTTTATTTAAAAAAATAAATATAGTTTAATGTATATACGATAGAATTATGTCATATTAGACTATTAGTTGGAAAAAAAATTTAGACCCAAATATAAATTGGATTAGTTGATCACTTTAACAAGTAAAAAAATAAAATGAGAAAATAAACAGTTTCATCTATAGTACTGTATTAGATTTCTTAAATATATTTAAAATAAAAAATTAAAAATAATTTTTATTTTTAAAGTGTGAAGATAAAAAAAAAGTTTTGGGCCGAGAAGAAAGTGAATTAGGCTAGCATGATGAAATGTATAGTTAGGTTGGTTTAATTATTATGATTAAATATTTAAATCATAATTATGAATTTGTGATCATGCCCTTTTCTTCTTTCTTGACAATAAGTTGGAATTTAAAGGAAGATTAAATTGAATTAATACTCCTTTTCTTCTTTCTTGACAATAAGTTGGAATTTAAAGGAAGATTAAATTGAATTAATACTTAATAGAAGGGTATTAGTGATGTTATGCATGATGTATTTAAGATTCCATATATTAATTTTGACTTTTTCTTGACAATAAGTTGGAATTTAAAGGAAAATTAAATTGAATTAATGTAGAAGGGTATAGTGACGTTATGCATGATGTATTTAAGATTCGATGCATTAATTTTGAAAAAAAATAAAAGTTGGGCATGAGTCTCTTTCAATCAAATCGGCATCGTTCGAATCTCCTCACTGATTCATGATCGTAAAAAATCGTCTCATTGATTCTTATATTTTTCAAAAGATTGTAAACAATTATACTTTATTCATTTTATTTTTCTCTGTCAACCACATAATCTTTTCAATGTATATGGAGCGTTTTAATTTCACCTTTAATTGTCGTTTTTCAAGGTATATGAAGCATTGAAGGTTGCCTTGATCAATGCTATGGTCGTCAATATGGTCGTCAATATTAAAAAAAATATTTACTTTTGTTTACTGAGTAGTGGTATGATCGATATTTACAATCTCCCCTCGTAGCAGGGGCAGAGCTAACTTTAATTTTGCAATGAGAGTTAGCCTAAAATTTATAATTTTTTTAAGTCCAAAAATTGATGGTTTTATCGTCAAAAAAACTCCTCTCACTTAATCTCACTTTTACTAAAAATAAAATAAGAATTCCTTACTTTTACTCTCTCCAATTTTTTATATAAAACTTTATAACTTTTTTAGTTTTTTCAAATTATAAGATATTTTAGCATTAATAAATGATGTAATGACATCAATTTCTTAAATTTTCAATTTTCTATGCAAATGTTTTATTTTTTCAACCCATCATATTTCATTATTTTTATTTTTAGATTATATTTTAATAAATACTACTTCCTATCTTTTTTAATTGTCGTTTTAAGATTTTCACCGTTCTTAAGAAATATTTTTTTTACGAGTATAAAAGATAAAAACACTTAAAACGGCAATTAAATAGAAAATTTACAAAAACACAACTTCAATTAGAAAAAATAGGAGGGAGTATTAATTATCATAAATTACTTTTTTAAATATTGTGTAAAATCTTATTAGAAAGTCTTATATAAAAAATAGGAGGAAGTATTAATTACTAATCAATGAGTCCATATTTTATATTTAATTTTAACTAATATTATAATTATTATATTATTTTTATACAAATTAAAAAAAAATATATTAATATTATAATTTTATTTACATTTATTTTATATTTTTAATAAATTTAATAATTTTTTATTTTATTTTGTTTTTTTAATTATACCGGGACATGCCACTTAATAAATTTAATAATTATTTATTTTTATTTTATTTATTTAATTATACCTAGCCAAAATGGACCGGTGGCATAGCAGCCCCTCATGGCAATTTTGTAATAAATAGTCCGAAGTAAGTAGTAACTCAGTCCATTTAAAACTGAGGGTAAGTTTTGTAATATCTAAGTAAATCACTCCATTTAAAACAAAAAGTTCTTTCTTGTAAAAATTAGCTTGGTTTTCTTAGAAATCGAGCAGCGTAATGAGGTAGAAAATCTAAGTTAAGGGCTCCTAAAGACGGATTTTCTGTCTGTTTGGTGCTCACTGTTAAGTAGCAAGTGCCTATGAAATACAAGACTTAATTCTAACTAGGCAACACTTTCAGCAAACATGACTTTGTTTAGCTTCAGAACTTCAAGAAAACACTAGAATAATAGTAGTACTATTTAAGTAAAATGATACAAACAAGCCAGTGCTTAGAATAAGAATTCTAGTTTGATAATTACACAATAAAAACTTACGGATACGAAGCCTTCTTGTACATCAACATTTGATTAACGGTGTCCTACATACAAAACGAAAAATATAAATAAGTGACTATAGAAAAATATTGACACTATAATAACTCCAGTTAATCACACCTGGAAAAAATTAATCATGGCAAAGAGCGAATCCCGGAGCCTTCTCCGAGTTGTTTTATAGGAAGCGCTTCTCGTCAGTTACCATAAACAGTCAACCTAACTTGAGCTGAGACATCCGGATGCAGCTTTAGCTCTGCAACATATTCTCCGGTTTCTCTAATCTCTGGAAGAGAAACAATTCTTTTGTCCACGTCCCTGTAACATTTAACATGAATACATAATTGTTAGAAGAGTTCTGCTGATATTTCTCTTGTAAGAATTAATAAGGAAATGAATAGTACCTCTGAAGCTGGGCCTTGATTATGTCAACGAGATCTTGAGCAGTCACACTGTTATTACATATAAGTAAACACAAAGTTGTCGGGTGCTAAATAATAAATCTCTCGGATATCTAAATACAAAATAGATTTTCAATTATTACCTTCCAAATATTTGTTTTCCCTTCCCAACCTTTCGCTTCACTTTGAAAGCTCCGACCGTCTCAAAAACTAGAGCCAGCTGCTGTGCCTCTTCTTTTACCTGTACCCAATATTGTGAGACCGAAAATCAGGTGAGTAAAACACAAAACCCAACTTCTTTGAAAAATCGAAAAGTTTGTTCAACTATTGACTATGAAAGTAAAAATACTGGATGGGAACTCGAACGCCACTACATGAAATAATTCAATCTCCAGGTAGTCCAACAAGCTGCATAACCGTTAAAACTATTTCCCCCCAACCAGCAATGATATATTAACATTCTGAGCTCGGCAGTAGAATTTTATTTTGGAGAAGCCACTACACTACTTACCCACATTTCAATGGTAAGAAAGTAATTTATTCTTTTCAGATTCATTTATATATATAATCATGTGATAACATCCAGCAAATGAACATTACATTCTAAGCATAAATGTAAATAAATAAATAAACAAATGAACCCATTACTCGTTTTTTCTCGGCTTCAATTCTATCATCTTCCATCTTCATTTCTCTGGGGGAAAAAATCAGAAAACATCAAATGAGCTGGTCATTAAATTACAGGTAGCAATAGGAATAATTGAATGAGCAAAAAAAAAAAATACTTCAGAAGTCCAGGTGTCACGATTTGCGCCATGCCCTGCGGCAGCAGATAATTTCTGTAAAACCCAGCTTTCACGTCGAGCAGCTCTCCCTTCTTCCCCAATTCAGTCACATCCTCCTTCAGTATAATCTGAAATTAAATTGAAAATAAATAAATAAATAATAAAACCTAATTACGCGTATAGATTAAATTCGCATACCTTGCGCGTCTTTATGGCTTTTTTCTGAGCGACGACGGTGAACGCCGGGGCTCTTTCGGTACCTGCGTTGTTCGAGAAGCTTCGATGATTTTGGATCCACGAAGACGATGAAGTCCATGAGAGAGCCGTTGAAGCCATTGCGGTGATTGTAGTATTATCTCCTCGTTACGGTTTCGCCCAATCTTATCCGTGGCCGCGGGTACTGAATAACTAAAACGGGCTTTTCGTTTGGGCCGAGTGCGTTTGGGTAGCCCATTATTAGAGCTGGTAATAATGGGCTGGCTAATCTACCCGAAATGAGGCCTCTCGGCCCTACTCAAATTCATTTGTTTTGTTGTTTTGAACTAAACTAAATTGAATTGAACTGAATTTAATAACTCATACAATACATTTATTTTGAAATCCACAATTTATCAACTAAGTATGATTTTAATAGTTATATGTAATTAATAATAATCTTAAAATAAAATTTTCAACCGAATTACATGATCAATGTTGAATTGAAGTCCATTTTTTTTATTAATATAATTCATGATTACACGAATAAATTAATCATAGCTTATAAGAGTCCATTTTCTTATAATTATTCTTAATTATTCAAATACATATACTTTAATTTTTAACATTTTGATTTAATCCAAAGAGGGCTAGAGGAGACTTGGCACGGTGGTTACCAATATGATGACTGTGGTGTGCATGAGGTGATGGAGCATGATGTTGGTGACGATGCAGGTGGCGGTAATACTGCTTGGATGAATCGAAACTCCCTATCCCATCCCCGTCATCTACGGTTGCGTCATTTGCAACAGACGAATCTTCCTCCAACACTCGAGCATGAAGGGGTGTGATAAGAAACAAGAGCCCTAAAACAAAGATAAGAGAGTATACTCTTGAAATTTTTCTTTAGCTTCTTATGATGTGTTTGAGTTTGTTGTAATGGAAAATTGAGAAACAAAAAATCCATATCTATAGATGGTGAAATGCGTGTCCAAATGAAAAATCGGTTTAATGCATTGGACACTTAGTTTTCTTGTTATCACATTTTTAGTCTAAAATGAAATTAATGTTTTTTGCAAATTTTGTCCGATATTTACAATTAAATAGTTTCAATCATATATACCAATTGTATTTGATACACAATTATCACAATATTGAAGCTATAACACTAAAACATGATAAGTAGGATACGCATGTGGTTGGGTTGTCCGAACATTATTTCGCCCTAATTTTTGTTTTTGTTTTTTGATTATTTAAGAATTCAAACTTATGGTTTTCAAGACCCTTACAAAAGTTCGAATCCTTAATAATTATTTTTAACCAAATAATAAAATTTAAGAATTCGAACTTATGATTTTCAAGACATTTACAAAAGTTCGAATCCTTAATAATATTTTTTAACGAAATAATAAAATATGAAAATCGTAACACTTTCAAATAATAATAAAATATATACTACATTATACTCACAACAATAATTACATCTGAACAAGACAAATATTAAAAATGTATTTTGTTCACTTATTGACCAAAAAGTAAAAAATGTATTTTTAAATTAATTGAAAATAATGTTTAAAAATTAAGTAAAAATGTAAAAGTATATATATATTTTTTTAAATAAAAAATATAAATAATTATTTATTTAAACAAAGTGTAATAATTAATATGAAATAAAAGTGTTACCATAAAAATGAAACTATATAGTAATAATATTTTTGTAGACAAAGGACTAATGGTTTTTTACTTTTTTTTAATTAACCAAATAAATCCAAAGCTTAAGCGGGGAAATTTTCTTTTTTCCTGTTCGAGATAATGCCCCAAAATTCAACCCCACACGAAATCTCCCGCCGTATCCTACAACTTCATCTCCACCGTCTATTCCTATCTTTTTCTACGGACCCGAATTAAAGCCCTCGCACATGATCCATACCGATCAAATTAAGTAGGCGTTTCCCATTCAATCAACGGCCCAGATTCACGATCCGCGCCACACAAACCCAACCAATCAAATCCCACCGCTTCTCCTCTATTTATTCCACTCACTTCCCCCGTTCATCATTATCACTTCATCTCCAATTTCTAAAGATCCAAAAATATTCCCCCAATTTAAATCGCGAGTCACGATATCTTCAATGGCGCCGAAGGGAGAGAAGAAGCCGGCCGATAAGAAGCCAGCGGAGGAGAAGAAAACGACCGTCGCCGAGAAGGCTCCGGCGGAGAAGAAGCCGAAGGCAGGGAAGAAGCTCCCGTCGAAGGACGCCGCCTCCGGCGAGAAGAAGAAGAAGAGGTCGAAGAAGAACGTGGAGACCTACAAGATCTACATCTTCAAGGTCCTCAAGCAGGTTCACCCCGACATCGGGATCTCCAGCAAAGCCATGGGCATAATGAACAGCTTCATCAACGACATCTTCGAGAAGATGGCTCAGGAAGCTTCCAAACTGGCGAGGTACAACAAGAAGCCGACCATCACTTCGCGGGAGATTCAGACGGCGGTGCGATTGGTGTTGCCCGGCGAGCTCGCGAAGCACGCCGTCTCTGAGGGGACGAAAGCTGTGACCAAGTTTACCAGCTCTTAGGGTTTCGAGTTAGGGCTTGTTTGGATCCTTAGGTATCGGTGTGATTTTGTGATTTTCCGGCTTATCTGTAAAGCTTGTACTTTTATGAAAATGCACTTGAATGAACTAATCGAATTTGTTTAGATTTTAAATTTCTGTTTTTTTAATCGTGATAATTATCTTCTTATAATTGAATTACAACCTTTTATGCTCAAAATGTTTAAGCACGGTATATGTTCTAATATCCTACTCTCATTTACACATAAATATCATCTTCTTTGTACAGCTTTGTATGCATAACTATTCAATGTCGGCATGGACATAATCGACAAACACAAATTCTTTCCGGAGCTCGTTAACAGCATAAGCCATTCCAGCACTCACGACTGCTACTGCCCCCAAAATGACTCTCGACTGGATGTCAGGAGGAATGCCAGCTGTGGCGGCAAGAACAACAGTTGCACCGATCAAGAACTTCTGCAACGTCCCAAATGTGTTGTATGCATTTCTACACGACGAGCATTTGAGAGTGTGCTGCTCAAATCTATCCATCATCTGAAACAATGCAAAAATCATTAAAACCGGTCACATGTTTATAGTTGTGTTGATGTAAACATGGGTTCTGTTGAGAAATTATACCTGGCGTTTGGACAGTACAGTGGAGGGCAACGTGTGTTGGTCAGCGGATCCGAACCACTGAGGTTGGCTGTTGCCGTGTCTTCTCAGCCAGTTCCTGAATGCCAAGACAAAGCGATCGGCTTGTGTGGGCGTAAACGTAATTTTGGTGTAGTCCTTGTTGATGTCACCGGAACTGTCTTTTGCTTGCGAAAGGAATACCTTCTCCTGACCTTGGAGGACGATCATGTCTCCGTCGTACACCTTGTTTGAAGTCCAGTGCTCGTGCCATCTAGGAACCACCTAAGATTCAATCAACGGAAAAAAATGAAATAAAACCAGCCATAGTTAAGCCCTTACTTTTAACAATCGATGCTGGAAAAGAAAAGTGTATAAGTACCTGCCACCACTCGGGCCCTGGCATTGAGAACTGGAAGAAGTTTCTAGCACTGCAAACGATCGAGCGTGTCTTTCCAGGTGCCATTGGGACATTGAAGGAACAAATCCATATGACCCATTTCTGGTCGCCCAATATGGGAAGCTTCGTGTCGATTTCAATCCTGAAATTACCGAGGCAACAATTGAATAATGCAAAATAGATTTACATGAATTTCAATGATCAGACATAGATTCATCTCAGTTACCATTTGTGACAAGTGACATCAACTGAACTTACTTATTTATATAGTAGCATGGTGCAACAAACTTAGCACTGATTTTCGGGTTGCCATCATTTGCACCTACGAAACCCCAAGGCCCGTTAGCTTCCATTTTGAATGGTAAGGGCTTTGCTCTATCTCTTCTGCCTGTCACCTGCCATGATTGTTAAGATTTTTATTTTTCCCAAGGGCCAACAAAACAACCCACTGTAAACAATAAAAACAACATAAATTTCTTTGATGTTTTTAGATTTACATATTTTACCTTATGGTGTGCAAAGTCGATGTGAGAAGGATCGGATACATTCTCCATAAGGGTATCGTATCCGTAATACAAATCACGCTGTATTGTCACTGATGAAAACTCAGGCTTATCGAAATCGTCAGGCAACCTAAAAATAAAACACATGTTTTGTTACACAAAAAATGTGTAAAAATAGTATAAAACCCAAACTAAGAAAAATAAATCATGAAATGATAAAAAAAAGTCCTAATCATAAACTCAAGGAACTTAAAAATAGTAAAATACACACAACAAATAAAGTATCAAAATGCAAAGATTTGAATGGGCTCTGTGTTTTCTTACTTTGGGAGTTCAGTAGCTTGAGCTCTTTCCCAGCCATTCTCATCGGGCCAAACGAAGAGAAGCCCTTGGGAAGTCGTAGTGGGAAACCTCGTAGCACAAGCCCGCGGAGACTTGAGAGCATTGGCCTCGGGCCCTTCGGATGCTGCCTGGGGGATCCGGGTACACGACCCGGGCCCATCGAAAGACCATCCATGATATGAACACTGCAAGTGCCCATTTTCATCTAACCTTCCTTCCTACCAACACAGAATCACAGGCAATTATCAGAGATCCATCAAATTCACACATGATTAAAAAACAATTAATCACAAAACCATCTTAAAATCCTAAAATTTAACCAAGAGCCAGAAATTGAGGAACAAAAATCGAAGAATTACGGATAATGGGGCGAGCCTGTGCGGGCACTTGTCGTCAAAAGCAACCCAACTCGAAGTGGAATTATCGAACCAGAGAACGAGATCTCGATTGAGCAGCTGAAATGGAGTTGGATAACGCGGGTCAAGGTCCTCCACGAGCGAGACCGGGTACCAGTTATCCCTCCAGGAGAATTTCGAGCTCGAGGTTTCTTCGGAATCGCCGGATTCGATCGACGGCCCCACTTCTTCCCCTTCTCCTCCTAGATCGCCTCCGGAAATGGCGGTCGTGGGATTCGACGGCGGCGCGGCTACGCGCAGCGGATGTTTGGTGTTTCTCGTTCCTTTTCGCGAAGGGAATCTGCAACGGAAAAGGGAGATCTGAGGAGGTGTGTCGGTAGCGATGGGGGCGAAAACTGGTGTCGAAGAGAGTGAGAGAGCCATAGCAGGTAATAATTGTTGATTCGAAATCAGTGAGTGTGGAGTTTGAGGAAGAAGGCTTTGCGTGCAAGGCTGCAACTGTTATTTCCATGGTTGTTAACGGCGGTGGACGGTCATGGGGGCAAATTCGTAATTGCGATTTGCGACCTGGAAATAGGAATACGGGACCGGCGAGAATACTTTGAAATTTAATTAGGGAAAAAAAAAATACACGTTTTAGAAGTACATTTAATTAAGGAGTAATATCACAAAAGGTCTTGTAACTTAAGCCGAATTCACAAACAGTCCAAAACCCTTAATTCACATTGAAATCTCAAATTCACAAGTCAAAACTCTTACCATTAGTTATCAGAAATGAATTCTCAAGAAACATCTCAGGCCGAAGCCCGCAGGAGAAAAATTGCAGAAAAATTGCCGAGAGAGAAAAGAGTAAAGAATTATGAATTAAGGTTTGTGATTTTACATCAATTATATATGCGTGAAAGTGAAAGTGTTTCTTTTTTAATTAAGGAAAACCATATTATTTTCACGCAAGCAACCCAGGGGCCACGTCAGCCACTCTCGCGCTCTTTTTCCGCTTTTTTCACTGAAAATGACTTACTATGATTTTCAGAGTTAGAATCGCAAATGGTCCCATCTAAAAACTGCATTCTCACATAAACCCCACAACTCAATCAATTTCAACTTTTCATCATTTTTCAACTGTTCCGGCAAGAAATCGCACGTGTTTGCTTACCTGGCGCCGAAAAGCTGACGTGGAGGCTGGAGGTGGGACCCACATATTCAATTATAAGAAAAATATACAAAAATTGGAGTCTCCATGGTTTGGCCACGTCTAACACTTGTTAAAATTTATAATTTCACTGATTATATTATTTATGTTATTATTATGAAATATTTTTAAAATAAATTATTCAATATATAATAAACTAACCAAACATGAAATTAAATAAAAATAGTTACTACTCCTATATAATAAAATAATTCATTAACATATTGAAAATAAAAATAAATCATAATTAATTATATTTTTATTATTTAAATTAATTTATTTTAATTATATTTTTATTATTTAAATTTATTAATTTATGTTAACGCATTATATTTTTATAATTTTTATCATGTTAATTAATTATTTTAGGGAGATTTTGGAAAAAAGATACATTAAATAATTGCTTATAATTAAATATATATATAAATTTTTCTAAATTATAAATTAAATTAGCATTTCAATTTTTATTTTTTAATTATAACATAGGTGGGTAGTTATTTAGTAAGAGTATTTTAGTAATTATTTTACTATTTTTTATAATTATAAAATTAATAACAACTCAATTAATTAAAAAACTTTAAAAAATTAACTTAATTATGTAACTATAATTTTAAATATTTCATTATTTTAAATACCCTTTTTCTTAATTATTTTATTATTTTCATATATACTAGTAGTAACTATTTTTATTTAATTTCATTTTTGGTTAGTTAATTATTTATTGAATAATTTATTTTAAAAATATTTAATAATAATAATAGACATAATATAATCCGTGAAATTATAATTTTTACAAGTATTAGATGTGGTTCAATGGTAAATGACCCCCTTCTTCACCCAGAAGGCCTAGGCCCCTAGAACCTCACAACTCTAAAACGAAAAGATTAAAATAACAACAAAAGCCTTGAACATCTTCTGGACTGGTCCTCGCCCTCCGTTTTAGTTCCGTGCCCTCCGATTTTGGTCAAATCTATTCCGTACCCATAAAACCACGAACAGCGCCCGCCGTTTTACAACCAGCGGTCGCTGAACACCACGAAAGGTCCGGGAACAATCTGCCAAGAAAAAGGGCTTTCGGCGGTCGCCGTTTCCAAAACGGCGCCCGCCGAAACAAAACAGCGTCCGCTGGAGCTACAACGGCGCCCGCCGTTTGGCTCCAGTAGCCCGGTTTTGTCCGCTTTGCTTCGTTTTGCTTCGTTTCTTCTCGTTTTCGCCAGAGAGCCGAGATCCTCCATCGAACCATGGACTAAGTCCATCGCTTACAAGTAGTGCAATACAAATATAATAGAAAAACCTATCTATTACAAATGATTCCAAGGGACGCAGCCCTCAAAAGACTATGGCCAATCGAAACGTAAAAAACGACAATTTCATTCACCCGACCACTAACGGTGGCCGACCTTACATCTAATCACATAATCACAATTAAACAAATAATCCAATTATGTTGATTTAACCTTCGTGTCCAACACAAAAGTGTGCACGAGCCCTAGTCTCTGATACCAATTGTAGGTACCGATATATCGATCCGATCGATATACCGTGTGTGCGGAAGCGTGTAAAGCGATAGACCTACTATGCCATGATCTTAGTGCACACTTAATGTGTATTAGAACACATATAAACATATATATATATATACACATCCAATATATATATATAAGGTTCAACGATTACTTACTTATGGTGACGAAGTGATTCGTTGATGTCGTTGAGGTGGTGTTGAGTCGATTGAACCACCTCAAATGGACCAGCCTCTCGAAGCTCTCCTTGTGAATGACCTCGTCACTCCTCTTGTCTAGATCGCCCGGATGTTGAAGCCGCACAAATGGCCCGGCCTCTACGTGTTGCACACGAACCCGGATAATGAACACCTTTGCTTGCTTGAGAATGGATCTCCAAGATCACCTCTTTTCTCTCTATTTTTGTGGAATTTCGTGGCTGAATGTTGTGTGTGATGAAAATCAGATTTTCATCTATATAATCACTCCATTATGCACACCATTACACCTCCTTGTAACCTCCATCATAATGTGCATAAAGATGCACCATTTAACACACAAAAGGGGTTACAAAGGAGGTGAAAGGTTATGCCACATACACATGCCACAATGCATTGTATGTGGTCCCACTTGCTTGTGTGGCATGCCATGTCACACTATGTGACATGCATCCATGCAAGCCATGCATCCCATGCATGTATATTAAATCCACGTAAATATTGATTCTAAATCAATATATATATCAAGCATCGTACATTATCTTCGAGTCCATGTGTGACACTGTAGGTATGATTTAATTTGATCAATATTATATTGTTCCCAAAAATTAATATTATCAAATAATCATTTAACATCCATAGAAGACCTTATGACTTTATCGATTGCACACGTAGGATCGAAGGACATATTCCAACAATCTCCCACTTGGCCTTCAGAGCCAGTGTGCTGCCAACTTCCTGTTGTCACTTCATGTCTAAGTTTGAACTTGAGGCAAGACTCGAGTCATCCTCAATCGGTTCAAACCTTTCTTGGACTTTGAGACAGACTGTAAAACCAGATTTATCACTATGATACGAATCTAGACGTGGCCACGTATTTTCCACAGTCTCGACTCTCCAAGTGGCCGGTAAGACATGTATCCCATTATAAAATGGAGGACAATCCCATCTTGTCAATCCAGGCTCTCCCACTTGCTTCTTGATATACCCAATAACAAGTTTTATAACCTCCTTTTACGAAAGGTGTTTACTTGTATCAAAGTACACCATTTCACAATGGAATTACTCTGGACTACTCAGGTCAGAGGAAATTGCTCGACAGTCAATGAAATAGTATTATGACTCGAAATCTTAAATACTATTCCAGTCGGGTTTGTTCGATCATTAGCTCCCAGCTAATATCTATGTAATTGTACTTGATGTCCCACATCACTAGCCCATGAAGCGGCGCTATAGTACACATTACAAACTAGTTCATTGTATTATCGGTTTGTCCGTACTCGATTATACGAACCAGGAACAACTATATGATTTAAGTATATCAGTTCAACCATTGAGACTTCATTATGCGGTAAGTCGACCTCATAACCCAATTGATATCACTTAATCATTTGGACAATTCATATAAATTAAACCATATTTATATGAAGAAACATGTATTATACATATGAGTGAATGTTTACCAAATCTCCAAAAGTATCTAATACAGTAATAGAAATCACAACCCATCTCTAAGATGTTTGATCTCTATTGCAGTTGTGAAAGCCTCAAGCTTAAACTGCTGGAGAGGTTTAGAAAGCGGGGTTGCAACCTTACCAAAAGTTGTAACTTTATTATCTCGATGTCTCCACAAAACTATCTCCCAGATAATGTGGAACTTCCTGAGCACCAGTTTTAGACTTGTGGTGCTTCCTAGCTCATTGGCTTGCGCGATAACTCTACTATAAATAGAGAATTATCGGATGTGCTAAGCTAGTTACGCCACCTAGTTCATTCAAGAACTTTCAAATCTTAACTGCCAACATTACTGCATCCAATGCAATACTGTGCTCAGCTTCTGTAGTTTAATCAGCTATATTGCATTGCATGGAACTATTCCAGCAAATTTCACCTCTAACCAGACAAAAGATATAACCAGATTAAAATCGGAAATTATCTTAGTCTGTTTTGAAGTTAGCAGTCAAACTGCTTGTTAATATCAACTCTTTTTGTCTTCCAAAGACAACAAAATATTCTTTAGTCAATCTAAGGTACATAAGAATATTCTTGGCCGCAGTCTAATGCGTCTCACCTGGGTTTCCTTGAAACCGAATCGTCATGCTCAAAGCATACAATACGTCCAGTCGTGTACATATCATGGCGTACATTATAGACCCTATTGCTGAAGCATAAGGAATGTTTTACATCCTCTTTTGCTCATCAAGTACCGTAGGGCCTTGCATCTTGCTAAGTGATGTGCCATGACTCATTGGAATGAGACCCTTCCTGGCGTCTTTCATTCTAAACTTATCAAGCACCTTATCAATATAGGTCGCTTTACTAAGTCCAAACATCCTTTTCGATCTGTTCCGACAGATCTTGATGCCCAACATGTACTGTGCTTCTCCAAGATCCTTTATTGAAAAACAATTTCCAAGCCATTCTTTAATAGAATTAAGCATAGAAACATTGTTTCCAATAAGGAGTATGTCATCGACATACAACACAATGTATACAACGTAACTCCCACTGTTCTTCTTGTAAAACAAGACTCTTCCGAGTTCCTCTGAAATCCAAAACCCAGTATGGATTCATTGAACTAAATATTGCTACTCCGATATGCTCTTTATTCCATAAATGGAATTATAAGATTGCATAATTTCTCAGCCTTATTAGGATCGATAAAACTCTTTGGCTGTGTCAAAACACATTCTCTTTTAGAATCCAATTCAAGAAGTTAGTTTTAACATTCAATATTACCATAACTCATTATCAAGATGAGTAGCAATGGCTAAGATAATCTGAATGATTTAATCAAAGCAACTGGTGAAAGTTTTTCCACAATCCACCTCGTGAATAAAACTTTTACCATCAAACTTGCTTTGAAAACCCTAGGTTTTCCATCTGTCTGTTTAGATCTTAAAGATCTATTAGAATTCATTGGGTCTAACCCCGTGATCAAGTTCCAAACTTGATTATCAGATATTGATATCATCTCAGATTTCATGGCACCATGCCAATTTTCAGTAGCTGGACTGGTCATAGCTTGGAATTAGGTCGAAGGTTCACCGCTTTCCAAAAGCATGAATTCATATCTCTCATTGGTCACAATATCTAAGTATTTGAATAATAGAGATAGATTTATTCCTTTCGGACCTACGAGGGCTGGTATGGCTTCAAAAACCATAAGAATACTCTCAACCTAGTCTTGAGTATTCATCATTGGTTGTTTCACTTGAACCTCGTTCAAGACAACCGACCTCCCACTGAATTTCTAGGAAAGATAACTCTTTTTCAAGAAAATCACTATCTCGAGCAACAAAAACTTTGTTCTCGGATTGGTTGTAAAAGTGGTACCCTCGTGTGAGACCCGTAAAAAAAAATAATAAATAAATTATGTGTTAAGTAATAATAATAATAATAATAATAATAATAATAATAATAATAATAATGCTATAATAATTACTAAAACCATAATAATAAAACTTACAATAATAATATAGTATGGATAAGAATACTAACCGCCTTATTTTTCTTAAGGCTTCCTTAGTGATAAGTTATAAGGATAATTACAAAGAGAAAAACTAAAAATAAATTAGAAGTGATAACACCCCCACCGTACTTGGAGAGAAGAAGAAGACTACGAATACTATAAATTTCCAATTACCCTTTAAACTTACGAATCTGATTTCTTGAAGTATAGAAGTTATTCATAATAAGGTAAGTTTTAACTTTGTGGTTTTGATTTTGTCGATTAAGTAAGAGTTTAGTTGTCGAAAGTGGCGATTAGATTGACTAGGGTTTGCTGGTGTAGTAATTCCAGTCTGTGTGTGCGGTTGTTTTCGATAGCTTTAAATCATCCAAAACCTTGTATGTAAATTTCTGTGAAGTCCTTGTGGAGTCTATTTTAATTATATGAAATTTGGTAATTTTTGGGCACATATTGAATTGATTATGATTTTTCTACTAAATTGTAGCAATTCTGGAAATTTACTGATTATGTTGGACAAGGTGTGTTGTTAAGATCATAATTGATGACCCTTTCACCCAAATTGACGTTGGTTTAATGTTTTGAAGTCTACAGTGATAGGGCTTTCTGTATTGACTGATTTGGAACTTGTAAAATGTTTTTAAATAAGTCTTTTGGTATGACAAAAACTAGAGCGGTGTGCTGATTTGTGAAAAAGGGGGAAATGTGATATTTGTGTTTGAACTATTTCGGACCCTTATCGGTAAAGGTAAAAGCTTATTAAAAATATGAAGGTTTGTAAAATGAAGTCTTTGAGTTTCTTGCAGATTTTCATAGTTATTTATTGAGTCGAAAAATTATGAGTTTATTTTGGAAAATTGTTGTTTCAGCCGTGGTATGATTTACAGCTTTGAGCAATCTTACGAAAACACACTCAACTTGAAACTTGTTGATCCGATTCATGTTTAGTTTGTTGTAAATGTTAATAAACTTCTTAAGCTACAAGTTTTATGTAGGATCCTATGTCCAGTTGTGAATGGAGTGACCTTGGTGAGCCTAGGTAGTTAATTAGTGGGCTGAAAGTATGGTTGTACGGGCAGGTTTAGGAATATTGTTATATCTCTTAGACGGCTGATCGAAACATTGTTTTATTTGTTGGAGTCAGAAGCTAACTCAATTATCTTAATCTTTATAGTTGCAACAGAAGACTAATTTGAAATATTTTGTCCTCTCAAAGCCTTTGAAGTAGACTGAAATTCTGTATAAATAAACTTATTGCGAAGCATGTGTAGTTTTGTTAATTTGATCATAACTCCTGAAACTTGTATCGAAATTGAAGTCTGTTTGGATGAAATATTAGATAACTGAATGAATTACAAATGTTATGTTAGAACAAATTTTAAATGAAGAATAGTCTAGGCATACGGTATGTCCGAGAATTAGTCGAGTTGTAACTAAACATAAAATGAAATGAGATTTTAGGATTTTTGAATAAACTAGTTCTTTAATGAGTTTGAATTTGTTTTGGTTGAGGATAATTAAAAGTATTTTACGTTTAGGACGTGATCCATCGTCGAGTGGAGTACACGAGGCACAGGACTGAGTCGAGGGATAGATTGTAGAAGTCGTGATAGCGACGTACACAGGTGGGTAAAAGTGTAACCTAAATTATTTGTTTAATGATATGAATATGTGAATTGAGTGTATATGATATCTTCTTCTGGGGTATTATGTGTTTTTATGTTATCGTGTGCCTTGTTTTGTGATGTGATGTGACGTGACGTGATGATTTGTGGTGTAACATTATGCTTTATGATGTGATATGAGTTTTGTGGAGTATATATTATGACGGGACATGTGATATGTCATGACAGGTATGATTTGTGTGGACCCGAGATGTGTATATTGTGTTTGTGTGAATCATGCATAGCATTCATTATTATGACATGGCATATGCATAGGGACTGAGATGGTCCAGGGACTGAGATGGTCCAGAGGCTGAGATGGCCTAAACTTCAGCACAATTCTGAAGTATATTTTTGGGGCCCGGGTGTGTGAGTCATGGCATGTATGAGTTGCACAGTAGCTTGCATTGCTTGTTGCATTGCATGTGTATTATTAGTATTTGAAGTTGTATTGTATGACGATTTTGGATGATGATTATGTTTGATGCTTTGATTTATGATATTAAAATTTTGTGATATTATTTGTGTTGTGATATTGATGACACGTGAGGTGATAATGTGATAGGATATATATTAGTATTAAACGTGTTTTGTTGTTTATTTGAAATTGTAAAGTGGTGAGTCGATGTGGCGTACTCACCCCCACACAGATTTTTTGAGTTTTGCAGGTATCAAGGTTGATCGTTGTCATCGCCGTGTCCCGCCCGTTAGTCAGTCTCTGGGGTCCTAGGGATTTTTGTAGAGTTGTAACAGTATATGTATATACTTTATATACAGTGATGCTATATGTTTATATTTTGAATACTCGGTTGGTTATGTATATTGACAATGAATATTATTAGTAGTTCATGTTCGGAGTTATATGTTAAATTTTGATTAAATGTTTATTATTAATTTAGTAATTTAATTGTGTTTAGTGTTTTAAACCTGTTTTGTCTGTTATTTTGGAGTCGGGGCGTGACACCCTCGTGTTTCTTTTGGATAACCAACAAAGAAACATTTATCCGATTTGGGTTCAAGCTTTGTAGAGTTATTTCTCTTCACATAAGCTTCACATCCCAAAACCTTGATATAAGACAAGTTAGGGACCTTCCCTTTCCATACCTCGTATGGTGTCTTATCAATAGCTTTTGACGGTGTCCTATTCAGTGTATAAGTTGAAGTCAAGAATTGCGTGTTTCCAAAAGAGACCAGTAGTTTATTTAGACCTCTCATCGAATGGTTGAACTATATCTAATATAGTTTGTTTTCTCTTTTCCGAAACATAACCTTCATGTGCTTGTGAACTGCTAGGTTCCACATACATCAGTATGGATCATCCCTAATTAATCACTCACATGTTCTCCTTTCTCCAAGAAAGATGACATTGTTATCTTTGTCCATCAAACATCATTCACATGTATCAAATGACTCCAAGTCAAATGATTCTAGAATGCCTTCTAAAGGAAGATTCGTTACATGTTTAGATTTTGATCTAATCAACAATGTTACAGTTATGTCTCATTGAGACTTATTCGATTCGGCCTTTGGTGTTAATGTTATATATGATTTGTTGAGTTTAAAGTATACATAAATAATGTAATAATCGTACCAAAACAAAGAATAGTTCACAATTAAAATAGTTATCAAACTATTTAAATAGTGAAAAACTAATCCATCAGTATCCAATACTGAACCAATATTCATTGTTTATTGAAGGTACGAAAAATACATAGTTATAATACTTAAAACAAGGCCCTAAGGCATAACAACATCATATGATCATACGGCTAGTGCAGCGACCTTCGCTCCTTTTCCAGCCCATAGATCGACATCTCTATTCACCAAACTTATACTTCTATGTAGTTCCTTCACATGCAAATGTGAGAACCACATTTGGCATGCAATACCCAAGAAGTAGAATTTGTGAAGTTTAATGTCTATAACATTAATACCTGAAGATGAAGCAACCCCGTTCTTCACATCTTCATTGAACTTTGGGCAAATTCAATTATTCCCAATAATTGAGTTTCATTCAAATTTCCCATTCAAAATTATCTCAATGTCAAAACGTGATAAATCGTAAGTGAAAAATCGAAGTTTTCTAACCAACGATATTATCATGCAATTGAAGCCCTATCTCTCATAAAATATGAGGGAGCCAACCAGACAATCGATTCACGCCATCCAATGGCTCGAAAGTCTCTAATTTGTGTCATTGATGAACTTAAGTGTTTTGGATTAAATCACTCCCCGAGATGTAAATAATCATAACCTTATAATCCATCAAATGAAAGACAAATTAGGCATTTGTTTTGAAATTGAATAAAATATGAACTTTTATAAGTTTGCAAGTAGTGTCCAACACTTTTGCAGTAGACGCATTGAGATTCCCTAGGAACCCTAGTAGCCTTCTTGCCCATACTCTTTTGAATACCCTATCCTATATCATAAGAATTTCCCTCTTAGGGTCCTTCTCTATCGCTGGCTCATCAGCCTTGAGCATCCCGTGGAGCTCACGAAGCGATTTCTTCAAACCATTCATATGGAAAATTTAGCCTAAAGGCATTATAACCATCATGAGATTGAAGTATGAAATCGGTTGCCAAATAATCATCATAGGAAAAATCTAGGCGGTCACTTGAAACAAATAATCCAATCATTTGTTGCACATGTGATCCCATAGATTTCCATTTTTCCAGCCTAGCTGAAGCGATGACCCTGGTCACACCGAACCGCTCAATCATTGCATATTCTCCGAACATGATATTGAGTTGTTCAATGATATCTTAGGATGTGGTGATCTAACACATTTTCCTTGTCTTCGTATTTGAGGACCATCCTCAAATTACGTTGTGAATCAAGAAAATTTGTTCAATTTTTCATAATCAAGAATTGAACCAAACTTGAATTGAGTTGATATTTGACATGATAAACTATAAAAGAAAGATAACTAAAGTATGTAAACATCCACAAAGCGGTATACAAATAAGGTTGTCTAACAATTGTACTTATTTATTTCATTTTGTTTAATTGATATCCAATATCATTGTCCCTTAGAACAAAACAATTCCGAGATCCTCATCTTGCAAATCTTTAAGCCGACTGAGTCCGCACTTAAGTATTTCAAGATAGGTAGACACACTCATGTCAATGATATCTAATATCACTCTCGGTCGATGAGAATCCCATTCTCATCTCATGTCTCGATAGCCACGCCTGCAGTGGATCTATCGATGAGAAAACCAAAGTCACGTGTAAGGGTCTAACCCTTACTCCCATTTATCCCAAGATAACAAGTAGTACCCCGCTGAGGCGGACCTACCAACTTATGATCGAGGGCTTTATGAGTGTGATGTTTTGGACAAGACATTATACTCATTATTTTGGGAACTTGCATGCATAGGTGTTTATATGTAAGTTGAACATTTATAACATAAAACATCCTATAACTAGCAAACTAAGCAAAGCAATTAAATACGTAATCGAAAGGCCCCTAGAACCTCACAACTCTAAAACGAAAAGATTAAAATAACAACAAAAGCCTTGAACATCTTCTGGACTGGTCTTCGCCCTCCGTTTTAGTTCCGTGCCCTCCGATTTTGGTCAAATCTATTCCGTACCCATAAAACCACGAACAGCGCCCGCCGTTTTACAACCAGCGGTCGCTGAACACCACCGGCGGTCACCGTTTCCAAAACGGCGCCCGCCGAAAGGTCCGGGAACAATCTGCCAAGAAAAAGGGCTTTCGGCGGTCGCCGTTTCCAAAAAGGCGCCCGCCGAAACAAAACAGCGCCCGCTGGAGCTACAACGGCGCCCGCCGTTTGGCTCCAGCAGCCCGGTTTTGTCCGCTTTGCTTCGTTTTGCTTCGTTTTGCTTCGTTTCTTCTCGTTTTCGCCAGAGAGCCGAGATCCTCCATCGAACCATGGACTAAGTCCATCGCTTACAAGTAGTGCAATACAAATATAATAGAAAAACCTATCTATTACAAATGATTCCAAGGGACGTAGCCCTCAAAAGACTATGGCCAATCGAAACGTAAAAAACGACAATTTCATTCACCCGACCACTAACGGTGGCCGACCTTACATCTAATCACATAATCACAATTAAACAAATAATCCAATTATGTTGATTTAACCTTCGTGTCCAACACAAAAGTGTGCACGAGCCCTAGTCTCTGATACCAATTGTAGGTACCGATATATCGATCCGATCGATATACCGTGTGTGCGGAAGCGTGTAAAGCGATAGACCTACTATGCCATGATCTTAGTGCACACTTAATGTGTATTAGAACACATATAAACATATATATATATACACATCCAATATATATATATAAGGTTCAACGATTACTTACTTATGGTGACGAAGTAATTCGTTGATGTCGTTGAGGTGGTGTTGAGTCGATTGAACCACCTCAAATGGATCAGCCTCTCGAAGCTCTCCTTGTGAATGACCTCGTCACTCCTCTTGTCTAGATCGCCCGGATGTTGAAGCCGCACAAATGGCCCGGCCTCTACGTGTTGCACACGAACCCGGATAATGAACACCTTTGCTTGCTTGAGAATGGATCTCCAAGATCACCTCTTTTCTCTCTATTTTTGTGGAATTTCGTGGCTAAATGTTGTGTGTGATGAAAATCAGATTTTCATCTATATAATCACTCCATTATGCACACCATCACACCTCCTTGTAACCTCCATCATAATGTGCATAAAGATGCACCATTTAACACACAAAAGGGGTTACAAAGGAGGTGAAAGGTCATGCCACATACACATGCCACAATGCATTGTATGTGGTCCCACTTGCTTGTGTGGCATGCCATGTCAAACTATGTGACATGCATCCATGCAAGCCATGCATCCCATGCATGTATATTAAATCCACGTAAATATTGATTCTAAATCAATATATATATCAAGCATCGTACATTATCTTCGAGTCCATGTGTGACCCTGTAGGTATGATTTAATTTGATCAATATTATATTGTTCCCAAAAATTAATATTATCAAATAATCATTTAACATCCATAGACGACCTTATGGCTTTATCGATTGCACACGTAGGATCGAAGGACATATTCCAACATTGTAATCTAATTAATTTACTCAATAATTTTTTTAATTATTAAATTATACTTATATTATTTTTACACTAAGATATTAAGACAAGTAACTTAACCAACATTTAAATATATTGAAGCAATTATTTTATAAATTGTAATTCATAGAAAAACAATATCAAGTACATATTATTATTAGATTATTAATTTTGAAGAAAATCAAAAGTTTCTTAATTAAAACATTGCACACATAAGAAAATTATTTTCATTTTTATCATTTTAGATTCGATTATTTAGGGAGATGAGCATGATGTCCACCGTGGCAGTAGCTGTGTCCGCCATGAGGTGCCAGAGCGTGGTGGTGGTGAGGTGATGGAGCATGATGTCCACCGTGACAGTTGGATGAATCAAAACTGTGCAACTGATCATCTGATCCATGAGGTGGGGGTGCATGGTGGCTGTCGTGAGGTGATGGAGAATGGGGGCGATGCTTGTGCTTCAATGGTTCACTGAACAAGTCCTCCTGCTGCAGGATTCGAGCGAGAAGAGGTGTGGAAAGAAACAACAACCCTAAGACAAAGATAAAGTAATAAGATCTCATCATTGTTTTAGGAATGTATTGCAAAACTTTTGAGCTAACAGTGAGAATGAAAAAAATGAGAACAAAAACACAATTTATAGATGGAGAAATGCAATAAAGAGTTTTAATGTACAAAATTGCATTTAATTTGGTCAATAGTTTCATTTCAAAAAAAAAAAAAAAATGTTTATGAATAATTTTTTTTTTATTATTTCATTTTGTAATTATTCCAATGAAAAAATTATAATAATTTTTTTCTCTCTAAAATTTAGTGTATGAAAATCTTGAATCATCCGTCAACTTAACAAAATATATCGACTATGTAATTTTGTTGTTTATTACATTAAGTGGAATTTAGAAAATATAATACTCCACTAGTTCTCCATTTATTTGACTAACTTTTTTTTGTAAAACAAGTAGTATTTCTTATAAATTTTAGAATACTAATAAGATATTTATTAATATATAATATATATTTTGTCTTTTATTTATTTATTGTTATTATTAAGTTTATAAAAAAATATAATATCAATATATAAAAAAAAATATAATTGATTTAATGCATTATGAAGTCAGTACTATTTATTATGAAATATTATTAAAAAAAATAGAATAAAAGGGATTAAAAAATTGAATAATTTTTTATTAATACTTTTTATTAAAAAATAGAATAAAAGGGATTAAAAAATAGAATAATTTTTTATTTAATACTTTTTATTTTCATCAAACTATTTATTTAATTATATTATGTAGTATTATTTTAAAATAAAATTAAAACATTACTCAATTTTTTTATATATTTTAAATATTTATACTTATTTTTAAGTCTAACTATATTTTATTATATGATTAATAAAATTTATTTTTATTTTATTATTAAAATTAAAATTTTATTTTTTTAAATTATACTTTTATAAAAAAAATCGTACATAAAAAGAAAAAATTAGAGAACACATCTAGTTAAAAGAACATTTATATAAAATGAGTGTGTTAGTATTTGCATTCCTTTTTTTACAAGTACACTATTTTATTTTTATTAACAATTATACAATTTAGTTCAAAATATAAAATACATTTAATAAAATTATTTTGAAACTTTCTAACTAATTTTTTTATTCTTTTTTGAAATTTCTTCAATTTTACATTGATTACTAAAGTCCCAAACAAAACATAAAAATCATGAAAAAAAAAAATAATTGACACGTTCTTTTTTTTAAAAAAAAAATTTAATCATTTATTTTTTAAAAACAAATTAAGGTAAAAAATCGAATATATTTTTTTATTTTTAATAATTAAAGATATAACATGATTAAAATAGAATTCCAAACATCAAGTTTTATTAATATAATTGGCAATATCTATAAATTAAGAATATTGCATGCATTTTCTTGATTATCCAAACATATATATTTTGGTAAATCTTTAATTAGATTATTATATATCCCCACTGTCAGGGCTAGGGGCATGGTGGACGTAAGGTGGTGGAGCATGGCGGCCATGGCGGCGGTGGCGGCGGTGGCGGCGGCGGTGGCGGTGGTTATTGGAAGAATCAACATCGACGTCTTCTGAGGTTTCGGTAATTTTTGAATCGATCAACTCCTCTTCAGTATTGTCGAGGCCTATCACGTCTCCTTCTTTTGGGGTTTCAACAATATTTGAATCGATCAACTCTTCAATGTTTTGGCTGCCAGGTGATGGAGCGTATACACGGCGGCGGCAATGGGGGCGGTGGAGCCCGGAAAGAGAATCATGGTGGCGGCAATGGCGGCGGCGAAGCCCGAGAAAAGAATCAACATCGATCCCTTTAACTTCTCCGTCTTCTGATAGTTCGCCAATATTTGAATCGGTCAACTCTTCTTCCAAAACTCGAGCAAAGAGAGGTGTGGTAACAAGAAGCAATAGCCCTAAAACGACGATGAGTGAATAAGGTTTCAACATTTTCTTAATGAGTTGTTTGCTAAATTATTTGTGATGAAAAATATAGAGAACAAAAAGGTCATTATATAGATGGAGAAATGCGATATTTAGATAGAAAATTAATGATATGTTTATGTTCTTTGTTGATAGAAATTATAAATGAAAATAATGTTTTTTTTCAATTTTGTCCATGTGTATCAGAGATTTTGAATCAAAATCTCGGTTGAAATAGTAGTGATTTGAAATTAATTGTTTTTGGCAATCTAGCAATTTCTTATAATAGTAGTGTGATTTCATGAAAACTTTTAATTTGTTGTTGGGTTGAAATAGAATAATTTGAATAACTTGAGGACCAACATTGAAATTTATTTTTTGTACATCACAATCTAATAATTTACTCAATAATTTTTAAAATTATTAAATTTTACTTTTATCATTTTGACACTAAGATATACTCCCTCCGGCCATTAATAGATGTTATACTTTGCTGGAAACGGAGTTTAACAAAATTATTATTTTTAATTTTTTAATTAAAAAATAAAGAATAAAAATATATTTTAAAAGTGAATAGTAAAGTAGTTGTAAGTAAAGTTTAAAAAATAGGTCGAGTAAACCAAAAGTTTCTTAATCCAAACAATGCATACATAAGAAAATTATTTTCATTTTTATCATGTTTTCGATCCAATTATTTAGGGGGATAAGCATGATGTCCACCATGGCAATTGTTGTGTTCGCCATGAGGTGCCGGAGCGTGGTGGTGGTGAGGTGATGGAGCATGATGTCCACCGTGACAGTTGGATGAATCAAAACTGTGCAACTGATCATCTGATCCATGAGGTGGGGGAGCATGGTGGCTGTCGTGAGGTGATGGAGAATGGGGGCGATGCTTTTGCTTCAATGGTTCATTGAACGAGTCCTCCTGCTGCAGGATTCGAGCGAGAAGGGGTGTGGAAAGAAACAAGATCCCTAAGACAAAGATAAAGTAATAAAATCTCATCATTTTTTAGGTGTATTGCAAAGGTTTTGAGCTAATAGTGAGGATAAAAATATTGAGAACAAAAACTCAATTTATAGATGGAGAAATGGTATAAGGAGTTTCAATGTACAAAAACTATTAGCGCATATGATTTGGTTAATATTTTCATTTTCAAAAGAAAATGTTGATGAAGAATTTCTTTTTATTATTTCATTTTGTAATTTTTCCAATGGAAGAAATTACAATAATTTTTTTTCTTCTAAAATTTAGTGTATGAAAATCTTTAATTCTAGGTCAACCTAACAAAATATATCGACTATGTAATTTTGTTGTTTATTACATTAATTGGAATTTAGAAAATATAATACTCTATTTGTTTGACTAATTAATTAACTCATGATTAGTGAACATAAGTAGTAGTATGTTTTTATAAATTTTAGAACACTAATTATATATTTATTAATATGTAATATATAATGCTATACTATACTACTATAATTTGTATTTTATGTACTTATTATTATTATTAATCAGATAAAAAAATATAAAATCTAAATATATAAAAAATAATAATTTTTGATGCATTATTGATGAAAGTCGGTGTGCGGGTTTCGTGTAAATAAAAAGGTTTTAAAAATAATTTTTTATTTAATACTGTTTAGTCTCACGAATCAAATTATTTATTTAACTATATTATATATTATTTAAAAAATAAAATTCAAACATTACTCAATTTCTTAGAAGGGGAAATACAATAGGGACTTTGGATGTACAAAATCTATTGGTGTATTTAATTTGGTCAATATTTTCATTTTCAAAAGAAAATCTTGATAAATAATTTCTTTTTATTATTTCATTTTGTAATTTTTCCAATAAAAGAAATTAAGGTTAATATATTTTGTACATAAAACGAAAATTTATTTATTGATGATCAGTTGTTTGGAGAGCTAGCCTCTTAACTCATTCTTGCGGTAGAGCTCTTTTCTACGCGTTGTTTTGTACTATTTAACTTTTCTTTTATATGAAATTGAGATTTACCAAAAAAAAAACAAGTCTAGGTAAAAAAATATATATATAAAATGAGTGTTTTTATTTGCATTTATTTTTACAAGTACACTATTTTATTTATATTTACAATTATGGAGTAGAAGTTAGATCAAAATCTAAAATACTCTTGAAACTTTATAAAAAATAATCTTTTTTAAAAAACAAAACACGTTCTTTTCTTATATTTTTAAATTTAATTATTCATTGATTTTAAAATATTGAGGCTAAAAAAATAGAAAATAAATTTTATTTATTTTTAATACTTATAAGAGTATCAATTATATTATGTGGTGTAGTGTAGAAATAAAACTGATTAAATTAATAAGAATTAAGGTGCAAATAAGTCAAACATTAACATGATTAATATAGAATTCCGAACATCGTTTTTTATTAATATAATTGACAATATCTATATATTAAGATTGCATGCATGTTCTTGATTACCCAAACATTTGGTAAATCAATCTTTAATTAGATTATTATATATTCCCAAGGTCAGGGCTCGTGGCATGGTGGTGACGGTGGCCCTTGGGTGATGGAGCATCGTCGAGGCAGTGGCGTTGGCCATGGCGGCGACGGAAGCAGCGACCGCGGCGGCATTTGGAAGAATCAACATTGATATTCCCTATCACATCTCCTTCTTCTGAGATTTCAGCAATATTTGAATCAAACAACTTTTCATCCAAAACTCGAGCAAGAAAGGGGTGTGGCAACAAGGAGCAATACCCCTAAAACCAAGATAAGAGAATACACTTTCGACATTTTCTTAATCAGCAGTTGCTTGCTAGATTATTGTGATGAAAAATATAGAGAACACAAAAGTCATTCTATAGATGGAGAAATACAATTTCGAAATAAAATTAATGAAATATTTATTTTCCTCGTTGATAGAAATTAAAAAAAAAATTAATGTTTTTGTTCAATTTTACCCATGTGTATGAGGGATTACTATATATACTACTCCATTTGTTTGACTAACTCCTTTGCAAACAAAGTTAATAAATTTTAGGACACTAATTATATATATATATATATATATATATATATATTTTTAGAAATACTTGATAATTAATTCAGGTGGAGTCGCACATGGCGGGAGTCGAACCGGACTTGCCACAAGGCTAGTCTCTGATACCATGTTAGAAACTGATTCATCTAAAAGCTCGAACTGTTAGATAAGTTGAGCAACTAGACATTTATAGTGGGCCGAATATATTCTCCAATATTATCTTTTATTTATTTATTTATTTATTGTTATTATTATTTAGAGAAAAAAAATATAAAATCAATATATAAAACAAAAATATAATTTATTTGATGCATTATTGGTGAAAATAAAAAGTACTCCTATTAAAAAAACATATATTATAATTTTTATTTCATAATTATTATTTTCACGAATCAAACTATTTATTTAATTATATTATAAATTATTTAAAAATAAAATTCAAATATTACTCAATTTTTTATATCTTTTAAATACGTAGTATTAATTATTTTTAAGCATGACTATATTTTTTATCACGATTAATAAAATTTATTTTATTTTATTATTACAATTATTTTTTTTTTATATTTTATTTAGATTAGAGAACACGTCTAGTTAAAAGAAAATTTATATTGTTAAAATATGACTCGAATCCGTAGAAATTTTTGTTTCCTTATTTAGGAAAATTAGAATTATATTTAATATAATATAATTCTATTCCTTATGGATTTAGGAGTCATATATTAGGAAAAAGGGTTTATTCCTATTCCTATTGGTTACCTAATTTATGGGTTTTCTACACCTATAAATAGGGATCTCCATAGACACAATTACAACACGAGTTAACACAAGTTAATACCATCATAGAGAGAGATAATATTGTGTGAGATTAGAGGGTTTTAGAGTGTATATCAATCCTTGTAATTATCGACAATATTATAGTAAAAGTTCTCGTCGTTCCTCCCGTGGTTTTTCCCGATTTGGGTTTCCACGTAAATTCCTTGTCTTCTTTTCTTGTCTCCTTCTTTATTTATTGTTGAGTTATATTCGGGGTTCCGCATATTGTTCGTACTATACATCGTCGTTTTACAACAAGTGGTATCAGAGCTAGGTTACGATCCTGTGACCTGTTATCAAGAGCTTTCGTGGGGATCCCGGACGGGGAATCCATACAAGGCGGGTGTTGCGGATATTGGTGTTTCTAGATCCAGGTGGAGCTCGAGAATATTTTGGGAGATGGCGAAGATGGTTGATATTCGGTGTTAGATCGGAACACGTGGTTCTCTTCATGGCGGCTCAAGGTGGAGTTGGTTCAGTGGTTCTAACCAACATGGATCTTGATGATGCGTTGCTGAGGCATGGACAAGATGTCAAGCGCGATGGAGCCAGAAGAGAAGGTATGGAAGAATAGAAATGTGAGGTATAATTGCACTCTATCCCTCCGGTGATTTATTTCATGCGGTCGCGGTTTTGCGATCGAGGGAGACGATGAAGGAGGTTTTGAGTAGTGAAAATCCGGGGAATATCTTGGTGTCCAGGGTTGGGCAAAGATGAAGAAATTTCAGGGGGTTTGGCATTACTACAAGGAAAAAGGGAGTGGTGAAAATCTAGGTGAATTTCTTAATGGCCAAGGTGGAGCATGGGAGAAATTCTAAGGGATTTGTCACTACTGCAAGGAAAAAGGCCACATGAAGGGGGACTGTCAGGCCCTGATGAATCGGAGAAAGGAATCGAAGGTGGCCGATTCCGGAGAAGGAGGTTTCATCGATGGGGAACTCCTGGTTGTCTCTGATTTGGGGAACGAGTGAGGGGTGGATCTTGGATTCTAGATGTTCGATGGTGTCGGTTGATCGGTGGACATGGGGCATGATACATCGTGTGAGATACGCGGCACGGGAACTGTGAGAATCAAGATGGTCGATGGGCATATTCGAACCCTCGGTATTGCAAGGTACGTTCCGGTCCTGAATGGTAATCTTATCTCTCTCAGACCTTAGATCCGAATGAGTACCAACTTCGGTAAAGGTGGAGTGTTGAAAGTAAGTCGGGGCGACTTATTTTGCGAGGCGAGAGAAAGATTTGGTGAATTGTATGAGCTATGCGGCAACACAATTACCAAGTGGACAACTGTCTCTGTCCAAGGAAGTCATTTGCTGGAAGGTGAGTCGGGATCACCTTGGTTTAAAAGTCATGCGTATGTGTGTTGGTGTTGGGGACACCGGGAATACTAACCCGAATAGTATTCAAAATTTGGATAATCGAGCCTAAGCATACTATGGATAGCACTGGATGATTAGCGAATGCAGGTAGTGCTGATAGTAGTGGGAAGGCGAGATTTGAGAATGGAAATTGCGTGGTGGTCATGGAGCTTGGTGGTACCCAAGGGATGATCGGTGCAACTTCGCATTCTTGTACTAAGTTTGGTGTGGTTCAAACTTAGGTTGCTCATGTTTTGAGTAAGTCCTGTGGGGCTGAGTGGAAGAAAGAAAAATAGGTCTACGATCGTTAGAGATTGGGCGGCTTGGAGTCACGGGGATTCTCGTCAAGGTGGAGATTTGTTGTATGTGACTCGAATCGAAAGGAAATGAATTTAGAACGGAGTGTCGCGCTGAAAATTAACGCCAAACACACAGCTATTTAATTCATGGCTAATTAATTATGTGTGCTAATGTCAGGATATGGAAGAATTAATTCAATTGTGAAACTTGAATTAAAGGAGAGTGGGTGCGGGCGGTGATCACTTTGTCAACCGACTTACGTGGGTGTGCGCGACTAGAAATCGTATGATTTAAGTTTCGGTCGATTTGTTTTAGTTTATTTTAGTTATGGAGATTATAATTATATTCGAAATATAATTATATATTCCGTATGAATTTAGAAGTCATAAATTAGGAAAAAGTTTATTCATAATTCTAATTGTTACCAATTTGATAGGTTTGCTACACCTATAAATTGAGGTTCTCCGGTAGACGAAAATCATAGAGTGCAATAAAGTGCAATAGAGTGAATTGTAAGCCTCAACGATGTAGTCGATTGGTTTTTTCTTCCCGTGGTTTTTTCCCGTGTTTCGGGTTTCCACGTAAATTGTGTGTTCGTTCTTTTCGTTTATCTTTTTCTTCGCATCTCATATATATTTCGAGAGTCGTGAGAGATTTAGTTTCAATATCGCAACAAGTGGATCGTAAAAGCGCAACATATATAAAATGGGTGTTCATATTTGCATTCCTCTTTTTAAAAGTACATTATTTTATTTTTATTTACAAGTATACAATTTAGGTCAAAATAAAAAATACACTTAATAAAATTATTTTAACCTTTCTAACTAAAAATTTTACTATTATTTTTTGAAATTTCTTTAATTTTATATTGATGACTAATGAAAGTCCAAAACAAAACATAAAAATAATAAATAATAAAATATTAATAACAATAATAATTGACAAGTTCTTTTTCATAATTTTTTAAATTTTAATTATTCATTCTTTTTTTTTTAAATAAGGTAAAAAAATAGTAAATATATTTTTTATTTTTTATTTTTTAATAATTAAAGATATAACATGATTAATATATGTTAGCATAAATTTGGTATAGATTGCCTAATTATATTATACTCTTTGTATAATATTATCTACCATATTTACAAGATGAGGTTTAGGAAATTTTGTTAGGTTTTCTTAATACACAGCTCGTACTTCTTGTATATAATATGAGGTTTGAGGATCAATGTAAAGACGAGAAGAAATCAATAATATTCTTGAGACACTTTCTTTTACTTTATGGTATCAGAGCAGGTTTAATCTTGCGAATTTTTTTTCTTGTTCGATCAACATGGTGGACGACAAGAGTGGTAATGATAGTACTGGTGAAGCGCCTCACATCGTTAATCCGCTATATGCTCTTTCTAGCCAAGATGGTCCGGGGGCAAAGATTACTCATGTAGTTCTCAAGGGGCCAAACTACGAGGAATGGGCGAAAGGTTTTCGGGTTGCGTTGGGGGCTAAGAGAAAACTGGGTTTCATTGATGGAACTCTCAAGCAAAAGCCGAAAAATCCCGAAGATTGGGATGATTGGCTGGCGGTTAACTATTCTGTTATCGCTTGGATCTTCAACACTATAGAACCAAGCGTCCGATCTACAATTTCTTATCGTGAAATTGCTTTCGATCTCTGGGAAGACATTCGTTTGCGCTTCTCGGTAGGTAATGATGTTAAAATTTATCAAATTCAATGTGAACTCTCTGACTGTAAGCAAAAATCTGGTGAAACCATAATGGATTATTATGGTAGAATTAAAAAATTGTGGGATGACATCAATAATTTTGATGCGTTGCCCAACTGTGCTTGTTCCGGGTGTCGATGCGATTTGAATGCTGTGTTGCGTAAGCGGCGAGAGGCTGACCATGTACGAGGTTTTCTTATGGGCCTAGAGTCTTTTTATGCTACTGTTCGTTCTAATATCCTAGGCACCTCGCCCTTACCTCCGATGCACTTGGTTTATTCTCGTCTTGTGCAAGAGGAGGAGGTTCGTGCTGTGACTCAATCCCGAGGAGATGTTGTTACTCCTATGGCTTTTGCAGTACGCGACAACAATACAAGGCAGCAACAACAACCATCTAAGACCAGCACTGGGAGTACTCGTCCTAATTACAAGTGTACTTATTGCACCAAAGATGGACACACTGAGAGTAGGTGTTGGGAAAAGCATGGTTATCCCGCTGGACGTGAACCGCGTCGTCCTACTATACGTCCAGGGGAGACATCAACATTCAACTCCAATCCTAAGACAAATGTTGTACTTGGTGAGACTCAAGCCGTCACTAATATGGTGCGATTGAACGGTAAGAATGCTTTCACATGGATTATCGACACCGGTGCTTCGACACATGTCTGTTATGACGAAGGATTATTTGAATCTTGTTATTCTATTAATCCTATTAATATTGGTTTACCCAATGGTGCATCTTTGACTGCTAGTCGGGCCGGAACAATTAAGCTTAATGATAAATTATTTATCTATAATGTTCTTTTTGTTCCATCCTTCCAATACAATTTGCTCTCGGTCTCTCAACTTTTGTCTTCACAGAAGTTAAGTTTACAATTTACTAATTTTCAATGTGTGATACAGGACCATGCCTTGACGACGATTGGTGTGGGTGAGCTTTCTGATGGGCTCTTTTACTTGACTATGGAGGAACCAATTCGTGTTAATATTGTGACAAGAAAAGAGAATGTTGAGTTGTGGCATCGACGAATGGGACATCCTTCACTTCGGGCAATGGAGCATCTTTCATCTATTTTTGGTGTTAATCGTAATTTCTTGTGATATTTGTTTTCGAGCAAAACAAACACGTACTCCATTTCCGTTGAGTGATAATAAAGCAGAACATTTGTTTGATTTAATTCATTGTGATGTTTGGGGGCCGTATCAACCTAATCGTGCGTGTGACTCTCGTTACTTTTTGTCCATAGTTGATGATTATTCAAGGTGTGTTTGGGTTTATTTTATGAAAACCAAGGATGAAGTCCCTCGGCTTCTTCGTGATTTTTTTTCTCTTATTGCTCGTCAGTTTAATCGTCATGTAAAAATATTACGGAGTGATAATGGGACAGAATTTCGAGGGCTCCTTCCATATTTTCGTGAACATGGGATTATCCATCAGACGTCTATGGTGAAAACTCCTCAACAGAATGCTCGGGTCGAACGAAAACATCGCCACATTTTGAATGTTGCTCGTGCTTTACGGTTTCAAAGTTCTTTACCACTTGATTTTTGGGGCGAATGTGTTTTGACGGCGGCGTATTTAATTAATCGCACACCCACTCGAGTTCTACAAAATAAAACACCATTTGAATTACTTTTTCAACAGGTACCCGATCTCAGTTTAATTCGAGTTTTCGGCTGCCTATGTTATGCAAAAAATATTCATCCTCGTGATAAGTTTGATTCTCGAAGTCGTCGATGCGTTTTCCTCGGTTATCCATTCGGTAAGAAAGGATGGCATATATATGATCTTGAAGCAGGTGTTTACTTTCAGTCACGAGATGTTCATTTTATTGAGGATCAATTCCCGTTCGTTACGGTCGATGGTTCACATGCTTCACCTAATTTTGTTATTGACCAGTCTGAAGACCTTGTCTTTGCTGACACTCTACTCTCCCCAGTCAGTTCACCCCATGGTGTCGAGGGGGGGACAACATCCAGTTCTATCGAGATGACATCAACTCTTGATAATATTATTCCTTCTGAAACACATGATAATACTCGTGAGGAGTCCGACTCTCGTAATTCTCATGACAGTATACTCAGTGATCATGACCTTGCAATAGGTGATAATAATGGTACTGGGATTTTCGATAATATTGACGAAGGTGATGGAGATTCGAGTAATGTGGTTTTAGATGACGAAATGGGTCGTGGTAAACGGCAAAAGTTTGACAATGCTCGACATAAAGATTATGTGCGTTGGGACACGATTAATGAACATATTAACACGACATTGGTTCCTCCTACTCAGTCACCCACATCAATTTCCGTCACGGGTACTCCGTATCCTATTGCTAATTATGTTAATTGTCAAATATTTTCTTCTGCCCATCAACAATTTCTTGCAGCTATTACTACCGAGACTGAGCCTACCTCTTTTAAGGAGGCTGTTCGTGCCCCACAGTGGAAGAAAGCTATGGAAGAGGAAATAGATGCATTAGAAGCCAATAATACTTGGTCGGTGGAGGACTTACCGCCAAATAAAACGGCTATTGGTTGTATGTGGGCTTACAAGATTAAGCATAAGTCCGATGGGTCGGTTGAACGATATAAAGCAAGGCTAGTGGTCTTTGGCAATCACCAAGTTGAAGGTGTTGATTTTGCCGAAACTTTCGCTCCTACCGTCAAAATGGTTACTGTCCGCGCCTTTCTCACTATTGCTGCCATCAATAATTGGGAATTACACCAAATGGATGTACACAATGCATTTCTCCACGGGGATTTGTCCGAAGAGGTGTATATGCGATTCCCTCCTGGGTTCGGCCATGGGTTGCAAGGTAAGGCTTGTCGTCTCCGTAAGTCTTTGTATGGACTTCGTCAAGCTCCACGGTGTTGGTATGCTAAGCTAGCTACTGCTTTGTGTTCATATGGATTTTCTCATAGTCCGTCCGATCACTCCTTATTTGTTTATCGTAAAGACGATGTCGTTCTTAATATTCTTGTGTACGTTGACGATTTGGTGATTGTTGGAAATAATGGTGCTGCCATTCGCGATTTTAAAAACTACCTAAGTCAATGTTTTCGAATGAAAGATTTGGGTAAGTTGAAATATTTTTTGGGTCTTGAAGTAGCACGAAATTCCAGTGGCATTTTTCTCTGTCAGCGGAAATACACTCTTGATTTGTTGACAGAGACTGGTCTTCTTGGTTCCAAACCCGCTAATGTGCCTATTGAGGAGAATCATCGTTTAGCTCTCTCTTTGGAGCCGTTATTCACTCAACCCTCGCAATATCGTCGTTTGGTGGGTAAATTAATTTATCTCACCCTTACTCGTCCAGAGATTAGTTATTCAGTGCACATCCTTGCACAATTTATGCAAGCTCCTTCTCAAGCTCACTGGGATGCTG
Organism: Euphrasia confusa; assembly: GCA_954870475.1. Taxonomy (NCBI): domain Eukaryota; kingdom Viridiplantae; phylum Streptophyta; class Magnoliopsida; order Lamiales; family Orobanchaceae; genus Euphrasia; species Euphrasia confusa. Next base: position 1,360,944 of record OX940965.1, read on the forward strand.
TTTTACGAGTTGTTCGCTACTTGAAAGGAAATCCTGGTCAAGGCATTTTTTTACGGGCCAATGCTCCTATGGTGTTGGAAGCTTACTGTGATGCTGATTGGGCGAGTTGTCCGGTAAGTCGTCGTTCTCTCACAGCATATTTTGTGTTTCTTGGGGGCTCTCCGATTTCATGGAAAACTAAAAAGCAAACTACCGTGTCCCGTTCTTCTGCTGAAGCAGAATACCGTGCAATGGCTTCCGCTACATGTGAAATTATTTGGTTGAAAGGTTTGCTTCGAAGTTTGGGTATTGAGCATTCTTCGGCTGTCTCTCTTCATTGTGATAGTCAAGCGGCTTTACATATTGCTAATAATCCCGTATTTCATGAACGCACAAAACATATCGAAATAGATTGTCATTTTGTTCGAGATGAGATTGTGCGAGGTACTATTAGACCATCTTACGTCAACACCACTTCTCAACTGGCTGATATTCTTACGAAAGCTCTTGGGCGACCTCAGTTTCATTGTTTGCTCGGCAAGTTGGGCATTTCGAATTTACATGCTCCAACTTGAGGGGGGGTGTTAGCATAAATTTGGTATAGATTGCCTAATTATATTATACTCTTTGTATAATATTATCTACCATATTTACAAGATGAGGTTTAGGAAATTTTGTTAGGTTTTCTTAATACACAGCTCGTACTTCTTGTATATAATATGAGGTTTGAGGATCAATCAGGCCCGTTCTTGAGTTTACAAGGGCCCTAGGCGAAATATCGTAAACGGGCCCCACACTAAAAAAACTGTTCATCTAATTTTTTTTATATTTTTTAACAAATTTATCAAGAGTATATAATTTTATTAAAGAATGAAAAAATACTAAAATTATTTTAGTAGTACATAAAAAATTTTAAAAAAACACAATTATAATTTTTTTTATTGTAAATTAAAAAAATATTAACAAAAATTTAAAACGATAGAAAAAAAACTTGAAAAAAAATCAAAAATTCAATAATTAAAATAAACGAGATTTTTTTTAATGTTACTTAAAAAAATTTAGAATTTTTTTGTTGATAAATAGATAAATTAAGATGAAAAAATTTAAAATTTTTGTTGTTAAAAATGTAAAATAATTAAAATAAGTATTTTTAAGTTTATACGTGTATATATATATATGTATTATTTTTCAAAAACATAATACTCCCTCTCATTTTTTGAATTGAATTTTTGGATTTTTTAAACATTTTAATGAATCTTTTTTATGCCAAATATAACTTTATTTAATTTAATATAAGTCATCACAATTTAATGACTATCCAATTATTAATAATTGATTAGAGTAAAATGTGGAGACATTTAAGGTAAAAATAACTATAACTTCAATTAAAAACAAAGAATACAAAACTCAAAACGTCAATAAAAAAAGGAAGAAAATATACATATAGTTTTTTTTTTTTAGAAATGGACCCCTAAAAAAAGGGGGCCCTGGGCCGTCGCACCCTGGGCCTATGCCCAGGGCCGGCCCTGGGATCAATGTAAAGACGAGAAGAAATCAATAATATTCTTGAGACACTTTCTTTTACTTTAATATAGAATCCGAACATCCGTTTTTTATTAATATAATTGGCAATATCTATAAATTAACATTGCATGCATGTTCTTGATACTATCCAAACATATATATTTTGGTAAATCTTTGATTAGATTATTATATATTCCCACTGTCTGGGCTAGGTGCATGGTGGTCGTTAGGTGACGGAGCATGGCGGCCATGGCGGCGGTGGTGGCGGCGGCGACGGTGACGGCGGTGATGATCGGAAGAATCAACATCGATCCCTGTGGGCACGTCTTCGTTTTCTGAGATTTCAACAATATTTGAATCGGTCAATTCTTCTTCACTGTCAAGGCCTATCACGTCTCCTTCTTCTGAGGTTTCGGCAATATTTGAATCGATGTTTTGGCTGTCAGGTGATGGAGCATGTCGACCGTGGCCGCGATTGCGGCGGCGGCGGCGGCGGCGGGGGCGGAACTTGAAAACAGCATCAACATCGGTATTCCCTGTCACATCTCCGTCTTTTGAGATTTCGGCAATTTTTGAATCGGTCAACTCTTCTTCCAAAACTTGAGCAAAAAGAGGTGTGGTAACAAGAAGCAATAGCCCTAAAACGACGATAAGTGAATACGCTTTCGACATTTTTTTAATGAGTTGCTTGCTAGATTATTGTGATGAAAAATATAGAGAACAAAAAAGTCATTATATAGATGGAGAAATGCAATATTTAGAAACAAAATTAATTAATGAAATATATGTTTTCCTTGTTGATTAATTATAAATGAAATTAATGTGTTTTTCTAATTTTGCCCATGTGTATCAAGATTTTGAATCACAATCTCAGGTAAAATAGTAGTGATTTGAAATTAATTGTTTTTTTGGCAATCTAGCAATTTATAATAGTAGTGTGATTTCATGAAAAAATTTAATTAGTTGTTGAGTCAAAATAGAAGAATTTGAATAACTTGAGGACCAACATTGAAATTTCTGAAAAATTGAGCCCTACATGTACAATTTTTTTGCATACGTCAACAAGTAATTAGTTTTAGTGAAATTAAATATTTAATTAATTTTTACCGTTTTACTAAAAAATAAGGCATACAAATGTATTTTTACATCTAAGACTCAAGAAATTGTGGAGTTGAGTTCTGGAGTTGTGACTTGTGAGGTTGTTTGAAATAATTGTGGAGTTCATCTCATTTTAAGGGCCTTAGCAAATTATCGAAATTGGGCCCTTTCATTTTATTATTTTTTAAAAATATATATTATAATTTTTTTTATTTCAAAAGTACTTAAATATTAAAAGAACTACATATAATTTCAAAAGAATATATAAATAAATTAAATAAAAAAAATTTAATCTTTAAAAATGTTTCTCCTAGCATTTTGACAAGCAAAATCATTTATAATTACATCAATATCAACATCTTCCAACATATTTTTCTCTATTGATAAAATTGCCAAGCCATTCAGTTTTTCTTGTGACATTGATGACCTTAAATAAGTCTTTATTAACTTGAGTTTTGAAAAACTTCTTTCAGCTGATGCTAAGTAACAGACACTGTCAATAAAATCATGTAAGCAATAGATACATTTGGATAACAATCTAAGATGTGACAAATTTAAGAATATCAATCGCAGACATTGTGTCAGATGACAAAGTGAATCGTAAAACTTCTATGAAATTTAACACAACATTCTTTCAATTCATTATCATCAAATGACTTTAACTTTTGAGAATTATATAAAAATCCAAATATACTTTCAAATGTTTTCAATTCTTCAAATCTATTTTTTAAAGAAAGAATGACCATATCAACAACAGTAAAAAAATAATTTATTTTAAATGATTCTTCCAGTGAAAGATTTACGTCATCTTCATTGTTTTCTCCAAAATATTTTTTCCTAATCACACGACGTTTAATTGGAAAGATAGGTTCAACATCCATTTCTAGGGCAACATCTTTTGCAATGTCCATACTTTTTGTAAATCCTTCTACTCGATAATTCTCAAAATATGAACATACATCTTGCAATTGTTTAATAGTAGTATCAAGAGATAAAAATTTTATTGGTCCCACAAATGTTGCCTTTTTTCGATTTAGTCCCACAGACATACGCGTTTTCAATTTAGTCTCAAACAAGTCGAATTGAGTTTCAATTTAGTCCTTTTTGGGATTAAATTGAAAACGCGTATGTCTGTGGGACAAAATCGAAAAAAGTCAACAATTATGAGACCAATAAATTTTTTATCTCGTAGTATCAATACACATAGACTTGGATTGTAATTTTTTACTCACCATATTAATAGCAAACAAAATATCATACCAAATAACCATACCAAGCAAAAACTCAAAATTCTCTAATGCATTTATCAAACTTTCTGTTTCACTCTTTGTCTTTGCATCATTTTCACAAGATTTATATAATTCTAATAAAGCACATCGTATTTGGGGACATTGAAATCTAATAGCTTTAACACTTTTAATTCGACTTTCCCAACGAGTATTAGACAAATATTTCATAGTTAAACCAGGAACATTATCAAGCAAAATTTTCCATCTTTTTGTAGATCCTGAAAATAATGAGCAAAAATATTACGGTAAAAGAAATAGAGCAAAAAAACCAACAATAATACACAAATCACAATTAATATATATATATATATATATATATATATATATATATATATATATATATATATATATATATATATATATATATATATATATATATTATAGCAGAAATAGAACAATGACACCTGTTATTCGTGAATTGATCCGTGAAAGATTGAAAACGCCAGAAATCCAGAAACTTCTTTTTCTTATTGAAAACGCCAGAAATTCAGAAACTTCTTTTTCTTTTCTATCTACCAGCTCTTCTTAAGAATAATATAATAATATAATAATATTTTAAGAATTAAGATGTTTAGCTGAGAATTTTTAGGATTAACTTTATGTTAACGTTACAATAATAAATATTAACGGGATTGCGAATTACAAAACGAAACTCAAGATTCAGTTTTAAATTCAGAAACTTCTTTTTCTTTAAGAATAATATAATAATATAATAATATTTTAAGAATTAAGATGTTTAGCTGAGAATTTTTAGGATTAACTTTATGTTAACGTTACAATAATAAATATTAACGGGATTGCGAATTACAAAACGAAACTCAAGATTCAGTTTTATTTTATATATTTTTATAAAGCGAAACTATTTAATATAAAGCGGAACTATTTTTTTATTTTATATATTTTTATAAAGCAGAACTATTTAATAAAAAGCGGAACTATTTTTATATCGGCAGATTAAAAACGATATTTTACAAAGCAAAACTATATATATATATATATATACATATATATATATATAATTTTTTTTTTGGGCCCATAGAAAAGTTGAGCCCTGAGCCGTCGGACCCTGGGCCTAGGCCCAGGGCCGGCCCAATCATGTGCAGTGTGAATGTATAATTATGTGTCGCGGGATCAAACGAACTTCGATCCAGTGCATGCATGCATGGTGACTCGGGCATGAAATGCGACCATGTTACAAAACACGTGATTTCTTAAAATTAAGTAAAAAAAAAAACAATTTTGTCTTAATTCCATCAATTTTCATGTTAAATTAATTAAAAAGGGGAAATTAGAAGCACTTGAATATAACTTTGAAACTTGTCGCAATATTAATATAATTCATGCATGATAATTACATGAATAATTATAACAGCAATGTCTATAAGAATGATCTTAATTATCCAAATATAATTTCATTCACATTTGATTATATCAAAAGATCCGGGCTAGGGGCGAACTTTGCTTTTGCAGGAGCATAGGCATGGTTGTGATGATATCCTTGAGGTGATGGAGCATGGTGGTGGTGGTGGTGGTGGCAGATGATGATGGTGACATTGGGGATGGTGCTCAGATGAATCAAGACTCTCTATAGCTTCGTTCTCGTCTTCTAAGATTGTCATTTGCATCATACGAGTCTTCTTTCAGAACTCGAGCAAGAAGGGGTATTGTGAGAACCACAGCCCTAAAACGAAGATAAGAGAGTATATGAAATTACGTCTTCGACGTAAGATACCAACTTTTCGTGAAGTCGGTCTTAAAACAGTCTTCGTTCGCTCAACCACACTCCGTTAACACACACTCGAAGTAATATGTATATGATCGAACTCAAAGTAGTTAAGTAGTGAAGACAAGGTTGTATAATAGTTTCATTTCATTGATAAACAAAACTAACTATTACACTTGTGGAGAAAGGTAGACGAAATGATCAAGAGTCGTATCCCAAGTGACGCAGCACTCCAACGAACTAATGATCTAGTACTATATCACCTAGAGCTAAATCGCATAACTCTACTATCGGTGCACAGCACAAAACAACTACCAAAACTCTTAAAGCTATAAGCCGTAAACAACGAACGTTGATACTCAGATATCGGATTTCGTTCTCTCAAAATCGTCAAAGGATGTCATCCAACTCCATGGGTATATATAGTAGTCTCGCACATGTGAAGCCTTGAGATAGTGCAATCTGATTGGTCACATGCTTGGCCTACATCACAATTCCATGGATGACATCACTTTCGGAATCTTCGATTCTTAATCTTGGAATCTTGAATCTTCGATTCTTGAATCTTCGAATCTTGAATCTTGAATCTTCGATTTCTTTAACTTCAGACTTCAACACATCTTGACTCCGTCGATCTCAATACTTCATCTTCAACTTCATCGTGGTGAACACTCGTCGTTGAACATTTCATATTTCATCGTCTTCATTGTCGTCAATAGAGTTGAAGTAGTAAACAACACTTCATGCATCAGATGATACACGAAGTCAAAGGAGCAAGGCGTGCGACTCAAGTCGCGTGGGATGAAGGACTGCATCACGCGACTCCAGTCGCGTGCGACGCAAGTCGCACAGCACGGACACGCGACGCCCGTCGCTCGCGACGCCAGTCGCAGATGATGGGAGATGGATGTCACGCGACTCCAGTCGCAAGTCTTGGAGGGCAGAGTCACGCGACGCCCGTCGCGTGCGACTCCTGTCGCAAATCGTGGAGGGGCAAAGTCACGCGACGCTTGTCGCGTGCGACTCTAGTTGCATGGTGTGATGGTGTAATGTCTTGCGACTTCAGTCGCATGAACTTGACATGTTGATAATTTTGCATTCACTCCACCTACACCTGAAATCAAAGACAAAACAGCAACCACATATGTTGTTGCCAAAACTAACATCTACAATCTCCCCCTTTTTGGCACAACTCATGTGACTAAAGGTTAGGAACGGAGATGCATAAATCTCCCCCTCAAGCAAAGCATATCAAAACAAACTAAGTAAAATAAAACTCAACAAACATTCAACACTAAGCAACATCACTGAATAGATATGAAAAACAAATACTTAGTTACGAATCCAACGACAAGATATCAAATCATCAAAAACAAAATAGAGTAAGGTTCAACCCAAACAAATATAAAAACATGCATGATGGAAAATATCAATGTCATATGCATGCATGAGATAGATAAAACTGAAATACGAAATTGTTCAAACATAAACGCAGGATATGAAAAACTTCAAGTCTTCGGAGATTCGACTGGGGATGGCGAGCGCACAGGAGTAGTAGGTGGTGATGCATCACCTGTCTTCATCTCTTCATCAACATTGCCAATGCCATCACCCAAGACATCCTCCACTTCATCATCATCAGTCGCGAAGTCATCGTCACGGTTGCCGTAGACTTCATACTGACCAAACTCATCCTCACCGATCTTGATCCTCTCTTCATCATCATCATCGTCCATACCAACGCCTTCGATATCAACATCTTCACTCTCATCCTTCAAACCGTCAGACGGCATCGCACGCGATGCCCCTGGATGTGTAGTATCCTCATCCTCATCATCAACCTTCCCTTTGCCCTTTCTCAACATTTCAAATACCTCACCGGCCATCATCTCGCGAACACCCTCATCACCTTCGTCTTCGCTCTCAACTACTACATGCTTTGATTTGGCAAGATCAGCCATTGCTTCCTTGATGCCGTCTTTTATCAGCTGGAAGATGAATGTATCACTTAAGCCTTGGCCAGATGACCCAGCACGAGATACTCCACCCAATCCTCCCCCTTGATGGGTTAGCTGGTGAAGATAAGTGAATGCGGCTTTCTGATCTTTCTGAGCATCCAACATCTCAGCAAGAGCAATGGCATGAGCGGCCTGTTTACGTTCAAGGCGCTGAGTAGTGATAAAGCAGTCATGAATAGCAGCCGAGGGAACAACCGAGCGATAGTTGTGCATGGGGTGATAAGGGTTTTCTTTCGGTGGTAGACCAGACTGAGGACCATACTTTTGAGGCGCCACCTTCTCACGCTTCAACTCCTTAACCTCCTCATCATCGTCACCTTCATCAACATTTTCAATCGGAATCACTTCAGGTTTATAACGCTTTGAGGCAGAAGGTTCGAGTTTTGCAGCAGCTGCAGAACGCTTCTTCGTCTTCACCGGTGACAGAGGTGGAGTGATTGGTTCTTTAACATCTTCCCTCTTTGCATACTTCGTCCACGGAAGATCAAAAACTCTATTTTTCAACCAAGTCGGAGTGATATTGACATGGGAATTCTTCTTCAATTTCCTCTCCGTCTCCGTCATCGGATTGAACTTTTGTTCAATCAACATCCCATAGATGAGGCAGGGATGAGTAAGATGTAGACGACGTTCCTCCTCAACCTCCGACTGTTGAATAAGTAATGCATCAGAAGCCTTGGCAATCCTACAGATATCAGCGAAGATGATTTCGCCGAGGTCGACCTGTTCTCCGCAGCCGAGACGGAATATGATATGCATCAGTTTGGGCGAAAGATAATTCTCATCAGGATGAGCCGCCCAGTTTGTCACCCCAAACCTATGGAGATTGCCGTAGAAGGCAGTTAACTTGCTAGGGTGTGGAAGGGGAGACTTAACTTTGCCATGGGTCAAGAAAGATCCTATCTTCGTCGCATTCATGCGATCATCATCAGAAGGTATAGTCCAGTTACTGTCAACCTCTATTCTCTTCAAGAAGATATTGATGTTCAGAGGTCGGAGAGTATACAACTTATTCCTGAAAACAAACCGCCCATACATCGGGCTCGAGGGATCAGCAAACTCGGGAGTAAGGTTGGCATAGAATTTTTGAATGATAGGAATGGAGTAGCGATAGGTAGCAGTGACAGATTCCAACAACTTCATATCTGCAAAGAACTTGGTTATACCCTGTTTTTCATAATCCGCAGGGCGGATGTGACGGTCATTCAGGATAGGTAGGTTCTCAATCAAACCAAGCCGACGCTCGGCCTTGGGATAGAAAAAATCAGGTTTATAGTGCTTCCCGCACTCTTCAACAGTCTGATAGTAAACAACTTCAGCAGTGGCTCCAGTTGAGCCAGAAGTAGTAGGAGCACGAGGTGGCTTCCTAGAATCATGAGACAACGACTTCTCTCCCTCAACGGAGCTAGAAGATTTTTTCTTTGAACCTCCAGCAGAGGCAGTGGGAGTGGAAGAAAGAACTTTCTTCGGAGTAGTCTCAGCAGTGGAGATAGAAGGGAGAACCTTCTTTTGATCAGCAGCAGCGGAGAGAGAGGGTTTCGATTTCCTAGAATCAACATCAACAGTGATAGAGGGTTTAGATCTCCTCTGTTCAGCAGCGACGTCAGATGACGTCTTCTTAGTAGTGGCACCAGGGCCAGAGATAGTTTTCTTCTCACCCGCCACAACAACAGCAGGCAGCGGGGTCTTCACAATTTTCTTTCCATCATCGGTCATTAAACCATCATCAACAAGTTTCTTATACTCAGAGGGTGAAACGAGACCCTTATAGCAACGAAGGAAATTGGATGGATATTTCTTCGGCAGTTGTTCAGATTTAGTACTTGGACCTCCACTCCTCGATACTGAGTGCGCAGGCAACACAGGTTTCGTCAGATCGACTGACGGGGACTTACTACCACGAGAGTCCATCTTGTCCATATGCTTCTGTAGAGCATGAAGAGCCTTCTTCTTAGAGTTGGGAGACGCATCCCTCCACGCAGTAGTTAGTTCGACGAGAACTTCCTTGTCAATCTCATCAAAGACGTTACCAGCAGATGAAGACATAGCTAGATAGCGAGAGTAGCGAGATCGAAGATCTAAGAACCTAAGTATGAAACACTGGTGCCTGATGCACGAAGCTAGAGAGAAAGTCGATCGCCGGATGTGAGAAGCAAGAGATCAACGATACTTCAACCACGAGAGTTAGCAATGATACTTAGGAAATTCTGATATGCAAGTAACCCTAATCCAAGAATTTGATGGCCTATATATAGGAAAAATTTGGGCCGGCTCGTCTTGGACAAAAAGACCTGCGAAAAAGCACAATTAACAGTACAAAATTGGCCCATCAGTACAAAAACGAATAAAATATAATAAAATAATCAGCCGAAAACCATGAGAAATATTCTAAGTAAAAAAAAATTTCAAAAATTTCAAAAATTTTCGAAAATTTTCGTCGACGAGCAAGATGTAGCAATGACGGTTATCGGCGGATATCAGGTGATGTGTGTTGCATCATCGGTGTTGAACTTATAGCAGAGGTGGAGATGGAGTGTCTCGGATCACACCACGCGACTAGCGTCGCGTGCGACAGTGGTCGCAAGAGATGCGGCTTGCGACAGTTGTCGCGTGCGACTTGCGTCGCATGAGTCGGCGTGCGACTTGAGTCGCGTGCGACCAGCGTCGCGTGTGGCTGAAGTTGCATGTAACGTGCTTCATCATCTACGCATGAGGAGATATGCACAGGGAGCTGCTACACTCATCTTCCGCCTTGAGGATTGTACTCCGCGAGATGCTGAACATGATTTATAAGAATAACAAAACAACACATCCCGAGTTAGTACTCAAGCGTTCAACACACTGCAAACATTCAAAAACATTTTAGTGGAGATTCAATCGGTGATACCAGGCAGTGAAGAGCAAATATTTTCCCAAAAAAAAAAATTTCACTTTTCATCAATCTCCAAATAAAAAATATCACACAAGGTGAATAAAAACTTTGAGGTATAATGAAATATCTCTCGAAGTAAAAACCGGTGAAACGGACCGAAGTATGTTGAAATAAGTTTAACTTGTCCTTCGTCGCAATCACAAGAATGCAATCGTGTTTCATCGGAACATATATGGTGAGTTTACACCGCACAAGAGATTTTAATTCATGAGTGTAAGGTGAACTCTTAAGGCACTCCACTTGGGACAAGCGATACTACAATCAGAGGGGAGCAAGGTTCGACCTGCGTCCTCCAGACGAGTTTTAGCTTTTAAAATGAAATGCAACAGATGCTCATTACAGCAATCAGAGGGGAGCAAGGTTCATCCTGCATCTCCGAAGTGTGATGGTTGAGCATCTTAAATTATAGCGTCTATGTGCTACCTTTCGAAGAGGGGAGCCGGCGGACAAAGTGATCCGACGTCCTCCGTTACTCAGTATTATAGATCAATGCAAATGAGCTTATGGGAGTTATATGCCAAGTTCACATGTATACACTCAGAGGAATAAATGCACTTGGGTCCGAAGACTAAAGCGGCCTCGACCCATGTTCATCTTATTAGATTAATCCACGACGATCCATAGTGCGTATTCAGAAGTAAAGAAAACAATCTTTCAGACTTCAAAATTTTCGTGAACTCTTAGAGAGAACACATGCAGAGAGAATTTCTTAAATTTTTGAATCTCTCAAAGTCAAGAGGTTTGGTGAAGATGTCAGCGATTTGTTTTTCTGTTGAAATATGTTGTAGACTGACTATATCACGATCAACCAAATCTCTAATGAAATGATGTCGAATGTCGATGTGTTTAGTGCGAGAATGCTGAACAGGATTTTCGCTGATTTTGATAGCACTTTGGTTATCACAGTACAGCACCAAGGGAGCACTCTCAATAAGGTAATCATCCAACATCTGCTTTAGCCATAGCAATTGAGTGCAGCAACTCCCAGCTGCAACATACTCAGACTCAGCGGTTGATAGAGCGATGCAATTTTGCTTCCGACTATGCCATGACACTATGTTATTGCCAAGGAAGCAGCAGCATCCAGAAGTGCTCTTTCGTTCATCATTGTCACTCGCCCAATCCGCGTCGGAGAACCCAACCAGATTTGCTGTAGTGTCACACGCATACCAAAGACCGAGGTCAGAAGTTCCAGAGATGTAGCGGAGTATCCGTTTCACAGCTCGTAGATGGTCCTCCTTAGGATCAGCTTGGTACCTGGCACACATACAAACACTAAACATTATATCAGGGCGAGTAGCAGTTAAATAAAGTAAACTCCCAATCATAGAGCGATAGAGAGTTTGATCAACACTTCGACTCTTAGTCGACATAGATAGCCGATCAGTTGTCGCCATGGGAGTGTTGGCGGGCTTAGCATGGTGCATCTCAAACTTCTCAACCATATTCTTCGCATATTTGCTTTGTGAGACGAAGATCCCATTCGGTCGTTGAGATATCTGAAGACCCAAGAATTGGTGTAGCTCTCCTTCAAGACTCATCTGAAATGTTGAAGACATAGAGTCCGTGAAAGCTTTCACGAGCTTAGGGCACGTAGCACCAAATACAATGTCGTCAACGTAAATCTGAGCAACCATCATATGTTTGCCATCACGTTTTAAGAATAGGGTCTTGTCGACTGAGCCACGAACAAATCCAAACTTTAGAAGATAGTCTGTGAGACACCCATACCATGCCCTAGGTGCTTGCTTCAACCCATACAAAGCTTTATGAAGCTTATAGACATGATTAGGCTTCTTAGGATCCTCAAATCCTTTCGGTTGAGCAACATACACCTCTTCTTCAAGTACTCCATTTAGGAATGCAGCTTTAACATCCATTTGTCTAAGTTTGATGCCAAGATGACATGCAATAGCGATTAAGAGACGAATAGACTCAATGCGTGCAACTGGAGCAAAGGTTTCATCAAAATCTATCCCTTCAACTTGGGCATAACCTTGTGCAACGAGACGAGCTTTGTTTCGAACGACTTGGTTATGCTCATCCGTTTTGTTCTTAAAAATCCATTTGGTCCCAACAACATTGATGTTCGAAGTACGGGGAACCAAGGACCAAACATTGTTTCTCGTGAACTCGTTCAGTTCTTCTTGCATAGCCATTATCCAGAAGTCATCCTTCATAGCTTCCTTGTAATTTTTCGGTTCCGTCTCAGATAGGAAGCAAGAGACTCCGATTTCATGGCACACAGCAGAAGTGCAAATGTTATATAGTTCATCAGGAGAAGGAATTTGTTTCTTTGAGCGTGTAGTTCGCTCGTTTAGGTTTCCAATCATCTGAGTCGGAGGATGACGTTTTTGAATGTACCCAGGTGCATCTCTCGGAGCATCGGCTGGGTTGTCAATTTTTTCAGTTTCTTCACCATCAGACGATGAAGTATCATTGTTCTGCCGACTAGTCTCTCCAACTTCAGGTGTTGTGTTAGGAGTAGGAATATCTGGCATCTCAGTAGTGGGAGTAGATGGAAATGTACGATACTCCAGAATCCCTTCCTTAACCCAATTCTCGTTGGCATCCTTTCCGAGAAAGTCTTGTTCATCAAAGTTGATGTTAACAGTTTCAAGAACTTTCTTAGTTCGGAGGTTGTAAGCACGATAAGCATGACTATTCTGACTATAGCCAACGAAGATACCACGATCAGCTTTGGCTTCAAACTTCTTTAGAGGATCAAGATCCTTCAATATGTAGCACGTGCAGCCAAAGACACGAAAGTGAGATACAGATGGCTTCTTGCCATTCACAAGTTCATAGGCGGTTGCCGTAGTGCCGGATCGAATGCTAATACGATTCAGAATATATCCAGCGGTAGAGACGGCTTCCGCCCAAAAGGTACGAGCAAGATTTTTCGAGATTAGCATGACACGAGCCATCTCTTGCAACGTACGGTTCTTCCGTTCGGCGATCCCATTCTGTTGTGGTGTTTTAGGAGCCGAGTATTCATGATGAATCCCCTTCATCAGACAATATTCATTGAAGCTAGAATTTTCGAATTCTGTTCCGTGATCACTCCTGATCCTCTTCACCTTAGCTTCATGATTCGTTCTAATCCATTTCACAATACCTTTGAAGGCATTGAAAGTCTCATCCTTAGTGGCAAGAAATCTTGTCCAAGTATAGCGAGAGAAATCATCAACAACCACCAGCACGTACTCTTTCTTGGCAATACTCTTCACTTCCATTGGACCCATGAGATCCATGTGAAGTAGTTCAAAAGAAGCAGAAGTGCTCATTAGTGTTGGCAGTGCAGGATGAGGAGTTCTTGTCAGCTTACCCTTCTGACAGTCACCACACACTCTTTTCTCGATTTTGGGGAGTTGAGAGATTCCTCGAACTATCTCCCCCTTAACCAATTTACTCAGATTTCGAGTGCTGGTGTGTCCAAGGCGTTGATGCCATAAATCGACTTCATCAGGAACTGTCACTGAAAAGCAGCTATACTCAGTGGTATAACAGTTGTTCTTAGCCCGCGGACCTTCCATGATGCACTTCCCTTCAGTATCAAACACCTTGCAAGAGTCTCTGTCAAAACTAACATTCAGCCCATCATCACACAGTTGGCTGATGCTGATGAGGTTTGCCACAAGTCCCTTTACGTGTACCACATTTCGGATTGGCGGTAGCCCTTTAATATGCAGCGTTCCCTTACCCATGACAACACCTTTAGCTCCCCCTCCAAACACCACAGGGGAGCCAGTCATAGGCTCGTATTCTTTTAGAAATTTTTTAGTGCCAGTCATGTGACGTGAACATCCACTGTCAAAATACCAAATGCCTTTGTTTCCAGAGTCGGATGCATTCAGTGCAACATTGCAAAAGATAAGCTCTCTTGGCCTCCAAGTAGTTGAAGTGGTGGAGTTAAGCTTAACTTCACTCTTTCGGGACTTAGGTACCCACTCCTTTTTCACAACAAAATTTCGAGACTTAGTCTCTGTGGCTGGTTTCAAAGTTTTCTCAACTCTTGAGATAGGAGTAATGTGTTTCTTCATACTCTTATCAGCCTCAATCTTCTTTTTCTCAGTCACGAAATCCCGGTTTATGTCATCTCTCAGCTTAAAGCAGAAAGGTCTGATGTGTCCGGGTACATTGCAGTAGTGACACACATATTTTCTCTTATGACGAGTTTCGACCTTCTTCGTAGTCTTAACCATGTCAGGTTTTGAGCGAGAGAGTTTATCATTTAGTTTTACGTTCTGAGATTTACTCAACTTCTTCAGCAACGTCTTCTCGTATGGCAAGATACCACGAGGATGTGTCACAATGGACTTAGGAAATTGATATGTCTCCGTCTTCAAGTTCGTAGTCGAGATCGACTTTTGAGTTTCAGTTTTCGGAGATGTAGCAACTTTCTTTCCTTCAGCAATTTCCTTTCGTTTCAAACTTTCAGAATCATCTATTTTCATACTCTCAGTAGAGTCAGTAGAAGCTTTGACAAAAGTCACTTCTTTCGTTTCAGGTGCAGTATAGATAGATTCAAAGACTTTCTGAAAACCAAGTCCAACACGACCTGGGTTCATGTACGATGCGGCATTGTCAAACACTGAAGAGTTAGTATTCATCTTTCTCAACAGTTCATCAGTCATCTGAAGCTTTTCCTTTAGAACATAACGTTCCTTGTCACACATAGCTAGATCAGTTTGAGCTTTCATCAAGGATGACTTCAGCTCATCATTCTCAGCGTCGGTGTTCTTGAAGAGAGTTTGGAGTTTCTTCACTTCTGATGTTTCCTTCTTCAGTGATGCCTTTAGTTTCGAGTTTTCAGAACTCGACTTCTCAAATGATTCTCTCAGTTCGACAACTTCTTTGTAATATTTATGTTTCTCTTCGAAGAGAGCATCAAATTTAATTTTCAGAATTGTCAGAGAGTTATTCAGCCTTACCTTCTCATCCTCCGTCTTTTCAACCGAGTTTTTCAACTCAACGGTCTCATCATACATCTTGTGTTTCTCATTCGAGAGTTCAGCAATAGATTCTGTTAGAAACTTCTGTGACACTGCAAGTGTAACGTTCTCAGTGATAGCTAAGTCATTCAAACTTTGAAGTTCAGAGTGATCATCTCTCAGAGTGAGTAGCTCATCACTCACAGCTTCAGTTTGACTCACTTCAGGAGTCATCTCCATCTCTTCAGCTTCAGACTCAGATTCAACATCTGAGAAAATATCGTCATCACAGAAATTTCGATTTTCTGAGGCCAGACGGAAAATGTTGTCTGCAGTAGCTGTATCCTTCAGAAAGGCATCAAGTTGAAAGTATTCTACTTCAAAATTCGCAAGGTCAAAACCTTCATCAAACGTGACAACTAGAGCGTTGTCCTCATCTTCGTCAGAGTTATCATCATCAGATGCATCGTTCTCAGAGATCACATCTTCATCATCTATTACCACGTAACTCACTGGCAGCTTCTTCTTTCTATGCAGATTAGGACATTCATTCTTGACGTGTCCATATCCCTTGCACTCATAGCACTGCATTTTCGATACATCTTTGCTGTTAGAAGTGTATGGTGATAGCTTTGTCCCTTTAAACTTCTTGTCAGATGAAGACCCTTGATTTCGATTTTCTGGAGTACTTGGGTATGAGTTAGAATTTTTCTGAAATTTTCTGAAATTTCTGGCTCGGTTCTTTCTCTTAAAGTCTTGTTTCACAAGATATGTGACTATATCAGTCAAAATGGCAAGCTTGACCGGGTTGTTAGAATTCATCAATCGTTCAATGTCTTCTGCTTCCTCATCGTCGGACTCATTTAAATCAGCTGAAAAGCTGCTTTCACACTTCTCATTTTTCAAACTAGATTGTTGAGATTTTGTGCTTCTTGAACTCTTTCCCTTCTCAGATATCTTCAGTGCGGTCATTGGTTCATAGACGAGAGACATATCTGGGTTGCTACGTACTTTGAGAGTTAAGTCGTAGTTTCTCAAGTCAGCCATTAGATCAGCATAGTCCCAGTTTTGATTTCCATCATTACGTGCTTCAATAGTTAGCACCTTGCTCTCGAATCTCGAGCTTACACTCGATAGAACCTTCTCGTATACCATGATAGCAGGGAAGACTTCTCCCAGTTCAAATGCCTCATTGACATATCTCATAACCTTGTCCAGGTAGTCATTTATGTCTTCATCTTCTCTCATGCGGAGTTGATGAAACTGAGCAGTTATAGTTCGGATCTTTGAGCGCTTAACAGCGTGACTACCCTCACACGTTCTTTGTAATGTCTCCCATGCATCTCTGGCAGATGTGCAATTCTAGACCAACTGATACATGCTGAGATCCAACCATTCACATATAAGTAGAAGAGCTTTGCTATTCGCAGTAGACAAGTCATGCTCTTCTCTATTCCAACTACGTTCAGGCTTAGGGGTTCTAAGTCCATCAGCATCTTCAGTGTAAGGACGTTCCCATCCTTCCAACACAGCCATCCAAGCTCTTGAATCAAAACCTTTGATTCTAGCAGACACTTTCGCTTTCCAGTTAGAATAATTTTGATGAGTAAGCATAATCGGCTTCTGAACAAACATAGACGACTCCATTGTAGCGGAAATATGGAGTCAAGTAACGGATCACGTCTTATACGTATGACGTCCTGCTCTGATACCAAATGAAATTACGTCTTCGACGTAAGATACCAACTTTTCGTGAAGTCGGTCTTAAAACAGTCTTCGTTCGCTCAACCACACTCCGTTAACACACACTCGAAGTAATATGTATATGATCGAACTCAAAGTAGTTAAGTAGTGAAGACAAGGTTGTATAATAGTTTCATTTCATTGATAAACAAAACTAACTATTACACTTGTGGAGAAAGGTAGACGAAATGATCAAGAGTCGTATCCCAAGTGACGCAGCACTCCAACGAACTAATGATCTAGTACTATATCACCTAGAGCTAAATCGCATAACTCTACTATCGGTGCACAGCACAAAACAACTACCAAAACTCTTAAAGCTATAAGCCGTAAACAACGAACGTTGATACTCAGATATCGGATTTCGTTCTCTCAAAATCGTCAAAGGATGTCATCCAACTCCATGGGTATATATAGTAGTCTCGCACATGTGAAGCCTTGAGATAGTGCAATCTGATTGGTCACATGCTTGGCCTACATCACAATTCCATGGATGACATCACTTTCGGAATCTTCGATTCTTAATCTTGGAATCTTGAATCTTCGATTCTTGAATCTTCGATTCTTGAATCTTCGAATCTTGAATCTTCGATTTCTTTAACTTCAGACTTCAACACATCTTGACTCCGTCGATCTCAATACTTCATCTTCAACTTCATCGTGGTGAACACTCGTCGTTGAACATTTCATATTTCATCGTCTTCATTGTCGTCAATAGAGTTGAAGTAGTAAACAACACTTCATGCATCAGATGATACACGAAGTCAAAGGAGCAAGGCGTGCGACTCAAGTCGCGTGGGATGAAGGACTGCATCACGCGACTCCAGTCGCGTGCGACGCAAGTCGCACAGCACGGACACGCGACGCCCGTCGCTCGCGACGCCAGTCGCAGATGATGGGAGATGGATGTCACGCGACTCCAGTCGCAAGTCTTGGAGGGCAGAGTCACGCGACGCCCGTCGCGTGCGACTCCTGTCGCAAATCGTGGAGGGGCAAAGTCACGCGACGCTTGTCGCGTGCGACTCTAGTTGCATGGTGTGATGGTGTAATGTCTTGCGACTTCAGTCGCATGAACTTGACATGTTGATAATTTTGCATTCACTCCACCTACACCTGAAATCAAAGACAAAACAGCAACCACATATGTTGTTGCCAAAACTAACATCTACAGTATACTTTCGACATATTTTTGTAAATTCTTATGATGGATGTGTTAATTTGAACTTATTGTGATGGAGAGATAGAGAACAAAAAGGCATTTTTATAGATGGAAAAATAATGTGATTCTTAACAAAAAAATGCATTGGACACTATTTTCCATGTTAACATAATTTCTAAATGAAATTAATGTTTCTTTGAAATGAAATATTTTTTAATTAAAACCATGGTTACGTACAATCAACGAAATAATCAATAAAAATTGATATAAATAATATTTTTGATTATCAATTTAATTTAAAAATACAAAAATTGACATATCAAAACTATTTTTTACATTACCTTCTAAAACTCCAATCTTTTTACACTTAAAAGGTGATAATCTAATAAAAGGTGATAATCTAATAAAAATTCTCCTGCATTTAAATATTTTGATTCATAAATACATTAATTTTAATAAAACATCATCTAATAAATTAATTCTTATATAATTAAGTTGAAAAAGTTTGAAAATGCAAGGTTGGATTCGTGGTAGATTGAGTTTTCGAGAAGATTTCATTCCGTGAAACTCGTGTTCAGTAAATTCCTTGAGTTGGATACACGAAATCGAAAGCACCGTCACTCTAAGTATAAGGTGGTTACTCCCGTCGTTACCACCGCAAACAAAACCCCCAAATTAAATGGCGCAACCACCACAACAGGAAGCGGCGGCGGCGGCGCAACCACCACAGCAAGACAAGAAGCCGAAGAAGGCGGCGAAGGCGGCGCTTCAAGTAGCGCTAGTGCAGTCGAAGCAGCCGGAGAGGTTGAAATTCATCATCCTAGTCGCCCTCGTCTTCGTCTCCCTCGCCGGCCTAACCGTCGCCATCATCTGGATCCCCTGCCTCCCGAAGAAGCTCGAGTACTCCGTCGAGCGCGCCTCGATCCGCGGATTCAACATCAGCGCCGACGGCAACCTCACCGCGAGCCTCGCCCTCGTCGTCCGAGCCGTCAATCCCCACAGGGACGGATACTCCTTCTACTACCAGCGGATCGACGCGGCGGCGTTGTACCAGGGCCAGGAAATCATTTCCAGCGGCGGCGCGGTCCCGCCGTTCTACCAGCCGAAGAGGAACGCGACGGATCTGAATCTGAATCTGGCGGCGGGTTATCCGAGGCCGGTGAACGGATCGGTGGCTAGGGATTTGAAGGCGGAGAGGGCGGCGGGGAGCTTGGATTTGGGGGTGAAAATTAGGGCAAAAATGCTGTTGAAGCTTGGGGCGATGAAGATCATCCATAGGACGCTGAAGGTTTCTTGTGGGCCCATGAAAATACCATTTCCATCGTCGTCTAGAAAGTTCGAGAGGGTTGTATGCCGTACCCAAATGAGTGGTTGATTTTAAAATTAAAAAAAAAAAATTAATTGTATGTATATTTATGTATTGCTTGTGAAAAAATAATTTGACTATTGATTTTTCGAAAAATTAATACTCTGTTTTTTTTTTAGAGATAATAGGTGAATTTTGAATGTCATTCAACTTACTTAGCTGAATAAACTTGACACAAAACAAGATGTTAGTTTAAGCTTACACTTAGGTCTCGTTGAGCTGTGACAAAATTCACATTGAATAAAAACGAGCAACAAGTGCAGTTCGATCCATGTGGTGAGTATATGGAGTTATGGGTCCTTCATTTTTATCCTTACAGAATACATGCACTTGTCGCCATGCATATACTACAAACTATTGATTGTTCTTCATTTGGAACTACCTACTTTTCCTTTGTTCCTAATGGAACACATCACGTTTGCTCGGAAAAGTGTACGCACGTTACTGGATCAAAGCAAATGGAACGTGGTTGTTGTGTTGAGATCTCACATCAATTGCCTCGTTTAGGGTTTACAAAGTCTTGATTATATTGCACGAGCACAAACGATCGATCATAACGTAACCGATAGCATACTGAAATACGAGCAATATAAGGTGTGCACTTGTTCCCCACAAAGCTAAAGTAAATAAGAGCTGAACTTATGTTTTGTTTAAAAGGGACAATAGAACATTGTTTTTTTAATTAATAAACGACTGGAGCTGTTTACAATTAATTAAGTACCGTTTTCGCTAATCACTTTTTTTTGCTTAGTCAAAGTACACGTTTCAAGATATAGACCCACTGCGAGTTTTCTATATTTATTGCAAAAGCAATATTTTTCTCAACCATCCATTTTTTGCATGATCGTGCTTGCATTACTTTCTTTGAAATTATTTATTACCTAAGGTCATGATTCGAGGTTTATGTTTAAATTTAAAATTTAAAATTTAAAAAAACGTTTATTTTAATTATTTTTTAAATAAAAATGTAAAATTTGAATATATTTATAGGGGCAAAATGGTCAGATTAACATTTTCAAGCACAATTGAAAAAATGGAGTGGGTGGACCTAAATTCCCGAAGTAGACGGACCTGCGCATGAAGAAACAAGTCCCAACTCCCAAGTCCCTTTGCCAGCAATCACGGGAAGTGAAGTGTAATATACACTTTTGTAAGGACCCTTTTGTAAATAAATAAAGTACACTCTATTTAATTTTATTTTTATTAAATTCAAAGTATGTACAACAAACAAGATTAATGCTGGAGAGCGATACTCGAACCACTCGAGTCGGTGGTCTTAAATGAGAAAATACAGCCAAAGACAAAAACGTACATATGTCTCTCGTTTCAAAATATTACTCTTTTCGTTGCACGACACATCTATTTTTTGATATTTAAATAAATAAAATAAGTATTTACATATGACCATTAATTTATCTACATATTTGACCACAGAATTTATTCATTTTAATTAACGTGACCGATGAGTCCGTGACTATATATACGTATCTTGAAAATGGAAATTAATTAACGTTATTTATATTCCCCATCAGGGGTCGTTTTGGAATTTCGGAAAACATAAAGGACCACCAACACGCGGCGTCCACCGATACGCCAAGATATTGAAGACTTCCGCACAATTAAAAATATAGACGTTAGAGTTACGGCGAATTTTGGGAAGGGTAACAAATGAAACGGCGCCGTTGACGTCGCACCCTCCCCTTCTTAATTCTCGCCTGTTACAAATTTTAATTACTATCAAAATCCAACCTCTCATTCTTCATCTCTCTCCCCTTCGATTTTTTTTCCTTCTTCTCTCTCAGTGGTGAATTGAATGTGAAAATTTTGCTCCAGATTTTTTGAAGGAAGGTACTGATTTTATTTGCCCTATATTTTCTGGTGATTATAAATTTCAGTGATGGATTTTGTTTATGCTGAGATATAATTTTGTTGGTGTGATAATATGTGTAAATCTATTGAAGTTTTGTTGAATTTATGGGAGTAATATTATCTGTGTTTTTTGAATTTTTGTATATAATTTGGGAAATTATTTTGATGAATTTGAGTAGTTCCAGAAATTTGAATTTGAAATTGATTTTTGAGAGTTGCTTTTTGCAGCCGCTCTCCTTTTGTTGGGTGAGTTGTACTTTGTCGGGGGCAAAGTTGGATCTGCCTTTTTTTATTCTTTCCTTTTTTAGAATTTTAATTTATTTATTTTGCAGTTGATGTGTATTGACTGAGTTCTGATGAGAAGGTTGATGACGATTCATGATGGGTACTGTGAATTTAAATGGGTTTCAAGAATTCGTTGATGAGATATAAAGTTTTAAAAGGAAAAAAAGAAGGGAAAAAATGGCCGTTGCAGGTTTGCATAATTTATCGGCTGCATTCGGTCCGTCTTTCTTTGGTGACTCTCAAGTGGCGAGGCCGAGAACCAGGGCGTCCTCTCTCCTGCAAATGTGGCGGGAGATCGAGGGTGACCAAGTGGTGACCCATTCTCACAGGTCAAGAAGTGAAACGAGTAGTTTGAGGAGTTCAGATTCAGACGGATTAATTTCTCCCGCATCTGAGACAGGGACGAGTGATGATGATAATAGTGGGCGCTATGTGTCTGAACATAACAGTGTTATATCTGAATCTGAGAATCAGGACTGTAACAGTATTACATCCGAACTATCCGTTGAGCTGGGAGAAAACGAACGGGAAAGGGTGAGGCGAATTTTTCAAGAATGGATGAACTGTGGGGCCACAAGTCATTCATCTGATGGGAGTAACTGTTCGGGTTCTCAAACGGAGATTGGCCGGCAGAGGAGACCCTTTAGGAGAATATGCGGCAGACAGACTCTTCTTGATCTTCTGGTGAGAGCTCAGTGTGAGAGGAAGAAGGAGCTTGAGGGTTTATTGGTGCAGAAGCCGGTGTCCGAGTTTGTCCACCGTAATCGCATTCAGGTTCGCATTTGAGTACATTTTAACATTACAAATAGATTCATTGAGTTTGTTTTTAGACTTTTATGGGTGTATTTCCCCCTATAAATTACAGTCTCTCCAGTTATTGCCAGTGTTGTTTTTTGTTTCCTATCCTATTTTACTTCTCAGATTTTTTTTTTCTATCAATGGAATAAATGTTGGCTGTCATAACTAGCTGTGAGAAATTATTTTTCGTAACTTGAAATCCTCGTACATGACTTGACTAATTTCCACCACCTGTAGGCCTTACTCAGAGGTAGGTTCTTGAGGCATGGAAGATCTCTCCCGGACAAGAGACCGTCTTCGGTGGCTGCAACAGAACTAGGTTTGCTTAGGGAAAGGCATACGGTTTCTGGCCTCAGGTAATCAAGAGTTACATGCTATACATTTTTACCTCTTGATACTTAAGACTTTTGAGTGTTTCTGCATACTGCATGCGTGAATTAATGGTTTAAAAATTTACGCCCGCATCCAAGGATTGAATATTCTTGACTGTGGCTGGAAATTGTGATTGAAGAGTATATTATATCTGTTCTATTTTCATTTATTTTCCCTCGGTCAGGAATTAGTTAGTTGGATTATGGTTTTTTTATCCTTAATTTAAATTTACCTCTTTGATTATTACATTTGATCCTAACACTCTTATTCTTCATTTTTTTACTTACTAAACTGGCTGCTTAAACGACACAGAGAAGGATTCCTCTCCAAATTGGATTCATCTGTGTCCGCCTCATCAAACATTTCTAATGAGACTATAGACGAGGAAAGGAGGGAGGTAATAATTGAAACTCATACAGCATTCGATTCAGAAACTGCTGCAGATGAACATACAAGCAGCCAGGAACTTGTATCGCAAGCAACCAGAATAGAAAACCCATTTTCCGAACACGGGTTAAATGTCGAAGAAGTGTCTTTGGTCACCGACATAGGCCAGCAAGAAGTGTCTCGTGAGGAACTGGTTTTGGACAGAGAGGAAACCAATCAAGAGGATCTCAGCAATTCCTCTACCCTTATAAATGAAATGCCGTCAGAAAATGAGGATATAAATTATGAAAACGAGTCGGTAGAAAATAATAGCGAACAATTTGACTGGCCAGATGTGATATCTTCTAGAAGCTGGCAGGAAAGACCTACTGCTAATAATCAATGGTTCCAAAATGCTTCTGATAACGAGGTAGTAGGGCAAACTCAGATGCAGGAATCCCATGAAGATGAAGATTTGCAAGAGGCTATAGATAGTTGGCTCGATATACCGACTGGAGACGTTGGTGGCCCATCTGTTGAAAGGGCTCCTGCATTTTATTTTCCAGATGATGACGATGATAATGCTCAGAGAATGGAAATCAGAGAGCTTTTCAGCCGGTGCGTGGTCTTATTACTTGAAAACATATGTGATCTTTTATTCTGTTTGCAAACATTGCCAAAAATTCACTCAACTCTAATTTTCTCCTGCGTCAATAATATGCTCTCTAAACTCTAATTTGTGGCTCAAAAATGAATTGATGATATTTTATTATTATATTTTTCAGGAGGCGTGTCTCTAGTCTTCTACGAAGTGGTTTTCGTGAGAGTCTAAATCAGGTGCTCCAATCCCATATAGAAAGGCAAGGTGATAATGCTTCCGGTGATTGGGAATTGGATGAGGCATCTTTTTCTCCTAATCTACTCATGCAAGGAATGAGTCAACATAATGACGATGATGATCGAGCTATGTCTCACGCTGTGGCTGGAGATGAATATCTATTTACTCCCACCGAGTCCCAACCCCTTTGGGGCTATGAGATTCAAAATGAGGATTCGTTTCACAACCACTCGAGTCAACATCCGGGAATGGTAAATCTCAAGCATGAATTCACCAACTTTATTAATAATCTTATATTTTGAGTCCTCATTGAAATATTATGCGCATCATGATTTAGGAGTTGGATGTGGTAAATGAGTTGAGGACTGACATGGCCAGACTTCAGCAGAGGCTAAATTACATGCAAAGCATGCTCGAACAATGCATGGATATGCAGATAGAGTTGCAGCGTTCGGTGAGGCAAGAGGTCTCCGCAGCTTTAAACCGGTCACTCTTGACTAGAGGCAAGTTATCAACTGCATGCATAAAATAAAAATATAAATAATCAAACTTATTTCTGTCCATCAGATGATGACATATGATCATATATACTTACAGATGAACCAAAAGGGATTATTCCAGAAGATGGATCTGAATGGGATTGTGTGAGGAAAGGAATTTGCTGTGTTTGTCGGGATAGCAAAATCGATTCCTTGTTGTATAGGTAATTGTTGGAACTTAGCACAGAATAGATTATTGTATAAATACATTTTCTTGAAACTGAAAACATTATTTCTATATCTTGTTGCAGATGTGGGCACATGTGCACCTGCTCTAAATGTGCCGAATTATTGGTCCAGGGTCCAGGAAAATGCCCAATGTGTCAGGCCCCAGTAGTCGAGTCGATCCGAGCTTATTTTATCCATTAAACAAGCAGACAAATAAATTAAAAAGATTACAAGATAACAGTATAGGATAGCAATTATTAATGCCAATTGAAATAAACGACCCAGCTCATTCCTTGCCCCTCTGGATGTTCGTCTAGGTAAGTAATATTCAACTCCAGCTTTATAAATATGCATCTCCATCATAATATTTTTTCTTACTGCAGTTTGCTTTCGGCATCCTTTTTCTGCAGGATACGATTTTCGTCCATGAATTCAAACATTCGTTGAAGGGAAAAAAAGTCTGTTTAACCATACTACTGATTCGTGATGTTGGGCAGCGGTAGTCATCGAGAATAGGGAAGATCGAAAGGCTTGATGAAGGTGAAGCTGCTGCTAATTTTACTTTTTTTTTTTTTGATCATAGGTAATGATGAGGAAAATGCAGCTGAGTTTATTTGTTCATTGTATAGAAACCGCACTGTTTGAGACTTTGAAAATATTTATTCTACCCGCCCTTCTAATTTCATAGAATTCGAAACGTGACTTCTGTTTTCCTTTGCTGCATCTTGTATTTGTGAAATTCGATAAGTGAAGGGGTCAATTTGTAAAACCTAAAATTTTATTTACTGAGATAAAAAAAAAACTTGCGATCAAAATTACAATACACAATCAGAAACTCGAGTTTCTCTCTAACACCGAACGATTTACAAAATCAGGAAAACTACAGGTCCTCCTCACTCCAGCGCCGCCGTATCCCGCCGCCGACGGCTCCCCAATCTCGCGCTCACCGACTTCGCACTTCCGGCGCGTCGCATCCACGCCCTTGAACAGCTGGCGCGAACGGCACATAGGGCACGTCACGTGCGACGCGAGCCACGTGTCGATGCAGATCGTGTGGAACACGTGACCGCAGTAAGGGATAATCTTCGCAGTCTCTCCCTCTCGGAATTCGCTCAGGCAAATCGCGCAGCCGTTGTCGGTGGTCGCGGCTGAGCCGCCGTACGTCACGATTGGGAGGGAGTTGATGGCGGAGGCGTCGAGACCGCCTTTGCCGCCCGACGGAACTTGAAATCGGCGGATGCGGGAGGCGGAGGCCGCGGCCGCGGCGGTGACGTCAACCGGAGGTGCCCTCTCGAAATGGCGGATGTAGAAGGAGAAGAAGAATAGGAAGAATAGGGCGGCAGCGATGACGAGGAATGATAGGGCCACGGAGGCGTCGAATAGACTTCCGGCGCCGGAGACTGCGGTGGTGGTCGGGGAGAATGACGAATCTGGAAGGATCACAACTGTGTTTTCGTCTGTAACTTGGAGGATTTTTCTGCACATTGAAATCGAGGTACGACTCATTTTTTTTAATAATTTTTAATTTCTTAATCGATTTGTGCAATGAGTTATCGTTTCAATTTTTATTTTATTTTTATTGTTGTTTTGGGATTTGGGTTAAGGCGGTGAATAAGAAGACAGAATGCTTTTCCTATGATAAATTAAGAAAAATATTTTTAAAAATAAAAGAATAGTTACAAAATGCTTTTTGATACTTATAAAAAATTAAGAAAAATATTAGTAAAAATATAAAAATACTCTTAAAAAAATTACATAAATAAAAAAGTATTTTATTTATGCTTGATATTTTAAAATATTTTTTTAATTTTAAAATTAAGTATAACTATTGGGTTTGAAATTGTAAAAAATAAAAAATAAAACAAAATAATTTGATTGGAATGATTATAAAATGGTTTGAAGTAATAAAGCAATATATATAGATTATACCAAAGTTATTAGTTTATTACATTGGTGTAACTTTATAATATAATTGGAGTATTACTTTTTATTTAATTTTTTAATAAAAATAACATTTTTTCATATCTACGCACTTTTTGGCCTTTGGTGCCAACACTGGAAAGAAGTAGGCCGGTTTGAGGTGGCCTTAGGAGACTTAGTGACGTGGGTAGGCCCAACACTTACAGTCCATACCCTTAAAAAATTAGAGGTGAAAATAGTTTGGGCCGAATTGGAAGCATGTGTTAATTTTGTTGGGCCTCAAGCCCACCCAACCTGGTTCTAGTTTCCAGGTCAATTAATCATTACATATTCACAGTCACACACTCACACATTACATTATGTTTTTCAAATTATTTTGGGTTTTTTCTCTAATTATTATTCATCACAGTTGGATTTCTTTTATCTTGCCATCATCACTATCATTATATTTTCCCTAATGCTGTGCAATTTTTTCAATGATTTTGTTCTTGAGAATAATTGATGCTAATTTTTTTCCATATCTTTACCTTTAAGCTAAGTTACCCAATTTGCCAATTTAATTTTAAAGTCAAGTCAACCCATAATTAGGATAATTCTGAGATTTTTTGTATTTTTATTAATATAGAGAGCGAAATAAATAGAAAATTGCAAAGTTGACAAAATTCAGAATTTACAAGTCAACATAATTCCGAAGGCGTGCCTATACCGTCACCTTTTTTCTTGCATGCCTATTCATATAGTTCACAAACAGAATGATACATAGTTTGTTGTTTCAACATTGTTGATCATTTTCACCCTTTAGACTTTTGTTGTTTTGGGAGACATTTAAATCAAACCAACACATAGCTAAAGATGGTATAAGTCGAAACCTGGGTGTCAAACTATTTGAATTTTTCCTAATTTCAAAACTTATATAATCTTATTTAAAAATAATGTCAATGTGTTTGTATGTATTATTAAAAACTTTGAGCGTGATTAGTGACTTTGTGTTCAGCTCATTATGATCTCCATGCATGCTTTATAGCGTATAGTTGAACAAAACTAAGTAGGTCGTTCAAGTTCTACGTGCACACTTTATTACATATGGTTGGACAAAAGCGAGAAGGGTATTATGCGTTGCAGTTGATTTCAACAAGAACCTTGAGGGGCATTTCGACTATACATAGGATTCGTTGAGATATTGAATTTTAGTTTTAAAGGACTTGAGTATTGAGAGTCGTTACTTTTTGCTGTCAAATCATGTTCGGAACATGTTGATGTTGTATATGTAATAATGTACTATATATTACTACAGTACTATATTTTATTTAGTTCTACTTAATAACTTCTTAAATGTAAAGAAGACCGATGGGATACGAATTTGAATATGTGACATTATGATAGCATAAGTTTCTTACGCATCATTCATCCTTGCTCAAAATACCCCCGTCCCTTAGAAAAAGACTCGTTTCTTTTCGGCATGTAGTTTAATAAATATGATATTTTATTAGTGTAGTGTGTTTGTGTGGCAGTAATTATTTGACAAACATTTTAAATAAGCAAAAAAAAGGAGAATAATTCAAAAGTATAACCAAAATGTTAAGCGAGACAATTTCAAAGGGACGAATGTAGTGATATTTATTACTCCCTCAGTCCCATAATAGTATTTCTTATTTTTGGATCAAAAAACAATATTTTTCATAATTTCGTGCCCAACTAAGTATGAATAATGAGTTGAGAGTTGGAACAGAGGTAGTATGAAGTACTCTTATTGTTTCCATAGAGTTTGACTTTCATTTTCATAATCTTTAATCTCACAAGTCAAATTCCTGACCACTTGATTTGCTGCTGACATATTTTTCAATTTATACAATGAACACCAATGCATACCTCAGACCGTCAACTTCCTTCTATTTTTTTTTTCTTATAAAACTACAGTTTCATCTTTTCACTCTGCTCACACTGCTTCTACTGTGTTTTTTGCCCTTTTTTCTTGAAAAAAATGGAAATAACCCAACTCATTTTTTCTCTGTTTCTCTCTTTTTTGCTCTTGTTTCCATTCATTCATGAAGGGTCGGCGGCCGATGCTGCAGAAAAAATCTATGGATCAGACAATGGATATGTTGAAGTTAGGGAAGGTAACTCATTTCTCAGTCTCCATTTTCATATGGAGGTTGTGTCATGTGTGTGTGTTTTTATTACTATGTAAGTCATACTTAATAAGACTTATGTTTTGGGTCAAAAAGAAGCTCATGCCCGAATGCATTATTTAACCAAGGATCGAAATGTCACCGACTAAAAATTGCAATTTTAGCCATCAATATATATCATGCATCATCCATTCTTCCTTTTTTTTTTTATCGCACAGGAGCCTATATGTTTTGGTTGTACCACGAAAGCCCGAATAAGAGAGATTATCCGAATAGTAAATGGCCCATCATTCTTTGGCTGCAGGGTGGACCTGTGAGTTTTTTTTTCTCAGAAAAAAAAGTTGTAAAAAAATAAGCTTGATCACTAATTGGCTCATTTCTTGTTTAAGGGTTCGTCTGGAGTTGGGTTTGGTAATTTTATGGAAATAGGGCCAACGGACAATTATTTGAATGAGAGGAATTCAACATGGCTCCGTGTAGCAGATCTCTTGTTTGTGGTAATAATCTCACTATCCATGATCAAAGGTTTTTTTTATTTATTATTTATTAAGAAAAAAAAGATGGTTTACTGAGTGTTTGTATTCGGTTTTACAGGATAATCCAGTTGGGACAGGATTTAGTTATGTGAAGAATCAAAGTTTGTTGGTGAAAAGCGACGATGCTGCTGCAGACGATTTAACCAAGCTGTTAATTACATTTTTTGACGGAAAAAAGAGTTTACGAACCCAACCTCTTTATATTGTGGGAGAGTCCTACGGCGGAAAATTTGCCGCCAAGGTCGGTTTGAAAGCTCTCAATGCGATTAACGATGAAAAATTAAAGGTTGAGCTCGGAGGTAATACAAACCGCTTATTTAGTGATGCTAAGTGTTGAAAAATTATCGTTTTTTCCCTTAATAATAAATATTTTGTTTTTTTTTTGGTAACTAGGAATTGTATTGGGGAGCTCCTGGATGTCACCACTAACTTATCTGGTAATCCTTTGTAATATAAAATTCAGCTTGCAAAGCAAAATAAATGAAATCATAAACAAGTGATTAAAATTACGTATGCAGCGTTCGTGGGCCCCACTCCTGAAAGATATGTCCAGGATGGAAGCAAAAAATGTGATGGAGGCACATAGGTCCATTTTTTGTTTAGAGAAACGGATTTATTATCGATTCATGTTCCTCAGAGTCGGGTTGTGCTGTTTTTCGTTTGGCAGCTTATAAAATCCGTTTCTTGAAAACAGATTAGTCCAGGTAATCAAGGATCAGTTTAAGGCTGGCAACTTTGTCGAAGCAACCAATTCTTCGTTTGCGTTCGGAGCTAACATTATTGCATGGGGCACCAATGTTGTAAGCTTTTACCTCACACTTCATTTTTTGAACAAGTACAAAGGTTGTCCATGAGCTTTTGCCTTGTTACAAAAAAAGCCCCAATATTTTCTCTCAGTTTTTATTTTTTATCTTTGGAACCGATTCCTTCTCTTTTGCAGAGTCTCTACAATTTCATGTTGGACAACGAACTACCGCCCGTAAAACCGAAATCCGCAAAATTTGATGGTAATCTTACTGAATTGATGAATAAGATCAAGAAAAACATCAGTGTGATACCGGAAAGTGTCGTGTGAGTTGATGTTATTACTATTTCTTTTATTTTCTCGATTCTACAATTTTGGTTCCTTGATAAAATTTAATCAACGAGGCATGCTACTAATTATGCTATATGATTTTGGTAGGTGGAAACAATTACAAGACTCTGTTTCCAATGCATTGGTGGGAGATTTCCTGAAATCAAGCACTGATGAGGTAGGCAAAAAAAACGTGACACGTGTGAGTGATATATGGTGTTCATTCGATTGTTTTACTAGTGGTTGTTGACCCCGGGTTCATTTGCTCGGATAAGATGCCCTGGGTCCGAATTCATATCTTTTTATCAATTCTAATTAGAGACAAAATAGTCATAAAACAGCACTCTTGTTTTTTGAATTCGCGCGTAATTATTTGCAGGTCGATCAGCTTCTGGCGTTAGGAGTCAATGTTACTATATACAGTGGGCAGGTAATTTATTTATTTATTTTTCATTTTTTTTTTCTAAAAGAAAAAATAAACATTTGTTGGGTAATTGTAGTTGGACCTGATTTGCTCAACCAGGGGAACTGAAGCATGGGTTGAAAAGCTCAAGTAAGATCGTCTACAAATATATATGCTTCATTTTTTACAAAAATAAAATAAAGTAAATCGTTCGGTGTATCAGGTGGAATGAGGACAGATCTTACTCGAGCTCGGAAAGATTGTTTATGACTTGTGGGGACAAGGATCCAAAGATAAGGGGTTTCGTGAAAAGCGACAAAAAATTAGGATTTTTCTGGATTCTCAATGCCGGTCACTATGTAAGCTAGCTGCTATATCTCAACCATCCATATTTTATTTGTTCTTTC
This sequence comes from Euphrasia confusa, assembly GCA_954870475.1. NCBI lineage: Eukaryota > Viridiplantae > Streptophyta > Magnoliopsida > Lamiales > Orobanchaceae > Euphrasia > Euphrasia confusa. Next base: position 1,392,414 of record OX940965.1, read on the forward strand.
AAATGAATTTTGTGACTAGGATGTACTAAAACGAGAAAACAAAAAAGTGTCGATTATTGACGGCCCCAAGTCATTGAGTTGGCTAAATTTGGGATTGTTTGGTATGATTTCAGGTGGTCATGGATCAACCCTATATAGCTCTGCGCATGATAGCTAATATAACACAATCGCCTGCTTATGATGAGGACCTTTGTATCTGAAAGTCCCTAAGAGATGACAAATTCAAGTGAAACTCAAGACAAAATTAACAGGAGATAATTTTATTCAATTTTGCTTTTTTACTATTGATTTAATATATAGTAAAATATAAAGAAATGAAAATGATTTAAATAATTATTTTGAACGCAAATTTATAAAATCAAGAGTTTGATTGATTCTCATGTGTTAAATTTGATTATTGTTTTAATAAAATTGTATTTATTTGCTTCTATTGGACCATTTTTTTTATCTATATGCATCAGGATATATTTCATTATAACTCTATATACGTAAATGAATTTATCTAAATGATTGGTTTCTAAAAAAAATATATTTGAGTCAGTTATTATTTATTAAATGAGTGAGCGTAACTGAGCTTGGTCGACAAATTAAGCCGTTACCCTTGTCGATTAGAGAAAAAATTCCTAAATTAACATCAAAAGTGATGTGACAAATTCTGACAGCACATAAGTTTCAAATTTTCAATAAAAAATGATTATATATAGTTTGAAAAAAAGAGGAAAAGTGAAAATATTTTTATCACTTTAAAAATTAATAATAATTATTATTGTTTTTTTTCTTCTATATAATTAGCTTCAAATTTTCAATTTTACCCAACTATCTTAATTCTGGTTTGTTTTTTCCTAAAAAAAAAAGGTTGGAAAATCTCATATTGTTCTTTTTGTTTTGTTCATGTTCCCAGTGTTTGGATTGAATGTCAATAATGCTGCAGAAACCTGGGGACTGGGGTTATGTTGTTAAGTCAATCTATATACAACTCTATAAATTAATATTCGCGTGATTTTAAAATTTTATCAATTTAAAGATATATTAATTATCGAGAAATTAATATTTTATTAATTAAAAAAGAAAATTTTCAAATTCAATAAATTTAAATATATTTATTTAAAATAATTAGATTAATATTCACGTGTATCAACTTTAACTTTATTGTAACTAATTAATATATTTATGTATATTATTATTAATACAATGTATAATGTTAACTATTATATTTATAAAAATAAACTAATTTATAATACCAATTTATGTTTTCTCATCATCTCCCTCACAAAATCATCAATAAATGATCAAATGCATAATATTTTATACATTTGGTCATTTATTAATGATTTTGTGAGGGAGATGATAAGAAAACATAATTTGGTATAATAAATTAGTTTTAATTTTTTTTCTATCATATTCTAATTAAAACATAAATTTTAGAATAAATATTTTATATGATTATAGATAACCACTCGATTAAATATATTTTTATTAGAACTGAATCTACTTATTTATATATTAATTTATTAATATTAAATGAGAAATCTAGAAAAATGTCAAATACACAATCTCATGCAGATACACAATGTCAATGTGACTGCACTTCATGACATATAATATTAATATAATTACAACATATAATAAATTAGAAATTTAATTAATATTAATTTTAATAAATAATTAATATGTGAATATAAAAGGGACTATCATGCACTAAAAATATTATTTTAAATAATTAGAAATTTAATTAATATTAATTTTAATAAATAATTAATGTGTGAATATAAAAGTGACTATCATTCACTAAAAATATTACAAAAATCAATTGATGAAAAATATTATTTGAATACATTATTAAACAATCTAAATAGATCATTTGAATACCGATTAGTATTGATGAAACTAATATTTATAATTGTAATATTTACAAATTATTAATTTAAAATTTTGATGGGACCTCATTCTTATAAAGGGTTTTTTCAAAATGTTATTATTATATTATCTTATTGAATTCTTCATTTTTTACAAAGGCCCAAATCGGGACTAGAAAATTTTATTATTTTAGAGATGATATTAATTTATAGTATTAATTTATAAATGTTTTACTGTATAATACTCTCGTAATTAAGTACAGAATAAATAATACTATCGCCTTTAAAATATAAAAAAAACCCGATAAAATTATCATTTAATAATTAATAAATCTTTATTTCATAAAAAAATAAATTATAAACATTAAATTATCATACTAATGAATATATTAGCATAAATAATAAATATTTATCTATAAATAAATGAAGATAATTGTACAATTAGATTTTGATTTTATAAAAAAATAGTAATAAATATATTTTTAATTTTATTTACAAATTTTAAATTTATTTTTAATTTTAATTTTTTGAGATTTTATTTTTTACTTTTATAATTGTATTAGATTCAAACTAATTTATGATATTGTGAAGATGATATATTTAATAATTTAAAATATATTTTTTGATTTTTTAAAAATATTTGAATTTATTTATAGTTAATACTAGTATATTATTTATAATTGTTTTTGTAAATAACAATAAAAAGTAGTGATTTGTTTTGCAACATTAAAAAAAATTGGTTTATTTGATCAATAAAGTAATAACATGATTTTTATATGCTATTAACACTATTCTCTTTATGTTTTTGAAAAGTTTGCACACAATTTCTTGATTTGACTTTTTCTAAAATTTTCTATACCCATAAATAGGAAAAGAAATCACAATTTTATTATTCAATTAATTGTATTTATTTACATAAATACAATTAAGTTTTTCTAATTGGTACTACTTTTTCTATAAAACGGAGAGAGTATATTGAAAATAGAATATTTTAAAATGATTTTACTATTTTCGTATCGATTCTATACATGAAATCGACTCTATACATGTTCTGAAATAATGCGAAAAATAATAATAAATCTTAAACATGTCAACTCCGTTTTTACTATTACAAGCATTCAACCACAACAAAAACGAATCTCGATATTTTCGAGAGTTTAATAATCAAGAGCAATATTATGACATTAATTAACAAAATTAAATATAGCTATAATAGTCGGAAACTCTGCACGAAAATAATTTTATCGAAAAATATCGTGAACGAAAACCAATACTCTGATATCAATTGTTGGAAATCGACTATTTATCTCATTTTGTATGAGTTAATTAAGACAGTGGAGACATAAACAGCTTACCATATTTGATCTTCACATATATATTTTACTATACACGGAGTAATCATTTTAAATGAGACAAATAGTTTAGTACTATACTTTTTCTTATTTAGTCGTGTACACTTATCTCTGCAAAGTTTGAAGAATAGTATAGAAGGTAGTAATATTTTAAATTAATAAAAAAATATGGGCCTTGTTTGAAAAAGGAAACTAATATTTGAAATGATTTGTTTAATTAGTATGTTCTTTTAATTTTTCTCATAAGTTGGAGGATATATTTTCTGTTTGATCATGGCAAATATATATGGCAATTAATGGTGAACCATATTTTTATTTAATTTTTAAAATTTTCTCTATAAATTAGAGTTTCATTTCATTTTCTTACACCAAAAAAAATATGAAAAAATCCCATAATATTGTTGTTTTTGTCTTCTTGTTCCTATTATTCCATGGAGGAAATGCTGCAGGGACAAAAGATGGATCAGAAAAATGGGGCTATGTTGAAGTTAGGCCCAGTAAGTGTATCTTTTTGTTCTCTTTTAAGATAATAAGAAAATGCATATAAAAAATTATTTTGAATAATTACACAGAAGCCCATATGTTTTGGTGGTATTACAAAAGTCCACAGAGAACTGAAGATTCAAGCAAGCCATGGCCCATCATTCTTTGGCTGCAGGGTGGACCCGTAAGCACTACTTTTACTCTCTTCATCTCGTCGTAAGTCTTACGTTTTTTCATTTTGGGAGTCGTTTTTCGTTTCATCCAAACAGGGCGCGTCGGGAGTTGGGCTTGGTAATTTTGAAGAAATCGGCCCACTGGACCCATATTTGAGCCCAAGAAACTCAACATGGTTGCAAAAGGCAGACCTCTTGTTTGTGGTAATTAATTGATAAAAATCATGGTGACGTGTACATTTTTATTTTAATTTAATTTTGATTTTGATTTTATTCAGGACAATCCAGTTGGGGTTGGATACAGCTTTGTGGAGGATACAAATTTGTTGGTGAAAACTGATAAAGAGGCTGCAACTGATTTAACCGCGCTGTTAATTTCTGTTTTCAACCATAACAGGAAATTACGAAAAAGCCCTTTGTACATTGTGGCAGAGTCTTATGGAGGAAAATTTGCTGTTACTCTTGGTTTGTCAGCCCTCAAAGCGATTGAGAAGGGGAGATTGAATGCTAAGCTCGGAGGTAATTAATCTTCGCAAAATTTACGTACCTTTATGTGTATTAAATCTTGAGTTTATTACGAACAGGAATCGCGTTGGGGAATTCGTGGATATCGCCCGAAGATTATGTGGTAACTTTTTTCGACTCTAAATATGATATAGTATAGTAATGCGTGATGATCGATCAGTTATTTCACGACTATCGATTTATATGTGCAGTTTTCATGGGGTCCACTCCTGAAAGATGTCTCTAGGCTCAACGACAACGGGCTGAGGGAGTCAAACAGGTGAAATATAGATTGAACTGATACCATTTTTTGATCATTCAATACATATGATAAACAATGTATAAAAATTATTAAAAAAATAACAAATTCGTTGTCACAATCCAGATTAGCCGAGCGAATAAAGAAACAACTCAGGGAACGGAAGTTTGTCGATTCGACCAATACCTGGTCTGATCTGGAAGAAGTCATCGAGCGCTACAGCAACCAAGTGGTATATTTACGTATATACCTAGTACCAATTGTTAATGGAATATACTTAATTTTTCATTTTTATTTTTTGTAGAATTTCTACAATTTTTTGTTGGATTCGGGGGCGGACATTCTACCGACAGCTAATTCGATGAAACAATACTCGTCGTATTTGAGTACTTCTTTGAGGTCATCCAAGAGCGGCGGTGGACAAGATGGTAACCTCACTCGATTGATGAATGATGAGATCAAGAAGAAACTCAAGATCATACCGAAAGATCTCGTGTGAGTAACTCATACAAAATATATCTTAATTAATCGTAGAGGTACTCTAATACAATACATATGTTGTGTTTCGACAGATGGGAAGGATTTTCCAATCCGGTTTTCAACGCTTTCACGGGTGATTTCATGAAACCAAGAATAAAGGAGGTGGATCAACTGCTGTCAAAAGGAGTCAAAGTCACGATATATAATGGTCAAGTAAGAGTATTAATTTATTTACGTGAACCGTAAATATTCATAAGTTTGATCGATTGTTGTTCTTTCGTAGGTGGACTTGATTTGTTCCACCAAAGGAACCGAGGCATGGGTCGAAAAGCTCAAGTAAGAAGCATTACATTTTATATAACTAACTAAATTTAAAAATAAAAAAGCAGTGTTATAATTAAATCACTAATTCATCGTTGAAACATATCAGATGGGGTGGGATCGACTCGTTCTTGAGCAAAACCAGAACAGCAACATACTGCGCTGGTGAAGAGGGAGTCACAAAGGGCTTCGTTAGATCACACAAAAACTTAAACTTCTATTGGATTCTTGGAGCGGGTCACTATGTGAGTATACATTTCGAATATCGTAGTAGTTAATTAATTAAACGACGAAATAATTTATCTTTGACTTCGTTTGTTCGGTGAGTTTTCAGGTACCTGTCGAGCAACCATGCGCAACACTAAACATGATAGCCGACATAACAGAATCCCCTGCAACAGCCCATGTAGACGAGTAAAAATACGAAGAAAAAAAAATGATGATCGAACGATGTTTTATGGAGCATGTACTATTTATTTCAGTGTTACGTACTGAATGTCATCATCTCAAATAATTCAAACATTTTCAAAATCAATGGAATTCAATAATTAACTCTTTAAATGAAATAATTTCGAATTAATTTGAAATTTACAAAAATTAATGATACTAAACAAATACTCAAATACTACTCCACTATTGGGCTTAGATAGAAACTAATACGGCCCATATAGTCCGAACCGGCCCACGTTAACCCGAACCATACACGTAAAAGGACCCGGTTCGGAGGGTTTTCAATTTTCAGATTCTTCTTCCGCCTGCTCGGAGCTTTAATAGTTATGGAATCAGGGTACAACACTTGAACCCGATATGGATTCCCATTCGCACCCCATCAGAGTGCTCGTTCGACCTCCCGCTGCCCTCCCTCCTCAACCGCCGCCGCCTCCGCCGCCGCAGACGGTGGACGCACACCATCCCCCTAAAAACGGCGTCGTCGTCGTGGGGTTTATCGGGAGGCGCCACCACGATGTGGCCCACCTCATCAACAAAATCGTCGACTGCCACGTTTTCGGGTCCGGTAATTCAGATACCCAATTTCCCTTCGAGCCCGACCCGGAGATGAGCAAGTGGTTCGAGAGCCGGAAATTGAGCTTCTATCATGACGGCGACCAGGGGATTCTGTACTTGCAGTATTCTGATTCACGGGTCGGGTTTGAACCCGTTTACGAGGACCCGGAGTTTGGGGATCTTCAAGGCTTGCTGTTTATGTTCTCTGTAAGTTCTGTGCTGTGAATTATTTCTCTAGTTTTTGGCTTAGCACTTAATTTTTCAGCTTTTAGTGTGAATCTTGAATTTTAATTTGTCTGTAGGAATTGGCAACTGTATTATGTAGCTAAGCAAAAATAAATAAATTTTGTGTTCAAACTTTTAGGCCTTGACAGTATCTTGGAACTCGATGCTCGAATACTAGAAGTTTAATTGTTAGAATCACTGACTCGTGAGACGAAATACGGACAATGTTTGAGTTGTGGTCTTATATGAAAATGGCGATCTTATTCAATTGGCAATCTTATTAGAAAACTAGTAACATGTTCAAAGTAGTAAGTCATTTGATCGTACTTTAGCAATGCAGGTGTGTCACGTAATAATACTCATTCAAGAAGGGTCCCGTTTCGACACTCAGATGCTTAAAAAGTTCCGTGCTCTGCAAGCCGCAAAGCCTACGATGGCGCCATTTGTAAAATCACAAAGCACACCAAATTCAACATCAAGGGCACATCCTTCACGAGCAACTATTATTACCACACCGTCACCCAAAAACCCTTCTCCCGGCAAAACCCGAGGGATCCCAAATCGTAATCCTTCATCTATTACAGTCATGTCGGGCTTAGGTTCTCATACCTCTTTATTACCTGGGCAATGTACTCCGGTGGTTCTATTTGTCTACATAGATGATTTCACCGAGAGTGGAAGTACAGAAGTGACCTCAGAGGCCAAAGGGTCAGGCCCTGTCCTCGTGCTCGCTCGCCCTGCGAACAAATCTGAAGCCGGGCTTCGCAAGAAACTGCAATCTTCCCTCGAAGCCCAGATTCGATTCTCGATCAAGAAATGCCGAGTGCTCTCGGGCCCAGAAAGTGGGTCGAGGAGCAGTGGGCCCTTTATGGGCTCGGCCTCTCTGTTTTATCTAGATGCGTCGAAGGCTGTCTCGCTTGTGGATTCACTTTCGTGTAGGAGCGGTGAGTCTCTCGAGTCTGCAATCGCTCTTGTGGAAGAAGTGTTAGACGGGAAATCGACATTGGATTCTCTCTTGCAAGAAAACGTGACAACCAAAGAGGATATTCTCTCTGTGAAGGAGTTCATTCACAGGCAACAGGACCTTCTGAGAGGGAAAGGCAGTTTGGTTTCCAGCGGTGCAGGCATTTTCGCAGCAGCTGTATCAGCTGCTTCAAAAAAGACTCTGACTGCTCCTGAGCTCCCTACTTTCGAAACTTGGCTGTCATCCTGTCGTCTTATTCTCCATGGGATCCTTTCCGCGAATGAAAATCCTTTATTACAGAGTGGTGTCAGAATAAATGATAATTTTTCGACCTCTTGGTGCGAGAAAGCTTTTCCAGCTGCCAAGGAAGTTTATTTAGATAATCTGCCTCCTTGTTATCCAAGTTCTGAGCACGAGGAGCATTTGAAACAGGCTCTGCGGGCCCTAAGCTCGATGGCAAAGGGCCCCACATTGCCGGCATACATGAAAAAGCTGAGGGACGAATGTACGTTCATATGGGTTTCTGGGAGGCAATTATGTGATGCGATTAGCCTGACCGGGAAACCCTGTGTGCACCAAAGACATGGCCCAGGGACTCTAAATTCGGCCGCCGAGATTAAATCTCACTCGAGCGGATTCGTCTATCTCCATGCATGCGCGTGCGGGCGAACAAGGCGAGTCCGGCCCGACCCATTCGATTTTGAGACAGCAAATTCTGTGTCTAATGCTTTTGCAGACTGCGATAAACTTCTTCCAGGTGTCGAGCTACCGGGAGGAAGGGGTGGTTTGGGTTCTACTTGGCCCTCGCCGTGGGATTTGATCCGTGTTGGAAGCTCAAAGTACTATGACCCTTCAAAGGGTTTGCTCCAGAGTGGTTTCTGTTCTTCACGGAAGTTTCTTCTCCGGTGGGCCTTGTTTCTCGAGAAGCCAAAAGAAACTAGCGGTGATGACTCAGATAAAGTTTCCTTTGATAAAATCATCAGAGTCGAAAACGCTATAAATGGAAACACCAGCAATAGTGCCAGTGTCGGCAGAGGGTTGATAAACTTTGCTATCAGAAAACCGTTTTCAGAAGTCGTTGCTGGGCGAGCGGCTGCCAGCTCAGCGTTCCCACCTCTTTTGACTAGAAAACAAAATGTACCTGATCCCGAAAAAGGAGTGAAACTTGTTCAAAGTGCCGACAGTCAACTGGATAACGGCAATGCGTTTCCGCGCATCAGCAATAATTTTGTTCCTTTAGATATGAAAAGTTGTGAACAAGTTAAGGCTGCTGGTGTATTGAAGCATAACTCGGTATATTTGGGGTTTGAACATGAATGTCCACACGGGCACCGGTTTATATTATCAGAGGACCTTCTGAGTGAACTTGACGAAGAGATTACTGTCCTTTCGGTGGAAAATTCAAAACAAGAACCTGCTAAAATGGGTAAAACAGGTGGCCACGGTAAAACCCGGCGCCAGTCGAATGGAATATATACGGGCAAGGTAAAAAACATGGAGAGGTCGAGAGAAAAAATGCCCAGTGGGAATACATCTTTTAATAAATCCTCGAATATCGGGCACGACTCGGATCAAACTGAGAGAACAAAAGTTACTGACCGTAAACTGAATAGTGTTGATGATAGTGGTTGTGGGTTTTCATTAATCAATAAAAATTTGCCAATATATATGAACTGTCCGTATTGTCGGGAATCCGCAACCAGAAATGGGGAATCGGCTTTCAAATTTGCGAGTACTATTTCACAGCTGCAGAGGATCTTTGTGGTATACTTTCAATCTTTTCTACTATATATCTCTTTTGGATAATACCTGTTCTAACACATATCTGATGATAAATGCCCTGGTTGACAGATTGTACTGCTTCAATGTTTTGATGGCCCAACAATTTTTTTCTCCTATTCAAAAATATTAATTGCTGGTTTTATTCCATTATTCGGTAGTTCACTCATCTAAAAACTAGTTATTGGTGTCAGTCAATCTAGAGAGGATATTGGCATGCTGCATAATCCCTGAATACACTTTTGAGTAACATATAAGAGGCGTTAAAATCATCTTTTGTTACAATTTGCATATGCTGAGCCGAATGAGACATTAAGAAGAAATTTACCTACTTTTGCAATGTCTGATAGTTAGTTTATTAGTTGTATCACTTGTTTAAATGAATCGGCTTTGGGTAATGATTGTTAACGTGGTAAATTCTATGAAGTATTGTTTCTCCTTCTGTTGTACCAAAACTGTTTTTGTTAATATCATTCATTTGTTCACATTTGTCTTTGATTATAAGTTGCTCAAAACTTGTTACTTTTAACCTCTTATGCCTGCTTTAACACAAAATCTGCTGTAACACCGTCTTTTGAAAACAGATCTGTAAGACGGTCAGTCATACTTTCTGTTGAATACCCATATTTCTTACAATAAGAAGCCGGTGGTTTTCAAAACAGTGCAAATAGTTTTTGAAAGTATGATATTTATTTTAAATAATAAAATAAGAGTGAGGTAAGCTGGATACTTTAGATTATTTATTTTTTTACGTTAAATAGGCATTTGATAGAGGATCATTTTCCTGGCAGTTGGGAGTGCCTATAACTTGATTGATCCTTGAATTTTGAAAAAGGGTTTTCCCCGATATCATTATCATTGATTTTAAAGTGAGATTATTGTTTTTTGATAAACTGAATAAAAACAATTGAAAATAGAAAAAAGTCGGATAACTTTTTTAGTTCAACATTACGTGTCTCTTACGGGAGACTGTCTTAACGCATAATTACCATCTATCTAATTGTCCTGGAACAAGCTTCTTTCATAGAAAAGAGAGAATATAGTTTGTTTTGTACTAATATACTTTTTTGATGCGTAGGTAACACCTTCATTCCCTATCGTGTTAGCTGCAGACCCAGTTATACAATTTGAGGTATTTACAGTTGCCTACTATTAAATTTTATATCTTACTATAGTTACGAATGAATGATCTATTTGTAAATGATAAACATTTTCTTTTTGTAATTTCTAGTTGTCATGTCTGCCCACGTCTGTTCCTGACATTGAAAGGAAGTTACAGTTCAGATTGGGTTGTCCCGTTATTTTGCCTCCGGATAGTTTTCTCTCTCTAAGGCTGCCCTTTGTATACGGTGTGACATTAGATGATGGGAGTCTTCATGCTCTCCAGCCTTTTGAAAGTCAACCACAACTGACTGCCTATATTGTGAAGGGGACCGCTTTGCGTGTGGTTTCAGATAAGAGCAGTCTTGATCCCACATCAGTTATTTAGTTGCTATATTGGTGATGATTTCACTCATCTTGAGTTTGTGTGTGCGCATGAAATGTGAAGGGACTCCCATGAGCATCAGGTGAGTTTTCTGCGTAGTTTGTGTTCCGGGAAAGTCTTGTATTTAGTGGTGCAAATGCTTATTTTCGTTTATTTTTGTTCCTTAATTAAGATGCATCTTTATTTTGCTCGACGTTTTTCTTACTAATATCATAAGAATAGAAAGAAGAAAAACTTGTAGTTGAGAATTTTATGAATAAAGGTATGAAATACAGAAAGTACCCATGTCGTTTAATGTGACGTGGTTAGAAAAAAAACAATCACTTTCAAAATTCGTTGAATACACTTGGAAGTTTGATTCGGTGTTAAAATTAGGCGTTTTGGGGACTAACCTTAATAATTTTATAAAGGTGAATGTGAATCTGAGTTTTGAATTATTGTTTTGCTTAAAACTCGTTATTGTTTTTCAGGTTTTTGCATCAAACCTTCTCTATTTATATATGATTGTTACCTGAGGCTGGGATTGCTGGTCCACAAATGTGGAGGGTCCTCGTATACCGTACGTATACTTTTTGAATCTTTAGTATCTCATTTGCAATATGCGTGTGTGCTAGTGTGTTACGAACAGTACCTACAATGCTTGACCTTATTTAAAAAAAAAAAAAAAAAAAACATACTCCTATAAATTGCACAAATATGAAATATCCCTCGAGTTTGATTCAATGTAATGGGATAAATTAGCCAGTTTTGATTGTTCTTCTGGGTCAGTTGCGAAATAGAAATAAACTCCCTCAAGTTCCTTTTGTTTTCTTAGATGAATCTGATACTTAATATTCTGGTTCACTCAAACGGAGTATAACGTTGTTTGGTTTGATTTTTTCGTTGATGCCATTTTCAGGTGAGTAAGGTGTATGCTGGGGCTTTTCGATGCGAGCAACGGGGCTATTGAGAAACATTTTTTTCTATCTACCTCGCCGATTAAAGATGGTGAGTGCTGCAAACCTGAAGAAAAAGTGTTGCTATGTTATTCAGTGCTGTGATGATCCAGTAAAAGTATGGACATGTTTCTCCATCTCTTATATTTGTACCATTGTTATTAACTTATTATTATGTCCAGTATTTAACTTCTACTACTCCTATTACAGTACTTAGTACTGAATAATACTTGTTTGATCAAATTATATCACTTCACTTTATTGCTTCATTTTATTTATAAAATATATGTATATATATATATATATATTTTTTAATTTTCTTGCTGAAAAACAAATTTTTACTTGCAGCAAGACGAGAACAGTATGATAAATTTTTACTTTATTGCTTGTTAGCTCGTTGATGCGATAGGCTTTTTCCTATGCGCTGTACTGTATCTCCACACTTTTTTATTTTTTCTTTTTATATGAAATTGACCGTTAACAAAAAAAAAACAGTATGATAAATTTTCACATATTTTTTTAGTATTTCGTGACAATTACTAGTATATTAATAACGTGTTCACGTTATTAATGCCTCGTGTTTCCCCATGCACAAAATTTCCCAATATAAACCCACGCGATCCGCATGCACTCTCTATCACCTCACTCGACTCTTTTATATTTCTCTCTCTACTTTCTCTCTCTCTCTCCAACCATGCCGGGCCCCAACGACTACTTCAGCGTCCCCCTCAGCCGCGTCGCGATCGGCAACCACGACGAGTTCCGGCAGCCCGGCGCCATCAAGGCGGCGGTCGCCGAGTTCATCAGCACCCTCATCTTCGTCTTCGCCGGCTCGGGATCCGGAATCGCCTACAACAAGCTCACCGGAAACGGCCCCGCCTCCCCCCAAGGCATCATCGCCGCCGCCATCGCCCACGCTTTCGGCCTCTTCGTCGCCGTCGCCGTCGGCGCCAACACCTCCGGCGGCCACGTCAACCCCGCCGTCACCTTCGGCCTCTTCATCGGCGGCAACATCACCCTCTTCCGCGGCATCCTCTACATCATCGCCCAGCTCCTCGGATCCGTCGTCGCTTGCCTCCTCCTCTCCTTCACCACCGGCGGCTTGGTAATTATAATTAATTAAATAAATAAATATATTAATATTTCCGTAACCGTTTTCCCCCAGTCAGTTAGAGATCCGTGTATTTTGTTATTTTTATTTTCTCTCTCTAAAACACGCGGAACTCGTGTGCTAACAGGAAGTTCCGGCTTTCGCGCTGTCCGGCGTGTCGGTGTGGAGTGCGTTCGTCTTCGAGATCGTGATGACCTTCGGGCTGGTGTACACCGTCTACGCCACCGCCGTCGACCCGAAGAAGGGAGAGATCGGAATCATCGCGCCGATCGCGATCGGTTTCATCGTCGGAGCGAACATCCTCGCCGGCGGAGCGTTCACCGGCGCGTCGATGAACCCGGCCGTCTCGTTCGGGCCTGCTCTGGTCAGCTTCACATGGACCAACCACTGGGTTTACTGGGCCGGGCCGCTCGTCGGAGGTGGGCTCGCCGGAATTGTCTACGAGGTCTTCTTCATCAACCACACCCATGAGCCTTTGTCGGAGTTCTGATAAATTCCGATCGAGCGACTTTTTTTTTTAATTGTTTAAGTTCGCATTTGTGTTTAATTGAATTCAGCTTTGGTGATTGAAATATCATTCCTCTTCAGTTAATTTCGAGCCTTGAAATGTACCTTCGGATTTGTGTGGCGCGTGTATTTTAAAGCCCGGCCCGAATTTAATTTATTGTGGTGTGCATTTTTTTATGTATTTATAATTGGTTGAGTCAATTATTTTTTCTACTATTGGAAAAAATAGCACCACTAGGCAAATTTGCAAAATCTTCATTTTTGTTCTAATTCCGCAATTATTACAATTTTTTTTGTATTTATATTTCAAAAATAATATATATTTATAAAAATAAAATAGGTATTTTGTTTTGTTTTATATAAAACACAAATTTTATATGTACGCTGAGGTGAAATCGTGTCAATTATACAATAAAAAATGAAAAATGTAAGTAATATTTATTTTAATTTCCATATAAAACAAAGTTAATAAAAAAATTATCAAAAAATTCTTTCAAATAAACAAGTTTACTTTTTCACAAAATACAAAAAAAAAATATATATATATATTCTTCTAAAATGTGATGGTCATCCTTTACACAAAAGAAGATTAGATAACTACAACATAGACCACGAAAAACGCTACAAAAAATATATTAAATTCTTGGATATTATAAGCAAAATAAGGTGGATGTCAATATCTAAGGATGATTAGAATCATGTGCAATTAGCAATGTCCAAAAAGGGACATGGAGTTTTTGTGATCACATGGTGGTGGCCTGGTGGGGTAAGTAACATAAATGTGCCTTTTCTTTTTAATGCTGTGGTCTATGATTGGAAGAGAAATGTTTCTCAAAAAAAATTAATACTCCATAGTACAAATTATTATCAATGGGTATTTTTGTCAATTACTTGTTGGAGATAAGATCAAACGGTAAAATTATAACTACACTTTTCAAAACAAAATACTGTAATATTCTTAAGCATGCCCATATGAAATATGGATAGTGCTTAGAAATTTATGTGGACCACTATTAATTTAAAAACAAATGCTTGTTTTTATTTATTGTTTTCATTACTCAAACTGGGTGTATAGAAATTTAGCACAAACACCACCTATTGATAGGCTTCGAAATTCAAAATGACAGCCCACTACAATTAAGCCCAAGTAATATCTAATGGGCTCAGAAATACAGCCCACTTCAGTAGTGGACTAAACAAAATAAGCAGCTTCAAATCCATGACTAAGAAAAACACTCCCAATCAACATCTGCACTTTGTCCAAGTTCACATCCACACCCTCTTCAATAATCTGCCAAATGAAAAACAAATAAAATCAATACAAAGAAAAAGTCTATTTCTCTGAAACGGAGAGAGTACAAAGTTTTGATCTTACATGCAAAGTGAAGGTCAACACATAATTATCGACTGTAGCCATCAAATTGGATGCCTGAACGTTGACTGTCGTTAAGGCCTCGAGGGCTTTGAAAAGGGACACACAAACTCCTTTTCCTTTGTTTGAAACTATTCTTACATAGAACCCTATTTCATCTACTTGAAACACATCCATCTACACATCATATAATATATATGTTGGAGTTGTTTTTGATATTTATTAAAGTTGAGTAGGCCAAATTGTAAATTTTAAAATTGAATTGTTACTTACATAAGTACTATATAGTTACCTTGTAAATCTTGTTGATCATGGGATAGAAACTTGCACTAAGATCGTTTTGAGGGGTTATGAGGACGTTGGACGACTGAAGACAGGCGATCTCGGCTTCGAGCCTTCTCGCCTGCCTTTGCAAGTCTTGCACGTACAATACCGCGTCGCCAATTATGGAAGCTTTGTCCATCTGCAAACACAAAATTTCATACTTTACGATAATTACAAAAAATACTCCCACATTTTTCGTATTTGCAAAAAACCAACAACTAAACTTTAAAATTACAAAAACACCCCGAATGTTCGATTCCAAAAAACAACAACTGACCTTAGTGATATTAGGAACCAACGAGCGCAACGCGTAAAGCGTCTCCTTCATTCGGCTCCTTCGCTTCCTCTCCGAGACGAGAGTCCTTGACCGGTGATGATCAACTTTACCCTTTTTCGTCGTCTTCTGCCTATCAGCCGTGGTGGCCGAAGATGACTCATCAATCCCATGATCCATTACTCCATCCACATCATCATCTAGATTATTAATATTATAATCTTGGTGATCATAATAATACCCTTGAACGATATTTTCGTTCGGGGAATTGAACATTTGATCATGAAGATGGTCGACTTGATCTCCACGAATGAGTTCGACTATAAGTTGATCAAAATTGTGCACGTCTGTGAAGTCTACTAGGCCGAAATCGGATGCATAATTGTGAAGCACGGGGAGCGTTCCGAGTTCATCTCCAGCAACACTATCCATATGATCTATTTTTATGTTACTTTGGTTGATGAATATTTGATTGTTTTTGCTTTGGTTAATTTACTATTTTTGTGGGTTTTAAGTATTTATAGATGTTTGCGGAGTTGACAATGTATGTAACATTGATTAGAGATTGCACTAGTTGTCCTTTTATTTTATTTTGGTATTATTCGATTTAAAAAAAAAAAATGTTGTTTGACATTTTGGATTTAGATCCTTTATTGGAAATTAGGGATTTAATCAGATTGACGGGTCAATATTTGATTCGGGTTGGTTCGAATTATTTTTTTAAGTGTTGTAAATTATTAGCCTTAAAATTTTTGGGCTAGTTCGTCGGTTTTAAAAATTAATATTATTATAATAAAAAATATTTTAAATTTAAGTTTAATATTAATAAAAAAATTACTATATCTGTTTAAGAAAAACATATCCACTTAATTATGTATTATTATTACAGTATAATTATAATATTTAAATTTCTTGAAAAACTAAAAATATTTAAAAAATACAATTTGAGTTGATTTTTTTATGTATGATTTTTTTATTTAATCAATATTATTTATATCAATACTTAAAAATTGTATCTAAGTTAAATAAATTGAGTTGTCGGGTTAGCCCACAGTTTGTCGGGCTTGATTCGATTTTTACAGCCTGAAAATTTTCGACCTTAACTTTATAGTAGTAGTAATAGTATTCTTTTGAGTTAACTAGGGTCTGTCCATATATTCGAGTTTGATTGACTTCTTGATTGGAAATAATACAAAAAATTATGATCAAATTTGTGAAAAGTGTAGTATGAAAAATCAACATTGATGAAGTTGTTATTAGTTTGACGATATCGAATTTGGCAAAGGTAGTCAAAGTACGAGGTCGTTCGGATCAGCTGTGGTTCGAATAATCTATGATGCGGGATTGATATGAGCATCGCCTTCAATGATTATTCGAATGTGTTCCGGATCAGCTGTGGTTCGAATAATCTATGATGCGGGATTGATATGAGCATCGCCTTCAATGATTATTCGAATGTGTTCCGATAGGATTTATCGACGATGATTGCAGCATTGTTATATGGGATATGAAAACAATAAAGATGCTCACAGTTGACAAAACCAAAACGATATGAAAACAATAAAAATGCTCACAGTTGACAAAACCAAAACGTACAAAAATTAGAAAACGGCATCCACGTCACTATAATCTCACTATAATCGTCCTACGTGGACGGCAGAAATTAATTAATTTAATTATTGCAATTTGGAACAATCATAAGCTAAATTGTTAAGGCGCGTGGTAATCGTGCGATCCGACTACAGTGGCACGCGCTGTTGAGAATTTTAGTATTGGGCCACCCAAGGCCCAGTTTACTTTACAGATGGGCTGATTGGTTTCCAGGCCCGTAATGTTGCTGTTCGATTTTAGACTTATTTCGTAAGTTGACCAAGCTTTCCATATATAATCACTGATCAGCAATATCTCATGATTAAAATTACCGATTCAATTATTTTCAAATATATAAAAAAATTAATTAATGTAGATTTTGTTAGTAATGAAAACATTGACCAAGATTTCCTAATTAGAATTTATTTTTTCTAAACTATTTCCATTTCTCCATCTATAAAAAAGGGGTTTTTGTTGTTCTTATATTCGTATCACTATATCTATATACTATCCCAAAAACATCATAAGAATTAAGCTATGTCGAGAGTGTACTCTCTTATCTTGGTTTTAGGATTATTGTGCCTAGCCACGCCTCTCCTTGCTCGAGTCTTGGAGGAAGACTCGTTGAACGAAAATGATGCAATCTTTGAAGCTGCAAACAAAATTAACGGAGATGAAATCTTTGATGCCGTTAACGAAATTAGTGAAGATGAACTCTTCAAATTAACCACAGATGAGAATTGGAGCCTTGAAACACTTTTTCGCCACCGCCATCGTCGCCCCAGCCGCCATGCTTATCCTCCTAAACAAGCTGCATCCCCAGCTCTACTTAGTTAAGGAAGTGAAACATTGTTATTATTAATAATAATTATTTGATATATGGTGTGTTAATTATCATGTAATACCATGAATTGTTGTATTAATTAATAATTATAAAATATTTTATTTACCTTTATTGAATATTGACTAGCAATTTTAATATCTTAAAAAAATGTAATACCGTACCATTAATTAATTGTAACATTCATTTCATTTAGAATGTATGCTAACAAGGAAAATAGCTAGTGTCTGTAAAAGGGTCTTTTTGGTTATATGTTATACTTTATTTTCATTACAATAAACTAAAATGTTAACAAAAAAACTAAAAAAAAAAATATCATTGAGTATACTACTTTATCTTCGTTTAAGGGCTCTTGTTTTTTACAACACCCATTTTTAATTTGCTCAAATTTCAGAAGAAGACTAGTACGATACAAATGAGGCAATTTTAATTTGTAGATGGAGTAGGGTTGTTAGTTCAGTTGTTTAAACATTTGAATTGAGTATCAAAGGTTCGAACTGAAGACATTGCAATTGACGTATACAAAAAAAATTGTAGATGGAAATGTGACAAGGAGTCTTGATTCATCCCGCTGCCTTCACCACCACCACCACGTCCATGCTCCTACACGAGCCACATCAGCCCGGCTCTATCCCTGCAGATTTTTCGATATAATTAATCAAAAGATATACTTTTTTTGAATAATTATGAAATTCTTGTAGATGGCAAGGGTGGAGCCACGTTATGGTTGGGTATATATATAATTGTAATTAAAAATTTTTCAAATAATATTGTAGCTTGATTGTTTGAACATGTCCCTTATTTATTAAAAGACGCCGGTTCAATCCCCCTTATCCTCATTTTCTCTAGTTTATTTTTTAAAATACAATATATTTAAAATATCATCTTTTGAATATATATGCAATTCTTGGTAACGAGATGCTGCTGGACGAGAAACGCCCTTTTGAAGCACGCTATCTTGCAATTCTTTCGAGCTTGAGAAACGCCCTTTTGAAGCACGCTATCTTGCAATTCTTTCGAGCTTCGTCTATCACATCGGCGAGTAGCGCTTTGAGACGCTCTATTTCTAGGTCTCTCGGCTATCTTGCAATTCTTTCGAGCTTCGTCTATCACATCGGCGAGTAGCGCTTTGAGACGCTCTATTTCTAGGTCTCTCGATTCGAGCTCCTCGGGTGCTCTGAGTCTTGCTTCTTTGATCTCCATGGCTAACACGAACGAATGCCTTAGCTCGTCCATACTCTGTTTTTTTTTTTAAATGACCAAATAAGTGAAGTAACTATCGACACTAAAGTGTATATGGTGTGAGGTGTGACAATTTTCAACACCATTTTAAAGTAGTAGTTCGTTATCGCTTAAAACGACGACATTATTACACACATCCTTGAAAGCCATGGAATCAAGATTATTAGTATTATAATATTGGCGATCATAACAATATCCTTGAACGATATTGTCGTTCAAGGAATTGAACATTTGATCGGGCGATTGATCGACTTGATTTCCACGAATGAGTTCGATTATAAGTTGATCGAAATCGGGCACGTCCGTGAAGTCTACTATGTCGAAATCGGAAGCATAGGTGTGTGAAGCGGCAAGCGTTCCAATTTCATCTCCAATATAATAACACTATACATATCTATTTTTATGTTACTTTGGTTTAATGATTTGAATTTTTTGCTTTGCTTAATTAATTCACTATTTTTGTGGGTTTGAAATATTTATAGACGTGTACCAGAGTTGACAATTGTATGTAACCTTGATTAAAGATCTCACTGGTAAGACATGTAGTGATGTAAGTATATTTTTTCGACTGACTTAGGTTTGTGACTCTCTCTTTCACAAATATATGTTAAATTCTCTTTTACATTGTTTTTATGAATGTCTACTACCATGACACATATCCTCGATTACATTCCATTTGATCGTAGTGTTTGCTAGTCAAACACATTAGTCGATTTACATTTCACGCAATCGAAAGTGAGAGTGTAGTTTTTCGTCTTTTCACTTATATAAAGAATCGCAACACATTGTTATATAGGAAGCGAAAACAATAATACTCTTATCATACCTCGCCGTTGACAAAATGAACCAATATTAGAAAACAGCATTCACGTCACTTTAATCCTACGTACGGAAGAAATTAATTAATTTAATTATTACAACAATCATAAGCTGAATTATTAAGGCAAGTTGTAATCGTGTGATCAGCGATGTAGGCAGAAATATTAGTGAGAAGGTGCAAAAAAATTTTTTAAAAAATTGTGATTTGAGAAGCTCAATTTCAGCTATAAGTTAATCTTCTTTTCATTTTACTTGTGTGGTTTGTTGTTTTTCCATGCTACTCATGTCAAGTAATTAATTAATCAGGAAATAATTAATTTAAGGATTTATTATTATATAATGATGCATCATGTATTTCAAAATAATTAATTTAAGAGTTTTTTATTTTTTCATAATTTTACGCATGTTTATTAATTAATTTTTATTTTACTTTTGTGGTTTTTTATTTCAGTAATTAATTAATCATAAAAAAAATGATCTCCACATACTTCATATTACTAATTTAAGGATTTATTATTATTTTTTGTTTTTTATATTTCACTGATTAATTAATTTTCATATTACTAATTTAAGGATTTATTATTATATAATGACGCTCCACATGTTTCAAAATAATTAATTTAAGAATTTTTTATTTTTTCATAATCCTACACATGTTTATTAATTAATTTTTATTTCATTTTTGTGGTTTTTTGTTTCAGTTTTAATAAATCATTAAAAAAATATTATGCTCCACATATTTAGCTCCACATATTTAAGTGATTAATTAATCTTCATTTTAGTTTTGTCATTTTTTGTTTTTTTATATTTTAGTGATTAATTAATTTTCATATTACTTGTGTTTTTTTCATACTCCACATATTACATATAATTATATAATTATGAAAGGAATATTACTTTGTTTTTTTTCATACTCCACGTATTACATATATTTATATAATTATGAAAGGAGAACACTAGAATTGTCCAACTTTTAAAATTAAATCAATTAAATTATAATTTTATTGATTAAATTTTAATTGATAATCTATTTTTTTTTTTTAAATTTTGGATTGAGTATTTAAAAAAGTAATATTTTTTAACAAATAGTTAATTATCTTATTTTTTTAATAGGACATATCAATATTTCAACAATATCTCAATTAAATTCTAATTATTTTTAAACAAGTTATAATTATTTATCTTAATATATAAAAATCATAAGTATAAAAATAGTTTTTTAAAAAAAATTGAGAGGATGCGATCGCACCCTTTCGGGACCAAGTGTCTACGTCACTGCGTGTGATTCGACTACTGTGACACGCGTGAGAATTTTCGTATTGGGCCACTCGAGGCCCAAGTTTACTTTACAGATGAGTCGATTTGACTTATTTCGTGAGTTGACCAAACTTCAGCAATATCTCATGATTAAAATTTACTCATTCAATTATTTTCAAAAATAGAAAAAAAAAATTATTTAAAGTAGATTTTGTTAATAATGAAAATATTGGCCAAGACTTCCTAATTATAATTTATTTTTTCTAAACTCTTTCCATTTCGCCATCTATAAAAAGGGTTTTTTGTTGTTCTAATATTTGTATCACAATATATTATCTCAAAAACATCATAATTAATTAATAAGAAGCTATGTCGAGAGTATACTCTCTTATCTTGGTTTTAGGATTATTGTACCTCGCCAAACCTCTTCTTGCTCGAGTCTTGGAGGAAGACTCGTTGAAAGAAAATGATGCAATATTTGAAGGCGCAAACGAAATTAACGAAGATGAAATCTTTGAAGTCGTTAACGAAATTAATGGAGATGAACTCTTCAAATTAGCCACAGATGATAATTGGAGGAGCCTTGAAAAACTTTATCGCCACCGCCATCATTTACCACCTCTCCATAATTACCCTCAAGTTGCATCCCCCAGCTCTCTTTAGATTAGGAAGAGTAAACATTATTATTAATAATAATTATTATTTGATATATGCATGGTGTGTTAATTATCCTGTAATATCATGAATTCTTGTATTAATTAATAATTATACAATATTTTATTTACCAAGTTGCCCTTTACGTGGAATATTGACTACCAATTTTAATATCTTAAAATGTAATACCGTACCATTAGTTGTAACCATATGATCAAACACAACTGCAAAAAACATTCATTTCATTTAGAGTCTATGTTAGTAATTGTTAACAAGGAAAATAGCTAGTGTCTATAAAAGGTTCTTTTCGGTTACACCGGAGGACTACGGAGTATATATTTTAATCACAATAAGCTCAAACCGAAAAGCTAAAAAAAATTGTCCACGAATGAGTTCGATTATAAGTTGATCGAAATCGGGCACGTCCGTTAAATTTGCTAGCCCGAAATCGGAAGCATAGGTGTGTGAAGCGCGGGGAGCGTTCCGATTTCATCTCCAATAACACTATTCATATCTATTTTTATGTTACTTTGGTTGATGATTTGAAATTTTTGCTTTACTTAATTTACTATTTTTGTGGGTTTGAAGTATTTATAGATGTGTACAAGAGTTTCTTTTGTTGGATTACTTATATAGACAATTGTAGAAATTTAAATACTCGTATATATTTCAAGTTCGAATTAAGCAAATTAACAACCCTTGACTGTGTACGAGAGTTGACAATTGAATGCAGTGGCGGATCACTTGTAAGCAAGGGGACTTAATTTTACATTTTTTTTACGGATATCTACTACTCGGGTACATATCATTGTTTAATTCCACCCGATTGTGGTGCTACTCGAACACATTTTTCAATTTACATCTCAGATAAAAAATAATTGTGTAATTTATTGTTTTTCCACCTTATAAATAAATAGAATTGCAACACATTGTTTATATCTGAAGCGAAAACAATAATATCATATCATAAAATGTTCACGGACACGGTTGACAAAATGCACAAAGATTAGAAAACGGCATCCGCGTCACTTTAATCGTCCTACGTGGACACCATGAAATTATTTAATTTAATTATTGCAACAATCATAAGCTAAATTATTACGCACGTGGTAATCGTGTGATCCGACCACCGTGACACGAGCCACTTTGAGAATTTTCGTATTGGGCCACTCGAGGCCCAAGTTTACTTTACAGATGGGCTGATTGGTTTCCAGGCCCGTACGGTTCGATTTTCGACTTATTTCGTAAGTTGACCAAAACTTCCATAATCATCAGTATCTCATATCATTAAAATTACTGATTCAATTAGTTTCAAAATGGATTTTTTTAATTAAAGTAAATTTTGTTAATAATGAAAATATTGACCAAGATTTCCTAATTAGAATTAAAATTTTCTAAACTCTTTCCATTTCTCCATCCATAAAAATGTTTTTTTTTGTTGTTCTAATATTTGTATCACAATATATTATCTCAAAAACATCATAATTAATAAGAAGCTATGTCGAGAGTATACTCTCTTATCTTGGTTTTAGGATTATTGTGCCTTGCCACACCTCTTCTTGCTCGAGTTTTGGAGGAAGACTCGTTCGATGAAGAAAATTATGCAATCTATAAAGCCTCACATGCAATTCAAATTGATGACGAACAATTCGAACTCGCAGATTTAATCTTTGAAGATTCCCAGCGCAACCACCATCATGCTCCATCACCTAAGGACCACCACCGTCGTGGCCACCACCATGCTCATCCTCCTAAACAAGCTGCATCCCCCAACTCTCTCTAGATAATTAAGGAAGAAATTATATTACATTATTATTATTTGATCTATGGTTAATTAATGATCATGTAATATCATGAATTCTTCTATTAATTAATAATTATAAAATTGTTTATTTGCCAAGTTGCCCTTTATGTGGAATGACAAACAGGTTTAATATCTTAAAATGTAATGTCAATATTAATTGTAAGGAACATGATTCTGATATAAAACCAACAAACAAAATTGCAAAAAACATTCATTTCATTTAGAATTTATGTTAACAAGGAAAATAGCTAGTGTCTATAAAAGGGTCTTTTCGGTTATATATATTTTCATCACAATAAGCTCAAACCGACGAAAAGCTAAAATAAAATAAAATAAAATGTCGCGAGTATACTCCCTTATCTTCGTTTTAGGGCTCTTGTTTCTTACCACACCCCTTTTTGCTCGAGTGTTGGAGGAAGATTCGTACGATACAAATGACACAAATGACGCAATCTTAGAAGACGGAGATGTGACAGGGAGTCTTGATTCATCTCGTTGTCTTCATCACCATCACCACCATCACCACCATGCCCATGATGAGTAATATGAATAAAAACCAGTTTTAATATTACATTAATCATGTTATTTATTAATTGAAATTTAAAACACCACCAACCCTAGTCAAGTCATTGTCATCAATGCTAGATTTTTTTTATCAATAAACATTGTTTATTTTATTACTATACATATTTTACATATAAACATGAAGATAAAAAAATATTTAGTGATTATTCAATTTTGTACATCATCATCATCAGTCTTGCTATTTTCCTTCCACAAACAATATAGTAACATAAATATATATTTACAATAATTATAAATATTAATAAATATATTGTAAATATATATTTATGTTATAATAATTATATTTATATTGTTTGGAAATGAAGAAATATTTATTTACAATATAATGTAACAAACTTGACAATGTTAAAATCAAAACATAACCATATTTAATAGTCAATAATTTACTGAGGGTATATTTTTCGAAAGTTTATGTGTTCGAAAGTTTATATGTGGTAAGTAATTAAAGGATGAGTTTATACATTTTTAAATGTTGTTTGAACTAGCTTATAAGCTATATTTATATATATTTATAAGCATTAAATTTTGTTTATTCTAAAATAAAAAAATTAAATCATTTTTTTACGGAAGAAATAATCTACCGACAGCAAAAAAAATACCATGCATTAAGAGAAGAAATATCACAGTCACATAATATAAACACTGACCTAACTAATTTAATTATGTGGAAAATTGACATTCCAACCACATTAATGATGGCCAATTAGGACAAACCCCCGATTTGACCATTTTACCCCTGGCCAAATAGACCTTCACTGCCAACTGTACAAAAAAACGCTGACGTGGACATCGGGTCATCGGCGACCTCTTTTCCTACTGTTGCCGCCCCGTAGAGGGGACACCGCCGGCATCAACAACAGCGGCGGCGTCGGAATCTGACTGGCGTCAATCGGCGGCGGCGGGTGGCGCCACTCCGGGAGAGGGCCCCCGGTGAGAAGCAGGGTCTGCAGGAGCGGCCCTGCTTTCACCACCGCCTGCAAAAGCTTCCCCTTCTCCGGCAGCGGCCTGTCTGGCTCCGGCGGCGACGATCCGATGCTGTCGACGCCGTCATCCTCAACGGCCGAGACGCCGGAATGCGGGGCCGGCGGCGGCGATTGGGTATTGATACCGAGCTGCTGTTGGAGGAGAAGCGACCTTTCCAAGCACGCTATCTTGCAATGCTCTCGAGCTTCGTCTCTCGCGTCGATGGCGTCGGCGAGCAGCGATTTCAGACGCGATATTTCTAGGTCTCTCGATTCGAGCTCATCGCGTGCTCTGAGTCTTGCTTCTTCGATTTCCATGGCTAACACGAATGAATGCATCGGCTCGTCCATACTCTGTTTTCTTATAATGACTAAGTAACTATAGACACTATAGTATAGTATATATATAGTGAGGGTGTGACGATTTTCAAGTGTCGATTTTAAAGTTCGTTATCACTTGAAACGACGACATTATTACACGAATTCGAAATCATGTGCTCCCATGATTTTCCTTTTGAAATGTTCATGCTACCAATTGAAAAAAAAAATCAAAAGTGTAAAGAGATTGATTAGATTACAAATTACTTTTTCAAATGTTTTGCAACTGATTTACCAAACATTGTCTCTTAATCTGATAAAATCAATTTTCTCTTAAACTAACTTAAGCTCACAAAATGAGTAGATCAATGAGCACAATATTCACTATATTTTGTAGTTTATGAGTCCGATTTATAGGATAGGGACCTAAGGCATACCCTTGACATTTGTTTAAACCTGGTCGAAAGCGAGTTGAGCTGAGTTCAAACTCGTCCCCATTAAACACTCGTCTCGGATTCATGGTACATGGATAGGAAAAGATTCGTCAAAACTAGGTTGCTAAGGAATTCAGACCTAAAGGTCCCATCCCATCCAAAGAATGCTTCTTTGACCAAATGTCTCTCTCTATATTCACACACACAAACACACTTTTAGGTGTAGAATTTCGTAATAAATCCAGACTTTTTAAGTTCTAAGTTCTAACTCAATACTCCATATGCAATATCAATATCCATGCAATTTCAATCTAAAAAAGTAAATTTTGAAATCTATTCAAATGTCACGTTTGCTTGTACCATGTATAAAACACGAAATTAATCATTTTGTCAATACCCTAATAAAGACACAAATGTTAGTTCACCCGTCATTATTAATAAAGACAAGGCACCGTGTGTGTATTAAATTTATATAATTCACTTGGTCTAATTATTACGGTGAATTATAAAATTTTCAAACTTAAAAAAAATTGCTTATATTTTTAATTAAAAAAAAACAACATTAACATTTTTAATAATTTATGACAAAGAGTACTAATATAGTCTCAATTTTCATCTTCAACAGTAGTCAAGTCATAAAAAACCAATCAAAATAAATTGGTCAAAAATCTGAGCCCACGTAAGGTCACTTCCATTCTGTGAATTGTGTTGGTGGCCGTAGTTAGTTCCTCTTTGAGAGTAATTATTACCACATCAAAATTTCAGACAGGAATCCCATGTCACAAAAACCAAACAAAAACTCATGCTTGGATTTTTTATCTAATCACTTTAGCATAAATATGCTAGAGAAATCATATATACTGTATATAACACCCGCATCACAACCTACACGAGATGATTCGTATCGTGTTCGAACTCAGGTTCCCTAGTTTTGTCGTGGTGAAATGACCAAAAACTTTATCGACCAGTTCATTGGATTCAAGGAAAATGCATAAAAAAAACATGCTTAGTTATCATACAACCCAAAAAAATATCCACTAGAGACTATAATAAGAGTAATACTACACATACACATTGCCATTTAACTGAGCAGATGATAAATTATGTTACTTACTTTGAGGTGCTTCGAGTATTCTTGCACCAGTTGCTTCGATCAGTTGTCGGTGTTGCCTTACAAAGAATAAAAGTATTAATTAAAGACCCATAAATCAAATCCAAAGCCTTGTTTGACTCTTCTAGATGCAGATTTATAGTGAACCTAAACTTATTTTTCGGGCCTCATTGATAGAAGTTCTTTTTTCAGAGTTTACGTTTGGAATTAAATTAGTAAAGATTGTGCAAATGTACCGTATTATAATCACTTGCTCGTGCTGCCTTGAAGGAGATACGAAGCTTTGCTGCGGACCTGCACAGTTATTTTTTTAGTGTGCTCCGAAGATACTTTATATTATTGTTTATTCTTTTTCCCTGCCTAAAACAAGGTGTGTGTAAAGATGACAACATGTGCATTTGTAGCTTACGTTTGATGCATAAGACCTCAAGTCGGTGATGGTAATCCCACACGAGCAATTCCGGAGACAAGTGCCCCATAACTCGCGAATTTCATCGTTATCTTTTACCATGGTGTCAAAGAGAAGCCAGTTCTCAGCCAGGCTCAAGTATATAAGCATCTGGAAGAGATCACAATCCTTATCTTTCACATTTATCGAGATTAGCAACCTCAGGATTTCCTTCGCATCGTTTACCTGCAAAATGAATTAAAAAAAAAAATTAAAGATCGTTTAGCTATTAAAGAATGACTTCACAGATTAATTGTTCTTCTAATTGGATTATTAGAAAGAATTATTTATTTTAGAAAAAATAAACTAAAAATGTAATTACCTTCTCATCCAAACACGTCACAAGAAACTGAAGCGCGACTGCACTCCTAAGCTGTTTACTCCGTCCGTCAACACCCACGACACTTTCAACTATTCTCAGGCAATTAAAATTGCAAGGCAACCTTCATTAAGAACAATATTAAAAGTTTCTTATCATAATACACATTCCCAAGGCAAACAGTGGCTTGAACGCAAATTTTGTGTACAAAAAGATGTACAAATCCCATTCACAGAGAGTCGTCCCTCGTTAAATGTGAAAGATAACAAGTGCCCCCAACCATATAAAGTTGACAGCCATTTTCACCAAGGTTTTGTCATCAAAGGCGACTTATAAAAGTTGAATACAGATAATAATTGAAAAAATAGGCCAGGTATGGATTTGATTTTCCAAATTCTAGCGTTAGAGAAGGAATTTTGAGAAGTTGGAAGGTTGAAATTGTGTTCGGTGATTGTGTGATAGTAATTGAAATTGATTGGTGGAAATTTGTCCGAAATTTCAATTTCCATGAAAATAGAAAATGAAAATGATTCAATTCCAATAAGAAAACATAATTATAATTTCCTGAAATTTTAATAATTGAAAAATGGCATTTAACATTCTCAGAAATCAACGTTCAAAACCCAACTTCAAAATCTATAAAATCAATTACTCCCTTCGTCCCAGAGTTATAGACACATTTTCTTTGTAAAATACAAAGGATTTGTGTCTATAAGTTTGGGACAGCGGATTTCTTTGGAGTACCTACCCTTCGGTAACTAAAAATGTTAGAAGGAGAAGGGGAACCAAATTTAGACATTGAACTACAGAGTATATCAGAATAATAAAAATAATATAATAATAATAACCTGTGAGCTAGAGATTTTGCGACATTCTTACAGCTGGCAGGCCATTCCTCATCCCCAAAGAAATTTACTAGTGAAAGCACGCACTCGTGCAATACCATTGACAGGCCTACAAGTTGCCGGTCTAGAAAGAGAGAAATGATTATAACGAGCAAATCTTCCGCCTCTTGTGTTGAGAAAATTACATTTGCAACCCTGAAAAACGAAAAAAAAAAAGGGTGCCAATTTATCAAAATTATTGGAACTTGGAACAAGTTCTTTTTTAGGGGAAAATTTGGACCATAATAAAAGGCACAGTAAATAATATAAATGCTTCAACTAGAATAATAAGAGAAATGAAAAGACATTATTACATATAACTAAAATTATATCAGGTTCCACGGCAAATATTTAAACAAACCTTCTTTGGCAACAGAAGGTGGCGCATTTTATCCAGGCTCGAATATTTTGTGGTGGTCCAGCTGTAATGGAATCTAAAAACACGTTGCAAGGGGATGTGAAGAGCATATTAATAAAAAATTATCAAAAACAACCTGCGTACTACTTATCAATACTGCATAAAACAAATCCCTGTAGTTGAGCCTTTTTTATTCAACACGAGATACTATCACTTTACAAGTACTTCCTTTGAGAACACATTGAATGTTTTTTACATGCAGAAAAATTAATATGAATTGAAAACACATTGAATGCTTTTTACCAGCAGGAATCATATCAACATCTGACGACAACTTAGAAGGTGAATCCAGAAGAAAACCATATGCTTTCAGGGCCCTTTTAAGATCTGAAAATTTAGGTAGCCAAGCAATTTTGATGCTGGAAGAATCGGCCTGCTCACATCAATAAAGGCAAATCAAACCTCTCAAGGTTAGAAATTATTTATATCTCTAAGAATAAAAATATGAGAATGAAGGAGAACAACATTATCTTTGACTGAGAGAATAGCACACCAAAATTCATGGGCAGCTTCCATCAAACTTGTGTTGGATGAATATAACACTGGAAAATCATAATGGAAAAGTCGAAAATGAGCAATATTTCAGCAAAGAGATAATCGTAAAAAAGCAAACTTGAGGTTTGACCTAATAAAAATATTAAATTTAAAAAACAGACTAAAACTCATGTGTATTCAGAATTTTCGGAAAAACAAATAGGTTAAGGGTAATAAAATGTTACGTGAAATGAAACTCACTTAAATTATATGTCCACTTTGCAATGGATTTCTCAACACATCCAGATGCATTTACAAGGTGCAACAGCCAACCGTCGACCAATAATCCTTCAAGAAAATCTTCCCCTACACAACAGAAGTATGACAGAAAATACTGAGTTTTAATATTTAACTTTTAAAAAGAAATCATTTTCATGTTAACAAAATTTAGCCAGGTAGTTTTAAGAAAATATATATCAAGAAACATTTTTTTAATAGAAGAGAAGTAAACGAGGCTTAGTACTAAAAACCTTTTTCTATGTTTAGTTCAACCAGCGAATTGATCTCGTTATTCAAGAAAGAGTTCAGCAGTGCGGAAATTTTCAACTCTGGATACTCATATTGTGACATTTTTTCCTGCATGTTACTCGGTACATATTAAGTCAAAATAAACTACTACAATAAAAGACAACAGATTATCTAGATAAAGTCCAGTAACCAAACCTGTTCCCCGAAAACCTCAATGCCCCAGAAGGGCATTTCCTCATCACCATTTATTCGGTTTATCTACACAGACAAAAAAAAGGTATTAACACTTACATGAAGACAATACAACTCAAACACTGGATATAGCACTTGCCTCCTTTTGGCACTTGGCAACGCATTCTGACAGACGTGCTTCCGCATCATCATCGGCCTCATCGTCAGCCTCACGGGCCTTACGGATATTTTTTAGAATGGAATCTTTCTTGTTGAGCCTCTTCTGCTCTTCCTTGTAATCCTCCAAGAGGTCGTCCAAGCCAATGAGCTTCTTCCTACAGTTCGGGGCGACGAAAAAAATGATGTCATCCACCACGAAATCATGTAAAATCAAACTTTGCAATTCATGAAATTTTCAGCAGGGGAAATTAGGGAAGATGAAGAGCCACCCGATATAATTGAAAATCAAAACCTAATAAATTTTAAAAATAAATAATAAAAAACATATTTTCCGATTCAGTCGGAATCACTGCGAACAGCAAAACACGGCGAAGAAGAACGAGTAAAGGGGGAAAGGGTTTTTTTACTTTTTCTTCGCGGGCATTTGAACGGGCTCATCGAATTCGAAGTCCGGCGAGCCGTATGAGTCGGACATTGCTTTTCTTCGCCGATCGAAAAACACACACACGCACTGGTCACTCTTTCTCTCTCTAAACTCGACGATGGAGTTCAATTGTGGGCGCCAAAATTCACAGATGAATCTCCCTCGCGTGGTTCATTGATAAGTGATAACCCCAATTCTGGTGGGCTTGTGGTTGGGCTTGAATGGGCCTTCTGAACCGATATTGGGTTGGGCCTCTCATTGTATCATTGATACCCAAATTGGGTATGTTTGTGATTGGGCTTGAATGAGCCTTGTGATCCTATATACTTGACTATAAGATGAAGCTATTGGGTTGGGCCGCTCAGAAGGCCCAATATCTAACTAAGGAGACAAAACTCACGTGCGCACGAATAGTTTTCCTTCATTTGTCAGTGCCAATTGTTATGTGCTTTCATTGCCAATAATTGCTTACACACAATTATAGAGTATATATCATATATGTGTATGTACGTATGTATGAAGGCATAGCATAGCATGTGCACACACACCTATTATTCCACAACGGTAGGGACGATTCATTCTCAATAAACGTATGATGTTTTAATGTTGTTGTTCCTTTTGGTTTGAACGAACGAGTCAAATGTAAGGCTAATCAAAAGTAATAATACTACTTCAAAATCTCGGAGCATAATTTCTTGAGATATAAAGAGTATTTGATTGGTATAAATATGATCTATTTGTTGACAGTCAAAGTTGATTTTACTAGTTAAGTATTTGAATTCTGAAGTACAATTGTGTGTACGTATTTCTTGAGGCACAAATAGTATTACTATAATTTTAGAAGAGTATAAATAACGATAATCAATGACAATTGACAGTTGACAGTCTGAATCGAAAAATTACATGAATCTTACGTCATGACAATTGAATATTCAAAATGAGCTCTTTGATTTTTTTTTAATTTTTTTTTCATGCGTTGAGCGTGAAAACTTACTGTGAATACGACTATGAACTTTAGTTATTAAAACACACACTTTATTAGTACTTAATTAAGTGTGTAATTAATGATTTTAATGGCGCGGGATTTGGTCCCGTGGTGTGTCTTTTACAGGCACATGGACTGATTTTGGGTCAACAAGCGCCGGATAGTGAGTGGAGTGGTCCATGTGGGCTGGCCCGTAGTACTTGGATCAGATAGCCCATTTTACTATGGCCCATCCATTTAATTATTAATTAATTAATATTAGCATGTTTAATTTCATAGTTCAAAAGGAAAATTAGAAAAGACAGCCACTAAAATTCTCTCTTTTGTTAATTTGACAGTTTATTCTGGTAAGTGTCAATTTATCAGTCACGGGTGAGTCCAATTAACCTAGATTAATGTAAATTTTGTCATCATTATCCATTGATTTTTGAAGTTTCCCAAAATGACATATTATTAGGTAGTGTTTTCAAAACTTCGATTCATTTTACTTACGGTACTTTTCTTGGGTTAGTATTCTATGGTGGAAAAAAACACCCCAATCTGAAAATTCTTTACACTTCCTTCATAAATTATAAAAGAAATGTGCAGAATCGAAAGAAGTAGTAACTTGTACATGACATATTGTGAATGGAATTGTAGTACTTCATAGGATGTAGAATGAACTCAAAACTCCCTTAAACTCAACCCACTCCTAAATAATTCGATTTCACATATTTTAACTATAGTATTTATGGTAAAAAAATGTGCACAAGATTTTCAAAACATTTAATATGTAGTGTAGCAACCCATGGCACCATTTGCATGGTTTAAATATTGTGGGAGTTTGTTGATACATTCAATTCCAATATTCAAACAGAATTCATTAATGCTTCATTTGAAATGTGAGCATTGGCTGTATTTTGCCAATAGAATTTGTCTAGTTGAAAGTGGGTCTCCTACTTTGCCCAATCATACAAGTAGTGATAAATTCATGATACTTATAATACACCAACTCACTTGTCAAAATATATGTGTATTTAATCACTCGCAACACATAATAGCTCGAGCGGAACGAGACATGCTCTCGAACGTAACATTAATGTATGAACAAATCGAATCGAATCATTTGATTAAAAAATGGTGTAGTCGGTTCAATTATTAGTTTATAGTACATCGGTACATATGATTGCATAGTATTTTATTTCATCTTGTACACAAATTGGACAATGAAAAATGAACAAGGGAAGTAAGTGTGTTGAGAATCTAATCTATACTTAAACAAACATCAACTTACCTTAAAATACTAATGTTTTAATGAGTGGTTCTCCAGCTCCACTTTGGACACTGCCAATTCACTCATGTGCAAAGACAGTTCAACTTTTGAGAAGCTCGTAAATATATGGAAACACCACTTTTTTTTTCATGTGCCTTTTTTTATTTTAAAAATTTAACAAAAAAACACAATTCCTTTTCTACCCATTTCCTTTTATTTGTTTTCTTTATAAAAATGAGTAACAATAATAAGTCATGAGCTTTAAATTCTTACATATCCACCATTTTCTGCACAGCCGCTGTCTTTATTAATGAGAATTAACTGCTTTTTACCAACCCATTCTCACTCGCAGCTAGCTGTGACCGGATAACCGGCTAGCTTTCGATTTATAACCCCCACTTATCATCGTCTCGAACACAAAATTTGCGTTTTTTTCGACCAACTTTCACGTTCAAAACAATCACGTAAACCCTTGGTAAAAAAAACAAGTACAAAACACGGCAACATCAATTTAAATGGTTGGTACCAAGTGGAGATGACGTAAATTTTGAAAAAAGTGGCACTATCCATAGATACTTACTTCAATATTGAGTGTTAATTACGAGAGAGGGGTATTATCGACATTTCACAAGGTCAATATCGTCGAAGTAAAAAACGAGGCAGAGGCCGATGTGTATTCTGCTCCATCCATCCCTCTCCGACCCATCTCTGTCTTTCTCTGTTTTTTTTCTCTCTTCAATTTCATAATTTACTTTTTTTTCCTTAAAAAAAAAAAAAAAAACCTTTTTTGTACTTTACAAAAAACGAACCCCCCAACAAACCCCAATATAATTTCATCTCGAACCCACCACCTTCACCCGCACCTATTTCGTAATCTCCACTTCACCTGAAAAACACCGAACCCAGAAAGCAGCTCGTCACCAGCAGCAACAACAACAACAACGTTATACATAATCGAAACATGCCCGAAGCCGGAATCCCAATTCGGGCCAAAGGTTTCTACGTGAGGATGAAGCTCTCGCACGGCAACGGCAGCAACAGAAACATGAAAAGATTCAATCTTTTTTACAGATATTTCAGATGGGTCCTCTGGTTTTCGATTTCCTTCTATTTCATCTCCTCCTTCATCAACAACAACAACAATAAACAGAGCAGCGGTGAAAGCACCACCTTTTTTTCAAGAACAACTTTCCCCCATTCAAAAGCATCCCGTGCCCTCATTCAAGAAGAACCCACCTTCCAAAACCCCACCGGTAATTTTATCATTATTCAATTTCTTAATTTCAAGAAATCAATTTTCAAAACCTAATTTTTCAAGATCGAATTTCTATTCTGTTACAGGTTATTTCAACGGGATGAAGGTGTACGTGTACGATCTTCCGCCGGAGTACAACGCCGACTGGCTGGCGAACGAGCGCTGCGCCACCCATTTGTTTGCCGCCGAGGTCGCCGTCCACCGGGCGCTGATCAGGAGCGAGGTGAGAACGTTCGACCCGTGGGAGGCCGATTTCTTCTTCGTCCCCGTCTACGTGTCATGCAATTTCAGCAAGGTCAACGGGTTTCCGGCGATCGGCCACGCCCGCGGCCTGATGGCGTCGGCCGTTCGCCACGTCTCAACCCAGCTTCCGTTCTGGAACAGGAGTCGCGGGTCGGACCATGTTTTTGTCGCCACCCATGATTTCGGTTCTTGCTTTCACACCATGGTGAGAATTCGGAGGACGGAAATTAAATAAAGATTTGATTTTTATTTAAATTAAATAGGTTAATTTTTTTTGCTCTGTTTTTTTAGGAAGATGCGGCTATGGCGGACGGCGTGCCGGAAATCTTGAGGAACTCGATTGTGCTTCAAACGTTCGGGGTGAAGCACGAGCACCCGTGTCAGGACGTGGAGAATGTGGTGATCCCGCCGTACGTTTCGCCGGAGAGCGTACGCGCCACCCTAGAGAAGTCGCCGGTGACCGGCCGGCGCGACATTTTCGCTTTCTTCCGGGGGAAAATGGAGGTTCATCCCAAGAACGTCAGCGGCCGTTTTTACGGCAAGAGCATTCGGACGAAGATACTGCGGAAATACGGCGATGACCGGAGGTTCTACCTCCGGCGGCACAGGTTCGCCGGTTACCAGTCGGAGATCGTCCGGTCAACGTTCTGCCTCTGCCCGCTGGGGTGGGCCCCGTGGAGCCCGAGGCTGGTCGAGTCCGTGGCTCTGGGGTGCGTGCCGGTCATCGTGGCGGACGGCATCCGGCTGCCCTTCCCCGCCGCCGTGCCGTGGGTGAACATATCGGTTAACGTGGCGGAGTCTGACGTGGACCGCCTCGGTCAAATACTCGCCCACGTGGCGGAGACGAATCTGACCGCCATCCAGCGGAACCTGTGGGACCCGCGCGTGAGGCGGGCCCTACTTTTTCACGACGCCGTGCTGGAAGGCGACGCCACGTGGCATGTACTCGTGGCGCTATCCGGTAAGCTCGGCCGGTCCCACAAGAGGTCGAGGCTTTCTGCCGAATGAGGTCCGTCCACGTGGCGGGCGCAACAGGACAACCGGTGCGCGCTTTTGTTTGAAAGGAAATTTTTCGGAAAAAGAAAAAGAAAAATTTAACCTTTCGAAAATAAAAGTAAAAATGTCGTGTGTATATATGAAAGTTTCATGGTTGGAGACAGCTGTGAGGGTGTATTGGGAATTTCAAAAGTGGGCCCCATCGGCGGGGTAGGGTATGGGTTTGCGTACCATAGGGTGGGGTCGATCCGACGTGGCGGGATTTAATTGGGTAGTTTTGCGGCTCCTGTGGCGCATAGCATTCGTCTTTCGTCATATATGTTGTACATAGACATATATAGTGTAGAGTATGCAATATACTTACTTCGTATATATATATATACTACATCTGGGACATGTGCATAATTCTTTATTCTTTTTATCCGGGTGGGATCGTATGTTTCCGGTCCACATGGTCCGCTTCGCTGTATACGCAATCAATTATTGAAGAGGGGAAATGTAGACCGTTGGATGATGGAAGTGGAATATGTTTAAAAGGGGCGACAGTACACAGAGGAAAGGACAGGCTGGCATTGGATGGAGTGTGTCAGATTTTTGAGTCACGGGGGTTGTGTTCTTGTTTTGGATAATAGTAATGAAACCAAGCATTGAATCTTGAAAAATAAAGTAACCCCATAACCGGGTATCATGAGCATATAAATTCTTTATAGTTAAATCTCGGAACAAACTTGTTGAAATCGAAAGTGTGTTGAGGGACTGGGGAGTTTTTCAAGTGTGGTGTAATCGATAGTGTTTTGTATGAATTCAGCATGAAATAATGTAAAAAAATAGAAAGAGAATGATATATTTACATAATCACTTAACAATCAAATTTAAAACGGGTATGACACAAACAGTTATCATGAAAAGTTAAAAAAAAAAATTGGGGGAGAGGATGGTTATAGCGTACTGGGCCGAATGTGTCCTCTCCAATGGTATGGGCTGAATGCAGCACAAACGATATGGGTCGAAAGAAATGTAGTTTTGGATCTGGGCCCTGTTGGATCTTCGTAACCGGGTAATGGGCTAGCAATTGGGTTGGTTTTAAATTGCAAACTGCCCCATACTTAAATACACTACGTATTTCATTTTTTGTGATTGCGTCGATTAACTGACAAGTGCGTGTGTTAAATGTGGAGTTAAAGATTTGATAGTTTAGTTTGTTCACATTTGAAATGAAATCTTTGAAATGTATAATTTTCCAAATGAAATTTTATTAGGCCATAGTCCCATAGTCACATTTTTTTTTTAATTTATGAAAAATTAGTACGATTTCCCCGTACGATGCATGTATTTCTTCAAAAATTTATTAATGGATTAACAAATTATTTTATTTAATAATCGAACTATCACTTAAATTTGTAAACTTCTAAATCTCATTATTAACCGTTATCTCAATTAAGAAAATTTTATTATTTTTAAAGATTACGCCTATAGTATGTAAGCTTCTTGAGGTATAACCGAGTAGTAAAATATGTGGTGATGTTGGTGTAAATATTCCCCGGCGACTCAGAGTACGAATCTCGGATATGACAAATTTTCATTGAAATATTATGAATTTAATCCTCGGGTGAGACATATTGGCTCTTTCCCACATGTGTCTGCTACTCGATCACATTCCTCGATTTACATCTTACTCGATTGAGGAGCTTCTGATCTGGTGGAAGAGAAGTTTCTCGTGTCTCTGCATTCCGTTTCTCGTCTCTCTCTGCATTCCGTTTCTCATCTCTGCATTTCTCGAGTGTCAAACGCATCCAACAAATACCTAAAACCGGTGGGGAAAAAATCAAAATAAATGGAAAATAAAAATTATAAAGCTGAAAAATAAAAAAAAATATAAAAAAAATTTAATTTACTTGGTAAAAATGAAGGGGATGAGATGACACAAATTCAATAATATTAATAATATAATGTACCCTGCAAAACAAATTTTTACTGATTCTGGAATCTGCGAAAAAATCATAATTAATACATAAAATTAAAAAAATCGAGGAACAAAAATGAATGAATAGAAGAACATATACATGTAAATCGATTCAATTCGAGGAACAAAAATGAATGAATAGAAGAACATATACATGTAAATCGATTCAATGTTCAAAAAATAAAAGGACATACGAAACCAAATTACAGTAAGAGAAAATAATATAGCTACAAAGTTTGATCAATTTTTTAACTCGATTAGGGAATATGAGGAAATCGATATTTATGAGATACGATTAATTAGAATTAAATTAGTATTAATGGAATAAAAAAAATTGAAAAGAGAAATAAAAAAGTATATATTTAAGATAATAATTAATTATTATTATCAAAAATATATAATTACAAATTACTATTTAAAATTTATATATAATTTCAATATACTTAATAATATTACTATTTATAATTTTTTATTTATAATTTATAGTGTGAACACAACAATATTAAACCTCTTCTATTGGTTACATGGGATTAGAGATCCAGGAATTATATATGTATAGATAGATGTGTAATGATAGAGGTAGGAGACATATATGTAGTAAAATGAAATAGTTCATTTTATTATTTTATTTTGAAAGCTTATCTATAAATAAAAATAAAATACTATTATTACTATATATATATTTAACAAAATTTTACAATAAATCACTGTAATTAAAATAAAGAGCATGTACTATTTTTTAGTTGGAATTTTTGAAGAAATTCAATCTCCTAAAAAAATACTTTTTCTTTCCGTACACACTGTAATTAAATACTGAGAGAAATAAAATATTGTAATGTTGATTAAATATAATAAGTAGTTAGGACTAATGTTTATGAAAATGATTTGAGTAAAATTGTGAAACAAATTTAAAATAGTGTGAAGAAAAATGAGTTTGTTGTTGCTTTAAGTTTGTTTGTAGCGAATTTTAAGGTTTTGTATTATCTTAGACGCAACAACAATTGGGAATTTGGGATGCTTTGTGAGAACACCCAAATCCTAATAATTAATATTCTTCTTGCTGTTGTTGAAAAGCGTTTCCGACAGTATATAATAAGCCAAAATAAAATTTGTAATTCAAATTCACACTCTTCATTTAGTTTTACTTAAAATGAAAAATAATAACAATAAAATGATTTTATACCAAAGGGGGCACGATAATTATTGTTAATTGAGGGTATTTAAATACTCCTATTAATTTTATATCCCATTTATATTTTTATATGTATTTTACATCAAAAAATAGTTGATTTTTTTTTTTGTTTAAAAAAATATTTTACATCTTCACGTAATTTTTGTAATTTTACATTTAATTGTTATCAAAACTATAAAAAATAATATTAAATGCACTTGTGAAGGTCATGCTATGTTTCCCATATTTACGGAAATTAAGCGCGCCAATCACGCATTCGATTTTTTAAATCCCTTACGATTGCTTCATGTTCAATGTTTAAGCAATAAATAAATACATTTGGTTAATATTCAGTGTTTTTCGAATCTTAATTACCAATTTTTCATATTCAATTAAGTGCATGTAAATACTTTCAATGAAAATGAAGGAGGTATAAAGATATTTCATCAATTAAATGCAAATTAATTTAAAATACAAATTTATTATTTCTAATTTATTTACTTTATTATTTGCTTATTTTTTAAATATTTTAAATTTTCATTGCACAAAGCTTTTCTCTTTACTTTGAAATGAAAATTAAATTAAATTAAAAAATAATATTTGGAAAAAAAAAAATCAAGAGACTTATTAAAAGTTTTTCCCAACTTGCACCCTACCCTAACCCACCCACCCCCCTCAAACACGCATAGGCGACTGCATCATATTCTCTCACTCCTCCTCCACACAGTATAAATATCACGCACACCGCGAACCGTAAAAATGCATTCCGAAAATGGCCTCCATCAATCGTCTTCTTCCCCACTCCTTCCTCCTCCTCTGCTCTGCGTTTCTACTCGCCTCCGCAACTCATCACCGTGACGTCACCCCCTCCCCCAAATCGCAGGCGGAAAAACTCATCCGAGCCTTCAATTTGTTCCCCGATCACGACCTCAACCGCCACTCCTCCTCCGCCGCCGCCGCCGCAGCGCGCGATTACTCCGAATCGAGAATCGTCGAGAAGCGATTGAAGTTGCCGTTCGTCGCAGACGCCTCTATCTCGAATTTGAGCCACCACGCCGGTTATTACAAACTTCCGAACAGTATTGATGCGAGGTATCGAGTGTGTGTGTAACTGTGTGTTTTTTCGTGTATCTAATTAAATTGATTTTGATTTCTGATTTTACGCTGAATTAAATGTTTATGAATATGCATTTATTCCTCTGACGAAAGGAATTTGCAGAAAAAGTTGCTTGCAAAAGTTTCGGGAAAATTCCCCTTTTGGCTTTTAGCATATCTCTGTTGAATCTGTAGATATTTTCGCCTAATAATAAGGATATTGTATAGTGCTATAATCGGCAATGCACATATGGTGTTTGCAGGATGTTCTACTTCTTCTTCGAGTCGAGGACGAAGAAGACCGACCCCGTCGTTATATGGCTCACCGGAGGGCCCGGTTGCAGCAGTGAATTGGCTCTGTTCTACGAGAACGGGCCCTACCACATAACCTCGAACTTGTCGTTAACATTGAATCAGTATGGATGGGATACGGTAATTTCAACTGCATAGTTTCAAAAATTCAAAGGGGATACGATTTTTGTATATGATTGAATATCGACGATTTCATTTATGTTTTGAAATGCAGGCTTCGAATCTTATATACGTCGACCAGCCGGTCGGAACAGGGTTTAGCTACACTTCGGACGATAGTGACATTAAGCACAACGAGGAGGGTGTTAGCAATGATCTTTATGACTTCTTGCAGGTTAATTTGATTCTAACATCATATATATTGAGAATTCATTTTTGTTACATTCGACTTATCGATGTATTTGTTGTACAATGATAGGCTTTCTTCAAGGAGCATCCTCAGCTCGTAGGGAATGATTTCTACATTACTGGAGAATCGTACGCTGGGCATTATATTCCTGCGTTTGCTTCTCGGGTTAATCAAGGGAACAAAAATAAGGAAGGTGTTCATATTAATTTAAAGGTACAAACTAATAACACATCTATATACATCTTTCATTTCTGTTTGTAATTTAAAGGTACAAACTAATAACACATCTGTATATACATCTATATACAACTAATAATGAGTTGTTTGTAATTTTGTTTTCTTTTACTATTATTCAAAGGGATTCGCAATCGGCAATGGACTTACGAACCCCGAGATACAGTACGGGGCATACCCTGATTACGCTTTGGAGATGAAACTGATTACAAAATCCGATCATGACAGCATGAATAGTTCGGTTTCAACTTGTCAAGACGCTATCAAACTTTGTGGTAATTTATATTTGATCACCTGTTTTTAATTTTCAAATGTTGCGTGACCTTTTCGTAATAAGACTAAACTTTCTTCTATAGGTCCTGATGGTGGATCTAATTGCACGGACGCGTACGGAACTTGCAGCAGCATCTTCGATGATATACTTCAGCTTTCCGGCAATATTAATGTAAGAGTCGAGACTTTTTAGGTGCATGATGAAAAGCATATATAACACCTCGTTTATTTTGATTTGCAGTATTATGATATAAGAAAGGAATGCGAGGGCAGCCTGTGCTATGACTTTTCCGACATGGAGAAATTTCTGAACCTAAAGTCTGTTAGAGATGCTCTTGGCGTCGGGGACATAGATTTCGTGTCTTGTAGCTCGACAGTGTACGATGCTATGATATCCGACTGGATGAGGAATCTCGAGGTCGGAATCCCTACCTTGCTGGAGGATGGGATCAAGGTACTCGTGTATGCTGGAGAGTACGATCTCATCTGCAATTGGCTCGGTAAGTAAAGAGAGATTATTATTCGCATTCGCATTAGAAAAATCGAAATAACCTCTCGATCGATATATATACATTGAACAGGGAACTCGAGATGGGTTCACGCGATGGAATGGTCAGGACAGAAGAAATTTGTGGCAGCTCCGACAATTTCGTTTAAGGTGGAAGGGGTTGAGGCTGGATTGGTGCAGGGGTCTGGTCCGTTGCAGTTCCTTAAGGTCCACGATGCGGGTCATATGGTTCCGATGGATCAGCCGAAAGCTTCGCTAGAAATGCTAAATAGATGGATGCAGGGCTCATTAGGTTCGACACAAGGAGGAGATGATCATCTTGCTCATATGTGATTTTAGATATTTGTCTGTATTTGGTGATTGAATAACTTGAAGATTTTACAAGTGAATATTAAATACAAAATTATATTACCCTTACATATTATCCAAGGGATTCTTAACAATTGAAATTCCTTAAAATTTTAAAGTATAACGAAAATCTAATTGAATTATTATTAATTAATCTATTAATTCATAATGTTCAGTTATTGACCGACCGACCGACGACTTTGAATTGCTTAAATCATCAAAGTAGTTGATTTGGATAGCTCAAAAGTATAATAAAGAAAAATAATACTGTAGTAGTATATTTTACTCCGTAAGAGTTAAAATTAAAAAAGAAAACCTACTCCATTTGTTCAAAAATTTCAACCCATTTGACATCCGTAAAAGACCATAAAGACTTTTATACAATCTATATATACCTAACAACTACCTTTAAATAAATAATTATTTATATTTTTTTCATTTAAAAAAAATATAAATATTTTTAAACATTATTCTCAACTTACTATATTAATTAATTTTAAAAGGAATACCTCTTATAACTTTGATAACTTTTTTTTGTTGTCATTTCAAAGTTGTGAATACTCCACTTGTTATAACATACTGTAGTAGTAACATTTTGTTACAATTTTGCTTATAGTAATGTTTTATTCAGTAATATTATATTTGGTGACAATAATTAAGTACAATCACTGAATTAATTAAACTATTAATTAAACTCTGAAAAATATATTCCAAATTGATATTTCATGACTCATGAGTCTCTCCTGTTACAACTTATGAATATATATATACTTATTAGATCATGTTCAAATCTGGACCGTGCACCGCCTGGACCCACCGGCCAAACCTCCCGGCCGGCCACCACTCGGAACTCCGACCACCACCCCCCCGCACAACACGCTAAGATACCTATGCCTAGTTGCCCACGCCTTCGCCTCGAACCTAATCCTCGAGAGCATCCTTACGTCAATCACCACACTCCCGTCTCTCGCCACGTCAGCGGCTATCCCCTCCACGTCATCCTCCTTCCCCGACGAAAATCTCGCCTCGAGACGAGTGTCGCTCTTGGCCCCCTGCGAGAAGCCCGGCACCTCGGCCCTCGAGACCATCGTGGGCCCGTAGAAAACGAAGGCGTCCACGTGGATGTACGAGATGTCGAGCCTCTTGTTAGGGTTTCGCGACGAGAGACGAACGTCGGAGGCGAAGGAGATGATGTCGGAGCGATTGTTGTTGGCGGCGTCGGAGAGAGTGAGGTTGGATAGGGAGAATGATTCGAGCCAGAAGTCGGGGGCCTCCGGGCGAAAGACGAGCCACATGATGGTCATGATTGGGGCGATGATGGCGGCGGGGACGATGATTAAGGCCACGACGCGGCGGAGGAAGGCGGATCGGTGGAAGATGTTGTTGTTGGGAGAGGATGTGGGGCCGGACTTATTGATGGGGGATTCCATGATATGATTATTAGGAAATAGCTAGAGATGATCTAAAGGTTTTTAGTTTTTATTCTTTTGGGAAACTTATTTCATACTTTGGTTAGTCCAATGTTTTTTTTTTTCTTTTGGTTAGTTAAGTGGACTTTTGCTCTTCAAGAAAGTGAAAAGAATGTGAAGACTTTTTGATCAATGGAAAAGAAAATAATTTGATGGAAGCTGTAAATCGATTCATTTGCTTAATATTTTAATTTTAATGGTCGGTTCGGAGTTGCAATCGTATCGAATTGAGTAGAGATTTATGAATCATCCTAGTGGGAGATTAGGTACTAGGGGCGGACGGAGGATTTAACAAAGGAGTTGGATGAAAAATACATTTTATCACATCGCTACAATAATTTTATAAACAATAAAACAGAGAGAATTAGAAAATAAAACAATTTTCTCCGGATTTAACAAACGAGTTGGATGAAAAATACATTTTATCACATTGCTACAATAATTTTATAAACAATAAAATAGGGAGAATTAGCAAATAAAACAATTTTTTCTGCTTTTGGTCATTTGCACTATTTACTTTAAAATTATGCAATTAAGACACAAAAATATAAAAAAAACGATACCGCGGTCTCTTACCCTATCCCACAAAGGCCCAAACCCACTCCACC
Source organism: Euphrasia confusa (assembly GCA_954870475.1). Lineage (NCBI taxonomy): Eukaryota > Viridiplantae > Streptophyta > Magnoliopsida > Lamiales > Orobanchaceae > Euphrasia > Euphrasia confusa. Next base: position 1,436,348 of record OX940965.1, read on the forward strand.
AGTCCAATTATTTTGGTGGATTTATTTCTCCTCCAGGACCAAGAAGTTTCTAATATGAAGCTACAGATAAACGAGTTCGTTAAAGAGAGGAATGGGTAACGAATGTTGTACGTTTAGGGTGTTACTGAAAGATAGTAGGTGCTTGGATAAATATTGAATCGCGTGAACTGCTTTCTTTAAAAAGTATTTCGACCCTATAAGCCTAAGTATCACGAAATCCCTCGCAGGATAAGACAATATCGACACTCGAGTCTTAGGCTTAGAACACGAGCAACTTATGAAATATTCCGCTTTATTTGTTGCTTCAAAGTTTCTTAATTTCGTAGGTGAAATTGTGTGTTCAAGTGTATTCAACAAATGAATTTTACTTCCTTATATAGGTAGTAGACACTCTTTCATTTGAATATAAGCACCTCTTGGTCGAATAGGTACCTTTTGGAAAATGTACCTTTTCATTTTGTACCTATTCATGTATAAGTACCTTTTAGTGAAAACACCCTTTCACTTTGGCACCTATTCATGTTGTCTTGAATGACAAGCCATGCAATTTCGAATTTGCATCATATTAATGATGTAATATCATCATCTAGCCATGCAACCACGAGATCATACTCGACATGCATTATTATGTTTATCCAAATACTTAAATCGTATCAATTTTATATAACTGTGTACTCCACACTTCTCCAAAGTTATATTATATTGACTAGATTTAATCTGAAGTCTTGAATGATTCCAATTACATTAAATGTACAACGATTTCACTTAAATCACCAACAATGAACTCTTTTTATTTAATGAAAAAACGATACTAAGCTGTTTTCCCATTGCAGAATGAAATCGTTTCTATTTTAGATGGTTAGAGGAGATCGAGAGGAAACAGTCTGAAATGATGTCTGCTCACGTTGCATTGGATAAACTAAGACAGCAAGAACAATTGCTAGCATCTAAAAATGAGATGCTGAAGGTTAACACCTTTTTTTCTTCGTCGTGTTCTTCAACTGTACATTTAACTAAAATAAATGAATCCTTATTTGTTCTCAGTTAGAGAATGCTAAACACATGAAGAAAGTGATGGGACTTGAAGTCGAGGTCACAAACTTGTCTGACCAACAGAATATCCAACAGCGCATTCACCATCATGCAAAAACAAAGGCAAGGCCTAATTTAGAAAAGAAAAAACTTAAGCTCTCTTGGCATGTATTATTATTATTATTATTATTATTTTCTTATCTTCCGTTTATATTTTTTTACATATATGTCGCAGGAAGAAAACAATTCATTGAAGTTTCATGATGAAGTTTTGGTGGCCAATAACAAAGAAAATTAGCGAAACAATCACGAATGTGAAAGACGAGGTGAGAGAACTTATCGCTTTATCAGGGCTGCTCAAGACAAGCAGTTGGAGGCTGAGCCTGGTCGAACAACGATTGAATTAATAAAAATTCTCCGTTGTACTAGTTGTTGAATTGGAGCTGGATGATAGTAACACTGATTAAGCTTCAATTGAATTGTTCTGTTGCATATTTTGGAAATTTAATTTTCTATTTTTATGACATTCAGTGTATTTTATAAGATTCAGTGTTTTTTGAATTTTTATTTTATTTTCGTGTATTTTTATGACATTCAGTGTATTTTTATGAGATTTAGTGTTTTTTGTAATATTTATTTTATTTCAGTATTCATTTTTATGATATTCACATAGAGGTATGAATTTGACATTTAGAGTAGTTTCGTCAATTTAAGTACATTTTTTTTATCCTAAATGCCACAAAAATGACTAATCGACACATTATTTGGAACTAGGCCTAATTGTCCAAAAAATGTTGAAAAAAAAATTTAATTGCCATTTTCCCTTTAATTTATTTAGAATTAATATATTATTTATAATTAATTTTGTAAATAATAATAACAATGATGATTTATTTTTCGATATTAAGAAGGTTCCATTTATTTTGCAAACGAGGAAAATGTGATAATATTATATGCAAGTAACCCTATTAGAAGATACCTATGAACTAGTTTTTGGAAGTTTTAATTTTTATTCCTTGGGTTATTTCATTACTTTGATTCCAAATGTTTTAACTCATTAGTTAAAAAGTCAAAAAAGAAAAAAATATCAAGACTTTTTGATCAATGAAAAAGAAAATAGTTTGATGGAAATTTTATTTCATTTGCTTAATATTTTAATTTATTTAGAATAAATATATTATTTATAATTAATTTTGTAAATAATAATAAAAGTGATAATTTATTTTAGATATTAAAAATATTCTGTTTATTTTACAAATAGGAAAATGTGATGATATTATATGAGACTAGCACTATTAAGAAGATACGTAAGGATTTTTTTTGTGGTTTTAGTTTTTATTCTACATGTTACTTTGATTCCAAATGTTTTTACCGGTTAGTTAAAAAGTTAAAATAAAAAAAAAATATGAAGACTTTTTGACCAATAGAAAAGAAAATGTTATGCATCAAAATAACACATAAGTATACAGTATGCATCAAAAAGACAAGGTTAAAAATCTACACTTTTGGAGTTTGGTAATTTGAAGGATTTAGATGATTATAAATATGAAGGCTTTGTTAAGCTTAATCAAGACAACATCATTTATAGAGACGATAATAAGAATGAGGAGTTCATCATTTTCTCTCTTCATTATTTCTCTTCTTTCCCTGAATTCATATTTTGTTGCTGATGCAAAAGCTACAATTAATCACAATCTGCCGAAACAATCATCACAAAGGTTTTATAGAGATTTCGGGTTGTCTCCTGTTCTTGATGCTAATATTGTGAGAGACGACGACCTTTCGCTCAATGCACCAAATACTGTCGAAAAGCCTTTTCATTTCGGCGAGTACGAAACCAATGATTCGGTTAGGCCGCCTAATGCCCAAGATCTTGGTCAGTACGCGGGTTATTATAAACTTACTAACACCAAGGGTGCCAGGTGGTTCTATTATTTCTTCAAGAATGACAGAAATGCCCCTGTCGTTGTGTGGTTAACCGGAGGCCCAGGGTGCAGCAGCTCATTAGCTTTGTTTTATGAGAATGGCCCATTTAAATTGACCAAAAACCTGTCGCTTGTTCCGAATGAGTTCAGTTGGAGTACGGTAAGTACGAGTACATACACTCATCAATTTCATTTTCAATCTTATTGATTTTGAACATCATATATACATATTGTTGACGTGACACAGGTGTCGAACATTATATTTATAGACCAGCCGACGGGAACAGGCTTCAGTTATACTACAGACAAGGCCGACCTTCGGCACACCTCAGAGGAAGCAGGCCTCGATTTCTACAACTTTATGCAGGTAATTAAATTAAATGTACAAATGATCATACAATATATGCTTTTCATGAAAAAAACGAATTAATTAATTAATCTTCTCGATCATCAGACTTTTTTCGAAAATCATCCAGAGTACCAAAGGAATGATTTTTACATAACGGGGGAATCATACGCCGGTCATTACATTCCAGCATTCGCGGCTCAGATTCAAAAGGGGAACAAAGAAAACCGAGGGACCAAGATAAACCTTAAAGTACGTATATATCCACCGATCCGTGTTTACAATCTTCGTATTAATTATGTGCGGATTGATCGATGTCATAAAACGTAAATGAAACAGGGAATCGGGATTGGGAATGGAATGACAAATCCGGGGCCTCAGTATGCATCATATCCCGCATATGCAAAAATGATGCATCTGATCAACCCGGCTCAGTACAATTCCATGAACGATATTGTATCGACATGCTTACACCACTTTAACGATTGTGCCGGTACGTAAACTCTCGATCAATTGGAACGCCAACCTGATGTTCTGATAATCAAAGTTAACGGTAAAAACTAAATATACACTTTGCAGGAAGGGGGAGTGAATTATGGAGCTGTATATTTGCCAGTTCTACCTGTTACACCATTTTCGGTAGTATAGTCGACCTCCAAGACAATATAAACGTATATTACTAAATCAACTAATCGAGCATTTTTGACTTGTTTAAACTTTAAAATTAATTAAAATGATTTATGGCAGTTTTACGACATTCGCAAAAAATGTGACGGGGGAGATCTGTGCTACGACCTTTCAGACATGGAGCGTTTCCTGAATCAGGCGTCGGTTAAAAAGGCTTTGGGAGTTGACGAACGCATTCCATTCGTTTCGTGCAGTGACGCAGTTTATGATGCAATGCGTGGGGATCGGATGAAGAACCTTGAAGTGTATGTTCGGGAGTTACTACAAGATGGGATGAAGGTTCTGATATATGCCGGGGAATATGATTTTATTTGCAACTGGTTAGGAAACTCGATGTGGGTTGAGGGCATGAAATGGTTCGGTCAGAGAGGTTTCAATTCGGCCATAATTACTACGTTTAGGGTCGATGGTGAGAATGCAGGGCAGTACAAGAGCTATGGAAATCTTACATTCTTGAAGGTGAAGGATGCCGGTCACATGGTTCCGATGGATCAACCGAAAGCTTCCTTGGAAATGCTCAGACGATGGACCAAAGGCATTCCTCTCTGAAATGGCGCATGCGCGATTTCATATATACTGATGTCGAAATATCGATTAATAATCGTGCTTACGTACGAACTACTTATAATAATATGTACTACACTACTTCATGAATAAGGATGGAATAAAATGAGAGGACTTTTGAATTTGGACGAAAAACCAATATACCAAATTCATCAGTCAGTATTAAAAACCAATATACCAAATTAAAAAAAAAAAAGGAATGGGGACGAATATACTTTTTATGTATTTCAAAGTGAGCTACACCAACCTATTGACTCACACACATTCACACATACAATTTTATGATTATATGTAATAATTATATGAATATATTCAGCAATATATTAAAATATACACATAATTATAAAAAAAAATAGTTTAAAAAATAACACATTAATTATATATACTAACTATTCTTCCATTTGATTTTTGATTCTTTCCGTTTTTTATATATATATTTATTATTTCATTTTTTGTTTGAAATTTTAAGTTAATTTATAAAGTCAATTTTTTCTTTAAAAAAAATATATGAAGTATTAAAGTAAAGAAGTGATAATATAAATAAAAATTGTAAATAACCCTGCCCAAAATAAATAAATAAAACTATTGTCGAATAAAATTTGTTAGTCTAACCAAATCAAATTCTTTCTCGATATAAACAAAAAATCAATATAAATTAAAAATAATTAATTACAAGCTGACATGTGATGATGTGAATCAAAATAAATCACATTTATTCAACACATAATCAAAAATCATATTTAATCATTAGTAAATCCGACACAAATCAGAATAATATATTATTCGATCAATATTGTTAGTCAAAACACATTACTTCTACAATAGTCTAAATAAATTAAAGGACAATATTTTGTCAAAAATTTTACAATGACCCGTATAATACTTTTTCAATCTCGTTGAAATTGTTTAAAAAACGTTGATAGAATCTCTTTTTTGATTATGTTTTATTCCGTGCTACTTTACTTTAATTATCTATGGGAAAAAATGCATGTAAATGTTAGGCGGATTAATTAGCATGATTTTTTTGGGGGATTTTCAAAAAAGGTAATTATTTTACTCTCAATTATATATTAAGATAGATCAATCTTTACACTATTTATAAAAAAACTAGATTTACCCAATTTACCCTTTTAATTATTTAAAACCATGTAATATATTTCATTATTCACAAATTATGTGATATCTAAGCTATTAATTAACACTTTCCATATATGACAATACACTACAAAAAAAACGTATTAAATATTAACTTTCCATATAACCCAAATATACTAACAATACACTAGGTATATCACAATTGCAAAACTGACGTAAAACTCATTTTCTTGTTTGTTTGTGATTCCTCCGCCAGTGTAGTCGTCGTAGTTTCTCCTCTCAAACTTCCATCCGTACTCGTATGAAGGTAAGTTTTCTCAATTCATTATTATTGAATTGAAATTATTGGGTGAATAGATTGCATACTAGATTTAGGGTTCTTGAATATAGTGTTTAATTCTACCCAAACAATCTCAATTGACTGATATAATCTTTCCGTCGTCCCTTCAGCAAGGCCTCTTTGGTGATCAATGAGACAGACGGACCGCCAAAAAATTTCTAAAAGTTGAAAAGAGGAAAAATTCTTAACGATTTCGAAACGGCGAGGCTAGGTTAAGTTATGATTCTACCGCTCTTGATTTTCATAGTTTACCTGTGTTTACAATGTCGGATTTTTTTGGGTGCTAGATCTTGGGTTTTAATTCCACACTTTGTTTTAGCCTTTTTCGATATCGTATCTCTTGTCTAAAAAAACTAAATGCATGTTGTTTATGGTAGTGAATTTTGTAGTGTAGTTTGTATGTTGTACGTTGTCCAGTTTTTTGGGTGCTAGAAACATCCTCAAAAAGTCAGAAGGCAAATGAAAGGTGTTCGATTTCTTTCGAGTCCATATCATCTTTTTGGAATAAGTGCTCTAATGGTTTTTTGTTCTGTTCACACACTTTTCAAAAACTCACAAATGTAGTTGATCTACTATTGATTTCAGGTGACTGATACACTTAGTTGGATGAACTACTTTCCGGTTTTAGTGGTTACCAATGTTTCGGTTTTGAAGTCAAATCAAATACACCATCATCTCTGTTTGTGTTCGTGGATCTCATTTTCAATCAGTGTGGCTGGAGTGTTCTGAAAGGCTTGTAATTATAATTTTAGCATATATTTGCTGTAAAATCTTGACCGTCAATAGCTTGCTGTCGAAATCGGGTAATGCATACACCTAACTGTTCGTTATTTTGAGTAGTATTTGAATTCGTGGATAGCCGAAATCATGTCTTGAACTGTCACCCAGCAATCCAATATCCTTCTGTTTATACCATTTGTTTTTTTATATTTTTTATTTGTATATCTGGCGAATCATAAAAGTGTACTTTTTACTAAATTAAATTTTGTAGCATCTAAATATTAGTAAATGATTTTATTACTACCATAATTTGAGTGCACAGATTTGTCTTGTATCCATAGTTCATTTTGTTTTGAGCAGATACCTGTAGCATCAAATAATTTGAGTGCACAGAATTTCGAATTCAAAAAGTTTTGATTTTAAAAGCTTGGAGCAAACTATAATGTGTAGTTTCTATCTTAATCGTTGCTATTTGGTTCTAAGTCAGCGTGTAATAGCTTTTGAATTAACAAGCCATTTCTTAGATAATAGCGTACGATATAGGTAGATCTCAACACGTTGGTGATGTTTTATTGTGTTATCTAATTTCTGATAAATTTCCATTTTTCACAGTATTTCGAGAAGATGTCTCCAACAACTAGATCAGAGTCTCTGAAAAAGAAGGTTCTTAATCGCGAGGCATATTCGAGAACCGCCAAACGGAGTCTGGAAAACGACTTTAAGGCAACTACATCTGAGCCCCAACCTCAAAATTGGGATCGGTCGTGGAATGTTTCCTCGAGAAACTTTGGCTGTCAAAAAGGTTTGTATAATAAGTCTATTATTTTGTACTGCATGCTAATCTGAATTGCGGGTACCCATAGTGTTTACGATGTTTCAATACTTTTGACTACAATTTAACTACTTGCCGAACATTTGAATATGATACGTAAATCTGATGACTTTATCCAGAGTAGTTTGAATTGAGTCGATATGTGGTATTGTGTGAAAGTCAGCATGCATTCTGGCAGTAGGACTTATCCACTAATTTAATAATTCAACTTCCAATAAGAGTAACTTTTATTATAGTAAGTTACTTCTTTGTATCATAATAGTACACTGTAAGTGTTTATTTGCATAAATCTATGAATATAGACAATCATGTGGTGTAACTGGTAGTGTCTGATGAACCACGTAGCCGACTTTATCTATTTCAAACACTACCAATTAGTGAACACTGGTTATGTGAATAGACACTACCAAGTACACTTACAGAGTGTATCATCATAACATTGTGTATACCAGTATATTATTGCACAAAACTTAAACTAGAGACCATTACAGCAGCTAACTAACAAGTATACATTTTTTTCAGTTGTCAACCCTAAGTATTTATTACAAACCATGCTCAGTGTATATGATAGTATTTGTTGCATAAATATGTTTAATCGCTTTTGGATGATTAGTTCAATATACAGTAATAGATACTCTTACTAAAAATCTGTCATAGCATAATACCTATTAGTGTCAGTAGTGATCCCATAAGAAGAAGGTTTCATAAATGTCGTAATCCGTTACCGTGTGTTGTTTAATAAAATTCGTAATCTGTTACGTACACTAAACGTATATTTTCACAGTGTATGTTATAGGACATGATTCAATACACTGTTATTTCATCAAAACACAACAGATGTAGTAGTTTAGAAGAACAATTTAATAGTATATTTTCCAAACACCGAAATGTCTGTGAGTTGTTTCATATATGAAACACCATTAGCTAACTATTAAGTCGTTTCATAATAGTACATCTATTAACTCACCTGTTTGTATCTTAATAGTGCATTGTAAGTGTTTCTTTGCATAAATCTAGTAATTAGCCAATCTTGTGGTGTAACTAGTAGTGTTTGATAAATCTATTGCGAACATTGCCCATTACTTGGCAGTGTGTTAAGTAGTTGTAATGCCTGAACCTTGTGCATGGACACTACCAAACACACTTTCAAAGTCTCTCATAATAACACTGTTCATAATAGTATATTAGTGCACAAAAGTTAAACTAGATATCAGTACATTAGCTTATGAACAAGTATCCTAATAGTACATCTATTAAGTCACCTGTTTGTATCCTAATAGTACATTGTAAGTGTTTCTTTGCATAAATCTATGAATAAGTCAATCATGTTGTGTAACTAGTAGTGTTTGATAATGTATATGTTGCAGGTATTTAGCAACCTCTTCTCCCTCCAGCTAGAGGAAGATGTAAATGAAGTAAAATTTACCCTCAAAACAGACTCTCTCATCAAGGAGGATGATCTCGTTGAAGCTTGCAATGCACTTGCAAAATCATTAGAGCTGGAAAAGCAGGAGTGGGGCCAAAGAATCATAGATGCCTGAAAATTGATTAAGCTGCTAAAATGATGGGAACAAGTTTTGTTCTAAGTTTTTGATAAATATCATATTACGCTTGAGAATATTTGACTCTCGGTAATATAAGATAATACTTTAGTATCTCTTCTGAAAATATCGAGATGAAAGTATTTTATGCATTTATCTCTTCAATGTAGTGATGTGGCTTAGCAGACGACAATCTATATAACACATCTTTTTTTATTATAGTGAGTTATATGTCAACTAGTAGCAGAGTCTCATGTTGGATGTATACTTGAATCAGTCCAGTTGTAAGAAGATTGTATGTTTCCATACACTGTTCATGATTTTTTATGAGAATCGGAAATTGGACGTGGTTATATTATCTTTGTGAATAATTGAAATCTGTCATTTGTGAACATATGCTATTGAGAAGTGATCTACTGTGCTTTTGAAGTGAACAATTTAGTGGAAGTGGCATGTTCTTACGAATCAAGGTTGATAAGAATTTATCATGTCAAAACAATATGTACATATCAAACTCTTAATTGTAATGAAATGATCAAACTATATACTAGTACAAGATTAAGTCTACTGTGTTGACAATAATAAGGCGTATATTTTCGATTACCAACGATATACCTAATTTTCTATAGAAGCATATAATGTCAACACAAACTACAACTATAAAATTACAAAATAGTCGAAAATTCTCATAAAAAGAACGAAACCCAAAGCTTGACCTGCATTGTATCAGAGCCCTTTCGAACAACAAGTTTCTCATTCGTACACACGGACTGAATTATTTTCAAACTCGTTCGAATTCGTGTGCAGCAATACAAAACAACAACCTCAATGCTCCAATCACAAATTTATCAGGGTCGAGAGCTACCCCTTACGACAGTGGTGCTGAGGAAATAAGTATTTTTGGCCCATTGTGTCCAGGGCTCGTGTATGAGACAGAAACAATCGATTACATCTTACTTCTTTGCAACATGGGCTACAACAATACATCCATCAAAATATTGTCTTCGACTGTTCCTGATAACTTTTCCTGCCTCGACTTTCTGGGAACCGAGAATTTGAGTTGTAACGCCTTGTTAATCAAAACTGGGAATTGGTAACGAATATTTTCGCATAGTTCGTTGTAGGAGAAGTTGGATCCAAACGATACAACAAAAAAGATCTTTGTTAACCTAAAACCAATGTTATGTACCAATCATAAGAGTAGACAAAGAAGTCATTTTCGGACCATATTTATAAAACTGTAGGATACAAAAGAATCTTAACCCACGATTAATAAATTACGCTAGCAACCCCCGACTCATAGATCCCTAGATCGACCTGGAGAAAAAATCGACAATAGAAAAGCACTTACCTGGGAGCCGTCTGCTAGACCGATTAATACAAAAACTAAAAGAGCAGTATTTGGTAGTGTGTTCGATGATCTACAAATACGACTAGGATTGGTTTTTGAATTTAAAAAAAAATAAAATGAAATAAACTATTTTTTAAAATAAGGACTCTGTGATTGATTTTAAGAATCTGTGTTCGAAAACGATTATAAATTTCTAAAATAACTAAATAAAACGTAAAAATTAAATGGAAAATATCATTAATAAAATATAAGGTTAAAATAGACAAATCAAATTTGTTTACCCTACCTAAATTATGAATACATTTAATATAAATACCTTAAATTATATATATACAATAAATTGATTACCTTTTTTATTAGGAAGGTAAACTATGTTATTTATTTATAAATCATAAACCCATTCTAATTTTTTCTCTAAATTACTCTTTTTTTAATTTAACTAATGTCGAATAAAAATTGTTATATTTATTCAATTTTATGATCTGGCAGGTGTCGAACATTATATATATAGACCAGCCGATTGGAACAGGCTTCAGTTATACTACTAAAAAGGCCGCATCCCCAGCACCTCAGAGATAGCGGGCATTGATTTCTACAACTTTATGCAGGTACATATCGTATCACATATATATGGCACGGCAAGTTCGACCCTGGAAGTACTGCCACTGCCTGCACCTCTTCTTTGATGGACACGTGTATTCCACTACCATTCTTTTAATATATTTTGTTTTGTTTTATTTTACTTTTATTTTAAGTTTATTTATTTTACTAAATGTAATTAAATTTATGTAAATAATTTTAAATAATTATTATAAATTTACTTAGAATAAAAAAATAATTATTTATTTATTAAAAATAATCATATACTTATAATAATTATAAATATACTTTATTTATTTATTTAAAGTAAATAATTATAAAAAATTGTATATGTTCCAAAAAAAATATTCAATTTTTTTGATATGATAATTTAATATGTACTGTATATTTTTACAAAAATAAATAATTATTTAATTTTTTTAAATATAATTTTTTAAAATTTTAATTTTAAAAAAAATAAATAAAATGATTATATCTTTTGTAAAATTATGCATAATGTTGATGGTGGGAAAATCGTGTTCTCCTATTACCAACTATAAATAGAGATTTTGGGGATTCAGTAGTAAACAATGTAATATTGCTCTCTAAAATTTTTTGGGGAAATATGTAAATAGATCTTAATGAAGCATTAGACCTTCTATTTATAGAGAATACAAATTAGGGTTACTAAGACTAGCTAATGAGCCAGGCCCACACCCAAACCCATTATTATTGCTAAAGCCCATTATTCACACCGCCTTTCCTCCATTCCGAACACGCAAGGAGGGGGCTAGGAGCCTTCCTTTATTGCTGTTCGCCATTTAGAAAGACCCGTTGTTCGTTTTTATGCCTTTCTGCTCGGATCCTCCTCGGCGGTATTGGAGACGAGGAAATGGTTCTCTCCCGCCGGTATTCGGCGTTTCTTCGTTCGGGGAAAGATCCCTCGACTCTTTTTCTTTGAGGACGACGGTGTCATGATCGCTCTCCAGGATGGGGACATCCGTATACCGGTGACCAGTTCAAGTGATACCCTTCGTCCCCCTTTTGTCAGGCTTTTTTTGGAAAGCATCCCGAGTACGTAAATAATGATTTTTACATCACCGGAGAATCATATATCATATGCCGGTCATTACATCCTAGCTTTAGCGACTAAGATTCAAAAGGGGGAACAAAAACTTAAAACTTAAACCTTAAGGTATGTATGTTTATTAATACTTATTATATATATAAATGGATGTCGTTGCATAAAACCAATGAAACAACAGGGAATCGGCATCGGAAATGGATGGACAAATTCAGGGGTCCAAACTCAATCATATCCTTATTATGCTTTGCAGATTAAACTGATAATCGCTTCCCACTACAAGAAACTGCAAAAGCCGGTCCGGGCATGTCTAAACGAAGTTCATAAATCTTGTGATGGTTATTATTAGGGAAAATTGGCAATAAGAATCAATTTTCACCTTTTTTTGACAATTTAGGACTAGTTTCAATTAATTGGTCAATTGCACAATTTGTAAGGATAAAAAATGTACTTGCCTGTCCCTCAATTTGGGCTGCATCAGCACGGGCGGCGGCGGGGCGGAGCGGCACTGTCAAAATTGTCCGCCGGCGGACAAGTTGCGGTGGTCGTACATGCAGACCGGGAGCTCGAGCTCAAGCTCGACGGCCGGGAGGAGAGAGCTGGAGGTAGTTTGGTCTTTACACATTCTATCATTTGTAATTATTGTGATATTATACTGAATTTCTCGTCGCTTCTCTCGTGATTTTTTTCAATTTTTACGTAAATTTCTTGTCTACTTTTATTTGTTGAGTTTATTTTTCGATTTATTGTTTATTCGTACTATATCTTGTCGATCGCGATCAAGTAACGTCAAGAACTTTGTCAAAAGCTAACAAGTGATATCGGGCATTGTCCAATCTACAACAGGGTGTAATGGCTTATTGATGGGGGATTCCATGATTATAAGGAATTAGAGATCAAAAGCTTTAGTTTTTATTCATTGGGAAATTATTTCATACAGTAAAATCTCTATAAATTAATACTTGATACATTAATAACCTCTCTAAAATAATAGAATCTTCTGGTCCTGACTTGGTCTTTTAAATAAAAAAAATACCTCGATAAATTAATAACCTCTCTAAATTAATAAAATCTCACGACCCCAAAACTATTAATTTATAGAGATTTTACTATACTTTGATTAATCCATTAATGTTTTTCCTTTGGTTAGTTAGGAGGACTTTTGGCTCTACAAGAAAATCAAAAGGAAAAGAATATGAAACTTTTTTATCGATGAAAAAGAAAACAATTTGATTGGAAATTGTAATTACGATTCATTTGCTATATATACTCTTCAACTCAATCATTTGTAAATGAAATATGACTATTAATTTGAGAAGGAAGGTGTACATTATTTTACTTTTAACAAGTTGGTTCAGAGTTGCAATTGAATTCTCCTCCTGGGAGATTAGGTATATAAAATGTGTATTTACATTAAATATTGACTTTGAAATTTGAATACGCTTTGGATCCAAAGAGTACTATAGGGAGTTGTAGTAACTATTACTATAATTTGTTCTTTTAATTAAATTCGTTTAGGTTAACTTGAATTCAACTAGATATCTTTTATTAAAAATATACATTATTTAATATAATAAAATTATTTTTAAAGTAAAAACAATAATATTAATTATTTTTAATTATAACTACTATGGTTGAACATTTTAATAAAAGGACTATAATATCCTTATTATAAGATTTATAAAGTAATATAAATAATAAAATCATAATTATTTAAATTGATTTATAATTCAAAATTCCATTTTTCATCGTGTGAAAATCCTCAATTCTTCATTATTATTCCGATTATAAAAAATTGTATTGAACGAGCTTCGATGTTTGAACATAATACATTAAAGGAAAATTTTAATTATGTGTAGCCTCCTCCTCCATAATCATGATTGCAAATCCAAATTGAATTTCTAGACCTTCAACTTGTATTTGAAAGTGAAAAATAAAAAAATATATTAATATTTTATTTTTAAAAGTGTGCATTAAGGTGAGACATTTAAAAAAACTTTACATGGATAATTGAGAGGAAAATAGTACTCTTTCCATCCTTTAAACATAATTCTTTTGTTATTTATAAAAGAACTATGCACTATTTTAAGGAATAGAAATGTTAATATATTCATTTAATTAATTTTAAATAATAATACCATAGCGTGAATAAATAAAATAAATTAGTAATGACGCATTAGTAATGATGCTCTTAAAATAAGTAGTTTCTTACGTGTTTGATTAATGTGTCATTACATCGAAATAAAATTGACCGTGATGCCCCAACAGTGATAAGAGAGTGCGTCACTTTTTACCATTTTTTTTTATTGTCGTTGAAAAAGACCAAGGTTAAAGATCTATGCCTTTGCTAATTTGAAGGATTTAGATCATTATAAATAAAGGCTTTGTTAGAGCTTAATTATTCAGACACAACATCTTAAAAAACATATATAAAGATCATAATAAGAATGAGGAGTTCATCATTTTCTCTCTTCATTATTTCTCTTCTTTCCCAGAATTCATTTTATGTTGCTGATGCAAAACCTACAAAAATCAATGATCCGTCTTCCGGAGTTTCTAAGAAACAATTAGCACAAACATTAATGTACAGAGATTTCGGGTTGTCTCCGGTTCTTGGTGCTAACATTGTGAGAGACGACGACGACCTTTCGGTCAATGCACCAAATACCGTCGAAAAGCCTTTCCGTTTCCCAGCATCTTTCGGCGAGTACGAAACCGATGGTTCGGTTAGGCCTAATGCCCGAGATCTTGGTCAGTACGTGGGTTATTATAAACTTAATAACACCAAGGGTGCCAGGTGGTTCTATTATTTCTTCAAATCGACAAAGAATGACAAAAATGCCCCTGTCGTTGTGTGGTTAACCGGAGGCCCAGGGTGCAGCAGCTCATTAGCTTTGTTTTATGAGAATGGCCCATTTAAATTGACCAAAAACCTGTCGCTTGTTCCGAATAAGTACAGTTGGAGTGAGGTACAGTGGTAGATTTCATTTTCCATCTTAATGAATTATTGATACTATTTAACATCATATTTTTTTATGTGACGCCTGCAGGAGTCGAACATTATATATATAGACCAACCCACAGGAACAGGCTTCAGTTATACTACAGACGAGGCCGACATTCGGCAAACCTCAGAGGAAGTAGCCAACGATTTCTACAACTTTGTTCAGGTAATTAAACTTATATATGAGTATATATGCTTTTGATGAGAAATTAACTCTGTCACACAACGAATTAATTAATCCTCTCGATCATCAGGCCTTCTTTGGAAAGCATCCCGAGTACCAAAAGAATGATTTTTACATCATGGGGGAATCGTACGCCGGTCATTACATTCCAGCTTTCGCATTTCAAATTCAAAAGGGGAACAAGAATTCAGAACGAGGCCCGGAAAATATTTACATAAACCTCATGGTATATGTTATTTACTACAGTATTAATTATTATCTTCATATATATAAATATATATGGATCGATCGATGGATGGATGTCATAAAACAAATGAAACAGGGAATCGGCATTGGGAATGGATGGACAAATCCGGGGCCTCAGTATGCATCATATCCCGAATATGCAAAATTGATGCATCTGATCAACCAGGCTCAGTACTATTTCATGAACGATTCAGTATCGACATGCTTACACGACTTGAAAGAATGTGCCGGTAAATTCTCGATCAATTAATTGCAATTTTGATAATCAAAATTAACTGTAAAATTATACACACTTTGTTTGCAGGAAAGGGGAGTGAATTATCGCGTTGTATATTAATTGCCAACAATGACTGCGAAGCCATTTTCAATAGAGTAATCGACCTCCACGCCAATATAAACGTAAATTATACCAAATCAAGTAATCTAACATTGATTTTCTCACCGGATTGTTTAATTAAAGAACACAAAATTAATTGATCATATTTGATTATCACAGTACTACGACATTCGCAAAAACTGCATTGGAGATCTGTGCTACGACTTTTCAGACATGGAGCGTTTCCTGAACCAGACGTCGGTTAAAAAGGCTTTGGGAGTTGACCAACGCATTCCATTCGTTTCGTGCAGTAAAGCGGTTTATGATGCAATGCGTGTGGATGGGATGAAGAACCTTGGAGTTTATGTTCCGGGGTTACTACAAGATGGGATCAAGGTTCTGATATATGTTGGGGAATACGATTTTATTTGCAACTGGTTAGGCAACTCGATGTGGGTTGAGGACTTGAAATTGTTCGGTCAGAGAGGTTTCAAGTTGGCCAGAAATCTTCCGTTTAAAGTCGATGGTGCGAATGCTGGGCAGTATAAGACCTATGGAAATCTTACATTCTTGGAGGTGAAGGATGCCGGCCACATGGTTCCGATGGATCAACCAAAGGCTTCCTTGGAAATGCTCAGACGATGGACCAAAGGCATTCTTCTCTGAAATGCGCTCGCGCTTCAATATATACTGATGTCGAATCTCGATTTTTCATGCTTACGAAAACAAACAACTTATAATAATATTTATCACTCAAATAAATTAATTAATATACTACTACGTTATCTGAATGAATAAGGATGAAATCAGGTTTAGAGAAGAGCTTATTTGATTCACTTAGGTTGGGAGACGAGATTGAGTATGTGGATTGTCGACCGAATGATGATTGCTACATCGAGATGTTGGGACGTGGAGTCAAATCGGAGTTAAAAGGTAGAAAAAACGAAATTAAGCTAAAGAGAATCGAAAAGAAAAATATTTCAAATTCAAAAGGGGAACAAGAATTCAAAACGAGGTCCGAAAAATATTTACATAAACCTCAAGGTATATATATATATATATATGTTATTTATTACAGTATTAATTATTATCTTCGCACATATATATATATATATATATATATATATATATATATATATATATATATATATATATATATATATATATATGTGGATCGGTCGATGGATGGATGTTACTTGTTAAAACTTTAAAATTAATTAAAATGATTGTTGGCAGATATACGACATTCGCAAAAAATGTGTGGGAGATCTGTGCTACGACTTTTCAGACATGGAGCGTTTTCTGAACCAGACTTCGGTCAAAAAGGCTTTGGGAGTTGACGAGAGCATTCCATTCGTTTCGTGCTGTGAGGCGGTTTATGATGCAATGAAAGTACTGGATTGGATGAAGAACTTTGAAGTTTATGTTCCGGGGTTACTACAAGATGGGACCAAGGTTCTGATATATGCCGGTGAATACGATGTTATTTGCAACTGGTTAGGCAATGCGATGTGGGTTGATGAGATGAAATGGTTCGGTCAGAGAGGTTTCATGTGGCCAGAAATGTGTCGTTTATGGTCGATGGTGCGAATGCAGGGTAGTACAAGAGCTATGGAAATCTTACATTCTTGAAGGTGAAGGATGCCGGTCACATGGTTCCGATGGATCAACCAAATGTTGGAAAATCTTAAGTCAAAATTGGTTTTATCCAATGTTTGACTGAGTTGACTGACTATAAAATTAATTTCGATTGGAGTGACATCTCTGGAGGAGATGCGGGAAGGTGGAGTGACATCTACTTTCGGACTATATGACTTATGTCATATGCAAATTCTTGATGCCGCGAGATGGTGTTGAAGAATTTGGGAAGGCGGTACCTAAGGCAGGTGTTGCGATAGTATTGGGCATGACATGTTCTATTTAATGTCAATACTAGGAGAAATATGATCGGGTATGATCATATGGGAGCAGTGTGATTCGAAATCATACTGGACTGGAGTCGAATGATCGGGTTTGATCATGGCATTGTGAATAAGGTGTCGTAGCAAAAGGAGTTGTTTGGATTTTGGCTTGTCTGGGTTGAGCAGTACTTGATCACTACTGCAAGATTGTAGACATGGGCTTAGAAGTTTGAACAAGGTGGAGATTTGTGGAAATATGTTCGAAATTCTAAGGCAGGGCGCTGCGCAGCAGGGTGTTGCACAGCAGGCGGTTTCCTGGCAGGATGCAGCATCTTCTATTTTTGGTAATAAACCAAAAATTGAATATCTCTTTCCATACTTATCCGATTGAGGTGATTCAAAAGGCTACAGAATCCTTGGAGCACAAGGAACCTATTCCTACCATAAATCGACGTCCAGGTCCTCTATAAAAGGACGCTCGATCATATGCATCAAAAGAGAGAGAGCGGGGGGGGGGGGGGGGGGGGGGGGGGGGGGGGATGTAGCGCGAGAGAGAAAGAACCGAGAGTTCTATACTTCTTTAGAGATTAAACTTGTAATCGCTTACACCTTGTTGGTTCTAGGGTTACTAGGAACAGTTGTAATATCGTTTTCATATAATAAAGAAGAAACACCCCTCTCCCCGAGCACGTAGGTTTCTGCTGCTGCGCAGCACGAAACCGAAGCTCGTAAAATCTTGTCTTGTTTGTGTTGTTTATCGTGGTTTTTTATTCTTGTGAGTTCACATATACGCGAGTGATAGTCAAATCATATTCATTCGGTTTTGAGTTGTTCACATCGTGTGGTTTATGAAAGTCCAATTTGATCGGATTTATTCGGTTGGTTGGACCTTGTTGTGCGAATCCTCAACAAGTGGCGCCGTATGTGGGAAGATAAATCACGAGAAGATGTTGAAGCTTGGATCGAAGAAGGATGATGAGGACAAGGCGTCGATAAGAATAACTTTGGTCCTTGGATCGAAGGCAAGGCGATGAAAACACAGCAGGAGGTTGCTGCTAGCACTGCCATTCTCCAGGCAAGGGGAACTGAAAAACCTATGGATGATGCAGCTGACACTGCAGCAGCAGGTACTCAGGCAGGCCCTGCGGCAGGACGAAGTTCCGGCAGCAGGTACTGAAAAGGCAGACACCTATGGCAGAACCAGAAGGCAAGGGTTGTTCGCAGGGGCACTACGACGATGATTAGGTGTCTTGGAGGCACGTTAATTATTGTTGTGTCTAAGGAGACGGCTGTCGAGACGTCACGGCAGGAACTTGAGAAGGTACTCAAGGGAACTTCAGAAGAGGAGTCGGAAGAGTGAAGAACAAGGCATCATCTCATGAAGGCACGGTGTCACGTCCAGCCTCTTCGTGACCTTGCACAAAGGCAGAGTTGTGCAGCAGGGCGGTGCTGCGCAGCAAGGCAGTACGATGCGGCATAGGGAGCAGCACTGTACAACAAGGCAGAAGAGTGCGGCAAGGGGTCAGTTGTGCACAGGAAGGCAGTGTTGTGCGATGTAGCAACACTGCAGAATAGTAGGCAGGCCATAAGGGCAGAGCCATGCGGCAGCGTGAAGACAAAGGGGTGCCTTCGTTCCAGATGCTAGACCCAGGAGATTTATGGCGTGACAAAGGGGTGTTTTCAAGGTAACAAAACCAATTTCTTGAGGAGGGTTCTTCTCGTCAAGAAGTAGCTGAATCAGGGATGGATCTAGCACATCACGACGATGATGTTGCTGAGGCAGCAACTGCGGCAGGGTTATGCGGCAGGCCTCCGATTGTCACTTCAAGGAAGGGGGCATAGTGGATTAAAGATTCAGGGTGCACGGTTCACATAAGACCTATGAGGCAATGGTTTGAGATTCTTGAAGAAAGATTATCTTGTCTTCAAGAAGTAGCTGAATCGAGGATGGATCTAGCACATCACGGCGATGATGATGCTGAGGCAGCAACTGCGGCAGGGGGAACTGCAGCAGGCCTTCAATTGTCACTTCAAGGAAGGGGGCAAGGTAGATCAAAGATTCAGGGTGCACGGTTCATATAAGACCAATGCGGCACTGGTTTAATGGTTTTGAGGAGATGGATGGAGGTTCTATCATTCTTGGAAATTAACCTAACTTGTAAAGTTGAGGTGGTTCGACTCTATACTGAAGCTTGGTTGATAGCTCGCCGAAGCTTCTAACCAAGGTGAGATATATCCCGGAGCTCAAGAGGAATCTTATTTCCCTTGGTCATTTTGATAGCTCGGGATATAATTTTTGTTCTAGTGGAAGATGCCTCCAAGTGAAGAGAGGCAACACTACAGTGCTAGAAGGAGAGAAGAGGAATGAGTTGTAGGCAGGGCAGTGGATGTTGTAGGCAGCACTGCGGTGGCAGCAGCAGGTGATGCGGCAGCCACAGGAATTAACGCAGCTCCTGCAGCAGGGGCTGTGGCAGGGATTGCAGCAGGGTTAGCCGTTAAATATGGTGACAAGATCTTGCTATGGCACAAAAGGCTTGGACATCTTGGAGAGAAAGGGCTGCTGGAGCTGGAAAAGCAAGGGGCATTCTTAGGTGATAAGATAAACAAGCTCGAGTTTTGTGACCATTGTGCTCTAAGCAAGGCTGCAAGGGCAAGCTTTGGCACTGGAAGGCATACAACCAAGGGCTGCCTAAATTACATTCATTCCGATCTCTGGGGTCCATCTAGAACAAAGAAGGAAGGTGGTGGAAAGTATTTGTTGTCCATCATTGCCAAAGGCAGCAGCAGGCAAAGCAGCTGCGGTAGACACTGCGGCAGCAGAAACTACCAGGAAGGCAGTGACAGCAGTAATGGCTTAAGGACTGCGGTAGAAACTGCGTAAGCAGATACTACCATGATTCCAAGACCTTAGAGTGTTCAAGCATCGCTGAAGGTGAAGGCATCGTCGAATGGGTCGCTCGTGGTAGCGGCGGAGGCATTGTCGAAGGCAGCGGCAGGGGCAGGGCAGTGGCATTGACTGCGGCAGCAACTGCGCTGGGGTAGTTCGTATCATCGACTACCATATTACCAAACTTCAAGATGCGACATCATTGATGGTGGAGACAATGATCAAGGCATCGTCGATGGCAACAACGACAGGGCAGCAGCAGCGGCAATGGCTGCGGCAGAGCGACTGTCGGGAGGTAGTTTGCAGCAGAGCGACTACTTAATTGATAATACTCAACATAAAACTGATCGGGAGGGTATCGGTTGTCCTGTTATGCAGAAAGGAGGATCATTCATCAACCTAAGAGGTTTGCACAAGTTGATTTGTGTTAAATGCTCTATTGGTGGAAGAAGGTGCGAATGATAGGTTAGTGTTGCTAATTTTGAGGTGGAGTTGTGCAACTTTCCTTAGGCATCACTTTATACTTTCTATGGAGAATTGCCCTGCGGCATAGGGAACCACCGCAGCAGCCAAGGCAGCAGTTCCTTAAGAGCACTGGGAAGTCTCATACATGTTATGGTGTATAGCAAGCCTGATATTGACCAGTGTATGGGTGTGATATCGAGGAGTATGAGCGGGAGTCACTGGTGGCAGTTCGAAGGTTGTCGAGGTATGTCAATGTAACCATTGGTTACGGTTTCACGTCCAAGAAGATGGAGGCTGGGGATGATGCTTGAATTGGATGTGGGGATGTTGATTTTGGTAGTCTCAATACTAGAAAATCAACAAGGACTGTTGTTGGTGTAGCAGCCGCTGCGGCAGGGGTTACACATAGAGCGGATATTGGTGCAAGGCGTACCAAGGAGGATTGGTTCGAATTGATGATTCTTACAACCACTAATATACTCAAGGAGAAGCAACAGGGCCTGAAATCTGTCCGGAAAAGAGGCAGATGGTTTCCACTATATCCAAGTGGAGCCAGAGACTACTATTGCCTAGGTAGAGGCAGTAGGGTTTACCGTAGAGCCGAACTCTACAGGTAGCCGTGTGGTGTAACTACCGGAAATCATAACATTGAAGCATTCAAGTGTTGTGTTGTAGGGTACAGGCATGGCAGGGTCTGCCATATGGCATGGCAGGGGCAGAGACAGCGTTCTTCTGCCATTATAACAAGATGAAGCGGTTATGCTAAGACTCTTGTTATGGTGATGTGATGCATGGGGTTGATTAAACTCGTTCGAGATACTTCAACAGGATATAATGCTTCTCGAGGTGGAGGCATTGGCTATGGTAGAGACTGCATGCAGAGACTGCAATAGCGACTACGGTAGCAAC
Source organism: Euphrasia confusa (assembly GCA_954870475.1). Classification (NCBI taxonomy): domain Eukaryota; kingdom Viridiplantae; phylum Streptophyta; class Magnoliopsida; order Lamiales; family Orobanchaceae; genus Euphrasia; species Euphrasia confusa. The sequence goes on from OX940965.1 coordinate 1,458,356, forward strand.
TACCACAAGGGCGATTGCGGCAAAGAGTACTAGTAGGGACGTGCATCGGCATCTGGTCCCACGTGGACTGTTCACAAGCTTCCGAGAATTGTGAAGGGGCTGCAGTAGGCATTGCGATGCTATTGCAAGGTTCAAGGGCAGCGGCAAGACTCAGGCTGTGGCAGACAGTTCTGTGAGTTGTTGACTTGGAGGATTCATGCTCTGGTGATATCCGGAGGTGGGGAAAGGTGATCTACATCAACTTTTCGGGATATGAAAATGGATCGCGCTCCATATTTCATGTCGGAGATGCATGTTTGCATCAAGTCCCAAGTGGACATCTCGCAATGCTGAAATTGCGCAGGAGCTGCGGCAGACACTTTCGTGATGCTGCAGGGGTTGTGGCAGGCACTTTCGTGCTGCTGCAGGGGGCCAAGTTAGGCAGCGAGATTCAGACTGCTACAGGCAGTGTTGTGAGTTGCTAACTTGATGAAGTCGTCTCTTGAGGAGATGCGGGAAGGTGGAGTGACATATACTTTCGGATTATATGACTTATGTCATATGCGGGCTGTGGTAGGCATTCTCATGCTGCCACAGGGGCCGAGTTAGGCAACAAGATTCAGGCTGCGGCAGGCAGGGTTGTGAGTTGCTAACTTGATGAAGTCGTCTCTGGAGGAGATGCGGGAAGGTGGAGTGACATCTACTTTCGGACTATATGACTTATGTCATATGCAAATTCTTGATGCCGCGAGATGGTGTTGAAGAATTTGGGAAGGCAGTACCTAAGGCAGGTGTTGCGATAGTATTGGGCATGACATGTTCTATTTAATGTCAATACTAGGAGAAATATGATCGGGTATGATCATATGGGAGCAGTGTGATTCGAAATCATACTGGACTGGAGTCGAATGATCGGGTTTGATCATGGCATTGTGAATAAGGTGTCGTAGCAAAAGGAGTTGTTTGGATTTTGGCTTGTCTGGGTTGAGCAGTACTTGATCACTACTGCAAGATGGTAGACATGGGCTTAGAAGTTTGAACAAGGTGGAGATTTGTGGAAATATGTTCGAAATTCTAAGGCAGGGCGCTGCGCAGCAGGGTGTTGCACAGCAGGCGGTTTCCTGGCAGGATGCAGCATCTTCTATTTTTGGTAATAAACCAAAAATTGAATATCTCTTTCCATACTTATCCGATTGAGGTGATTCAAAAGGCTACAGAATCCTTGGAGCACAAGGAACCTATTCCTACCATAAATCGACGTCCAGGTCCTCTATAAAAGGACGCTCGATCATATGCATCAAAAGAGAGAGAGCGGGGGGGGGGGGGGGGGGGGGGGGGGGGGGATGTAGCGCGAGAGAGAAAGAACCGAGAGTTCTATACTTCTTTAGAGATTAAACTTGTAATCGCTTACACCTTGTTGGTTCTAGGGTTACTAGGAACAGTTGTAATATCGTTTTCATATAATAAAGAAGAAACACCCCTCCCCCCGAGCACGTAGGTTTCTGCTGCTGCGCAGCACGAAACCGAAGCTCGTAAAATCTTGTCTTGTTTGTGTTGTTTATCGTGGTTTTTTATTCTTGTGAGTTCACATATACGCGAGTGATAGTCAAATCATATTCATTCGGTTTTGAGTTGTTCACATCGTGTGGTTTATGAAAGTCCAATTTGATCGGATTTATTCGGTTGGTTGAACCTTGTTGTGCGAATCCTCAACAAATAAACTAATACGGTAGTAGACTAGTAGTACTCCGTACTACTAGTCTACTACTACTATATCTGAATCTATATCTAAATGAATAAAATTGGAATGTGTTATGCGTGTCTACTACATTGAACTTTATCCCATCGAGAAATTTTATAATATTTGTCTTTTTTTTTTGGTTTTGAAGCTTTTAAATTGAAATGAGGATTTGTTTTTTTTATTGAAATTGTCTGAACTCAAATTTAATTTTAAAATATTGAAATAATAATAATAAAAATAAAAAATAAAAAATAAATTAAATGACTTAAATGAACTTAATGAGCCTGAAATGAACGTAATTAAACTTAATGGGTCTGAACTGAAGTGAACTGAGAATAAGTTCAAAAGAACAAGTCCTGAATAAAAAAAAAGACGATGATAAGAAGAAGATGAGGTCAATAATATAATTTTACACCATTTTAAAATATTTCAAAATTAATTAAATAAGTCGTTGCAATTTTTCAATAAGTCAGACACTGAAGTGTAAAAAAATACGATTATGAAATTATAAAAATGTCTCGAGTTTAGGTATTAAAGTATAATTTTCTATTATTATTATAAGATGAGGTCAATAATATAATTTTACACCATTTTAAAATATTTCAAGTATAATTTTCTATTATTATAATTATGATGTTAAAATAAGGGTTAATAGCATGTAAAATCACAATTTTTACCTTATTTGCAAAATAAACCAAACTTTGTTAATGTTGCAAAATAAACCATGACTTTTATTTCTTATTTGCAAAATCAATTATAAATAATATATTAATTATAAATAAATTCAAATATTACAAAAAAAATACATATAATTCACAAAAAAAAATATTTTTTAATTATTGATACATCATATCTTCACCACTATTTTTTTAAATAAGTTATTTTTGAATTTTTTAGTATTAATTAATTATAAATTTACTTATTTTTATTAGATTTATTTATTTATAAAAATCATTGTAATAAATTATTTTTTAGTTTTATTTTTTGATTTTAAAATTTATATTATTTCAATTTTTTCAGACACTTAATTTTACATTGTTTATAAATTTATTCGTATCAAAATAATATATATATAGTTGTAAATAATAATTTAAAAAACATGTGTTTGTGAATGTATTTTTAAATATTTAAATTTATTTATAATTAATATATTATTTATAATTGATTTTGCAAATTATAACAATAAAAGTTATTTGCAAATGAACCCTAAAAATAATAATTTCAAATAAATATAAAATTGTGTGTAATTTATGTATATTTCATAATGTTGTATGAGGCTTTATGTTATAATTTTCTATACATTTCAATAATACAACTTTTTTACAATACTATAATTTATCTTACATAATTGATTTGATTTGTTAAAATAAAATACATCAATTAAATGTGTAATTTATTTAAAATTAAGTAAGATGTCATTTGATTTTTTTAACAAAATTATGATTCTTATATAAAAATTTAAATTAAGTAAGATATCATTAGATTTTTAAACGAAAATTATGATTCTTAAATAAAATTTTATATAAATATATATAAAAATCCACATGTCAAAATATAAGTGGCCGTAAATGTAGTGTCTTCCTTTTTTTATCCCGTACGTCAGGTGTGATGTCAGCATATTCTTACTAAACTTATCATGAAGAATTGACGAGCAAAGAGGAGTACCTAGTCCTCTTTTTTTATCTATATTCTATACAATTGAGCTTAAAAAAAAAAAAGGTCATGGCAATTGGCACAGCTTAATTATTGTGTAGACTTTATGGGGGTCTTTTGTAATTAATAATTTCAAATATGAGGGGTATTTTTGGTAATATGAATATATATATATATATATATATATATATATATATATATATATATATATATATATATATATATATATATATATATATATATATATATATATATATATACCATGCATTTACAACCCATAATCAATCAGCTAGCTAAGAACGACTACACGTCTACAACCAGAATCATGAGTTCATTCTTTCCTCTTTACCTTCTTTCTCTTATTTCCCTAATTGCCCTTTTCGCTGTTGATGCAACAAATGCTACAAGGAATCACAATGTTTCGCAACAATATTCGGATTTCGAATTTTCTAACATTGGGTTGTCCAACAACCTCAAAGCTAATATTGTGAAACTTGACCCTTTGGGCGATGAATCGAACAATATCGTTGAAAAGAAATTGCAATTCCCAAAATCATTCATGACAGCGAATTGCGATGGAACTAATAGTAGTAATGTCCAAGATCTTGGTCACCATGTGGGCTACTATAAAGTTAGTAACACCAAACGGTATGTGATACGTATGTATGCATCATACATATTTTTTTATGAAATTGAATTACATATCACATATGTATGTATGGTTGGTGCAGGATGTTCTATTATTTCTTCGAATCGACGAACAATGACCCAAATGCCCCTGTTGTTGTATGGTTATCCGGAGGCCCAGGGTGCAGCAGCTCAATTGCTTTGTTTTACGAGAATGGCCCTTTTAAGTTGACCAAAAAACTGTCGCTTGTTCCGAACGAGTTCAGTTGGAACGAGGTACGTACACCGTATTTTTAACATGAAGAAATACATATTGATGATGTGTCACTGGCACAGGTGTCGAACATTATATATCTAGACCAGCCGATCGGAACAGGCTTCAGTTATAGTACTAAAGAGACCGATATCCCCAACACCTCAGAGGAAGCGGGCGTCGATTTCTACAACTTTATTCAGGTAAACATATATATTAACCGTATTACTAATTACAAGGCTAATTATATTGTCTCGTTCGCATCTAAATATTAATTGATCGATCGATCATCAGGCTTTTCTCGAAAAGCATCCCATTTATGCAAGGAATGATTTTTACATCACGGGGGAATCATATGCCGGTCATTTCATCCCGGCTTTCGCTGCTCAGATTCAAAAGGGGAATAAAGAAAATCGAGGGATTACCAAGATAAACCTTAAAGTACGTACAATATGTTTACAATCTTCACGTATTATGTGCGGATTTTATGTTGAGAAACTTGTTATTAATATATAATTACCGGCCTGCAGGGAATGGCGATTGGTAATGGATGGACGGATCCATGGCCCCAGGTTAAATCATACAGACACCAAGGTCTGAAGCTATGGTCTCTTCTCTAAAGCTATCCAGACACCAAGGTGATCCTACAGTTGATGGTACACTCTACAGGAGCATTGTGGGTGCTCTTCAATATGTGACTCTCACAAGACCTGATATTTCATTAAGTGTAAATTAAGTGTGTCAGTTCATGCAATGTCCTCTTGACACTCATTGGAGAGCTGTCAAAAGAATCCTCAGATATTTGGCTGGAACACTTGATCAAGGACTTCTTCTCTCTCCATCAAAACTTCACTTATGTGCTTATGCTGATTCAGACTGGGGCTCTGACATTGATGACAGAAAATCTATTTCTGGTTTTTGCACTTTTCTAGGTCACAACATTATATCTTGGTCATCTAAAAAGCAGCCTTCAGTCTCCAGGAGCAGTGCTGAGGCTGAGTACAGAAGTTTGGCCAATGCAGCTTCAGAAGTGGTATGGTTGAGAGCTTTGCTCTCAGAATTACAGGTTCCTATTGCTTACACTCCTACTATTTGGGTGGATAACCAGAGTGCTATTGCTCTAGCTGCTAACCCTGTTCTTCATTCGCGCACAAAACATATTGAACTTGACCTCCACTTCATCAGAGATCTGATTCAGAAGAAAAAGTTTCAAGTCTCCTTTGTCCCTTCACTTGATCAAACTGCAGATGTACTTACCAAACCTCTCAGTCACCAATTGTTCTCTCGGCTTCGACTCAAACTCGGAGTTGTGTCTCTCACCTCGCTCCAATTGAGGGGGAATGTTGGAAACCATACTATAAAACCTACCTAATTTACTGTTATATTAATCTTCCTATTTATTAGGGTTTAGGTTTGTCATTTACAGCTTTATTAGCTGTAGGGTTTTGTCTCCTAGTGATCCATGTAGTACAGCTACGTGGCCTCATCTCTATCATTGATTATAGCTAGGGTTGAGCTATGCTACCTATTTAAACTCCCATTGTATGTCTGCAGCTTTTCAAGCTTTTCACAAATCATTAATGGCAATATTGAAACATTCTTTCTGCATATCAGTTTTTGTCATTTCATTTTATTATTGAAAGCTCACATGGTATCAGAGCTGAGGTGTAGCCAACCACATATCTGATCCAATCTTTTAGGTGGTATTCACGTGATTGAAGATGAGTATTGACCAGTCAGCCTCCTCTGGTTCACAACTGCATTCCAACAGTGGTGCAGGTGCATTAATTCACCCACAGCATCAGCTTATCTCCCTCAAGCTGAATGAAGACAATTTCTTACTGTGGAAAATGCAAATACTCACTGCCATAAGAGGATATGGCCTTGAGAGTTTTCTCTCTTCACATGAAACACCAGAAAAGCTCATCCTCAACACTGATGGTGACAAAATGGAGCCAAATCCCGAGTATCAACACTGGTGCAGGCAGGATCAGCTTTTGGCTTCATGGCTCCTCTCTTCTCTCTCAGAGAGTCTACTGATTATGATGGTTGGCCTAACCTCATCAGCTCAGATCTGGGAAGCCCTAGATCTCAACTTCAGCTCACAGTCCACTGCAAAGAAGATCCAGTATAAACTGCAACTCAGCTCCATCAAGAAAGGTGCTTTATTTGTGAGGGACTATTTGAACAAAGTAAAATCTTGCTGTGACTTGCTTCAAGCAGCTGGCCATCCCATATCTGAAGAAGACCAGATTCTGCAAATACTTGCAGGCTTGAACACTGAATATGATCCTATAGTGGTAGCTATCACTTCAAGGCCAGATAACTGCAGATTGAGAGAAGTCTACTCAATGCTTTTGAGCTATGAAACCAGACTTAAAAGCTTGAGTCAGGTTAATGTGAATCAAGAAGGATCCAATCCCAGTGCAAATGCAGCAAGTGTTCAAAGGAAATCCTATAATAACTACAACCAGAATGCAAGAGGGAGAGGGAATCCAAACTCAAATAGAGGTAGAGGCAGGTCTGCTTCAAGAGGCAGAGGGGCAAGAGGAAATCCACCTAGAAAGCCTGGGCCAGGGTGTCAAATTTGCAACTATACTAATCACACTGCTGATAAGTGTTATTACAGGTTTGATGCTTCCTATGGGCCATCTGGAGATCCACCACAGGGAGCTAATGCCAATCCCTCAAACATCAGTGCCTACAATGCTTCTCAAAATGGCCAAGGTTACAACTACAGTACTGAATCTGATGTGGATGGCTCATGGTATGCATATTCTGGTGCTTCAAACCATCTCACCAATGAGATGAACAATCTCTCTTCAGCCTCTGAGTATAATGGTGGCAACAAGGTTCAAGTGGCTAATGGTGCAGGTATTTCTATTACTCATATTGGTAACTCCACAGTTAGTTAACCTCTTTCCAATAAAACCTTTGTGCTATCTGACTTGCTACTTGTTCCTAATATAGCTAAAAACCTACTAAGTGTCTCACAATTTTCAAAAGATAACTCAGTTTATTTTGAATTTCACTCAAATTCCTGTTTTGTCAAGGATCAAGCCACTCATCAAACCCTTCTTCAAGGCAGTCTTAAGCAAGGTCTTTACCAGTTTCAACTCAAACCCTTGAAGACCAGTTGTTCACCCTCCCTCACCACCACTCTGAGCTCCTCTCCTTCAACTTTTCTAGTGAATAAAAGTCACCTTGCTTTCAAGCTTTGGCATGGAAGACTTGGGCATGCCTCAAATAAAATTGTCAAAATAGCTTTAGGGTCTGAACTGAGCAAGTTGTGTAATTCTGATTCTATTGACTCTGAAAATTCTCTTTGTGATGCTTGTATGAAATCTAAATGTCATCAGTTTCCTTTTGTCAATTCTCAATCTGTTTACAGCCAGCCTTTTGAATTGATTCACACTGATGTCTGGGGTCCTTCACCCCAGAAATCAACCAATGGTTATGTGTATTATGTTGCTTTTGTTGATCATTTTACCAGATTCACTTGGCTTTATCTTCTTAAACAAAAGTCAGAAGTTCATACAGCTTTTAAACACTTTTTAAACCTTGTTCAAACTCAATTTAACTCCAAAATTAAATGTGTTCAAACTGATGGTGGTGGAGAGTTTGTTGCCCTAACCAGTACCCTTCAACAACATGGCATTACACACAGAATATCATGCCCTTATACACCTCAACAGAATGGCCTTGCTGAAAGAAAGCATAGACACATTGTTGAGGTGGGACTATCCCTTCTTGCTCAGTCCAGTGTTCCTATCAGGTTTTGGGATGATGCCTTTGTCACTGCTACTTATATCATTAATAGGTTACCCGCCAAGGTCATTCAGTACAAATCTCCTTTTGAGAAACTGCATCATCAAAAGCCTTCTTATTCTCATTTCAAACTGTTTGGATGCCTTTGTTATCCCAATCCCAGACCTTACAACAAACATAAATTGGAATACAGATTCTTACCTTCCACATTTCTTGGCTATAGTCCCAAATACAAAGGCTATAAAGCTCTTCTTCCCTCTGGTAAAATTGTGATTTCTAGAGATGTGTCATTTGATGAACACAAATTTCCTTTTGCTAAATCCACTGATAATGCGCATTTATCTCCTTCTCTTGTGTCTAATCCATCTATATCACCACCACCAGTCATAAATACCACTGCTCCACCATCTACTGATTCTGCTAATAATATCAGTATCCCCAATTCTTCTACTCAATCCCAACCTCCTTTAAATTCACCTCAATCTGTTTCATCTCCATCTGTCTCCTCTTCCACAAATCAAATTACCCAGCAACATGTTTCTTCCTCATCACAGAGTAGCTCTCATCATACACCTGTAACCATTCAAGCCTCTGATTCCAGTCACACTACTATCCCTCTAGTTGTGGAGTTACCATTTGAGTCTAATAGTTTACCTAACCATGCTACTGATCATGTTGTTTCTAGTGATATTGCAGGACCCTCAGCTACTCATCACATGGTGACAAGGTCTAAAACTTGCTCTTTGAAGCCAAAGGTGTTTTCTGTCAACACATTGCCAGCCATACCATCTTCTTATAAAGAAGCTCTACTGGATCAAAATTGGAAGTCAGCCATGGAAGCTGAGTATCTGGCTTTGTTAAAAAACAAGACTTGGACACTGTGTGAGCCACCTTCTCATAAGAAACTTGTTGGTTCCAGGTGGATTTTAAAAATTAAAACCAACTCTGATGGCAGTGTAGCTAGGTACAAGGCAAGACTTGTAGCTCAGGGTTATACTCAAACTCCTGGTTTTGATTTCTCAGAAACTTTCAGCCCTGTAGTTAAGCCAACTACAATCCGGTTGATTCTTTCTATTGCTGTATCAAGAGGGTGGCATATCAGACAGCTAGATGTCAATAATGCCTTTTTAAATGGTGACCTAGAAGAGGAAGTATATATGACTCAACCACCTGGTTTTGAAGTCAATTTCTTACCTTCTCAATCCTCTGTGTTCCCTGTGTGCAAGCTATCTAAAGCTTTGTATGGTTTGAAACAAGCCCCCAGGGCTTGTTCTAACAAGTTAAAACACACTCTGATCAGTCATGGTTTTCTGTGCAGCAAGGCAGATAATTCTCTTTATATTAAATCCAATTCTCATGGTTGCATCTGGATTTTGGTGTATGTGGATGACATATTAATTACTGGTAGTAACACTACTGGTATTCAGACTCTAATCACTGCCCTTGACAATCAGTTTTCCCTTAAAGACCTAGGGTCGATTCACCATTTCCTTGGTATTCATGCCACTTTTACAACTGCAGGGTTAAATTTGCATCAAGGCTAGTATATTAAGGATCTTTTGAGTAGAGCTGGCATGAGTGATGCCAAGAGCACACCCACACCTATGGTCTCTTCTCTAAAGCTATCCAGACACCAAGGTGATCCTACAGTTGATGGTACACTCTACAGGAGCATTGTGGGTGCTCTTAAATATGTGACTCTCACAAGACCTGATATTTCATTCAGTGTAAATTAAGTGTGTCAGTTCATGCAATGTCCTCTTGACACTCATTGGAGAGCTGTCAAAAGAATCCTCAGATATTTGGCTGGAACACTTGATCAAGGACTTCTTCTCTCTCCATCAAAACTTCACTTATGTGCTTATGCTGATTCAGACTGGGGCTCTGACATTGATGACAGAAAATCTATTTCTGGTTTCTACACTTTTCTAGGTCACAACATTATATCTTGGTCATCTAAAAAGCAGCCTTCAGTCTCCAGGAGCAGTGCTGAGGCTGAGTACAGAAGTTTGGCCAATGCAGCTTCAGAAGTGGTATGGTTGAGAGCTTTGCTCTCAGAATTACAGGTTCCTATTGCTTACACTCCTACTATTTGGGTGGATAACCAGAGTGCTATTGCTCTAGCTGCTAACCCTGTTCTTCATTCGCGCACAAAACATATTGAACTTGACCTCCACTTCATCAGAGATCTGATTCAGAAGAAAAAGTTTCAAGTCTCCTTTGTCCCTTCACTTGATCAAACTGCAGATGTACTTACCAAACCTCTCAGTCACCAATTGTTCTCTCGGCTTCGACTCAAACTCGGAGTTGTGTCTCTCACCTCGCTCCAATTGAGGGGGAATGTTGGAAACCATACTATCAAACCTACCTAATTTACTGTTATATTAATCTTCCTATTTATTAGGGTTTAGGTTTGTCATTTACAGCTTTATTAGCTGTAGGGTTTTGTCTCCTAGTGATCCATGTAGTACAACTAAGTGGCCTCATCTCTATCATTGATTATAGCTAGGGTTGAGCTATGCTACCTATTTAAACTCCCATTGTATGTCTGCAGCTTTTCAAGCTTTTCACAAATCATTAATGGCAATATTGAAACATTCTTTCTGCATATCAGTTTTTGTCATTTCATTTTATTATTGAAAGCTCACAGCATGGAAAAAATCTCCAATGCAAAAGCCCACTTTCTACTATTTGTGGACTCCACTTATTGTGACAAATGAAAAAAATAGGCAATTCATTTCAATGCAAAAGCCTACTTCACACATTTTTTAAATTTTAATTTTATTAATTAAATATTAATACTCGATACAAAAAGTAAAAAAAAAAAGAAATCATCAAATATGGTCCACATGACATAAATGGTCATGACCACCATAGAGGAAATGCCCATTTGTTTCATTTTTGCTTCAATTCAAAATTTTTGATTTTTTGGTGCTCAAGTCCACTTCACGTGGGCAACGGTGTTCAAATGGGCACCATTGAAGATGCTCTTAATGTCACTATAACCGTCCAAAATATTCCTTTTTATTTATTCCTAGATAAAATCACATATGATGTCACATGTTTACCCTAACCATGAAGAATTTGAATATCGGAATTGAGCCTAGGCATGCTATGAATAGCACTGGAAAATTAGCGAATGCAGGTGATTCTGATAATAGTGGGAAGACGATATTTGAGAATGAAAATTGTGTGGAGGTCATGGAGCTTGGTGGTACCCAATGGATGATCGGTGCAACTTCGCATTCTTGTACTAAGTTTGGGTGCGAAATGTTTTGAAAGAGCTCTGAGCTAGAGGAAAGAAAGAGAAATAGGTATATTGTCGTTGGAGTTGGGCGACTTAAAGTTGCGGAAATTCTATTTAGGGTGGAGATTTGTTAAAGTTTGACTAGAATTGAAAAAAAAAAAATGAGAAGAAAGGTATTCGCACACAACTTGTTGATTCACAATGGATGCGCATTAATTAATTTGGAATTAATTATGTAATGGCATAATTTGAGTGGGGACATCATTGATGATGTCACACAAGATAAATGTTATAATATTATATGAAACTAACACTATTAAAAAGATACATATGGATTTTCTTTTGGAGATTTTAATTTGTATTCTATGAATTGTATCATTACTTTGATTCCAAATGTTTTTTACAAATAGGAAAATGTTATGATATTATATGAGACTAATAGTATTAAGAAGATACATAAGGATTTTCTTTTGAAGGTTTTAGTTTTTATTCTATGAATTGCATCATTACCTTGATTCGGTTAGGCCGCCTAATGCTCAAGATCTTGGTCAGTACACGGGTTATTATAAACTTACTAACACCAAGGGTGCCAGGTGGTTCTATTATTTCTTCAAGAATGACAGAAATGCCCCTGTCGTTGTGTGGTTAACCGGAGGCCCAGGATGCAGTAGCTCAGTAGCTTTGTTTAACGAGAATGGCCCGTATCGATTGACCAAAAACCTGTCGCTTGTTACGAACGAGTACAGTTGGAGTACGGTACGTACGAGTACACATATACACTCATCAATTTAATTTTCCATCTTATTATTGATTAATTTGAACATCATATATTACATATTGTTGTCGTGACACAGGTGTCGAACATTATATATATAGACCAACTGACGGGAACAGGCTTCAGTTATACTACAGACGAGGCCGACATTAGGCACACCTCAGAGGAAGCAGGCGCTGATTTCTACAACTTTATTCAGGTAATTAAATTAAATTAAATGTACATTATATGCTTTTGATGAAAAACGAATTAATTAATCTTCTTGATCATCAGACTTTTTTCGAAAAGCATCCCGAGTACCAAAGGAATGATTTTTACTTCACCGGGGAATCGTACGCCGGTCATTACATTCCAGCTTTCGCGGCTCAGATTCAAAAGGGGAACAGAAATTCAAAACAAGGCCGAAATAATATTTACATAAACCTCAAGGTATTATTATTATTATTATTATTATCTTCATATATATGGATCGATCGATGGATAGATGTCATAAAACAAATGAAACAGGGAATCAGCATTGGGAATGGATTGACAAATCCAGGGCCCCAGTATGCATCATATCCCGTGTATGCAAAAACGACGAATCTGATCAACCAGGCTCAGTACAATTCCCTGAACGATTTCGTATCGACTTGCTTACACCACTGTAAAGATTGTGACGGTAAATTCTCGATCAACTGCAACTCGATCCAACCTGCAGTTCTAATAATCAATTAACTGTAAAACTATATACACACTGTGTGCCTTTGCAGGAAACGGGAGTGATTCATCACCTTGTTTATTTGCCTTTGAGGCCTGTGAAGCCATTTTCTATAGTATACTCGACCTCCACGACGATATAAACGTAAATGACTAAATCAAGTAATCGACGTTTTAATTGGAAACATGATTCGACTCAAAATAATTAATCCTCTTAAATTATCACAGTACTACGACATTCGCAAAAAATGCGTGGGATATTTGTGCTACGACTTTTCAGACATGGAGCGTTTCCTAAACGAGACGTCGGTTAAAAAGGCTTTGGGTGTCGATGAACGCATTCCATTCGTTTCTTGCAGTGACGCAGTTCATGCTGCAATGCAAGTGGATTGGATGAAGAACCTTGAAGTGTATGTTCCAGGGTTACTACAAGATGGGATCAAGGTTCTGATATATGCTGGTGAATACGACCTTATTTGTAACTGGATAGGTACGTACGTAACATTATGTATAGGGTCTGTCGACGTACATATATTCATATATAAATTTCTTTGAGAGTAAGGCGTACGTGTCTCCTCCGTCTTCTTGTCCAAGTAGTTCATAGATTTCTTCGTCAGTCAAGTCATTTGTAGAGGAGTTGGTGCTGCTGCCTTGTGAGCTTTTGGAGTCTCTGCCATGCGAACTTCTGGAATCCCTGCCATCAGGTTCTGCCACCGTATAGACAAGGTTTTTCTCGCTTTTTCTTTCGCGTGACTGACCATGGGATGCACGATCTTCCTCATTGAGCTCATGGTTCTTAAGAATTCCCATTAAGGTGATGTAGTCTTCAGAGGTACCTACGGGACCATCTTCGATTGCCGTTACTTTTGATCGAAACTTCGAGTTCATCGATCTAAGTAGTTTGCTACAAACAGACTCATTGCCAATGGGAGAGCCAAGGTCAGCACATTCAATGACGATAGACATGACTTCGCCAAAGTATTGCCTTGCCGACTCATCCTCACGCATTCGTAAGTTTTCGAAGCGAGACATGAGCATTCGGACCTTGGTTTTCTTCACCGTGCTGTTTCCTTCACAGTGAAGTTCCAGTTGATCCCATATACTCTTGGCTGATGCACATTGCTTGACGATTTTATACATATCACAATCGATAGACTCAAGGATGGCACACCTTGCCCTATCATTGGCAGTAGCTGCGGCAACCTCATCGGTAGACCATTTTTCGGGAGCTTTTTCAAGCATTTTACCGTCCGGTAACTCCTCCAAAGGAGGTTTCCATCCTCTAAGGACTGAAAGCCAAGCATTTCGGTCAATGGATTTAATCCTTGCCTCAATACGTGTCTTCCAAAATCCATAGTTGGTACCGTCAAGAACAACCGGTGTTCGTACGATAAAGGATGGATCTGACATTGTGAGTGTGTAAAATCAGAGGGACCGTTAGCACTAAGTGAGTCTAGTGTCGGCTCTGATACCACTTGAAAGTGCGTGGCAGGGGTATTTACGAAGAAACGTACGCTGCCAAGCTTAAGGCAGGGTGATGCGCTACTTCAGTATGCCGCACCACGAAGCCTTACAATTTAGTTTGTTCGTTTTAATTAATTTAAGAGTTTTAATGTGTATCTTAAATTATCAGTTTAATATATATATGTGATATATGTATAAGTTATGCAGCGGAAAGATAAACGTTAGGCAGAACGAACAAACTCACACACACAAACGAAACGAGAAATAAATAACACAAGGAATTAAATATTTGTATGGGTATTTAAATTATACCCATACGAATGTGCCTTACGACAAAAATTATATTATTAAAGATCAGCGTCTTTACAAAGGATAATCTCGGATTTACAATCGATTAAACTTAAGGCAATGCGAAGGCATTCCTTCTCGTTTATCGGATCCGGAGATTAGTGAACAATCAAAACTGAAATAAAGTAAATAAATCTATCCTATACTAAACTCCAGATCATTACTTAGTCATACGTAATTCTCTTCGACGAGAAGATAAATGGACGAAGAACTTCCAATGAAGATCTTGCCTACAAAACTGACTAGTGAATGATCTTGAGTACAATTCGTGTTTTCGGGATAGATAAAAGTGTTAAGGAATGAGCTGAAGTCCCCTGGTATTTATAGGTGAAGCTCTCAACCGAAATCCCTAGTAAAACTAGGTTTAAAGTGGTTGAGAGAAGATAGGAACCGCCTTTGACCAGGCTCCTGTCTTTGCCGCACAGCGAGCTGTCCTTCAGGCAGGGCGAACCTTCTTCAATTGACTGGAATGCTTTGCCTCTTGCCAATGCCTTACATTTCTCTTTGTTTTCAGGTTCTCTATGCCTATCGTTCTTACTTGAGTCTTCTGCTCTTTGTTCGTCGTGCGGCATGCCGAAGGTCTTCGTCCTGCCGCATGATTCTGCTAACGTCTTGATTGTCTAAACACGCATGATTCAACTAGAACATCATGCTTAAACATTTCACACATATAAAGAGTGAAAAACAACAATATAAAGATGTGAAAAAAGAAGAAAACATGTAAATATGACTAAGGCATTGTTATGCTCAGTAACTCTTCCGCATTACTCTGCCTAGCAATATTTACACTAACAGGTAGTCGACTTAAAAATCAAATCGAGCCATCATAGGCGCAACACAAACGAAGGGTCGAGAAGATTGGGCAAGCTCAACAGCCTCTATCTTCTGCTAGCTACACTAGCTCTATGGAGGTATTATACTTGTTTAATGAATCTAATGATCTAACTATCATAATCTTGACTCGGAAATCTCAGTTTTTCGAACATTAATAATAGACTTTGTATTGTTTGTGTTGCATAAGCTGGATTATAATAGCTTTTTGGTGGATTTGTTTCTCCTCCAGGACCAAGAAGTTTCTAATCTGAAGCTACAGATAAACGAGTTCGTTAAAGAGAGGAATGGGTAATGAACTCTTTTTATTTAATGAAAAAACGATACTAAGCTGTTTTCCCATTGCTGAATGAAATCGTTTCTATTTTAGATGGTTAGAGGAGATCGAGAGGAAACAGTCTGAAATGATGTCTGCTCACGTTGCATTGGATAAACTAAGACAGCAAGAACAATTGCTAGCAACTGAAAATGAGATGTTGAAGGTTAACACCTTTTTTTCTTTGTCGTGTTCTTCAACTGTACATGTAACTAAAATAAATGAATCCTTGTTTGCCCTCAGTTAGAGAATGCTAAACACAGGAAAAAAGTGATGGGACTTGAAGTTGAGGTCACAAACTTGTCCGGCCAACAGAATATCCAACAGCGCATTCACCATCATGCAAAAACAAAGGCAAGGCCTAATTTAGAAAATAAAAAACTTAAGCTCTCTTGGCATGTAGTATTATTATTATTTTCTTATCTTCCGTTTATATTTTTTTACATACATGTCGCAGGAAGAAAACAATTCATTGAAGTTTCATAATGAAGTTTTTGTGGCCAATAACAAAGAAAATTACCGAAACAATCACGAATGCGAAAGACGAGGTGAGAGAACTTATCACTTTATCAGGGCTGCTCAAGACAAGCAGTTGGAGGCTGAGCCGAATAACGATTGAATTAATAAAAAATTCTCCGTTGTACTAGTTGTTGAATTGGAGCTGGATGATAGTAACACTGATTAAGCTGTCTTCAGTGTATTTTTATGACATTCAGTGTATTTTATGAGATTTAGTGTTTTTTGGATTTTTATTTTATTTTCAGTGTATTTTTATGACATTCAGTGTATTTTTATGAGATTCAGAGTGTTTTTTGTAATATTTATTTTATTTGAGGGTATTTTTATGAGATTTGTTTTTTTATAAAATTTGTTTTTATAATATTTAAGTGTAAAAATCTGACATTCATTTTAATGATATTCACAAGGGAGATTTCATTTAGAGTGGGTTGAGTAGAAATAAATTAGAGGTATGAATTTGACATTTAGAGTAGTTTCGTCAATTTAAGTACATTTTCTTATCCTAAATGCCACAAAAATGACTAATTGACACATTATTTGGAACTGGTCAATTTAAGTACATTTTTTTTTATCCTAAATGCCACAAAAATGACTAATTGACACATTATTTGGAACGGGGCCTAATTGAAGAACCTTGAAGTGTATGTTCCGGGGTTACTACAAGATGGGATCAAGGTTCTGATATATGCTGGTGAATACGACCTTATTTGTAACTGGATAGGTACGTACGTAACATTAAGGTTACACGTAGGTACACATGTATAGGGTCTGTCGACGTACATATATTCATATATGTGGGTTAACATGCATATATAAATTGTTTCAGGAAACTCGATGTGGGTTGAGGGCATGAAATGGTTCGGTTATTCATATATGTGGGTTAACATGCATATATAAATTGTTTCAGGAAACTCGATGTGGGTTGAGGGCATGAAATGGTTCGGTCAGAGAGGTTTCAATTCGGCCATATATTAAGAAGGTTCCATTTATTTTGCAAACGAGGGAAATGTGATAATATTATATGCAAGTAACCCTATATATTAGAAGATACCTATGAACTAGTTTTTGGAAGTTTTAATTTTTATTCTTTGGGTTATTTCATTACTTTGATTCCAAATGTTTTAACTCATTAGTTAAAAAGTCAAAAAAGAAAAAAATATCAAGACTTTTTGATCAATGAAAAAGAAAATAGTTTGATGGAAATTTTATTTCATTTGCTTAATATTTTAATTTATTTAGAATAAATATATTATTTATAATTAATTTTGTAAATAATAATAAAAGTGATGATTTATTTTAGATATTAAAAATATTCTGTTTATTTTACAAATAGGAAAATGTGATGATATTATATGAGACTAACACTATTAAGAAGATACATAAGGATTTTTTTTTTGTGGTTTTAGTTTTTATTCTACGAGTTACTTTGATTCCCAATGTCTTTACTGGTTATTTAAAAAGTTAAAAAAAAAAATATATGAAGACTTTTTGACCAATAGAAAAAAAAATGTTATGCATCAAAATAACACATAAGTATACAGTATGCATCAAAAAGACAAGGTTAAAAATCTAAGCTTTTGGAGATTGGTAATTTGAAGGATTTAGATGATTATAAATACGAAGGCTTTGTTAAGCTTAATCAAGACAACATCATTTATAGAGACGATAATAAGAATGTGGAGTTCATCATTTTCTCTCTTCATTATTTCTCTTCTTTCCCTGAATTCATATCTTGTTGCTGATGCAAAATCTACAATTAATCACAATCTGCCGAAACAATCATCACAAAGGTTGTATAGAGATTTCGGGTTGTCTCCGGTTCTTGATGCTAATATTGTGAGAGACGACGACCTTTCGGTCAATGCACCAAATACTGTCGAAAAGCCTTTTCATTTCCCAGCATCCGTCGGCGAGTGCGAAACCGATGATTCGGTTAAGCCGCCTAATGCTCGAGATCTTGGTCAGTACACGGGTTATTATAAACTTACTAACACCAAGGGTGCCAGGTGGTTCTATTATTTCTTCAAGAATGACATAAATGCCCCTGTCGTTGTGTGGTTAACCGGAGGCCCAGGGTGCAGCAGCTCAATCGCTTTGTTTTACGAGAATGGCCCATTTAAATTGACCAGAAATCTGTCGCTGGTTCCGAATGAGTACAGTTGGAGTAAGGTACGATTCATGAGTACGAACACTGATCAATTTTCATTTTCCATCTTATTGATTTTGAACATCGATCATATATGTACATATTGTTCGCGTGACACAGGTGTCGAACATTATATTTATAGACCAGCCGACGGGAACAGGCTTCAGTTATACTACAGATGAGGCCGACATCCCCACCACCTCAGAGGAAGCAGGCGTCGATTTATACAACTTTATGCAGGTAATCAAATTAAATGTACAAATGATCATACATTATATATGATTTTGATGAAAAAACGAATTAATTAATTAATCTTCTCGATCATCAGACTTTTTTCGAAAATCATCCCGAGTACCAAAGGAATGATTTTTACATCACGGGGGAATCATACGCCGGTCATTACATTCCAGCATTCGCGGCTCAGATTCAAAAGGAGAACAAAGAAAACCGAGGGACCAAGATAAACCTTAAAGTACGTAAATATCCACCGATCCGTGTTTATAATCTTCGTATTAATTATGTGCGGATTGATCGATGTCATAAAACGTAAATGAAACAGGGAATCGGGATTGGGAATGGAATGACAAATCCGGGGCCTCAGCATGCATCATATCCCGCATATGCAAAAATGATGCATCTGATCAACCCGACTCAGTACAATTCCATGAACGATATTGTATCGACATGCTTACACCACTTTAACGATTGTGCCGGTACGTAAATTCTCGATCAATTGGAACGCCAACCTGCTGTTCTGATAATCAAAGTCAACGGTAAAAACTAAATATACACTTTGTTTGCAGGAAGGGGGAGTGAATTATGGAGTTGTATATTTGCCAGATATGCCTGTTACGCCATTTACGGTGGTATAGTCCACCTCCAAGACAATATAAACGTATATTACTAAATCAAGTAATCGACATTTTTTTTACTTGTTTAAACTTTAAAATTAATTAAAATGATTTATGGCAGTTTTACGACATTCGCAAAAAATGTGATGGGGGAGATCTGTGCTACGACATTTCAGACATGGAGCGTTTCCTGAATCAGACTTTGGTTAAAAAGGCTTTGGGAGTTGACCAATGCATTCCATTCGTTTCGTGCAGTGACGCAGTTTATGATGCAATGCGTTGGGATGCGATGAAGAACCATGAAGTATATGTTCCGGAGTTACTTCAAGATGGGATCAAGGTTCTGATATATGCCGGTGAATACGATCTTATTTGCAACTGGTTAGGAAACTCGATGTGGGTTGAGGGCATGAAATGGTTCGGTCAGAGAGGTTTCAATTCGGCCATAATTACTACGTTTAGGGTCGATGGTTAGAATGCAGGGTGGTACAAGAGCTATGGAAATCTTACATTCTTGAAGGTGAAGGATGCCGGTCACATGGTTCCGATGGATCAACCAAAGGCTTCCTTGGAAATGCTCAGACGATGGACCAAAGGCATTCCTCTCTGAAATGGCGCATGCGCGATTTCATATATACTCATGTCGAAATATCGATTAATAATCGTGCTTACGTACGAGCTACTTATAATAATATGTACTACACTACTTCATGAATAAGGATGGAATAAAATGAGAGGACTTTTGAATTTGGACGAAAAACCAATATACCAAATTCATCAATCAGTATTAAAATTCGGCCGAAATTAACAAAAAAAATGGAATGGGGACGAATATACTTTTTATGTATTTTAAAGTGAGCTACACCAACCTATTCACTCACACACATTCACATACATACAATACAATTATATGATTATATGTAATAATTAGGAGATTTTCAAAAAGAGTAAATATCTTACTCTCAATTATACATTAAGAGTAATCTTTACACAATTTATAAAAAAACTAGATTTACCTAAACAACCCTTTTAATTATTATAAACTATGTAATATATTACATTATTCACAAATTATATGGTATCTCTTAATTGATGTTATTAAATATACACTTACCATATTGAACAATACACTAAAAATTAAAAAACATAAACGGATGCTTAAATATTAACTTTCCATATAACATAGAGCTACTTACAATACACTTACATATCACAAATTACAAAACAGAAACGTGAAACTCACTTTCTTGTGCCGAATTGGGATTTCTCCGGCAGAATCGTCGTCGTCGTAGTGTATTCTCACAAAGCTCGAAGCGTACTCGTGTTAAGTTAAGTTTTCTAAATTCATTATCAATTGAGGTGACTAGATTGCATACCTGGTTTAGGGTTCTTCGATTTGGTGTTTGATTCTACCCAAATTATGTATTTTTAGGTTTTAAAATCCACCTTTTAGGTTTGAATTGACATAGTGTACTAGTCTAAATGATTGCATGTTTGATTTATAGTTTTTGAATAAATGTTTAAAATCGATTGAAATCTGAAATTTTTAGGTTGGATTTTATTTTGTGTTCATGTACAAATAATTTAATGACTTTCAGCTTGGACCCAATAACACGACCAGAAAATTGAGTGGGTTTGTGAGAATATATGTAGATTCACATTCAAAGCATTATCTTGAAACATATTATCAACATCTTGTGATGTTGTTCTTTAAAATATAATCTTGTAGGAACCTGTTACTATAAACAATTGGTTTATGAACAAGATTGTGTATTTACCTTGTTTGGTTTTGATCTTTGTTTAGTATTCAGAGCATGTGTAGCTGATATGCTTAATTTGGTTAATTAATATCTAAAAAAATTATATTTTGACACAGGATTTGGGAACATGTCTTCGACAACTTGTTCCGATTCGCTGAAGAAAAAGGTTCAGAATCGAGAGGCCTATTCGAGATATGTCAAACGTAGTCTGGAGAATGACTTCGAGGCAACTACGTCCGAGCCCCAGCCTAAACTTAAAAAGGTGTTTAAGGCGTGCTTAATATTTGTCTTTTAATCAGTATTTTACTCTCTTTTGATCGCACTTTGTATTGTTGCCAACCAGCGTACATGAAATAGTTTAGTAGCTTAATAGGAACCAATTTTAGTATGTCAAAAGTGTTAATATGCTAACCATTAAGCTACTAAAATACATCATGTAGCCTAATACTAACATGAAACCATTATATGCATAATGTCAAATACACTAATACTTTAAACTTGTGTGGTTTTTTGCAGCTGTGGAGCTCTGACACATGATAAGAAGGCGTGTGTGGAAAGGCCTCGCAGATTAGGAGCCAGGTGGACTGGGAAAGGTATTGCCCCAGATGAGAAGATAGAGAATTTTGAGCTTGATTATGATGGGAAAAGAGATCGGTGGAATGGATACGACGCTGCATCTTATAAACACGTGATTCAGATGTATGAAGCCAGAGATGAAGCAAGAAACAAATTTCTTAAGGAACAACAACTTAAAAAGCTGGAAGAGAAAAATGGCAATCAAGATAACGAAGATGGGGTTAGTGATGATGAGGATAACTACGACTCTTTGAAAGTTGATGAGGCTAAAGTTGACGAGAGCAAGCAAATGGACTTTGTGAAGGTCGAAAAGCGTGTGCGTACTACGGGTGGTGGTAGCACTGGTACTGTCAGGTATATAAATATATAATTTCTCATTTACTCATTTAGGCATCTCGAAATATATGCCCTTTGTGTGCTCTACTTGATGAGGTGATAGAAAGATATATGCCCTATCATAAGGAAGTTAAAATTTGAATGTTTCACTTATTATTTTTCTTTTTTTTTTTTCCAGGAACTTGCGTATTCAGGAAGACATTGCAAAATACCTTCTTAATCTTGATGTTAACTCTGCCCACTATGACCCAAAAACCCGTTCTATGCGTGAGGATCCTCTTCCAGACATGGATCCAAATGAGAAATTCTATGCTGTAAGCTTATTTCTGTTCCAATTAAAGCATTAGATTGTGCTGCTGTTACTCTGTCCTTTTGACTTATTGCTGATATTGTTTCTGTTGATACAGGGAGATAACCAAAATATAGTGAGTGGTCAAGCACTGGAATTCAAGCAGCTCAATATTCATGCTTGGGAAGTATTTTAGAAGGGCCATGATGTTCATATGCAAGCAGCTCCCTCACAAGCCGAACTGCTTTATAAAAATTTCACAAGCCGAATTTTTTCAGGAAACTCGATGTGGGTTGAGGGCATGAAATGGTTCGGTCAGAGAGGTTTCAATTCGGCCATAATTACTACGTTTAGGGTCGATGGTGAGAATGCAGGGTGGTACAAGAGCTATGGAAATCTTCCTTGGAAATGATCAGACGATGGACCAAAGGCATTCCTCTCTGAAATGGCGCATGCGCGATTTCATATATACTCATGTCAAAATATCGATTAATAATCGTGCTTACGTACGAACTACTTATAATAATATGTACTACACTACTTCATGAATAAGGATGGAATAAAATGAGAGGAATTTTGAAATTGGACGAAAAACCAATATACCAAATTCATCCTTCAGTATTAAAAATTGGCCGAAATTAACAAAAATAATAAATGGAATTGGGACGAATATACTTTTTATGTATTTTAAAGTGAGCTACACCAACCTATTCACTCACACACATTCACACACATACAATTATATTATTATATGTAATAATTATATAAATATATTCAGCAATATATTAAAATATACACATAATTATAAAAAAAATTGTTTAAAAAATAACACATTAATTATACTAACTATTCTTCCATTTGATTTTTGATTCTTTCGGTTTTTTATATATATTTATTATTTCATTTTATGTTTGAATTTATAAGAATTAAAATAATTAATTACAAGCTGACATGTTAATCAAAATAAATCACATTTATTCAACACATAATCAAAATATAGTTTCGAAAAAATACGAATCATATTTAATCATTAGTAAATCCGACACAAATCAGAATAATATATTATTCAATATTGGTAGTCGAACAACACATTACTTCAACAATAGTCTAAATAAATTAAAGGACAATATTTTGTCAAAAATTTGACGATGACCCGTATAATACTTTGTCAATCTTGTTGATATTGTTTTAAAAACGTTGATAGAATCTTTTTTTTATTAATTATGTTTTATTCTGTGCTACTTTGCTTTAATTATCTCTCGGAAAAAATGAATGTAAATGTTAGGCGGATTAATTAGCATAGTTACTTTACTTTAATTATCCCTTGGAAAAAATGCATGTAAATGTTAAGCGGATTAATTAGCATAATTTCTTTAATTTAACTATTGTCGAATAAAATTTGTTATATTTATTCAATATTATAGTTGTCAATAATACTTTTTTTGTAATATTGCAATTAGTTTAAAAAAGTTGATAGAAGGTTCTTAGTTTTTTCTTTTTTATTAATTATCTGTTACTCCGTTCACTTTACCGGCCGGAGGCTTAGGGTGCAGCAGCGCAATCAGTGGCGGAGCCACTTGTAAACAAGGGGGGTCTTAAGCTCCCCTAAAAAAAAATCTTTGTATTTTTTATAATTTTTTTTGAAAAAAATGCATTTTTCTTATACTTAGCCCCCTAAAATATGTGTATATATATATACATAGTATACATAAAATAATCTCAGCTCTTCCTAATCGTTTTTTCTGACTCCGCCCTAAGTGCAATATATTGCTTTGTTTTACGATAATGGTCCTTTTAAGTTGACCAAAAAACTGTCGCTTGTTCCAAACGCGTTCAGTTGGAATGAGGTACGTACGCACGTACGCAGGTACATATCCGTATCACATATATATGCCACTGATTGATACTATTTTTTGTCAGGCTTTTTTCCGAAAAGCATCCCGGGTACGTAAATAATGATTTTTACATCACCGGAAATCATATGCCGG
Organism: Euphrasia confusa; assembly: GCA_954870475.1. Classification (NCBI taxonomy): domain Eukaryota; kingdom Viridiplantae; phylum Streptophyta; class Magnoliopsida; order Lamiales; family Orobanchaceae; genus Euphrasia; species Euphrasia confusa. Next base: position 1,482,522 of record OX940965.1, read on the forward strand.
TCATTACATCCTAGCTTTCGCGACTCGGATTCAAAAGGGGAACAAAAACTTAAGACAATTATAAGGCCGGAATTCTCGTCGCATAAACCTTAAGGTATGTATGTTTATTAATACTTATTATATATATAAATAATAAATGGATGTCGTTGCATAAAACCAATGAAACAACAGGGAATCGGCATTGGAAATGGATGGGCAAATTCAGGGGTACTCCAGACTCAATCATATCTGTAAGGATAAATATGTTTGGGCATTACAATGCCTTAAATGTACCTAGGCAGAAGTTGTCTTGCTAACATATTTATTTGTTTTATTTCTTTCTTCACAATTTAAACTGGTGTAATCACTTGTCACATTGGTGATTTGATTTAGCATAGTTCATTAGTTGGAACGTGCTTGAAAAACAATCAACATAGAAGCTTTTTGCCGCAGCACAGCCAGGCAGAGTCATGCCGCAAGCAGTGCAAGGCTTGGACAAGAGGTTGAGTCAAGATATCGAGCGAAGCATGAGCGTAGGACAAAGGAATGCTGAAGTCCAGATAGTATGGAAGGCAGTGCAGTGTGGCAGAGCATTCCAGAAGAACTTCAGAAGGCATTCCTGCGGTAGCGGTCAAAGCAGCCTGCCCTAGAATATCTCAACCGATTGTTGACCTAGCAAATCAAGGAATTCAGTTGGGAATCTCCTCCTATAAATAGAGGACGACCCCAACACTATTCATCAACACTCTAACAACACCTTTACACCTCCAGAAACACATTTCCTCTCTAGATCGATCATCACGCCTTTTAGTGCCGCGACTTCACTTGTGAAGTTCGTCGAGCCATATGTTCTCTCGTCTCTAAGAGAGTTCTTTTGTAGTGCTGATGATCGTGACATTAGAATAGGTGTTATACAGTTGCTAGGTTTCATTTGTTGTTGATTGTTAATACTCTTCGGATCCGATATACGCTAAGGCATACATGTGTATAACCTTGAGTAAAATCATTTGTAAATCCAAGAGTATCTCGTTTTGTAAAGACTCGTTCTTTAATAAAGTTTCTGGTCGTAAGACCATTTCGTATGTGTATAATTTAAATACACATACAAAGATTAATTCCTTGTCATTTACTTTTATGTACGTGTGTGTGTGTTCGTTCGAAGTGATTTATTTTTATTAATTCCGCTGCAATTCTTATACATATATCACACATAATTTTATCTTCTAAACAATCTGATTAATCTGGATAAAATACTTAAATCAAGTAAATCACGTAAAACGAACGGTTTTTCTGTACAAGGCATCGTGCTGCGGCATACGCTGTTCTGCCGCAGAACACTGCCTTGTATAGGCAGCGCATTTCACTGCGTTTATTTCACTGCCTACGACTTTCAAGTGGTATCAGAGCGGGCACTAGACTTACTTAGTGTTTAAGGTCCGTCTGATCACGCACACTTACAATGGCAGATCCATCTTACATCGTACGAACACCGGTTGTTCTTGACGGTAGTAATTATGGATTTTGGAAAACCCGCATTGAAGCAAGGATCAAATCAATTGATCGCAGTGCGTGGCTATCCGTACTTCGAGGATGGAAACCACCTCAGGAGGAAATCCCTGAAGGCGGCACGATTGAAAAATCACCGGAGAAGTGGTCTATCGATGAAACTGCCGCAGCTACTGCCAACGATAGGGCAAGGTGTGCCATCCTTGAATCCATCGATTGCAATATGTACAAAATTGTCAAACAATGTACTACTGCCAAACAAGTATGGGATTTGCTGGCTCTTCATTGTGAAGGTAACAACGCAGTGAAGAAAACCAAGGTCCGTATGCTTATGTCTCGTTTCGAGAACTTGCGTATGAACGAGGACGAGACTTGCCTTCAGTACTTTGGAGAATTAATGTCCATTGTTACTGAATGTGCTGACCTTGGTTCACCCATTAGCAACCCGGCAGTATGTAGTAAGATTATGCGATCGATGAGCAAAAAGTTCCTGCCGAAGGTCACTGCCATAGAAGACAGCGAAATGTCTGAAGAAGATTTTGTTTCATTAATGGCGATCTTCAAAAACTATGAACTGAACCATGAAGATCGTGAAACTCACGGGAAGTCACGTCCACGAAGCGACGAGAGGAACATTGCCTACACCGTGGCAGAGCCCGACGGCAGAGAACAAGGAAATAGTTCTCAAGGCAGCAGCCCCACCTCTACCAATGACTTGACCGATGAAGAGATCTACGAGCTACTTGGATCTGATGGTGGAGATGACCAGTTTGCATTCCTCGCCCGGAAAATGGATGCTGTACTTGTTCGCTCGCTGAAGAAGCCGTACGATCCCCGACGAAGGAAGTTTCCGGCAAGGTCACCACAAACTCAAGATCGACGACTTGTGATCCGCCAACCAAGCACGGGATCCACCTCAAGTTCAAGTCCAAATTCAAAGGACTGGTCGAGGATCAAATGCCACGTATGTCAAGGGATTGGACACTTCTCAACCGAATGCCCTTCAAAAGATCGAGGCATTGGAATTTTGAATTCCATGGTTGCGCAAGAAGATATGGAACAATATTGCCTTGAAGACTCAACCACTGCGCTTACTGCTCAACTCAAAGGCACAACCCTATCTGACGCTGAAGATGACAGTCCATCCAATGTGAATGCACGACGACATGTTGCATTCTTTACCTCTGCCGCAGAAACGACAGAAAGCCCTGCCGCAGAGAACTGCCTGTGCCTCACTGCCTCAGTCAATGGCTATGAATCTGAAGAGGAGACCATTCCCATTGATATTTTCATCGAGCTAAAAGAAAGTTTCGATGAGCTACGCATGAAATTTACCCGGCAGACCAAGATGATGAAGATGCTTACGTCAACCAAAGCCGGATATGAAGAAAAAGTGAAGAAGCAGGCCATGGCAATTGAACAAATGCTCGTAGAAAAGAACACCTTTGAAGAACGATTGAAGAAACTTGATGTCCAACTCACCAGAAAGGATATGGAGGCCGAAAAACTAAAAATTGACTTTAATCGTGTAAATGGAAAACTCGAAGTTGCTAACAATACTTTTGTAAAACTTAACACGGCAACAACAAAATTAGATGCCGTAATGAGTATTTCACATGTTGAAAGGCAAGGCCTCGGACATCAAAAGGTTGTAGATGCCGTTTTTCCAAAGAAAAACCCAACGGACATGGCATTTGTAAAGGCATCAAATGACGATTCAACAGCTGCCGTACAATCCTCAACTCCAAAAAGGGATGAACAAACCGAAGGCAAGGCCACTGCCCCAGCAAAAGACTGCCGCAGAAGGCCGAAGCAAAGGCAGGCACCATCAGGCAGGATGAAGACAAGGAAACCCCTGCCTAAGCAACATTTTAAGTCAAAGAGACAATATGTTTGCCACTACTGCCTAGTACCTGGTCATATTCGACCGTTTTGTTGGAGACGTGAAGAAGATCAAGCAAGAGGATATTACTTTCACTCCAACACTGGACCACGGCATCCCAAATACTTTTCACATTCTCTGTCCTCGCGACACCTTATCAAAAAGAAGGCAGCAATTATACGCAAATGGGTGCCCAAAACTAAACTCTCTACGAATGTTTGTTTTACAGGTCCCTCCGATGACTCCTCTGCCGCATCAAATGCCATCCAAAGTGCCGAAACATGCAATGTCATTTTCACTGCCCTCAAAGCTACCAAGGATGATAAATGGTACTTCGATAGTGGATGCTCGCGGCACATGACCGGAAATAGTGATCACCTCATCGATTACAAAGCTTTTCACGGAGGAGAGGTCACGTTTGGAGGAGGGTCCAGTGGCTCAATTGTTGGCCGAGGCACTTTAAATGTGAAAGGGCTGCCAAAGCTACAACAAGTGCTTCATGTTGAAGGCCTCATCACAAACCTCATAAGCATAAGTCAACTATGCGATGAAGGCATGAATGTAAAGTTTACTCACCAAATGTGTGAAGTGTTTGACAGTGCAGGGAACCCACTCATTCAGGGGGAGCGTTCCAAGGCAAACAACTGCTACTCCATTGGAGAAACATGCCTCTCTGCACAAGTCAAAGATGACATAGACCTATGGCATCAAAAACTTGGACACACAAGTCTTGGGAATTTAGAGCGTCTAATCAAGCTCAATGCTGTTCGTGGACTTCCAGCTCTCCCAAAAATCCAGAAGACAACATGTGGACATTGCAAACAAGGAAAAATGACTCGTACAAGTCATCCAGCAATACCTGCCGCAGGACAGACTGATGCCTCTGCCGCAGGACCTGCCAACTCCAAGGCAGAACTGTATCAAAAGCAAACCAAATGCTTTGATCTCCTCCACATGGATTTAATGGGACCAATCGAGACGAGGAGCCACTCTGGAAAACGCTACGTACTTGTCGTAGTAGATGATTTCTCAAGATATACTTGGGTGCGTTTTCTCCAAGACAAGAGTGAGACATTTGATGAGGTGTCCAAGCTAATCAGGTGGATAAAGACCAACCATGAAGCCTCAGTAAAGAAAATAAGAAGTGACCATGGCACCGAGTTTGAAAATCAACGGCTTTCTCATTTTTGTGACACGCATGGCATTGCCCAAGAATTTTCTGCCCCCATAACACCGCAACAAAACGGCGTGGCTGAAAGGAAGAACCGAACCCTCAAGGAAATGGCGTGTACCATGCTGATCGCCAAGGGCCTAAGCAAGCAATTTTGGGCAGAAGCATTCAATGCCGCATGCCATATCCTGAACCGCATCAGCATACGTTCAGGAACAACAAAAACGGCCTATGAAATTTTGAACAATAGGAAGCCTAATTTGAAATACTTTCATGTGTTTGGCTCTGTTTGTTATGTTCTGAATGATAGGGAACCTAGATCTAAACTTGATCCAAAATCACTTAAAGGATTATTTGTTGGATACTCTAGGAATAGTCATGCCTATCGTATTTTTATCATACAAACTAGAACCATCATTGAATCTGTAAATGTTGATTTTGATGATCTTAGTCGACTCAGGAAACCCAAAGAAGAGAATGTAGAAGGTCTGCTCGAGCCTGCCGCAGTAGCAGAAATTGAAGGCAGTTTCACTCCTACGCAGCCTACTGCCGCACCCACTGGCTCGAATAATGATGATCAGCCCTCTACAGCGTCTCCCGAGCACTCAAATGATGATAGCTCGCCTCAACAAACAGATTCATCAGATGTCGAAGAAACACCAATCCGACGACGAAGGGATCCTCCAAGACATGTTATCCGAAACCACCCTTCGAGTCAACTGTTGGCCACACGCATGAGAGCTCGTCCATACATTAACTACCGTAACATGACCAAGAATGTAAGCATGTCTGCCACATGCATTGAAATAGGCATTGCCTCGTACCTCTCAACGATCGAACCAAAGAATGCCAAAGAAGCGTTGGCCGATGAATTTTGGTTTATGGCAATGCAAGAAGAGATGAACGAGTTTGAAAGAAACAAAGTTTGGAAGCTCATTCCTCGTCCCAAAAACAAGAATGTCATCGGGACAAAGTGGATTTTCAAGAACAAATCGAATGAGCATGGGCAGGTTGTGCGCAACAAGGCAAGACTAGTGGCGCAAGGCTATACGCAAGTTGAAGGCATCGACTTCGATGAAACTTTTGCTCCCGTAGCACGCACGGAGTCCATACGTTTACTTATTGCTATTGCATGCCACCTCAACATCACCTTACATCAAATGGACGTAAAGGCAGCCTTTCTCAACGGCATACTTGAAGAGGAGGCATATGTTGCACAACCAAAGGGCTTCGAAGATCCGAAACATCCTGACTATGTGTATCAATTACACAAGGCATTGTACGGCCTAAAACAAGCTCCTAGAGCTTGGTATGGCTGCCTAACTGATTTTCTACTCAGTTTCGGATTCACTCGAGGCACTGCCGACAAAACACTGTTTGTGAAATTCAATTCTTCCAATATTTTAATTGCACAAATTTATGTTGATGATATTGTCTTTGGATCCACATGTGAGAATATGCTTAAGGCATTTACCTCTGCCATGGCATCAAAATTTGAGATGAGCATGGTAGGAGAACTAACTCATTTTGTAGGGCTCCATATCAAGCAATCATCAACTGGGACGTTTATCTCACAAACTTCATACGCTAAGAATCTCATCAAAAGATTCCAACTTGAAGGATCCAAGCCCATGAAAACACCTATGGGCTCAACGGACAAAATCTCCCGAGGCACTGATACTGCCGCAGTGGATCAGACACTCTACCGATCCATGATAGGGAGTTTACTTTACCTTACGACAACTAGACCTGATATCATGTATAGCGTTTGTTTGTGTGCCAGGTTTCAAGCTGATCCAAGGGAAGAACACTTGAAGGCAGTCAAACGCATCATACGCTACGTTGCCGCATCAGTCGAGTTAGGCATATGGTATACCAAAGATACCACCACCGATTTGGTTGGATTTTCAGATGCCGACTGGGCAGGAGACACGGATGAGCGCAGGAGTACAAGCGGAGGATGTTGCTTTCTTGGAAACAACATCATTTCATGGCAAAGCCGCAAGCAAAACTGCATTTCTCTATCCACTGCCGAATCAGAATACATTGCCGCAGGAAGTTGCTGTACCCAATTGATTTGGTTAAAGCACATGCTTGATGACTACCACCTGGATAGCAATGTTCTTACACTCTACTGCGACAATACGAGTGCTATAAATATCAGTCATAATCCAGTGCAGCACTCAAGAACCAAACACATCAGCATAAGGCATCATTTCATCCGAGATTTGGTGGAGAAACGACTCTTGAGGATTGATCACATCCCAACAGAAAATCAAATAGCAGATATCTTCACCAAGCCACTGAACTCAGATCGATTCATTGCTTTGAGAAAATCTTTGTGCATGTGCACCATGCCTTAGATGCTGATCTGCATCATGCTGCCGCATTGTCATGCCTACTGAACCTCTGCCACAGCATTCTGCCTTAGTCAATTTATGAGATTAAAATTTTCCGAAGGAAGAGAAAATACCCAAACCACTTTAGGCAACATGGTCAAACCCATATACATGTAATTAATACTCAATGGGTTGAGATACTATGTACTAGGTGACCTAAGTATTTAATAATCTCGTTTTTGACATTGACATTATACCTAAGTGGAGTATAAGTACTTATGATGCAGCATGATGTTTCATTAGGATTAGATGTTTTTATTCTTTTCCTATTTTTGCTTTGTAAGCCTCGATTTTTCACACCACAAAAATATTTTACTTATTTTATTCAAAAAAAAAAATAAAAAATTGAAAAATGAAAAATAGAAAAAGAAAATATTCTAAAAACAGAAAAAGAGAATATTAAAAACAGAAAAAAAATAGATAAACAAAAAAAAATAAAAAAAAAAATGGGATTTTGGATTTTGAAGGCAACAACCTGCCGCAGAGCTTTGCCCTCACTTGACCGTTGGGCAGCACTCGAGTGTGCGGCAGGCGACGGTTCAGATCAAAAAGTAACCGTTGCCTGGCTTTTACGTCCCATCATACTATCACCCGTTTTTCTCTCCTATTTTCTTTATCTATTATTCAAACTCCTAATCTATCTACACTTCTCATACAAATCAGATTACAAGAGTTTGAATTTTCTTGAATTCTCAAAACCCTAATTTTCCTATCGAACACAAAGTATAAAATCCCTAGATTCTTACGTTCGATTGTGCACTCTGTTTTTTCTAAACCCTAAATTGCTTATCAAGAACTTTGAATTCAATGGCATCATCTCCTTTCGCCTTTGCTCGCTACTACTCGGACCCACGTCTGGTGGAGCTCATCAAAGAATCTCGCCCCGATGCAACTATGGAGGATATTCAACCCGCGGAGTCTCTGCCGTTCATCAACCGCCTCATCGCCATCGACGCCGCCGCCGCCGCAGCTGCCGCCGCCGCAATCGACGCCGCTTCCCAGCCGCCACAAGTCGAGACCGGAGAAGGATCAGGTAAGGCTTCTCCCATGAACATCTCTCCGGACCATGACACAGGGGGAGAAGCTGCCGCAGAAGACGAACCTGCCGAAGAGGAACGAGTCTACCCTGAACCAACTCCACTGTCCATCATTCGCCCTGAAGATGTGGACATCTCCGGCGACACTGAGCCGTCTCAAACCCCTCACCCGACGGTGGTTATTTCAGACGTCGACGATGTACTTGCTTACGAGGCTGCCCAGAATGAAAGATCCCTCAACACTTCTGATTTCAAGGGCCTTTTCACTCCTGAGCCATCGGTTACTGCCGCATCATCTGCCTTTCCACAGGCAGACCCAGAAGTGCAGCAGCAAGGCAAACAGATGCCCTACAACAGGAGGGACGATGACAATGATTTTGACTACTCTGAGCTCTACGACAACTACCCATCTCAGAAGAAGACCAAGGATCGCAAACCGACTCCTTATCTATCTACAACTCCACTCTCCGACGTGGAAGATTCCGACCACTCAAGTCAGCAGCATCGTGATGCCGCAGGCTCTGATACAGAATCTGATCCACTGCTGCAGGATCTTGCCTCCAGGAAGCGCAAGAAACAACAGGTGCCTCTTCCGACTCGCCGGCCGTCCACCAGATCCGCCACTGCCTATGCTAAAGGCAAAGGCCCGGCTGTGCCCCCAACCTCAATGGAAAATCCCATTGACATCGAAGCCACCACTGCTAAGAAATCCCGTAAAGGGAAGGAGAAGGCTGCCGCATCCAAACCCGACAGCTCGCAAAGTGGTGATGCCGCAGCACAACCTGCTGCGAAGAAGGGTGGCAAGGCACCAAAAATTGATGCTCCCAAGGAGGACTCAGATTCTGATATGAAACCCGGCAAGGGTTATTCGAGGCGATTCTGGTCGGAACGCCGTTCGGTGATTGGGCCCCAGTTCTACTCCAACAAGCCAATTCAACCGGACCGTGGTGGTGACTTGTCAACTTGTGCCAAACACAAAGTTGATAAGTTTCTGAAAAAGATGAAGTTGGTCAAGGCAGTCTCCTACGCAGCACCCTACTGCGAGGACTTGGTGCGCGATTTTTATGCCAACCTGCGCCCATGCTTCGGTGATGATGGATCCAGAGGCTATGGCAAGGTGTATTTGCGTGAGAAGATCTTTAACTTCACTCCTGCTGCCATTAATGCCTATCTGGAGCGCTCTGACATCGACTACCCTGCCGCAATTGCTGATCCCACCATTGCCGCAGTGTCTCATCGCCTGACCAGATCACCACCGGATGCTGCCAACAACATACCTTGCTCAAAACTCTCATCCTTTTATTACTTTTTGTTTACTGTTGCCAGGCACAACTGGATTCCCACAACCAATGTGCACTTTGTGCATACCCAAATGGGGGAAGTCTTGTTTCACCTTGGTGCAGGTAGGCAGGTGAACTTAGGAGAGCTCATTTTTGAGAAGATTGCTTCACAGGCAGAAAACATTACCCAGACGCAGAGCCTTGCGTTCCCTTCACTGATCTGGGAAATGTTGAAGATCCAAGGGCTCACTCACAATAGTGCTGATCTCCTGACTGCTGTACCACATCCCTACAAGCTGTCTGTTCGCGAGTTCAATGATCTGCCGTGGAATGGTTTTCATGCTACTGCCGCAGTGCCTCCCACTCCACCTCCAAAGAAGGTTCCCAAGCTGCCGCAGACTGATGCCCCTAGCTCATCTGCTCCACAGCCAGGTGTTTCTGCTCGTGTCCAAGCATTTGCAGACCAAGTTGCTGCAAACCACATGGTTATCATGCAGGACTACATGTCAAAAGCACTCGTGGATGCCATTACTTTCTTTCTTGAAGAAGAGGGCTTTCCTCCACAAAAAGGGGGAGTACCAGCAGCCGAGGCAAAAATGGCAAAGAGCACTGTCTTGAAGATGTTGAAGAAGCGCATTGATGCAGATCTCAAAGAAGTTGAAGCTGAAGAAGCTGCAGAGAAGGATGCTGCCGCAGCAGAGAAGGCTGCCGCAGACACTGCAGCAGAGATTGATGGTGAAGAGCGTGGATCGTCCCCTGAACACGATGATTGAAGAGTTTGAAGGATTGCAGTTCTCAAGACCCGAAGAAATATCATTTCTTCTTTTGCTTTTAGTTTTTATTTACTCTGAACAATTTATTTAATTTCTGTTTTATTTGCTTTTGAACAATTTGGTTTTTAAGTTTTATTTGGTTGAACAATGTTTATTCAAGTAGTTATTTTCCTTTTGAAAAATTTGGTGTGTTATTTTTAAGGCTTACTTAGTTACTTGTTTTTGTTCCATTAGTTAGTTGTTATTAAATAAATTTTTGTTCTACTTAGGAAGTATTAACTAAGGGGGAGTTTTATGCCTTAGTTGTTTTGTCAAGATAAATTCCATAAACTTCCAAGTAAGATGTATTTCATTGAGGGGGAGTGCTCATTGCGCTGCTGCCTCATGGTTTTGTGAAGAAAGATAAAAAGGGGGAGTTTGTAAGGATAAATATGTTTGGGCATTACAATGCCTTAAATGTACCTAGGCAGAAGTTGTCTTGCTAACATATTTATTTGTTTTATTTCTTTCTTCACAATTTAAACTGGTGTAATCACTTGTCACATTGGTGATTTGATTTAGCATAGTTCATTAGTTGGAACGTGCTTGAAAAACAATCAACATAGAAGCTTTTTGCCGCAGCACAGCCAGGCAGAGTCATGCCGCAAGCAGTGCAAGGCTTGGACAAGAGGTTGAGTCAAGATATCGAGCGAAGCATGAGCGTAGGACAAAGGAATGCTGAAGTCCAGATAGTATGGAAGGTAGTGCAGTGTGGCAGAGCATTCCAGAAGAACTTCAGAAGGCATTCCTGCGGTAGCGGTCAAAGCAGCCTGCCCTAGAATATCTCAACCGATTGTTGACCTAGCAAATCAAGGAATTCAGTTGGGAATCTCCTCCTATAAATAGAGGACGACCCCAACACTATTCATCAACACTCTAACAACACCTTTACACCTCCAGAAACACATTTCCTCTCTAGATCGATCATCACGCCTTTTAGTGCCGCGACTTCACTTGTGAAGTTCGTCGAGCCATATGTTCTCTCGTCTCTAAGAGAGTTCTTTTGTAGTGCTGATGATCGTGACATTAGAATAGGTGTTATACAGTTGCTAGGTTTCATTTGTTGTTGATTGTTAATACTCTTCGGATCCGATATACGCTAAGGCATACATGTGTATAACCTTGAGTAAAATCATTTGTAAATCCAAGAGTATCTCGTTTTGTAAAGACTCGTTCTTTAATAAAGTTTCTGGTCGTAAGACCATTTCGTATGTGTATAATTTAAATACACATACAAAGATTAATTCCTTGTCATTTACTTTTATGTACGTGTGTGTGTGTTCGTTCGAAGTGATTTATTTTTATTAATTCCGCTGCAATTCTTATACATATATCACACATAATTTTATCTTCTAAACAATCTGATTAATCTGGATAAAATACTTAAATCAAGTAAATCACGTAAAACGAACGGTTTTTCTGTACAAGGCATCGTGCTGCGGCATACGCTGTTCTGCCGCAGAACACTGCCTTGTCTAGGCAGCGCATTTCACTGCGTTTATTTCACTGCCTACGACTTTCAATATCCTGATTATGCTTTGCAGATGAAGAAGAAAAAAGCTAGAAAACTATGGATTCAGCTCACAGTTGCAGAGAGAAAGGAGAAGAAATTGGGGAAAAATAAAAGCGGGAAAAAGACTCTTTTCAATCACTTGAAAAACATGTACAGTACACAAAGTATTATATACTAATAAATCTATTACAAAAAAGTCCCTGAAGACTTTATTAATACTGAAAAAGGCCTCAAATACATAAACACACCAAAACAGCTGCAGTAGATGATTTTCATGCATACTCCTTCTTTTACTGCAGCATCTCAACAGCAGATGAAACTGATCAACGCTTCCCACTATTATATATATCTGAATGAATAAGCATGGAATCAGGTGTTATGTTTTGTTTTCGTCCAATTTTGAAATTGGACGAAAAACCAATATACCAAATTCATCCTTCAGTATTAAAAATTGGCCGAAATTAACAAAAATAATAAATGGAATGGGGACGAATATACTTTTTATGTATTTTAAAAAATCGGACAAAACTAAAACAAATGGAATCGAGACGGATTTCCCTTGTGTTAATTCGTTCTTACATCTCTAGCAAAAGCCAACAATTCATGGAATACCCAAAATAAATATATTGTACATGCTTAGTAGATAACTTTGGAAGATGATAAAATAGGGGGCAGTAAACTGTGTATAGACTTTTATATACACCATCAATCACATTCTGCCAATCACTCACACACATTCACATACATACAATGATATGATTATATGTAATAATTATATGAATGTATTATATATATTCAGCAATATATTAAAATATACATATAATTATAAAAAATAGTTTAATTATAGTAACTATTCTTCCATTTGATTTTTGATTCTTTCGGTTTTTTTTATATATATTTCATTTTTTGTTTGAATTTTTAAGTTAATTTATAAAGTCAAAATATTAAATTTTAAAATATATATATGAAGTATTAAAGTAAAGAAGTGATAATATAAATAAAAATTGTAAATAACCCTGCCCAAAATAAATAAATAAAAGTATTGTCGAATAAAATTTGTTAGTCTAACCAAATCAAATTTTCTCTGGATATAAACAAAAAATGAATATGAACTAAAATAATTAATTACAACCTGTCATGTGATTCAATATAAATCACATTTATTCAACACATAATCAAAATATAGTATTTGAAAAAATACGAATGATATTTAATAATTAGCAAATCCGACACAAATCAGAATAATATATAATTCAATATTGGTAGTCAAAAAACACATTACTTCAACAATAGTCTAAATAAATTAAAGGACAATATTTTGTCAAAAATTCAATGATGACCTGTATAATCGTTAAAATTGTTTTAAAACGTTGATAGAATTTCTTTTTTAATTATATTTTATTCCGTGCTACTTTAATATAATTATCACTTGGAAAAAGTGCATGTAAATGTTAGGCGGATTAATTAGCATTGTTTCTTTAATTTAACTATTGTCGAATAAAATTTGTTATATTTATTCAATATTATAGTTATCAATAATACTTTTTTTGTAACGTTGCCATTGGTTTAAAAAAGTTGATAGAAGGTTCTTATTTTTTTCTTTTTTAATTATATGGTACTCCGTTCTACTTTACTAGAGGCCCAGGGTGTAGCAGCGCAATTGTTTTGTTTTACTAAGAGATATTCTCGATCGAAAGGAGAACGAAAATGTTATTATTACAAGAAGAAGAGTCATATCGTGAAAGATTGTCCGAGATTGAAGGATAAGAATCGCGAGGACGATTCTGTTAATCAGAGCAGCAAACCGGAGGTCGGTATTGCGGAAGAAGATTATGGAGATTTTCTTCTGGCGTCTGATTTGGGATCACGAGCGTGTGATGAGTGGATTTTGTTGGGTTTTTCGGTCTTGAATCTGGATTGGAGACTTGGATAGATAATTGAATCACGTTGAACACGTTTTCCTTAAAGAGTATTTCGACCCTATAAGCCTGGGTATCACGAAATCCCTCGCAGGATAAGACAATATCGGCACTCGAGTCTTAGGCTTAGAACACGAGCAACTTATGGAATATTCCGCTTTATGTGTTTGCTTCAAAGCTTCTTATTTCGAAGGTAATTTCAAGTGTATTGAACAAATGAATTTTCACTTCCTTATATAGGTTGTAGACACCCTTTCATTTGGACTTAAGCACCCCTTGGTCGAATAGGTACCTTTTGGAAAATGTACCTTTTCATTTTGCACTTATTCATGTATAGGTACCTTTTAGTGAAGACACCCTTTCACTTTGGCACCTATTCATGTTGTCTTGCATGGCAAGCCATGCAATTTCGAATTTGCATCATCTTAATGATGTAATATCATCATCTAGCCATGCAACCATGCAACCACGAGATCACACTCGACATGCATTATTATGCTTATCCAAATACTTAAATCGTATCAATTTTATATAACCGTGTATTCCACACTTCTCCAAAGTTATATTATATTGACTAGATTTAATCCGAAGCCTTGAATGATTCCAATTACATTAAATGTACAGTGATTTCACTTAAATCACCAACAATCCTCCCCCATTTAAGTGCAATCCTTGAATCATACAATTCAACAAATAAAACCAAACTCGTGCGTAAGATGAAAATGTCTCGACGATTGAATTTTCATCGTAGTGAATTATACTTTACATATATTCGAGAATCACGGTGTCTTAAAGATTGAACCGTTCAACCCATCTGAATACATGAAGATAAAACACACACAAGTTTAAACAATTCCATAAGGAAATCCGACACAAAATAGGCCTTGTGTCCCTATCCATTCATGAGTGTTTATAGAGCTCAGCCACGACTCTTGAAGTTGCCACACTTCCCACTCATATAGGTGAATCTTTTCTTCGTGCACCTGCACAATGCACTTTTTCAAAAGACTCATTAAGAATTACTTCAACCTTTTCATGCATGTTCAAACACATTCCTTTGGGATAATTTTCACGTGTTTCAATCTCAAATATAGGCTTCCTAATTGAATTCTGGTTCTAATACAATTAGAAATGAATTTGGTATCCTATATTTGAAGATTCAGAGAGGCTTAAGACCCATCCCAATAACCGACTTTGCAGTCAAGTCACTAACTAATCACTTCGTCAAATGATTAGTTATATTCCTTTTAATCTCATCAAATCTATAAAGATTTCTCCATGAGTGATCAGTTCATGAACCACGTTTAATTATAACGTCAAAGTTCTTTGACTTTTCATGACTATATACTTTAGTCAAAGTCATTACACTGTTAAACATAAAACAGATGAGATCACCATAGGTCGCATGCCTATGTACATCCTAGAGTCGCAATGCCCCTGCGATTCACGAGTTATCCGAGACACTTGTCTCAACCAGTCAATATGCCTCATTTACAAGGTTCCATATTATTGATTTCCTCCGAGTACGCCCTATTACAAGGTACGCCTCGATGTCTCATTCATGAGACATAATTATGTTGCACATATTATCCATAGTATAACCACTATGTCCAAATCATTCGAGTCAACTCGCGGATATTCGTTTCATCTCAATTGCATTGCACAACGGACACCAACCAGTCCAGACTCTTTAGCGTTTCATGCTTGAAATACGCACCTCGCTCTGACCTTTGAGACACCTTGGTGTTCCTTAACCGAAACACACAGCGCGCTCTTTACCGGTCAAAATTACTCGGCGTTTCCTTTCCAGAACGCACCTTAGTCTTGACTAGTCGAGACTCGTTGCAATTTATGCCCACAACACAACCGCGCC
Source organism: Euphrasia confusa (assembly GCA_954870475.1). Lineage (NCBI taxonomy): Eukaryota > Viridiplantae > Streptophyta > Magnoliopsida > Lamiales > Orobanchaceae > Euphrasia > Euphrasia confusa. The sequence goes on from OX940965.1 coordinate 1,497,893, forward strand.
CCGATTGATCGAGATTACTTGGAATTTCCTACGTAATTAATATATTGAAAATGTGTTACCTTTTTCACGAGCGTTCGCAATTGTTCTTTTAAGTACCGCACCTTGCTCTCTATTTACTCGCGCCCTTAAGCCATTATGGTTTTGACCGCACACTCTCTTGTCTTCATGCATTACTCAATCGAATTGTTCAAGCCATCATATCTAAGCATTCTCCGTATTTCCAGAAAATGAAAATACTCTTTAAGATTGTTGGGTTCTTCGGTCTTGAATCTGGATTGGAGACTTGGATAGATAATTGAATCACGTTGAACACGTTTTCCTTAAAGAGTATTTCGACCCTATAAGCCTGGGTATCACGAAATCCCTCGCAGGATAAGACAATATCGGCACTCGAGTCTTAGGCTTAGAACACGAGCAACTTATGGAATATTCCGCTTTATGTGTTTGCTTCAAAGCTTCTTATTTCGAAGGTAATTTCAAGTGTATTGAACAAATGAATTTTCACTTCCTTATATAGGTTGTAGACACCCTTTCATTTGGACTTAAGCACCCCTTGGTCGAATAGGTACCTTTTGGAAAATGTACCTTTTCATTTTGCACCTATTCATGTATAGGTACCTTTTAGTGAAGACACCCTTTCACTTTGGCACCTATTCATGTTGTCTTGCATGGCAAGCCATGCAATTTCGAATTTGCATCATCTTAATGATGTAATATCATCATCTAGCCATGCAACCATGCAACCACGAGATCACACTCGACATGCATTATTATGCTTATCCAAATACTTAAATCGTATCAATTTTATATAACCGTGTATTCCACACTTCTCCAAAGTTATATTATATTGACTAGATTTAATCCGAAGCCTTGAATGATTCCAATTACATTAAATGTACAGTGATTTCACTTAAATCACCAACAGATTTTGGATTCCAGATGCTCATATCATATGTGTCCCTTTAAGGGTTTGTTTGATACATATGATGTCGTGGCCAGTACTGGAACGGTGGCTATGGGAAATGGTGCACCGTGTGAGATACTTGGCATTGGAAGGATTCGGGTCAAGATGTTCGACGGAGTGATTCGAACACTTGACAATGTGAGGCATGTTCCTGACTTGAGGGTGAGTCTTATTTCTCTCAGTACCCTTGATGAGAAGGGTTATCACTACTCCGCTGGAAGTGGAGTTTTAGAGGTGAGCAGACGTGCTCGTATGGTGATTCGAGGAGAGAAAAAGACCATGAACTTTATGTCCTACAAGTATCTACGATTACTCGGAGCGATGTAGTCGCACCTTTTGGGAAATTCGCGTCCGAATTCCCTTCCTGAAAAGCAATACGAACAAAAAAGAACGAAAAATACGAAAATAAATGACACGAAGATTTATAGTGGTTCACCCGTTAACGAGGGCTACGTCCACTTCTTGCCGCTGCAATAAATCCACTAGAATAATTATAGAGATCGATTACAAAGCTTTGTAATGCTATAATTCAATTCTAAGCTTTAGGAGGTGTTAACCCTATTTTACATCGCATAGGGTTTATTTATGTTGAGGATTCGAACAACAAGATCTAGAATAATCGAATAAATCCGATTAAACTAAACTTTCATAAACCACACGAATATGAATAATCCAAAACCGCACGAGTATGACTTGACTCTCAAGCTCACGATCTCTCACGTATATGAACTCACAAGAACACGAAAGCAAAGAAAAAACGAAAGCACAAGACAAGATTTACGAGCTTCGATTTCGTGCTGCGCAGCAGCAGAATCCTACGTGCTCGGGGAGAGGGCGTTTCTTCTTTATTATATGAAAAACGAGATTACAACTGTTCCTAGTAACCCTAGAACCAACAAGGTGTAAGCGATTACAAGTTTAATATCTAAAGAAGAAGTATAGAACTCGGTTCTTTCTCTCTCGCACTACATCGCGCTCCCCCACGCTCCTCCTCCTCGATGCATCTGATCGAGCGTTTTTTTATAGAGGACTTGGACGTCTATTTATGGTAGGAATAGGTTCCTTGTGCTCCAAGGATTCCGTAGCCTTTTGAATCACCTCAATCGGATAAGTATGGAAAGAGATATTCAATTTTTGGTTTATTACCAAAAATAGAAGATGCTGCATCCTGTCAGGAAACCGCCTGTTGCGCAACGCCCTGCTGCGCAGCGCCATGCTGCAGCGTCCAGCCTTAGAATTTCTAACATATTTCCACAAATCTCCACCTTGTTCAAACATCTAAACGCATGTCCACCATCTTGCCGTAGTGATCAAGTACTGCTCAACCCAGACAAGCCAAAATTCAAACAACTCCTTTTGCTACGACACCTTATTCACCATGCCATGATCAAAACCCGATCATTCGACTCCAGTCCAGTATGATTTCGAATCACACTGTTCCCATATGATCATACCCGATCATATTTCTCCTAGTATTGACATTAGACAGAACATACCATGCCCAATACTACCGCAACACCTGCCATAGGTATTGCATTCCCAAATTCTTCAACACCACCACGCGTCATCAAGAACCTGTACATGACATTAGTCATAATCCGAAAGTAGATGTCACTCCACCTTCCCGCACCTCCAGAAACCTCCAGAGACGACTTCATCAAGTTAGCAACTCACAGCACTGCCTGCAGCAGTCTGAATCTCGCTGCCTAACTTGGCCCCCCTGCAGCAGCACGAAAGTGCCTGCCACAACCCCTGCAGCATCACAAAAGTACCTGCCGCAGCTCTTGCACAATTTTAGCATTGTGAGGTTGTCCTCTTCGGACTTGGTGCAAACATGCATCTCCGACATGAAATATGGAGTGCGATCCATTTTCATATCCCGGAAAGTTGATGTAGATCTTCTTTCCCCACCTCCGGATATCACCAGAGCGTGAATCCTCTAAGTCAACAACTCACAGAACTGCCTGCCGCAGCCTGAGTCTTGTCGCTGCCCTTGAACCTTGCAATAGCATCGCAATGCCTACTGCAGCCCCTTTACAATGCTCGGAAGCTTGTGAAACAGTCCACGAGGGACCAGATGCCGATGCACGTCCCTACTGATACTCTTTGCCGCAATCGCCCTTGCGGTAGTTGCTACCGTAGTCGCTATTGTAGTCTGTGCATGCAGTCTCTACCATAGCCAATGCCTCCACATCGAGAAGCATTATATCCTGTTGAAGTATCTCGAACGAGTCTAATCAACCCCATGCATCACATCACCATAACAAGAGTTTTAGCATAACCGCTTCATCTTGTTATAACGGCAGAAGAACGTTGTATCTGCCCCTGCCATGCTATATGGCAGACCCAACCATGCTTGTACCCTACCACACTAACAACTGAATGCTTAAATGTTGTGTTTTCCGGTAGTTACACCATACGGCTACCTGTAGAGTTCGTGCAGTAGCTCCTACTGCTGCCATGGTTACCACTTGTGTGTACAGTGGTTGTTCCTACTTAACCAAGCCTTTCCAAGAAGTCACCCTGCCTCTAAGCTTGAACAAGCATTACTAAGAAGAAGTCCATCTTCTCTGTTGAAACCAAGTGAATCAACACTTATCTATAAGCAACGAACAACTTGACACCAAATCCACCTTCAAATGTCACTGCCTTGACACTTGGCTCTACGGTAATTCCTACTGCCTCTGCCTAGGCAATAGTAGTCTCTGCCTCCACTTGAAAATAGCGGAAACCATTTGCCTCTTTCCCGGACAGATTTCAGGCCCTGTTGCTTCTCCTTAAGTAGATTAGTGGTGGTAAGAATCATCAATTCCAACCAATCCTCCTTGGTACGCCTTGCACCGACATCTGCTCCATGTGTAACCCCTGTCGCAGCGGCAGCTACACCAACAACAGTCCTTGTTGATTTTCTAGTATCAAGACTACCAAAAATCAACATCCCCACATCCAATTCGGCATCATCCCCGACCTCCATCTTCTTGGACGTGAAACCGTAACCAATGGTTACATTGATATACCTCAACAACCTTCGAACTGCCACCAACGACTCCCGCTCATACATCTCGATATCACACCCATATCTTGGTCAATATCAGGCCTGCTATACACCATAGCATGTATGAGACTTCCCAATGCTCTTGCATAAGGCATTGATGCCCTGGCTGCTGCGGCTGTTCACCCTGCCGCAGGGCAATTCTCCACAGAAAGTATTAAGTGCTGCCTAAGGGAAGTTGCGCAACTCCACCTCAAAAATAGCAACACTATCTTGTCATTCGCACCTTCTTCCACCATTAGATCATTATACACAATATAAGATTGTGCAAAACCTCTTAGGTTGATGAATGACAATATCATTCGCACCTTCTTCCACCATTAGAGCATTTAACACAAATCAACTCGTGCAAACCTCTTAGGTTGATGAATGATCCTCCTTTCTGCATAATTGGACAATCGATACCCTCCCGATCAGTTTTATGTTGAGTATTTTCAATCATGGTAATCGTTGCTACGATTTTCTTCATGGCAGTCGCTGCTGCCTTCAGAACCACTGCCACTGCTGCAGCTGCTGCTTTCAGCGTTGCCTCCACCTTCAGCGATGTCTTGATCATCCTGAAGCCTTTTAGTCCGGTAATCGATGTTACGATTTACCCCACGACATTCGCTACCGAAATCAATGGCAATGCCATTGCTGCTGCCCTTACCGTTGCCATCGACGATGCCTTGACCATTGTCTCCACCTTCAAAGATGTTTGCTTCATCTTGAGGTTTGGTAATATGGTAGTCGATGATGCGATCTACCCCAGCGCAGTTGCTGCCGCAGTCAATGCCACTGCCTGCTGCCGCTGCCTTTGACAATGCCTATGTTGCGGCCTCGAGCGAAATCTTTGTCGATGCCTCCACCCTCAGCGATGTTTTGATCATCCCAAGGTTTTGGAATCATGGTAGTCTCTGCTTCTGCAGTCTCTACCGCAGTCCTTAAGCCATTCCTGCTGTCACTGCCTTCCTGGTAGTTTCTGCTGCCGTAGTGTCTACCCCAGCAGCTATGCCTGCTGCTGCCTTTGTCAATGATGGACAAGAAATACTTTCCACCATCCTTCGTCTTCATTCTATATGGAACCCAGAGATTGGAATGAATGTTATATAGGAAGCCCTTGGTTTTGTGCCTTCCGGTGCCAAAGCTTGCCCTTGCAGCCTTACCTAGAGCACAATGGTCACAAAAGTTGAGCTTGCGTATCTTATCACCTGAGAATGCCCTTTGCTTTGCCAGCTCCAGCAGCCCTTTCTCTCCAAGATGTCCAAGCCTTTTGTGCCATAGCAAGATCTTGTCACTAGATGTGACTACAGACCCTGCTGCAGCCCCTGCCACAGTCCCTGCTGCAGGTGCTGCCTTAATTCCTGTAGCTGCTGCATCACCTGCTGCTGCCACCGCAATGATGCCTACAACAGCTACTGCCCTGCCTCTCAAATAATACAAGTCATTCCTCTTCTCTCCTTCTAGCACTACTGTGCTGCCTCTCTTCACTTGGAGGCATCCTCCACTAGAACAAAGAATATATCCCGAGCTATCAAATTGACCAAGGGAAATAAGATTCTTCAACCAAGCTTCAGTATAGAGTCAAACAAAAAATAGAAGATGCTGCATCCTGCCAAGAAACCGCCTGTTGCGCAACGCCCTGCTGCGCAGCACCATGCTGCAGCGTCCAGCCTTAAAATTTCGAACATATTTCCACAATTTATAGGGGAGGGAAATTTGGAGGAGAAGAAAAAACCCTCTGGCAGATTTTCCAGGGGTGGCGCCCGCCACTTGGTCGCCATCAGCTCGCTAGCCGCTCGCCAGGAACCTCCTAGACAAGCTGATTTTTCAGCCTTGTTTCACCGCGCGCACGGTGCTTCTCCGCGCGCGCGGCGCTTCTCCCGCGCTCATGGCGCTCCACCGCTCTCACGGTTTTTTTCGTCGTCTTCTACGATCATCTCCGGTGATCGTCTCCGGCGTGAATACACCTTCACACTCAACAATACCTTTTGGTTCAAGCTGTCCTGGGAAGCTGAGCATGCGATGCTCGCTAATGAGTAATCGGTGGCTTTCGTGATGGGTGGTACGAGCACTCATATTAGTACAAACGAAGAGGATCATTTTTGTGACTCGAGGGAGTCGAATAGTAGTGCTTTGTCTTGCGGGAATGCCAGGAGAGCACGCAAGAGATACAAGGCAATCTGGGTGAGGAAATCACATTTGGGGACTAAGTTTTGACGAGGCTCGGACTTAGTCGATTTTAGTTATTGAGGAGCCCGCGGGGGCCGGTGAAGATGAAAGTGAAGATCGCTATAATCGATGTGTGAAATCTAGGTGACTTTTCGGTTTTGAGGTTGTATGAGATTCTCGTCAAGATGGAGATTTGTTGAGAAGTGACTCGAATTCAATCGAAATAAAAGAAACGAGAGTTAAAACGGATAAACGAAATGAGACGAGCACGAGACCGAAGACGTCAACGTCGACACATCGGTTAATCGCGTTCGACCAGCTCTCTTTGTTGGCTGATTAACGTGTGATTTGGTTTCACGCCTTGGTTTCTCAAATGGGCCAAAGCCCATTAAGTGAATTTGAGGAATTCACGTGCAGTGTTCAGCCGATTCGAAAGAGAAGAATTTCGTGTGTTCCGTATATATTGTTTATTGGTGTTTCTTTTAACTAGGCAATATAATTATATTGGAGATATAATTATATTGAAAATATAATTATATTATTTGGTAGGAGAATTTGAGTTTTATTAGAAATATGAACAAAAGTGTTTTATTCATAATCTTATTGTTACCTATTATATAGGTTTGTTATATCTATAAATAGGGATCTCCATATTTGATCATTACTAACTCGATTAATGTTATTGAAATCATTAATTTGAGAGATCGATATTATTGAGAACTAGTACCACTGCCCGTGCGATGCACGTGATTTATTAGTTTGAAATAATTTAAAATTTTATTTAATCTCCAACGTATTTCGGCAAAAAAATTATTAATGAACTAACAAATTATTTTATTTAATAATCGAACTCTCAAAATTTGTAAATTCGTATTAATCTCATTATTAGCCGTTATCTCAATCATGAAAATTTTATTATTTTCAAAGACTACGCATGTTTGATGTAATTTATAGTATATAAGCTTCTTGGAGCATAGCCGAGTGGTAAGGTCAGTGGTGATGTTAGTGTAATTCCCCGACGACGCAGAGTTCGAATCTCGGATATGACAAATTTTCATTGAAATATTATGAAGTTAGTACTTGGATGAGACCTATTAACTCTCTCACACATGTGTCTGCTACTCGGGCGCATCTCTCGATTTACATCCTACCCGATCGAGGAGCCTCTGATCTGGTGGAATCCCTCTATTTACATCCTACCCGATCGAGGAGCCTCTAATCTGGTGGAATAGGAGATTATCGTCTCTGCATTTCCATCCTACCCGATCGAGGAGCTTCTGATCTGGTGGAAGAGAAGTTTCTCGTCTCTTCATTTCTCGAGTGTCAAACGAATCCAACAAATACCTAAAATCGCTGGAGAAAAATCAAAATAAATGGAAAATAAAAATTATAAAGCTGGAAAATAAATAAAAATATAAAAAAATTGAATTTACTTTGTGAATATGAAAGAGATGAGATGACAGAAATGCAATTATATTAATATTCTGCAAAACAAATTTAACATAACTGAATTAGGGATAAACTAAAAATTAAAAAAAAAATCTAGTCGAACATAATTAATAACAATTTAATTATGGAATCTACGAAAAAATCATAATTAATACTCCCTCTGTCCCAGAGCAATAGGCAAAATTGGTCAACGTTGACTTTTTTTGTCCGTCCAATACATATGATAAACGATATCTGAAAATTATGAAAAAATAACTAAAATATAATTTAACTATTGAATTTTATTTTAGTTATTTTTTCATAATTTTTGTAAATTTGTAATCCCGTTGATTCGATTATAGTGATATTTTCTCAGCATTCCGTGGTTGTTTCCTATTTTAGGTTTTCACGTAAATTCGTAATCTATCTTTTATATAATTTTTTTTTCTGCATCAATTTAATATTTCAAGTTATTTTGTGTAGAATAATTTTGGGAGCCGAAATTATAACAAATATCATGATACTAGTACGATATTAGGTACAATTTCAAAAAGTAAAAAAAAAAAAGAACTCAAATGTTATGTTTTGGTAAAATATGAGTATTAGTCATTTTTTATCTTATAAGTAGTTTTTTATCTTAGAAAGTCAAATCTTATAAGTAGTTTTTTATCTTTAAAAAAATTTCAAAATTAGTCATTTTTGACCTTCTATAAATGAGTAATGACGCATTAGTAATGACGATCTTAAAATGAGTAGTTTCTTACGTGGTTTGATTAATGTGTCATTACATCAAAATAAAATTAACCGTGATGCCCCAACAGTGATAAGAGAGTGCGTCACTTTTTACCCTTTTTTTGTTGTCGTTGAAAAAGACTAAGGTTAAAGATCTATGCCTTTGCTAATTTGAAGGATTTAGATCAATATAAATATGAAGGCTTTGTTAAGCTTAATTACTTAGACACAACATCTTAAAAAACATATACAGAGATCATAATAAGAATGAAGAGTTCATCATTTTCTCTCTTCATTATTTCTCTTCTTTCCCTGAATTCATTTTATGTTGCTGATGCAAAACCTACAAAGATCAATGCTTCGTCTTCCGGAGTTTCTAAGAAACAATTAGCACAAAGATTGCACAGAGCTTTCGGGTTGTCTCCGGCTTATGATGCTAATATCGTGAGAGGCAACGACCTTTCGGTCAATGCACCAAATACCGTCGAAAAGCCTTTTCGTTTCTCATCGTCCGTCGGCGAGTACGAAACCTATGATTCGGTTAGGCGGCCTAATGCCCGAGATCTTGGTCAGTACGCGGGTTATTATAAACTTAATAACACCAAGGGTGCCAGGTGGTTCTATTATTTCTTCAAATCGACAAAGAATGACAAAAATGCCCCTGTCGTTGTGTGGTTAACCGGAGGCCCAGGGTGCAGCAGCTCAATTGCTTTGTTTTATGAGAATGGCCCATTTAAATTGACCAAAAACCTGTCGCTTGTTCCGAATAAGTACAGTTGGAGTGAGGTACAATGATTGATTTCATTTTCCATCTTAATGAATTATTGATATACTATTTAACATCATTTTTTTTTTATGTGATACCTGCAGGAGTCAAACATTATATATATCGACCAGCCAACAGGAACAGGCTTCAGTTATACTACAGATGAGGCCGACATTCGGCAAACCTCAGAGGAAGTAGCCAACGATTTCTACAACTTTATTCAGGTAATTAAACTTATATATGAGTATATATATATGCTTTTGATGAGAAATTAACTCTGTCACACAACAAATTAATTAATCCTCTCGATCATCAGGCCTTCTTTGGAAAGCATCCCGAGTACCAAAAGAATGATTTTTACATCATGGGGGAATCGTACGCCGGTCATTACATTCCAGCTTTCGCAACTCAGATTCAAAAGGGGAACAAGAATTCAAAACAAAGCCCGAAAAATATTTACATAAACCTCAAGGTATATGTTATTTATTACAGTATTAATTATTATCTTCATATATATAAATATATATATATATATATATATGGTTCGATCGATGGATGGATGTCATAAAACAAATGAAACAGGGTTCCGTCATTGGGAACGGATGGACAAATCCTGGGCCTCAGTTTAAATCATACCCCGAATACGCAAAAACGATGCATCTGATCAACCAGGCTCAGTACGATTCCCTGGACGATATGGTATCGACATGCTTACACCACTTTAAGGAATGTGCCAGTACGTAAATTCTCGATCAATTGGAACGCCAACCTGCTGTTCTGATAATCAAAGTTAACGGAAAAAACTAAATATATATATACACTTTGTTTGCAGGAAAGGGGAGTGAATTATGGAGTTGTACATTTGCCAGAAAAACCTGTTTCGCCATTTACTATAGTATACTCGACCTCCAAGACAATATAAACGTAGATTACTAAATCAAGTAATCGACATTTTTTGTTACTTGTTAAAACTTTAAAATTAATTAAAATGATTGTTGGCAGGTATACGACATTCGCAAAAAATGTGTGGGAGATATGTGCTACGACTTTTCAGACATGGAGCGTTTTCTGAACCAGACTTCGGTTAAAAAGGCTTTGGGAGTTGACCAACACATTCCATTCGTTTCGTGCAGTGACGCAGTTTATTTTGCAATGCAAGTGGATTGGATGAAGAACCTTGAAGTGTATGTTCCGGGGTTACTACAAGATGGGATCAAGGTTCTGATATATGCAGGGGAATACGATCTTATTTGCAACTGGATAGGCAACTCGATGTGGGTTGAGGGCATGAAATGGTTCGGTCAGAAAGGTTTCAAGTCGGCCAGAAATGTTTCGTTTATGGTGGATGGTGTGAATGCTGGGCAGTACAAGAGCTATGGAAATCTTACATTCTTGAAGGTGAAGGATGCCGGTCACATGGTTCCGATGGATCAACCGAAAGCTTCCTTGGAAATGATCAGACGATGGACCAAAGGCATTCCTCTCTGAAATGCAGCTCCATATATACTGATGTCGAATATCGATTACTCATGCTTACGAACAACAACAATAATAATATGCTTACAATTATAATTGTTGTGTATTATTGTGTCTATGGAGATCCCTATTTATAGTTGTAGAAAACTCATAAAATAGGTAATAACAGGAATAGGAATAAACCTTTTTCCTAATATATGACTCCTAAATCCACAAGGAATAGAATTATATTGAATACAATATAATTCTAATTATCCAAAATTCCTACGGATTCGAGTCATATTTTAACAATCTCCACCTTGACGAGAAACCGCGAAATCCCATCGCGCATGCGAAATCACATCGCACATCAAACCATAAAGCGAAATCATATCGCCCTCAATAGTCTCTTCCCTCGTCTTCCTCCAAATGCCCCAACGGGCCTAGTTCCTAGAAGATTGGACCTTCAAAGGTCCCCATGAATCGGATCATACATACCCGAGTGTCTTCTTCGAATTGTGAGCCCAATTCGAGATATACCCTCTCGACCGCTTTCCAAGCGCACATGGCTCATCAGGTTTAGAAACACTCCATAGATCGAGAAACACTCGATCCTTCTTGTCGACTTTCCTCACATGCCCAAGCCGCACATGGTCTAGTCGTGTAGACTCTTCATCCGAGAGCCTAGTTTTTCCCACGGTTACTTCGTTCACCGCTTCATCTTTAATGAGCTTGGTCACTCCGGCCTTACTTGGTTGCGCGCCTCTAAGCTGGATAGACTCTTCTATCAAGAGTCGGGTTTCGGCCCCGGTTACTTCCTTCACCGTGCCTTCTTGGAGGACATAAGGTCGTCTCGCCTTCTCGTCTCCTCCCAACACTACCAAAGCCTCTTCGGTAGCCTCACAAACTGCACCTTCTCCGGTGTAGCTTTTATCACCCTCGGTTACTTCCTTCGCCGAGCTTCCATCGAGGACATAAAGGCGACTCGCCTTTCTCTTTCCCCGCAATATTACCAAACCACCTTTGGTAACTCTTAAAACTCCACCTTTACAAGTGAGTTTATAGCCCTTCATATCAAGGGTACTCAAGGAAATCAAATTCCTCTTCAAGTCAGGGACATGTCTTACCTCGCCTAACGTGCGCACCGTGCCATCGAACATCTTTAAGCGGATATTTCCAATCCCTTCGACCTTGCACGAGGTGTCATTAGCCATGAACACCGCACCATGCTCCAAAGATTCATAAGTCTCGAACAACGACCGGTCCGGACACATATGAAACGAGCAACCCGAGTCTAAGATCCAATCACCACAAAAGTTGGAGTTCTCGCCTAGAGCCATTAGTAGTTCTCCATAGAAATTCCCATCTACTAATCCAACGTCACCGGAATTCCGATTACCGGAATTATTGTTGTTGCTCTCTTTTTTCTTCCACGCGTAGCACTCCGACTTTATGTGTCCCTTCTTCTTGCAATAGAAACACTCCTTATTCCCGTGTCGCGACTTCGAATTCCCCGAGTCGCTCCCTTTATCACGGTACTTCTTTTGGACGCTAAGTCCTTCACCCACATCGGGCATACCATCCTTGTTGGACTCCATCCTTTGTACGTTTTCCCTTGACGAGAGAGCCGAAGTTACGTCTTTAAACGTGAGACTATCTCGTCCATAGAGAAGCGTGTCCCGAAAAGCCGCCATGGAGGGGGGTAGCGAGCATAACATCCAAAAGGCAAGATCATCATCTTCGATCTTCACGCCAATTTTCCCAAGGTCAGCTACACGCTCCTTGAATCTCGCTACATGGTCTTGAATCGACGACCCCTCCGCCATCTTGAGGAAGTAGAGACTTCTCTTCAAGTGATGCTTGCTGGACACCGTTTTCTCAACGCACATCGATTCCAACAACTCCCATAATTCCTTTGCAGTCTTCGCCTCCGTCGTTTCCTCAGTCAACGAATCCGAAACATGAAGCCATATGGTCGCCATAGCCATCTGATCGAGCTCCACCCACTCGTCATGCTTCATGTCTTTCGGCTTGTTGTCAATACCAAGTAGAACAATCTCTTGCTTAAGAGATCTGAGGACTAACCTCATCTTGTATTGCCAAATAGGAAACCTCGTGTTGAGACTTAAATTCGGTAGATCGTACCTCACGCTCGCCATCGAAACCTGGCTCTGATACCACTTGTTGTAAAACGACGATGTATAGTACGAACAATATGCGGAACCCCGAATATAACTCAACAACAAATAAAGAAGGAGACAAGAAAAGAAGACAAAGAATTTACGTGGAAACCCAAATCGGGAAAAACCACGGGAGGAACGACGAACAATTCACTATAATATTGCTTCACGATTACAAGGATGATATACGCTCTAAACTCTCAAATCTCACGCAATAGCTATAGAATTATAATTGTTGTGTATTATTGTGTCTATGGAGATCCCTATTTATAGTTGTAGAAAACTCATAAAATAGGTAATAACAGGAATAGGAATAAACCTTTTTCCTAATATATGACTCCTAAATCCACAAGGAATAGAATTATATTGAATACAATATAATTCTAATTATCCAAAATTCCTACGGATTCGAGTCATATTTTAACATGTACCTTAACATATATGCATGTATGGTTGCAGGAAACTCGATGTGGGTTGAGGGCATGCAATGGTCCGGTCAGAGAGGTTTCAGGTCGGCCAGAAATGTTTCGTTTATGGTCGATGGTGCGAATGCAGGACAGTACAAGAGCTATGGAAATCTTACATTCTTGAAGGTGAAGGATGCCGGTCGCATGGTTCCGATGGATCAACCAAAGGCTTCCTTGGAAATGCTCAGGCGATGGATCAATGGCATTCCTCTATGAAATATGCGTGCGCTTACATATATACTGATGTCGAATAACGAATAATCGTGCTTACTAACGAACAACTTATAATAAATGTATCACTCAAATAAATTAATATATACTTACTACTATTTCAGAATGAATAAGGATATAATCTTGTGTTATGTGTGTGTTTTTTGTGAGTTAAATGTAGTAGTTGCAAATAATAATAAAAGTGACGTTTTATTTTCTCATATTAGAATGTTTTCAGTTTATTTTGCAAACGAGGAAAATGTAATGATTTTATATGCAACTAACCCTTATTATAAGAAAGAAGATATATATGAATTTTCTTTTGTAAGTTTTAGCTGCAATTTTTAACGTACATATAGGTGTACTATTTATCGTAGTAACGGTGTCAATTATAATGATAATTTTAATATTAATTAATGATTTTTTTTAATATTTTTAATAATACTTTATTTGTTATATAAGGATGATTTCAGTTTTCATAAATGAAAATTTATTTTATGTGTGTGCGTTTTTTGTTTTTAGAAATTATAATATGTGTTTATCTATTTTTTTCCAATGATATTTTTGTATGTTTATAATGAAGATTTGATTGAGTTTTTATATTTAATTGGACTAAGGACCTGTTCTTTTGGACGTAAACCGTCAGTTAAGCTATTTGAACTGAACTGAACTGTGAACTTAAGCGATATTAACTGAACTAAATTGATTTTTTTATAAAAAAAATAATTTTTATAAATTATTAAAAAAAAATTTAAAAATATTAATAATATTATGAAAGTAACTAGATTTTATATTTAAAATTATAAATTGAAATTATTTTTTGTTTATTTTATTTTAATTTATTTTAAAAAAAACTAAACTAAACTGAACTGAAGCGATCTCAGCTGAACTGAAGCAACCTGAACTGAACTTAACTGGATTAAGTCCAAAAGAACAGGTCCGAAGTGTATAATATAGGTATTGGATTTTAGTTTTTATTTTTTAGTTTATTTTTTACTTTGATACATAATGTTTTTATTGGTTAGTTAAATAGTCAAAAAAAGAAAAAGAATATGAAAAGTTTTTGATCAATGAAAAAAAAAAAATTTTGGAAAATTGTATTTCATTTGCTTAATATTTTAATTTATTTATAATTAATATATTATTTATAAATGATTTTGTAAATTATAACAAAAGTGATGATTTATTTTTCGATATTAGGTTCCTTTTATTTTACAAATGAGAAAAATGTGATAATTTTATAAGCAACTAAATCTATATAAGAAGATATTACTAATTTTCTTTTGGAGGTTTTAATTTTTAATCTTTAGACTATTTCATTAATTTAATTCTAAAAATGTTTTTACTGGTTAGTTAAAAAGTCAAAGATATTAAGACTTTTTGATTAATGGAAAGAAAAAATTGATAGAAATTGTATTTCGTTTGCTTAATATTTTAATTTATTTAGAATTAATATATTATTTATAATTAATTTTATAAATAATAATAAAAGTGATGATTTATTTTCTGATATTAGGAGGTTCCGTTTATTTTGCAAACAAAGGAAAATGTGATGATATTATACACAACTAATCCTATATATGAAGATACATGCAAATTTCTTTTGGAGGTTTTAATTTTTATTCATTGAGTTATTTATTACTTTCATTCCAAATGTTTTTACTAGTAAATTAAAAAGTCAAAAAAAAAAAGAATATGAGGACTTTGGTTGGGTACTGGACCAAAGGCCTTCCTCTCAAATATACATTACTCGTGCTTAAGAACAAACAACAATCATAATATGTATCACACAAATCTATTATTATATTAAAGTGGAATCGTAGTTCTGCCTAACTTTTTTTTATTAATAACATATATTTATTTTGTTTTTTAACAATAATTCCTATTAACCTACGTTTGCTTTAATTTTTCCTTGGAAAAAAACCATGTAAATTAATTCTTTTGTAATTAATCATTTCAAACATCAGGGGTATTTTTGGTAATATGCATAATATAAATAGCATGCATTTACAACCCATAGGACAATAGGTAGTTAAGAAGTAAGAATGAGTACCACTAGAATCCTGAGTTTGTTATTTCATCTTTACCTTCTTTCTCTTATTTCCCTAATTGCCCTTTTTGCTGTTGATGCAGCAAATGGTACAAGGAATCACAATGTTGGAAGAATCTACGGAGATAACCTTGGGTTGTCCCGCTATCACGATGCTAATATTGTGAAACTTGACCCTACAGGCGATGCATCAAAAATCATCGAAAAGAAATTGTGATTCCCAAAATCATGGTTTAATTGGCCTTTTCTCAAAGGTCATTTGTTTACGAAGCTTTTGACAAAGTCAAGGTTTAAAAAAAAAAAAAAATGGTTTTAATAATTTTTTATTATTCAAAAAACATAAAAATAATTTCTAAAATATTTGTTTATTAGAATTTTTTAAATTAGAAGTAAAAGTACGTAAATGCCCTTTGTTTCTGGTTTTTTCAATCGAAAAAAACAATCCAAAAAATCGGGTAAGTGGAGTAGCTAGCTCTAGTATCCGAATCCCAAATCCACCCAACTTAGAACCCTATTTTTTTTAGGAAAAAATTGGACTGAAATCGAAGAAATCGGATTGAGAGACGGAGTCGGTGGTTCATGTTGCTCAGGCGTAGGCGAAATCGGCGTCGGTAGAATCCGAATCCCAAATTTACCCAACTTAGAACCCTAATGTTTTTGGGGGAAAAAACTGGATTGAAATTGAAGAAAATCGGATTGAGAGATTGATTCGGTGGTTCATGTTGCTCAGGCATAGGCGAAATCGGCGCTCATGGCAGAATATTGAGAGGGGGGGATCCAAACGTTAGCCATAACCCGAGGTAATAGGATATAGTTTGATTTTGATTCTGCAATTTGAAGTGAATATAATTTTATTTTATAGTTTTTTATCTGTTCATAACAATAAATCACCTCATTTTGCACTTTTTTTTTTCAATTTTTCTAATTACAGTATAAAGTTATGGTGCATAACCCTAAACCCCAAATCAATTTGATCAATTTCTTCTATTTTTTTGAAAGTTTAAATTAAAGCGTTTATCTAATTATATTCTGATGGTGCAGCACCATAAATCCAGATCAATTTGAGTTCATTCTTATAGCTTTTAATATGAACAATAGTGATCTTTGATCAATTTACATAATATCCTCTCTCATAATGAAGATACTGAAATTGTTCTTTTTGTAATGCAGAATATTTGATCAGTGTCTGGGCTGGATGAGATGAGAAAAGATGTGGATATGATAATGCCAAAAGAAGGAACCTATGAAGGAGTTTGAATATTGATGTTGATTCATTTAAATTCTTATTTTCTGGTTTGTATTGATGTTACTTCATTGTAGACAACCTGAAAAGTTGTTTTGTATAGATGTTGCTTCTGAAAACAGTTGTAGACAACTTGGGAAGCTAATTGTTGTTTTAATATTCAAAACTGCTACATATTGTTCTATAAACAATTTGTTTGGTTTGATGTAGTATATTTATAGGTTTTGTGGTTTTGTTTTGGTTTGATGCAGTATATATGTTAAGGTTTAATTTGGTTTGGTTATAATGAATCTGGTTTGAGGTTGTACTAGTATATGTGTATTGTTTGTTTTAAATCACAATTGCATCAACAGGTACATAATCAAAGCTAGTGAATTGGAATAATCAAAGATATCAAAAATTAGAAAATCATAAATTAAACCACCAAAAAAAGCTTGAATACTACTTATAAGGGATCTGCTCAAATTGTACTACTAAAATTTACAAAAATATAACTACATACTGTTAGAAGAGGGCACTACCCAAATTGTTTCAAAATTCACAAAAATATAGCACCGAAATTCTAAAAGGGGACACAACCCAAATTATAAACTTACCAACACCAACAGTGCCGGGTGGTTCTAATATTTCTTCAAGTCGGCGAAGAATGATAGAAATGCCCCTTTATATTTTTCAAAAAATATTTTTCAATATAAAACATCAAAGAACTTTCAAGCATTGCATCCCCATCTTGTTATGAAAGTGTCGTCTTCACATTCTTTATTGCTGAAAATGTACGTTCAATTTCAATTGTTGCAATAGAAATGGATAACGTAAACATTAGATGGATCAATCTTGTTAGCATAACATAGATATTAGACGATCTAAACTTGAAACTCTTACTAAGCAATTGGCTCAACTCAACAAGTGTAGAAACTTGAAACTCTCACTTCATTATAATGTCATGCATATAATGTGTCAATTCATACTCTAATGAAATAATAATAAAAGTGATGATTTATTTTTCGATATTAAGAAGGTTACGTTTATTTTTGTAAACGAGGAAAAAGTGATGATATGCAACTAACCATATATTAGAAGATATATGTAATATTTTCTTTTGGAGGTTTTAATTTTTTATTCTTTGTTTTATTTCATTATTTTAATTTGATTTCAAATATTTTTACTGGTTAGTTAAAAAATCAAAAAGAAAAAAGAATATGAAGACTTTTTAATCAATGAAAAATACGGTAAATTAATTTGATGAAAATTGTATTTCATTTGCTTAATATTTAATTTATTTATAATAAATATATTATATAGAATTAATTTTACCAATAATAATAACGATGATGATTTATTTTTCGATATTAGAAAGGTTCCATTTATTTTGCAAGAGAGAAAAATGTGATGATATTATACGCAACTAACCCTATATAAGAAGATACTTATCAATTTTCTTTTGGAGGTTTTAGTTTATATTTTTGGGGTTATTTCATTACTTTGATTTTAAATTTAAATGCATTTACAAGTTAGTTAAAAAATAAAAAAAATATATGAAAACTTTTTGAAAATGATCTTTTTTTTGATGAAAACTGTATTTAATTTGCTTAACATCTTAATTTATTTAGAATTAATATATTATTTGATATTAGTTTTTCACATAATAATAAGAGATGATTTATTTTTTGATATTAGGAAGGTTCTATTTATTTTGAAAGCAAGGAAAATGTGATGATATTATATGCAATTAATCATATATAAAAAGATACCTACGAATTTCTTTTGGAGGTTTTAATTTTTATTCTTTGGGTGATTTCATTAATTCGATTCCAAATGGTTTAACTCATTAGTTAAAAAGTCAAAAAGGAAACGAATATAAAGACTTTTTGATCAATGAAAATGAAAATAATTTGATGGAAATTTTATTTCATTTGCTTAATATTTTAATTTATTTAGAATTAATATATTTTTTATAATTAATTTTCTTCTAAAGGTTTTAATTTTTATTCTTTGGGTTATTTAATTACTTTGATGTTAAATGTTTTTAAAGGTTAATTAAAAATAAAAAATAAAAATAAAAATATGACGAATTTTTTATCAATGGATGTTTTTTTATGTAAATTGTATTTAATTCATTTAATATTTTAATTTATTGGGAAAAATGGCAATAAGGCCATTTTTCAATATTTTTTGACCAATAAGGCTTTTGAGAAATTACGCGTGCCAATTAGGCCGCCTAAAATGTGCAAAGACTCTATTACCCTCTTCCCTCATTTCTCTTCCTGAAACGCACGCGTAGCCGAATCCCTAATTTTGTGTGCTTCTGCAAGTGGCTGAAATCGGAGATCGAGATACAAGCATCGCCTTCTTCCCGCCAGTCAATTTTCGTCCGACTGGGCCAAGTACTCTGATGGCCAGAGCCCCGAGAGGTGACGAAGGCGGTGAAGAGGATCCTGAAATCGCTGGCGGCGGAATGGACCGATGTATCCGACGCGGAGGCGCTTCACGTGGTCCCGTGATGAGCCATTTTATTTGCTCATCTTAGAGCACTTTTACACCTTTTATTGAGTCAGTTTGAGTCGTTAACGTGTCTAGGAGGGCACAATTAGGTGTTTGGGCAGAGTGTGTGGTGATGCAGGTAACAGGTGGCGCACTGGGCAAAAGAGGCAAGGAAAACCCCTTCTTTGGGCAAATCAGATTCTGGAGCGGTAGTGACAAGCAACAGTTTGACCACATCGGGCAAATGGGTAAGGTCACGAAGCAGAAGACCCAGAATTCCTACCAAGTACCGTGCCTGGTCCGACCACCTCTGGAGGAGAAGAATTACCTGCAGATTTCGATTTGGGCAGAGAGCGGTTGTTGACAGGAGATTCGCTGCGGGCAAGCTGGCAGCATACCAGAATCCCTGGATTCGGGGGATCTGACTTATCCCCCAGCCCATTGACCAAGGACGCCTATTCCTAAGGGGCGAGCAACAGCCGGGAATTCAAATTCAAATTGAAGTCTATTAAAGGGGCGCGACGTGCTGGGATTCGATGTCCCGGGCTATCAAAATTGCGGAACCGATAACCCGACCGAAAAACCCGTCGCCGGAGATTACACGAACACCGACTCATCCGCCGGAGTCCGGCCTTTGGAGACTACGCGCCCGAAGACACGCAGCCCGCCCCCAGCCGAACCCCCGCGAGTCGGAAACTACGAACGCGAACCACACGCGAAGAACCGGGCTCGACGAGAGCATCGCCGCGGGATGAACCCGCGGCTAAACCCTAGCCGAACCCCATCCGCGGGGTTCGCGATCGCCGTGCATGGCGATCGCTGGGGATGCACGGCATCCCCGCGGGGCTGATCCGATCAGCACCCGCCGGCGGTGAGTCCGGCGACTCACCGCCACCACCTCACGGGGTGGAGGGCCCCCAGCCGCAGCACCAGCCCGCGGCTGCCCTCCGCGATCGACTTCGGTCGATCGCCCGCTCCGGCTTCGGCCGGAGCTTCCCCGCGCGCACGCCGCCGTCCAGGGAGGCCGGGGAGGCCATCTGCCGTGGCTCCAGCCCACGGCGGCTTCCCCAGCGATCGACCCTTGGTCGATCGCGTGCCCCGGCGTCCAGCCGGGGCTTCTCCTTGGCGCGGCTACCGGCGGTCGTAACCCTAGGTTTCGGCCGCCCCCTTCGATCTTCGCCGGGGATCTCGAATCCCCGTCCGCGATGATCGTCGTTTTCCCGGATCGTGCGTTCATGTATATATCACAATTAATCAAGCACAAATAATCATGAAGGGGGTTTATGATTATTACCTCGATTCGTTGTACGGAGAAACGAAATCAAACGACCTTGCGATCTTCCTACGTATTCCTTGCACTTCGTCCGAACGTCGTGTGGGCGACGATCTATCGAACTCCTATGGATCTCCTTCACTCTCCAAGACTTTATGATTGGCGTAGGTTAAAAGTGTTATGAAAAGTGAAGACCATGTAGTGCTTATATAGGCTACGTAGGGGATCATAAGGAGATTAAATATTGGGCTTCTAATATTGAAGATTAAATTGGGTCCAACCCAAATCCATTAATCCTTATCAATATTAATTTTATTTATTTTCCACTATATAAATAAAATTGCACTCCCAATATTTATCCATATTATATCAAATAATATTTCTCCGATTAGTATTATTTATTCCGTGTATTTAAGATTTAAATATCCATGAATAAATTTATTTATTGCTCAATAAATAATATTCATCTCTTATATCCGAGACTAGTACCGTTCAACCTTTATTATTGTGCGGAACGAATCCACTCATGAGGTTTACACAATAATTCCTTATGAACTCATCTCGGGGATATTATCAACCCTTCCGGGATACACTTTCCCGTCAAGTATTCACGGCATGTCATATATAAAATATAGCGACCCAATTTTACCGGTAATTAACCCAATAATTAAATCGGTTAATTCCTTTGGAAAATCAAAGTCTCTAATATTAAATATACACACCCGCAATAATATCGGGGATTAAGAATAAAATACTCTGAGATTTAAATTGATTATCCAAGGCAATCCTAATCAATAAATCTCAAGCGATCCGCCCAATACACCAAGTGTACAAGTGTGATAAAATAATTAAGATAAATTATTTTCTCTCTCACACAACGACTATACCGATGGATTGGTCCGTGTCCATCTAGGTCGTGAGCAACCGTTCGATTAAATACGAGTAACCGATAGTATGATCTTCTGTGTGGGCCCGACACGCCATACTAACTACAACGTATAAAATCCAGGACTATATTTTGCATAATTAATTAATAATAATTAATTGCAAATAATTGTTTATTAATTAAATAGATTAAATGCTATGACCGGGAGTTTACCGATACTTAAATCTAGACATTAAGTACACAACTCCAACAATCTCCCACTTGTACTAAGGTCTAGTCATTTCCTCCAAACTCCCGACTCCCATACTCATCACGTGCTTAAGTTATACTTCCCAGAAGTATTATGTGAATGAGCAATCTAGGTTGCCGCTCTGAAGTTATCTTGGTGACTACTGCGTCGTCTCCCTGACGATGACTCGTATCAGGTGGTACTGGCTCTATGTGTTATCATCACCTTTTGAACTTATGACTTCTTCCAGTTCTCCATGCACCGCTATATACATAGCCTTTGGTGAACCAAGAATCATATCCAAGTTCAGAGGTCATTCCGGAACCTAACCAAAACTTCCGCTGCCTCTGAGGCTGCTATTCGGCTTATGATAGAGTCCGAGAAGCATCACGCTTATCACTCTTTCATCCTTAGGTTCCACCTCTTAAAAGTGAACACATAGCCTGATATCGACTTACACTGGTCTTTTTCTGATTTTGGATCTGAGAAACTGTAATCTAAGAAGATTTCGTCTTGCTTAGTAATCCAGTACTTCCAAGTACTCTTACAGCATTCGAATATCTCTTATCCAGATTACTTTGATATCCTCCCACTACGCTAACCGCATAGTTGATATCAGGTTCTTGTTTTTCAACATTGCATCTACAAAGCTCTCTACACTCGAAGTGTAGGAAACTGCTTTGTCTTTATCTATCTCCTTTATGCGTTCGAAACACATACCTTTAGATAGATGTATTCTGTTCCCGAAAGGCAATAACCTTCCTCAGAATTGTGCATGTTTAAAACAAACCATAATCGTATAAGATATTTTAAGAGAAGTACAAATGTCCTTATCTAGAGATCAAAAGATTTCTAAGAACATGATCCAACTACATCTTAATCTCATATCTCGATTTATTTAGACAACCTCTATTTTATGTCTGACAACACTTTTACATTGTTGCCAACGATGAAGTGTTATCTACACAAAATTCCGAGAAACACCACCTTGTTTCCATTACTTCTCTAACACACCTTTCCTTGCTTTTGCAAGTTCCACAGCTTTGTGATAATCCATAAATGGATTCACCAAGCTTGTACTTCTAAATGATCTTGCCTCTTAACAATAATACTTACTGCTATCCAAGAAGGCACATTTAGATTAGCCTCCTTTGCAGAACCAGGGATCGATTTCATGTCTACTAGATCCAGAGTTCAAAACTCCTCCAGTCTTATGAACATCACTGGTTGCTTAACAACCTCCCACTGCAACGGCATTCCGGTGTATAATAGTAATAACATTAGGTGCAGTTAGTGGTGTACTGCTACTCGGTCAGGCTGGTTCTCAGTCTTTCCTTTCCTCATTCTAAAGTACTTTGTCAATTAGGGCATTGTAGTTCATCTAATAGTTTTCCTCTAAGAACCGGGCGTGGACACCCCTCTGGTTCGTAGTACTATTGAACATACAATTACTTGTTCTTCTAGGATATTCTACAACCACATAGAGTGTGCCGTTGTATCCAGAATTATCCATAGAACATAGGTAGTTCCGAACTAACTTGTCCTTTTACTATTAGAATTCCATTTCTTATTCCTGACACACCATGTCTACACATCAGTGTATGGTGTAGTTGTTTGAGACTTAATCTCAATCTTTGATTTATGCTATGTGTTATTCAGATAGGTGATAGCCTCCGCGAGCAAGTCGCAGGCTTCCAATGGATATACTTTGAAGGATCCCCATAATGGCTTTGTGTTGAAAAAACACTCCGCTTTTATGGCACATCAAGTATTCTAATCCATCTTTGAGTATTCTTGAAAGAACGACTCGTACCTCTCTAATTACACATGTCACCGCATTAATCATAAATCATTCTCAATACTTGTCCGAATTCTATCCTTTATCCAGAAAGGTTAACTTAGTTGTATCATCTTCCAAGATCGATTCTTAGGTCGGGAGGTCCATTCCTCCAACTATAATTGATCAAATCAATTTCGACCTTTTGAATCCCTTTTGAATAAATACTACTAAGGTCAAGAATTCACAAGTATAATGATTAATAAAGAAATACATCTAATAAGTAAAACAAGTTATACATAACGGTTCGTTGCATTGTGGTAGACTAAGGATTCATCATTCATATATTGCTATCTAATGTACCATAATAGATATCACCATTATTTCTTATCCAAACCATCAAATGATTAAAGAAATAAAATATCCATTAATAATAGAAAAATAGAACAAAAGTTCTTTTCAAAATTAAAGGGGTACATAAAGCAATAATCCTTGAATGAAATCCTAAAGCTACTAAAAGCAGATAAAATGTCTTCCACTGCAACCGCTGCTACCCCAACAGCTTCGCCCATGTAGACTCGAACTCTTCTTCTCTAAGTCGCCGGGTTTTCTGGAACCCCTGCATTTATAACAATGCACATACCGTCAGTGGTTCCATATCTACACACCAGAATTCTGGTAGATAATACCGCTGACTATGTTTTTACGACTAAAGAAAAATTCGCACCTTTGAGAGGACATTCAGATTTCCAGTGTCCAGACTTGTTGCACCGGAAGCACTTGCCCCTTGGCTTACTAGCCCCCACTCGTGGTCCATTCCTCTTGGCACCACTGGGTTTCCAGGCTTGCTTCCTTTTCTTGCCCCTACCTCCAACAGCTTTCAAGCTTTTGGACTTAGTAGTTACAAGCGCTTGAGACTTGCCCTTCTTGTAGATCCCCTCTGCCGCCTTCAGTTCAGTCAGGAGTTGCGCAAGAGTATAAGATAGTTTACCCATATTATAGCTCATACGAAACTGCTCAAAACTAGGGGTCAGAGACTGGAGTATGATGTCGACTTGCGTCTCACCATCAATCATAGCTCCTAGGACCTCCAAATCATTCAACAAACTCATCATCTTAAGAACGTGCTCCCCAACGGGCGTTCCTTCAGATTGAGTAGTCGACATGAGGACTCTCATGGCTTCTTGCCTACCCGCACGGTCTTGATGCCCAAACATCTCCTTGAGGTTGAACAACATATCCTCGGCAGTGTTCATCGACTGATGTTGGGTTTGGAGTACATTTGACATAGAAGCCAAAATATAGCACCTAGCCATCTCATCAGCCTTTTTCCACTTCCGATATGCTTCCTTTTCCTCATCAGTTGAGGCAGCCGTGGGTTCAGCAGGGCAGTGCTCATAGAGTACAAACTTGTACTCTTCAGCAGTCAGGACAATGTCCAAATTTCTCTTCCAATCAATGTAATTGGGACCAGTGAGTTTATTCTCCTTGAGTATCACAGAAAGTGGATTCATAGCTATTCTCTAAACCTATAAGCACGTATAAACAAACAATCAATTTAATGTCCGATATTATCTCCCTCAAATAATATCATTAAATTACTAATTACATCTAAAATCCCATCAGGTAAGGCAAGCCACGATAGTGTGGACGTTTACCCACCCAAATGATTTTGCAATTAGATTTGCTTCGGTCGTGCATCATCGATAGCGTTACTTCGATGGGAAGAATACTATGAAGCGCACCTAAGTGTAAACCATTACTCAGTACCAAGAAGTTCGTTTGGGAGTCGCATATCACCGCAAGCCACGATAGTGTGGACGTTTACGTTGATACACGGATCCTTTACTCCCTTCTAAAACTGTCTACATCAATCGTTCCAAAATCCCATTCAGTATAGCAAGCCACGATAGTGTGGACGTTTACTATACCAAAAGACTTTTATAATTGACATCCTTTTACTCGATCCATTGAATTCTCGCAAACCAAGACGCGGAGAATCATAAGTGAAACTCGAAGTTTCTAACCAGTGATTCACCATGCGAACGACCCTATCTCTCATAAATGAGGGAGCCGAGCAGACAATCGATCCATCTATCAAAGAATGGTATGAAGGTCTCTAATTTGTGTCATCCACATGACCAAGTGGCTTTGGCTCCATTCCACTCCCCGAGGTGAGAATGAGTCGACTTGAAATCAGTTTCAGAAAGACAAATTAGGCATTGTTTGATAAACTTGATCAATGTTTCTCGTAAAAGGAATTACAAGAATTCTCCTCCAATGACTCGTCTATACGAACTTCGGAAGTCCATAAGAGTCACCAAGAGAACAGCAATGGAGACCATGGGAATGTTTCCATCCCCTCTCCCACTTAGCTTTTTACAATAAAGGGATAGGCTATCTAGTGCATAAAGTAAACACATATAGCATGCATAAAAGCAATAAAGCACATAGATCACATAGTCAAAATAATGCTAGAAAAATTATTTTCCCGACTATCATGGCTTTATTCCATCTTCATATGCATCTTCTAGTCTCCAGTCTTCGTTTCTTGGATGCTCCATGTGACGAGAATATTAATCTCCAATATTTAAATCTATTTATTTTCAATTAATCCAAAAGTTACTTAATTCGAAAATTAAGTCAATCGAATATATCAAAAATAAAATTAAATATTATTAATATTTTTATTTATTTATTTTCCTATCTAATTCTATTAAATCTCTAGAATAATCTATCCAAGTAAAAACTTGGAATATTCTAGAAGACATCTATAATAGAACAAGGAAATAAAATAAATTAGGACTCTACTACTTTCCATTTATTAATTAATTTCCATCTAATGAAAAATTCCCAAGAATAGGAATAATCAAATAGGAAATAAATTAATACTAAATCAATTAAATTTCTAATCCATGAATATCTCCATAAAGAAAATAAATCAATAGGAATAAAATTAATTCCAATTAATTCTTTTCCTAATCCATGAGAGTTTCCAAAAGGAGAACACTCAAATAGGAAAAATCCGAATTAATTAGGAAAGTAATATCTTGGTAGGAATAGCATGGGATTGGGAGATCCCACGCCATCCCCACCATGATCGACCGGCCGGCCACCATGGGAGGGGCGCCGCCGCCTTGCCACGCCGGCAAAGGCTTCGATCGACCATCATCATCATGGGATCGATCCATCGATCCCAAGTCCTAGCTTCTTCGTCACTTCTTCGTCTTCCGGCGATCGTCTCATCATCGAACCAACGTAAATAAATTACAAGAAATAAATTTACAATTCCGGTATCGATTCTATACATGAAATCGACCCTATACATTTTCCGGAAAATAAAGAACATAATAATAAATCCTAAATTCGGTCAACCCCCGAATTTTTACTATTACAAACATTCATCCACATAAAAACGAATCTCGACATGTCCGAGAGTTTAATAAATGAATAATCATGATAATTAATTAAGCAATAATTAAATCAACCATGATAGCCGGAAATCCTGCAAGGTAGAACAATAATCGAATATATACATGAACACGAAACCAAACGCTCTGATACCAATTGCTGGGATTCGATGTCCCGGGCTATCAAAATTGCGGAACCGATAACCCGACCGAAAAACCCGTCGCCGGAGATTACACGAACACCGACTCATCCGCCGGAGTCCGGCCTTTGGAGACTACGCGCCCGAAGACACGCAGCCCGCCCCCAGCCGAACCCCCGCGAGTCGGAAACTACGAACGCGAACCACACGCGAAGAACCGGGCTCGACGAGAGCATCGCCGCGGGATGAACCCGCGGCTAAACCCTAGCCGAACCCCATCCGCGGGGTTCGCGATCGCCGTGCATGGCGATCGCTGGGGATGCACGGCATCCCCGCGGGGCTGATCCGATCAGCACCCGCCGGCGGTGAGTCCGGCGACTCACCGCCACCACCTCACGGGGTGGAGGGCCCCCAGCCGCGGCACCAGCCCGCGGCTGCCCTCCGCGATCGACTTCGGTCGATCGCCCGCTCCGGCTTCGGCCGGAGCTTCCCCGCGCGCACGCCGCCGTCCAGGGAGGCCGGGGAGGCCATCTGCCGTGGCTCCAGCCCACGGCGGCTTCCCCAGCGATCGACCCTTGGTCGATCGCGTGCCCCGGCGTCCAGCCGGGGCTTCTCCTTGGCGCGGCTACCGGCGGTCGTAACCCTAGGTTTCGGCCGCCCCCTTCGATCTTCGCCGGGGATCTCGAATCCCCGTCCGCGATGATCGTCGTTTTCCCGGATCGTGCGTTCATGTATATATCACAATTAATCAAGCACAAATAATCATGAAGGGGGTTTATGATTATTACCTCGATTCGTTGTACGGAGAAACGAAATCAAACGACCTTGCGATCTTCCTACGTATTCCTTGCACTTCGTCCGAACGTCGTGTGGGCGACGATCTATCGAACTCCTATGGATCTCCTTCACTCTCCAAGACTTTATGATTGGCGTAGGTTAAAAGTGTTATGAAAAGTGAAGACCATGTAGTGCTTATATAGGCTACGTAGAGGATCATAAGGAGATTAAATATTGGGCTTCTAATATTGAAGATTAAATTGGGTCCAACCCAAATCCATTAATCCTTATCAATATTAATTTTATTTATTTTCCACTATATAAATAAAATTGCACTCCCAATATTTATCCATATTATATCAAATAATATTTCTCCGATTAGTATTATTTATTCCGTGTATTTAAGATTTAAATATCCATGAATAAATTTATTTATTGCTCAATAAATAATATTCATCTCTTATATCCGAGACTAGTACCGTTCAACCTTTATTATTGTGCGGAACGAATCCACTCATGAGGTTTACACAATAATTCCTTATGAACTCATCTCGGGGATATTATCAACCCTTCCGGGATACACTTTCCCGTCAAGTATTCACGGCATGTCATATATAAAATATAGCGACCCAATTTTACCGGTAATTAACCCAATAATTAAATCGGTTAATTCCTTTGGAAAATCAAAGTCTCTAATATTAAATATACACACCCGCAATAATATCGGGGATTAAAAATAAAATACTCTGAGATTTAAATTGATTATCCAAGGCAATCCTAATCAATAAATCTCAAGCGATCCGCCCAATACACCAAGTGTACAAGTGTGATAAAATAATTAAGATAAATTATTTTCTCTCTCACACAACGACTATACCGATGGATTGGTCCGTGTCCATCTAGGTCGTGAGCAACCGTTCGATTAAATACGAGTAACCGATAGTATGATCTTCTGTGTGGGCCCGACACGCCATACTAACTACAACGTATAAAATCCAGGACTATATTTTGCATAATTAATTAATAATAATTAATTGCAAATAATTGTTTATTAATTAAATAGATTAAATGCTATGACCGGGAGTTTACCGATACTTAAATCTAGACATTAAGTACACAACTCCAACACGACGGGCAGCAAAGAATACACAGAAATTACGCACCGAGAAGTCGGAAGAGCCGCCGGTCCCGCAGATCGCCGTCGTCGCCGTCGCCGCCGGAAGAGTTGCCGGAGAAGGAAGCGGAGCTGTTCGTCCGGGTTCCTTTATTTAATTGCAGTAGATCCGACCTTTGGGTCGAGAAACAATTTCGTTTTATGCCTTGTTTTTAAGTTTTAATTCCGTACTTCTATTTCCTTCAAGAACGATTTCGATTTGAAGGCATGAATAATATAGTTCTATTTCCCTTATTTATTTCGTCTTTTAATTGTTGTATGAGTAGCTAAATTGATTGTGCATCTGGGCAGGGACGGATCGAAGGTGATTTAGGGTTTAGTTAGGCCGCGAGGTTGGAGGGGCTGAACTAACCGGTTGGGTGTTTGTTCCCGAGGCAAAGTTGTTTGAGGTTTATTTCTGGGGAGTTTGGGTAAACTAGGACGACCACTAGGGAACCTTTACAAACTGGGATACTGGTGATTGGCAAACCGCATAGATGTACCTTGTAGTATTGTTGCGGGCATAGCACTAGAACTTGCAGGAGATGCGGTCGTATGTTTCGAGCATGCTATTGGCCGAGCGGGTCTGTCTAGAGGGTAATGCGGGTTTGGGCAAACTAGATCCATGTTTGGTCGCATAGGTTATCGAATTGTTCAGATCCAGGGGGATTAGGCATAGTGATAGCTAGCCTTCTCTTTACACAGTAAGGATAGATGAGGGGTGGGGCAATTGCTGGGCGTGACGCAATAGGACCACTTTTGTTTTTGCACCCTATAACTGCTGACAAACCGCTGGTAAAAATCCTTAGTGCCTATGAACGGTAGTTTGCCCTAATAATCCTGAGTGAAGTCATCTGCCCGGATGCCTTGTTTATCATTTGATTCCAGCTTTTACTTTTTAGTATTCTGTTAGATCTGAGTGTTTGATTTGTTTGCTTTTGGTTTTATATATTTGCATGTTATTTCTGTTTGTCGTAGTTAGATCTGAGTGTTTGAACGATTGCAAAACCGCTGTGCCCACAGCAACCAAACTCAAAACTTTTTGTGACAACCCCTTGGGCAAAGCCGAGATCACCTACTGTAATTGCCTCCTTGTGGGACCGACCCCACGTACTTGCCATTATCTACGTTTTGTAGTTATAAGAGTACTGGCTAAATATAAATTTCATTTTGACAGCGTGTTTGCTCCACGACAAGTATTCGCGCTCGTCAAAATTGGCGCCGTTGCCGGGGAGGCAAATTTCCAACAGTAAGTCGTCTGTGCTAACAGTTTGACCTGTTTTGTTTATGCAGGATTCTGCTTCTGGCAAAGAGATTGTCACCTGGTACGATCCTGAGATCGAGAAGACCGCAAAGCGAATCCGGAAAGAAACAAGGCTAGCCAAAGCGTTAGCACGTGCCGCCCAAGAAGCTGCCCATACACCAAGGGCAGAAAATCCGCGAAGGGCAAGGAGAGGTGACCCAATTACCCCACCTAGACCTTCACCAGAACCAGCCACAATGGCAAACCAAACCCTCAGGGAAATGATGTTCCCTGCCAATCTGAACCTCCGACCATCAGGCATCACTTTGCCCGCCATCAACGAGAACTGGGAGATGAAACACAATTTCATCCAAATACTACCTAAGTTCAGCGATATGCCCATGGAAGACCCACAGAGGCATCTTCAAGACTTCGAGTCAGCCTGCGGAACCATAAGGGGAGGGCCCCCTTTGAGCGAATACATCCGTCTGCTGGCTTTTCCCTTCTCACTTGGGGATGGAGCACGAGAGTGGCTCTACACTCTGCCCGAAGGACAAATCACTACTTGGGCACAGCTCCAACAGAAGTTTTTGGAAAAATACTTCCCTGCCGCCCGAATCCAACACATGCGAAGGAACATCAGTAGCATTAAGATGGGGGCAGGCGAAGAGTTTCCCGCATATTGGGCACGGTTTAAACAGATGTTGGCAAAGTGTCCTCAGCATCAGATCCCTGACCACGATTTGATCCAATACTTTGTGTCTGGGCTAAGGATGCACGAGAGAACCCTCCTGCACGCTGCCAGTGGAGGGTCCATCCTGAATAAAAGTGCTGAGGAGGCATTTAAACTCTTCAAAGAGATGGCAGAGGAGTTCAGGGATGATGGAAGTGAGTTGCCCAGGACCAATTTGGGGACAACCACCGCTGCAGATTTAAAAATCGACAAACTGTGCAGCGCAATGGAGAAGTTTATGAACTCTATGGCCACCGGGCCAAAGAGAGGTGTGAAAGCTTGCCAGATCTGTCAGGGCACAGAGCATGCCACTGATGAGTGCCCCTCACTGTATGACGAGGAGGTCAAAGCAATGGGGCAGAGCAACGGTAACGGGCAAGGAAGGGGGAAACCATACTATGATAATAGGTATGGGAATAACAACAACTACAATGAGGGGTATAATGGCAACCAAAATTTCCAGCGCTACAACCAACAGGGGCAGTACCAACAGCAAGGCCCCGGGATGTACCACCAGCCCGCTCAGACCAAAGGGCCTACTTTGTCCGAAATGATGGAAACTTTGGTCAAAGAGAACATCAAGTTCCAGCAAGAGAATGCTAAAGCCCACCAAGAGAATGAGAAATTCAAGCAAGAGACTAGAGGGCAGTTCCAAAGTCTAGGAGCCCAAGTCTCACATCTCACTCAAGTGGTGGCAAAGCTGGAACAAAAAGGAGGTACTTTGCCCCCGAAAGTCGAAGTAAACAATGCTCACGTTAATGCCGTCCAGCTCAGGAGTGGCAAACCACTTACCATAGTGGAAAAGTCTGCAGTAAAGGGCAAAGAGCCCGTGCTAGATGATCCCCCAGTCATTGAGGAAGACCCTGGGACAGATATTGAGCAAGAAGAGGTGATAGTCAGGGCAAAGAGGGACAAGTCCCCACCACCGAAAATCAGGCCACCCTTCCCGGGCAGACTGAGTAAAAACCGTGAGAGGGAAGAAACTCAAGAGATGTTCAAGATGTTTAAGAAGGTGGAAATCAATATGCCCCTTCTGACCATACTGAACGCTATGCCCAGATGTGCTAAGTTCTTGAAGGAGCTTTGCACAAAGAAGGTCAAATATCAGGATGATGCGAAGTTTGAGGTGGGAGAGAATGTCTCTGCCGTGATTAAGAAGACTGGACCTACAAAGTGTGGAGACCCAGGCATGTTCTACATTCCGTGCATCATAGGGCATATGAAGATAGAAAAGGCAATGCTCGATCTTGGAGCATCAATCAACGTTATGCCCAAAACGATGTACGAAGACCTGGAAATAGGGCAACTGAAGCCCACTCGAGTTGTGATCCAACTGGCTGATAGATCGAACGTTTATCCTGAGGGCATACTGGAAGATGTCCTGGTCAAAGTGGAAGAGTTGATATTCCCTGCTGATTTCTATGTGCTCGATATGGGCAGATCAAGTAAAGCCCCAGTGATGATATTGGGCAGACCGTTTTTGAAAACAGCAAGGACCCACATCGATTGCGAAACCGGTAGGCTGACGTGCAAATTCGAGGGAGAGACGGTCACCTTTGACCTCTACAAGTCCATGAAGCACCCAGCTGACACCGAGGAGATCCACTACATTGACCAAATTGAGAAGGCAGTGGAGGCAAAGGCGCTCCAATGTGGCAAGTATGACCATACTGAGATAGCCATTCAACAAGGGCTTACGGGGTTTGACATGGAGGACGAACCGGAAGAATTGCAAGAGGCAATTGAGCAGTTAGATTCTCTGGAGAGTTTCAAAGGCAATCCAGGCAAACCGATAGAGATTGAAGAAATGATCATGGTGCCTTCCCTCGAAAAGCCACCAATGCTGGAATTGAAAAAGCTGCCCAAGCACCTAAAGTATTTAT
This sequence comes from Euphrasia confusa, assembly GCA_954870475.1. NCBI lineage: Eukaryota > Viridiplantae > Streptophyta > Magnoliopsida > Lamiales > Orobanchaceae > Euphrasia > Euphrasia confusa. The sequence continues at coordinate 1,530,576 of OX940965.1, forward strand.
ACTTAGGAGATAATGACACTTTGCCCGTCATCATAAGTGCCTATTTACAAGAGGCAGAGGAGGCAAAGTTGAGGTATGTCCTGGGGCAGTACAAACAGGCAATAGGGTGGACTTTGGCTGACATCAGGGGTATAAGTCCAAGCATCTGCCAACACCACATTCTTCTGGAAGATGACTATGTGCCCGTACGTGATCCTCAAAGGAAACTCAATCCAGCAATGAAGGAAGTTGTGCTCAAAGGGATCAAGAAGCTTCTCAGTGTGGGCATAATCTACCCAGTGTCAGATAGCAAGTGGGTTAGCCCAGTGCATGTGGTGCCAAAGAAGTCTGGCGTTCAGGTCATAGAGAACGAAAGAAATGAGCAGATTGCCACACGACTACAAACTGGGTGGAGAGTTTGCATTGACTACCGCAAACTGAACAAGGTAACCCGCAAGGATCATTTCCCTTTGCCTTTCATTGATGAAATGTTGGAAAGATTGGCTGGGAAGAAGCACTTTTGCTTTTTGGATGGCTACTCAGGGTATATGCAGATATGGGTTGCTCAAGAGGATCAGGACAAAACCACCTTCACCTGTCCTTTTGGCACCTTTGCCTACAGGAGAATGCCCTTTGGCCTCTGCAATGCACCAGGAACCTTTCAAAGGTGCATGATGAGTATCTTCGCTGACCTGCTCGAGAATGGAATTGAAGTGTTCATGGACGATTTCACCGTGTATGGCAACTCCTTTGACTCCTGCCTGGAACACTTACAGATGGTGCTCAAAAGGTGTGTGGAGAAGAGCCTTGTTCTGAACTACGAAAAATGCCACTTCATGGTCGAAGAGGGAATTGTCCTTGGGCATGTGATTTCAGCTAAGGGCATAGAGGTGGATAAAGCCAAGATCGAAGTCATTTCCAAGCTGCCATACCCGAGAAATGTGAAGCAAGTCAGAGGGTTCTTAGGGCATGCTGGCTTTTACAGACGTTTTGTGAAGGACTTTGCCCAAATTGCTCGCCCTTTGACCAGACTGCTTCAGAATGATGTAGAGTGGGACTTTGATGAGGACTGCAAGGCTGCCTTCAACCATTTGAAGGAGAGACTGGTCACAGCGCCTATTATTCAACCACCAGAATGGGGCATGCCATTCGAGCTGATGTGTGATGCAAGTGGATATGCAGTGGGGGCTGTGTTAGGGCAAATGAAAGGGAAAGAAAGGCATGTGATTTACTACGCCTCGAAGACCCTTAATGCTGCCCAAAGTAACTATGCCACGACTGAGAAAGAACTTTTGGCCATAGTCTTTGCCTTTGAGAAGTTTAGGTCTTATCTGCTGGGCAGTAAGACCATAGTGTATACAGACCACGCTGCACTGAAGTACCTCATGACAAAGAAGGAGACTAAACCAAGGCTTATTCGATGGATCCTGTTACTTCAGGAGTTTGACATCGAAATTCGAGACAAGTCTGGCAATCAGAACCTCGTTGCAGATCACCTAAGTAGGATTCTCCAGAAAGAAGAGGATATGCCTATCACCGAGACGTTCCCTGATGAGCATCTGTATTCTATAACCACTTTGGGCGAAGAGCCATGGTTCGCTGACCTTGTTAACTTCATGGTTACTGGTATTTTCAGGGACGGCATGACCTATTACGAGAAAAACAAGATGAAACGTGAGGCAAGGAGCTATGTCTGGGATGAACCATATTTGTGGAAAAGATGTGAAGACCAAGTCCTTAGAAGATGCATTCCTGAGTCCGAGCAGCAGGGCATAGTGGATCACTGCCACAAGCAACCCTGTGGAGGCCACTTTGGACCCAGGCGTACAGCAAGAAAGATTCTGGATTGCGGATTCTACTGGAACACTTTGGTTCGAGACTGCTATGAGCTATGCAAGAGATGTGATGAGTGCCAGAAAGAAGGCAACTTGACCAAGCGCAATGAAATGCCCTCTGTGCCCATACTGCCAGTAGAAATCTTTGATGTCTGGGGCATAGACTTCATGGGGCCATTTCCAAATTCGCAAGGTAAGGAATATATACTCCTAGCAGTTGATTATGTCTCAAAATGGGTCGAGGCAAAGGCAACCCCCACCAATGATTCGCGCATTGTGGCTGAATTCCTCAAAGGGAATATTTTCACTCGGTTCGGTGTGCCCAGAGCACTAATAAGCGACCAGGGGACCCATTTTTGCAACGCTGTAATTGAGAGGATGTTGCGGAAATATGGAGTCACTCATCGAATCACTTGTGCCTATCACCCCTAGGCAAACGGCCAAGCAGAGCTCTCTAACAGGATTATCAAAGCTATTCTGAGGAAGACAGTTAGGCCAGAAGGGAAAGATTGGGCAGGCAAACTGGATGATGCACTGTGGGCATACCGCACTGCATTCAAGACTCCATTTGGTATCTCCCCTTACCGGATGATATTTGGGAAAGCTTGCCATTTGCCCGTAGAGATAGAGCACAAGGCACATTGGGCAGTAAATAAAGTCAACTTTGATTGGGATCTGGCTGGAAACGAGCGTAAACTTGACTTGGTTGAATTAGAGCAGCTTCGCATTGAGGCGTATGACCATGCTGCCCACTACAAAGAACGGACCAAGAGGGCTCATGACAAACTGATCAAGAGGAAAAAGATTGAGACTGGACAGTTGGTTTTACTGTATCAAACCAGAAATCAGTTCCGTTCGGGCAAACTGTCCTCTAAGTGGGAAGGACCCTATTTTGTTCACCATGTCAGCCCAAATGGATCTGTGGAGTTAAAAAGCAAAAAAGATGACGACTACATTTTCAAAGTGAACGGCCATAGAGTGAAGCCCTACTTTGGGCAAGAGAATCTGGAAGGGCAGCTTGCCCTGATTGAGTGAACGAATAAAGCAGTTGGGTCCTGCCCGGGACTATAAATAGGGCGCTGGCCAGGAGGCAACCTGGTATGTTTGTATAATTTCGTTATTTCAATTTCTTAGATTAGGAATAAACTACTAGCAACAAGGGACTTTGACTATGCCGAGAAAAAGGGTATTGTTTGTTTTTGATTTTGCAGGAGGACTTTGGGCAGACTGAGCCTTTGGGCAAATAGGGATGCAAGTGGGGCAGTTGCGATTTTCAAGGGGCTGGAGCCCGTCCCATCAGGGACTTTGCAGTTCCATCCTTATCATAACTCCCCCACGATTATCGATAACTGCCACCCCCATTTTTTCAGCCTTTTTCAAAATTCAAAATTAACATTATATATCCTCTCTCTCTCCATATGGTATCTACTAGAGCGAAAAACAAACTCAGAAAAATTCCCACCGGAACCCTAATTGACCTAACCATTGGAACCGCTGCATCCAAACTGAAAAAGATGGTGTCTCCCAAGAGATCGAGTCCGGCGAAGCCCAAATCCCCCGCCGCCGAAGAAGCCATCCACGCCGTCCCGCTGGTCACCATCCCGCCGAGCCCCGCCACGACGGAAACTGACAACAACCCTATTGACGACTTGGCCAAGGAGATTGACGAATCCAAAACCACCGGCGAAAAGGAAGATCTGGAAACCCTAGCCACCGCCGCTCAGAAGGAGGAGGGCAAAGCCGCCGTTGACAGCCCCCCGAAAAAGAAGCAGAAGAAGTCGGCGGGCAAAGGCAAGAAGAAGGTTACTCCCACCCCCACTGCCGGATCCACCTCCGACGACAAGGAGAAGGAAGATTCGACGGCCGCCGGTAAAACTCCGGTGGAAGAGGAAGAAGAAGAGGAGGTGATAAAAAGCCCAGCCCCCAAAAGCAGGACCCGCGCATCCACCAAGAAGAGAAAGGCGGTTGACACCACAGCGCGCGAAATCGCGGCCCCCAAAACGGTGTGCTTCGAATCGCTCAAACTGATGGGTGTGGAGAAGGAGGTTCGAGGCTATTTCAAGGCCATAGGGTGGGAGCCGTTTCTTGAGTGGTCTGGGCAAATCAATGAAGGCATCGTGAGAGAATTCTTTGGGTCTCTGGGTATCAAAGAGACCAAGGATGAGGGAGTTATAGGGATTCAATTTGAGTTGTTTGATCGAGGCGTCTCTATTGGTGGTAATGAATTGGATTTGTGTTTGGATATGGCAGGTATTGCAGATCTGAAGTCAAAGGCCTACCAGGAGTCACTGAGGGCTTTGCCAGAGTACACAAAGAAGGAGCTGCAGAAGATCTGGAAGCAGCTGGGCAAAGGAGGCGAGTTTGTGGGGCAAAGCACCAAGTCAATCCAGTTGAAGAGCCATGCACTCAGGGTTTGCCACAGGATCCTGGCCATCAACTTCTTTGGCAAGACGGACACCAGCAGTGCCGTTTCCCATCTGGAACTGGGCATACTGTGGTGCATGGATCAGAAGATCAGGCTGCATTTCAGTGCCTGCCTCTGTGCCCAAATGAAGTGGCTGCAAACTCACCCCCTCCAGCGCCTATCATTGGCCCATTTTCCGATGGTGTACGCGGCCAAGATGAACCTGATCAAGAAGGGCAAAGAGCTGGAGATGATGGTGGAGGGCAAGTTTGACATCCAGTGCTTCAAGCGCATGCAGGATATTGTGCCTATGGGTGATGGCAGTGTGAAGTTTTTGGAGGAGAAACCAGTGAAGGTAGAGGTGAAGGATTCGGTTGCTGAGGCTAAGGCCAAAGAGGAAGTTGCAGAGAGGCAAGGCGCGATCGAGGCGCGGTTGGATAAGATTGAGAAGGCATTCGGGGATGTGAAGGCGATGATGATCGCATACTTTGACTACTGTGGATTCAGGTACACACCTGCTTCCACCTCCTAATTTGTTCCCTCCCTTTGTTTTTAGTAGTTGTTAGTTTTTTGTTATTTCTTTTATTTTTCTGTTTTTTTGTTAAGGTCACCCCCGAGTCACTCTGGTTCGGGGGAGACTAGGTTGATCTCCCTGCTGACACACTTTGCCCAGGCAAAGTGTGTGAGGGGGCAGGTGCGCCAACTTTTTGAGTCATAGTCTGGTCGTGGTTAGCCCCTACTGATCTTATTACTTTTGCACACTTTGCCCAGGCAAAGTGTGTGAGGGGGGAAAGGGAAAGGGCAAACCCCTGTTTCTAATCGAGTCAGCATGATTATGTGTCACCTTGGGCAAACATACATACAGTAACTCAAACTTTATAGTTAAGATGCATGAAATAGGGATGATGGAACTGTTCTAGGCAAACTGTGAGAATTGAGCCAACATTGATATATGATTTCTTTCTTTGAGAGTCTGCTGTGATTTTTACAAATGCTTGTCTTTGCCTGTTTGCTGAATTGAGTAGTTTGACTGAGTAGGGTTGTTAAATGATTAGGGCATTTCTTTGTTTTATTTCCCCAGAATAAATAACATTATCCCTTGCTAGCCCCTTTGAGCCTTATTGAATATTCTTTGTGAACCCATCTGGTATTATGCCCACATTACATAGGCAGCCAGAGAGAGAAAGGGAGTTAGGGCATAGTGTTCAAAGAAAAAAAAAAAAAAAAAAAAGAAAAAAAAAAAAAAAAAAAAATCAGAAAAGAAAAAAAAGATGAATAAAAAAAAAAGGTTGTTGTGCTAAGGCCCGTAAGAAAGGGGCAGTGGCAGAGAAAAGGCTAACATCAAAAAGCCCTCTGCCCAAATAGATCCTACTCCCAGAAAAATCTACCCTTATGAGCCCAACACTACAACCTAATAAAAGCCCCTTTGATAACTCCCCTGCTTAGTTAAAACAAACTCAGATTAGCAATAAGGCAAATTTAGGCAAAGTGGAGTCACAGCAGAAAATGAGTGTCATTGAACCCATACACTGAAAAGAGAGAAACACTGTGAGGGAGTGAACCCAAAGACCTAGAACAGACTCTTGACTTATTTTTATCTTTACTTGAATTTTGTGTTATCTGTATGTACTATGCCCTTTACTGATCATGCTAAAGTCCTTTGCTTTATTCCTTCCTATTTCTTTCACTTCTGTTTTCACTTTGGTCTTGAGTCAGGCAAATCAGAGCCCACGCTTGGGGACAAGCGTATCCAAGTGTGTGCGGTTCTGATGAGCCATTTTATTTGCTCATCTTAGAGCACTTTTACACCTTTTATTGAGTCAGTTTGAGTCGTTAACGTGTCTGGGAGGGCACAATTAGGTGTTTGGGCAGAGTGTGTGGTGATGCAGGTAACAGGTGGCGCACTGGGCAAAAGAGGCAAGGAAAACCCCTTCTTTGGGCAAATCAGATTCTGGAGCGGTAGTGACAAGCAACAGTTTGACCACATCGGGCAAATGGGTAAGGTCACGAAGCAGAAGACCCAGAATTCCTACCAAGTACCGTGCCTGGTCCGACCACCTGTGGAGGAGAAGAATTACCTGCAGATTTCGATTTGGGCAGAGAGCGGTTGTTGACAGGAGATTCGCTGCGGGCAAGCTGGCAGCATACCAGAATCCCTGGATTCGGGGGATCTGACTTATCCCCCAGCCCATTGACCAAGGACGCCTATTCCTAAGGGGCGAGCAACAGCCGGGAATTCAAATTCAAATTGAAGTCTATTAAAGGGGCGCGACGGGCAGCAAAGAATACACAGAAATTACGCACCGAGAAGTCGGAAGAGCCGCCGGTCCCGCAGATCGCCGTCGTCGCCGTCGCCGCCGGAAGAGTTGCCGGAGAAGGAAGCGGAGCTGTTCGTCCGGGTTCCTTTATTTAATTGCAGTAGATCCGACCTTCGGGTCGAGAAACAATTTCGTTTTATGCCTTGTTTTTAAGTTTTAATTCCGTACTTCTATTTCCTTCAAGAACGATTTCGATTTGAAGGCATGAATAATATAGTTCTATTTCCCTTATTTATTTCGTCTTTTAATTGCTGTATGAGTAGCTAAATTGATTGTGCATCTGGGCAGGGACGGATCGAAGGTGATTTAGGGTTTAGTTAGGCTGCGAGGTTGGAGGGGCTGAACTAACCGGTTGGGTGTTTGTTCCCGAGGCAAAGTTGTTTGAGGTTTATTTCTGGGGAGTTTGGGTAAACTAGGACGACCACTAGTGAACCTTTACAAACTGGGATACTGGTGATTGGCAAACCGCATAGATGTACCTTGTAGTATTGTTGCGGGCATAGCACTAGAACTTGCAGGAGATGCGGTCGTATGTTTCGAGCATGCTATTGGCCGAGCGGGTCTGTCTAGAGGGTAATGCGGGTTTGGGCAAACTAGATCCATGTTTGGTCGCATAGGTTATCGAATTGTTCAGATCCAGGGGGATTAGGCATAGTGATAGCTAGCCTTCTCTTTACACAGTAAGGATAGATGAGGGGTGGGGCAATTGCTGGGCGTGACGCAATAGGACCACTTTTGTTTTTGCACCCTATAACTGCTGACAAACCGCTGGTAAAAATCCTTAGTGCCTATGAACGGTAGTTTGCCCTAATAATCCTGAGTGAAGTCATCTGCCCGGATGCCTTGTTTATCATTTGATTCCAGCTTTTACTTTTTAGTATTCTGTTAGATCTGAGTGTTTGATTTGTTTGCTTTTGGTTTTATTTATTTGCATGTTATTTCTGTTTGCCGTAGTTAGATCTGAGTGTTTGAACGATTGCAAAACCGCTGTGCCCACAGCAACCAAACTCAAAACTTTTTGTGACAACCCCTTGGGCAAAGCCGAGATCACCTACTGTAATTGCCTCCTTGTGGGACCGACCCCACGTACTTGCCATTATCTACGTTTTGTAGTTATAAGAGTACTGGCTAAATATAAATTTCATTTTGACAGCGTGTTTGCTCCACGACAAGTATTCGCGATCGTCATCCCGCTAAAGGGAGCCATGACGAACGAGGTCTACCAGATCAAATGGCTCACCAATTCCAATCACGACGATTCGCATCCGAGATCCAGGAAGGTGCTGGTGAGGATTTACGGCGCCGGAGTGGATGTATTCTTCGATCGCGAGAGTGAGATCCGTACGTTTTCGTTCATGTCAAAGCAAGGTCGGGGCCCTAGGTTGCTCGGCCGATTCTCTAATGGCCGCGTCGAGGAGTTTATTCGAGCTCGAGTAAACACCCTCTCTTTCTCTCTCTATCGTTAATTGGCTATCTGGAATCTGGATCCCCTGTTTTCTGTAATACTTTGTGTTCTCTTTTCAGGCGATGTTTTTTTTTGGTAGAATTCATTTGAGTTAAATTTCTTTTCCACACTAACAATAGATATTAAGTTGATTTAAGTTTCCTGGCAATGCATGTATGCTATAGACTGCTACTAAGCTAATGTGGGTTGTTAAGCTCAATGAATTAACTTTAGCCCGATATAAGTTTTTTTTGTAACATATCGCCTTTGATTGTGTCATTCTAGACGCTTACGGCAGCTGATTTGCGTGAACCTGAGACTTCTTCTCTTATAGCAACAAAAATGAGGGAATTCAACGACCTAAATTTGCCAGGGCCTAAGGTGGTTGTCCTCTGGGATAGATTGCGGTACACTTTCAACGGTACACTTTCAACGACCAACTTTGATTGCTTGATTGTGTTTGTATATATTTACTTGGTTTAATGTCCAATATTTCAGCAACTGGCTTAAGGGGAAATGGGTTGTGAATACACATATTCATGGAAATTGAATTCGTGTTTTGTTTCAAGTGATTTGTTTTTGTGCGAAATGGTATTATGATTTATGATCAGTGTTTTTCATATTTGGCAGGGGGCATTGTTTGTTTTAGGCTTTTTGTTTCGTGGCCAAGGTTCGACTATAGTATATTTATCGTGTAGTTTGTTGTTAACTTAAAGATAATTTTGTGATGTTTCTTGAATGCTTAGTGATCTGAGAAGTGTCAATGTGCATCTGGAATGATGTATTCTTTTCGGTAATATAGTCCAGCAGCATGATTTTTCACACTTTTAGCTCTGTGCTTCGTTCCTATAACAACCAGATCATTTTGTAGTTATCAACTATTGATTAGAATCGATCTTTCGTGCTCTTAATGAGAAGCAAATCTTGCAATTGTAACGTGTCGTTGGTTTTGCTTGATAGGTACACTTGGAAATCTTAAAGCTTTCAGTGCGGTGGAAGGTAATCGTATTTTCTTGTTTTATGCATACATTTAAGAAAATGTTTTTGATGCGTCAATTCAGGATAAAAATAACCTTGTGTCATTAAACTGATCGGCAATTTGTAATATTTTGAAGCGTAGAGGGATGTAAATGTTACATGGAAGATGAAAATATTCAGATAATTCGATGAATGATGCGCTTACAAATGTTTGATGACGCTAGCAATTTGTTGACCTAGATGGTGTTTTCTTTTTTGACATTAATGTACTTAGAACATTTATTCTTTTTTTTTTATTTTCACAGGAGGATATGAGAAACATCATCAAAGAGAGTGACCAGGATTTTTATTGGAAGGATTCATTGTATTTTTTTATTTTTATTTTTATTTTTATTTTTATTTTTGAGATATTTATTTTATTTTCAGTGTTTTTACGATGTTTTTTTACGACATTCAGTGTTTTTTATGAAATTCAGTGTTTTAATGACATTCAGTGTTTTTTTATGAGATTCAGTGTTTGTAATGACATTCAGTGTTTTTATAATATTTTATGTAAAAAATCTGAAATTCAGTGTTTTTAATGACATTTAGTGTTTGGGATGATATCCAGTGTAAAAATTTGACATTTAGTGTTTTTTAATGTCATTCAGTGTTCTTATAATATTCAGTGTAAAAATTTGACGTTCAGTGTCTTTTTATGGTATTCAGTGTCTGATGGGGTGGGGTGAGTTGAGTAGAAGAAAAAATCTGACGTTCAGTGTATTTTCATGGTATTCAGTGTTCATATAATATTCAGTGTAAAAATCTGACATTCAGTGTTTTTTAATGACATTCAGTGTCTTTTAATGGTATTCAGTGTCTGAGGTGACGTTCAGTGTCTTTTAATGTTATTCAGTGTCTTTTAATTGTATTCAGTGTTTTTTAATTTTATTCAGTGTCTTTCAGTGTCTTTTAATTCTATTCAGTGTCTTTTAATGGTATTCAGTATCATTTAATTTTATTCAATGTCTTTTAATGTTATTCAGTGTTATTCAGTGTTATTCAGTGTCTTTTAATGTTATTCAGTGTCTTTCAGTGTTAAGTGTTATTCAGTGTTATTCAGTGTTATTCAGTGTCTTTTAATGTTATTCAGTGTCTTTTAATGTTATTCAGTGTTATTCAGTGTCTTTTAATGTTATTCAGTGTTATTTAGTGTCTTTTAATTTTATTCAGTGTTATTCAGTGTCTTTTAATATTATTCAGTGTCTTTTAATTTTATTCAGTGTTATTCAGTGTTATTCAGTGTCTTTTAATGTTATTCAGTGTTATCAAGTCTTATTGATTAAAGAAAAAGAAAATAATTTCATGGATTTTTTTTTCATTTGCTTAATATTTTAATTTTTATTCTTTGGGTTATCTATATATGTATGTATGTATATGTATGTATGTATGTATGTATGTATGTATGTATGTATGTATGTACTCAATTTGCGGAATTTAATTATTTAAATTATTTTTTAATTAATAAAATATTAAAAATCTATACTTTTGGTAATTTGAAGGATTTAGATGATTATAAATATGAAGGTTTGTTAAGCATAATTAAGACACAACATCATTTATAGAGACGATAATAAGAAATTAAGAATGGGGAGTTCATCATTTTCTCTCTTCATTATTTCTCTTCTTTCCCTGAATTCATATTTTGTTGCTGATGCAAAATTTACGATTCATCACAATCTTCAGAAGAATACTGTCAGAAAGCCTTTTCGTTTCCCATCGTCCGTCGGCGAGTACGAAACCGATGATTCGGTTAGGCGGCCTAATACCCGAGATCTTGGTCAGTACGCGGGTTATTATAAACTCACTAACACCAAGGGTGCCATGATGTTCTATTATTTCTTCAAGTATGACATAAATGCCCCTGTCGTTGTGTGGTTAACCGGAGGACCAGGATGCAGCAGCTCAATCGCTTTGTTTTACGAGAATGGCCCGTATCGATTGACCAAAAACCTGTCGCTTGTTCCGAATGAGTACAGTTGGAGTAAGGTACGATTCATGAGTACAAACACTGATCAATTTCATTTTCCATCATATCTTATTTATTATACTTACATATTGTTTATGTGACGCCTGCAGAAGTCGAACATTATATATATAGACCAACCGACGGGAACAGGTTTCAGTTATACTACAGATGAGGCCGATATTCGGCACACCTCAGAGGAAGCGGGCATCGATTTCTACAACTTTATGCAGGTAGTTACACGTACATATCATGTATATAATTAAAACTCTATACATCACACCGAATTAATTAATCTTCTCGATCATCAGGCTTTTTTCCAAAAGCATCCCGAGTACCAAAAGAATGATTTTTACATCACGGGGGAATCATATGCCGGTCATTACATTCCAGCTTTCGCGGCTCAGATTCAAAAGGGGAACCAAAATTCAAAACAAGGCCAGAATAATAGTTACATAAACCTCAAGGTATGTATGTATGTACTACGATATATAGATCGATCGATTGATGGATGTCATAAAAAACGAAACAGGGAATCAGCATTGGGAATGGATGGACAGATCCTGGGCCTCAGTATAAATCATATCGTGAATACGCAAAAACGATGCATCTGATCAACCAGGCGCAGTACAATTACCTGAACGATTTAGAATCGACATGCTTACACTACTTTAAAGATTGTGCCGGTAAATTCTCGATCAATTTGTAACTCGATCCAACCTGTTTTGATAATCAATTTGTAAAACTTTGTACGTTTGCAGGAAACGGGAGTGATTTATCGCCTTGTATATTTGCCAATGAGGCTTGTAATGCTGTTTTCTATAGTATACTCGACCTCAACAACGATATAAACGTAAATTACTAAATCAAGTAATCGATTGTTTAAACTTGTTAAAATGATCGACTCAAAATGAATCCTATATATTTATGATCACAGTCCTACGACATTCGCAAAAACTTCACGGGAGATGATTCGATCTACGACTATTCAGATGTGGAGCGTTTTCTAAACCAGGCGTCGGTTAAAAAGGCTTTGGGAGTTGACAAAAGCATTCCATTCGTTTCGTGCAACGACACAGTTTATAATGCAATGAGTGGGGATGGGATAAAGAACCTGGGAGTTTATGTTCCGGGGTTACTAGAAGATGGGATCAAGGTTCTGATATATGCAGGGGAATACGATCTTATGTACAACTGGATAGGTAACATTACTTAAGGTTACACGTACATATAATATGTACCTTAACATATATGCATGTATGGTTGCAGGAAACTCGATGTGGGTTGAGGGCATGCAATGGTCCGGTCAGAGAGGTTTCAGGTCGGCCAGAAATGTTTCGTTTATGGTCGATGGTGCGAATGCAGGGCAGTACAAGACCTATGGAAATCTTACGTTCTTGAAGGTGAAGGATGCCGGTAAAATGGTTCCGATGGATCAACCAAAGGCTTCGTTGGAAATGCTCAGGCGATGGATCAATGGCATTCCTCTCTGAAATATGCGCGCGCTTCCATATATACTGATGTCGAATATCGAATAATCGTGCTTACGAACGAACAACTTATAATAAATGTATCACTCAAATAAATTAATATATACTTACTACTATTTCAGAATGAATAAGGATAGAATCTTGTGTTATGTGTCTGTGTTTGTTTTTTGTGAGTTAAATGTAGTAGTTGCAAATAATAATAAGAAGATATGTATGAATTTTATATGCAACTAACCCTTATAAGAAGATATGTATGAATTTTCTTTTTGAGGTTTTATTGGCAATTTTCTTTATGATTTCAATATTCATAAGTGAAAATTTAGTTTATGTGTGTGTTTTTACAAGTTATGATTTCAATATAAGTGAAAAACCATCTGAATAAGATTAATTTTCAAGAAACCAAAATAAAAGAAATCGACCGAGAAATTAAGTAAATTTGGAGGATAAATGTATTAATCATCTGATTAGATAGTTAGTTGGTTAATACTAACACTATTTGATTGGGTACTAAAAAAATGGATGCAAAATAAGATGAGAGTGGATCTGCAGGTTGAAAGCAATCGATGACACATAGGAGATGAGATGTAGATGAGATTGGAGATATTCTGTTCGTCTTAGCTTTTAGGGTTCCGGGAAGTTTCGCGGCGACCCTTCGTCGGCGTCTGCGTTTCTGTGGCAAACTCTCTCTTCTCCGGTTCTTCTTCTTTTTATTATTTTGAATTTGTTATTTTATTAAATTTTATATAAGGTTATTATAGTCATTTTACAATATTATTTCAAAAGTTTAAAAATAAAGAAGGGTATGTTTAGTAAAAACTTTTTTATCAATGAAAAAGAAAATAATTTTTTGAAACTGTATTTAATTTGCTTAATATTTTAATTTATTTAGAATTAATATATAATTTATAATTGATTTTGTAAATAATAACAAAAGTGATGATTTATTTTTCGATTTTAGATTCCTTTTATTTTACAAATGAGGAAAATGTGATAATTTTATTTGCAACTAATGGGTGTATTCAATTAAAATTTTAATAGATTTTTTTTTAATTTTTAAAAGTTTATGGGTTTTTGTGAATATTCTAAATTTAAAGTCTATAAAGAGTTTAATTTACTTTTTTTTTTTTACTTTCATGAATTTTCATAAATTTTTACATAATTGAAAAATATATTTTTTTAAATTCATTTACATGAATTTTCATAAATTTGTAGGTATGTATAAAGAAATCCAAATTATTTAAAAAAATCTAAATTATTAAAAAAAATCAAATTGTTTAGAAAATAAAATACAAAAAATACATTTTTCAAAGATAAAAAAATATAACTATTTATCACTATTATTCTCATATTTATTTACATCATTCTCACCTCATTTCGCACATAACATTAACAATACTAGTTCTCCAATTAGCTTACATTTTTGATGTAAATGTGTATATATATATCAAGCATATAAAAAATATATGTATTAATTTTTTATTTTTTTTATCTATTTCATGTTTTTTACTTTATTATGTTTATTTATATATTCTTAAAATTTATTTTTTCTAATACTTAATTAGTCAATTTTTTTTATCTATAATCTGTTTATATTTTTATTATGTTTATTTATATATTTTTTAAGTTTTAATATTTTTTTAATAATTAATTTATCAATTAAAATAGAAATCCTAGATATCTCATATATTTACGAGAGATTTTGAGATATGGACTTTCTTTGTATTTTTTGGATGTAATCAATAGAAATCCATTAATTTTTAAAATCTTTTAAAATCAATTGAGTTTTGAATACCTATAGATTTTAATAGATTTTTTAAAATATGAATTGAATACTTTTAGATTTTAATAGACTTTTAAAAATCCAATTGAATACCCATATCTTTTAAAAATTTAAAGAAATTCTAAGTAGTGTTAAACAAATACACCCCTCTAAATCTATATAAGAAGATATGTACCAATTTTCTTTTAGAGGTTATAGTTTTTAATTTTTAGGTTATTTCATTAATTTGATTCTAAATGTTTTTACTGGTTAGTTAAAAAGACAAAAAAAAAATGAAGAATTTTTTATTAATGAAAAGAAAAAATTGATAAAATATTTTAATTTATTTAGAATTAATATATTATTTATAATTAATGTTATAAATAATAATGAAAGTGATATTAGGAAGGTTCCGTTTATTTTCTGATATTAGGAATGTTCCTTTTATTTTGGTTAGTTAAAAAGTAAAAAAGAAAAAGAATATTTTCTGATATTAAGAAGGTTCCTTTTATTAATACCATTAACTCTACATGTATTATCTGCGATTTGGTAAGACACAAAATTTACCCCATATTCTTTTTTTTTTTTTAAGTGAAATTTGAATATTTATAAAAAATGTAAATTGGCGGGTTTGAAACGGGGTAAGGTATGATCGTGGTTGTAAAAATAACTATAAGAAATCAAAGTATTTTGGCCCTCGCTCATAAACCAATTAGGAAGAAAATTAATTTGGATTACTCATTGATTCGTTTGGTATCTAAATAAAAATCTAAGATCTAAGATCATTTATAAATTAGTTTACTAGACCGAAAACTTATGACGTTCAAAAATGTATAGATCCAATGTCACATTCAGTAAAGATTTATGATAAAAAGAAAAAGAAAAAGTGAAAAAGTGAAAAAGAAAAAGAATATGAAGAATTTGGTTAGGTACTGACGTACTAACCAAACAAATTCCTCTCAAATATTCCATTACTCGTGCTTAGGAACAAACAACAACAATAATAATATGTATCACACAAATCTATTAGTACTTATATTAAAGTGGAATAGTAGTTTCTGCCTAACTTTTTTTTTATTAATAACATATATTTATTTTGTTTTTTAACAATAATTCCTATTAACCTACGTTTACTTTAATTTTCCCTTGGAAAAAAGCCACGTAAATTAATTATTTCAAACATCAGGGTTTTTTTAGTAATATACATAATATAAATAGCATGCATTTACAACCCATAGGACAACTAGCTTGGCTAAGTAGTAAGAATGAGTACCACCAGAATTCTGAGATTGTTATTTCATCTTTACCTCCTTTCTCTTATTTCCCTAATTGCCCTTTTTGCTGTTGATGCAACAAATGGTACAAGGAATCACAATCTTGGAAGAATCTACGGAGATAACCATGCTAATATTGTGAAACTTGACCCTTTAGGCAATGCATCAAAAATCGTTGAAAAGAAATTGCGATTCCCGAAATCATTCATGACAGCGAATTGCGATGGAACTAGTAGTGTCCAAGATCTTGGTCACCATGTGGGATACTATAAAGTTAGTAATAACACCGAAAGGTCAGCATGCATCATATATTCTTTTATGAAATTGAATTACATATCAAAAGGTCACATATGTATGTATGGTTGCAGGATGTTCTATTATTTCTTTGAATCGACGAACAATGACCCAAATGCCCCTGTTGTTGTATGGTTATCCGGAGTCCCACAGCAAGGGTGCAGCAGCTCACTTGCTTTGTTTCATGAGAATGGCCCTTTTAAGTTAACCAAAAAACTAACGCTTATTCTGAACGAGTTCGATCAGTTGGAATAATGTATGCTTGTTAAATGAATTGAAGATTTAGTTACGTACAATTAATGTGTACACCGTATTTTTAACATGACACATACATATTGATGATGTGGCATTGGCACAGGTGTCGAACATTATATATCTAGACCAGCCGATCGGAACAGGCTTCAGTTATACTACTAAAGATGCCGACATCCCCAACACCTCAGAGGAAGCGGGCGTCGATTTCTACAACTTTATTCAGGTACTACATAAATATAACCGTATTACTTACAAGGAATGATCTTCTCATTCGCAACTAAATAATCTTCTTGATCATCAGGCTTTTATCGAAAATCATCCCAAGTACGCAAGGAATGATTTGTACATCACCGGGGAATCATACGCCGGTCATTTCATCCCGGCTTTCGCGGCTCAGATTCAAAAGGGGAACAAAGAAAATCAAGGGGGGACCAAGATAAACCTTAAAGTACGTATTAATTAATTATGTGCGGATTTTATGTTGAGAAACTCGTTGATCGATTAATAATTATCTGCATGTGCGCAGGGAATGGCGATTGGTAATGGATGGACGGATCCAGGGCCCCAGTATAAATCATATCGCGAATACGCTAAGATGATGAACCTCATCAACCAGACTCATTACGATTCCCTGAGACATTTATTTCCGGATTGCTTACGCGACTTGAAAGCATGTGACAAAAACGGGATATCGGATTGTATATTTACCGACTATGACTGTGGAGGCATTTTAGATAGTATACTCCACCTCCACGTCAATATAAACGTAAATTACTAAACCAAGTAATCGACCTTTTTTTTTTTTTTTTTTTTTAATTCTTGGAAAAATGATTAATCCTATTTATGATCACAGTCCTACGACATTCGCAAAAACTGCACGGGAGATGGTAATTCGTGCTACGACTTTTCAGACGTGGAGCGTTTTCTGAACCAGACTTCGGTTAAAAAGGCTTTGGGAGTTGACCAACGCATTCCATTCGTTTCGTGCAGTAAAAAAGTATATGGTGCAATGCGTGGGGATATATATAGGAACCTGGGAGTTTATGTTCCGGGGTTACTAGAAGATGGGATCAAGGTTTTGATATATGCTGGGGAATACAATCTTATTGACAACTGGATAGGTAATTTGATGTGGGTCAAGGACTTGAAATGGTTCGGTCAGAGAGGATTCAAGTCGGCCAAAAATCTTTCGTTTAAAGTCGACGATGTGAATGCCGGATGGTACAAGACCTCTGGGCCTCTTACATTCTTGAATGTAAAGGATGCCGGTCACATGGTTTCGTTGGATCAACCAAGGGTTTCGTTGGAAATGCTCAGACGATGGATCAAAGGCATTCCTCTCTGAAATGCAGATACGTACTGATGTCGAATGTGGATTCCTTGCGAAAAAACAACTTATAATAATAATAATAATAATAATAATAATATGTATCACTTTGAATATATATCTGAATGCGTCCCAGGAGTATAGCCGAGTGGTAAGGCCTGTGATGATGTGGGTGTAATTCCCCGGCGACGCAGGGTTCGAATCTCGGGTGGGACAAATTTTCATTGAAATATTATGAAGGTTTGTCCTGGGGTTCGACCTGTTGGCTCTCTCGCACAGGTGTCTGCTACTCGGGCACATTCCTCGATTTACATCTTACCCGATCGAGGGACCTCCGATCGGGTGGGGGTGGAGTTTCTCGTCTCTCCTCCTTATAAAAAAAAAATATATATCTGAATAAAGATGGAATGTTTGTTTTTTGTGAGTTAATTGTAGTAGCTTTATAGTTTCTGAAAAATAAATATAATATTTAATCATCAGCAAATCCGACACGAATCAGAATAATATATTGTATTCAACTAAGTACCACTATGCACGTGATTTATTTGTTTGAAATAATCTAAAATGTCAAAAATTTATTAATGAAGTAAGAAATTATTTTATTTAATAATTGAACTCTCACCTAAATTTTGTAAACTCAAATTAACTTGATGTGGGTCGAGGACTTGAAATGGTTCGGTCAGAAAGGATTCAATTCGGCCAAAAATACTACGTTTAGGGTCGACGGTGCGAATGCAGGGCAGTCCAAGAGCTATGGAAGTCTTACATTCTTGAAGGTGAAGGATGCCGGTCACTTTGTTTTGATGGATCAACCAAAGGTTTCGTTGGAAATGCTCAGACGATGGACCAAAGGCATTCCTTTCTGAAATGCAGATGTCGAATGTCGAATATCGATTACGTGTGCTTACTAAAGAACAACTTATAATAATAATAATAATATGTATCACTCAAATAAATAAATATATACATATATATATAGCTCATAGGGAGTACCATCTTTCAGAGTAACTAAACACCGAGACATAATAAAAAAAAAAAATCGGATGAATTTTAAAATTGGACGAAAATCCAAAAAATTAAACCATATTTGTCCAACAATATCAAAAGTTCGAGGAAAAAAATGTAGCCTCAAATGTCGAATGTGATATCGATTAATGGTACTTAATTACAAATGAACAACAATAATAATATGTATCACTCAAATCTATTACTATTTTCGTCCCAACTATTTATATACACGTTCTTTTTTTGGATGTCTAAACTAATTATGCACACTATTAACAAAAATTATTTTACTTTTCTACCATAAAATATTAGTATTATACTCCTACTTTTCCACTTACTTTCAAATTTTACTTACAGGTTATAACTGTTTTACTTTTTAATTTAAAATTAAAATTTTATCTTTAACGTTTTGTTCAAAATGTAAAAAAAATATTTTTATTAATTTACGTGACGGTTAATCATTGCATATATAGTTCGAACGAAAGTAGTTCTAGTACGGAGTACTATATTAAAGACTGTTAATCAATGCATATATATATATAGTTCAAACTAAAGTAGTTCTAGTACGAAGTACTACAATATTGAAGCAGAATTTTAGTTTCGGCCTAACTTTATTTATTTATAACATATATTTATCTTATTTTTTAACAGTAACTATTATTAATCCATGTTTATTTTAATTTTTATATAATAATTGCTACATGTATTTTTATATAATAATTTTTTTAATCAGTAAAGTTTATTTTTATTTTATTTAAACCAAAATAAAAATGACACTTTTATATCATATACATATAATTATAAAAAAAAATTACATAGTAATTATACAAACTATTCTTCCATTTGATTTTTGAAAGTGTCAATCAAATTCCTAGAAACGTAGTACCCTTCCATTTGATTTTTGAAAGTGTCAATCAAATTCCTAGAAACTTCCTAGAAACGTAGTACCCTTCCATTTGATTTTTGAAAGTGTCAAATCAAATTCCTAGAAACCACCGCATCTCACTTTAGAGAATATACCCATTAATATAAATATTTAATTACCTAACTTTTTTAAAAATTTTAGCTGTTGGGTGAAACAGTTTTTAACATGTTACAGCCTTGTGGCAGGTCTTATGTTCGAGGTGTAACATGTAAATGTAATTCTTTTGTAATTAATGAGACGTGATTTACTTAAATTTTAGTTTATTTACACCTCAAACATTAATAAACTCACCTCTTTTAGTTTTTAAAACACTTGAGAAATAGTAGTAGCTATTTTACCCTTATTGAAATAACCAAATATTTTTCATGGCCTTCTTCTTCATCTACATCTGTCATTGCTCCAAGTCCTCCATCGGCGGTGCTAGAAGCTTTCATTGCAATGCGACTGATATATTATCTATTTTGTTAGTTATTTTTTATCAAAGGTAATATAGTCTTTTATAATATCCTGAATTCTAATTAAAAACATGATTGATCTCTTTTTCATAACAAAAAAAAAAAATATACTCTTATGAAAAAATTTAATTACTAAAATCACAATTTTTTTCCTGAATATTTCTTTCTATTTATTCCTAGATTGTTATGATGTCACATTTTTACCCTAATCATGAAGAATTGACTACTGTGTAGAGGGTATTAATGTCAGTATAATCGGGTATTAATGTCACTATAATCGCCCTAAATATTCCTTTTTATTTATTCCTAGATAACATCACATAGGATGTCACATGTTTACCTGTGCACATGGTATTAGAGCATCTCCAATGCGGTTTATCCTATGCTAGCTCATGGTCACTACTCTAACACCATAAATATTCTGACATGTGGAGATTATTTTATTTTCCACCATATTTTTTATTTTTAAATTCTTACAAAATACACATGTCACAAAATACATGGAGTGGGGTACTACACCTTGAGGGTAGCATGGAAAAAATCTCCAATGCAAAAGCCCACTTTCTACTATTTGTGGACTCCACTTATTGTGACAAATGAAAAAAATAGGCAATTCATTTCAATGCAAAAGCCTATTTCACACATTTTTTAAATTTTAATTTTATTAATTAAATATTAATACTCGATACAAAAAGTAAAAAAAAATCATCAAATATGGTCCACATGACATAAATGGTCATGACCACCATAGAGGAAATGCCCATTTGTTTCATTTTTGCTTCAATTCAAATTTTTTGATTTTTTGGTGCTCAAGTCCACCTCACGGGCAACGGTGTTCAAATGGGCACCATTGAAGATGCTCTTAATGTCACTATAACCGTCCAAAATATTCCTTTTTATTTATTCCTAGATAAAATCACATATGATGTCACATGTTTACCCTAACCATGAAGAATTTGAATATCGAAATTGAGCCTAGGCATGCTATAAATAGCACTGGAAAATTAGCGAATGCAGGTGATTCTGATAATAGTGGGAAGACGATATTTGAGAATGGAAATTGTGTGGAGGTCATGGAGCTTGGTGGTACCCAATGGATGATCGGTGCAACTTCGCATTCTTGTACTAAGTTTGGGTGCGGAATGTTTTGAAAGAGCTCTGAGCTAGAGGAAAGAAAGAGAAATAGGTATATTGTCGTTGGAGTTGGGCGACTTGAAGTCGCGGAAATTCTATTCAGGGTGGAGATTTGTTAAAGTTTGACTAGAATCAAAAATAAAAATGAGACGAAAGGTATTCGCACACAACTTGTTGATTCACAATGGATGCGCATTAATTAATTTGGAATTAATTATGTAATGGCATAATTTGAGTGGAGACATCATTGATGATGTCACACAGGATAAATGTTATAATATTATATGAAACTAACACTATTAAAAAGATACATATGGATTTTCTTTTGGAGATTTTAATTTTTATTATATGAATTGTATCATTACTTTGATTCCAAATGTTTTTTACAAATAGGAAAATGTGATGATATTATATGAGACTAATAGTATTAAGAAGATATATATCTAGACCAGCCGATCGGAACAGGCTTCAGTTATAGTACTAAAGAGACCGATATCCCCAACACCTCAGAGGAAGCGGGCGTCGATTTCTACAACTTTATTCAGGTAAACATATATATTAACCGTATTACTAAGGCTAATTATATTGTCTCGTTCGCAACTAAATATTAATCTTCTTGATCGATCGATCATCAGGCTTTTCTCGAAAAGCATCCCAAGTACGCAAGGAATGATTTTTACATCACGGGGGAATCATATGCCGGTCATTGATCATCCCGGCTTTCGCGGCTCGGATTCAAAAGGGAAATAAAGAAAATCGAGGGACGACCAAGATAAACCTTAAAGTACGTACAATATGTTTACAATCTTCACGTATTATGTGCGGATTTTATGTTGAGAAACTCGTTATTAATATATAATTACCGGCCTGCAGGGAATGGCGATTGGTAATGGATGGACGGATCCATGGCCCCAGGTTAAATCATATCGCGAATACGCTAAGATGATGAACCTCATCAACCAGGCTCAGTACGATTCCCTGAGAGATTTATTTCCGGATTGCTTACGCGACTTGAAAGCATGTGACGGAAAAAATGACGGACTCAAAATTAATTAATCTTTCAGAGTTTGTCCCACACCTACAGGGAGTACCATCTTTCAGAGTAACTAAACACCGAGACATAATAAAAAAAAATCGGATGAATTTTAAAATTGGACGAAAATCCAAAAAATTAAACCATATTTGTCGAACAATATCAAAAATTGGGAGGAAAAAAATGTAGCCTCAAATGTCGAATGTGATATCGATTAATGGTACTTAATTACAAATGAACAACAATAATAATATGTATCACTCAAATTTATTACTATTTTCGTCCCAACTATTTATATACACGTTTTTTTTTGTACGTCTAAACTAATTATGCACACTATTAACAAAAAATATTTTACTTTTCTACCATAAAATATTAGTATTATACTCCTACTTTTCTACTTACTTTCAAATTTTACTTACAGGTTATAACTGTTTTACTTTTTAATTTAAAATTAAATTTTTATCCTTAACGTTTTGTTCAAAATGTAAAAAAAATATTTTTATTAATCTACGTGACGGTTAATCATTGCATATATAGTTCGAACGAAAGTAGTTCTAGTACGGAATACTATATTAAAGACTGTTAATCAATGCATATATAGTTCAAACTAAAGTAGTTCTAGTAGAAGTACTACAATATTGAAGCAGAATTTTAGTTTCGGCCTAACTTTATTTATTTATAACATATATTTATCTTATTTTTTAACAGTAACTACTATTAATCCATGTTTATTTTAATTTTTATATAATAATTGCTACATGTATTTTTATATAATAATTGTTTTAATTAGTAACGTTTATTTTTATTTTATTTAAACCAAAATAAAAATGACACTTTTATATCATATACATATAATTATAAAAAAAAATTACACATTAATTATACAAACTATTCTTCCATTTGATTTTTGAAAGTGTCAAATCAAATTCCTAGAAACGTACATAGTACCCTTCCATTTGATTTTTGAAAGTGTCAATCAAATTCCTAGAAACTTCCTAGAAACGTAGTACCCTTTCATTTGATTTTTGAAAGTGTCAATCAAATTCCTAGAAACGTAGCACCGCATCTCACTTTAGAGAATATACCCATTAATATAAATATTTAATTACCTAACTTTTTTAAAAGTTCTAGCTGTTGGGTGAAACATTTTTTAACATGTTACAGCCTTGTGGCAGGTCCTATGTTCGAGGTGTAACAGGTAAATGTAATTCTTTTGTAATTAATGAAACGTGATTTACTTAAATTTCAGTTTATTTACACCTCAAACATTAATAAACTCACCTCTTTTAGTTTTTAAAACACTTGAGAAATAGTAGTAGCTATTTTACCCTTATTGAAATAACCAAATATTTTTCATGGCCTTCTTCTTCATCTACATCTGTCATTGCTCCAAGTCCTCCATCGGCGGTGCTAGAAGCTTTCACTGCAATGCGACTGATATATTATCTATTTTGTTAGTTATTTTTTAACAAGGGTAATATAGTCTTTTATAATATCCTGAATTCTAATTAAAAACATGATTGGTCTCTTTTTCATAACAAAATAAAAAAATATATTCTCCTATGAAAAAATTTAATTACTAAAATTACAGTTTTTTTTCCAGAATATTCCTTTTTATTTATTCCTAGATAACATCACATATGATGTCACATTTTTACCCTAATCATGAAGAATTGACTACTGTGTAGAGGGTATTAATGTCAGTATAATCGGGTTTTAATGTCACTATAATCGCCCTAAATATTACTTTTTATTTATTCCTAGATAACATCACATAGGATGTCACATGTTTACCTGTGCACATGGTATTAGAGCATCTTCAATGCGGTTCATCCTATGCTAGCTCATGGTCACTACCCTAACACCATAAATATTCTGACATGTGGAGATTATTTTTTTTCCACCATATTTTTTATTTTTAAATTCTTACAAAATACACATGTCACAAAATACATGGAGTGGGGTACTACACCTTGAGGGTAGCATGTGTTGGAAACCATACTATCAAACCTACCTAATTTACTGTTATATTAATCTTCCTATTTATTAGGGTTTAGGTTTGTCATTTACAACTTTATTAGTTGTAGGGTTTTGTCTCCTAGTGATCCATGTAGTACAGCTACGTGGCCTCATCTCTATCATTGATTATAGCTAGGGTTGAGCTATGCTACCTATTTAAACTCCCATTGTATGTCTGCAGCTTTTCAAGTTTTTCACAAATCATTAATGGCAATATTGAAACATTCTTTCTGCATATCAGTTTTTGTCATTTCATTTTATTATTGAAAGCTCACATGGTATCAGAGCTGAGGTGTAGCCAACCACATATCTGATCCAATCTTTTAGGTGGTATTCACGTGATTGAAGATGAGTATTGACCAGTCAGCCTCCTCTGGTTCACAACTGCATTCCAACAGTGGTGCAGGTGCATTAATTCACCCACAGCATCAGCTTATCTCCCTCAAGCTGAATGAAGACAATTTCTTACTGTGGAAAATGCAAATACTCACTGCCATAAGAGGATATGGCCTTGAGAGTTTTCTCTCTTCACATGAAACACCAGAAAAACTCATCCTCAACACTGATGGTGACAAAATGGAGCCAAATCCCGAGTATCAACACTGGTGCAGGCAGGATCAGCTTTTGGCTTCATGGCTCCTCTCTTCTCTCTCAGAGAGTCTACTGATTATGATGGTTGGCCTAACCTCATCAGCTCAGATCTGGGAATCCCTAGATCTCAACTTCAGCTCACAGTCCACTGCAAAGAAGATGCAGTATAAACTGCAACTCAGCTCCATCAAGAAAGGTGCTTTATCTGTGAGGGACTATTTGAACAAAGTAAAATCTTGCTGTGACTTGCTTCAAGCAGCTGGCCATCCCATATCTGAAGAAGACCAGATTCTGCAAATACTTGCAGGCTTGAACACTGAATATGATCCTATAGTGGTAGCTATCACTTCAAGGCCAGATAACTGCAGATTGAGAGAAGTCTACTAAATGCTTTTGAGCTATGAAACCAGACTTGAAAGCTTGAGTCAGGTTAATGTGAATCAAGAAGGATCCAATCCCAGTGCAAATGCAGCAAGTGTTCAAAGGAAATCCAATAATAACTACAACCAGAATGCAAGAGGGAGAGGGAATCCAAACTCAAATAGAGGTAGAGGCAGGTCTGCTTCAAGTGTTATTACAGGTTTGATGCTTCCTATGGGCCATCTGGAGATCCACCACAGAGAGCTAATGCCAATCCCTCAAACATCAGTGCCTACAATGCTTCTCAAAATGGCCAAGGTTACAACTACAGTACTGAATCTGATGTGGATGGCTCATGGTATGCAGATTCTGGTGCTTCAAACCATCTCACCAATGAGATGAACAATCTCTCTTCAGCCTCTGAGTATAATGGTGGCAACAAGGTTCAAGTGGCTAATGGTGCATGTATTTCTATTACTCATATTGGTAACTCCACAGTTAGTTAACCTCTTTCCAATAAAACCTTTGTGCTATCTGACTTGCTACTTGTTCCTAATATAGCTAAAAACCTACTAAGTGTCTCACAATTTTCAAAAGATAACTCAGTTTATTTTGAATTTCACTCAAATTCCTGTTTTGTCAAGGATCAAGCCACTCATCAAACCCTTCTTCAAGGCAGTCTTAAGCAAGGTCTTTACCAGTTTCAACTCAAACCCTTGAAGACCAGTTGTTCACCCTCCCTCACCACCACTCTGAGCTCCTCTCCTTCAGCTTTTCTAGTGAATAAAAGTCACCTTGCTTTCAAGCTTTGGCATGGAAGACTTGGGCATGCCTCAAATAAAATTGTCAAAATAGCTTTAGGGTCTGAACTGAGCAAGTTGTGTAATTCTGATTCTATTGACTCTGAAAATTCTCTTTGTGATGCTTGTATGAAATCTAAATGTCATCAGTTTCCTTTTGTCAATTCTCAATCTGTTTACAGCCAGCCTTTTGAATTGATTCACACTGATGTCTGGGGTCCTTCACCCCAGAAATCAACCAATTGTTATGTGTATTATGTTGCTTTTGTTGATCATTTTACCAGATTCACTTGGCTTTATCTTCTTAAACAAAAGTCAGAAGTTCATACAGCTTTTAAACACCTTTTAAACCTTGTTCAAACTCAATTTAACTCCAAAATTAAATGTGTTCAAACTGATGGTGGTGGAGAGTTTGTTGCCCTAACCAGTACCCTTCAACAACATGGCATTACACACAGAATATCATGCCCTTATACACCTCAACAGAATGGCCTTGCTGAAAGAAAGCATAGACACATTGTTGAGGTGGGACTATCCCTTCTTGCTCAGTCCAGTGTTCCTATCAGGTTTTGGGATGATGCCTTTGTCACTGCTACTTATATCATTAATAGGTTACCCTCCAAGGTCATTCAGTACAAATCTCCTTTTGAGAAACTGCATCATCAAAAGCCTTCTTATTCTCATTTCAAACTGTTTGGATGCCTTTGTTATCCCAATCCCAGACCTTACAACAAACATAAATTGGAATACAGATCCTTACCTTCCACATTTCTTGGCTATAGTCCCAAATACAAAGGCTATAAAGCTCTTCTTCCCTCTGGTAAAATTGTGATTTCTAGAGATGTGTCATTTGATGAACACAAATTTCCTTTTGCTAAATCCACTGATAATGCGCATTTATCTCCTTCTCTTGTGTCTAATCCATCTATATCACCACCACCAGTCATAAATACCACTGCTCCACCATCTACTGATTCTGCTAATAATATCAGTATCCCCAATTCTTCTACTCAATCCCAACCTCCTTTAAATTCACCTCAATCTGTTTCATCTCCATCTGTCTCCTCTTCCACAAATCAAATTACCCAGAAACATGTTTCTTCCTCATCACAGAGTAGCTCTCATCATACACCTGTAACCATTCAAGCCTCTGATTCCAGTCACACTACTATCCCTCTAGTTGTGGAGTTACCATTTGAGTCTAATAGTTTACCTAACCATGCTACTGATCATGTTGTTTCTAGTGATATTGCAGGACCCTCAACTACTCATCACATGGTGACAAGGTCTAAAACTGGCTCTTTGAAGCCAAAGGTGTTTTCTGTCAACACATTGCCAGCCATACCATCTTCTTATAAAGAAGCTCTACTGGATCAAAATTGGAAGTCAGCCATGGAAGCTGAGTATCTGGCTTTGTTAAAAAACAAGACTTGGACACTGTGTGAGCCACCTTCTCATAAGAAACTTGTTGGTTCCAGGTGGATTTTCAAAATTAAAACCAACTCTGATGGCAGTGTAGCTAGGTACAAGGCAAGACTTGTAGCTCAGGGTTATACTCAAACTCCTGGTTTTGATTTCTCAGAAACTTTCAGCCCTGTAGTTAAGCCAACTACAATCCGGTTGATTCTTTCTATTGCTGTATCAAGAGGGTGGCATATCAGACAGCTAGATGTCAATAATGCCTTTTTAAATGGTGACCTAGAAGAGGAAGTATATATGACTCAACCACCTGGTTTTGAAGTCAATTTCTTACCTTCTCAATCCTCCGTGTTCCCTGTGTGCAAGCTATCTAAAGCTTTGTATGGTTTGAAACAAGCCCCCAGGGCTTGGTCTAACAAGTTAAAACACACTCTGATCAGTCATGGTTTTTTGTGCAGCAAGGCAGATAATTCTCTTTATATTAAATCCAATTCTCATGGTTGCATCTGGATTTTGGTGTATGTGGATGACATATTAATTACTGGTAGTAACACTACTGGTATTCAGACTCTAATCACTACCCTTGACAATCAGTTTTCCCTTAAAGACCTAGGGTCGATTCACCATTTCCTTGGTATTCATGCCACTTTTACAACTGCAGGGTTACATTTGCATCAAGGCCAGTATATTAAGGATCTTTTGAGTAGAGCTGGCATGAGTGATGCCAAGAGCACACCCACACCTATGGTCTCTTCTCTAAAGCTATCCAGACACCAAGGTGATCCTACAGTTGATGGTACACTCTACAGGAGCATTGTGGGTGCTCTTCAATATGTGACTCTCACAAGACCTGATATTTCATTCAGTGTAAATTAAGTGTGTCAGTTCATGCAATGTCCTCTTGACACTCATTGGAGAGCTGTCAAAAGAATCCTCAGATATTTGGCTGGAACACTTGATCAAGGACTTCTTCTCTCTCCATCAAAACTTCACTTATGTGCTTATGCTGATTCAGACTGGGGCTCTGACATTGATGACAGAAAATCTATTTCTGGTTTCTGCACTTTTCTAGGTCACAACATTATATCTTGGTCATCTAAAAAGCAGCCTTCAGTCTCCAGGAGCAGTGCTGAGGCTGAGTACAGAAGTTTGGCCAATGCAGCTTCAGAAGTGGTATGGTTGAGAGCTTTGCTCTCAGAATTACAGGTTCCTATTGCTTACACTCCTACTATTTGGGTGGATAACCAGAGTGCTATTGCTCTAGCTGCTAACCCTGTTCTTCATTCGCGCACAAAACATATTGAACTTGACCTCCACTTCATCAGAGATCTGATTCAGAAGAAAAAGTTTCAAGTCTCCTTTGTCCCTTCACTTGATCAAACTGCAGATGTACTTACCAAACCTCTCAGTCACCAATTGTTCTCTCGGCTTCGACTCAAACTCGGAGTTGTGTCTCTCACCTCGCTCCAATTGAGGGGGAATGTTGGAAACCATACTATCAAACCTACCTAATTTACTGTTATATTAATCTTCCTATTTATTAGGGTTTAGGTTTGTCATTTACAGCTTTATTAGCTGTAGGGTTTTGTCTCCTAGTGATCCATGTAGTACAGCTACGTGGCCTCATCTCTATCATTGATTATAGCTAGGGTTGAGCTATGCTACCTATTTAAACTCCCATTGTATGTCTGCAGCTTTTCAAGCTTTTCACAAATCATTAATGGCAATATTGAAACATTCTTTCTGCATATCAGTTTTTGTCATTTCATTTTATTATTGAAAGCTCACAGCATGGAAAAAATCTCCAATGCAAAAGCCCACTTTCTACTATTTGTGGACTCCACTTATTGTGACAAATGAAAAAAATAGGCAATTCATTTCAATGCAAAAGCCTACTTCACACATTTTTTAAATTTTAATTTTATTAATTAAATATTAATACTCGATACAAAAAGTAAAAAAAAAAAAAATCATCAAATATGGTCCACATGACATAAATGGTCATGACCACCATAGAGGAAATGCCCATTTGTTTCATTTTTGCTTCAATTCAAAATTTTTGATTTTTTGGTGCTCAAGTCCACTTCACGTGGGCAACGGTGTTCAAATGGGCACCATTGAAGATGCTCTTAATGTCACTATAACCGTCCAAAATATTCCTTTTTATTTATTCCTAGATAAAATCACATATGATGTCACATGTTTACCCTAACCATGAAGAATTTGAATATCGGAATTGAGCCTAGGCATGCTATGAATAGCACTGGAAAATTAGCGAATGCAGGTGATTCTGATAATAGTGGGAAGACGATATTTGAGAATGAAAATTGTGTGGAGGTCATGGAGCTTGGTGGTACCCAATGGATGATCGGTGCAACTTCACATTCTTGTACTAAGTTTGGGTGCGAAATGTTTTGAAAGAGCTCTGAGCTAGAGGAAAGAAAGAGAAATAGGTATATTGTCGTTGGAGTTGGGCGACTTAAAGTCGCGGAAATTCTATTTAGGGTGGAGATTTGTTAAAGTTTGACTAGAATCGAAAAAAAAAAATGAGAAGAAAGGTATTCGCACACAACTTGTTGATTCACAATGGATGCGCATTAATTAATTTGGAATTAATTATGTAATGGCATAATTTGAGTGGGGACATCATTGATGATGTCACACAAGATAAATGTTATAATATTATATGAAACTAACACTATTAAAAAGATACATATGGATTTTCTTTTGGAGATTTTAATTTGTATTCTATGAATTGTATCATTACTTTGATTCCAAATGTTTTTTACAAATAGGAAAATGTTATGATATTATATGAGACTAATAGTATTAAGAAGATACATAAGGATTTTCTTTTGAAGGTTTTAGTTTTTATTCTATGAATTGCATCATTACCTTGATTCGGTTAGGCCGCCTAATGCTCAAGATCTTGGTCAGTACACGGGTTATTATAAACTTACTAACACCAAGGGTGCCAGGTGGTTCTATTATTTCTTCAAGAATGACAGAAATGCCCCTGTCGTTGTGTGGTTAACCGGAGGCCCAGGATGCAGTAGCTCAGTAGCTTTGTTTAACGAGAATGGCCCGTATCGATTGACCAAAAACCTGTCGCTTGTTACGAACGAGTACAGTTGGAGTACGGTACGTACGAGTACACATATACACTCATCAATTTAATTTTCCATCTTATTATTGATTAATTTGAACATCATATATTACATATTGTTGTCGTGACACAGGTGTCGAACATTATATATATAGACCAACTGACGGGAACAGGCTTCAGTTATACTACAGACGAGGCCGACATTAGGCACACCTCAGAGGAAGCAGGCGCTGATTTCTACAACTTTATTCAGGTAATTAAATTAAATTAAATGTACATTATATGCTTTTGATGAAAAACGAATTAATTAATCTTCTTGATCATCAGACTTTTTTCGAAAAGCATCCCGAGTACCAAAGGAATGATTTTTACTTCACCGGGGAATCGTACGCCGGTCATTACATTCCAGCTTTCGCGGCTCAGATTCAAAAGGGGAACAGAAATTCAAAACAAGGCCGAAATAATATTTACATAAACCTCAAGGTATTATTATTATTATTATTATTATTATCTTCATATATATGGATCGATCGATGGATAGATGTCATAAAACAAATGAAACAGGGAATCAGCATTGGGAATGGATTGACAAATCCAGGGCCCCAGTATGCATCATATCCCGTGTATGCAAAAACGACGAATCTGATCAACCAGGCTCAGTACAATTCCCTGAACGATTTCGTATCGACTTGCTTACACCACTGTAAAGATTGTGACGGTAAATTCTCGATCAACTGCAACTCGATCCAACCTGCAGTTCTGATAATCAATTAACTGTAAAACTATATACACACTGTGTGCCTTTGCAGGAAACGGGAGTGATTCATCACCTTGTTTATTTGCCTTTGAGGCCTGTGAAGCCATTTTCTATAGTATACTCGACCTCCACGACGATATAAACGTAAATGACTAAATCAAGTAATCGACGTTTTAATTGGAAACATGATTCGACTCAAAATAATTAATCCTCTTAAATTATCACAGTACTACGACATTCGCAAAAAATGCGTGGGATATTTGTGCTACGACTTTTCAGACATGGAGCGTTTCCTAAACGAGACGTCGGTTAAAAAGGCTTTGGGTGTCGATGAACGCATTCCATTCGTTTCGTGCAGTGACGCAGTTCATGCTGCAATGCAAGTGGATTGGATGAAGAACCTTGAAGTGTATGTTCCAGGGTTACTACAAGATGGGATCAAGGTTCTGATATATGCTGGTGAATACGACCTTATTTGTAACTGGATAGGTACGTACGTAACATTAAGGTTACACGTAGGTACACATGTATAGGGTTTGTCGACGTACATATATTCATATATAAATTTCTTTGAGAGTAAGGCGTACGTGTCTCCTCCGTCTTCTTGTCCAAGTAGTTCATAGATTTCTTCGTCAGTCAAGTCATTTGTAGAGGAGTTGGTGCTGATGCCTTGTGAGCTTCTGGAGTCTCTGCCATGCGAACTTCTGGAATCCCTGCCATCAGGTTCTGCCACCGTATAGGCAAGGTTTTTCTCGCTTTTTCTTTCGCGTGACTGACCATGGGATGCACGATCTTCCTCATTGAGCTCATGGTTCTTAAGAATTCCCATTAAGGTGATGTAGTCTTCAGAGGTACCTACGGGACCATCTTCGATTGCCGTTACTTTTGATCGAAACTTCGAGTTCATCGATCTAAGTAGTTTGCTACAAACAGACTCATTGCCAATGGGAGAGCCAAGGTCAGCACATTCAATGACGATAGACATGACTTCGCCAAAGTATTGCCTTGCCGACTCATCCTCACGCATTCGTAAGTTTTCGAAGCGAGACATGAGCATTCGGACCTTGGTTTTCTTCACCGTGGTGTTTCCTTCACAGTGAAGTTCCAGTTGATCTCATATACTCTTGGCTGATGCACATTGCTTGACGATTTTGTACATATCACAATCGATAGACTCAAGGATGGCACACCTTGCCCTATCATTGGCAGTAGCTGCGGCAACCTCATCGGTAGACCATTTTTAGGGAGCTTTTTCAAGCATTTTACCGTCCGGTAACTCCTCCAAAGGAGGTTTCCATCCTCTAAGGACTGAAAGCCAAGCATTTCGGTCAATGAATTTAATCCTTGCCTCAATACGTGTCTTCCAAAATCCATAGTTGGTACCGTCAAGAACAACCGGTGTTCGTACGATAAAGGATGAATCTGACATTGTGAGTGTGTAAAACCAGAGGGACCGTTAGCACTAAGTGAGTCTAGTGTCGGCTCTGATACCACTTGAAAGTCCGTGGCAGGGGTATTTACGAAGAAAAGTACGCTGCCAAGCTTAAGGCAGGGTGATGCGCTACTTCAGTATGCCGCACCACGAAGCCTTACAATTTAGTTTGTTCGTTTTAATTAATTTAAGAGTTTTAATGTGTATCTTAAATTATCAGTTTAATATATATATGTGATATATGTATAAGTTATGCAGCGGAAAGATAAACGTTAGGCAGAACGAACAAACTCACACACACAAACGAAACGAGAAATAAATAACACAAGGAATTAAATATTTGTATGGGTATTTAAATTATACCCATACGAATGTGCCTTACGGCAAAAATTATATTATTAAAGATCAGCGTCTTTACAAAGGATAATCTCGGATTTACAATCGATTAAACTTAAGGCAATGCGAAGGCATTCCTTCTCGTTTATCGGATCCGGAGATTAGTGAACAATCAAAACTGAAATAAAGTAAATAAATCTATCCTATACTAAACTCCAGATCATTACTTAGTCATACGTAATTCTCTTCGACGAGAAGATAAATGGACGAAGAACTTCCAATGAAGATCTTGCCTACAAAACTGACTAGTGAATGATCTTGAGTACAATTCGTGTTTTCGGGATAGATAAAAGTGTTAAGGAATGAGCTGAAGTCCCCTGGTATTTATAGGTGAAGCTCTCAACCGAAATCCCTAGTAAAACTAGGTTTAAAGTGGTTGAGAGAAGATAGGAACCGCCTTTGACCAGGCTCCTGTCTTTGTCGCACAGCGAGCTGTCCTTCAGGCAGGGCGAACCTTCTTCAATTGACTGGAATGCTTTGCCTCTTGCCAATGCCTTACATTTCTCTTTGTTTTCAGGTTCTCTATGCCTATCGTTCTTACTTGAGTCTTCTGCTCTTTGTTCGTCGTGCGGCATGCCGAAGGTCTTCGTCCTGCCGCATGATTCTGCTAACGTCTTGATTGTCTAAACACGCATGATTCAACTAGAACATCATGCTTAAACATTTCACACATATAAAGAGTGAAAAACAACAATATAAAGATGTGAAAAAAGGAGAAAACATGTAAATATGACTAAGGCATTGTTATGCTCAGTAACTCTTCCGCATTACTCTGCCTAGAAATATTTACACTAACAGGTAGTCGACTTAAAAATCAAATCGAGCCATCATAGGCGCAACACAAACGAAGGGTCGAGAAGATTGGGCAAGCTCAACAGCCTCTATCTTCTGCTAGCTACACTAGCTCTATGGAGGTATTATACTTGTTTAATGAATCTAATGATCTAACTATCATAATCTTGACTCGGAAATCTCAGTTTTTCGAACATTAATAATAGACTTTGTATTGTTTGTGTTGCATAAGCTGGATTATAATAGCTTTTTGGTGGATTTGTTTCTCCTCCAGGACCAAGAAGTTTCTAATCTGAAGCTACAGATAAACGAGTTCGTTAAAGAGAGGAATGGGTAATGAACTCTTTTTATTTAATGAAAAAACGATACTAAGCTGTTTTCCCATTGCTGAATGAAATCGTTTCTATTTTAGATGGTTAGAGGAGATCGAGAGGAAACAGTCTGAAATGATGTCTGCTCACGTTGCATTGGATAAACTAAGACAGCAAGAACAATTGCTAGCAACTGAAAATGAGATGTTGAAGGTTAACACCTTTTTTTCTTTGTCGTGTTCTTCAACTGTACATGTAACTAAAATAAATGAATCCTTGTTTGCCCTCAGTTAGAGAATGCTAAACACAGGAAAAAAGTGATGGGACTTGAAGTCGAGGTCACAAACTTGTCCGGCCAACAGAATATCCAACAGCGCATTCACCATCATGCAAAAACAAAGGCAAGGCCTAATTTAGAAAATAAAAAACTTAAGCTCTCTTGGCATGTAGTATTATTATTATTTTCTTATCTTCCGTTTATATTTTTTTACATACATGTCGCAGGAAGAAAACAATTCATTGAAGTTTCATAATGAAGTTTTTGTGGCCAATAACAAAGAAAATTAGCGAAACAATCACGAATGCGAAAGACGAGGTGAGAGAACTTATCACTTTATCAGGGCTGCTCAAGACAAGCAGTTGGAGGCTGAGCCGAATAACGATTGAATTAATAAAAAATTCTCCGTTGTACTAGTTGTTGAATTGGAGCTGGATGATAGTAACACTGATTAAGCTGTCTTCAGTGTATTTTTATGACATTCAGTGTATTTTATGAGATTTAGTGTTTTTTAGATTTTTATTTTATTTTCAGTGTATTTTTATGACATTCAGTGTATTTTTATGAGATTCAGAGTGTTTTTTGTAATATTTATTTTATTTGAGGGTATTTTAATGAGATTTGTTTTTTTATAAAATTTGTTTTTATAATATTTAGTGTAAAAATCTGACATTCATTTTAATGATATTCACAAGGGAGATTTCATTTAGAGTGGGTTGAGTAGAAATAAATTAGAGGTATGAATTTGACATTTAGAGTAGTTTCGTCAATTTAAGTACATTTTCTTATCCTAAATGCCACAAAAATGACTAATTGACACATTATTTGGAACTGGTCAATTTAAGTACATTTTTTTTTATCCTAAATGCCACAAAAATGACTAATTGACACATTATTTGGAACGGGGCCTAATTGAAGAACCTTGAAGTGTATGTTCCGGGGTTACTACAAGATGGGATCAAGGTTCTGATATATGCTGGTGAATACGACCTTATTTGTAACTGGATAGGTACGTACGTAACATTAAGGTTACACGTAGGTACACATTGTAAGGATAAATATGTTTGGGCATTACAATGCCTTAAATGTACCTAGGCAGAAGTTGTTTTGCTAACATATTTATTTGTTTTATTCTTTCTTCACAATTTAAACTGTTGTAATCACTTGTCATATTGGTGATTTGATTTAGCATAGTTCATTAGTTGGAACGTGCTTGAAAAACAATCAACATAGAAGGTTTCTGCCGCAGCACAGCCAGGCAGTGTTATGCCGCAAGCAGTGCAAGGCTTGGACAAGAGGTTGAGTTCAGAGAATCAAGTGAAGCATGATATAAGGGCAAGGGAATGCTGAAGTCCAGATAGTATGGAAGGCAGTGCAGTGTGGCAGTGAATTCCAGAAGAACTTCAGAAGGCATCCTGCGGCAGCAGTCAAAGCAGCCTGCCCTGGTTTCTCTCAACCGCTTGTTGACCTAGCAAAAAGAGGAAATCAGTTGGAGACTCTCACCTATAAATAGAGGACGACCCAGCTGCATTTACTCAACACTCATACAACATCTTTACACCTCCAGAAACACATTTCCTCTCTAGATCGATCATCACGCCTTTAGTGCCGCGACTTCACTTGTGAAGTTCGTCGAGCCATATGTTCTCTCGTCTCTAAGAGAGTTCTTTTGTAGTGCTGATGATCGTGACTTTAGAATAGGTGTTATCCAGTAGCTAGGTTTCATTTGTTGTTGATTGTTCATACTCTTCGGATACGATAAACACCGAGGCATACATGTGTATAGCCTTAGGTAAAATCATTTGTAAATCCAAGAGTATTCCTTTTGTAAAGACTCGTTTCTTTAATAAAGTTTCTGGCCGTAAGGCCGTTTCGTATGTGTATAATTTAAATACACATACAAAGATTTAAATTCGTGTTCTTTACTTTTTCGTACGTGTGTGTGTGTTCGTTCGAAGTGATTTATTTTTATTAATTCCGCTGCTATTCATATATATATATCATATATAATTTTATCACTTAAACAATCTGATTAATCTGGATAAAATACTTAAATCAAGTAAATCACGTAAAACGAACGATTTTTCTGTACAAGGCATCGTGCTGCGGCATACGCTGTTCTGCCGCAGAACACTGCCTTGTCTAGGCAGCGCATTTCACTGCGTTTATTTACTGCCTACGACTTTCAAGTGGTATCAGAGCGGGCACTAGACTTACTTAGTGTTTAAGGTCCGTCTGATCACGCACACTTACAATGGCAGATCCATCTTACATCGTACGAACACCGGTTGTTCTTGACGGTAGTAATTATGGATTTTGGAAAACCCGCATTGAAGCAAGGATCAAATCAATTGATCGCAGTGCGTGGCTATCCGTACTTCGAGGATGGAAACCACCTCAGGAGGAAATCCCTGAAGGCGGCAAGCTTGAAAAAGCTCCGGAGAAGTGGTCTATCGAAGAGACTGCCGCAGCTACTGCCAACGATAGGGCAAGGTGTGCCATCCTTGAATCCATCGATTGCAATATGTACAGAATTGTCAAACAATGTACTACTGCCAAACAAGTGTGGGATTTGCTGGCTCTTCATTGTGAAGGTAACAACACAGTGAAGAAAACCAAGGTCCGTATGCTTATGTCTCGTTTCGAGAACTTGCGTATGAACGAGGACGAGACGTGCCTTCAGTACTTTGGAGAATTAATGTCCATTGTTACTGAATGTGCTGACCTTGGTTCACCCATTAGCAACCCGGCAGTGTGTAGTAAGATAATGCGATCGATGAGTAAAAAGTTTCTGCCGAAGGTCACTGCCATAGAAGACAGCTCCATGTCAGAGGAGGACTATGTGTCATTGATGGCGATCTTCAAGAACTATGAACTGAACCATGAAGATCGTGAAACTCACGGGAAATCACGTCCACGAAGCGACGAGAGGAACATTGCCTACACCGTGGCAGAGCCCGACGGCAGAGAACAAGGCAATAGTTCTCAAGGCAGCAGCCCCACATCTACCAATGATTTGACCGATGAAGAGATCTACGAGCTACTTGGATCTGATGGTGGCGATGACCAGTTTGCATTCCTCGCCCGGAAAATGGATGCTGTACTTGTTCGCTCGCTGAAGAAGCCGTACGATCCCCGACGAAGGAAGTTCCCGGCAAGGTCACCACAAACTCAAGATCGACGACTTGTGATCCGCCAACCAAGCACGGGATCCACCTCAAGTTCAAGTCCAAATTCAAAGGACTGGTCGAGGATCAAGTGCCACGTATGTCAAGGGATTGGACACTTCTCAACCGAATGCCCTTCAAAAGATCGAGGCATTGGAACTTTGAATTCCATGGTTGCGCAAGAAGATATGGAACAATATTGCCTTGAAGACTCAACCACTGCGCTTACTGCTCAACTCGAAGGCACAACCCTATCTGACGATGAAGATGACAGTCCATCCAATGTGAATGCACGACGGCATGTTGCATTCTTTGCCTCTGCCGCAGAAACGACAGAAAGCCCTGCCGCAGAGAACTGCCTGTGCCTCACTGCCTCAGTCAATGGCTATGAATCCGAAGAGGAGACCATTCCCATTGATATTTTCATCGAGCTCAAAGAAAGTTTCGATGAGCTACGCATGAAATTTGCCCGGCAGACCAAGATGATGAAGATGCTTACATCAACCAAAGCCGGATATGAAGAAGAAGTGAAGAAGCAGGCCATGGCAATTGAACAAATGCTCGTAGAAAAGAACACCTTTGAAGAACGTTTGAAGAAGCTAGATGTTCAGCTCACTAGAAAAGATTTAGAGGCCGAAAAACTAAAAATTGATTTTAATCGTGTAAATGAAAAACTCGAAGTTGCAAATAATACTTTTGTAAAACTGAACACGGCAACAACAAAATTAGATGCAATAATGAGTATTTCACATGTTGAACGGGAAGGCCTCGGACATCAAAAGGTTGTAGATGCCGTTTTTCCAAAGAAAAACCCAACGGACATGGCATTTGTAAAGGCATCAAATGACGATTCAAACGCTGCCGCACAATCCTCAACTCCAAAAAAGGATGAACAAACCGAAGGCAAGGCCACTGCCCCAGCAAAAGACTGCCACAGAAGGCCGAAGCAAAGGCAGGCACCATCAGGCAGGATGAAGACAAGGAAGCCCCTGCCTAAGCAACATTTTAAATCGAAGAGACGATATGTTTGCCACTACTGCCTTGTACCTGGTCACATTCGACCTTTCTGTTGGAGACGCGAAGAGGACCAAGCAAGAGGATTTTACTTTCACTCCAACGCTGGACCACGGCATCCCAAATTTTTCGCACACTCTATGTCTTCACGATATTCTATCAAAAAGAAGGCAACGACGATACGCAAATGGGTGCCCAAAACTAAACTCTCTTCTAATGTTTGTTTTTCAGATCCCTCCAATGACTCCTCTGCCGCATCAAATGCCATCCAAAGTGCTGAAACATGCAATGTTATCTTCACTGCCCTCAAAGCTACCAAAGATGATAAGTGGTACTTCGATAGCGGATGCTCGCGGCACATGACCGGAAATAGTGATCACCTCATCAACTACAAAGTTTTTCACGGAGGAGAGGTCACATTTGGAGGAGGGTCCAGTGGTTCAATAATTGGCCGAGGCACATTAAATGTGCAAGGGCTGCCGAAGCTACAACAAGTGCTTCATGTTGAAGGCCTCATCACGAATCTCATAAGCATAAGTCAACTATGCGATGAAGGCATGAATGTAAAGTTTACTCACCAAATGTGTGAAGTGTTTGATAGTGCAGGGAACCCACTCATTCAGGGGGAGCGTTCCAAGGCAAACAATTGCTATTCCATTGGAGAAACATGCCTCACTGCACAAGTCAAAGATGACATTGACCTATGGCATCAAAAACTTGGACACACAAGTCTTGGGAATTTAGAGCGTCTAATCAAGCTAAATGCTGTTCGTGGACTTCCAGCTCTCCCAAAAATCCAGAAGACAACATGTGGATATTGCAAACAAGGAAAAATGACTCGTACAAGTCATCCAGCAATACCTGCCGCAGGACAGTCTGATGCCTCTGCCGCAGGACCTGCCAACTCCAAGGCAGAACTGTATCAAAAGCAAACCAAATGCTTTGATCTCCTCCACATGGATTTAATGGGACCAATCGAGACGAGGAGCCACTCTGGAAAACGCTACGTACTTGTCGTAGTGGATGATTTCTCAAGATATACTTGGGTGCGTTTTCTCCAGGACAAGAGTGAGACATTTGATGAGGTGTCCAAGCTAATCAGGTGGATAAAGACCAATCATGAAGCCTCAGTAAAGAGAATAAGAAGTGACCATGGCACCGAGTTTGAAAACCAACGGCTTTCTCGTTTTTGTGACGCGCATGGCATTGCCCAAGAATTTTCTGCCCCCATAACACCGCAACAAAACGGCGTGGCTGAAAGGAAGAACCGAACCCTCAAGGAAATGGCGTGTACCATGCTGATCGCCAAGGGCCTAAGCAAGAAATTTTGGGCAGAAGCATTCAATGCCGCATGCCATATCCTGAACCGCATCAGCATACGCTCAGGAACAACAAAAACGGCTTATGAAATCTTGAACAATAGGAAACCTAATTTAAAATACTTTCATGTTTTTGGGTCTGTTTGTTATGTTTTAAATGATAGGGAACCTAGATCGAAACTTGATCCAAAATCCCTTAAAGGATTATTTGTGGGATACTCTAGGAATAGTCATGCCTATCGTATTTTTATCATACAAACTAGAACCATCATTGAATCTGTGAATGTTGATTTTGATGATCTTAGTCGACTCAGGAAACCTAAAGAAGAAGATGTGAAAGGTTTGCTCGAGCCTGCCGCAGTAGCAGAAGTTGAAGGCAGTATCACACCTGCGCAGCCTACTGCCGCACCTACTGGCTCGAATGATGATGCTCAACCTTCAACAGCATCTCCTGAGCAATCAAACGATGATAGCACCCCACATCAATCAGATTCATCTGATGGTGAAGAGGAATCAAACCAACAACGAAGGGATCCCCCAAGGCATGTTGTCCGAAACCACCCTTCGAGTCAAATGTTGGCCAGACGCATGAGAGTTCATCCGTATATCAACTACCGCAACATGACCAAGAACATAAGCATGTCTGCCACATGCGTTGAAATAGGCATTACCTCGTATCTCTCAACGATCGAACCAAAGAATGCCAAAGAAGCATTGACCGATGAATTTTGGTTTATGGCAATGCAAGAAGAGATGAACGAGTTTGAAAGAAACAAAGTTTGGAAGCTCATTCCTCGTCCCCAAAACAAAAATATCATCGGGACAAAGTGGATATTTAAGAATAAGTCGAATGAGCACGGGCAGGTTGTACGCAACAAGGCAAGGCTGGTGGCGCAAGGCTATACGCAAGTTGAAGGCATCGATTTCGATGAAACTTTTGCCCCCGTAGCACGCATGGAGTCCATTCGTCTACTCATTGCCATTGCATGTCACCTCAACATCACCTTACATCAAATGGATGTGAAGGCAGCGTTCCTCAACGGCATACTTGAAGAGGAGGCATATGTTGCACAACCAAAGGGCTTCGAAGATCCGAAACATCCTGACCATGTGTATCAACTGCACAAGGCATTGTACGGCCTAAAACAAGCTCCTAGAGCTTGGTATGGCTGCCTAACTGATTTTCTACTCAGTTTTGGATTCACCCGAGGCACTGCCGACAAGACCCTGTTTGTCAAATTCAATTCTTCCAAAATTTTAATTGCTCAAATTTATGTAGATGATATTGTTTTTGGATCCACATGTGAGAACATGCTTAAGGCATTTACCTCTGCCATGGCATCAAAATTTGAGATGAGCATGGTAGGAGAACTAACTCATTTTTTAGGGCTCCATATCAAGCAATCATCAACTGGAACTTTCATCTCACAAGCTTCATATGCTAAGAATCTCATCAAGAGATTCCAACTTGAAGGATCCAAGCCCATGAAAACACCTATGGGCTCAACGGACAAAATCTCCCGAGGCACCGATACTGCCGCAGTGGATCAGACACTCTACCGATCCATGATAGGGAGTTTGCTTTATCTTACGGCAACTAGACCAGATATCATGTATAGCGTTTGTTTATGTGCCAGGTTTCAAGCTGATCCAAGGGAAGAACACTTGAAGGCAGTCAAACGCATCATACGCTACGTTGCCGCATCAGTTGAGTTAGGCATTTGGTATACCAAAGATACCACCACCGATTTAGTCGGATTTTCAGATGCCGACTGGGCAGGAGACACGGAGGAACGCAAGAGTACAAGCGGAGGATGTTGCTTTCTTGGAAACAACATTATTTCATGGCAAAGCCGCAAGCAAAACTGCATTTCTCTATCCACTGCCGAATCAGAATATATTGCCGCAGGGAGTTGCTGTACCCAACTGATTTGGTTGAAGCACATGCTTGATGACTACC
The DNA here is from genome assembly GCA_954870475.1 of Euphrasia confusa. Lineage (NCBI taxonomy): Eukaryota > Viridiplantae > Streptophyta > Magnoliopsida > Lamiales > Orobanchaceae > Euphrasia > Euphrasia confusa. The sequence goes on from OX940965.1 coordinate 1,572,213, forward strand.
ACCTGGATAGCAATGGTCTTACACTCTACTGCGACAATACGAGTGCCATAAATATCAGCCATAATCCAGTGCAGCACTCAAGAACCAAACACATCAGCATAAGGCATCATTTCATACGAGACTTGGTGGAAAAACGCCTTTTAAGGATTGATCACATCCCAACAGAGAAGCAAATAGCTGACATCTTCACCAAGCCATTGGACTCAGAACGCTTCACTGCCTTAAGAAATTCTTTGTGCATGTGCACCATGCCTTAGATGCTGATCTGCATCATGCTGCCGCGTTGTCATGCCTACTGAACCTCTGCCACAGCATTCTGCCTTAGTCAATTTGTGAGTTTAAAATTTTCCGAAGGAAGAGAAAATACCCAAACCACTTTAGGCAACATGGTCAAACCCATATACATGTAATTAATACGAAATGGGTTGAGATACTATGTACTAGGTGACCTAAGTATTTAATAATCTCATTGTTGACATGGCATTATACCTAAGTAGAGTAGAAGTACTTACGATGCAGCATGATGTTCCATTAGGATTAGATAGTTGTTAATCTTTTCCTAATTTTGCTTTGTAAGCTTTGATGTTTCACACCACAAAAATATTTTACTTCTTTTATTAAAAAAAAAAAAAAAAAAAAAAAAAAAAAAAAAAAATGAAAACTGAAAAATGAAAAATAGAAAAAGAGAATATTAAAAACAGAAAAAGAATATATTAAAAAACAAAAAAAAAAAAAGGGGAATTTTATGTTTCAATTTTATTAGGCAACGACCTGCCGCAGAGCAATGCCCCACTTGACCGTTGGGCAGCACTCGAGTGTGCGGCAGGCGACGGTTCAACTTCTGAAAAGTAACCGTTGCCCATCCCATCAACTGCCATACGTTTTTCACTCCACATAAAACTCTTTCAAGTTTTATTTTCTTTCTTATTTACTGAAATTCAAAAGTCCTAATCCTATTTCAACTCTATCTTCTCCATCTATATCGATCAAAAGAGAGTTTGAAATTTCGGAAATTCTAAATCCCTAATTTTTCTATCGAACGCACAATATAAAGCCCCATCCTCTTACGTTCGATTGTTTGTGCTTTTTTTCTAAAACCCTAATTGATTATCGAGTATTTGAAATCAATGGCTGGCGCATCTCTAATCCCAAATCCGTTCGCCCGCTACTTCGAGGACCCTCGATTTCTGGAGCTGGTCAGAGAAGTTCGCCCCAACGCAACTATGGACGACCTCAACGAAGGTGATTCGCTGCACGCCATCAACCGCCTCAAAGCTCTCAACGCCGCCGCTGCCACTGCCGCCGCGTCGCAACAGTCATCCCTCTCTCCAGAATCGCCGCCGATCGATGTCGGTAAAGGACCAGGTAAGGCTTCTCCCATGAACATCTCCCCGGATCATGATGCAGGGGGAGAAACTGCCGCAGAAGAAGGACTTGCCGCAGAGGATGAGCCTATTCCCCTACAGATCATACTCCCTGGTTTCAGCCATTCTGAGCCATCCCAAACTCCGCGATCACCGGTGGTCATTTCAGGAGTTGATGATGTGCTTGCATACGAGGCTGCCCAGAATGAAAGATCCCTCAACACTTCTGATTTTAAGGGCCTTTACACTCCTGAGCCTTCTGCTACTGCCGCATCATCTGCCCTTCCACAGGCAGACACTGAAGTGCAGCAGCAAGGCAAAAGCATGCCTTACAACAGGAGGGATGATGCTGATGATTTTGACTACCACGAGCTCTACGAAAACTACCCTTCTACTAAAAAGACCAAGGATCGCAAACCGACTCCTTACCCTTCTGCAAATACACCCTCTGACGAGGAAGATTCCGGCCACTCCAGCCAGCAGCAGCACGATGCCGCAGATGGCTCTGAAACAGAATCTGACCCACTGCTGCAGGATCTTGCCTCAAGGAAGCGCAAGAAGAAGCAGGTGCCCCTTCCTCCTCGCCGGCCGTCCACCAGATCCGCCACTGCCAAAGGCAAAGGCCCGGCTCTGCCCCCTACCTCAATGGAAAATCCCATTGATGTTGAGACCACCGCTGCCAAGAAGTCCCGCAAGGGAAAGAGTGTTGCTGTCGCTTCAAAAACTGACAGCTCACACAGTGGTGATGCCGCAGCACAACCCGCTGCGAAGAAAGGTGGCAAAGCACCAAAAATTGATGCCCCCAAGGAGGACTCGGATTCTGACATGAAATCCGGGAAGGGTTATTCGAGGCGATTCTGGTCGGAACGTCGTTCAGTGATTGGGCCCCAGTTCTACTCCAACAAGCCTATTCAACCTGACCGTGATGGTGACTTGTCAACCTGTGCCAAACACAAAGTTGACAGGTTCCTGAAGAAGATGAAGTTGGTCAAGGCAGTATCCTACGCAGCACCCTACTGCGAGGATTTGGTGCGCGATTTTTATGCTAACTTGCGTCCCTGCTTTGGTGATGATGGATCCAGAGGCTACGGCAAGGTGTACATGCGTGAAAAGATCTTTAACTTCACCCCTGCCGCAATAAATGCCTTTTTGGAGCGCTCTGATGTCGAGTATCCTGCCGCAATTGCTGACCCCACCATTGCCGCAGTGTCTCACCGCCTGACCAGATCACCACCTGATGCTGCCAACAACATTCCTTGCTCAAAACTCTCTTCTTTTTACTACTTTTTGTTCACTGTTGCCAGGCACAACTGGATTCCCACTACGAATGTGCATTTCGTGCACACCCAAATGGGGGAAGTCTTGTTTTACCTTGGTGCAGGTAGGCAGGTGAACTTGGGAGAGCTCATTTTTGAGAAGATTGCTTCACAGGCAGAAAACATTACCCAGACGCAGAGCCTTGCGTTCCCATCACTGATCTGGGAAATGTTGAAGATCCAAGGGCTCCCACACAACAGTGCTGATCTCCTGACCTCTGTGCCGCAACCTTACAAGTTGTCTGTTCGGGAGTACAATGATTTGCCCTGGACTGGTTTTCATGCCACTGCCGCAGTGCCTCCCACTCCAGCTCAAAAGAAGACATCCAAGCTGCCGCAAACTGCTGCCCCAAGCTCATCTGCCCCACAACCTAATATTCATGCTCGTGTCCAGGCATTTGCAGAACAAACTGCTGCAAGTCATATGGTCATTATGCAGGATTACATGGCCAAGGCACTTGTGGATGCTATCACTTTCTTCCTTGAAGAAGAGGGCATTTCTCCACAAAAAGGGGGAGTACCAGCAGCCGAGGTCAAAGTGGCAAGGAGCACTGTGTTGAAGATGTTGAAGAAGCGCATTGATGAGGACATCAAGGAGGTTGAAGCTGAAGAAGCTGCAGAGATGGAAGCTGCCGCAGCAGAGAAGGCTGCCGCAGACACTGCAGCAGAGATTGATGGTGAAGAGCGTGGATCGTCACCCGAGCACGATGATTGAAGAACCTGAAGGATTGCAGTTCTCAAGACCCGAAGAAATATTATTTCTTCTTTTGATTTAGTGTTTATTTGCTCTGAACAATTTACTTAATTTCTGCTATTTGGTTATTTGTTTTTGAACAATTGTTTAAGTTTTTATTTGGTTTGAACAATGTTTAATTTAAGTTTTTTTTTTCCTTTAAAAAAATTGGTGTGTTATTTAGAGGCTTACTTAGTTTAACTTGTTTTTTGTTCTATTAGTTAGATATCAAATAAATTTTTGTTCTACTTAGGAAGTATCAACTAAGGGGGAGTTTCATTGCCTTAGTTGTTTGTCAAGATAAATGTCATATACTTCTAAGTCAGATGTATTTCATTGAGGGGGAGTGCTCATTGCGCTGCTGCCTCATGGTTTTGTGAAGAAAGATAAAAAGGGGGAGTTTGTAAGGATAAATATGTTTGGGCATTACAATGCCTTAAATGTACCTAGGCAGAAGTTGTTTTGCTAACATATTTATTTGTTTTATTCTTTCTTCACAATTTAAACTGTTGTAATCACTTGTCATATTGGTGATTTGATTTAGCATAGTTCATTAGTTGGAACGTGCTTGAAAAACAATCAACATAGAAGGTTTCTGCCGCAGCACAGCCAGGCAGTGTTATGCCGCAAGCAGTGCAAGGCTTGGACAAGAGGTTGAGTTCAGAGAATCAAGTGAAGCATGATATAAGGGCAAGGGAATGCTGAAGTCCAGATAGTATGGAAGGCAGTGCAGTGTGGCAGTGAATTCCAGAAGAACTTCAGAAGGCATCCTGCGGCAGCAGTCAAAGCAGCCTGCCCTGGTTTCTCTCAACCGCTTGTTGACCTAGCAAAAAGAGGAAATCAGTTGGAGACTCTCACCTATAAATAGAGGACGACCCAGCTGCATTTACTCAACACTCATACAACATCTTTACACCTCCAGAAACACATTTCCTCTCTAGATCGATCATCACGCCTTTAGTGCCGCGACTTCACTTGTGAAGTTCGTCGAGCCATATGTTCTCTCGTCTCTAAGAGAGTTCTTTTGTAGTGCTGATGATCGTGACTTTAGAATAGGTGTTATCCAGTAGCTAGGTTTCATTTGTTGTTGATTGTTCATACTCTTCGGATACGATAAACACCGAGGCATACATGTGTATAGCCTTAGGTAAAATCATTTGTAAATCCAAGAGTATTCCTTTTGTAAAGACTCGTTTCTTTAATAAAGTTTCTGGCCGTAAGGCCGTTTCGTATGTGTATAATTTAAATACACATACAAAGATTTAAATTCGTGTTCTTTACTTTTTCGTACGTGTGTGTGTGTTCGTTCGAAGTGATTTATTTTTATTAATTCCGCTGCTATTCATATATATATATCATATATAATTTTATCACTTAAACAATCTGATTAATCTGGATAAAATACTTAAATCAAGTAAATCACGTAAAACGAACGATTTTTCTGTACAAGGCATCGTGCTGCGGCATACGCTGTTCTGCCGCAGAACACTGCCTTGTCTAGGCAGCGCATTTCACTGCGTTTATTTACTGCCTACGACTTTCACACATGTATAGGGTCTGTCGACGTACATATATTCATATATGTGGGTTAACATGCATATATAAATTGTTTCAGGAAACTCGATGTGGGTTGAGGGCATGAAATGGTTCGGTTATTCATATATGTGGGTTAACATGCATATATAAATTGTTTCAGGAAACTCGATGTGGGTTGAGGGCATGAAATGGTTCGGTCAGAGAGGTTTCAATTCGGCCATATATTAAGAAGGTTCCATTTATTTTGCAAACGAGGGAAATGTGATAATATTATATGCAAGTAACCCTATATATTAGAAGATACCTATGAACTAGTTTTTGGAAGTTTTAATTTTTATTCTTTGGGTTATTTCATTACTTTGATTCCAAATGTTTTAACTCATTAGTTAAAAAGTCAAAAAAGAAAAAAATATCAAGACTTTTTGATCAATGGAAAAGAAAATAGTTTGATGGAAATTTTATTTCATTTGCTTAATATTTTAATTTATTTAGAATAAATATATTATTTATAATTAATTTTGTAAATAATAATAAAAGTGATGATTTATTTTAGATATTAAAAATATTCTGTTTATTTTACAAATAGGAAAATGTGATGATATTATATGAGACTAACACTATTAAGAAGATACATAAGGATTTTTTTTTTTGTGGTTTTAGTTTTTATTCTACGAGTTACTTTGATTCCCAATGTCTTTACTGGTTATTTAAAAAGTTAAAAAAAAAATATATGAAGACTTTTTGACCAATAGAAAAAAAAATGTTATGCATCAAAATAACACATAAGTATACAGTATGCATCAAAAAGACAAGGTTAAAAATCTAAGCTTTTGGAGATTGGTAATTTGAAGGATTTAGATGATTATAAATACGAAGGCTTTGTTAAGCTTAATCAAGACAACATCATTTATAGAGACGATAATAAGAATGTGGAGTTCATCATTTTCTCTCTTCATTATTTCTCTTCTTTCCCTGAATTCATATCTTGTTGCTGATGCAAAATCTACAATTAATCACAATCTGCCGAAACAATCATCACAAAGGTTGTATAGAGATTTCGGGTTGTCTCCGGTTCTTGATGCTAATATTGTGAGAGACGACGACCTTTCGGTCAATGCACCAAATACTGTCGAAAAGCCTTTTCATTTCCCAGCATCCGTCGGCGAGTGCGAAACCGATGATTCGGTTAAGCCGCCTAATGCTCGAGATCTTGGTCAGTACACGGGTTATTATAAACTTACTAACACCAAGGGTGCCAGGTGGTTCTATTATTTCTTCAAGAATGACATAAATGCCCCTGTCGTTGTGTGGTTAACCGGAGGCCCAGGGTGCAGCAGCTCAATCGCTTTGTTTTACGAGAATGGCCCATTTAAATTGACCAGAAATCTGTCGCTGGTTCCGAATGAGTACAGTTGGAGTAAGGTACGATTCATGAGTACGAACACTGATCAATTTTCATTTTCCATCTTATTGATTTTGAACATCGATCATATATGTACATATTGTTCGCGTGACACAGGTGTCGAACATTATATTTATAGACCAGCCGACGGGAACAGGCTTCAGTTATACTACAGATGAGGCCGACATCCCCACCACCTCAGAGGAAGCAGGCGTCGATTTATACAACTTTATGCAGGTAATCAAATTAAATGTACAAATGATCATACATTATATATGATTTTGATGAAAAAACGAATTAATTAATTAATCTTCTCGATCATCAGACTTTTTTCGAAAATCATCCCGAGTACCAAAGGAATGATTTTTACATCACGGGGGAATCATACGCCGGTCATTACATTCCAGCATTCGCGGCTCAGATTCAAAAGGAGAACAAAGAAAACCGAGGGACCAAGATAAACCTTAAAGTACGTAAATATCCACCGATCCGTGTTTATAATCTTCGTATTAATTATGTGCGGATTGATCGATGTCATAAAACGTAAATGAAACAGGGAATCGGGATTGGGAATGGAATGACAAATCCGGGGCCTCAGCATGCATCATATCCCGCATATGCAAAAATGATGCATCTGATCAACCCGACTCAGTACAATTCCATGAACGATATTGTATCGACATGCTTACACCACTTTAACGATTGTGCCGGTACGTAAATTCTCGATCAATTGGAACGCCAACCTGCTGTTCTGATAATCAAAGTCAACGGTAAAAACTAAATATACACTTTGTTTGCAGGAAGGGGGAGTGAATTATGGAGTTGTATATTTGCCAGATATGCCTGTTACGCCATTTACGGTGGTATAGTCCACCTCCAAGACAATATAAACGTATATTACTAAATCAAGTAATCGACATTTTTTTTACTTGTTTAAACTTTAAAATTAATTAAAATGATTTATGGCAGTTTTACGACATTCGCAAAAAATGTGATGGGGGAGATCTGTGCTACGACATTTCAGACATGGAGCGTTTCCTGAATCAGACTTTGGTTAAAAAGGCTTTGGGAGTTGACCAATGCATTCCATTCGTTTCGTGCAGTGACGCAGTTTATGATGCAATGCGTTGGGATGCGATGAAGAACCATGAAGTATATGTTCCGGAGTTACTTCAAGATGGGATCAAGGTTCTGATATATGCCGGTGAATACGATCTTATTTGCAACTGGTTAGGAAACTCGATGTGGGTTGAGGGCATGAAATGGTTCGGTCAGAGAGGTTTCAATTCGGCCATAATTACTACGTTTAGGGTCGATGGTTAGAATGCAGGGTGGTACAAGAGCTATGGAAATCTTACATTCTTGAAGGTGAAGGATGCCGGTCACATGGTTCCGATGGATCAACCAAAGGCTTCCTTGGAAATGCTCAGACGATGGACCAAAGGCATTCCTCTCTGAAATGGCGCATGCGCGATTTCATATATACTCATGTCGAAATATCGATTAATAATCGTGCTTACGTACGAGCTACTTATAATAATATGTACTACACTACTTCATGAATAAGGATGGAATAAAATGAGAGGACTTTTGAATTTGGACGAAAAACCAATATACCAAATTCATCAATCAGTATTAAAATTCGGCCGAAATTAACAAAAAAAATGGAATGGGGACGAATATACTTTTTATGTATTTTAAAGTGAGCTACACCAACCTATTCACTCACACACATTCACATACATACAATACAATTATATGATTATATGTAATAATTAGGAGATTTTCAAAAAGAGTAAATATCTTACTCTCAATTATACATTAAGAGTAATCTTTACACAATTTATAAAAAAACTAGATTTACCTAAACAACCCTTTTAATTATTATAAACTATGTAATATATTACATTATTCACAAATTATATGGTATCTCTTAATTGATGTTATTAAATATACACTTACCATATTGAACAATACACTAAAAATTAAAAAACATAAACGGATGCTTAAATATTAACTTTCCATATAACATAGAGCTACTTACAATACACTTACATATCACAAATTACAAAACAGAAACCTGAAACTCACTTTCTTGTGCCGAATTGGGATTTCTCCGGCAGAATCGTCGTCGTCGTAGTGTATTCTCACAAAGCTCGAAGCGTACTCGTGTTAAGTTAAGTTTTCTAAATTCATTATCAATTGAGGTGACTAGATTGCATACCTGGTTTAGGGTTCTTCTATTTGGTGTTTGATTCTACCCAAATTATGTGTTTTTAGGTTTTAAAATCCACCTTTTAGGTTTGAATTGACATAGTGTACTAGTCTAAATGATTGCATGTTTGATTTATAGTTTTTGAATAAATGTTTAAAATCGATTGAAATCTGAAATTTTTAGGTTGGATTTTATTTTGTGTTCATGTACGAATAATTTAATGACTTTCAGCTTGGACCCAATAACACGACCAGAAAATTGAGTGGGTTTGTGAGAATATATGTAGATTCACATTCAAAGCATTATCTTGAAACATATTATCAACATCTTGTGATGTTGTTCTTTAAAATATAATCTTGTAGGAACCTGTTACTATAAACAATTGGTTTATGAACAAGATTGTGTATTTACCTTGTTTGGTTTTGATCTTTGTTTAGTATTCAGAGCATGTGTAGCTGATATGCTTAATTTGGTTAATTAATATCTAAAAAAATTATATTTTGACACAGGATTTGGGAACATGTCTTCGACAACTTGTTCCGATTCGCTGAAGAAAAAGGTTCAGAATCGAGAGGCCTATTCGAGATATGTCAAACGTAGTCTGGAGAATGACTTCGAGGCAACTACGTCCGAGCCCCAGCCTAAACTTAAAAAGGTGTTTAAGGCGTGCTTAATATTTGTCTTTTATTCAGTATTTTACTCTCTTTTGATCGCACTTTGTATTGTTGCCAACCAGCGTACATGAAATAGTTTAGTAGCTTAATAGGAACCAATTTTAGTATGTCAAAAGTGTTAATATGCTAACCATTAAGCTACTAAAATACATCATGTAGCCTAATACTAACATGAAACCATTATATGCATAATGTCAAATACACTAATACTTTAAACTTGTGTGGTTTTTTGCAGCTGTGGAGCTCTGACACATGATAAGAAGGCGTGTGTGGAAAGGCCTCGCAGATTAGGAGCCAGGTGGACTGGGAAAGGTATTGCCCCAGATGAGAAGATAGAGAATTTTGAGCTTGATTATGATGGGAAAAGAGATCGGTGGAATGGATACGACGCTGCATCTTATAAACACGTGATTCAGATGTATGAAGCCAGAGATGAAGCAAGAAACAAATTTCTTAAGGAACAACAACTTAAAAAGCTGGAAGAGAAAAATGGCAATCAAGATAACGAAGATGGGGTTAGTGATGATGAGGATAACTACGACTCTTTGAAAGTTGATGAGGCTAAAGTTGACGAGAGCAAGCAAATGGACTTTGTGAAGGTCGAAAAGCGTGTGCGTACTACGGGTGGTGGTAGCACTGGTACTGTCAGGTATATAGATATATAATTTCTCATTTACTCATTTAGGCATCTCGAAATATATGCCCTTTGTGTGCTCTACTTGATGAGGTGATAGAAAGATATATGCCCTATCATAAGGAATTTAAAATTTGAATGTTTCACTTATTATTTTTCTTTTTTTTTTTTCCAGGAACTTGCGTATTCAGGAAGACATTGCAAAATACCTTCTTAATCTTGATGTTAACTCTGCCCACTATGACCCAAAAACCCGTTCTATGCGTGAGGATCCTCTTCCAGACATGGATCCAAATGAGAAATTCTATGCTGTAAGCTTATTTCTGTTCCAATTAAAGCATTAGATTGTGCTGCTGTTACTCTGTCCTTTTGACTTATTGCTGATATTGTTTCTGTTGATACAGGGAGATAACCAAAATATAGTGAGTGGTCAAGCACTGGAATTCAAGCAGCTCAATATTCATGCTTGGGAAGTATTTTAGAAGGGCCATGATGTTCATATGCAAGCAGCTCCCTCACAAGCCGAACTGCTTTATAAAAATTTCACAAGCCGAATTTTTTCAGGAAACTCGATGTGGGTTGAGGGCATGAAATGGTTCGGTCAGAGAGGTTTCAATTCGGCCATAATTACTACGTTTAGGGTCGATGGTGAGAATGCAGGGTGGTACAAGAGCTATGGAAATCTTACATTCTTGAAGGTGAAGGATGCCGGTCATATGGTTCCGATGGATCAACCAAAGGCTTCCTTGGAAATGCTCAGACGATGGACCAAAGGCATTCCTCTCTGAAATGGCGCATGCGCGATTTCATATATACTCATGTCGAAATATCGATTAATAATCGTGCTTACGTACGAGCTACTTATAATAATATGTACTACACTACTTCATGAATAAGGATGGAATAAAATGAGAGGACTTTTGAATTTGGACGAAAAACCAATATACCAAATTCATCAATCAGTATTAAAATTCGGCCGAAATTAACAAAAAAAAATGGAATGGGGACGAATATACTTTTTATGTATTTTAAAGTGAGCTACACCAACCTATTCACTCACACACATTCACATACATACAATACAATTATATGATTATATGTAATAATTAGGAGATTTTCAAAAAGAGTAAATATCTTACTCTCAATTATACATTAAGAGTAATCTTTACACAATTTATAAAAAAACTAGATTTACCTAAACAACCTTTTTAATTATTATAAACTATGTAATATATTACATTATTCACAAATTATATGGTATCTCTTAATTGATGTTATTAAATATACACTTACCATATTGAACAATACACTAAAAATTAAAAAACATAAACGGATGCTTAAATATTAACTTTCCATATAACATAGAGCTACTTACAATACACTTACATATCACAAATTACAAAACAGAAACGTGAAACTCACTTTCTTGTGCCGAATTGGGATTTCTCCGGCAGAATCGTCGTCGTCGTAGTGTATTCTCACAAAGCTCGAAGCGTACTCGTGTTAAGTTAAGTTTTCTAAATTCATTATCAATTGAGGTGACTAGATTGCATACCTGGTTTAGGGTTCTTCTATTTGGTGTTTGATTCTACCCAAATTATGTGTTTTTAGGTTTTAAAATCCACCTTTTAGGTTTGAATTGACATAGTGTACTAGTCTAAATGATTGCATGTTTGATTTATAGTTTTTGAATAAATGTTTAAAATCGATTGAAATCTGAAATTTTTAGGTTGGATTTTATTTTGTGTTCATGTACAAATAATTTAATGACTTTCAGCTTGGACCCAATAACACGACCAGAAAATTGAGTGGGTTTGTGAGAATATATGTAGATTCACATTCAAAGCATTATCTTGAAACATATTATCAACATCTTGTGATGTTGTTCTTTAAAATATAATCTTGTAGGAACCTGTTACTATAAACAATTGGTTTATGAACAAGATTGTGTATTTACCTTGTTTGGTTTTGATCTTTGTTTAGTATTCAGAGCATGTGTAGCTGATATGCTTAATTTGGTTAATTAATATCTAAAAAAATTATATTTTGACACAGGATTTGGGAACATGTCTTCGACAACTTGTTCCGATTCGCTGAAGAAAAAGGTTCAGAATCGAGAGGCCTATTCGAGATATGTCAAACGTAGTCTGGAGAATGACTTCGAGGCAACTACGTCCGAGCCCCAGCCTAAACTTAAAAAGGTGTTTAAGGCGTGCTTAATATTTGTCTTTTATTCAGTATTTTACTCTCTTTTGATCGCACTTTGTATTGTTGCCAACCAGCGTACATGAAATAGTTTAGTAGCTTAATAGGAACCAATTTTAGTATGTCAAAAGTGTTAATATGCTAACCATTAAGCTACTAAAATACATCATGTAGCCTAATACTAACATGAAACCATTATATGCATAATGTCAAATACACTAATACTTTAAACTTGTGTGGTTTTTTGCAGCTGTGGAGCTCTGACACATGATAAGAAGGCGTGTGTGGAAAGGCCTCGCAGATTAGGAGCCAGGTGGACTGGGAAAGGTATTGCCCCAGATGAGAAGATAGAGAATTTTGAGCTTGATTATGATGGGAAAAGAGATCGGTGGAATGGATACGACGCTGCATCTTATAAACACGTGATTCAGATGTATGAAGCCAGAGATGAAGCAAGAAACAAATTTCTTAAGGAACAACAACTTAAAAAGCTGGAAGAGAAAAATGGCAATCAAGATAACGAAGATGGGGTTAGTGATGATGAGGATAACTACGACTCTTTGAAAGTTGATGAGGCTAAAGTTGACGAGAGCAAGCAAATGGACTTTGTGAAGGTCGAAAAGCGTGTGCGTACTACGGGTGGTGGTAGCACTGGTACTGTCAGGTATATAGATATATAATTTCTCATTTACTCATTTAGGCATCTCGAAATATATGCCCTTTGTGTGCTCTACTTGATGAGGTGATAGAAAGATATATGCCCTATCATAAGGAATTTAAAATTTGAATGTTTCACTTATTATTTTTCTTTTTTTTTTTTCCAGGAACTTGCGTATTCAGGAAGACATTGCAAAATACCTTCTTAATCTTGATGTTAACTCTGCCCACTATGACCCAAAAACCCGTTCTATGCGTGAGGATCCTCTTCCAGACATGGATCCAAATGAGAAATTCTATGCTGTAAGCTTATTTCTGTTCCAATTAAAGCATTAGATTGTGCTGCTGTTACTCTGTCCTTTTGACTTATTGCTGATATTGTTTCTGTTGATACAGGGAGATAACCAAAATATAGTGAGTGGTCAAGCACTGGAATTCAAGCAGCTCAATATTCATGCTTGGGAAGTATTTTAGAAGGGCCATGATGTTCATATGCAAGCAGCTCCCTCACAAGCCGAACTGCTTTATAAAAATTTCACAAGCCGAATTTTTTCAGGAAACTCGATGTGGGTTGAGGGCATGAAATGGTTCGGTCAGAGAGGTTTCAATTCGGCCATAATTACTACGTTTAGGGTCGATGGTGAGAATGCAGGGTGGTACAAGAGCTATGGAAATCTTCCTTGGAAATGATCAGACGATGGACCAAAGGCATTCCTCTCTGAAATGGCGCATGCGCGATTTCATATATACTCATGTCAAAATATCGATTAATAATCGTGCTTACGTACGAACTACTTATAATAATATGTACTACACTACTTCATGAATAAGGATGGAATAAAATGAGAGGAATTTTGAAATTGGACGAAAAACCAATATACCAAATTCATCCTTCAGTATTAAAAATTGGCCGAAATTAACAAAAATAATAAATGGAATTGGGACGAATATACTTTTTATGTATTTTAAAGTGAGCTACACCAACCTATTCACTCACACACATTCACACACATACAATTATATTATTATATGTAATAATTATATAAATATATTCAGCAATATATTAAAATATACACATAATTATAAAAAAAATTGTTTAAAAAATAACACATTATTTGATTTTTGATTCTTTCGGTTTTTTATATATATTTATTATTTCATTTTATGTTTGAATTTATAAGTTAATTTATAAAGTCAAAATATTATTATTTTTTTAAAAATATATGAAGTATTAAAGTAAAGAAGTGATAATATAAATAAAAATTGTAAATAACCCTGCCCAAAATAAATAAATAAAACTATTGTCGAATAAAATTTGTTAGTATAACCAAATCAAATTCTTTCTCGACATAGACAAAAAATCAATATGAATTAAAATAATTAATTACAAGCTGACATGTGAATCAAAATAAATCACATTTATTCAACACATAATCAAAATATAGTTTCGAAAAAATACGAATCATATTTAATCATTAGTAAATCCGACACAAATCAGAATAATATATTATTCAATATTGGTAGTCGAACAACACATTACTTCAACAATAGTCTAAATAAATTAAAGGACAATATTTTGTCAAAAATTTGACGATGACCCGTATAATACTTTGTCAATCTTGTTGATATTGTTTTAAAAACGTTGATAGAATCTTTTTTTTATTAATTATGTTTTATTCTGTGCTACTTTGCTTTAATTATCTCTCGGAAAAAATGCATGTAAATGTTAGGCGGATTAATTAGCATAGTTACTTTACTTTAATTATCCCTTGGAAAAAATGCATTTAAATGTTAAGCGGATTAATTAGCATAATTTCTTTAATTTAACTATTGTCGAATAAAATTTGTTATATTTATTCAATATTATAGTTGTCAATAATACTTTTTTTGTAATATTGCAATTAGTTTAAAAAAGTTGATAGAAGGTTCTTAGTTTTTTCTTTTTTATTAATTATCTGTTACTCCGTTCACTTTACCGGCCGGAGGCTTAGGGTGCAGCAGCGCAATCAGTGGCGGAGCCACTTGTAAACAAGGGGGGTCTTAAGCTCCCCTAAAAAAAAATCTTTGTATTTTTTATAATTTTTTTTGAAAAAAATGCATTTTTCTTATGCTTAGCCCCCTAAAATATGTGTATATATATATACATAGTATACATAAAATAATCTCAGCTCTTCCTAATCGTTTTTTCTGACTCCGCCCTAAGCGCAATATATTGCTTTGTTTTACGATAATGGTCCTTTTAAGTTGACCAAAAAACTGTCGCTTGTTCCAAACGCGTTCAGTTGGAATGAGGTACGTACGCACGTACGCAGGTACATATCCGTATCACATATATATGCTACTGATTGATACTATTTTTTGTCAGGCTTTTTTCCGAAAAGCATCCCGGGTACGTAAATAATGATTTTTACATCACCGGAAATCATATGCCGGTCATTACATCCTAGCTTTCGCGACTCGGATTCAAAAGGGGAACAAAAACTTAAGACAATTATAAGGCCGGAATTCTCGTCGCATAAACCTTAAGGTATGTATGTTTATTAATACTTATTATATATATAAATAATAAATGGATGTCGTTGCATAAAACCAATGAAACAACAGGGAATCGGCATTGGAAATGGATGGGCAAATTCAGGGGTACTCCAGACCCAATCATATCCTGATTATGCTTTGCAGATGAAGAAGAAAAAAGCTAGAAAACTATGGATTCAGCTCACAGTTGCAGAGAGAAAGGAGAAGAAATTGGGGAAAAATAAAAGCGGGAAAAAGACTCTTTTCATTCACTTGAAAAACATGTACAGTACACAAAGTATTATATACTAATAAATCTATTACAAAAAAGTCCCTGAAGACTTTATTAATACTGAAAAAGGCCTCAAATACATAAACACACCAAAACCGCTGCAGTAGATGATTTTCATGCATACTCCTTTTACTGCAGCATCTCAACAGCAGATGAAACTTGTAAGGATAAATATGTTTGGGCATTACAATGCCTTAAATGTACCTAAGCAGAAGTTGTCTTGCTAACATATTTATTTGTTTTATTTCTTTCTTCACAATTTAAACTGTTGTAATCACTTGTCATATTGGTGATTTGATTTAGCATAGTTCATTAGTTGGAACGTGCTTGAAAAACAATCAACATAGAAGCTTTCTGCCGCAGCACAGCCAGGCAGAGTCATGCCGCAAGCAGTGCAAGGCTTGGACAAGAGGTTGAGTTAAGAGAATCGAGCGAAGCATGAGCGTAGGGCAAAGGAATGCTGAAGTCCAGATAATATGGAAGGCAGTGCAGTACGGCAGAGCATTCCAGAAGAACTTCAGAAGGCATTCCTGCGGCAGTGGTCAAAACAGCCTGCCCTAGAATATCTCAACCGACTTGTTGACCTAGCAATTCAAGGAAATCAGTTGGGACTCTCCTCCTATAAATAGAGGACGACCCCAGCTGCATTCATTAGCTATTCCAACACCTCAGAAACATCTTTTCACTTCCAAGATCGATCATCACGCTTTTAGTGCCGCGGCTTCACTTGTGAAGCTCGTCGAGCCATATGCTCTCTCGTTTCAAAGAGAGTTCTTTTGTTAGCTGATGATCGTGACATTAGATAGGTGTTTATTCAGTAGCTAGGTCTTTTACTGTTGATTGTTAATTATACTCTTCGGATACGATTATCACGAAGACATACGTGTGTATGATCTTTGGTAAAATCATTTGTAAATCCAAGAGTAGACCTTTTGTAAAGACTCGTTTCTTTAATAAAGTTTCTGGCCGTAAGGCCGTTTCGTATGTGTATAATTTAAATACACATACAAAGATTAAATTCTTGTTCTTTTAATTTCCGTATGTATGTGTGAGTTCGTTTTTACAAGTAATTTATTTTTAATTAATTCCGCTGCAACGATATACATATATAACTTATATAAACCTTAATCTGAAACATTAAGACACACGCTAAAATATATAAATTACGAAAAACGAACATTTTCTGTGCAAGGCATCGTGCTGCGGCATACGCTGTTCTGCCGCAGAACACTGCCTTGTCTAGGCAGCGCATTTCACTGCGTTTTATTTACTGCCTACGACTTTCAAGTGGTATCAGAGCGGGCACTAGACTTACTTAGTGTTTAAGGTCCGTCTGATCACGCACACTTATAATGGCAGATCCATCCTTTTACATCGTACGAACACCGGTTGTTCTTGACGGTACAAATTATGGATTTTGGAAAACTCGCATTGAAGCAAGGATCAAATCAATTGATCGCAATGCGTGGTTGTCCGTACTTCGAGGATGGAAACCACCTCAGGAGGTAATCCCTGAAGGCGGTACGCTTGAAAAAGCTCCGGAGAAGTGGTCTACCGAAGAGGTTGCCGCAGGTACTGCCAACGATAGGGCAAGGTGTGCCATCCTTGAGTCCATCGATTGCAATATGTACAAAATTGTCAAACAATGTACTACTGCCAAAGAAGTATGGGATATGCTGGCTCTTCATTGTGAAGGTAACAACACAGTGAAGAAGACCAAGGTCCGTATGCTTATGTCTCGTTTCGAGAACTTGCGTATGAACGAGGACGAGACATGCCTTCAGTACTTTGGAGAATTAATGTCCATTGTTACTGAATGTGCTGACCTTGGTTCGCCCATTAGCAACCCGGCAGTGTGTAGTAAGATAATGCGATCGATGAGCAAAAAGTTTCTGCCGAAGGTCACTGCCATAGAAGACAGCTCCATGTCAGAGGAAGATTATGTTTCATTAATGGCAATCTTCAAGAATTATGAGCTTAACCATGAAGATCGTGAAACTCACGGGAAATCACGTTCACGAAGCGACGAGAAGAATCTTGCCTACACCGTGACAGAACCTTGCGGCAGGGAATCAGGTAACAGCTATCAAGGCAGCAGTCCTCCCACCGCAAATGATTTGACCGATGAAGAGATCTATGAGTTGCTTGGATCTGATGGTGGAGAAGACAAGTTTGCATTCCTTTCACAAAAACTGGATGCAGTACTTGTCCGCTCGTTGAAGAAGCCGTACGATCCCCGACGCAGGAAGTTCCCATCGAGGCCAACAAAGAATCAAGAAAGAAGGATCGTTGTACGCCACCCAAGCACAGGAGCAAATTCAAACTCAAGTCCAAGAGACTGGTCAAAAATCAAGTGTCACGTGTGTGAAGGAATTGGACATTTCTCAACCGAATGCCCTTCAAAAGATCGAGGCATTGGAATTTTAAACTCCATGGTTGTGCAAGAGGATATGGAACAATACTGCCTTGAAGACCCCACCACTGCGCTTGCTGCTCGCTTTGAAGGTATTTCCCTATCCGATGCAGAAGATGACGGTCCATTCCAGGCCCCTCCACGACGGCATGTTGCTTTTTCCGCCTCTGCCGCAGACAAGACAGTAACGCTTGCCGCAGAGAACTGCCTGTGTCTCACTGCCTCAGTCAATGGGTATGAATCTGAAGAGGAGACCATTCCCATTGATCTTTTCATCGAGCTCAAAGAAAGTTTCGATGAGCTACGCATGAAATTTGCCCGGCAGACCAAGATGATGAAAATGCTTACTTCAACCAAAGCCGGATATGAAGAAAAATTGAAGAAGCAGGCCATGGCAATTGAACAAATGCTCGTAGAGAAGAACACCTTTGAAGAACGATTGAAGAAACTTGATGTCCAACTCACCAGAAAGGATATGGAGGCCGAAAAACTAAAAATTGACTTTAATCGTGTAAATGGAAAACTCGAAGTTGCTAACAATACTTTTGTAAAACTTAACACGGCAACAACAAAATTAGATGCCGTAATGAGTATTTCACATGTTGAAAGGCAAGGCCTCGGACATCAAAAGGTTGTAGATGCCGTTTTTCCAAAGAAAAACCCAACGGACATGGCATTTGTAAAGGCATCAAATGACAATTCAACAGCTGCCGCACAATCCTCAACTCCAAAAAGGGTTGAACAAGCCGAAGGCAAGGCCACTGCCCCAGCAAGAGACTGCCGCAGAAGGCCGAAGCAAAAGCAGACATCATCAGGCAGGATGAAGACAAGAAAACCCCTGCCTAAGCAACACTCTAAATCGAAGAGACGATATGTTTGCCACTACTGCCTAGTACCTGGTCACATTCGACCTTTTTGTTGGAGACGCGAAGAGGACCAAGCAAGAGGACATTACTTTCACTCCAACACTGGACCACGGCATCCCAAATACTTCTCGCATTCTCTGTCTTCACGACACTTTATCAAAAAGAAGGCAACAATTATACGCAAATGGGTGCCCAAAACTAAATCCTCTACTAATGTTTGTTTTTCAGATCCCTCCAATGACTCCTCTGCCGCATCCAATGCCATTCAAAGTGCTGAAACATGCAATGTCATCTTCACTGCCCTCAAAGCTACCAAAGATGACAAATGGTATTTCGATAGTGGATGTTCGCGTCATATGACTGGAAATAGTGATCACCTCATCGACTACAAAGTCTTTCAAGGAGGAGAAGTCACTTTCGGAGGAGGTTCCAGTGGCTCAATTGTCGGCCGAGGCACATTGAATGTGCAAGGGCTGCCTAAGTTGCAGCACGTGCTTCATGTTGAAGGCCTTATTACAAACCTCATTAGCATAAGCCAATTATGCGATAAAGGCATGAATGTGAAATTTACTCACAAATTATGTGAAGTGTTTGACAATGCAGGGAACCCACTAATCCAGGGGGAGCGTTCCAAGTCAAACAATTGCTACACCATTGGAGAAACATGCCTCTCTGCACAAGTAAAAAATGACATTGATCTATGGCATCAAAAACTTGGACACACAAGTCTCGGGAATTTGGAGCGTCTGATCAAGCTCGATGCTGTTCATGGACTTCCAGCACTCCCAAAAACCCAGAAGACAACATGTGGACATTGCAAACAAGGAAAAATGACTCGTGCAAGTCATCCAGCAATACCTGCCGCAGGACAGACTGATGCCTCTGCCGCAGAACCTGCCAACACCAAGGCAGGACTGTATCAAAAGCAAACCAAATGCTTTGATCTCCTCCACATGGATTTAATGGGACCAATCGAGACGAGAAGCCACTCTGGAAAACGCTACGTACTCGTTGTAGTTGATGACTACTCAAGATACACATGGGTGCGTTTCCTCAAAGACAAGAGTGAGACTTATGATGAAGTGTCCAAGCTCATCAGATGGATGAAGACTAATCATGAAGCAAACGTGAAGAGAATACGGAGTGACCATGGCACCGAGTTCGAAAACCATCGGCTTTCTCAATTTTGTGACGCGCATGGCATTGCTCAAGAATTTTCTGCCACCATAACACCGCAACAAAACGGCGTGGCTGAAAGGAAGAACCGAACCCTCAAGGAAATGTCGTGTACCATGCTGATCGCCAATGGCCTAAGCAAGCAATTTTGGGCAGAAGCATTCAATGCCGCATGCCATATCCTGAACCGCATCAGCATACGTTCAGGAACAACAAAAACGGCCTATGAAATTTTGAACAATCGAAAGCCTAATTTGAAATATTTTCATGTTTTTGGCTCTGTTTGTTATGTTCTAAATGATAGAGAACCTAGATCTAAACTTGATCCAAAATCACTTAAAGGATTATTTGTTGGATACTCTAGGAATAGTCATGCCTATCGTATTTTTATCATACAAACTAGAACCATCATTGAATCTGTAAATGTTGATTTTGATGATCTTAGTCGACTCAGGAAACCCAAAGAAGAGAATGTACAAAGTTTGCTCGAGCCTGCCGCAGTAGCAGAAATTGAAGGCAGTTTCACACATGCGCAGTCTACTGCCGCACCTACTGGCTCGAATGATGATGCCCAACCTTCTACAGCGTCTCCTGAGCAATCAAACGATGAAAGCACCCCACAACAATCAGATTCATCAGATGTTGAAGAGACGTCAAACCAACGACGAAGGGATCCCCCAAGGCATGTTATCCGAAACCACCCTTCGAGTCAATTGTTGGCCACACGCATGAGAGCTCGTCCGTACATCAACTACCGCAACATGACCAAGAATGTAAGCATGTCTGCCACATGCATTGAGATAGGCATTGTCTCGTATCTCTCCACGGTAGAACCGAAAAATATCAAAGAAGCATTGGCCGATGAATTTTGGATCATGGCAATGCAAGAAGAGATGAACGAGTTTGAAAGAAACAAAGTTTGGAAGCTCATTCCTCGTCCCAAAAACAAGAATGTAATCGGGACAAAGTGGATTTTCAAAAACAAATCAAATGAGCATGGGCAGGTTGTGCGCAAGGCAAGACTCGTGGCACAAGGCTACACCCAAATTGAAGGCATTGATTTCGATGAGACCTTTGCCCCCGTAGCACGCATGGAGTCCATACGTTTGCGTATTGCTATTGCATGCCACCTCAACATCACCTTACATCAAATGGACGTGAAGGCAGCCTTTCTCAACGGCATACTTGAAGAGGAGGCATACGTTGCACAACCCAAAGGCTTCGAAGATCCGAAATTTCCTGACCATGTGTATCAATTACACAAGGCATTGTATGGCCTAAAACAAGCTCCTAGAGCTTCGTATGGCTGCCTAACTGATTTTCTATTCAGATTTGGATTCACTCGAGGCACTGCCGACAAATCACTGTTTGTTAAATT
Organism: Euphrasia confusa; assembly: GCA_954870475.1. Taxonomy (NCBI): domain Eukaryota; kingdom Viridiplantae; phylum Streptophyta; class Magnoliopsida; order Lamiales; family Orobanchaceae; genus Euphrasia; species Euphrasia confusa. The sequence goes on from OX940965.1 coordinate 1,593,588, forward strand.
CAATTCTTCCAATATTTTAATTGCACAAATGTATGTTGATGATATTGTCTTTGGATCCACATGTGAGAACATGCTTAAGGCATTCACCTCTGCCATGGCATCAAAATTTGAGATGAGCATGGTAGGAGAACTAACTCATTTTTTAGGGCTCCACATCAAGCAATCATCAACTGGAACTTTCATCTCACAAGCCACATATGCCAAGAATCTCATCAAAAGATTCCAACTTGAAGGATCCAAGCCCATGAGAACACCTATGGGTTCAACGGACAAGATCTCCCGAGGCACTGATACTGCCGCAGTGGATCAGATACTCTACCGATCCATGATAGGGAGTTTACTTTATCTCACGGCAACTAGACCTTATATTATGTACAGCGTTTGTTTATATGCCAGGTTTCAAGCTGATCCAAGGGAAGAACACTTGAAGGCAGTCAAACGCATCATACGATATGTTGCCGCAACAGTCGAGTTAGGCATATGGTATACCAAAGATACCAATACCGATTTAGTTGGATTTTCCGATGCCGACTGGGCTAGAGACATGGATGATCGCAAGAGTACAAGCGGTGGATGTTGTTTTCTTGGAAATAACATCATTTCATGGGATAGCCGCAAGCAAAACTGCATTTCTCTATCCACTGCCGAATCAGAATATGTTGCCGCAGGGAGTTGCTGTACCCAACTGATTTGGTTGAAGCACATGCTTGATGACTACCACCTGGATAGCAATGTTCTTACACTCTACTGCGACAATACGAGTGCCATAAATATCAGTCATAATCCAGTGCAGCACTCAAGAACCAAACACATCAGCATAAGGCATCATTTTATACGAGATTTGGTGGATAAACGTCTCTTGAGAATTGATCACATCCCAACAGAGAAGCAAATCGCTGATATCTTCACCAAGCCACTGAACTCAGAACGTTTCATTGCCCTGAGGAATTCTTTGTGCATGTGCATCATGCCTTAGATGCTGATCTGCATCATGCTGCCGCATTGTCATGCCTACTGAACCTCTGCCACAGCATTCTGCCTTAGTCAATTTTTGAGTTTAAAATTTTCCGAAGGAAGAGAAAATACCCAAAACACTCTAGGCAACATGGTCAAACCCATATACATGTAATTAATACGAAATGGGTTGAGATACTATGTACTAGGTGAACTAAGTATTTGATAATCTCATTGTTGACATGGCATTATACCGAAGTAGAGTATAAGTACTTATGATGCAGCATGATGTTCCATTAGGATTAGATAGTTGTTAATCTTTTCCTAATTTTGCTTTGTAAGCCCTGTTTTTTCACACCACAAAAATATTTTACCAAAAAAAAAAAAAAAAAAAAAAAAAAAAATTAGAAATGAAAAATAGAAAAAGAAAATATTCTAAAAACAAAAAAAAAAGAATATTAAAAACAGAAAAAGAGAAAAATTAAAAACAGAAAAATAGATAAAAAAAAAAAAAGGGATTTTGGATTTTGATTTTTGGCAACAACCTGCCGTAGAGCATTGCCCCACTTGACCGTTGGGCAGCACTCAAGTGTGCAGCAGACGATGGTTCAACCTTAGAAACGTAACCGTTGCCTATTTTGGCGTTACATCAAACCACCATCTGATGTTCACTTATTTTTCTTATTCTTTACTTCAAACTCTTAATTGGAATGCAACACTCTCATAATATTAGATCTAGAGTTTGAATTAATTTGAATTCCTGAAATCCCTAATTTTTCTCTCGCACATAAAATCCAATCCTTGTGTCGAATTTGTGCTCTGTTTTCTTGCCCTAAATTTTCTTTCTCTCCAAATTTTCAATGTTCGAATACATTCCTTTTACTCCTTATTTTGGCGACCTCTGGTGCATTGCGTTCATCAGGGAAGGTTCGCCCTGAGGCCACGCTGGCAGACATTCAAGTGCCAGAATATATGGATGCCATGTACCGCATCCACGCTGCCGCAGACTACTGGGAGCTCACCGCTGTTTATTCACCCGATCTACTGCCTGAGCAAAAGGCAAGAGGCCGCCATCCACTTCTTCGGTCAATCCAATTGATTTGGAAGCCACTACGAAGAAGGGCCGCAAAGGAAAGGAATATGCCGTATCAAAAATAGACAATTCACACAGTGGAGATGCCGCAGTACCTCCATCTGCCGAAAAGGACAAGGGTAATACCACTGCTGCCGCAGTCCATGCGCCTAAGTAGGATTCTGAATCGACATGGAGGCGACAAAGGCTTACTCAAAGAGGATTTGATATGGGATATTTATGCCAAAATGCACCACTGCTTTGGTAATGATGGCTCTCAAGGCTACGGCAGAGTGTATCTCCGGAAAAAGATTTTCACTTTCAGCCCTGCCGCAATCACTGATTTCCTTGACCGCTCGGATATTGAATATCCTGCCGCAGTCACTGAACCCAGCACTGCCGCAATTGCTCGCCGCCTGAATGGCTAAATACCAGACACTTCTTACATTCCTGCCTCCAAACTAACCTCTTTTTACTATCTACTATTTAACATTGCTCGTGGCAAATGGACTCCCACGTCTAACATGCACTTTGTGCACACCACGATGGCAGAGGTTCTTTTTAACCTTGGTGCAGGAAGGCAAGTGATCCTTGGGCAGCTCATTTTTTACTAAATGACTACGCAGGCTGAAGCTCATCACAGACGCAGAGCCTTGCGTTCCCCTCGTTTATCTGGGAGATGATGAAGGCACAATGATTGTCATACAACGATGCTGATATTGAGACACTACTGCCTACAGCATACAAGTTGAGCATCCGCGATTCCAATTGTCTTCCATGGACAAATTTTCATTGCAGTGCCGCAGTCTCAACTACAAAGAAATCTCCAAAAGCGCGGACTGATGCCCTCCATTCCTCAGCTCCGTAGACGAGTATTCATGCTCGAGCTCAAGCATTTTCCGAACAATGTGCTGCAAATCGAATTGTCGTCATGCAGGAGTACATGACCAAGGCAATTTTTGATGGTATTTCCTGATTTCTTGAAGCAAAGGGTCCTTCCTCCACAAAAAGGGGGAGTACCAGCAGCGCAGCAGCAGCAGAGCTCTAAGAGGCAAAGAGAAAACTGTTGAATCAATTGAAGGATGAAGTGCAACAGACTGCCGCAGAAGAGACAGAAAAAGTCTGCCGCAGAGATTGATGGAGAGTATCGTGATTCGTCACTCGAGCCCGAGACCTGATGATTTGAAGATTCAAAGCAAGCTCTGAAGACCTGAAGAAATATTATTTCTTCTTTTGATTTTTAGTTTTTATTTGCTCTGAACAATTTAATTTCTGTTTATTGGTTTTTGAACAATTTAATTTTTAAGTTTATTTTGGTTGAACAATTTTCTATTTAAGTAGTTATTTCCTTTTGAAAAAAAAAATGGTGTGTTACATTTAAGGCTTACTTAGTTAAATTTTTTTTTTTAGTTAGTTAGTTGTTAAATAAATTTTTGTTCTACTTAGGAAGTATTAACTAAGGGGGAGTTTTATGCCTTAGTTGTTTTGTCAAGATAAATTCCATAAACTTCCAAGTAAGATGTATTTCATTGAGGGGGAGTGCTCATTGCGCTGCTGCCTCATGGTTTTGTGAAGAAAGATAAAAAGGGGGAGTTTGTAAGGATAAATATGTTTGGGCATTACAATGCCTTAAATGTACCTAGGCAGAAGTTGTCTTGCTAACATATTTATTTGTTTTATTTCTTTCTTCACAATTTAAACTGTTGTAATCACTTGTCATATTGGTGATTTGATTTAGCATAGTTCATTAGTTGGAACGTGCTTGAAAAACAATCAACATAGAAGCTTTCTGCCGCAGCACAGCCAGGCAGAGTCATGCCGCAAGCAGTGCAAGGCTTGGACAAGAGGTTGAGTTAAGAGAATCGAGCGAAGCATGAGCGTAGGGCAAAGGAATGCTGAAGTCCAGATAATATGGAAGGCAGTGCAGTACGGCAGAGCATTCCAGAAGAACTTCAGAAGGCATTCCTGCGGCAGTGGTCAAAACAGCCTGCCCTAGAATATCTCAACCGACTTGTTGACCTAGCAATTCAAGGAAATCAGTTGGGACTCTCCTCCTATAAATAGAGGACGACCCCAGCTGCATTCATTAGCTATTCCAACACCTCAGAATCATCTTTTCACTTCCAAGATCGATCATCACGCTTTTAGTGCCGCGGCTTCACTTGTGAAGCTCGTCGAGCCATATGCTCTCTCGTTTCAAAGAGAGTTCTTTTGTTAGCTGATGATCGTGACATTAGATAGGTGTTTATTCAGTAGCTAGGTCTTTTACTGTTGATTGTTAATTATACTCTTCGGATACGATTATCACGAAGACATACGTGTGTATGATCTTTGGTAAAATCATTTGTAAATCCAAGAGTAGACCTTTTGTAAAGACTCGTTTCTTTAATAAAGTTTCTGGCCGTAAGGCCGTTTCGTATGTGTATAATTTAAATACACATACAAAGATTAAATTCTTGTTCTTTTAATTTCCGTATGTATGTGTGAGTTCGTTTTTACAAGTAATTTATTTTTAATTAATTCCGCTGCAACGATATACATATATAACTTATATAAACCTTAATCTGAAACATTAAGACACACGCTAAAATATATAAATTACGAAAAACGAACATTTTCTGTGCAAGGCATCGTGCTGCGGCATACGCTGTTCTGCCGCAGAACACTGCCTTGTCTAGGCAGCGCATTTCACTGCGTTTTATTTACTGCCTACGACTTTCAAAACTGATCAACGCTTCCCACTATTATATATATCTGAATGAATAAGCATGGAATCAGGTGTTATGTTTGTGTGTTTTTTGTGAGTTAAATGCAGTAATGAGACAATTAAAAATAAATTTGGAGGAATTTTAAAATTGGACGAAACTAAAAAAAATGAAATGGGAAGTCGGATTCCCATATGATATTCGTCTAACAATATAAAAAATCGGACAAAACTAAAACAAATGGAATCGAGACGGATTTCCCTTGTGTTAATTCGTTCTTACATCTCTAGCAAAAGCCAACAATTCATGGAATACCCAAAATAAATATATTGTACATGCTTAGTAGATAACTTTGGAAGATGATAAAATAGGGGGCAGTAAACTGTGTATAGACTTTTATATACACCATCAATCACATTCTGCCAATCACTCACACACATTCACATACATACAATGATATGATTATATGTAATAATTATATGAATGTATTATATATATTCAGCAATATATTAAAATATACATATAATTATAAAAAATAGTTTAATTATAGTAACTATTCTTCCATTTGATTTTTGATTCTTTCGGTTTTTTTTATATATATTTCATTTTTTGTTTGAATTTTTAAGTTAATTTATAAAGTCAAAATATTAAATTTTAAAATATATATATGAAGTATTAAAGTAAAGAAGTGATAATATAAATAAAAATTGTAAATAACCCTGCCCAAAATAAATAAATAAAAGTATTGTCGAATAAAATTTGTTAGTCTAACCAAATCAAATTTTCTCTGGATATAAACAAAAAATGAATATGAACTAAAATAATTAATTACAACCTGTCATGTGATTCAATATAAATCACATTTATTCAACACATAATCAAAATATAGTATTTGAAAAAATACGAATGATATTTAATAATTAGCAAATCCGACACAAATCAGAATAATATATAATTCAATATTGGTAGTCAAAAAACACATTACTTCAACAATAGTCTAAATAAATTAAAGGACAATATTTTGTCAAAAATTCAATGATGACCTGTATAATCGTTAAAATTGTTTTAAAACGTTGATAGAATTTCTTTTTTAATTATATTTTATTCCGTGCTACTTTAATATAATTATCACTTGGAAAAAGTGCATGTAAATGTTAGGCGGATTAATTAGCATTGTTTCTTTAATTTAACTATTGTCGAATAAAATTTGTTATATTTATTCAATATTATAGTTATCAATAATACTTTTTTTGTAACGTTGCCATTGGTTTAAAAAAGTTGATAGAAGGTTCTTATTTTTTTCTTTTTTAATTATATGGTACTCCGTTCTACTTTACTAGAGGCCCAGGGTGTAGCAGCGCAATTGTTTTGTTTTACTAAGAGATATTCTCGATCGAAAGGAGAACGAAAATGTTATTATTACAAGAAGAAGAGTCATATCGTGAAAGATTGTCCGAGATTGAAGGATAAGAATCGCGAGGACGATTCTGTTAATCAGAGCAGCAAACCGGAGGTCGGTATTGCGGAAGAAGATTATGGAGATTTTCTTCTGGCGTCTGATTTGGGATCACGAGCGTGTGATGAGTGAATTTTGTTGGGTTTTTCGGTCTTGAATCTGGATTGGAGACTTGGATAGATAATTGAATCACGTTGAACACGTTTTCCTTAAAGAGTATTTCGACCCTATAAGCCTGGGTATCACGAAATCCCTCGCAGGATAAGACAATATCGGCACTCGAGTCTTAGGCTTAGAACACGAGCAACTTATGGAATATTCCGCTTTATGTGTTTGCTTCAAAGCTTCTTATTTCGAAGGTAATTTCAAGTGTATTGAACAAATGAATTTTCACTTCCTTATATAGGTTGTAGACACCCTTTCATTTGGACTTAAGCACCCCTTGGTCGAATAGGTACCTTTTGGAAAATGTACCTTTTCATTTTGCACTTATTCATGTATAGGTACCTTTTAGTGAAGACACCCTTTCACTTTGGCACCTATTCATGTTGTCTTGCATGGCAAGCCATGCAATTTCGAATTTGCATCATCTTAATGATGTAATATCATCATCTAGCCATGCAACCATGCAACCACGAGATCACACTCGACATGCATTATTATGCTTATCCAAATACTTAAATCGTATCAATTTTATATAACCGTGTATTCCACACTTCTCCAAAGTTATATTATATTGACTAGATTTAATCCGAAGCCTTGAATGATTCCAATTACATTAAATGTACAGTGATTTCACTTAAATCACCAACAATCCTCCCCCATTTAAGTGCAATCCTTGAATCATACAATTCAACAAATAAAACCAAACTCGTGCGTAAGATGAAAATGTCTCGACGATTGAATTTTCATCGTAGTGAATTATACTTTACATATATTCGAGAATCACGGTGTCTTAAAGATTGAACCGTTCAACCCATCTGAATACATGAAGATAAAACACACACAAGTTTAAACAATTCCATAAGGAAATCCGACACAAAATAGGCCTTGTGTCCCTATCCATTCATGAGTGTTTATAGAGCTCAGCCACGACTCTTGAAGTTGCCACACTTCCCACTCATATAGGTGAATCTTTTCTTCGTGCACCTGCACAATGCACTTTTTCAAAAGACTCATTAAGAATTACTTCAACCTTTTCATGCATGTTCAAACACATTCCTTTGGGATAATTTTCACGTGTTTCAATCTCAAATATAGGCTTCCTAATTGAATTCTGGTTCTAATACAATTAGAAATGAATTTGGTATCCTATATTTGAAGATTCAGAGAGGCTTAAGACCCATCCCAATAACCGACTTTGCAGTCAAGTCACTAACTAATCACTTCGTCAAATGATTAGTTATATTCCTTTTAATCTCATCAAATCTATAAAGATTTCTCCATGAGTGATCAGTTCATGAACCACGTTTAATTATAACGTCAAAGTTCTTTGACTTTTCATGACTATATACTTTAGTCAAAGTCATTACACTGTTAAACATAAAACAGATGAGATCACCATAGGTCGCATGCCTATGTACATCCTAGAGTCGCAATGCCCCTGCGATTCACGAGTTATCCGAGACACTTGTCTCAACCAGTCAATATGCCTCATTTACAAGGTTCCATATTATTGATTTCCTCCGAGTACGCCCTATTACAAGGTACGCCTCGATGTCTCATTCATGAGACATAATTATGTTGCACATATTATCCATAGTATAACCACTATGTCCAAATCATTCGAGTCAACTCGCGGATATTCGTTTCATCTCAATTGCATTGCACAACGGACACCAACCAGTCCAGACTCTTTAGCGTTTCATGCTTGAAATACGCACCTCGCTCTGACCTTTGAGACACCTTGGTGTTCCTTAACCGAAACACACAGCGCGCTCTTTACCGGTCAAAATTACTCGGCGTTTCCTTTCCAGAACGCACCTTAGTCTTGACTAGTCGAGACTCGTTGCAATTTATGCCCACAACACAACCGCGCCCCGATTGATCGAGATTACTTGGAATTTCCTACGTAATTAATATATTGAAAATGTGTTACCTTTTTCACGAGCGTTCGCAATTGTTCTTTTAAGTACCGCACCTTGCTCTCTATTTACTCGCGCCCTTAAGCCATTATGGTTTTGACCGCACACTCTCTTGTCTTCATGCATTACTCAATCGAATTGTTCAAGCCATCATATCTAAGCATTCTCCGTATTTCCAGAAAATGAAAATACTCTTTAAGATTGTTGGGTTCTTCGGTCTTGAATCTGGATTGGAGACTTGGATAGATAATTGAATCACGTTGAACACGTTTTCCTTAAAGAGTATTTCGACCCTATAAGCCTGGGTATCACGAAATCCCTCGCAGGATAAGACAATATCGGCACTCGAGTCTTAGGCTTAGAACACGAGCAACTTATGGAATATTCCGCTTTATGTGTTTGCTTCAAAGCTTCTTATTTCGAAGGTAATTTCAAGTGTATTGAACAAATGAATTTTCACTTCCTTATATAGGTTGTAGACACCCTTTCATTTGGACTAAAGCACCCCTTGGTCGAATAGGTACCTTTTGGAAAATGTACCTTTTCATTTTGCACCTATTCATGTATAGGTACCTTTTAGTGAAGACACCCTTTCACTTTGGCACCTATTCATGTTGTCTTGCATGGCAAGCCATGCAATTTCGAATTTGCATCATCTTAATGATGTAATATCATCATCTAGCCATGCAACCATGCAACCACGAGATCACACTCGACATGCATTATTATGCTTATCCAAATACTTAAATCGTATCAATTTTATATAACCGTGTATTCCACACTTCTCCAAAGTTATATTATATTGACTAGATTTAATCCAAAGCCTTGAATGATTCCAATTACATTAAATGTACAGTGATTTCACTTAAATCACCAACAGATTTTGGATTCCAGATGCTCATATCATATGTGTCCCTTTAAGGGTTTGTTTGATACATATGATGTCGTGGCCAGTACTGGAACGGTGGCTATGGGAAATGGTGCACCGTGTGAGATACTTGGCATTGGAAGGATTCGGGTCAAGATGTTCGACGGAGTGATTCGAACACTTGACAATGTGAGGCATGTTCCTGACTTGAGGGTGAGTCTTATTTCTCTCAGTACCCTTGATGAGAAGGGTTATCACTACTCCGCTGGAAGTGGAGTTTTAGAGGTGAGCAGACGTGCTCGTATGGTGATTCGAGGAGAGAAAAAGACCAGGAACTTTATGTCCTACAAGTATCTACGATTACTCGGAGCGATGTAGTCGCACCTTTTGGGAAATTCGCGTCCGAATTCCCTTCCTGAAAAGCAATACGAACAAACAAGAACGAAAAATACGAAAATAAATGACACGAAGATTTATAGTGGTTCACCCGTTAACGAGGGCTACGTCCACTTCTTGCCGCTGCAATAAATCCACTAGAATAATTATAGAGATCGATTACAAAGCTTTGTAATGCTATAATTCAATTCTAAGCTTTAGGAGGTGTTAACCCTATTTTACATCGCATAGGGTTTATTTATGTTGAGGATTCGAACAACAAGATCTAGAATAATCGAATAAATCCGATTAAACTAAACTTTCATAAACCACACGAATATGAATAATCCAAAACCGCACGAGTATGACTTGACTCTCAAGCTCACGATCTCTCACGTATATGAACTCACAAGAACACGAAAGCAAAGAAAAAACGAAAGCACAAGACAAGATTTACGAGCTTCGATTTCGTGCTGCGCAGCAGCAGAATCCTACGTGCTCGGGGAGAGGGCGTTTCTTCTTTATTATATGAAAAACGAGATTACAACTGTTCCTAGTAACCCTAGAACCAACAAGGTTTAAGCGATTACAAGTTTAATATCTAAAGAAGAAGTATAGAACTCGGTTCTTTCTCTCTCGCGCTACATCGCGCTCCCCCACGCTCCTCCTCCTCGATGCATCTGATCGAGCGTCCTTTTATAGAGGACCTGGACGTCGATTTATGGTAGGAATAGGTTCCTTGTGCTCCAAGGATTCCGTAGCCTTTTGAATCACCTCAATCGGATAAGTATGGAAAGAGATATTCATTTTTTGGTTTATTACCAAAAATAGAAGATGCTGCATCCTGTCAGGAAACCGCCTGTTGCGCAACGCCCTGCTGCGCAGCGCCATGCTGCAGCGTCCAGCCTTAGAATTTCTAACATATTTCCACAAATCTCCACCTTGTTCAAACATCTAAACGCATGTCCACCATCTTGCCGTAGTGATCAAGTACTGCTCAACCCAGACAAGCCAAAATTCAAACAACTCCTTTTGCTACGACACCTTATTCACCATGCCATGATCAAAACCCGATCATTCGACTCCAGTCCAGTATGATTTCGAATCACACTGTTCCCATATGATCATACCCGATCATATTTCTCCTAGTATTGACATTAGACAGAACATACCATGCCCAATACTACCGCAACACCTGCCATAGGTATTGCATTCCCAAATTCTTCAACACCACCACGCGTCATCAAGAACCTGTACATGACATTAGTCATAATCCGAAAGTAGATGTCACTCCACCTTCCCGCACCTCCAGAAACCTCCAGAGACGACTTCATCAAGTTAGCAACTCACAGCACTGCCTGCAGCAGTCTGAATCTCGCTGCCTAACTTGGCCCCCCTGCAGCAGCACGAAAGTGCCTGCCACAACCCCTGCAGCATCACAAAAGTACCTGCCGCAGCTCCTGCACAATTTTAGCATTGTGAGGTTGTCCTCTTCGGACTTGGTGCAAACATGCATCTCCGACATGAAATATGGAGTGCGATCCATTTTCATATCCCGGAAAGTTGATGTAGATCTTCTTTCCCCACCTCCGGATATCACCAGAGCGTGAATCCTCTAAGTCAACAACTCACAGAACTGCCTGCCGCAGCCTGAGTCTTGTCGCTGCCCTTGAACCTTGCAATAGCATCGCAATGCCTACTGCAGCCCCTTTACAATGCTCGGAAGCTTGTGAAACAGTCCACGAGGGACCAGATGCCGATGCACGTCCCTACTGATACTCTTTGCCGCAATCGCCCTTGCGGTAGTTGCTACCGTAGTCGCTATTGTAGTCTGTGCATGCAGTCTCTATCATAGCCAATGCCTCCACATCGAGAAGCATTATATCCTGTTGAAGTATCTCGAACGAGTCTAATCCACCCCATGCATCACATCACCATAACAAGAGTTTTAGCATAACCGCTTCATCTTGTTATAACGGCAGAAGAACGTTGTATCTGCCCCTGCCATGCTATATGGCAGACCCAACCATGCTTGTACCCTACCACACTAACAACTGAATGCTTAAATGTTGTGTTTTCCGGTAGTTACACCATACGGCTACCTGTAGAGTTCGTGCAGTAGCTCCTACTGCTGCCATGGTTACCACTTGTGTGTACAGTGGTTGTTCCTACTTAACCAAGCCTTTCCAAGAAGTCACCCTGCCTCTAAGCTTGAACAAGCATTACTAAGAAGAAGTCCATCTTCTCTGTTGAAACCAAGTGAATCAACACTTATCTATAAGCAACGAACAACTTGACACCAAATCCACCTTCAAATGTCACTGCCTTGACACTTGGCTCTACGGTAATTCCTACTGCCTCTGCCTAGGCAATAGTAGTCTCTGCCTCCACTTGAAAATAGCGGAAACCATTTGCCTCTTTCCCGGACAGATTTCAGGCCCTGTTGCTTCTCCTTAAGTAGATTAGTGGTGGTAAGAATCATCAATTCCAACCAATCCTCCTTGGTACGCCTTGCACCGACATCTGCTCCATGTGTAACCCCTGTCGCAGCGGCAGCTACACCAACAACAGTCCTTGTTGATTTTCTAGTATCAAGACTACCAAAAATCAACATCCCCACATCCAATTCGGCATCATCCCCGACCTCCATCTTCTTGGACGTGAAACCGTAACCAATGGTTACATTGATATACCTCAACAACCTTCGAACTGCCACCAACGACTCCCGCTCATACATCTCGATATCACACCCATATCTTGGTCAATATCAGGCCTGCTATACACCATAGCATGTATGAGACTTCCCAATGCTCTTGCATAAGGCATTGATGCCCTGGCTGCTGCGGCTGTTCACCCTGCCGCAGGGCAATTCTCCACAGAAAGTATTAAGTGCTGCCTAAGGGAAGTTGCGCAACTCCACCTCAAAAATAGCAACACTATCTTGTCATTCGCACTTTCTTCCACCATTAGATCATTATACACAATATAAGATTGTGCAAAACCTCTTAGGTTGATGAATGACAATATCATTCGCACCTTCTTCCACCATTAGAGCATTTAACACAAATCAACTCGTGCAAACCTCTTAGGTTGATGAATGATCCTCCTTTCTGCATAATTGGACAATCGATACCCTCCCGATCAGTTTTATGTTGAGTATTATCAATCATGGTAATCGTTGCTACGATTTTCTTCATGGCAGTCGCTGCTGCCTTCAGAACCACTGCCACTGCTGCAGCTGCTGCTTTCAGCGTTGCCTCCACCTTCAGCGATGTCTTGATCATCCTGAAGCCTTTTAGTCCGGTAATCGATGTTACGATTTACCCCACGACATTCGCTACCGAAATCAATGGCAATGCCATTGCTGCTGCCCTTACCGTTGCCATCGACGATGCCTTGACCATTGTCTCCACCTTCAAAGATGTTTGCTTCATCTTGAGGTTTGGTAATATGGTAGTCGATGATGCGATCTACCCCAGCGCAGTTGCTGCCGCAGTCAATGCCACTGCCTGCTGCCGCTGCCTTTGACAATGCCTATGTTGCGGCCTCGAGCGACATCTTTGTCGATGCCTCCACCCTCAGCGATGTTTTGATCATCCCGAGGTTTTGGAATCATGGTAGTCTCTGCTTCTGCAGTCTCTACCACAGTCCTTAAGCCATTCCTGCTGTCACTGCCTTCCTGGTAGTTTCTGCTGCCGCAGTGTCTACCCCAGCAGCTATGCCTGCTGCTGCCTTTGTCAATGATGGACAAGAAATACTTTCCACCATCCTTCGTCTTCATTCTATATGGAACCCAGAGATTGGAATGAATGTTATATAGGAAGCCCTTGGTTTTGTGCCTTCCGGTGACAAAGCTTGCCCTTGCAGCCTTACCTAGAGCACAATGGTCACAAAAGTTGAGCTTGCGTATCTTATCACCTGAGAATGCCCTTTGCTTTGCCAGCTCCAGCAGCCCTTTCTCTCCAAGATGTCCAAGCCTTTTGTGCCATAGCAAGATCTTGTCACTAGATGTGACTACAGACCCTGCTGCAGCCCCTGCCACAGTCCCTGCTGCAGGTGCTGCCTTAATTCCTGTAGCTGCTGCATCACCTGCTGCTGCCACCGCAATGATGCCTACAACAGCTACTGCCCTGCCTCTCAAATAATACAAGTCATTCCTCTTCTCTCCTTCTAGCACTACTGTGCTGCCTCTCTTCACTTGGAGGCATCCTCCACTAGAACAAAGAATATATCCCGAGCTATCAAATTGACCAAGGGAAATAAGATTCTTCAACCAAGCTTCAGTATAGAGTCAAACAAAAAATAGAAGATGCTGCATCCTGCCAAGAAACCGCCTGTTGCGCAACGCCCTGCTGCGCAGCGCCATGCTGCAGCGTCCAGCCTTAAAATTTCGAACATATTTCCACAATTTATAGGGGAGGGAAATTTGGAGGAGAAGAAAAAACCCTCTGGCAGATTTTCCAGGGGTGGCGCCCGCCACTTGGTCGCCATCAGCTCGCTAGCCGCTCGCCAGGAACCTCCTAGACAAGCTGATTTTTCAGCCTTGTTTCACCGCGCGCACGGTGCTTCTCCGCGCGCGCGGCGCTTCTCCCGCGCTCATGGCGCTCCACCGCTCTCACGGTTTTTTTCGTCGTCTTCTACGATCATCTCCGGTGATCGTCTCCGGCGTGAATACACCTTCACACTCAACAATACCTTTTGGTTCAAGCTGTCCTGGGAAGCTGAGCATGCGATGCTCGCTAATGAGTAATCGGTGGCTTTCGTGATGGGTGGTACGAGCACTCATATTAGTACAAACGAAGAGGATCATTTTTGTGACTCGAGGGAGTCGAATAGTAGTGCTTTGTCTTGCGGGAATGCCAGGAGAGCACGCAAGAGATACAAGGCAATCTGGGTGAGGAAATCACATTTGGGGACTAAGTTTTGACGAGGCTCGGACTTAGTCGATTTTAGTTATTGAGGAGCCCGCGGGGGCCGGTGAAGATGAAAGTGAAGATCGCTATAATCGATGTGTGAAATCTAGGTGACTTTTCGGTTTTGAGGTTGTATGAGATTCTCGTCAAGATGGAGATTTGTTGAGAAGTGACTCGAATTCAATCGAAATAAAAGAAACGAGAGTTAAAACGGATAAACGAAATGAGACGAGCACGAGACCGAAGACGTCAACGTCGACACATCGGTTAATCGCGTTCGACCAGCTCTCTTTGTTGGCTGATTAACGTGTGATTTGGTTTCACGCCTTGGTTTCTCAAATGGGCCAAAGCCCATTAAGTGAATTTGAGGAATTCACGTGCAGTGTTCAGCCGATTCGAAAGAGAAGAATTTCGTGTGTTCCGTATATATTGTTTATTGGTGTTTCTTTTAACTGGGCAATATAATTATATTGGAGATATAATTATATTGAAAATATAATTATATTATTTGGTAGGAGAATTTGAGTTTTATTAGAAATATGAACAAAAGTGTTTTATTCATAATCTTATTGTTACCTATTATATAGGTTTGTTATATCTATAAATAGGGATCTCCATATTTGATCATTACTAACTCGATTAATGTTATTGAAATCATTAATTTGAGAGATCGATATTATTGAGAACTAGTACCACTGCCCGTGCGATGCACGTGATTTATTAGTTTGAAATAATTTAAAATTTTATTTAATCTCCAACGTATTTCGGCAAAAAAATTATTAATGAACTAACAAATTATTTTATTTAATAATCGAACTCTCAAAATTTGTAAATTCGTATTAATCTCATTATTAGCCGTTATCTCAATCATGAAAATTTTATTATTTTCAAAGACTACGCATGTTTGATGTAATTTATAGTATATAAGCTTCTTGGAGCATAGCCGAGTGGTAAGGTCAGTGGTGATGTTAGTGTAATTCCCCGACGACGCAGAGTTCGAATCTCGGATATGACAAATTTTCATTGAAATATTATGAAGTTAGTACTTGGATGAGACCTATTAACTCTCTCACACATGTGTCTGCTACTCGGGCGCATCTCTCGATTTACATCCTACCCGATCGAGGAGCCTCTGATCTGGTGGAATCCCTCTATTTACATCCTACCCGATCGAGGAGCCTCTAATCTGGTGGAATAGGAGATTATCGTCTCTGCATTTCCATCCTACCCGATCGAGGAGCTTCTGATCTGGTGGAAGAGAAGTTTCTCGTCTCTTCATTTCTCGAGTGTCAAACGAATCCAACAAATACCTAAAATCGCTGGAGAAAAATCAAAATAAATGGAAAATAAAAATTATAAAGCTGGAAAATAAATAAAAATATAAAAAAATTGAATTTACTTTGTGAATATGAAAGAGATGAGATGACAGAAATGCAATTATATTAATATTCTGCAAAACAAATTTAACATAACTGAATTAGGGATAAACTAAAAATTAAAAAAAAATCTAGTCGAACATAATTAATAACAATTTAATTATGGAATCTACGAAAAAAATCATAATTAATACTCCCTCTGTCCCAAAGCAATAGGCAAAATTGGTCAACGTTGACTTTTTTTGTCTGTCCAATACATATGATAAACGATATCCGAAAATTATGAAAAAATAACTAAAATATAATTTAACTATTGAATTTTATTTTAGTTATTTTTTCATAATTTTTGTAAATTTGTAATCCCGTTGATTCGATTATAGTGATATTTTCTCAGCATTCCGTGGTTGTTTCCTATTTTAGGTTTTCACGTAAATTCGTAATCTATCTTTTATATAATTTTTTTTTCTGCATCAATTTAATATTTCAAGTTATTTTGTGTAGAATAATTTTGGGAGCCGAAATTATAACAAATATCATGATACTAGTATGATATTAGGTACAATTTCAAAAAGTAAAAAAAAAAAAGAACTCAAATGTTATGTTTTGGTAAAATATGAGTATTAGTCATTTTTTATCTTATAAGTAGTTTTTTATCTTAGAAAGTCAAATCTTATAAGTAGTTTTTTATCTTTAAAAAAATTTCAAAATTAGTCATTTTTGACCTTCTATAAATGAGTAATGACGCATTAGTAATGACGATCTTAAAATGAGTAGTTTCTTACGTGGTTTGATTAATGTGTCATTACATCAAAATAAAATTAACCGTGATGCCCCAACAGTGATAAGAGAGTGCGTCACTTTTTACCCTTTTTTTGTTGTCGTTGAAAAAGACTAAGGTTAAAGATCTATGCCTTTGCTAATTTGAAGGATTTAGATCAATATAAATATGAAGGCTTTGTTAAGCTTAATTACTTAGACACAACATCTTAAAAAACATATACAGAGATCATAATAAGAATGAAGAGTTCATCATTTTCTCTCTTCATTATTTCTCTTCTTTCCCTGAATTCATTTTATGTTGCTGATGCAAAACCTACAAAGATCAATGCTTCGTCTTCCGGAGTTTCTAAGAAACAATTAGCACAAAGATTGCACAGAGCTTTCGGGTTGTCTCCGGCTTATGATGCTAATATCGTGAGAGGCAACGACCTTTCGGTCAATGCACCAAATACCGTCGAAAAGCCTTTTCGTTTCTCATCGTCCGTCGGCGAGTACGAAACCTATGATTCGGTTAGGCGGCCTAATGCCCGAGATCTTGGTCAGTACGCGGGTTATTATAAACTTAATAACACCAAGGGTGCCAGGTGGTTCTATTATTTCTTCAAATCGACAAAGAATGACAAAAATGCCCCTGTCGTTGTGTGGTTAACCGGAGGCCCAGGGTGCAGCAGCTCAATTGCTTTGTTTTATGAGAATGGCCCATTTAAATTGACCAAAAACCTGTCGCTTGTTCCGAATAAGTACAGTTGGAGTGAGGTACAATGATTGATTTCATTTTCCATCTTAATGAATTATTGATATACTATTTAACATCATTTTTTTTTTATGTGATACCTGCAGGAGTCAAACATTATATATATCGACCAGCCAACAGGAACAGGCTTCAGTTATACTACAGATGAGGCCGACATTCGGCAAACCTCAGAGGAAGTAGCCAACGATTTCTACAACTTTATTCAGGTAATTAAACTTATATATGAGTATATATATATGCTTTTGATGAGAAATTAACTCTGTCACACAACAAATTAATTAATCCTCTCGATCATCAGGCCTTCTTTGGAAAGCATCCCGAGTACCAAAAGAATGATTTTTACATCATGGGGGAATCGTACGCCGGTCATTACATTCCAGCTTTCGCAACTCAGATTCAAAAGGGGAACAAGAATTCAAAACAAAGCCCGAAAAATATTTACATAAACCTCAAGGTATATATATGTTATTTATTACAGTATTAATTATTATCTTCATATATATAAATATATATATATATATATATGGTTCGATCGATGGATGGATGTCATAAAACAAATGAAACAGGGTTCCGTCATTGGGAACGGATGGACAAATCCTGGGCCTCAGTTTAAATCATACCCCGAATACGCAAAAACGATGCATCTGATCAACCAGGCTCAGTACGATTCCCTGGACGATATGGTATCGACATGCTTACACCACTTTAAGGAATGTGCCAGTACGTAAATTCTCAATCAATTGGAACGCCAACCTGCTGTTCTGATAATCAAAGTTAACGGAAAAAACTAAATATATATATATACACTTTGTTTGCAGGAAAGGGGAGTGAATTATGGAGTTGTACATTTGCCAGAGAAACCTGTTTCGCCATTTTCTATAGTATACTCGACCTCCAAGACAATATAAACGTAGATTACTAAATCAAGTAATCGACATTTTTTGTTACTTGTTAAAACTTTTAAATTAATTAAAATGATTGTTGGCAGGATTACGACATTCGCAAAAAATGTGTGGAAGATGTGTGCTACGACTTTTCAGACATGGAGCGTTTTCTGAACCAGGCTTCGGTTAAAAAGGCTTTGGGAGTTGACCAACACATTTCATTCGTTTCGTGCAGTTACGCAGTTTATGATGCAATGAGTGGGGATTTGATGAAGAACCTTGAAGTGTATGTTCCGGGGTTACTACAAGATGGGATCAAGGTTCTGATATATGCCGGGGAATACAATCTTAAGGACAACTGGAAAGGTAACTTGATGTGGGTCGAGGACATGAAATGGTCCGGTCAGAGAGGTTTCAGGTCGGCCAGAAATGTTTCGTTTATGGTGGATGGTGCGAATGCAGGGCAGTACAAGAGCTATGGAAATCTTACATTCTTGAAGGTGAAGGATGCCGGTCACATGGTTCCGATGGATCAACCAAAGGCTTCCTTGGAAATGCTCAAACGATGGATCAATGGCATTCCTCTCTGAAATATGCGGTCGCTCTTCCATATATACTGATGTCGAAT
The DNA here is from genome assembly GCA_954870475.1 of Euphrasia confusa. Lineage (NCBI taxonomy): Eukaryota > Viridiplantae > Streptophyta > Magnoliopsida > Lamiales > Orobanchaceae > Euphrasia > Euphrasia confusa. The sequence goes on from OX940965.1 coordinate 1,612,437, forward strand.
GTGGTATATATATCGATTAATCGTGCTTACTATCATTCAAATAAACTAATACTATACTACTACTAGTGTACTACTATATCTGAATCTATATCTAAATGAATAAAATTGGAATGTGTTATGCGTGTCTACTACATTGAATACTTTATCCGATCGAGGAATTTTATAATATTTGTCTTTTTTTTTTTTTTTTTTTTTGAAGCTTTTAAATTGATTTTTTTTATCGAGGAATTTGAATATCGAAATTGAGCCTAGGCATGCTATAAATAGCACTGGAAAATTAGCGAATGCAGGTGATTCTGATAATAGTGGGAAGACGATATTTGAGAATGGAAATTGTGTGGAGGTCATGGAGCTTGGTGGTACCCAATGGATGATCGGTGCAACTTCGCATTCTTGTACTAAGTTTGGGTGCGGAATGTTTTGAAAGAGCTCTGAGCTAGAGGAAAGAAAGAGAAATAGATATATTGTCGTTGGAGTTGGGCGACTTGAAGTCGCGGAAATTCTATTCAGGGTGGAGATTTGTTAAAGTTTGACTAGAATCAAAAATAAAAATGAGACGAAAGGTATTCGCACACAACTTGTTGATTCACAATGGATGCGCATTAATTAATTTGGAATTAATTATGTAATGGCATAATTTGAGTGGAGACATCATTGATGATGTCACACAGGATAAATGTTATAATATTATATGAAACTAACACTATTAAAAAGATACATATGGATTTTCTTTTGGAGATTTTAATTTTTATTATATGAATTGTATCATTACTTTGATTCCAAATGTTTTTTACAAATAGGAAAATGTGATGATATTATATGAGACTAATAGTATTAAGAAGATATATATCTAGACCAGCCGATCGGAACAGGCTTCAGTTATAGTACTAAAGAGACCGATATCCCCAACACCTCAGAGGAAGCGGGCGTCGATTTCTACAACTTTATTCAGGTAAACATATATATTAACCGTATTACTAAGGCTAATTATATTGTCTCGTTCGCAACTAAATATTAATCTTCTTGATCGATCGATCATCAGGCTTTTCTCGAAAAGCATCCCAAGTACGCAAGGAATGATTTTTACATCACGGGGGAATCATATGCCGGTCATTGATCATCCCGGCTTTCGCGGCTCGGATTCAAAAGGGAAATAAAGAAAATCGAGGGACGACCAAGATAAACCTTAAAGTACGTACAATATGTTTACAATCTTCACGTATTATGTGCGGATTTTATGTTGAGAAACTCGTTATTAATATATAATTACCGGCCTGCAGGGAATGGCGATTGGTAATGGATGGACGGATCCATGGCCCCAGGTTAAATCATATCGCGAATACGCTAAGATGATGAACCTCATCAACCAGGCTCAGTACGATTCCCTGAGAGATTTATTTCCGGATTGCTTACGCGACTTGAAAGCATGTGACGGAAAAAATGACGGACTCAAAATTAATTAATCTTTCAGAGTTTGTCCCACACCTACAGGGAGTACCATCTTTCAGAGTAACTAAACACCGAGACATAATAAAAAAAAATCGGATGAATTTTAAAATTGGACGAAAATCCAAAAAATTAAACCATATTTGTCGAACAATATCAAAAATTGGGAGGAAAAAAATGTAGCCTCAAATGTCGAATGTGATATCGATTAATGGTACTTAATTACAAATGAACAACAATAATAATATGTATCACTCAAATTTATTACTATTTTCGTCCCAACTATTTATATACACGTTTTTTTTTGTACGTCTAAACTAATTATGCACACTATTAACAAAAAATATTTTACTTTTCTACCATAAAATATTAGTATTATACTCCTACTTTTCTACTTACTTTCAAATTTTACTTACAGGTTATAACTGTTTTACTTTTTAATTTAAAATTAAATTTTTATCCTTAACGTTTTGTTCAAAATGTAAAAAAAATATTTTTATTAATCTACGTGACGGTTAATCATTGCATATATAGTTCGAACGAAAGTAGTTCTAGTACGGAATACTATATTAAAGACTGTTAATCAATGCATATATAGTTCAAACTAAAGTAGTTCTAGTAGAAGTACTACAATATTGAAGCAGAATTTTAGTTTCGGCCTAACTTTATTTATTTATAACATATATTTATCTTATTTTTTAACAGTAACTACTATTAATCCATGTTTATTTTAATTTTTATATAATAATTGCTACATGTATTTTTATATAATAATTGTTTTAATTAGTAACGTTTATTTTTATTTTATTTAAACCAAAATAAAAATGACACTTTTATATCATATACATATAATTATAAAAAAAAATTACACATTAATTATACAAACTATTCTTCCATTTGATTTTTGAAAGTGTCAAATCAAATTCCTAGAAACGTACATAGTACCCTTCCATTTGATTTTTGAAAGTGTCAATCAAATTCCTAGAAACTTCCTAGAAACGTAGTACCCTTTCATTTGATTTTTGAAAGTGTCAATCAAATTCCTAGAAACGTAGCACCGCATCTCACTTTAGAGAATATACCCATTAATATAAATATTTAATTACCTAACTTTTTTAAAAGTTCTAGCTGTTGGGTGAAACATTTTTTAACATGTTACAGCCTTGTGGCAGGTCCTATGTTCGAGGTGTAACATGTAAATGTAATTCTTTTGTAATTAATGAAACGTGATTTACTTAAATTTCAGTTTATTTACACCTCAAACATTAATAAACTCACCTCTTTTAGTTTTTAAAACACTTGAGAAATAGTAGTAGCTATTTTACCCTTATTGAAATAACCAAATATTTTTCATGGCCTTCTTCTTCATCTACATCTGTCATTGCTCCAAGTCCTCCATCGGCGGTGCTAGAAGCTTTCACTGCAATGCGACTGATATATTATCTATTTTGTTAGTTATTTTTTAACAAGGGTAATATAGTCTTTTATAATATCCTGAATTCTAATTAAAAACATGATTGGTCTCTTTTTCATAACAAAATAAAAAAATATATTCTCCTATGAAAAAATTTAATTACTAAAATTACAATTTTTTTTCCAGAATATTCTTTTTTATTTATTCCTAGATAACATCACATATGATGTCACATTTTTACCCTAATCATGAAGAATTGACTACTGTGTAGAGGGTATTAATGTCAGTATAATCGGGTTTTAATGTCACTATAATCGCCCTAAATATTACTTTTTATTTATTCCTAGATAACATCACATAGGATGTCACATGTTTACCTGTGCACATGGTATTAGAGCATCTCCAATGCGGTTCATCCTATGCTAGCTCATGGTCACTACCCTAACACCATAAATATTCTGACATGTGGAGATTATTTTTTTTCCACCATATTTTTTATTTTTAAATTCTTACAAAATACACATGTCACAAAATACATGGAGTGGGGTACTACACCTTGAGGGTAGCATGTGTTGGAAACCATACTATCAAACCTACCTAATTTACTGTTATATTAATCTTCCTATTTATTAGGGTTTAGGTTTGTCATTTACAACTTTATTAGTTGTAGGGTTTTGTCTCCTAGTGATCCATGTAGTACAGCTACGTGGCCTCATCTCTATCATTGATTATAGCTAGGGTTGAGCTATGCTACCTATTTAAACTCCCATTGTATGTCTGCAGCTTTTCAAGCTTTTCACAAATCATTAATGGCAATATTGAAACATTCTTTCTGCATATCAGTTTTTGTCATTTCATTTTATTATTGAAAGCTCACATGGTATCAGAGCTGAGGTGTAGCCAACCACATATCTGATCCAATCTTTTAGGTGGTATTCACGTGATTGAAGATGAGTATTGACCAGTCAGCCTCCTCTGGTTCACAACTGCATTCCAACAGTGGTGCAGGTGCATTAATTCACCCACAGCATCAGCTTATCTCCCTCAAGCTGAATGAAGACAATTTCTTACTGTGGAAAATGCAAATACTCACTGCCATAAGAGGATATGGCCTTGAGAGTTTTCTCTCTTCACATGAAACACCAGAAAAACTCATCCTCAACACTGATGGTGACAAAATGGAGCCAAATCCCGAGTATCAACACTGGTGCAGGCAGGATCAGCTTTTGGCTTCATGGCTCCTCTCTTCTCTCTCAGAGAGTCTACTGATTATGATGGTTGGCCTAACCTCATCAGCTCAGATCTGGGAAGCCCTAGATCTCAACTTCAGCTCACAGTCCACTGCAAAGAAGATGCAGTATAAACTGCAACTCAGCTCCATCAAGAAAGGTGCTTTATCTGTGAGGGACTATTTGAACAAAGTAAAATCTTGCTGTGACTTGCTTCAAGCAGCTGGCCATCCCATATCTGAAGAAGACCAGATTCTGCAAATACTTGCAGGCTTGAACACTGAATATGATCCTATAGTGGTAGCTATCACTTCAAGGCCAGATAACTGCAGATTGAGAGAAGTCTACTCAATGCTTTTGAGCTATGAAACCAGACTTGAAAGCTTGAGTCAGGTTAATGTGAATCAAGAAGGATCCAATCCCAGTGCAAATGCAGCAAGTGTTCAAAGGAAATCCAATAATAACTACAACCAGAATGCAAGAGGGAGAGGGAATCTAAACTCAAATAGAGGTAGAGGCAGGTCTGCTTCAAGTGTTATTACAGGTTTGATGCTTCCTATGGGCCATCTGGAGATCCACCACAGGGAGCTAATGCCAATCCCTCAAACATCAGTGCCTACAATTCTTCTCAAAATGGCCAAGGTTACAACTACAGTACTGAATCTGATGTGGATGGCTCATGGTATGCAGATTCTGGTGCTTCAAACCATCTCACCAATGAGATGAACAATCTCTCTTCAGCCTCTGAGTATAATGGTGGCAACAAGGTTCAAGTGGCTAATGGTGCATGTATTTCTATTACTCATATTGGTAACTCCACAGTTAGTTAACCTCTTTCCAATAAAACCTTTGTGCTATCTGACTTGCTACTTGTTCCTAATATAGCTAAAAACCTACTAAGTGTCTCACAATTTTCAAAATATAACTCAGTTTATTTTGAATTTCACTCAAATTCCTGTTTTGTCAAGGATCAAGCCACTCATCAAACCCTTCTTCAAGGCAGTCTTAAGCAAGGTCTTTACCAGTTTCAACTCAAACCCTTGAAGACCAGTTGTTCACCCTCCCTCACCACCACTCTGAGCTCCTCTCCTTCAGCTTTTCTAGTGAATAAAAGTCACCTTGCTTTCAAGCTTTGGCATGGAAGACTTGGGCATGCCTCAAATAAAATTGTCAAAATAGCTTTAGGGTCTGAACTGAGCAAGTTGTGTAATTCTGATTCTATTGACTCTGAAAATTCTCTTTGTGATGCTTGTATGAAATCTAAATGTCATCAGTTTCCTTTTGTCAATTCTCAATCTGTTTACAGCCAGCCTTTTGAATTGATTCACACTGATGTCTGGGGTCCTTCACCCCAGAAATCAACCAATGGTTATGTGTATTATGTTGCTTTTGTTGATCATTTTACCAGATTCACTTGGCTTTATCTTCTTAAACAAAAGTCAGAAGTTCATACAGCTTTTAAACACCTTTTAAACCTTGTTCAAACTCAATTTAACTCCAAAATTAAATGTGTTCAAACTGATGGTGGTGGAGAGTTTGTTGCCCTAACCAGTACCCTTCAACAACATGGCATTACACACAGAATATCATGCCCTTATACACCTCAACAGAATGGCCTTGCTGAAAGAAAGCATAGACACATTGTTGAGGTGGGACTATCCCTTCTTGCTCAGTCCAGTGTTCCTATCAGGTTTTGGGATGATGCCTTTGTCACTGCTACTTATATCATTAATAGGTTACCCTCCAAGGTCATTCAGTACAAATCTCCTTTTGAGAAACTGCATCATCAAAAGCCTTCTTATTCTCATTTCAAACTGTTTGGATGCCTTTGTTATCCCAATCTCAGACCTTACAACAAACATAAATTGGAATACAGATCCTTACCTTCCACATTTCTTGGCTATAGTCCCAAATACAAAGGCTATAAAGCTCTTCTTCCCTCTGGTAAAATTGTGATTTCTAGAGATGTGTCATTTGATGAACACAAATTTCCTTTTGCTAAATCCACTGATAATGCGCATTTATCTCCTTCTCTTGTGTCTAATCCATCTATATCACCACCACCAGTCATAAATACCACTGCTCCACCATCTACTGATTCTGCTAATAATATCAGTATCCCCAATTCTTCTACTCAATCCCAACCTCCTTTAAATTCACCTCAATCTGTTTCATCTCCATTTGTCTCCTCTTCCACAAATCAAATTACCCAGCAACATGTTTCTTCCTCATCACAGAGTAGCTCTCATCATACACCTGTAACCATTCAAGCCTCTGATTCCAGTCACACTACTATCCCTCTAGTTGTGGAGTTACCATTTGAGTCTAATAGTATACCTAACCATGCTACTGATCATGTTGTTTCTAGTGATATTGCAGGACCCTCAACTACTCATCACATGGTGACAAGGTCTAAAACTGGCTCTTTGAAGCCAAAGGTGTTTTCTGTCAACACATTGCCAGCCATACCATCTTCTTATAAAGAAGCTCTACTGGATCAAAATTGGAAGTCAGCCATGGAAGCTGAGTATCTGGCTTTGTTAAAAAACAAGACTTGGACACTGTGTGAGCCACCTTCTCATAAGAAACTTGTTGGTTCCAGGTGGATTTTCAAAATTAAAACCAACTCTGATGGCAGTGTAGCTAGGTACAAGGCAAGACTTGTAGCTCAGGGTTATACTCAAACTCCTGGTTTTGATTTCTCAGAAACTTTCAGCCCTGTAGTTAAGCCAACTACAATCCGGTTGATTCTTTCTATTGCTGTATCAAGAGGGTGGCATATCAGACAACTAGATGTCAATAATGCCTTTTTAAATGGTGACCTAGAAGAGGAAGTATTTATGACTCAACCACCTGGTTTTGAAGTCAATTTCTTACCTTCTCAATCCTCCGTGTTCCCTGTGTGCAAGCTATCTAAAGCTTTGTATGGTTTGAAACAAGCCCCCAGGGCTTGGTCTAACAAGTTAAAACACACTCTGATCAGTCATGGTTTTCTGTGCAGCAAGGCAGATAATTCTCTTTATATTAAATCCAATTCTCATGGTTGCATCTGGATTTTGGTGTATGTGGATGACATATTAATTACTGGTAGTAACACTACTGGTATTCAGACTCTAATCACTGCCCTTGACAATCAGTTTTCCCTTAAAGACCTAGGGTCGATTCACCATTTCCTTGGTATTCATGCCACTTTTACAACTGCAGGGTTACATTTGCATCAAGGCCAGTATATTAAGGATCTTTTGAGTAGAGCTGGCATGAGTGATGCCAAGAGCACACCCACACCTATGGTCTCTTCTCTAAAGCTATCCAGACACCAAGGTGATCCTACAGTTGATGGTACACTCTACAGGAGCATTGTGGGTGCTCTTCAATATGTGACTCTCACAAGACCTGATATTTCATTCAGTGTAAACAAAGTGTGTCAGTTCATGCAATGTCCTCTTGACACTCATTGGAGAGCTGTCAAAAGAATCCTCAGATATTTGGCTGGAACACTTGATCAAGGACTTCTTCTCTCTCCATCAAAACTTCACTTATGTGCTTATGCTGATTCAGACTGGGGCTCTGACATTGATGACAAAAAATCTATTTCTGGTTTCTGCACTTTTCTAGGTCACAACATTATATCTTGGTCATCTAAAAAGCAGCCTTCAGTCTCCAGGAGCAGTGCTGAGGCTGAGTACAGAAGTTTGGCCAATGCAGCTTCAGAAGTGGTATGGTTGAGAGCTTTGCTCTCAGAATTACAGGTTCCTATTGCTTACACTCCTACTATTTGGGTGGATAACCAGAGTGCTATTGCTCTAGCTGCTAACCCTGTTCTTCATTCGCGCACAAAACATATTGAACTTGACCTCCACTTCATCAGAGATCTGATTCAGAAGAAAAAGTTTCAAGTCTCCTTTGTCCCTTCACTTGATCAAACTGCAGATGTACTTACCAAACCTCTCAGTCACCAATTGTTCTCTCAGCTTCGACTCAAACTCGGAGTTGTGTCTCTCACCTCGCTCCAATTGAGGGGGAATGTTGGAAACCATACTATCAAACCTACCTAATTTACTGTTATATTAATCTTCCTATTTATTAAGGTTTAGGTTTGTCATTTACATCTTTATTAGCTGTAGGGTTTTGTCTCCTAGTGATCCATGTAGTACAGCTACGTGGCCTCATCTCTATCATTGATTATAGCTAGGGTTGAGCTATGCTACCTATTTAAACTCCCATTGTATGTCTGCAGCTTTTCAAGCTTTTCACAAATCATTAATGGCAATATTGAAACATTCTTTCTGCATATCAGTTTTTGTCATTTCATTTTATTATTGAAAGCTCACAGCATGGAAAAAATCTCCAATGCAAAAGCCCACTTTCTACTATTTGTGGACTCCACTTATTGTGACAAATGAAAAAAATAGGCAATTCATTTCAATGCAAAAGCCTACTTCACACATTTTTTAAATTTTAATTTTATTAATTAAATATTAATACTCGATACAAAAAGTAAAAAAAAAAAAAAAAATCATCAAATATGGTCCACATGACATAAATGGTCATGACCACCATAGAGGAAATGCCCATTTGTTTCATTTTTGCTTCAATTCAAAATTTTTGATTTTTTGGTGCTCAAGTCCACTTCACGTGGGCAACGGTGTTCAAATGGGCACCATTGAAGATGCTCTTAATGTCACTATAACCGTCCAAAATATTCCTTTTTATTTATTCCTAGATAAAATCACATATGATGTCACATGTTTACCCTAACCATGAAGAATTTGAATATTGGAATTGAGCCTAGGCATGCTATGAATAGCACTGGAAAATTAGCGAATGCAGGTGATTCTGATAATAGTGGGAAGACGATATTTGAGAATGAAAATTGTGTGGAGGTCATGGAGCTTGGTGGTACCCAATGGATGATCGGTGCAACTTCACATTCTTGTACTAAGTTTGGGTGCGAAATGTTTTGAAAGAGCTCTGAGCTAGAGGAAAGAAAGAGAAATAGGTATATTGTCGTTGGAGTTGGGCGACTTAAAGTCGCGTAAATTCTATTTAGGGTGGAGATTTGTTAAAGTTTGACTAGAATCGAAAAAAAAAATGAGAAGAAAGGTATTCGCACACAACTTGTTGATTCACAATGGATGCGCATTAATTAATTTGGAATTAATTATGTAATGGCATAATTTGAGTGGGGACATCATTGATGATGTCACACAAGATAAATGTTATAATATTATATGAAACTAACACTATTAAAAAGATACATATGGATTTTCTTTTGGAGATTTTAATTTGTATTATATGAATTGTATCATTACTTTGATTCCAAATGTTTTTTACAAATAGGAAAATGTTATGATATTATATGAGACTAATAGTATTAAGAAGATACATAAGGATTTTCTTTTGAAGGTTTTAGTTTTTATTCTATGAATTGCATCATTACCTTGATTCGGTTAGGCCGCCTAATGCTCAAGATCTTGGTCAGTACACGGGTTATTATAAACTTACTAACACCAAGGGTGCCAGGTGGTTCTATTATTTCTTCAAGAATGACAGAAATGCCCCTGTCGTTGTGTGGTTAACCGGAGGCCCAGGATGCAGTAGCTCAGTAGCTTTGTTTAACGAGAATGGCCCGTATCGATTGACCAAAAACCTGTCGCTTGTTACGAACGAGTACAGTTGGAGTACGGTACGTACGAGTACACATATACACTCATCAATTTAATTTTCCATCTTATTATTGATTAATTTGAACATCATATATTACATATTGTTGTCGTGACACAGGTGTCGAACATTATATATATAGACCAACTGACGGGAACAGGCTTCAGTTATACTACAGACGAGGCCGACATTAGGCACACCTCAGAGGAAGCAGGCGCTGATTTCTACAACTTTATTCAGGTAATTAAATTAAATTAAATGTACATTATATGCTTTTGATGAAAAACGAATTAATTAATCTTCTTGATCATCAGACTTTTTTTCGAAAAGCATCCCGAGTACCAAAGGAATGATTTTTACTTCACCGGGGAATCGTACGCCGGTCATTACATTCCAGCTTTCGCGGCTCAGATTCAAAAGGGGAACAGAAATTCAAAACAAGGCCGAAATAATATTTACATAAACCTCAAGGTATTATTATTATTATTATTATTATCTTCATATATATGGATCGATCGATGGATAGATGTCATAAAACAAATGAAACAGGGAATCAGCATTGGGAATGGATTGACAAATCCAGGGCCCCAGTATGCATCATATCCCGTGTATGCAAAAACGACGAATCTGATCAACCAGGCTCAGTACAATTCCCTGAACGATTTCGTATCGACTTGCTTACACCACTGTAAAGATTGTGACGGTAAATTCTCGATCAACTGCAACTCGATCCAACCTGCAGTTCTGATAATCAATTAACTGTAAAACTATATACACACTGTGTGCCTTTGCAGGAAACGGGAGTGATTCATCACCTTGTTTATTTGCCTTTGAGGCCTGTGAAGCCATTTTCTATAGTATACTCGACCTCCACGACGATATAAACGTAAATGACTAAATCAAGTAATCGACGTTTTAATTGGAAACATGATTCGACTCAAAATAATTAATCCTCTTAAATTATCACAGTACTACGACATTCGCAAAAAATGCGTGGGATATTTGTGCTACGACTTTTCAGACATGGAGCGTTTCCTAAACGAGACGTCGGTTAAAAAGGCTTTGGGTGTCGATGAACGCATTCCATTCGTTTCGTGCAGTGACGCAGTTCATGCTGCAATGCAAGTGGATTGGATGAAGAACCTTGAAGTGTATGTTCCAGGGTTACTACAAGATGGGATCAAGGTTCTGATATATGCTGGTGAATACGACCTTATTTGTAACTGGATAGGTACGTACGTAACATTAAGGTTACACGTAGGTACACATGTATAGGGTTTGTCGACGTACATATATTCATATATAAATTTCTTTGAGAGTAAGGCGTACGTGTCTCCTCCGTCTTCTTGTCCAAGTAGTTCATAGATTTCTTCGTCAGTCAAGTCATTTGTAGAGGAGTTGGTGCTGATGCCTTGTGAGCTTCTGGAGTCTCTGCCATGCGAACTTCTGGAATCCCTGCCATCAGGTTCTGCCACCGTATAGGCAAGGTTTTTCTCGCTTTTTCTTTCGCGTGACTGACCATGGGATGCACGATCTTCCTCATTGAGCTCATGGTTCTTAAGAATTCCCATTAAGGTGATGTAGTCTTCAGAGGTACCTACGGGACCATCTTCGATTGCCGTTACTTTTGATCGAAACTTCGAGTTCATCGATCTAAGTAGTTTGCTACAAACAGACTCATTGCCAATGGGAGAGCCAAGGTCAGCACATTCAATGACGATAGACATGACTTCGCCAAAGTATTGCCTTGCCGACTCATCCTCACGCATTCGTAAGTTTTCGAAGCGAGACATGAGCATTCGGACCTTGGTTTTCTTCACCGTGGTGTTTCCTTCACAGTGAAGTTCCAGTTGATCTCATATACTCTTGGCTGATGCACATTGCTTGACGATTTTGTACATATCACAATCGATAGACTCAAGGATGGCACACCTTGCCCTATCATTGGCAGTAGCTGCGGCAACCTCATCGGTAGACCATTTTTAGGGAGCTTTTTCAAGCATTTTACCGTCCGGTAACTCCTCCAAAGGAGGTTTCCATCCTCTAAGGACTGAAAGCCAAGCATTTCGGTCAATGAATTTAATCCTTGCCTCAATACGTGTCTTCCAAAATCCATAGTTGGTACCGTCAAGAACAACCGGTGTTCGTACGATAAAGGATGAATCTGACATTGTGAGTGTGTAAAATCAGAGGGACCGTTAGCACTAAGTGAGTCTAGTGTCGGCTCTGATACCACTTGAAAGTGCGTGGCAGGGGTATTTACGAAGAAAAGTACGCTGCCAAGCTTAAGGCAGGGTGATGCGCTACTTCAGTATGCCGCACCACGAAGCCTTACAATTTAGTTTGTTCGTTTTAATTAATTTAAGAGTTTTAATGTGTATCTTAAATTATCAGTTTAATATATATATGTGATATATGTATAAGTTATGCAGCGGAAAGATAAACGTTAGGCAGAACGAACAAACTCACACACAAACGAAACGAGAAATAAATAACACAAGGAATTAAATATTTGTATGGGTATTTAAATTATACCCATACGAATGTGCCTTACGGCAAAAATTATATTATTAAAGATCAGCGTCTTTACAAAGGATAATCTCTGATTTACAATCGATTAAACTTAAGGCAATGCGAAGGCATTCCTTCTCGTTTATCGGATCCGGAGATTAGTGAACAATCAAAACTGAAATAAAGTAAATAAATCTATCCTATACTAAACTCCAGATCATTACTTAGTCATACGTAATTCTCTTCGACGAGAAGATAAATGGACGAAGAACTTCCAATGAAGATCTTGCTTACAAAACTGACTAGTGAATGATCTTGAGTACAATTCGTGTTTTCGGGATAGATAAAAGTGTTAAGGAATGAGCTGAAGTCCCCTGGTATTTATAGGTGAAGCTCTCAACCGAAATCCCTAGTAAAACTAGGTTTAAAGTGGTTGAGAGAAAATAGGAACCGCCTTTGACCAGGCTCCTGTCTTTGTCGCACAGCGAGCTGTCCTTCAGGCAGGGCGAACCTTCTTCAATTGACTGGAATGCTTTGCCTCTTGCCAATGCCTTACATTTCTCTTTGTTTTCAGGTTCTCTATGCCTATCGTTCTTACTTGAGTCTTCTGCTCTTTGTTCGTCGTGCGGCATGCCGAAGGTCTTCGTCCTGCCGCATGATTCTGCTAACGTCTTGATTGTCTAAACACGCATGATTCAACTAGAACATCATGCTTAAACATTTCACACATATAAAGAGTGAAAAACAACAATATAAAGATGTGAAAAAAGGAGAAAACATGTAAATATGACTAAGGCATTGTTATGCTCAGTAACTCTTCCGCATTACTCTGCCTAGAAATATTTACACTAACAGGTAGTCGACTTAAAAATCAAATCGAGCCATCATAGGCGCAACACAAACTAAGGGTCGAGAAGATTGGGCAAGCTCAACAGCCTCTATCTTCTGCTAGCTACACTAGCTCTATGGAGGTATTATACTTGTTTAATGAATCTAATGATCTAACTATCATAATCTTGACTCGGAAATCTCAGTTTTTCGAACATTAATAATAGACTTTGTATTGTTTGTGTTGCATAAGCTGGATTATAATAGCTTTTTGGTGGATTTGTTTCTCCTCCAGGACCAAGAAGTTTCTAATCTGAAGCTACAGATAAACGAGTTCGTTAAAGAGAGGAATGGGTAATGAACTCTTTTTATTTAATGAAAAAACGATACTAAGCTGTTTTCCCATTGCTGAATGAAATCGTTTCTATTTTAGATGGTTAGAGGAGATCGAGAGGAAACAGTCTGAAATGATGTCTGCTCACGTTGCATTGGATAAACTAAGACAGCAAGAACAATTGCTAGCAACTGAAAATGAGATGTTGAAGGTTAACACCTTTTTTTCTTTGTCGTGTTCTTCAACTGTACATGTAACTAAAATAAATGAATCCTTGTTTGCCCTCAGTTAGAGAATGCTAAACACAGGAAAAAAGTGATGGGACTTGAAGTCGAGGTCACAAACTTGTCCGGCCAACAGAATATCCAACAGCGCATTCACCATCATGCAAAAACAAAGGCAAGGCCTAATTTAGAAAATAAAAAACTTAAGCTCTCTTGGCATGTAGTATTATTATTATTTTCTTATCTTCCGTTTATATTTTTTTACATACATGTCGCAGGAAGAAAACAATTCATTGAAGTTTCATAATGAAGTTTTTGTGGCCAATAACAAAGAAAATTAGCGAAACAATCACGAATGCGAAAGACGAGGTGAGAGAACTTATCACTTTATCAGGGCTGCTCAAGACAAGCAGTTGGAGGCTGAGCCGAATAACGATTGAATTAATAAAAAATTCTCCGTTGTACTAGTTGTTGAATTGGAGCTGGATGATAGTAACACTGATTAAGCTGTCTTCAGTGTATTTTTATGACATTCAGTGTATTTTATGAGATTTAGTGTTTTTTGGATTTTTATTTTATTTTCAGTGTATTTTTATGACATTCAGTGTATTTTTATGAGATTCAGAGTGTTTTTTGTAATATTTATTTTATTTGAGGGTATTTTAATGAGATTTGTTTTTTTATAAAATTTGTTTTTATAATATTTAGTGTAAAAATCTGACATTCATTTTAATGATATTCACAAGGGAGATTTCATTTAGAGTGGGTTGAGTAGAAATAAATTAGAGGTATGAATTTGACATTTAGAGTAGTTTCGTCAATTTAAGTACATTTTCTTATCCTAAATGCCACAAAAATGACTAATTGACACATTATTTGGAACTGGTCAATTTAAGTACATTTTTTTTTATCCTAAATGCCACAAAAATGACTAATTGACACATTATTTGGAACGGGGCCTAATTGAAGAACCTTGAAGTGTATGTTCCGGGGTTACTACAAGATGGGATCAAGGTTCTGATATATGCTGGTGAATACGACCTTATTTGTAACTGGATAGGTACGTACGTAACATTAAGGTTACACGTAGGTACACATGTATAGGGTCTGTCGACGTACATATATTCATATATGTGGGTTAACATGCATATATAAATTGTTTCAGGAAACTCGATGTGGGTTGAGGGCATGAAATGGTTCGGTTATTCATATATGTGGGTTAACATGCATATATAAATTGTTTCAGGAAACTCGATGTGGGTTGAGGGCATGAAATGGTTCGGTCAGAGAGGTTTCAATTCGGCCATATATTAAGAAGGTTCCATTTATTTTGCAAACGAGGGAAATGTGATAATATTATATGCAAGTAACCCTATATATTAGAAGATACCTATGAACTAGTTTTTGGAAGTTTTAATTTTTATTCTTTGGGTTATTTCATTACTTTGATTCCAAATGTTTTAACTCATTAGTTAAAAAGTCAAAAAAGAAAAAAATATCAAGACTTTTTGATCAATGAAAAAGAAAATAGTTTGATGGAAATTTTATTTCATTTGCTTAATATTTTAATTTATTTAGAATAAATATATTATTTATAATTAATTTTGTAAATAATAATAAAAGTGATGATTTATTTTAGATATTAAAAATATTCTGTTTATTTTACAAATAGGAAAATGTGATGATATTATATGAGACTAACACTATTAAGAAGATACATAAGGATTTTTTTTTTGTGGTTTTAGTTTTTATTCTACGAGTTACTTTGATTCCCAATGTCTTTACTGGTTATTTAAAAAGTTAAAAAAAAAAATATATGAAGACTTTTTGACCAATAGAAAAAAAAATGTTATGCATCAAAATAACACATAAGTATACAGTATGCATCAAAAAGACAAGGTTAAAAATCTAAGCTTTTGGAGATTGGTAATTTGAAGGATTTAGATGATTATAAATACGAAGGCTTTGTTAAGCTTAATCAAGACAACATCATTTATAGAGACGATAATAAGAATGTGGAGTTCATCATTTTCTCTCTTCATTATTTCTCTTCTTTCCCTGAATTCATATCTTGTTGCTGATGCAAAATCTACAATTAATCACAATCTGCCGAAACAATCATCACAAAGGTTGTATAGAGATTTCGGGTTGTCTCCGGTTCTTGATGCTAATATTGTGAGAGACGACGACCTTTCGGTCAATGCACCAAATACTGTCGAAAAGCCTTTTCATTTCCCAGCATCCGTCGGCGAGTGCGAAACCGATGATTCGGTTAAGCCGCCTAATGCTCGAGATCTTGGTCAGTACACGGGTTATTATAAACTTACTAACACCAAGGGTGCCAGGTGGTTCTATTATTTCTTCAAGAATGACATAAATGCCCCTGTCGTTGTGTGGTTAACCGGAGGCCCAGGGTGCAGCAGCTCAATCGCTTTGTTTTACGAGAATGGCCCATTTAAATTGACCAGAAATCTGTCGCTGGTTCCGAATGAGTACAGTTGGAGTAAGGTACGATTCATGAGTACGAACACTGATCAATTTTCATTTTCCATCTTATTGATTTTGAACATCGATCATATATGTACATATTGTTCGCGTGACACAGGTGTCGAACATTATATTTATAGACCAGCCGACGGGAACAGGCTTCAGTTATACTACAGATGAGGCCGACATCCCCACCACCTCAGAGGAAGCAGGCGTCGATTTATACAACTTTATGCAGGTAATCAAATTAAATGTACAAATGATCATACATTATATATGATTTTGATGAAAAAACGAATTAATTAATTAATCTTCTCGATCATCAGACTTTTTTCGAAAATCATCCCGAGTACCAAAGGAATGATTTTTACATCACGGGGGAATCATACGCCGGTCATTACATTCCAGCATTCGCGGCTCAGATTCAAAAGGAGAACAAAGAAAACCGAGGGACCAAGATAAACCTTAAAGTACGTAAATATCCACCGATCCGTGTTTATAATCTTCGTATTAATTATGTGCGGATTGATCGATGTCATAAAACGTAAATGAAACAGGGAATCGGGATTGGGAATGGAATGACAAATCCGGGGCCTCAGCATGCATCATATCCCGCATATGCAAAAATGATGCATCTGATCAACCCGACTCAGTACAATTCCATGAACGATATTGTATCGACATGCTTACACCACTTTAACGATTGTGCCGGTACGTAAATTCTCGATCAATTGGAACGCCAACCTGCTGTTCTGATAATCAAAGTCAACGGTAAAAACTAAATATACACTTTGTTTGCAGGAAGGGGGAGTGAATTATGGAGTTGTATATTTGCCAGATATGCCTGTTACGCCATTTACGGTGGTATAGTCCACCTCCAAGACAATATAAACGTATATTACTAAATCAAGTAATCGACATTTTTTTTACTTGTTTAAACTTTAAAATTAATTAAAATGATTTATGGCAGTTTTACGACATTCGCAAAAAATGTGATGGGGGAGATCTGTGCTACGACATTTCAGACATGGAGCGTTTCCTGAATCAGACTTTGGTTAAAAAGGCTTTGGGAGTTGACGAACGCATTCCATTCGTTTCGTGCAGTGACGCAGTTTATGATGCAATGCGTGGGGATCGGATGAAGAACCTTGAAGTGTATGTTCGGGAGTTACTACAAGATGGGATGAAGGTTCTGATATATGCCGGGGAATATGATTTTATTTGCAACTGGTTAGGAAACTCGATGTGGGTTGAGGGCATGAAATGGTTCGGTCAGAGAGGTTTCAATTCGGCCATAATTACTACGTTTATGGTCGATGGTGAGAATGCAGGGCAGTACAAGAGCTATGGAAATCTTACATTCTTGAAGGTGAAGGATGCCGGTCACATGGTTCCGATGGATCAACCGAAAGCTTCCTTGGAAATGCTCAGACGATGGACCAAAGGCATTCCTCTCTGAAATGGCGCATGCGCGATTTCATATATACTCATGTCGAAATATCGATTAATAATCGTGCTTACGTACGAGCTACTTATAATAATATGTACTACACTACTTCATGAATAAGGATGGAATAAAATGAGAGGACTTTTGAATTTGGACGAAAAACCAATATACCAAATTCATCAATCAGTATTAAAATTCGGCCGAAATTAACAAAAAAAATGGAATGGGGACGAATATACTTTTTATGTATTTTAAAGTGAGCTACACCAACCTATTCACTCACACACATTCACATACATACAATACAATTATATGATTATATGTAATAATTAGGAGATTTTCAAAAAGAGTAAATATCTTACTCTCAATTATACATTAAGAGTAATCTTTACACAATTTATAAAAAAACTAGATTTACCTAAACAACCCTTTTAATTATTATAAACTATGTAATATATTACATTATTCACAAATTATATGGTATCTCTTAATTGATGTTATTAAATATACACTTACCATATTGAACAATACACTAAAAATTAAAAAACATAAACGGATGCTTAAATATTAACTTTCCATATAACATAGAGCTACTTACAATACACTTACATATCACAAATTACAAAACAGAAACGTGAAACTCACTTTCTTGTGCCGAATTGGGATTTCTCCGGCAGAATCGTCGTCGTCGTAGTGTATTCTCACAAAGCTCGAAGCGTACTCGTGTTAAGTTAAGTTTTCTAAATTCATTATCAATTGAGGTGACTAGATTGCATACCTGGTTTAGGGTTCTTCGATTTGGTGTTTGATTCTACCCAAATTATGTATTTTTAGGTTTTAAAATCCACCTTTTAGGTTTGAATTGACATAGTGTACTAGTCTAAATGATTGCATGTTTGATTTATAGTTTTTGAATAAATGTTTAAAATCGATTGAAATCTGAAATTTTTAGGTTGGATTTTATTTTGTGTTCATGTACAAATAATTTAATGACTTTCAGCTTGGACCCAATAACACGACCAGAAAATTGAGTGGGTTTGTGAGAATATATGTAGATTCACATTCAAAGCATTATCTTGAAACATATTATCAACATCTTGTGATGTTGTTCTTTAAAATATAATCTTGTAGGAACCTGTTACTATAAACAATTGGTTTATGAACAAGATTGTGTATTTACCTTGTTTGGTTTTGATCTTTGTTTAGTATTCAGAGCATGTGTAGCTGATATGCTTAATTTGGTTAATTAATATCTAAAAAAATTATATTTTGACACAGGATTTGGGAACATGTCTTCGACAACTTGTTCCGATTCGCTGAAGAAAAAGGTTCAGAATCGAGAGGCCTATTCGAGATATGTCAAACGTAGTCTGGAGAATGACTTCGAGGCAACTACGTCCGAGCCCCAGCCTAAACTTAAAAAGGTGTTTAAGGCGTGCTTAATATTTGTCTTTTATTCAGTATTTTACTCTCTTTTGATCGCACTTTGTATTGTTGCCAACCAGCGTACATGAAATAGTTTAGTAGCTTAATAGGAACCAATTTTAGTATGTCAAAAGTGTTAATATGCTAACCATTAAGCTACTAAAATACATCATGTAGCCTAATACTAACATGAAACCATTATATGCATAATGTCAAATACACTAATACTTTAAACTTGTGTGGTTTTTTGCAGCTGTGGAGCTCTGACACATGATAAGAAGGCGTGTGTGGAAAGGCCTCGCAGATTAGGAGCCAGGTGGACTGGGAAAGGTATTGCCCCAGATGAGAAGATAGAGAATTTTGAGCTTGATTATGATGGGAAAAGAGATCGGTGGAATGGATACGACGCTGCATCTTATAAACACGTGATTCAGATGTATGAAGCCAGAGATGAAGCAAGAAACAAATTTCTTAAGGAACAACAACTTAAAAAGCTGGAAGAGAAAAATGGCAATCAAGATAACGAAGATGGGGTTAGTGATGATGAGGATAACTACGACTCTTTGAAAGTTGATGAGGCTAAAGTTGACGAGAGCAAGCAAATGGACTTTGTGAAGGTCGAAAAGCGTGTGCGTACTACTGGTGGTGGTAGCACTGGTACTGTCAGGTATATAGATATATAATTTCTCATTTACTCATTTAGGCATCTCGAAATATATGCCCTTTGTGTGCTCTACTTGATGAGGTGATAGAAAGATATATGCCCTATCATAAGGAATTTAAAATTTGAATGTTTCACTTATTATTTTTCTTTTTTTTTTTCAGGAACTTGCGTATTCAGGAAGACATTGCAAAATACCTTCTTAATCTTGATGTTAACTCTGCCCACTATGACCCAAAAACCCGTTCTATGCGTGAGGATCCTCTTCCAGACATGGATCCAAATGAGAAATTCTATGCTGTAAGCTTATTTCTGTTCCAATTAAAGCATTAGATTGTGCTGCTGTTACTCTGTCCTTTTGACTTATTGCTGATATTGTTTCTGTTGATACAGGGAGATAACCAAAATATAGTGAGTGGTCAAGCACTGGAATTCAAGCAGCTCAATATTCATGCCTGGGAAGTATTTTAGAAGGGCCATGATGTTCATATGCAAGCAGCTCCCTCACAAGCCGAACTGCTTTATAAAAATTTCACAAGCCGAATTTTTTCAGGAAACTCGATGTGGGTTGAGGGCATGAAATGGTTCGGTCAGAGAGGTTTCAATTCGGCCATAATTACTACGTTTAGGGTCGATGGTGAGAATGCAGGGTGGTACAAGAGCTATGGAAATCTTACATTCTTGAAGGTGAAGGATGCCGGTCATATGGTTCCGATGGATCAACCAAAGGCTTCCTTGGAAATGCTAAAACGATGGACCAATGGCATTCCTCTCTAAAATGCATGCGCCATTCCATATATACTCATGTCAAAATATCGATTAATAATCGTGCTTACGTACGAACTACTTATAATAATATGTACTACACTACTTCATGAATAAGGATGGAATAAAATGAGAGGAATTTTGAAATTGGACGAAAAACCAATATACCAAATTCATCCTTCAGTATTAAAAATTGGCCGAAATTAACAAAAATAATAAATGGAATGGGGACGAATATACTTTTTATGTATTTTAAAGTGAGCTACACCAACCTATTCACTCACACACATTCACACACATACAATTATATTATTATATGTAATAATTATATAAATATATTCAGCAATATATTAAAATATACACATAATTATAAAAAAAATTGTTTAAAAAATAACACATTAATTATACTAACTATTCTTCCATTTGATTTTTGATTCTTTCGGTTTTTTATATATATTTATTATTTCATTTTATGTTTGAATTTATAAGAATTAAAATAATTAATTACAAGCTGACATGTTAATCAAAATAAATCACATTTATTCAACACATAATCAAAATATAGTTTCGAAAAAATACGAATCATATTTAATCATTAGTAAATCCGACACAAATCAGAATAATATATTATTCAATATTGGTAGTCGAACAACACATTACTTCAACAATAGTCTAAATAAATTAAAGGACAATATTTTGTCAAAAATTTGACGATGACCCGTATAATACTTTGTCAATCTTGTTGATATTGTTTTAAAAACGTTGATAGAATCTTTTTTTTATTAATTATGTTTTATTCTGTGCTACTTTGCTTTAATTATCTCTCGGAAAAAATGAATGTAAATGTTAGGCGGATTAATTAGCATAGTTACTTTACTTTAATTATCCCTTGGAAAAAATGCATGTAAATGTTAAGCGGATTAATTAGCATAATTTCTTTAATTTAACTATTGTCGAATAAAATTTGTTATATTTATTCAATATTATAGTTGTCAATAATACTTTTTTTGTAATATTGCAATTAGTTTAAAAAAGTTGATAGAAGGTTCTTAGTTTTTTCTTTTTTATTAATTATCTGTTACTCCGTTCACTTTACCGGCCGGAGGCTTAGGGTGCAGCAGCGCAATCAGTGGCGGAGCCACTTGTAAACAAGGGGGGTCTTAAGCTCCCCTAAAAAAAAAATCTTTGTATTTTTTATAATTTTTTTTGAAAAAAATGCATTTTTCTTATGCTTAGCTCCCTAAAATATGTGTATATATATATACATAGTATACATAAAATAATCTCAGCTCTTCCTAATCGTTTTTTCTGACTCCGCCCTAAGCGCAATATATTGCTTTGTTTTACGATAATGGTCCTTTTAAGTTGACCAAAAAACTGTCGCTTGTTCCAAACGCGTTCAGTTGGAATGAGGTACGTACGCACGTACGCAGGTACATATCCGTATCACATATATATGCCACTGATTGATACTATTTTTTGTCAGGCTTTTTTCCGAAAAGCATCCCGGGTACGTAAATAATGATTTTTACATCACCGGAAATCATATGCCGGTCATTACATCCTAGCTTTCGCGACTCGGATTCAAAAGGGGAACAAAAACTTAAGACAATTATAAGGCCGGAATTCTCGTCGCATAAACCTTAAGGTATGTATGTTTATTAATACTTATTATATATATAAATAATAAATGGATGTTGTAAGGATAAATATGTTTGGGCATTACAATGCCTTAAATGTACCTAGGCAGAAGTTGTCTTGCTAACATATTTATTTGTTTTATTTCTTTCTTCACAATTTAAACTGTTGTAATCACTTGTCATATTGGTGATTTGATTTAGCATAGTTCATTAGTTGGAACGTGCTTGAAAAAAACAATCAACATAGAAGGTTTCTGCCGCAGCACAGCCAGGCAGAGTCATGCCGCAAGCAGTGCAAGGCTTGGACAAGAGGTTGAGTCAAGATATCGAGCGAAGCATGAGCGTAGGGCAAAGGAATGCTGAAGTCCAGATAGTATGGAAGGCAGTGCAGTGTGGCAGAGCATTCCAGAAGAACTTCAGAAGGCATTCCTGCGGCAGCGGTCAAAGCAGCCTGTCCTATAATATCTCAACCGATTGTTGACCTAGCTTTTCAAGGGAATTAGTTGAAGACTCTCACCTATAAATAGAGGACGTCTACAGCTGCATTCCTCAACAATCCAGAATATAATACAACACCTTAGAAACACATTTCCAACACAAGATCGATCATCCAGCTTTTAGAGCCGCGACTTCATTTGTGAAGCTCGTCGTGCCATATGTTCTCTCGTCTCTAAGAGAGTTCTTTTGTTCAGCTGATGATTCGATAGCTTAGTATAGGTGTTCATTTCAGTAGCTAGGATTTATTGTTGATTGTTCATACTCGTTGGATACGGTTTATACGAAGGCATACATGTGTATAGCCTTTGGTAATATCTTTGTAAATCCAAGAGTATCATTTTGTAAAGACTCGTTCTTTAATAAAGTTTCTGGTCGTAAGACCGTTTCGTATGTGTATAATTTAAATACACATACAAAGATTTAAATTCGTGTTCTTTACTTTTTCGTACGTGTGTGTGTGTTCGTTCGAAGTGATTTATTTTTATTAATTCCGCTGCTATTCATATACATATATCATATATAATTTTATCACTTAAACAATCTGATTAATCTGGATAAAATACTTAAATCAAGTAAATCACGTAAAACGAACGATTTTTCTGTACAAGGCATCGTGCTGCGGCATACGCTGTTCTGCCGCAGAACACTGCCTTGTCTAGGCAGCGCATTTCACTGCGTTTATTTACTGCCTACGACTTTCAAGTGGTATCAGAGCGGGCACTAGACTTACTTAGTGTTTAAGGTCCGTCTGATCACGCACACTTACAATGGCAGATCCATCTTATATCGTACGAACACCGGTTGTTCTTGACGGTAGTAATTATGGATTTTGGAAAACCCGCATTGAAGCAAGGATCAAATCAATTGATCGCAGTGCGTGGCTATCCGTACTTCGAGGATGGAAACCACCTCAGGAGGAAATCCCTGAAGGCGGCAAGCTTGAAAAAGCTCCGGAGAAGTGGTCTATCGAAGAGACTGCCGCAGCTACTGCCAACGATAGGGCAAGGTGTGCCATCCTTGAATCCATCGATTGCAATATGTACAGAATTGTCAAACAATGTACTACTGCCAAACAAGTGTGGGATTTGCTGGCTCTTCATTGTGAAGGTAACAACACAGTGAAGAAAACCAAGGTCCGTATGCTTATGTCTCGTTTCGAGAACTTGCGTATGAACGAGGACGAGACGTGCCTTCAGTACTTTGGAGAATTAATGTCCATTGTTACTGAATGTGCTGACCTTGGTTCACCCATTAGCAACCCGGCAGTGTGTAGTAAGATAATGCGATCGATGAGTAAAAAGTTTCTGCCGAAGATCACTGCCATAGAAGACAGCTCCATGTCAGAGGAGGACTATGTGTCATTGATGGCGATCTTCAAGAACTATGAACTGAACCATGAAGATCGTGAAACTCACGGGAAATCACGTCCACGAAGCGACGAGAGGAACATTGCCTACACCGTGGCAGAGCCCGACGACAGAGAACAAGGCAATAGTTCTCAAGGCAGCAGCCCCACATCTACCAATGATTTGACCGATGAAGAGATCTACGAGCTACTTGGATCTGATGGTGGCGATGACCAGTTTGCATTCCTCGCCCGGAAAATGGATGCTGTACTTGTTCGCTCGCTGAAGAAGCCGTACGATCCCCGACGAAGGAAGTTCCCGGCAAGGTCACCACAAACTCAAGATCGACGACTTGTGATCCGCCAACCAAGCACGGGATCCACCTCAAGTTCAAGTCCAAATTCAAAGGACTGGTCGAGGATCAAGTGCCACGTATGTCAAGGGATTGGACACTTCTCAACCGAATGCCCTTCAAAAGATCGAGGCATTGGAATTTTGAATTCCATGGTTGCGCAAGAAGATATGGAACAATATTGCCTTGAAGACTCAACCACTGCGCTTACTGCTCAACTCGAAGGCACAACCCTATCTGACGATGAAGATGACAGTCCATCCAATGTGAATGCACGACGGCATGTTGCATTCTTTGCCTCTGCCGCAGAAACGACAGAAAGCCCTGCCGCAGAGAACTGCCTGTGCCTCACTGCCTCAGTCAATGGCTATGAATCCGAAGAGGAGACCATTCCCATTGATATTTTCATCGAGCTCAAAGAAAGTTTCGATGAGCTACGCATGAAATTTGCCCGGCAGACCAAGATGATGAAGATGCTTACATCAACCAAAGCCGGATATGAAGAAGAAGTGAAGAAGCAGGCCATGGCAATTGAACAAATGCTCGTAGAAAAGAACACCTTTGAAGAACGTTTGAAGAAGCTAGATGTTCAGCTCACTAGAAAAGATTTAGAGGCCGAAAAACTAAAAATTGATTTTAATCGTGTAAATGAAAAACTCGAAGTTGCAAATAATACTTTTGTAAAACTGAATACGGCAACAACAAAATTAGATGCAATAATGAGTATTTCACATGTTGAACGGGAAGGCCTCGGACATCAAAAGGTTGTAGATGCCGTTTTTCCAAAGAAAAACCCAACGGACATGGCATTTGTAAAGGCATCAAATGACGATTCAAACGCTGCCGCACAATCCTCAACTCCAAAAAAGGATGAACAAACCGAAGGCAAGGCCACTGCCCCAGCAAAAGACTGCCGCAGAAGGCCGAAGCAAAGGCAGGCACCATCAGGCAGGATGAAGACAAGGAAGCCCCTGCCTAAGCAACATTTTAAATCGAAGAGACGATATGTTTGCCACTACTGCCTTGTACCTGGTCACATTCGACCTTTCTGTTGGAGACGCGAAGAGGACCAAGCAAGAGGATTTTATTTTCACTCCAACGCTGGACCACGGCATCCCAAATTTTTCGCACACTCTATGTCTTCACGATATTCTATCAAAAAGAAGGCAACGACGATACGCAAATGGGTGCCCAAAACTAAACTCTCTTCTAATGTTTGTTTTACAGATCCCTCCAATGACTCCTCTGCCGCATCAAATGCCATCCAAAGTGCTGAAACATGCAATGTTATCTTCACTGCCCTCAAAGCTACCAAAGATGATAAGTGGTACTTCGATAGCGGATGCTCGCGGCACATGACCGGAAATAGTGATCACCTCATCAACTACAAAGTTTTTCACGGAGGAGAGGTCACATTTGGAGGAGGGTCCAGTGGTTCAATAATTGGCCGAGGCACATTAAATGTGAAAGGGCTGCCGAAGCTACAACAAGTGCTTCATGTTGAAGGCCTCATCACGAATCTCATAAGCATAAGTCAACTATGCGATGAAGGCATGAATGTAAAGTTTACTCACCAAATGTGTGAAGTGTTTGATAGTGCAGGGAACCCACTCATTCAGGGGGAGCGTTCCAAGGCAAACAATTGCTATTCCATTGGAGAAACATGCCTCACTGCACAAGTCAAAGATGACATTGACCTATGGCATCAAAAACTTGGACACACAAGTCTTGGGAATTTAGAGCGTCTAATCAAGCTAAATGCTGTTCGTGGACTTCCAGCTCTCCCAAAAATCCAGAAGACAACATGTGGATATTGCAAACAAGGAAAAATGACTCGTACAAGTCATCCAGCAATACCTGCCGCAGGACAGTCTGATGCCTCTGCCGCAGGACCTGCCAACTCCAAGGCAGAACTGTATCAAAAGCAAACCAAATGCTTTGATCTCCTCCACATGGATTTAATGGGACCAATCGAGACGAGGAGCCACTCTGGAAAACGCTACGTACTTGTCGTAGTGGATGATTTCTCAAGATATACTTGGGTGCGTTTTCTCCAAGACAAGAGTGAGACATTTGATGAGGTGTCCAAGCTAATCAGGTGGATAAAGACCAATCATGAAGCCTCAGTAAAGAGAATAAGAAGTGACCATGGCACCGAGTTTGAAAACCAACGGCTTTCTCGTTTTTGTGACGCGCATGGCATTGCCCAAGAATTTTCTGCCCCCATAACACCGCAACAAAACGGCGTGGCTGAAAGGAAGAACCGAACCCTCAAGGAAATGGCGTGTACCATGCTGATCGCCAAGGGCCTAAGCAAGAAATTTTGGGCAGAAGCATTCAATGCCGCATGCCATATCCTGAACCGCATCAGCATACGCTCAGGAACAACAAAAACGGCTTATGAAATCTTGAACAATAGGAAACCTAATTTAAAATACTTTCATGTTTTTGGGTCTGTTTGTTATGTTTTAAATGATAGGGAACCTAGATCGAAACTTGATCCAAAATCCCTTAAAGGATTATTTGTTGGATACTCTAGGAATAGTCATGCCTATCGTATTTTTATCATACAAACTAGAACCATCATTGAATCTGTGAATGTTGATTTTGATGATCTTAGTCGACTCAGGAAACCTAAAGAAGAAGATGTGAAAGGTTTGCTCGAGCCTGCCGCAGTAGCAGAAGTTGAAGGCAGTATCACACCTGCGCAGCCTACTGCCGCACCTACTGGCTCGAATGATGATGCTCAACCTTCAACAGCATCTCCTGAGCAATCAAACGATGATAGCACCCCACATCAATCAGATTCATCTGATGGTGAAGAGGAATCAAACCAACGACGAAGGGATCCCCCAAGGCATGTTGTCCGAAACCACCCTTCGAGTCAAATGTTGGCCAGACGCATGAGAGTTCATCCGTATATCAACTACCGCAACATGACCAAGAACATAAGCATGTCTGCCACATGCGTTGAAATAGGCATTACCTCGTATCTCTCAACGATCGAACCAAAGAATGCCAAAGAAGCATTGGCCGATGAATTTTGGTTTATGGCAATGCAAGAAGAGATGAACGAGTTTGAAAGAAACAAAGTTTGGAAGCTCATTCCTCGTCCCCAAAACAAAAATATCATCGGGACAAAGTGGATATTTAAGAATAAGTCGAATGAGCACGGGCAGGTTGTACGCAACAAGGCAAGGCTGGTGGCGCAAGGCTATACGCAAGTTGAAGGCATCGATTTCGATGAAACTTTTGCCCCCGTAGCACGCATGGAGTCCATTCGTCTACTCATTGCCATTGCATGTCACCTCAACATCACCTTACATCAAATGGATGTGAAGGCAGCGTTCCTCAACGGCATACTTGAAGAGGAGGCATATGTTGCACAACCAAAGGGCTTCGAAGATCCGAAACATCCTGACCATGTGTATCAACTGCACAAGGCATTGTACGGCCTAAAACAAGCTCCTAGAGCTTGGTATGGCTGCCTAACTGATTTTCTACTCAGTTTTGGATTCACCCGAGGCACTGTTGTCAAATTCAATTCTTCCAAAATTTTAATTGCTCAAATTTATGTAGATGATATTGTTTTTGGATCCACATGTGAGAACATGCTTAAGGCATTTACCTCTGCCATGGCATCAAAATTTGAGATGAGCATGGTAGGAGAACTAACTCATTTTTTAGGGCTCCATATCAAGCAATCATCAACTGGAACTTTCATCTCACAAGCTTCATATGCTAAGAATCTCATCAAGAGATTCCAACTTGAAGGATCCAAGCCCATGAAAACACCTATGGGCTCAACGGACAAAATCTCCCGAGGCACCGATACTGCCGCAGTGGATCAGACACTCTACCGATCCATGATAGGGAGTTTGCTTTATCTTACGGCAACTAGACCAGATATCATGTATAGCGTTTGTTTATGTGCCAGGTTTCAAGCTGATCCAAGGGAAGAACACTTGAAGGCAGTCAAACGCATCATACGCTACGTTGCCGCATCAGTTGAGTTAGGCATTTGGTATACCAAAGATACCACCACCGATTTAGTCGGATTTTCAGATGCCGACTGGGCAGGAGACACGGAGGAACGCAAGAGTACAAGCGGAGGATGTTGCTTTCTTGGAAACAACATTATTTCATGGCAAAGCCGCAAGCAAAACTGCATTTCTCTATCCACTGCCGAATCAGAATATATTGCCGCAGGGAGTTGCTGTACCCAACTGATTTGGTTGAAGCACATGCTTGATGACTACCACCTGGATAGCAATAGTCTTACACTCTACTGCGACAATACGAGTGCCATAAATATCAGCCATAATCCAGTGCAGCACTCAAGAACCAAACACATCAGCATAAGGCATCATTTCATACGAGACTTGGTGGAAAAACGCCTTTTAAGGATTGATCACATCCCAACAGAGAAGCAAATAGCTGACATCTTCACCAAGCCATTGGACTCAGAACGCTTCACTGCCTTAAGAAATTCTTTGTGCATGTGCACCATGCCTTAGATGCTGATCTGCATCATGCTGCCGCATTGTCATGCCTACTGAACCTCTGCCACAGCATTCTGCCTTAGTCAATTTGTGAGTTTAAAATTTTCCGAAGGAAGAGAAAATACCCAAACCACTTTAGGCAACATGGTCAAACCCATATACATGTAATTAATACGAAATGGGTTGAGATACTATGTACTAGGTGACCTAAGTATTTAATAATCTCATTGTTGACATGGCATTATACCTAAGTAGAGTAGAAGTACTTACGATGCAGCATGATGTTCCATTAGGATTAGATGGTTGTTAATCTTTTCCTAATTTTGCTTTGTAAGCTTTGATGTTTCACACCACAAAAATATTTTACTTCTTTTATTAAAAAAAAAAAAAAAAAAAATGAAAAATGAAAAATGAAAAATAGAAAAAGAAAATATTCTAAAAACAGAAAAAGAGAATATTAAAAACAGAAAAAGAATATATTAAAAAAAAAAAAAAAAAAAAAAAGGGAATTTTATGTTTCAATTTTATTAGGCAACGACCTGCCGCAGAGCAATGCCCCACTTGACCGTTGGGCAGCACTCGAGTGTGCGGCAGGCGACGGTTCAACTTCTGAAAAGTAACCGTTGCCCATCCCATCAACTGCCATACGTTTTTCACTCCACATAAAACTCTTTCAAGTTTTATTTTCTTTCCTATTTACTGAAATTCAAAAGTCCTAATCCTATTTCAACTCTATCTTCTCCATCTATATCGATCAAAAGAGAGTTTGAAATTTCGGAAATTCTAAATCCCTAATTTTTCTATCGAACGCACAATATAAAGCCCCATCCTCTTACGTTCGATTGTTTGTGCTCTTTTTCTAAAACCCTAATTGATTATCGAGTATTTGAAATCAATGGCTGGCGCATCTCCAATCCCAAATCCGTTCGCCCGCTACTTCGAGGACCCTCGATTTCTGGAGCTGGTCAGAGAAGTTCGCCCCAACGCAACTATGGACGACCTCAACGAAGGTGATTCGCTGCACGCCATCAACCGCCTCAAAGCTCTCAACGCCGCCGCCGCCACTGCCGCCGCGTCGCAACAGTCATCCCTCTCTCCAGAATCGCCGCCGATCGATGTCGGTGAAGGACCAGGTAAGGCTTCTCCCATGAACATCTCCCCGGATCATGATGCAGGGGGAGAAACTGCCGCAGAAGAAGGACTTGCCGCAGAGGATGAGCCTATTCCCCTACAGATCATACTCCCTGGTTTCAGCCATTCTGAGCCATCCCAAACTCCGCGATCACCGGTGGTCATTTCAGGAGTTGATGATGTGCTTGCATACGAGGCTGCCCAGAATGAAAGATCCCTCAACACTTCTGATTTTAAGGGCCTTTACACTCCTGAGCCTTCTGCTACTGCCGCATCATCTGCTCTTCCACAGGCAGACACTGAAGTGCAGCAGCAAGGCAAAAGCATGCCTTACAACAGGAGGGATGATGCTGATGATTTTGACTACCACGAGCTCTACGAAAACTACCCTTCTACTAAAAAGACCAAGGATCGCAAACCGACTCCTTACCCTTCTGCAAATACACCCTCTGACGAGGAAGATTCCGGCCACTCCAGCCAGCAGCAGCACGATGCCGCAGATGGCTCTGAAACAGAATCTGACCCACTGCTGCAGGATCTTGCCTCAAGAAAGCGCAAGAAGAAGCAGGTGCCCCTTCCTCCTCGCCGGCCGTCCACCAGATCCGCCACTGCCTATGCTAAAAGCAAAGGTCCGGCTGTGCCCCCAACCTCAATGGAAAATCCCATTGACGTCGAAGCCACCACTACTAAGAAATCCCGTAAAGGGAAGGAGAAAGCTGCCGCAGTCAAACCCGACAGCTCTCAGAGTGGTGATGCCGCAGCACAACCTGCTGCGAAGAAGGGTGGCAAAGCACCAAAAATTGATGCCCCCAAGGAGGACTCGGATTCTGACATGAAATCCGGGAAGGGTTATTCGAGGCGATTCTGGTCGGAACGTCGTTCAGTGATTGGGCCCCAGTTCTACTCCAACAAGCCTATTCAACCTGACCGTGATGGTGACTTGTCAACCTGTGCCAAACACAAAGTTGACAGGTTCCTGAAGAAGATGAAGTTGGTCAAGGCAGTATCCTACGCAGCACCCTACTGCGAGGATTTGGTGCGCGATTTTTATGCTAACTTGCGTCCCTGCTTTGGTGATGATGGATCCAGAGGCTACGGCAAGGTGTACATGCGTGAAAAGATCTTTAACTTCACCCCTGCCGCAATAAATGCCTTCTTGGAGCGCTCTGATGTCGAGTATCCTGCCGCAATTGCTGACCCCACCATTGCCGCAGTGTCTCACCGCCTGACCAGATCACCACCTGATGCTGCCAACAACATTCCTTGCTCAAAACTCTCTTCTTTTTACTACTTTTTGTTCACTGTTGCCAGGCACAACTGGATTCCCACTACGAATGTGCATTTCGTGCACACCCAAATGGGGGAAGTCTTGTTTTACCTTGGTGCAGGTAGGCAGGTGAACTTGGGAGAGCTCATTTTTGAGAAGATTGCTTCACAGGCAGAAAACATTACCCAGACGCAGAGCCTTGCGTTCCCATCACTGATCTGGGAAATGTTGAAGATCCAAGGGCTCCCACACAACAGTGCTGATCTCCTGACCTCTGTGCCGCAACCTTACAAGTTGTCTGTTCGGGAGTACAATGATTTGCCCTGGACTGGTTTTCATGCCACTACCGCAGTGCCTCCCACGCCAGCTCAAAAGAAGACATCCAAGCTGCCGCAAACTGCTGCCCCAAGCTCATCTGCCCCACAGTCTAATATTCATGCTCGTGTCCAGGCATTTGCAGAACAAACTGCTGCAAGTCATATGGTCATTATGCAGGATTACATGGCCAAGGCACTTGTGGATGCTATCACTTTCTTCCTTGAAGAAGAGGGCATTTCTCCACAAAAAGGGGGAGTACCAGCAGCCGAGGTCAAAGTGGCAAGGAGCACTGTGTTGAAGATGTTGAAGAAGCGCATTGATGAGGACATCAAGGAGGTTGAAGCTGAAGAAGCTGCAGAGATGGAAGCTGCCGCAGCAGAGAAGGATGCCGCAGACACTGCAGCAGAGATTGATGGTGAAGAGCGTGGATCGTCACCCGAGCACGATGATTGAAGAACCTGAAGGATTGCAGTTCTCAAGACCCGAAGAAATATTATTTCTTCTTTTGATTTAGTGTTTATTTGCTCTGAACAATTTACTTAATTTCTGCTATTTGGTTATTTGTTTTTGAACAATTGTTTAAGTTTTTATTTGGTTTGAACAATGTTTAATTTAAGTGTTTTTTTTTCCTTTAAAAAAATTGGTGTGTTATTTAGAGGCTTACTTAGTTTAACTTGTTTTTTGTTCTATTAGTTAGATATCAAATAAATTCTTGTTCTACTTAGGAAGTATCAACTAAGGGGGAGTTTCATTGCCTTAGTTGTTTGTCAAGATAAATGTCATATACTTCTAAGTCAGATGTATTTCATTGAGGGGGAGTGCTCATTGCGCTGCTGCCTCATGGTTTTGTGAAGAAAGATAAAAAGGGGGAGTTTGTAAGGATAAATATGTTTGGGCATTACAATGCCTTAAATGTACCTAGGCAGAAGTTGTCTTGCTAACATATTTATTTGTTTTATTTCTTTCTTCACAATTTAAACTGTTGTAATCACTTGTCATATTGGTGATTTGATTTAGCATAGTTCATTAGTTGGAACGTGCTTGAAAAAAACAATCAACATAGAAGGTTTCTGCCGCAGCACAGCCAGGCAGAGTCATGCCGCAAGCAGTGCAAGGCTTGGACAAGAGGTTGAGTCAAGATATCGAGCGAAGCATGAGCGTAGGGCAAAGGAATGCTGAAGTCCAGATAGTATGGAAGGCAGTGCAGTGTGGCAGAGCATTCCAGAAGAACTTCAGAAGGCATTCCTGCGGCAGCGGTCAAAGCAGCCTGTCCTATAATATCTCAACCGATTGTTGACCTAGCTTTTCAAGGGAATTAGTTGAAGACTCTCACCTATAAATAGAGGACGTCTACAGCTGCATTCCTCAACAATCCAGAATATAATACAACACCTTAGAAACACATTTCCAACACAAGATCGATCATCCAGCTTTTAGAGCCGCGACTTCATTTGTGAAGCTCGTCGTGCCATATGTTCTCTCGTCTCTAAGAGAGTTCTTTTGTTCAGCTGATGATTCGATAGCTTAGTATAGGTGTTCATTTCAGTAGCTAGGATTTATTGTTGATTGTTCATACTCGTTGGATACGGTTTATACGAAGGCATACATGTGTATAGCCTTTGGTAATATCTTTGTAAATCCAAGAGTATCATTTTGTAAAGACTCGTTCTTTAATAAAGTTTCTGGTCGTAAGACCGTTTCGTATGTGTATAATTTAAATACACATACAAAGATTTAAATTCGTGTTCTTTACTTTTTCGTACGTGTGTGTGTGTTCGTTCGAAGTGATTTATTTTTATTAATTCCGCTGCTATTCATATACATATATCATATATAATTTTATCACTTAAACAATCTGATTAATCTGGATAAAATACTTAAATCAAGTAAATCACGTAAAACGAACGATTTTTCTGTACAAGGCATCGTGCTGCGGCATACGCTGTTCTGCCGCAGAACACTGCCTTGTCTAGGCAGCGCATTTCACTGCGTTTATTTACTGCCTACGACTTTCAGATGTCGTTGCATAAAACCAATGAAACAACAGGGAATCGGCATTGGAAATGGATGGGCAAATTCAGGGGTACTCCAGACTCAATCATATCCTGATTATGCTTTGCAGATGAAGAAGAAAAAAGCTAGAAAACTATGGATTCAGCTCACAGTTGCAGAGAGAAAGGAGAAGAAATTGGGGAAAAATAAAAGCGGGAAAAAGACTCTTTTCAATCA
This sequence comes from Euphrasia confusa, assembly GCA_954870475.1. Classification (NCBI taxonomy): domain Eukaryota; kingdom Viridiplantae; phylum Streptophyta; class Magnoliopsida; order Lamiales; family Orobanchaceae; genus Euphrasia; species Euphrasia confusa. The sequence goes on from OX940965.1 coordinate 1,646,155, forward strand.
CTTGAAAAACATGTACAGTACACAAAGTATTATATACTAATAAATCTATTACAAAAAAGTCCCTGAAGACTTTATTAATACTGAAAAAGGCCTCAAATACATAAACACACCAAAACAGCTGCAGTAGATGATTTTCATGCATACTCCTTCTTTTACTGCAGCATCTCAACAGCAGATGAAACTGATCAACGCTTCCCACTATTATATATATCTGAATGAATAAGCATGGAATCAGGTGTTATGTTTTGTTTTCGTCCAATTTTGAAATTGGACGAAAAACCAATATACCAAATTCATCCTTCAGTATTAAAAATTGGCCGAAATTAACAAAAATAATAAATGGAATGGGGACGAATATACTTTTTATGTATTTTAAAAAATCGGACAAAACTAAAACAAATGGAATCGAGACGGATTTCCCTTGTGTTAATTCGTTCTTACATCTCTAGCAAAAGCCAACAATTCATGGAATACCCAAAATAAATATATTGTACTAGTACATACTTAGTAGATAACTTTGGAAGATGATAAAATAGGGGGCAGTAAACTGTGTATAGACTTTTATATACACCATCAATCACATTCTGCCAATCACTCACACACATTCACATACATACAATGATATGATTATATGTAATAATTATATGAATGTATTATATATATTCAGCAATATATTAAAATATACATATAATTATAAAAAATAGTTTAATTATAGTAACTATTCTTCCATTTGATTTTTGATTCTTTCGGTTTTTTTTATATATATTTCATTTTTTGTTTGAATTTTTAAGTTAATTTATAAAGTCAAAATATTAAATTTTAAAATATATATATGAAGTATTAAAGTAAAGAAGTGATAATATAAATAAAAATTGTAAATAACCCTGACCAAAATAAATAAATAAAAGTATTGTCGAATAAAATTTGTTAGTCTAACCAAATCAAATTTTCTCTGGATATAAACAAAAAATGAATATGAACTAAAATAATTAATTACAACCTGTCATGTGATTCAATATAAATCACATTTATTCAACACATAATCAAAATATAGTATTTGAAAAAATACGAATGATATTTAATAATTAGCAAATCCGACACAAATCAGAATAATATATAATTCAATATTGGTAGTCAAAAAACACATTACTTCAACAATAGTCTAAATAAATTAAAGGACAATATTTTGTCAAAAATTCAATGATGACCTGTATAATCGTTAAAATTGTTTTAAAACGTTGATAGAATTTCTTTTTTAATTATATTTTATTCCGTGCTACTTTAATATAATTATCACTTGGAAAAAGTGCATGTAAATGTTAGGCGGATTAATTAGCATTGTTTCTTTAATTTAACTATTGTCGAATAAAATTTGTTATATTTGTTCAATATTATAGTTATCAATAATACTTTTTTTGTAACGTTGCCATTGGTTTAAAAAAGTTGATAGAAGGTTCTTATTTTTTTCTTTTTTAATTATATGGTACTCCGTTCTACTTTACTAGAGGCCCAGGGTGTAGCAGCGCAATTGTTTTGTTTTACTAAGAGATATTCTTGATCGAAATGGAGAACGAAAATGTTATTATTACAAGAAGAAGAGTCATATCGTGAAAGATTGTCCGAGATTGAAGGATAAGAATCGCGAGGACGATTCTGTTAATCAGAGCAGCAAACCGGAGGTCGGTATTGCGGAAGAAGATTATGGAGATTTTCTTCTGGCGTCTGATTTGGGATCACGAGCGTGTGATGAGTGGATTTTGTTGGGTTTTTCGGTCTTGAATCTGGATTGGAGATTTGGATAGATAATTGAATCACGTTGAACACGTTTTCCTTAAAGAGTATTTCGACCCTATAAGCCTGGGTATCACGAAATCCCTCGCAGGATAAGACAATATCGGCACTCGAGTCTTAGGCTTAGAACACGAGCAACTTATGGAATATTCCGCTTTATGTGTTTGCTTCAAAGCTTCTTATTTCGAAGGTAATTTCAAGTGTATTGAACAAATGAATTTTCACTTCCTTATATAGGTTGTAGACACCCTTTCATTTGGACTTAAGCACCTCTTGGTCGAATAGGTACCTTTTGGAAAATGTACCTTTTCATTTTGCACCTATTCATGTATAGGTACCTTTTAGTGAAGACACCCTTTCACTTTGGCACCTATTCATGTTGTCTTGCATGGCAAGCCATGCAATTTCGAATTTGCATCATCTTAATGATGTAATATCATCATCTAGCCATGCAACCATGCAACCACGAGATCACACTCGACATGCATTATTATGCTTATCCAAATACTTAAATCGTATCAATTTTATATAACCGTGTATTCCACACTTCTCCAAAGTTATATTATATTGACTAGATTTAATCCGAAGCCTTGAATGATTCCAATTACATTAAATGTACAGTGATTTCACTTAAATCACCAACAATCCTCCCCCATTTAAGTGCAATCCTTGAATCATACAATTCAACAAATAAAACCAAACTCGTGCGTAAGATGAAAATGTCTCGACGATTGAATTTTCATCGTAGTGAATTATACTTTACATATATTCGAGAATCACGGTGTCTTAAAGATTGAACCGTTCAACCCATCTGAATACATGAAGATAAAACACACACAAGTTTAAACAATTCCATAAGGAAATCCGACACAAAATAGGCCTTGTGTCCCTATCCATTCATGAGTGTTTATAGAGCTCAGCCATGACTCTTGAAGTTGCCACACTTCCCACTCATATAGGTGAATCTTTTCTTCGTGCACCTGCACAATGCACTTTTTCAAAAGACTCATTAAGAATTACTTCAACCTTTTCATGCATGTTCAAACACATTCCTTTGGGATAATTTTCACGTGTTTCAATCTCAAATATAGGCTTCCTAATTGAATTCTGGTTCTAATACAATTAGAAATGAATTTGGTATCCTATATTTGAAGATTCAGAGAGGCTTAAGACCCATCCCAATAACCGACTTTGCAGTCAAGTCACTAACTAATCACTTCGTCAAATGATTAGTTATATTCCTTTTAATCTCATCAAATCTATAAAGATTTCTCCATGAGTGATCAGTTCATGAACCACGTTTAATTATAACGTCAAAGTTCTTTGACTTTTCATGACTATATACTTTAGTCAAAGTCATTACACTGTTAAACATAAAACAGATGAGATCACCATAGGTCGCATGCCTATGTACATCCTAGAGTCGCAATGCCCCTGCGATTCACGAGTTATCCGAGACACTTGTCTCAACCAGTCAATATGCCTCATTTACAAGGTTCCATATTATTGATTTCCTCCGAGTACGCCCTATTACAAGGTACGCCTCGATGTCTCATTCATGAGACATAATTATGTTGCACATATTATCCATAGTATAACCACTATGTCCAAATCATTCGAGTCAACTCGCGGATATTCGTTTCATCTCAATTGCATTGCACAACGGACACCAACCAGTCCAGACTCTTTAGCGTTTCATGCTTGAAATACGCACCTCGCTCTGACCTTTGAGACACCTTGGTGTTCCTTAACCGAAACACACAGCGCGCTCTTTACCGGTCAAAATTACTCGGCGTTTCCTTTCCAGAACGCACCTTAGTCTTGACTAGTCGAGACTCGTTGCAATTTATGCCCACAACACAACCGCGCCCCGATTGATCGAGATTACTTGGAATTTCCTACGTAATTAATATATTGAAAATGTGTTACCTTTTTCACGAGCGTTCGCAATTGTTCTTTTAAGTACCGCACCTTGCTCTCTATTTACTCGCGCCCTTAAGCCATTATGGTTTTGACCGCACACTCTCTTGTCTTCATGCATTACTCAATCGAATTGTTCAAGCCATCATATCTAAGCATTCTCCGTATTTCCAGAAAATGAAAATACTCTTTAAGATTGTTGGGTTCTTCGGTCTTGAATCTGGATTGGAGACTTGGATAGATAATTGAATCACGTTGAACACGTTTTCCTTAAAGAGTATTTCGACCCTATAAGCCTGGGTATCACGAAATCCCTCGCAGGATAAGACAATATCGGCACTCGAGTCTTAGGCTTAGAACACGAGCAACTTATGGAATATTCCGCTTTATGTGTTTGCTTCAAAGCTTCTTATTTCGAAGGTAATTTCAAGTGTATTGAACAAATGAATTTTCACTTCCTTATATAGGTTGTAGACACCCTTTCATTTGGACTTAAGCACCCCTTGGTCGAATAGGTACCTTTTGGAAAATGTACCTTTTCATTTTGCACCTATTCATGTATAGGTACCTTTTAGTGAAGACACCCTTTCACTTTGGCACCTATTCATGTTGTCTTGCATGGCAAGCCATGCAATTTCGAATTTGCATCATCTTAATGATGTAATATCATCATCTAGCCATGCAACCATGCAACCACGAGATCACACTCGACATGCATTATTATGCTTATCCAAATACTTAAATCGTATCAATTTTATATAACCGTGTATTCCACACTTCTCCAAAGTTATATTATATTGACTAGATTTAATCCGAAGCCTTGAATGATTCCAATTACATTAAATGTACAGTGATTTCACTTAAATCACCAACAGATTTTGGATTCCAGATGCTCATATCATATGTGTCCCTTTAAGGGTTTGTTTGATACATATGATGTCGTGGCCAGTACTGGAACGGTGGCTATGGGAAATGGTGCACCGTGTGAGATACTTGGCATTGGAAGGATTCGGGTCAAGATGTTCGACGGAGTGATTCGAACACTTGACAATGTGAGGCATGTTCCTGACTTGAGGGTGAGTCTTATTTCTCTCAGTACCCTTGATGAGAAGGGTTATCACTACTCCGCTGGAAGTGGAGTTTTAGAGGTGAGCAGACGTGCTCGTATGGTGATTCGAGGAGAGAAAAAGACCATGAACTTTATGTCCTACAAGTATCTACGATTACTCGGAGCGATGTAGTCGCACCTTTTGGGAAATTCGCGTCCGAATTCCCTTCCTGAAAAGCAATACGAACAAAAAAGAACGAAAAATACGAAAATAAATGACACGAAGATTTATAGTGGTTCACCCGTTAACGAGGGCTACGTCCACTTCTTGCCGCTGCAATAAATCCACTAGAATAATTATAGAGATCGATTACAAAGCTTTGTAATGCTATAATTCAATTCTAAGCTTTAGGAGGTGTTAACCCTATTTTACATCGCATAGGGTTTATTTATGTTGAGGATTCGAACAACAAGATCTAGAATAATCGAATAAATCCGATTAAACTAAACTTTCATAAACCACACGAATATGAATAATCCAAAACCGCACGAGTATGACTTGACTCTCAAGCTCACGATCTCTCACGTATATGAACTCACAAGAACACGAAAGCAAAGAAAAAACGAAAGCACAAGACAAGATTTACGAGCTTCGATTTCGTGCTGCGCAGCAGCAGAATCCTACGTGCTCGGGGAGAGGGCGTTTCTTCTTTATTATATGAAAAACGAGATTACAACTGTTCCTAGTAACCCTAGAACCAACAAGGTGTAAGCGATTACAAGTTTAATATCTAAAGAAGAAGTATAGAACTCGGTTCTTTCTCTCTCGCACTACATCGCGCTCCCCCACGCTCCTCCTCCTCGATGCATCTGATCGAGCGTTTTTTTATAGAGGACTTGGACGTCTATTTATGGTAGGAATAGGTTCCTTGTGCTCCAAGGATTCCGTAGCCTTTTGAATCACCTCAATCGGATAAGTATGGAAAGAGATATTCAATTTTTGGTTTATTACCAAAAATAGAAGATGCTGCATCCTGTCAGGAAACCGCCTGTTGCGCAACGCCCTGCTGCGCAGCGCCATGCTGCAGCGTCCAGCCTTAGAATTTCTAACATATTTCCACAAATCTCCACCTTGTTCAAACATCTAAACGCATTTCCACCATCTTGCCGTAGTGATCAAGTACTGCTCAACCCAGACAAGCCAAAATTCAAACAACTCCTTTTGCTACGACACCTTATTCACCATGCCATGATCAAAACCCGATCATTCGACTCCAGTCCAGTATGATTTCGAATCACACTGTTCCCATATGATCATACCCGATCATATTTCTCCTAGTATTGACATTAGACAGAACATACCATGCCCAATACTACCGCAACACCTGCCATAGGTATTGCATTCCCAAATTCTTCAACACCACCACGCGTCATCAAGAACCTGTACATGACATTAGTCATAATCCGAAAGTAGATGTCACTCCACCTTCCCGCACCTCCAGAAACCTCCAGAGACGACTTCATCAAGTTAGCAACTCACAGCACTGCCTGCAGCAGTCTGAATCTCGCTGCCTAACTTGGCCCCCCTGCAGCAGCACGAAAGTGCCTGCCACAACCCCTGCAGCATCACAAAAGTACCTGCCGCAGCTCTTGCACAATTTTAGCATTGTGAGGTTGTCCTCTTCGGACTTGGTGCAAACATGCATCTCCGACATGAAATATGGAGTGCGATCCATTTTCATATCCCGGAAAGTTGATGTAGATCTTCTTTCCCCACCTCCGGATATCACCAGAGCGTGAATCCTCTAAGTCAACAACTCACAGAACTGCCTGCCGCAGCCTGAGTCTTGTCGCTGCCCTTGAACCTTGCAATAGCATCGCAATGCCTACTGCAGCCCCTTTACAATGCTCGGAAGCTTGTGAAACAGTCCACGAGGGACCAGATGCCGATGCACGTCCCTACTGATACTCTTTGCCGCAATCGCCCTTGCGGTAGTTGCTACCGTAGTCGCTATTGTAGTCTGTGCATGCAGTCTCTACCATAGCCAATGCCTCCACATCGAGAAGCATTATATCCTGTTGAAGTATCTCGAACGAGTCTAATCAACCCCATGCATCACATCACCATAACAAGAGTTTTAGCATAACCGCTTCATCTTGTTATAACGGCAGAAGAACGTTGTATCTGCCCCTGCCATGCTATATGGCAGACCCAACCATGCTTGTACCCTACCACACTAACAACTGAATGCTTAAATGTTGTGTTTTCCGGTAGTTACACCATACGGCTACCTGTAGAGTTCGTGCAGTAGCTCCTACTGCTGCCATGGTTACCACTTGTGTGTACAGTGGTTGTTCCTACTTAACCAAGCCTTTCCAAGAAGTCACCCTGCCTCTAAGCTTGAACAAGCATTACTAAGAAGAAGTCCATCTTCTCTGTTGAAACCAAGTGAATCAACACTTATCTATAAGCAACGAACAACTTGACACCAAATCCACCTTCAAATGTCACTGCCTTGACACTTGGCTCTACGGTAATTCCTACTGCCTCTGCCTAGGCAATAGTAGTCTCTGCCTCCACTTGAAAATAGCGGAAACCATTTGCCTCTTTCCCGGACAGATTTCAGGCCCTGTTGCTTCTCCTTAAGTAGATTAGTGGTGGTAAGAATCATCAATTCCAACCAATCCTCCTTGGTACGCCTTGCACCGACATCTGCTCCATGTGTAACCCCTGTCGCAGCGGCAGCTACACCAACAACAGTCCTTGTTGATTTTCTAGTATCAAGACTACCAAAAATCAACATCCCCACATCCAATTCGGCATCATCCCCGACCTCCATCTTCTTGGACGTGAAACCGTAACCAATGGTTACATTGATATACCTCAACAACCTTCGAACTGCCACCAACGACTCCCGCTCATACATCTCGATATCACACCCATATCTTGGTCAATATCAGGCCTGCTATACACCATAGCATGTATGAGACTTCCCAATGCTCTTGCATAAGGCATTGATGCCCTGGCTGCTGCGGCTGTTCACCCTGCCGCAGGGCAATTCTCCACAGAAAGTATTAAGTGCTGCCTAAGGGAAGTTGCGCAACTCCACCTCAAAAATAGCAACACTATCTTGTCATTCGCACCTTCTTCCACCATTAGATCATTATACACAATATAAGATTGTGCAAAACCTCTTAGGTTGATGAATGACAATATCATTCGCACCTTCTTCCACCATTAGAGCATTTAACACAAATCAACTCGTGCAAACCTCTTAGGTTGATGAATGATCCTCCTTTCTGCATAATTGGACAATCGATACCCTCCCGATCAGTTTTATGTTGAGTATTTTCAATCATGGTAATCGTTGCTACGATTTTCTTCATGGCAGTCGCTGCTGCCTTCAGAACCACTGCCACTGCTGCAGCTGCTGCTTTCAGCGTTGCCTCCACCTTCAGCGATGTCTTGATCATCCTGAAGCCTTTTAGTCCGGTAATCGATGTTACGATTTACCCCACGACATTCGCTACCGAAATCAATGGCAATGCCATTGCTGCTGCCCTTACCGTTGCCATCGACGATGCCTTGACCATTGTCTCCACCTTCAAAGATGTTTGCTTCATCTTGAGGTTTGGTAATATGGTAGTCGATGATGCGATCTACCCCAGCGCAGTTGCTGCCGCAGTCAATGCCACTGCCTGCTGCCGCTGCCTTTGACAATGCCTATGTTGCGGCCTCGAGCGAAATCTTTGTCGATGCCTCCACCCTCAGCGATGTTTTGATCATCCCAAGGTTTTGGAATCATGGTAGTCTCTGCTTCTGCAGTCTCTACCGCAGTCCTTAAGCCATTCCTGCTGTCACTGCCTTCCTGGTAGTTTCTGCTGCCGTAGTGTCTACCCCAGCAGCTATGCCTGCTGCTGCCTTTGTCAATGATGGACAAGAAATACTTTCCACCATCCTTCGTCTTCATTCTATATGGAACCCAGAGATTGGAATGAATGTTATATAGGAAGCCCTTGGTTTTGTGCCTTCCGGTGCCAAAGCTTGCCCTTGCAGCCTTACCTAGAGCACAATGGTCACAAAAGTTGAGCTTGCGTATCTTATCACCTGAGAATGCCCTTTGCTTTGCCAGCTCCAGCAGCCCTTTCTCTCCAAGATGTCCAAGCCTTTTGTGCCATAGCAAGATCTTGTCACTAGATGTGACTACAGACCCTGCTGCAGCCCCTGCCACAGTCCCTGCTGCAGGTGCTGCCTTAATTCCTGTAGCTGCTGCATCACCTGCTGCTGCCACCGCAATGATGCCTACAACAGCTACTGCCCTGCCTCTCAAATAATACAAGTCATTCCTCTTCTCTCCTTCTAGCACTACTGTGCTGCCTCTCTTCACTTGGAGGCATCCTCCACTAGAACAAAGAATATATCCCGAGCTATCAAATTGACCAAGGGAAATAAGATTCTTCAACCAAGCTTCAGTATAGAGTCAAACAAAAAATAGAAGATGCTGCATCCTGCCAAGAAACCGCCTGTTGCGCAACGCCCTGCTGCGCAGCGCCATGCTGCAGCGTCCAGCCTTAAAATTTCGAACATATTTCCACAATTTATAGGGGAGGGAAATTTGGAGGAGAAGAAAAAACCCTCTGGCAGATTTTCCAGGGGTGGCGCCCGCCACTTGGTCGCCATCAGCTCGCTAGCCGCTCGCCAGGAACCTCCTAGACAAGCTGATTTTTCAGCCTTGTTTCACCGCGCGCACGGTGCTTCTCCGCGCGCGCGGCGCTTCTCCCGCGCTCATGGCGCTCCACCGCTCTCACGGTTTTTTTCGTCGTCTTCTACGATCATCTCCGGTGATCGTCTCCGGCGTGAATACACCTTCACACTCAACAATACCTTTTGGTTCAAGCTGTCCTGGGAAGCTGAGCATGCGATGCTCGCTAATGAGTAATCGGTGGCTTTCGTGATGGGTGGTACGAGCACTCATATTAGTACAAACGAAGAGGATCATTTTTGTGACTCGAGGGAGTCGAATAGTAGTGCTTTGTCTTGCGGGAATGCCAGGAGAGCACGCAAGAGATACAAGGCAATCTGGGTGAGGAAATCACATTTGGGGACTAAGTTTTGACGAGGCTCGGACTTAGTCGATTTTAGTTATTGAGGAGCCCGCGGGGGCCGGTGAAGATGAAAGTGAAGATCGCTATAATCGATGTGTGAAATCTAGGTGACTTTTCGGTTTTGAGGTTGTATGAGATTCTCGTCAAGATGGAGATTTGTTGAGAAGTGACTCGAATTCAATCGAAATAAAAGAAACGAGAGTTAAAACGGATAAACGAAATGAGACGAGCACGAGACCGAAGACGTCAACGTCGACACATCGGTTAATCGCGTTCGACCAGCTCTCTTTGTTGGCTGATTAACGTGTGATTTGGTTTCACGCCTTGGTTTCTCAAATGGGCCAAAGCCCATTAAGTGAATTTGAGGAATTCACGTGCAGTGTTCAGCCGATTCGAAAGAGAAGAATTTCGTGTGTTCCGTATATATTGTTTATTGGTGTTTCTTTTAACTAGGCAATATAATTATATTGGAGATATAATTATATTGAAAATATAATTATATTATTTAGTAGGAGAATTTGAGTTTTATTAGAAATATGAACAAAAGTGTTTTATTCATAATCTTATTGTTACCTATTATATAGGTTTGTTATATCTATAAATAGGGATCTCCATATTTGATCATTACTAACTCGATTAATGTTATTGAAATCATTAATTTGAGAGATCGATATTATTGAGAACTAGTACCACTGCCCGTGCGATGCACGTGATTTATTAGTTTGAAATAATTTAAAATTTTATTTAATCTCCAACGTATTTCGGCAAAAAAATTATTAATGAACTAACAAATTATTTTATTTAATAATCGAACTCTCAAAATTTGTAAATTCGTATTAATCTCATTATTAGCCGTTATCTCAATCATGAAAATTTTATTATTTTCAAAGACTACGCATGTTTGATGTAATTTATAGTATATAAGCTTCTTGGAGCATAGCCGAGTGGTAAGGTCAGTGGTGATGTTAGTGTAATTCCCCGACGACGCAGAGTTCGAATCTCGGATATGACAAATTTTCATTGAAATATTATGAAGTTAGTACTTGGATGAGACCTATTAACTCTCTCACACATGTGTCTGCTACTCGGGCGCATCTCTCGATTTACATCCTACCCGATCGAGGAGCCTCTGATCTGGTGGAATCCCTCTATTTACATCCTACCCGATCGAGGAGCCTCTAATCTGGTGGAATAGGAGATTATCGTCTCTGCATTTCCATCCTACCCGATCGAGGAGCTTCTGATCTGGTGGAAGAGAAGTTTCTCGTCTCTTCATTTCTCGAGTGTCAAACGAATCCAACAAATACCTAAAATCGCTGGAGAAAAATCAAAATAAATGGAAAATAAAAATTATAAAGCTGGAAAATAAATAAAAATATAAAAAAATTGAATTTACTTTGTGAATATGAAAGAGATGAGATGACAGAAATGCAATTATATTAATATTCTGCAAAACAAATTTAACATAACTGAATTAGGGATAAACTAAAAATTAAAAAAAAAATCTAGTCGAACATAATTAATAACAATTTAATTATGGAATCTACGAAAAAATCATAATTAATACTCCCTCTGTCCCAGAGCAATAGGCAAAATTGGTCAACGTTGACTTTTTTTGTCCGTCCAATACATATGATAAACGATATCTGAAAATTATGAAAAAATAACTAAAATATAATTTAACTATTGAATTTTATTTTAGTTATTTTTTCATAATTTTTGTAAATTTGTAATCCCGTTGATTCGATTATAGTGATATTTTCTCAGCATTCCGTGGTTGTTTCCTATTTTAGGTTTTCACGTAAATTCGTAATCTATCTTTTATATAATTTTTTTTTCTGCATCAATTTAATATTTCAAGTTATTTTGTGTAGAATAATTTTGGGAGCCGAAATTATAACAAATATCATGATACTAGTACGATATTAGGTACAATTTCAAAAAGTAAAAAAAAAAAAAGAACTCAAATGTTATGTTTTGGTAAAATATGAGTATTAGTCATTTTTTATCTTATAAGTAGTTTTTTATCTTAGAAAGTCAAATCTTATAAGTAGTTTTTTATCTTTAAAAAAATTTCAAAATTAGTCATTTTTGACCTTCTATAAATGAGTAATGACGCATTAGTAATGACGATCTTAAAATGAGTAGTTTCTTACGTGGTTTGATTAATGTGTCATTACATCAAAATAAAATTAACCGTGATGCCCCAACAGTGATAAGAGAGTGCGTCACTTTTTACCCTTTTTTTGTTGTCGTTGAAAAAGACTAAGGTTAAAGATCTATGCCTTTGCTAATTTGAAGGATTTAGATCAATATAAATATGAAGGCTTTGTTAAGCTTAATTACTTAGACACAACATCTTAAAAAACATATACAGAGATCATAATAAGAATGAAGAGTTCATCATTTTCTCTCTTCATTATTTCTCTTCTTTCCCTGAATTCATTTTATGTTGCTGATGCAAAACCTACAAAGATCAATGCTTCGTCTTCCGGAGTTTCTAAGAAACAATTAACACAAAGATTGCACAGAGATTTCGGGTTGTCTCCGGCTTATGATGCTAATATCGTGAGAGGCAACGACCTTTCGGTCAATGCACCAAATACCGTCGAAAAGCCTTTTCGTTTCTCATCGTCCGTCGGCGAGTACGAAACCTATGATTCGGTTAGGCGGCCTAATGCCCGAGATCTTGGTCAGTACGCGGGTTATTATAAACTTAATAACACCAAGGGTGCCAGGTGGTTCTATTATTTCTTCAAATCGACAAAGAATGACAAAAATGCCCCTGTCGTTGTGTGGTTAACCGGAGGCCCAGGGTGCAGCAGCTCAATTGCTTTGTTTTATGAGAATGGCCCATTTAAATTGACCAAAAACCTGTCGCTTGTTCCGAATAAGTACAGTTGGAGTGAGGTACAATGATTGATTTCATTTTCCATCTTAATGAATTATTGATATACTATTTAACATCATTTTTTTTTTATGTGATACCTGCAGGAGTCAAACATTATATATATCGACCAGCCAACAGGAACAGGCTTCAGTTATACTACAGATGAGGCCGACATTCGGCAAACCTCAGAGGAAGTAGCCAACGATTTCTACAACTTTATTCAGGTAATTAAACTTATATATGAGTATATATATATGCTTTTGATGAGAAATTAACTCTGTCACACAACAAATTAATTAATCCTCTCGATCATCAGGCCTTCTTTGGAAAGCATCCCGAGTACCAAAAGAATGATTTTTACATCATGGGGGAATCGTACGCCGGTCATTACATTCCAGCTTTCGCAACTCAGATTCAAAAGGGGAACAAGAATTCAAAACAAAGCCCGAAAAATATTTACATAAACCTCAAGGTATATATATGTTATTTATTACAGTATTAATTATTATCTTCATATATATAAATATATATATATATATATATGGTTCGATCGATGGATGGATGTCATAAAACAAATGAAACAGGGTTCCGTCATTGGGAACGGATGGACAAATCCTGGGCCTCAGTTTAAATCATACCCCGAATACGCAAAAACGATGCATCTGATCAACCAGGCTCAGTACGATTCCCTGGACGATATGGTATCGACATGTGTTAGGATATGTGAATTACGTAAATCATTGGTGTGTTTCTCATTAATTGATAAGTCTTATTAATACAATGAATAAGGCCTAACTACGAGCTAATAAGCCGGCCCTAATACCCCCCCTCAAACTGGAGCATGAAGATCAAGAATGCCCAGTTTGCGGAGGAGAAACAAAAACTGAGAAGACACTAAAGACTTCGTAAAAATATCGGCCAATTGAGTAGCAGTGGAAACATGAATTGGCTTGATAAGCCCTTCACAAATAGCGTCACGAATAAAATGACAGTCGATCTCGATATGCTTCGTACGCTCATGGAAAACAGGATTCTGACCCAGCTGTATTGCAGATAGACTGTCAGAAAAAACATCAATAGGAGAAGAGAAAGCAATACCAAGACTTGTGAGTAAACCCTTCACCCATTTGATTTCACATAGTATGGTTGCCATAGCACGATATTCCGCTTCAGCTGAGGAAAGAGAGACCGTCTGTTGTTGTTTCGTTTTCCAAGAGATAGGAGAGTCCCCAAGAAAGACAACCCATCCAGACACGGACCTGCGGGTAGTAAGACAGCCGCCCCAATCGGAATCACACCAGCCTCTAACTACAGGTGTACTATCAGCCCTCAACAAAATTCCTTGACCCGGACTACCTTTAAGATAACGGACAACCCGGAGAGCAGCATCCCAATGCTCCTTGCGCGGAGCACTCAAAAATCGAGATAAGACATGCACAACATAAGACAAATCCGGTCGCGTAACAGCGAGATACACCAAACGCCCAACAAGACGACGATAGGCCACAATATCATCCAAAACGTCCCCTTTAGCCGCCCCTAAAGTATGGTTAAGCTCAAGAGGAGTAGAAACGGGTTTAGCACCCAACAAACCCGTCTCAGAAATAATATCAAGAGCGTATTTCCGTTGACTTAGGAAAATGCCCTCTTTATTACGGGCAACCTCAATACCGAGAAAGTACTTCAATATTCCCAAGTCTTTCATGTGGAAGCACTTCCCAAGATAATTCTTAAAAACCAAAATTGCAGCTGAGTCATTGCCCGTAATAACAAGATCATCCACGTAAACCAAAACATGAAGACAAACATTACCACGAACATAGCTAAAAAGAGAGTAGTCATAATAAGATTGACTGAACCCGTATTGTCGTAGGGACGCAGCCAACTTGGCAAACCAACACCGTGGAGCTTGCTTTAGCCCATAAAGAGATTTTTTTAGACGACATACCTTGCCTTCGCGACCTTGGCCGAAACCCGGTGGAAGCTTCATGTAAACTTCTTCGTCTAGATCCCCGTGTAAGAAGGCGTTGTGCACGTCCATCTGATGAAGGGCCCAATTTTTAATAGCTGCAACTGCTAATAAAGCACGAACCGTGACCATTTTAATAACCGGTGCAAAAGTCTCACCATAGTCAATGCCTTCAACTTGATGATTACCAAAAATAACCAGCCGGGCTTTATATCTTTCAATAGTGCCGTCAGAGTTGTATTTAATCTTGTACACCCAACGACAACCAAGAGCTTTCTTACCAGCCGGAAGATCAGAAAGTGCCCAAGTATCATTATTTTCAAGAGCCGTAATCTCATCTTGCATTGCCTTACACCAATCCGGACTAGAAAGAGCAGCACGAAAAGTGGGTGGCTCAACACCCAAAGTAATAGCTGCAAGAAAAGCTCGATGGCGCAAGGAAAAATTATGAGTAGATAAATAATTGGCCAAAGCATAATGAGTACCTGAGGAACGAGGAGAGTCGGAAGCGGAGTCGGAATCGGAGGACTTATTAGCAGTGGTACCAACAATAAAATCTTTAAGTCGAGTAGAAGGGAATTTTGGTCGCTTACCCCGACCCATGTCAGTCGTGGTCTCCGCAGAAGACGGACCAAGATCGGTTGTACCTGCTGTATCAGGCCCCCCAGGCCTTGTCGAACTAGAACCCGTGCTACCTGACCCTAAACCCGGGCCATCGGACCCAGCAGCAGTAGCAGAAGTGTCTATACCCGAATCCGTTTCAACATCAAGGGTTTCAAGAGGAATTGGACCAGTAGCCTCGGTTTCGGAATTTGAAATAGTCGGAGAAGGTGTCGCATCCGGAAAATAAGGAAAACTATGCTCATAAAAATATACATCCCGACTCACAAAAATTTCTCGAGTAGCCAAATCAAGAACCTTCCAACCTTTTTTATTGTGTGGATAGCCAAGAAATAAACATTTGCGACTTCTTTTAGCAAATTTATCCCCTTTGATATGTAAATTATGAGCAAAGCACAAGCAACCAAATATCCGAATTTGTTGATAATTCGGAGTAGACCCAAACAAGAGTTCATAGGGGGTTTTATTTTGTAACAAAGTAGAAGGAGTACGATTAATTAAATAGGCCGCAGTGAGTATACATTCACCCCAAAAATCAATTGGAAGATAAGCTTGAAACATTAAAGCACGGGCTACATTCAAAATATGTCTATGTTTTCTTTCGACACGCCCATTCTGTTGAGGGGTTCCAACACATGAAGTGCGAAACAAAATCCCATTGTCTCGAAAAAAAGCAGCCATGTTAAAAAATTCCGTACCATTATCTGATTGAACTTGCTTTACTACAGCTGAGAATTGAGTTTTAACCATAGCAAAGAAGCTTAGAAACATATCAGTGACCTCCGTCTTATCAAGAAGTAAATAAACCCACACAGTTCTAGAATAGTCATCCACAATGGTCAGAAAATATTTGGCACCACATGTAGACGGTGACCGATAAGGGCCCCACAAATCACAGTGAATTAACTCAAAAATTGCCGAAGCTTTATTATCATTCAAATGAAAACTACTGCGGCTATGTTTGGCCTCATGGCAAATATCACAAACAATGTCTGAATTGGAACGAGAATTACTAACAAAAGGTAAACATTTAACTACTTTGTCAGATGGATGGCCAAGACGTCGATGCCATAACTCGAAAGAATCAGCGCTCACCCGATTTATTGTTGGTTTAACCACTGCACGCAGTAAATAAAGTCCGTCCTGTTGCTCACCGACTCCAATCCTCGTCCTCAAAAAACGGTCCTGAATATGACAAGAAGTGTTAGTAAAGCTAATAACACAATCTGTAGCAGCCACCAATTGAGATACGGATAAGAGATTGCAAGTTAGACTGGGCACATATAAGACATTGTGCAAAATAAGAAATTCATTTAAACGGACCGTCCCAGCTACATCAGCCGAGACAGTATGGCCATTTGGAAGCGTAACCGAATAAGGAGGTATCGTATGTGGATCTGCCAACCATGAAGCATCTCCGGTTACGTGATGTGAGGCTCCTGTATCAATAATCCAGTTAGGAGACATACCACTAAGACGATCTTGCGTCGGAATAAAAGAGGAGATGCTGCCTCCTAGAAAATTCACGCGCCCTCCTCCTTGGGGACGAGAAGAAGATCCGCGTTTTGCTTTGAATTCTTCAAGGGTACGGGGACGGTCACCCCACCAATCAGGAAATTTTTGCGATTTTATATAACAATTGTTCACATCATGTCCAGTAGCATTGCAAAAGGAGCATCGTATTTTTTGACGCTCTAATCGTTCAGCATCTCTCAATGACCTCCAATCAAGGGCAGAAGGCGCACTACCAGCTGTGGCAGCGTTGTTTCGAACGGCAAAAGCCATTACCTCCGTCACCTCAGGCGTCACAATGGGCCCAACCAAGAGACGTTCTTCTTGTAAAACAGCGTGGTACACGCGACTAAGAGAAGGCAGGGGATCGAGAGCTAGCTGATGGTTTCGAATGGGTCCGTAAAGAGATTTATCCAAACCCATTAGAAATTGATGAAGTCGCTCCGTGTCTTGCCTTGCGAGAGCAGCCTTAGTCACGCCGCAATTACAACCAACAGTTGAGCATGAAAAAGGAGGTTCATGTGAAACAAGAGCATCCCATAGAGTTTTTAAATTGCCATAATACGTAGTAACCGTCATACCTTTCGTTTGACGGCACTCGTGTAACTGAGTCTTCAAATTATGAATCTTGGCGCCATCAATGACAGCGTATTGATCAGCCAATTCGGACCACAAAATCTGAGCATCTTCAGGGTCGGACACGCTGTCCCGGATCGAAGGATCAATCGAGTTTAGGATCCATTGAACCACGGTACAGTGCACAACCTCCCATTGCCCGAGCATAAATTCATCAGTTGGTTTTTTAATCGATCCATCACAAAAACCGAATTTGCGTCTCGATTTCAGAGATCGACGCATTGAACGACTCCATTCATCATAATTGTCGCTTCGGAGTTTGACATGAGTAATCGATTGGCCAGGTCCCTCTTGATTGACGAGAGAGTAGGGGGAAAGGGAATCAATTTTTGGCGGAGGATCAACATTATCGCCGGCCATGGCGGTAGAAGATTTTCGTGGTGGTGGGCGGATTTTTTTTTTTTTTTTTTTAGGGTTGCGGAAAGGCAAAATCTTGCTCTGATACCATGTTAGGATATGTGAATTACGTAAATCATTGGTGTGTTTCTCATTAATTGATAAGTCTTATTAATACAATGAATAAGGCCTAACTACGAGCTAATAAGCCGGCCCTAATAACATGCTTACACCACTTTAAGGAATGTGCCAGTACGTAAATTCTCAATCAATTGGAACGCCAACCTGCTGTTCTGATAATCAAAGTTAACGGAAAAAACTAAATATATATATACACTTTGTTTGCAGGAAAGGGGAGTGAATTATGGAGTTGTACATTTGCCAGAAAAACCTGTTTCGCCATTTACTATAGTATACTCGACCTCCAAGACAATATAAACGTAGATTACTAAATCAAGTAATCGACATTTTTTGTTACTTGTTAAAACTTTAAAATTAATTAAAATGATTGTTGGCAGGTATACGACATTCGCAAAAAATGTGTGGGAGATATGTGCTACGACTTTTCAGACATGGAGCGTTTTCTGAACCAGACTTCGGTTAAAAAGGCTTTGGGAGTTGACCAACACATTCCATTCGTTTCGTGCAGTGACGCAGTTTATTTTGCAATGCAAGTGGATTGGATGAAGAACCTTGAAGTGTATGTTCCGGGGTTACTACAAGATGGGATCAAGGTTCTGATATATGCCGGTGAATACGATCTTATTTGCAACTGGTTAGGAAACTCGATGTGGGTTGAGGGCATGAAATGGTTCGGTCAGAAAGGTTTCAAGTCGGCCAGAAATGTTTCGTTTATGGTGGATGGTGTGAATGCTGGGCAGTACAAGAGCTATGGAAATCTTACATTCTTGAAGGTGAAGGATGCCGGTCACATGGTTCCGATGGATCAACCAAAGGCTTCCTTGGAAATGCTCAGGCGATGGACCAAAGGCATTCCTCTCTGAAATGCATTCGCCATTCCATATATACTCATGCCGAATGTCGAATATCGATTAATCGTGCTTACTTACGAACTACTTATAATAATATGTACTACACTACTTCTTGAATAAGGATGGAATCAAATGAGAGTAATCGTGCTTACTTACGAACTACTTATACTAATATGTACTACACTACTTCTTGAATAATATGTATCACTCAAATAAATAAGTGGAGCGTTTTCTAAACCAGGCGTCGGTTAAAAAGGCTTTGGGAGTTGACAAAAGCATTCCATTCGTTTCGTGCAACGACACAGTTTATAATGCAATGAGTGGGGATGGGATAAAGAACCTGGGAGTTTATGTTCCGGGGTTACTAGAAGATGGGATCAAGGTTCTGATATATGCAGGGGAATACGATCTTGTGTACAACTGGATAGGGAACATTACTTAAGGTTACACGTACATATATATAGGTCATTCATATATATGTACTGTTGTAAAACGACGATGTATAGTACGAACAATATGCGGAACCCCGAATATAACTCAACAACAAATAAAGAAGGAGACAAGAAAAGAAGACAAGGAATTTACGTGGAAACCCAAATCGGGAAAAACCACGGGAGGAACGACGAACAATTCACTATAATATTGCTTCACGATTACAAGGATGATATACGCTCTAAACCCTCAAATCTCACGCAATAGCTATAGAATTATAATTGTTGTGTATTATTGTGTCTATGGAGATCCCTATTTATAGTTGTAGAAAACTCATAAAATAGGTAATAACAGGAATATGAATAAACCTTTTTCCTAATATATGACTCCTAAATCCACAAGGAATAGAATTATATTGAATACAATATAATTCTAATTATCCAAAATTCCTACGGATTCGAGTCATATTTTAACAATCTCCACCTTGACGAGAAACCGCGAAATCCCATCGCGCATGCGAAATCACATCGCACATCAAACCATAAAGCGAAATCATATCGCCCTCAATAGTCTCTTCCCTCGTCTTCCTCCAAATGCCCCAACGGGCCTAGTTCCTAGAAGATTGGACCTTCAAAGGTCCCCATGAATCGGAACATACATACCCGAGTGTCTTCTTCGAATTGTGAGCCCAATTCGAGATATACCCTCTCGACCGCTTTCCAAGCGCACATGGCTCATCAGGTTTAGAAACACTCCATAGATCGAGAAACACTCGATCCTTCTTGTCGACTTTCCTCACATGCCCAAGCCGCACATGGTCTAGTCGTGTAGACTCTTCATCCGAGAGCCTAGTTTTTCCCACGGTTACTTCGTTCACCGCTTCATCTTTAATGAGCTTGGTCACTCCGGCCTTACTTGGTTGCGCGCCTCTAAGCTGGATAGACTCTTCTATCAAGAGTCGGGTTTCGGCCCCGGTTACTTCCTTCACCGTGCCTTCTTGGAGGACATAAGGTCGTCTCGCCTTCTCGTCTCCTCCCAACACTACCAAAGCCTCTTCGGTAGCCTCACAAACTGCACCTTCTCCGGTGTAGCTTTTATCACCCTCGGTTACTTCCTTCGCCGAGCTTCCATCGAGGACATAAAGGCGACTCGCCTTTCTCTTTCCCCGCAATATTACCAAACCACCTTTGGTAACTCTTAAAACTCCACCTTTACAAGTGAGTTTATAGCCCTTCATATCAAGGGTACTCAAGGAAATCAAATTCCTCTTCAAGTCAGGGACATGTCTTACCTCGCCTAACGTGCGCACCGTGCCATCGAACATCTTTAAGCGGATATTTCCAATCCCTTCGACCTTGCACGAGGTGTCATTAGCCATGAACACCGCACCATGCTCCAAAGATTCATAAGTCTCGAACAACGACCGGTCCGGACACATATGAAACGAGCAACCCGAGTCTAAGATCCAATCACCACAAAAGTTGGAGTTCTCGCCTAGAGCCATTAGTAGTTCTCCATAGAAATTCCCATCTACTAATCCAACGTCACCGGAATTCCGATTACCGGAATTATTGTTGTTGCTCTCTTTTTTCTTCCACGCGTAGCACTCCGACTTTATGTGTCCCTTCTTCTTGCAATAGAAACACTCCTTATTCCCGTGTCGCGACTTCGAATTCCCCGAGTCGCTCCCTTTATCACGGTACTTCTTTTGGACGCTAAGTCCTTCACCCACATCGGGCATACCATCCTTGTTGGACTCCATCCTTTGTACGTTTTCCCTTGACGAGAGAGCCGAAGTTACGTCTTTAAACGTGAGACTATCTCGTCCATAGAGAAGCGTGTCCCGAAAAGCCGCCATGGAGGGGGGTAGCGAGCATAACATCCAAAAGGCAAGATCATCATCTTCGATCTTCACGCCAATTTTCCCAAGGTCAGCTACACGCTCCTTGAATCTCGCTACATGGTCTTGAATCGACGACCCCTCCGCCATCTTGAGGAAGTAGAGACTTCTCTTCAAGTGATGCTTGCTGGACACCGTTTTCTCAACGCACATCGATTCCAACAACTCCCATAATTCCTTTGCAGTCTTCGCCTCCGTCGTTTCCTCAGTCAACGAATCCGAAACATGAAGCCATATGGTCGCCATAGCCATCTGATCGAGCTCCACCCACTCGTCATGCTTCATGTCTTTCGGCTTGTTGTCAATACCAAGTAGAACAATCTCTTGCTTAAGAGATCTGAGGACTAACCTCATCTTGTATTTCCAAATAGGAAACCTCGTGTTGAGACTTAAATTCGGTAGATCGTACCTCACGCTCGCCATCGAAACCTGGCTCTGATACCACTTGTTGTAAAACGACGATGTATAGTACGAACAATATGCGGAACCCCGAATATAACTCAACAACAAATAAAGAAGGAGACAAGAAAAGAAGACAAAGAATTTACGTGGAAACCCAAATCGGGAAAAACCACGGGAGGAACGACGAACAATTCACTATAATATTGCTTCACGATTACAAGGATGATATACGCTCTAAACTCTCAAATCTCACGCAATAGCTATAGAATTATAATTGTTGTGTATTATTGTGTCTATGGAGATCCCTATTTATAGTTGTAGAAAACTCATAAAATAGGTAATAACAGGAATAGGAATAAACCTTTTTCCTAATATATGACTCCTAAATCCACAAGGAATAGAATTATATTGAATACAATATAATTCTAATTATCCAAAATTCCTACGGATTCGAGTCATATTTTAACATGTACCTTAACATATATGCATGTATGGTTGCAGGAAACTCGATGTGGGTTGAGGGCATGCAATGGTCCGGTCAGAGAGGTTTCAGGTCGGCCAGAAATGTTTCGTTTATGGTCGATGGTGCGAATGCAGGACAGTACAAGAGCTATGGAAATCTTACATTCTTGAAGGTGAAGGATGCCGGTCGCATGGTTCCGATGGATCAACCAAAGGCTTCCTTGGAAATGCTCAGGCGATGGATCAATGGCATTCCTCTATGAAATATGCGTGCGCTTACATATATACTGATGTCGAATAACGAATAATCGTGCTTACTAACGAACAACTTATAATAAATGTATCACTCAAATAAATTAATATATACTTACTACTATTTCAGAATGAATAAGGATATAATCTTGTGTTATGTGTGTGTTTTTTGTGAGTTAAATGTAGTAGTTGCAAATAATAATAAAAGTGACGTTTTATTTTCTCATATTAGAATGTTTTCAGTTTATTTTGCAAACGAGGAAAATGTAATGATTTTATATGCAACTAACCCTTATTATAAGAAAGAAGATATATATGAATTTTCTTTTGTAAGTTTTAGCTGCAATTTTTAACGTACATATAGGTGTACTATTTATCGTAGTAACGGTGTCAATTATAATGATAATTTTAATATTAATTAATGATTTTTTTTAATATTTTTAATAATACTTTATTTGTTATATAAGGATGATTTCAGTTTTCATAAATGAAAATTTATTTTATGTGTGTGCGTTTTTTGTTTTTAGAAATTATAATATGTGTTTATCTATTTTTTTCCAATGATATTTTTGTATGTTTATAATGAAGATTTGATTGAGTTTTTATATTTAATTGGACTAAGGACCTGTTCTTTTGGACGTAAACCGTCAGTTAAGCTATTTGAACTGAACTGAACTGTGAACTTAAGCGATATTAACTGAACTAAATTGATTTTTTTATAAAAAAAATAATTTTTATAAATTATTAAAAAAAAATTTAAAAATATTAATAATATTATGAAAGTAACTAGATTTTATATTTAAAATTATAAATTGAAATTATTTTTTGTTTATTTTATTTTAATTTATTTTAAAAAAAACTAAACTAAACTGAACTGAAGCGATCTCAGCTGAACTGAAGCAACCTGAACTGAACTTAACTGGATTAAGTCCAAAAGAACAGGTCCGAAGTGTATAATATAGGTATTGGATTTTAGTTTTTATTTTTTAGTTTATTTTTTACTTTGATACATAATGTTTTTATTGGTTAGTTAAATAGTCAAAAAAAGAAAAAGAATATGAAAAGTTTTTGATCAATGAAAAAAAAAAAAATTTGGAAAATTGTATTTCATTTGCTTAATATTTTAATTTATTTATAATTAATATATTATTTATAAATGATTTTGTAAATTATAACAAAAGTGATGATTTATTTTTCGATATTAGGTTCCTTTTATTTTACAAATGAGAAAAATGTGATAATTTTATAAGCAACTAAATCTATATAAGAAGATATTACTAATTTTCTTTTGGAGGTTTTAATTTTTAATCTTTAGACTATTTCATTAATTTAATTCTAAAAATGTTTTTACTGGTTAGTTAAAAAGTCAAAGATATTAAGACTTTTTGATTAATGGAAAGAAAAAATTGATAGAAATTGTATTTCGTTTGCTTAATATTTTAATTTATTTAGAATTAATATATTATTTATAATTAATTTTATAAATAATAATAAAAGTGATGATTTATTTTCTGATATTAGGAGGTTCCGTTTATTTTGCAAACAAAGGAAAATGTGATGATATTATACACAACTAATCCTATATATGAAGATACATGCAAATTTCTTTTGGAGGTTTTAATTTTTATTCATTGAGTTATTTATTACTTTCATTCCAAATGTTTTTACTAGTAAATTAAAAAGTCAAAAAAAAAAAGAATATGAGGACTTTGGTTGGGTACTGGACCAAAGGCCTTCCTCTCAAATATACATTACTCGTGCTTAAGAACAAACAACAATCATAATATGTATCACACAAATCTATTATTATATTAAAGTGGAATCGTAGTTCTGCCTAACTTTTTTTTATTAATAACATATATTTATTTTGTTTTTTAACAATAATTCCTATTAACCTACGTTTGCTTTAATTTTTCCTTGGAAAAAAACCATGTAAATTAATTCTTTTGTAATTAATCATTTCAAACATCAGGGGTATTTTTGGTAATATGCATAATATAAATAGCATGCATTTACAACCCATAGGACAATAGGTAGTTAAGAAGTAAGAATGAGTACCACTAGAATCCTGAGTTTGTTATTTCATCTTTACCTTCTTTCTCTTATTTCCCTAATTGCCCTTTTTGCTGTTGATGCAGCAAATGGTACAAGGAATCACAATGTTGGAAGAATCTACGGAGATAACCTTGGGTTGTCCCGCTATCACGATGCTAATATTGTGAAACTTGACCCTACAGGCGATGCATCAAAAATCATCGAAAAGAAATTGTGATTCCCAAAATCATGGTTTAATTGGCCTTTTCTCAAAGGTCATTTGTTTACGAAGCTTTTGACAAAGTCAAGGTTTAAAAAAAAAAAAAAATGGTTTTAATAATTTTTTATTATTCAAAAAACATAAAAATAATTTCTAAAATATTTGTTTATTAGAATTTTTTAAATTAGAAGTAAAAGTACGTAAATGCCCTTTGTTTCTGGTTTTTTCAATCGAAAAAAACAATCCAAAAAATCGGGTAAGTGGAGTAGCTAGCTCTAGTATCCGAATCCCAAATCCACCCAACTTAGAACCCTATTTTTTTTAGGAAAAAATTGGACTGAAATCGAAGAAATCGGATTGAGAGACGGAGTCGGTGGTTCATGTTGCTCAGGCGTAGGCGAAATCGGCGTCGGTAGAATCCGAATCCCAAATTTACCCAACTTAGAACCCTAATGTTTTTGGGGGAAAAAACTGGATTGAAATTGAAGAAAATCGGATTGAGAGATTGATTCGGTGGTTCATGTTGCTCAGGCATAGGCGAAATCGGCGCTCATGGCAGAATATTGAGAGGGGGGGATCCAAACGTTAGCCATAACCCGAGGTAATAGGATATAGTTTGATTTTGATTCTGCAATTTGAAGTGAATATAATTTTATTTTATAGTTTTTTATCTGTTCATAACAATAAATCACCCCATTTTGCACTTTTTTTTTTCAATTTTTCTAATTACAGTATAAAGTTATGGTGCATAACCCTAAACCCCAAATCAATTTGATCAATTTCTTCTATTTTTTTGAAAGTTTAAATTAAAGCGTTTATCTAATTATATTCTGATGGTGCAGCACCATAAATCCAGATCAATTTGAGTTCATTCTTATAGCTTTTAATATGAACAATAGTGATCTTTGATCAATTTACATAATATCCTCTCTCATAATGAAGATACTGAAATTGTTCTTTTTGTAATGCAGAATATTTGATCAGTGTCTGGGCTGGATGAGATGAGAAAAGGTGTGGATATGATAATGCCAAAAGAAGGAACCTATGAAGGAGTTTGAATATTGATGTTGATTCATTTAAATTCTTATTTTCTGGTTTGTATTGATGTTACTTCATTGTAGACAACCTGAAAAGTTGTTTTGTATAGATGTTGCTTCTGAAAACAGTTGTAGACAACTTGGGAAGCTAATTGTTGTTTTAATATTCAAAACTGCTACATATTGTTCTATAAACAATTTGTTTGGTTTGATGTAGTATATTTATAGGTTTTGTGGTTTTGTTTTGGTTTGATGCAGTATATATGTTAAGGTTTAATTTGGTTTGGTTATAATGAATCTGGTTTGAGGTTGTACTAGTATATGTGTATTGTTTGTTTTAAATCACAATTGCATCAACAGGTACATAATCAAAGCTAGTGAATTGGAATAATCAAAGATATCAAAAATTAGAAAATCATAAATTAAACCACCAAAAAAAGCTTGAATACTACTTATAAGGGATCTGCTCAAATTGTACTACTAAAATTTACAAAAATATAACTACATACTGTTAGAAGAGGGCACTACCCAAATTGTTTCAAAATTCACAAAAATATAGCACCGAAATTCTAAAAGGGGACACAACCCAAATTATAAACTTACCAACACCAACAGTGCCGGGTGGTTCTAATATTTCTTCAAGTCGGCGAAGAATGATAGAAATGCCCCTTTATATTTTTCAAAAAATATTTTTCAATATAAAACATCAAAGAACTTTCAAGCATTGCATCCCCATCTTGTTATGAAAGTGTCGTCTTCACATTCTTTATTGCTGAAAATGTACGTTCAATTTCAATTGTTGCAATAGAAATGGATAACGTAAACATTAGATGGATCAATCTTGTTAGCATAACATAGATATTAGACGATCTAAACTTGAAACTCTTACTAAGCAATTGGCTCAACTCAACAAGTGTAGAAACTTGAAACTCTCACTTCATTATAATGTCATGCATATAATGTGTCAATTCATACTCTAATGAAATAATAATAAAAGTGATGATTTATTTTTCGATATTAAGAAGGTTACGTTTATTTTTGTAAACGAGGAAAAAGTGATGATATGCAACTAACCATATATTAGAAGATATATGTAATATTTTCTTTTGGAGGTTTTAATTTTTTATTCTTTGTTTTATTTCATTATTTTAATTTGATTTCAAATATTTTTACTGGTTAGTTAAAAAATCAAAAAGAAAAAAGAATATGAAGACTTTTTAATCAATGAAAAATACGGTAAATTAATTTGATGAAAATTGTATTTCATTTGCTTAATATTTAATTTATTTATAATAAATATATTATATAGAATTAATTTTACCAATAATAATAACGATGATGATTTATTTTTCGATATTAGAAAGGTTCCATTTATTTTGCAAGAGAGAAAAATGTGATGATATTATACGCAACTAACCCTATATAAGAAGATACTTATCAATTTTCTTTTGGAGGTTTTAGTTTATATTTTTGGGGTTATTTCATTACTTTGATTTTAAATTTAAATGCATTTACAAGTTAGTTAAAAAATAAAAAAAATATATGAAAACTTTTTGAAAATGATCTTTTTTTTGATGAAAACTGTATTTAATTTGCTTAACATCTTAATTTATTTAGAATTAATATATTATTTGATATTAGTTTTTCACATAATAATAAGAGATGATTTATTTTTTGATATTAGGAAGGTTCTATTTATTTTGAAAGCAAGGAAAATGTGATGATATTATATGCAATTAATCATATATAAAAAGATACCTACGAATTTCTTTTGGAGGTTTTAATTTTTATTCTTTGGGTGATTTCATTAATTCGATTCCAAATGGTTTAACTCATTAGTTAAAAAGTCAAAAAGGAAACGAATATAAAGACTTTTTGATCAATGAAAATGAAAATAATTTGATGGAAATTTTATTTCATTTGCTTAATATTTTAATTTAGTTAGAATTAATATATTTTTTATAATTAATTTTCTTCTAAAGGTTTTAATTTTTATTCTTTGGGTTATTTAATTACTTTGATGTTGAATGTTTTTAAAGGTTAATTAAAAATAAAAAATAAAAATAAAAATATGACGAATTTTTTATCAATGGATGTTTTTTTATGTAAATTGTATTTAATTCATTTAATATTTTAATTTATTGGGAAAAATGGCAATAAGGCCATTTTTCAATATTTTTTGACCAATAAGGCTTTTGAGAAATTACGCGTGCCAATTAGGCCGCCTAAAATGTGCAAAGACTCTATTACCCTCTTCCCTCATTTCTCTTCCTGAAACGCACGCGTAGCCGAATCCCTAATTTTGTGTGCTTCTGCAAGTGGCTGAAATCGGAGATCGAGATACAAGCATCGCCTTCTTCCCGCCAGTCAATTTTCGTCCGACTGGGCCAAGTACTCTGATGGCCAGAGCCCCGAGAGGTGACGAAGGCGGTGAAGAGGATCCTGAAATCGCTGGCGGCGGAATGGACCGATGTATCCGACGCGGAGGCGCTTCACGTGGTCCCGTGATGAGCCATTTTATTTGCTCATCTTAGAGCACTTTTACACCTTTTATTGAGTCAGTTTGAGTCGTTAACGTGTCTAGGAGGGCACAATTAGGTGTTTGGGCAGAGTGTGTGGTGATGCAGGTAACAGGTGGCGCACTGGGCAAAAGAGGCAAGGAAAACCCCTTCTTTGGGCAAATCAGATTCTGGAGCGGTAGTGACAAGCAACAGTTTGACCACATCGGGCAAATGGGTAAGGTCACGAAGCAGAAGACCCAGAATTCCTACCAAGTACCGTGCCTGGTCCGACCACCTCTGGAGGAGAAGAATTACCTGCAGATTTCGATTTGGGCAGAGAGCGGTTGTTGACAGGAGATTCGCTGCGGGCAAGCTGGCAGCATACCAGAATCCCTGGATTCGGGGGATCTGACTTATCCCCCAGCCCATTGACCAAGGACGCCTATTCCTAAGGGGCGAGCAACAGCCGGGAATTCAAATTCAAATTGAAGTCTATTAAAGGGGCGCGACGTGCTGGGATTCGATGTCCCGGGCTATCAAAATTGCGGAACCGATAACCCGACCGAAAAACCCGTCGCCGGAGATTACACGAACACCGACTCATCCGCCGGAGTCCGGCCTTTGGAGACTACGCGCCCGAAGACACGCAGCCCGCCCCCAGCCGAACCCCCGCGAGTCGGAAACTACGAACGCGAACCACACGCGAAGAACCGGGCTCGACGAGAGCATCGCCGCGGGATGAACCCGCGGCTAAACCCTAGCCGAACCCCATCCGCGGGGTTCGCGATCGCCGTGCATGGCGATCGCTGGGGATGCACGGCATCCCCGCGGGGCTGATCCGATCAGCACCCGCCGGCGGTGAGTCCGGCGACTCACCGCCACCACCTCACGGGGTGGAGGGCCCCCAGCCGCAGCACCAGCCCGCGGCTGCCCTCCGCGATCGACTTCGGTCGATCGCCCGCTCCGGCTTCGGCCGGAGCTTCCCCGCGCGCACGCCGCCGTCCAGGGAGGCCGGGGAGGCCATCTGCCGTGGCTCCAGCCCACGGCGGCTTCCCCAGCGATCGACCCTTGGTCGATCGCGTGCCCCGGCGTCCAGCCGGGGCTTCTCCTTGGCGCGGCTACCGGCGGTCGTAACCCTAGGTTTCGGCCGCCCCCTTCGATCTTCGCCGGGGATCTCGAATCCCCGTCCGCGATGATCGTCGTTTTCCCGGATCGTGCGTTCATGTATATATCACAATTAATCAAGCACAAATAATCATGAAGGGGGTTTATGATTATTACCTCGATTCGTTGTACGGAGAAACGAAATCAAACGACCTTGCGATCTTCCTACGTATTCCTTGCACTTCGTCCGAACGTCGTGTGGGCGACGATCTATCGAACTCCTATGGATCTCCTTCACTCTCCAAGACTTTATGATTGGCGTAGGTTAAAAGTGTTATGAAAAGTGAAGACCATGTAGTGCTTATATAGGCTACGTAGGGGATCATAAGGAGATTAAATATTGGGCTTCTAATATTGAAGATTAAATTGGGTCCAACCCAAATCCATTAATCCTTATCAATATTAATTTTATTTATTTTCCACTATATAAATAAAATTGCACTCCCAATATTTATCCATATTATATCAAATAATATTTCTCCGATTAGTATTATTTATTCCGTGTATTTAAGATTTAAATATCCATGAATAAATTTATTTATTGCTCAATAAATAATATTCATCTCTTATATCCGAGACTAGTACCGTTCAACCTTTATTATTGTGCGGAACGAATCCACTCATGAGGTTTACACAATAATTCCTTATGAACTCATCTCGGGGATATTATCAACCCTTCCGGGATACACTTTCCCGTCAAGTATTCACGGCATGTCATATATAAAATATAGCGACCCAATTTTACCGGTAATTAACCCAATAATTAAATCGGTTAATTCCTTTGGAAAATCAAAGTCTCTAATATTAAATATACACACCCGCAATAATATCGGGGATTAAGAATAAAATACTCTGAGATTTAAATTGATTATCCAAGGCAATCCTAATCAATAAATCTCAAGCGATCCGCCCAATACACCAAGTGTACAAGTGTGATAAAATAATTAAGATAAATTATTTTCTCTCTCACACAACGACTATACCGATGGATTGGTCCGTGTCCATCTAGGTCGTGAGCAACCGTTCGATTAAATACGAGTAACCGATAGTATGATCTTCTGTGTGGGCCCGACACGCCATACTAACTACAACGTATAAAATCCAGGACTATATTTTGCATAATTAATTAATAATAATTAATTGCAAATAATTGTTTATTAATTAAATAGATTAAATGCTATGACCGGGAGTTTACCGATACTTAAATCTAGACATTAAGTACACAACTCCAACAATCTCCCACTTGTACTAAGGTCTAGTCATTTCCTCCAAACTCCCGACTCCCATACTCATCACGTGCTTAAGTTATACTTCCCAGAAGTATTATGTGAATGAGCAATCTAGGTTGCCGCTCTGAAGTTATCTTGGTGACTACTGCGTCGTCTCCCTGACGATGACTCGTATCAGGTGGTACTGGCTCTATGTGTTATCA
This sequence comes from Euphrasia confusa, assembly GCA_954870475.1. Lineage (NCBI taxonomy): Eukaryota > Viridiplantae > Streptophyta > Magnoliopsida > Lamiales > Orobanchaceae > Euphrasia > Euphrasia confusa. The sequence continues at coordinate 1,676,812 of OX940965.1, forward strand.
TCACCTTTTGAACTTATGACTTCTTCCAGTTCTCCATGCACCGCTATATACATAGCCTTTGGTGAACCAAGAATCATATCCAAGTTCAGAGGTCATTCCGGAACCTAACCAAAACTTCCGCTGCCTCTGAGGCTGCTATTCGGCTTATGATAGAGTCCGAGAAGCATCACGCTTATCACTCTTTCATCCTTAGGTTCCACCTCTTAAAAGTGAACACATAGCCTGATATCGACTTACACTGGTCTTTTTCTGATTTTGGATCTGAGAAACTGTAATCTAAGAAGATTTCGTCTTGCTTAGTAATCCAGTACTTCCAAGTACTCTTACAGCATTCGAATATCTCTTATCCAGATTACTTTGATATCCTCCCACTACGCTAACCGCATAGTTGATATCAGGTTCTTGTTTTTCAACATTGCATCTACAAAGCTCTCTACACTCGAAGTGTAGGAAACTGCTTTGTCTTTATCTATCTCCTTTATGCGTTCGAAACACATACCTTTAGATAGATGTATTCTGTTCCCGAAAGGCAATAACCTTCCTCAGAATTGTGCATGTTTAAAACAAACCATAATCGTATAAGATATTTTAAGAGAAGTACAAATGTCCTTATCTAGAGATCAAAAGATTTCTAAGAACATGATCCAACTACATCTTAATCTCATATCTCGATTTATTTAGACAACCTCTATTTTATGTCTGACAACACTTTTACATTGTTGCCAACGATGAAGTGTTATCTACACAAAATTCCGAGAAACACCACCTTGTTTCCATTACTTCTCTAACACACCTTTCCTTGCTTTTGCAAGTTCCACAGCTTTGTGATAATCCATAAATGGATTCACCAAGCTTGTACTTCTAAATGATCTTGCCTCTTAACAATAATACTTACTGCTATCCAAGAAGGCACATTTAGATTAGCCTCCTTTGCAGAACCAGGGATCGATTTCATGTCTACTAGATCCAGAGTTCAAAACTCCTCCAGTCTTATGAACATCACTGGTTGCTTAACAACCTCCCACTGCAACGGCATTCCGGTGTATAATAGTAATAACATTAGGTGCAGTTAGTGGTGTACTGCTACTCGGTCAGGCTGGTTCTCAGTCTTTCCTTTCCTCATTCTAAAGTACTTTGTCAATTAGGGCATTGTAGTTCATCTAATAGTTTTCCTCTAAGAACCGGGCGAGGACACCCCTCTGGTTCGTAGTACTATTGAACATACAATTACTTGTTCTTCTAGGATATTCTACAACCACATAGAGTGTGCCGTTGTATCCAGAATTATCCATAGAACATAGGTAGTTCCGAACTAACTTGTCCTTTTACTATTAGAATTCCATTTCTTATTCCTGACACACCATGTCTACACATCAGTGTATGGTGTAGTTGTTTGAGACTTAATCTCAATCTTTGATTTATGCTATGTGTTATTCAGATAGGTGATAGCCTCCGCGAGCAAGTCGCAGGCTTCCAATGGATATACTTTGAAGGATCCCCATAATGGCTTTGTGTTGAAAAAACACTCCGCTTTTATGGCACATCAAGTATTCTAATCCATCTTTGAGTATTCTTGAAAGAACGACTCGTACCTCTCTAATTACACATGTCACCGCATTAATCATAAATCATTCTCAATACTTGTCCGAATTCTATCCTTTATCCAGAAAGGTTAACTTAGTTGTATCATCTTCCAAGATCGATTCTTAGGTCGGGAGGTCCATTCCTCCAACTATAATTGATCAAATCAATTTCGACCTTTTGAATCCCTTTTGAATAAATACTACTAAGGTCAAGAATTCACAAGTATAATGATTAATAAAGAAATACATCTAATAAGTAAAACAAGTTATACATAACGGTTCGTTGCATTGTGGTAGACTAAGGATTCATCATTCATATATTGCTATCTAATGTACCATAATAGATATCACCATTATTTCTTATCCAAACCATCAAATGATTAAAGAAATAAAATATCCATTAATAATAGAAAAATAGAACAAAAGTTCTTTTCAAAATTAAAGGGGTACATAAAGCAATAATCCTTGAATGAAATCCTAAAGCTACTAAAAGCAGATAAAATGTCTTCCACTGCAACCGCTGCTACCCCAACAGCTTCGCCCATGTAGACTCGAACTCTTCTTCTCTAAGTCGCCGGGTTTTCTGGAACCCCTGCATTTATAACAATGCACATACCTTCAGTGGTTCCATATCTACACACCAGAATTCTGGTAGATAATACCGCTGACTATGTTTTTACGACTAAAGAAAAATTCGCACCTTTGAGAGGACATTCAGATTTCCAGTGTCCAGACTTGTTGCACCGGAAGCACTTGCCCCTTGGCTTACTAGCCCCCACTCGTGGTCCATTCCTCTTGGCACCACTGGGTTTCCAGGCTTGCTTCCTTTTCTTGCCCCTACCTCCAACAGCTTTCAAGCTTTTGGACTTAGTAGTTACAAGCGCTTGAGACTTGCCCTTCTTGTAGATCCCCTCTGCCGCCTTCAGTTCAGTCAGGAGTTGCGCAAGAGTATAAGATAGTTTACCCATATTATAGCTCATACGAAACTGCTCAAAACTAGGGGTCAGAGACTGGAGTATGATGTCGACTTGCGTCTCACCATCAATCATAGCTCCTAGGACCTCCAAATCATTCAACAAACTCATCATCTTAAGAACGTGCTCCCCAACGGGCGTTCCTTCAGATTGAGTAGTCGACATGAGGACTCTCATGGCTTCTTGCCTACCCGCACGGTCTTGATGCCCAAACATCTCCTTGAGGTTGAACAACATATCCTCGGCAGTGTTCATCGACTGATGTTGGGTTTGGAGTACATTTGACATAGAAGCCAAAATATAGCACCTAGCCATCTCATCAGCCTTTTTCCACTTCCGATATGCTTCCTTTTCCTCATCAGTTGAGGCAGCCGTGGGTTCAGCAGGGCAGTGCTCATAGAGTACAAACTTGTACTCTTCAGCAGTCAGGACAATGTCCAAATTTCTCTTCCAATCAATGTAATTGGGACCAGTGAGTTTATTCTCCTTGAGTATCACAGAAAGTGGATTCATAGCTATTCTCTAAACCTATAAGCACGTATAAACAAACAATCAATTTAATGTCCGATATTATCTCCCTCAAATAATATCATTAAATTACTAATTACATCTAAAATCCCATCAGGTAAGGCAAGCCACGATAGTGTGGACGTTTACCCACCCAAATGATTTTGCAATTAGATTTGCTTCGGTCGTGCATCATCGATAGCGTTACTTCGATGGGAAGAATACTATGAAGCGCACCTAAGTGTAAACCATTACTCAGTACCAAGAAGTTCGTTTGGGAGTCGCATATCACCGCAAGCCACGATAGTGTGGACGTTTACGTTGATACACGGATCCTTTACTCCCTTCTAAAACTGTCTACATCAATCGTTCCAAAATCCCATTCAGTATAGCAAGCCACGATAGTGTGGACGTTTACTATACCAAAAGACTTTTATAATTGACATCCTTTTACTCGATCCATTGAATTCTCGCAAACCAAGACGCGGAGAATCATAAGTGAAACTCGAAGTTTCTAACCAGTGATTCACCATGCGAACGACCCTATCTCTCATAAATGAGGGAGCCGAGCAGACAATCGATCCATCTATCAAAGAATGGTATGAAGGTCTCTAATTTGTGTCATCCACATGACCAAGTGGCTTTGGCTCCATTCCACTCCCCGAGGTGAGAATGAGTCGACTTGAAATCAGTTTCAGAAAGACAAATTAGGCATTGTTTGATAAACTTGATCAATGTTTCTCGTAAAAGGAATTACAAGAATTCTCCTCCAATGACTCGTCTATACGAACTTCGGAAGTCCATAAGAGTCACCAAGAGAACAGCAATGGAGACCATGGGAATGTTTCCATCCCCTCTCCCACTTAGCTTTTTACAATAAAGGGATAGGCTATCTAGTGCATAAAGTAAACACATATAGCATGCATAAAAGCAATAAAGCACATAGATCACATAGTCAAAATAATGCTAGAAAAATTATTTTCCCGACTATCATGGCTTTATTCCATCTTCATATGCATCTTCTAGTCTCCAGTCTTCGTTTCTTGAATGCTCCATGTGACGAGAATATTAATCTCCAATATTTAAATCTATTTATTTTCAATTAATCCAAAAGTTACTTAATTCGAAAATTAAGTCAATCGAATATATCAAAAATAAAATTAAATATTATTAATATTTTTATTTATTTATTTTCCTATCTAATTCTATTAAATCTCTAGAATAATCTATCCAAGTAAAAACTTGGAATATTCTAGAAGACATCTATAATAGAACAAGGAAATAAAATAAATTAGGACTCTACTACTTTCCATTTATTAATTAATTTCCATCTAATGAAAAATTCCCAAGAATAGGAATAATCAAATAGGAAATAAATTAATACTAAATCAATTAAATTTCTAATCCATGAATATCTCCATAAAGAAAATAAATCAATAGGAATAAAATTAATTCCAATTAATTCTTTTCCTAATCCATGAGAGTTTCCAAAAGGAGAACACTCAAATAGGAAAAATCCGAATTAATTAGGAAAGTAATATCTTGGTAGGAATAGCATGGGATTGGGAGATCCCACGCCATCCCCACCATGATCGACCGGCCGGCCACCATGGGAGGGGCGCCGCCGCCTTGCCACGCCGGCAAAGGCTTCGATCGACCATCATCATCATGGGATCGATCCATCGATCCCAAGTCCTAGCTTCTTCGTCACTTCTTCGTCTTCCGGCGATCGTCTCATCATCGAACCAACGTAAATAAATTACAAGAAATAAATTTACAATTCCGGTATCGATTCTATACATGAAATCGACCCTATACATTTTCCGGAAAATAAAGAACATAATAATAAATCCTAAATTCGGTCAACCCCCGAATTTTTACTATTACAAACATTCATCCACATAAAAACGAATCTCGACATGTCCGAGAGTTTAATAAATGAATAATCATGATAATTAATTAAGCAATAATTAAATCAACCATGATAGCCGGAAATCCTGCAAGGTAGAACAATAATCGAATATATACATGAACACGAAACCAAACGCTCTGATACCAATTGCTGGGATTCGATGTCCCGGGCTATCAAAATTGCGGAACCGATAACCCGACCGAAAAACCCGTCGCCGGAGATTACACGAACACCGACTCATCCGCCGGAGTCCGGCCTTTGGAGACTACGCGCCCGAAGACACGCAGCCCGCCCCCAGCCGAACCCCCGCGAGTCGGAAACTACGAACGCGAACCACACGCGAAGAACCGGGCTCGACGAGAGCATCGCCGCGGGATGAACCCGCGGCTAAACCCTAGCCGAACCCCATCCGCGGGGTTCGCGATCGCCGTGCATGGCGATCGCTGGGGATGCACGGCATCCCCGCGGGGCTGATCCGATCAGCACCCGCCGGCGGTGAGTCCGGCGACTCACCGCCACCACCTCACGGGGTGGAGGGCCCCCAGCCGCGGCACCAGCCCGCGGCTGCCCTCCGCGATCGACTTCGGTCGATCGCCCGCTCCGGCTTCGGCCGGAGCTTCCCCGCGCGCACGCCGCCGTCCAGGGAGGCCGGGGAGGCCATCTGCCGTGGCTCCAGCCCACGGCGGCTTCCCCAGCGATCGACCCTTGGTCGATCGCGTGCCCCGGCGTCCAGCCGGGGCTTCTCCTTGGCGCGGCTACCGGCGGTCGTAACCCTAGGTTTCGGCCGCCCCCTTCGATCTTCGCCGGGGATCTCGAATCCCCGTCCGCGATGATCGTCGTTTTCCCGGATCGTGCGTTCATGTATATATCACAATTAATCAAGCACAAATAATCATGAAGGGGGTTTATGATTATTACCTCGATTCGTTGTACGGAGAAACGAAATCAAACGACCTTGCGATCTTCCTACGTATTCCTTGCACTTCGTCCGAACGTCGTGTGGGCGACGATCTATCGAACTCCTATGGATCTCCTTCACTCTCCAAGACTTTATGATTGGCGTAGGTTAAAAGTGTTATGAAAAGTGAAGACCATGTAGTGCTTATATAGGCTACGTAGAGGATCATAAGGAGATTAAATATTGGGCTTCTAATATTGAAGATTAAATTGGGTCCAACCCAAATCCATTAATCCTTATCAATATTAATTTTATTTATTTTCCACTATATAAATAAAATTGCACTCCCAATATTTATCCATATTATATCAAATAATATTTCTCCGATTAGTATTATTTATTCCGTGTATTTAAGATTTAAATATCCATGAATAAATTTATTTATTGCTCAATAAATAATATTCATCTCTTATATCCGAGACTAGTACCGTTCAACCTTTATTATTGTGCGGAACGAATCCACTCATGAGGTTTACACAATAATTCCTTATGAACTCATCTCGGGGATATTATCAACCCTTCCGGGATACACTTTCCCGTCAAGTATTCACGGCATGTCATATATAAAATATAGCGACCCAATTTTACCGGTAATTAACCCAATAATTAAATCGGTTAATTCCTTTGGAAAATCAAAGTCTCTAATATTAAATATACACACCCGCAATAATATCGGGGATTAAAAATAAAATACTCTGAGATTTAAATTGATTATCCAAGGCAATCCTAATCAATAAATCTCAAGCGATCCGCCCAATACACCAAGTGTACAAGTGTGATAAAATAATTAAGATAAATTATTTTCTCTCTCACACAACGACTATACCGATGGATTGGTCCGTGTCCATCTAGGTCGTGAGCAACCGTTCGATTAAATACGAGTAACCGATAGTATGATCTTCTGTGTGGGCCCGACACGCCATACTAACTACAACGTATAAAATCCAGGACTATATTTTGCATAATTAATTAATAATAATTAATTGCAAATAATTGTTTATTAATTAAATAGATTAAATGCTATGACCGGGAGTTTACCGATACTTAAATCTAGACATTAAGTACACAACTCCAACACGACGGGCAGCAAAGAATACACAGAAATTACGCACCGAGAAGTCGGAAGAGCCGCCGGTCCCGCAGATCGCCGTCGTCGCCGTCGCCGCCGGAAGAGTTGCCGGAGAAGGAAGCGGAGCTGTTCGTCCGGGTTCCTTTATTTAATTGCAGTAGATCCGACCTTCGGGTCGAGAAACAATTTCGTTTTATGCCTTGTTTTTAAGTTTTAATTCCGTACTTCTATTTCCTTCAAGAACGATTTCGATTTGAAGGCATGAATAATATAGTTCTATTTCCCTTATTTATTTCGTCTTTTAATTGTTGTATGAGTAGCTAAATTGATTGTGCATCTGGGCAGGGACGGATCGAAGGTGATTTAGGGTTTAGTTAGGCCGCGAGGTTGGAGGGGCTGAACTAACCGGTTGGGTGTTTGTTCCCGAGGCAAAGTTGTTTGAGGTTTATTTCTGGGGAGTTTGGGTAAACTAGGACGACCACTAGGGAACCTTTACAAACTGGGATACTGGTGATTGGCAAACCGCATAGATGTACCTTGTAGTATTGTTGCGGGCATAGCACTAGAACTTGCAGGAGATGCGGTCGTATGTTTCGAGCATGCTATTGGCCGAGCGGGTCTGTCTAGAGGGTAATGCGGGTTTGGGCAAACTAGATCCATGTTTGGTCGCATAGGTTATCGAATTGTTCAGATCCAGGGGGATTAGGCATAGTGATAGCTAGCCTTCTCTTTACACAGTAAGGATAGATGAGGGGTGGGGCAATTGCTGGGCGTGACGCAATAGGACCACTTTTGTTTTTGCACCCTATAACTGCTGACAAACCGCTGGTAAAAATCCTTAGTGCCTATGAACGGTAGTTTGCCCTAATAATCCTGAGTGAAGTCATCTGCCCGGATGCCTTGTTTATCATTTGATTCCAGCTTTTACTTTTTAGTATTCTGTTAGATCTGAGTGTTTGATTTGTTTGCTTTTGGTTTTATATATTTGCATGTTATTTCTGTTTGTCGTAGTTAGATCTGAGTGTTTGAACGATTGCAAAACCGCTGTGCCCACAGCAACCAAACTCAAAACTTTTTGTGACAACCCCTTGGGCAAAGCCGAGATCACCTACTGTAATTGCCTCCTTGTGGGACCGACCCCACGTACTTGCCATTATCTACGTTTTGTAGTTATAAGAGTACTGGCTAAATATAAATTTCATTTTGACAGCGTGTTTGCTCCACGACAAGTATTCGCGCTCGTCAAAATTGGCGCCGTTGCCGGGGAGGCAAATTTCCAACAGTAAGTCGTCTGTGCTAACAGTTTGACCTGTTTTGTTTATGCAGGATTCTGCTTCTGGCAAAGAGATTGTCACCTGGTACGATCCTGAGATCGAGAAGACCGCAAAGCGAATCCGGAAAGAAACAAGGCTAGCCAAAGCGTTAGCACGTGCCGCCCAAGAAGCTGCCCATACACCAAGGGCAGAAAATCCGCGAAGGGCAAGGAGAGGTGACCCAATTACCCCACCTAGACCTTCACCAGAACCAGCCACAATGGCAAACCAAACCCTCAGGGAAATGATGTTCCCTGCCAATCTGAACCTCCGACCATCAGGCATCACTTTGCCCGCCATCAACGAGAACTGGGAGATGAAACACAATTTCATCCAAATACTACCTAAGTTCAGCGATATGCCCATGGAAGACCCACAGAGGCATCTTCAAGACTTCGAGTCAGCCTGCGGAACCATAAGGGGAGGGCCCCCTTTGAGCGAATACATCCGTCTGCTGGCTTTTCCCTTCTCACTTGGGGATGGAGCACGAGAGTGGCTCTACACTCTGCCCGAAGGACAAATCACTACTTGGGCACAGCTCCAACAGAAGTTTTTGGAAAAATACTTCACTGCCGCCCGAATCCAACACATGCGAAGGAACATCAGTAGCATTAAGATGGGGGCAGGCGAAGAGTTTCCCGCATATTGGGCACGGTTTAAACAGATGTTGGCAAAGTGTCCTCAGCATCAGATCCCTGACCACGATTTGATCCAATACTTTGTGTCTGGGCTAAGGATGCACGAGAGAACCCTCCTGCACGCTGCCAGTGGAGGGTCCATCCTGAATAAAAGTGCTGAGGAGGCATTTAAACTCTTCAAAGAGATGGCAGAGGAGTTCAGGGATGATGGAAGTGAGTTGCCCAGGACCAATTTGGGGACAACCACCGCTGCAGATTTAAAAATCGACAAACTGTGCAGCGCAATGGAGAAGTTTATGAACTCTATGGCCACCGGGCCAAAGAGAGGTGTGAAAGCTTGCCAGATCTGTCAGGGCACAGAGCATGCCACTGATGAGTGCCCCTCACTGTATGACGAGGAGGTCAAAGCAATGGGGCAGAGCAACGGTAACGGGCAAGGAAGGGGGAAACCATACTATGATAATAGGTATGGGAATAACAACAACTACAATGAGGGGTATAATGGCAACCAAAATTTCCAGCGCTACAACCAACAGGGGCAGTACCAACAGCAAGGCCCCGGGATGTACCACCAGCCCGCTCAGACCAAAGGGCCTACTTTGTCCGAAATGATGGAAACTTTGGTCAAAGAGAACATCAAGTTCCAGCAAGAGAATGCTAAAGCCCACCAAGAGAATGAGAAATTCAAGCAAGAGACTAGAGGGCAGTTCCAAAGTCTAGGAGCCCAAGTCTCACATCTCACTCAAGTGGTGGCAAAGCTGGAACAAAAAGGAGGTACTTTGCCCCCGAAAGTCGAAGTAAACAATGCTCACGTTAATGCCGTCCAGCTCAGGAGTGGCAAACCACTTACCATAGTGGAAAAGTCTGCAGTAAAGGGCAAAGAGCCCGTGCTAGATGATCCCCCAGTCATTGAGGAAGACCCTGGGACAGATATTGAGCAAGAAGAGGTGATAGTCAGGGCAAAGAGGGACAAGTCCCCACCACCGAAAATCAGGCCACCCTTCCCGGGCAGACTGAGTAAAAACCGTGAGAGGGAAGAAACTCAAGAGATGTTCAAGATGTTTAAGAAGGTGGAAATCAATATGCCCCTTCTGACCATACTGAACGCTATGCCCAGATGTGCTAAGTTCTTGAAGGAGCTTTGCACAAAGAAGGTCAAATATCAGGATGATGCGAAGTTTGAGGTGGGAGAGAATGTCTCTGCCGTGATTAAGAAGACTGGACCTACAAAGTGTGGAGACCCAGGCATGTTCTACATTCCGTGCATCATAGGGCATATGAAGATAGAAAAGGCAATGCTCGATCTTGGAGCATCAATCAACGTTATGCCCAAAACGATGTACGAAGACCTGGAAATAGGGCAACTGAAGCCCACTCGAGTTGTGATCCAACTGGCTGATAGATCGAACGTTTATCCTGAGGGCATACTGGAAGATGTCCTGGTCAAAGTGGAAGAGTTGATATTCCCTGCTGATTTCTATGTGCTCGATATGGGCAGATCAAGTAAAGCCCCAGTGATGATATTGGGCAGACCGTTTTTGAAAACAGCAAGGACCCACATCGATTGCGAAACCGGTAGGCTGACGTGCAAATTCGAGGGAGAGACGGTCACCTTTGACCTCTACAAGTCCATGAAGCACCCAGCTGACACCGAGGAGATCCACTACATTGACCAAATTGAGAAGGCAGTGGAGGCAAAGGCGCTCCAATGTGGCAAGTATGACCATACTGAGATAGCCATTCAACAAGGGCTTATGGGGTTTGACATGGAGGACGAACCGGAAGAATTGCAAGAGGCAATTGAGCAGTTAGATTCTCTGGAGAGTTTCAAAGGCAATCCAGGCAAACCGATAGAGATTGAAGAAATGATCATGGTGCCTTCCCTCGAAAAGCCACCAATGCTGGAATTGAAAAAGTTGCCCAAGCACCTAAAGTATTTATACTTAGGAGATAATGACACTTTGCCCGTCATCATAAGTGCCTATTTGCAAGAGGCAGAGGAGGCAAAGTTGAGGTATGTCCTGGGGCAGTACAAACAGGCAATAGGGTGGACTTTGGCTGACATCAGGGGTATAAGTCCAAGCATCTGCCAACACCACATTCTTCTGGAAGATGACTATGTGCCCGTACGTGATCCTCAAAGGAAACTCAATCCAGCAATGAAGGAAGTTGTGCTCAAAGGGATCAAGAAGCTTCTCAGTGTGGGCATAATCTACCCAGTGTCAGATAGCAAGTGGGTTAGCCCAGTGCATGTGGTGCCAAAGAAGTCTGGCGTTCAGGTCATAGAGAACGAAAGAAATGAGCAGATTGCCACACGACTACAAACTGGGTGGAGAGTTTGCATTGACTACCGCAAACTGAACAAGGTAACCCGCAAGGATCATTTCCCTTTGCCTTTCATTGATGAAATGTTGGAAAGATTGGCTGGGAAGAAGCACTTTTGCTTTTTGGATGGCTACTCAGGGTATATGCAGATATGGGTTGCTCAAGAGGATCAGGACAAAACCACCTTCACCTGTCCTTTTGGCACCTTTGCCTACAGGAGAATGCCCTTTGGCCTCTGCAATGCACCAGGAACCTTTCAAAGGTGCATGATGAGTATCTTCGCTGACCTGCTCGAGAATGGAATTGAAGTGTTCATGGACGATTTCACCGTGTATGGCAACTCCTTTGACTCCTGCCTGGAACACTTACAGATGGTGCTCAAAAGGTGTGTGGAGAAGAGCCTTGTTCTGAACTACGAAAAATGCCACTTCATGGTCGAAGAGGGAATTGTCCTTGGGCATGTGATTTCAGCTAAGGGCATAGAGGTGGATAAAGCCAAGATCGAAGTCATTTCCAAGCTGCCATACCCGAGAAATGTGAAGCAAGTCAGAGGGTTCTTAGGGCATGCTGGCTTTTACAGACGTTTTGTGAAGGACTTTGCCCAAATTGCTCGCCCTTTGACCAGACTGCTTCAGAATGATGTAGAGTGGGACTTTGATGAGGACTGCAAGGCTGCCTTCAACCATTTGAAGGAGAGACTGGTCACAGCGCCTATTATTCAACCACCAGAATGGGGCATGCCATTCGAGCTGATGTGTGATGCAAGTGGATATGCAGTGGGGGCTGTGTTAGGGCAAATGAAAGGGAAAGAAAGGCATGTGATTTACTACGCCTCGAAGACCCTTAATGCTGCCCAAAGTAACTATGCCACGACTGAGAAAGAACTTTTGGCCATAGTCTTTGCCTTTGAGAAGTTTAGGTCTTATCTGCTGGGCAGTAAGACCATAGTGTATACAGACCACGCTGCACTGAAGTACCTCATGACAAAGAAGGAGACTAAACCAAGGCTTATTCGATGGATCCTGTTACTTCAGGAGTTTGACATCGAAATTCGAGACAAGTCTGGCAATCAGAACCTCGTTGCAGATCACCTAAGTAGGATTCTCCAGAAAGAAGAGGATATGCCTATCACCGAGACGTTCCCTGATGAGCATCTGTATTCTATAACCACTTTGGGCGAAGAGCCATGGTTCGCTGACCTTGTTAACTTCATGGTTACTGGTATTTTCAGGGACGGCATGACCTATTACGAGAAAAACAAGATGAAACGTGAGGCAAGGAGCTATGTCTGGGATGAACCATATTTGTGGAAAAGATGTGAAGACCAAGTCCTTAGAAGATGCATTCCTGAGTCCGAGCAGCAGGGCATAGTGGATCACTGCCACAAGCAACCCTGTGGAGGCCACTTTGGACCCAGGCGTACAGCAAGAAAGATTCTGGATTGCGGATTCTACTGGAACACTTTGGTTCGAGACTGCTATGAGCTATGCAAGAGATGTGATGAGTGCCAGAAAGAAGGCAACTTGACCAAGCGCAATGAAATGCCCTCTGTGCCCATACTGCCAGTAGAAATCTTTGATGTCTGGGGCATAGACTTCATGGGGCCATTTCCAAATTCGCAAGGTAAGGAATATATACTCCTAGCAGTTGATTATGTCTCAAAATGGGTCGAGGCAAAGGCAACCCCCACCAATGATTCGCGCATTGTGGCTGAATTCCTCAAAGGGAATATTTTCACTCGGTTCGGTGTGCCCAGAGCACTAATAAGCGACCAGGGGACCCATTTTTGCAACGCTGTAATTGAGAGGATGTTGCGGAAATATGGAGTCACTCATCGAATCACTTGTGCCTATCACCCCTAGGCAAACGGCCAAGCAGAGCTCTCTAACAGGATTATCAAAGCTATTCTGAGGAAGACAGTTAGGCCAGAAGGGAAAGATTGGGCAGGCAAACTGGATGATGCACTGTGGGCATACCGCACTGCATTCAAGACTCCATTTGGTATCTCCCCTTACCGGATGATATTTGGGAAAGCTTGCCATTTGCCCGTAGAGATAGAGCACAAGGCACATTGGGCAGTAAATAAAGTCAACTTTGATTGGGATCTGGCTGGAAACGAGCGTAAACTTGACTTGGTTGAATTAGAGCAGCTTCGCATTGAGGCGTATGACCATGCTGCCCACTACAAAGAACGGACCAAGAGGGCTCATGAAAAACTGATCAAGAGGAAAAAGATTGAGACTGGACAGTTGGTTTTACTGTATCAAACCAGAAATCAGTTCCGTTCGGGCAAACTGTCCTCTAAGTGGGAAGGACCCTATTTTGTTCACCATGTCAGCCCAAATGGATCTGTGGAGTTAAAAAGCAAAAAAGATGACGACTACATTTTCAAAGTGAACGGCCATAGAGTGAAGCCCTACTTTGGGCAAGAGAATCTGGAAGGGCAGCTTGCCCTGATTGAGTGAACGAATAAAGCAGTTGGGTCCTGCCCGGGACTATAAATAGGGCGCTGGCCAGGAGGCAACCTGGTATGTTTGTATAATTTCGTTATTTCAATTTCTTAGATTAGGAATAAACTACTAGCAACAAGGGACTTTGACTATGCCGAGAAAAAGGGTATTGTTTGTTTTTGATTTTGCAGGAGGACTTTGGGCAGACTGAGCCTTTGGGCAAATAGGGATGCAAGTGGGGCAGTTGCGATTTTCAAGGGGCTGGAGCCCGTCCCATCAGGGACTTTGCAGTTCCATCCTTATCATAACTCCCCCACGATTATCGATAACTGCCACCCCCATTTTTTCAGCCTTTTTCAAAATTCAAAATTAACATTATATATCCTCTCTCTCTCCATATGGTATCTACTAGAGCGAAAAACAAACTCAGAAAAATTCCCACCGGAACCCTAATTGACCTAACCATTGGAACCGCTGCATCCAAACTGAAAAAGATGGTGTCTCCCAAGAGATCGAGTCCGGCGAAGCCCAAATCCCCCGCCGCCGAAGAAGCCATCCACGCCGTCCCGCTGGTCACCATCCCGCCGAGCCCCGCCACGACGGAAACTGACAACAACCCTATTGACGACTTGGCCAAGGAGATTGACGAATCCAAAACCACCGGCGAAAAGGAAGATCTGGAAACCCTAGCCACCGCCGCTCAGAAGGAGGAGGGCAAAGCCGCCGTTGACAGCCCCCCGAAAAAGAAGCAGAAGAAGTCGGCGGGCAAAGGCAAGAAGAAGGTTACTCCCACCCCCACTGCCGGATCCACCTCCGACGACAAGGAGAAGGAAGATTCGACGGCCGCCGGTAAAACTCCGGTGGAAGAGGAAGAAGAAGAGGAGGTGATAAAAAGCCCAGCCCCCAAAAGCAGGACCCGCGCATCCACCAAGAAGAGAAAGGCGGTTGACACCACAGCGCGCGAAATCGCGGCCCCCAAAACGGTGTGCTTCGAATCGCTCAAACTGATGGGTGTGGAGAAGGAGGTTCGAGGCTATTTCAAGGCCATAGGGTGGGAGCCGTTTCTTGAGTGGTCTGGGCAAATCAATGAAGGCATCGTGAGAGAATTCTTTGGGTCTCTGGGTATCAAAGAGACCAAGGATGAGGGAGTTATAGGGATTCAATTTGAGTTGTTTGATCGAGGCGTCTCTATTGGTGGTAATGAATTGGATTTGTGTTTGGATATGGCAGGTATTGCAGATCTGAAGTCAAAGGCCTACCAGGAGTCACTGAGGGCTTTGCCAGAGTACACAAAGAAGGAGCTGCAGAAGATCTGGAAGCAGCTGGGCAAAGGAGGCGAGTTTGTGGGGCAAAGCACCAAGTCAATCCAGTTGAAGAGCCATGCACTCAGGGTTTGCCACAGGATCCTGGCCATCAACTTCTTTGGCAAGACGGACACCAGCAGTGCCGTTTCCCATCTGGAACTGGGCATACTGTGGTGCATGGATCAGAAGATCAGGCTGCATTTCAGTGCCTGCCTCTGTGCCCAAATGAAGTGGCTGCAAACTCACCCCCTCCAGCGCCTATCATTGGCCCATTTTCCGATGGTGTACGCGGCCAAGATGAACCTGATCAAGAAGGGCAAAGAGCTGGAGATGATGGTGGAGGGCAAGTTTGACATCCAGTGCTTCAAGCGCATGCAGGATATTGTGCCTATGGGTGATGGCAGTGTGAAGTTTTTGGAGGAGAAACCAGTGAAGGTAGAGGTGAAGGATTCGGTTGCTGAGGCTAAGGCCAAAGAGGAAGTTGCAGAGAGGCAAGGCGCGATCGAGGCGCGGTTGGATAAGATTGAGAAGGCATTCGGGGATGTGAAGGCGATGATGATCGCATACTTTGACTACTGTGGATTCAGGTACACACCTGCTTCCACCTCCTAATTTGTTCCCTCCCTTTGTTTTTAGTAGTTGTTAGTTTTTTGTTATTTCTTTTATTTTTCTGTTTTTTTGTTAAGGTCACCCCCGAGTCACTCTGGTTCGGGGGAGACTAGGTTGATCTCCCTGCTGACACACTTTGCCCAGGCAAAGTGTGTGAGGGGGCAGGTGCGCCAACTTTTTGAGTCATAGTCTGGTCGTGGTTAGCCCCTACTGATCTTATTACTTTTGCACACTTTGCCCAGGCAAAGTGTGTGAGGGGGGAAAGGGAAAGGGCAAACCCCTGTTTCTAATCGAGTCAGCATGATTATGTGTCACCTTGGGCAAACATACATACAGTAACTCAAACTTTATAGTTAAGATGCATGAAATAGGGATGATGGAACTGTTCTAGGCAAACTGTGAGAATTGAGCCAACATTGATATATGATTTCTTTCTTTGAGAGTCTGCTGTGATTTTTACAAATGCTTGTCTTTGCCTGTTTGCTGAATTGAGTAGTTTGACTGAGTAGGGTTGTTAAATGATTAGGGCATTTCTTTGTTTTATTTCCCCAGAATAAATAACATTATCCCTTGCTAGCCCCTTTGAGCCTTATTGAATATTCTTTGTGAACCCATCTGGTATTATGCCCACATTACATAGGCAGCCAGAGAGAGAAAGGGAGTTAGGGCATAGTGTTCAAAGAAAAAAAAAAAAAAAAAAAAAAAAAGAAAAAAAAAAAAAAAAAAAATCAGAAAAGAAAAAAAAGATGAATAAAAAAAAAAGGTTGTTGTGCTAAGGCCCGTAAGAAAGGGGCAGTGGCAGAGAAAAGGCTAACATCAAAAAGCCCTCTGCCCAAATAGATCCTACTCCCAGAAAAATCTACCCTTATGAGCCCAACACTACAACCTAATAAAAGCCCCTTTGATAACTCCCCTGCTTAGTTAAAACAAACTCAGATTAGCAATAAGGCAAATTTAGGCAAAGTGGAGTCACAGCAGAAAATGAGTGTCATTGAACCCATACACTGAAAAGAGAGAAACACTGTGAGGGAGTGAACCCAAAGACCTAGAACAGACTCTTGACTTATTTTTATCTTTACTTGAATTTTGTGTTATCTGTATGTACTATGCCCTTTACTGATCATGCTAAAGTCCTTTGCTTTATTCCTTCCTATTTCTTTCACTTCTGTTTTCACTTTGGTCTTGAGTCAGGCAAATCAGAGCCCACGCTTGGGGACAAGCGTATCCAAGTGTGTGCGGTTCTGATGAGCCATTTTATTTGCTCATCTTAGAGCACTTTTACACCTTTTATTGAGTCAGTTTGAGTCGTTAACGTGTCTGGGAGGGCACAATTAGGTGTTTGGGCAGAGTGTGTGGTGATGCAGGTAACAGGTGGCGCACTGGGCAAAAGTGGCAAGGAAAACCCCTTCTTTGGGCAAATCAGATTCTGGAGCGGTAGTGACAAGCAACAGTTTGACCACATCGGGCAAATGGGTAAGGTCACGAAGCAGAAGACCCAGAATTCCTACCAAGTACCGTGCCTGGTCCGACCACCTGTGGAGGAGAAGAATTACCTGCAGATTTCGATTTGGGCAGAGAGCGGTTGTTGACAGGAGATTCGCTGCGGGCAAGCTGGCAGCATACCAGAATCCCTGGATTCGGGGGATCTGACTTATCCCCCAGCCCATTGACCAAGGACGCCTATTCCTAAGGGGCGAGCAACAGCCGGGAATTCAAATTCAAATTGAAGTCTATTAAAGGGGCGCGACGGGCAGCAAAGAATACACAGAAATTACGCACCGAGAAGTCGGAAGAGCCGCCGGTCCCGCAGATCGCCGTCGTCGCCGTCGCCGCCGGAAGAGTTGCCGGAGAAGGAAGCGGAGCTGTTCGTCCGGGTTCCTTTATTTAATTGCAGTAGATCCGACCTTCGGGTCGAGAAACAATTTCGTTTTATGCCTTGTTTTTAAGTTTTAATTCCGTACTTCTATTTCCTTCAAGAACGATTTCGATTTGAAGGCATGAATAATATAGTTCTATTTCCCTTATTTATTTCGTCTTTTAATTGCTGTATGAGTAGCTAAATTGATTGTGCATCTGGGCAGGGACGGATCGAAGGTGATTTAGGGTTTAGTTAGGCTGCGAGGTTGGAGGGGCTGAACTAACCGGTTGGGTGTTTGTTCCCGAGGCAAAGTTGTTTGAGGTTTATTTCTGGGGAGTTTGGGTAAACTAGGACGACCACTAGTGAACCTTTACAAACTGGGATACTGGTGATTGGCAAACCGCATAGATGTACCTTGTAGTATTGTTGCGGGCATAGCACTAGAACTTGCAGGAGATGCGGTCGTATGTTTCGAGCATGCTATTGGCCGAGCGGGTCTGTCTAGAGGGTAATGCGGGTTTGGGCAAACTAGATCCATGTTTGGTCGCATAGGTTATCGAATTGTTCAGATCCAGGGGGATTAGGCATAGTGATAGCTAGCCTTCTCTTTACACAGTAAGGATAGATGAGGGGTGGGGCAATTGCTGGGCGTGACGCAATAGGACCACTTTTGTTTTTGCACCCTATAACTGCTGACAAACCGCTGGTAAAAATCCTTAGTGCCTATGAACGGTAGTTTGCCCTAATAATCCTGAGTGAAGTCATCTGCCCGGATGCCTTGTTTATCATTTGATTCCAGCTTTTACTTTTTAGTATTCTGTTAGATCTGAGTGTTTGATTTGTTTGCTTTTGGTTTTATTTATTTGCATGTTATTTCTGTTTGCCGTAGTTAGATCTGAGTGTTTGAACGATTGCAAAACCGCTGTGCCCACAGCAACCAAACTCAAAACTTTTTGTGACAACCCCTTGGGCAAAGCCGAGATCACCTACTGTAATTGCCTCCTTGTGGGACCGACCCCACGTACTTGCCATTATCTACGTTTTGTAGTTATAAGAGTACTGGCTAAATATAAATTTCATTTTGACAGCGTGTTTGCTCCACGACAAGTATTCGCGATCGTCATCCCGCTAAAGGGAGCCATGACGAACGAGGTCTACCAGATCAAATGGCTCACCAATTCCAATCACGACGATTCGCATCCGAGATCCAGGAAGGTGCTGGTGAGGATTTACGGCGCCGGAGTGGATGTATTCTTCGATCGCGAGAGTGAGATCCGTACGTTTTCGTTCATGTCAAAGCAAGGTCGGGGCCCTAGGTTGCTCGGCCGATTCTCTAATGGCCGCGTCGAGGAGTTTATTCGAGCTCGAGTAAACACCCTCTCTTTCTCTCTCTATCGTTAATTGGCTATCTGGAATCTGGATCCCCTGTTTTCTGTAATACTTTGTGTTCTCTTTTCAGGCGATGTTTTTTTTTGGTAGAATTCATTTGAGTTAAATTTCTTTTCCACACTAACAATAGATATTAAGTTGATTTAAGTTTCCTGGCAATGCATGTATGCTATAGACTGCTACTAAGCTAATGTGGGTTGTTAAGCTCAATGAATTAACTTTAGCCCGATATAAGTTTTTTTTGTAACATATCGCCTTTGATTGTGTCATTCTAGACGCTTACGGCAGCTGATTTGCGTGAACCTGAGACTTCTTCTCTTATAGCAACAAAAATGAGGGAATTCAACGACCTAAATTTGCCAGGGCCTAAGGTGGTTGTCCTCTGGGATAGATTGCGGTACACTTTCAACGGTACACTTTCAACGACCAACTTTGATTGCTTGATTGTGTTTGTATATATTTACTTGGTTTAATGTCCAATATTTCAGCAACTGGCTTAAGGGGAAATGGGTTGTGAATACACATATTCATGGAAATTGAATTCGTGTTTTGTTTCAAGTGATTTGTTTTTGTGCGAAATGGTATTATGATTTATGATCAGTGTTTTTCATATTTGGCAGGGGGCATTGTTTGTTTTAGGCTTTTTGTTTCGTGGCCAAGGTTCGACTATAGTATATTTATCGTGTAGTTTGTTGTTAACTTAAAGATAATTTTGTGATGTTTCTTGAATGCTTAGTGATCTGAGAAGTGTCAATGTGCATCTGGAATGATGTATTCTTTTCGGTAATATAGTCCAGCAGCATGATTTTTCACACTTTTAGCTCTGTGCTTCGTTCCTATAACAACCAGATCATTTTGTAGTTATCAACTATTGATTAGAATCGATCTTTCGTGCTCTTAATGAGAAGCAAATCTTGCAATTGTAACGTGTCGTTGGTTTTGCTTGATAGGTACACTTGGAAATCTTAAAGCTTTCAGTGCGGTGGAAGGTAATCGTATTTTCTTGTTTTATGCATACATTTAAGAAAATGTTTTTGATGCGTCAATTCAGGATAAAAATAACCTTGTGTCATTAAACTGATCGGCAATTTGTAATATTTTGAAGCGTAGAGGGATGTAAATGTTACATGGAAGATGAAAATATTCAGATAATTCGATGAATGATGCGCTTACAAATGTTTGATGACGCTAGCAATTTGTTGACCTAGATGGTGTTTTCTTTTTTGACATTAATGTACTTAGAACATTTATTCTTTTTTTTTTATTTTCACAGGAGGATATGAGAAACATCATCAAAGAGAGTGACCAGGATTTTTATTGGAAGGATTCATTGTATTTTTTTATTTTTATTTTTATTTTTATTTTTATTTTTGAGATATTTATTTTATTTTCAGTGTTTTTACGATGTTTTTTTACGACATTCAGTGTTTTTTATGAAATTCAGTGTTTTAATGACATTCAGTGTTTTTTTATGAGATTCAGTGTTTGTAATGACATTCAGTGTTTTTATAATATTTTATGTAAAAAATCTGAAATTCAGTGTTTTTAATGACATTTAGTGTTTGGGATGATATCCAGTGTAAAAATTTGACATTTAGTGTTTTTTAATGTCATTCAGTGTTCTTATAATATTCAGTGTAAAAATTTGACGTTCAGTGTCTTTTTATGGTATTCAGTGTCTGATGGGGTAGGGTGAGTTGAGTAGAAGAAAAAATCTGACGTTCAGTGTATTTTCATGGTATTCAGTGTTCATATAATATTCAGTGTAAAAATCTGACATTCAGTGTTTTTTAATGACATTCAGTGTCTTTTAATGGTATTCAGTGTCTGAGGTGACGTTCAGTGTCTTTTAATGTTATTCAGTGTCTTTTAATTGTATTCAGTGTTTTTTAATTTTATTCAGTGTCTTTCAGTGTCTTTTAATTCTATTCAGTGTCTTTTAATGGTATTCAGTATCATTTAATTTTATTCAATGTCTTTTAATGTTATTCAGTGTCTTTTAATGTTATTCAGTGTCTTTCAGTGTTAAGTGTTATTCAGTGTTATTCAGTGTTATTCAGTGTCTTTTAATGTTATTCAGTGTCTTTTAATGTTATTCAGTGTTATTCAGTGTCTTTTAATGTTATTTAGTGTTATTTAGTGTCTTTTAATTTTATTCAGTGTTATTCAGTGTCTTTTAATATTATTCAGTGTCTTTTAATTTTATTCAGTGTTATTCAGTGTTATTCAGTGTCTTTTAATGTTATTCAGTGTTATCAAGTCTTATTGATTAAAGAAAAAGAAAATAATTTCATGGATTTTTTTTTCATTTGCTTAATATTTTAATTTTTATTTTTTGGGTTATCTATGTATGTATGTATGTATGTATGTATGTATGTATGTATGTACTCAATTTGCGGAATTTAATTATTTAAATTATTTTTTAATTAATAAAATATTAAAAATCTATACTTTTGGTAATTTGAAGGATTTAGATGATTATAAATATGAAGGTTTGTTAAGCATAATTAAGACACAACATCATTTATAGAGACGATAATAAGAAATTAAGAATGGGGAGTTCATCATTTTCTCTCTTCATTATTTCTCTTCTTTCCCTGAATTCATATTTTGTTGCTGATGCAAAATTTACGATTCATCACAATCTTCAGAAGAATACTGTCAGAAAGCCTTTTCGTTTCCCATCGTCCGTCGGCGAGTACGAAACCGATGATTCGGTTAGGCGGCCTAATACCCGAGATCTTGGTCAGTACGCGGGTTATTATAAACTCACTAACACCAAGGGTGCCATGATGTTCTATTATTTCTTCAAGTATGACATAAATGCCCCTGTCGTTGTGTGGTTAACCGGAGGACCAGGATGCAGCAGCTCAATCGCTTTGTTTTACGAGAATGGCCCGTATCGATTGACCAAAAACCTGTCGCTTGTTCCGAATGAGTACAGTTGGAGTAAGGTACGATTCATGAGTACAAACACTGATCAATTTCATTTTCCATCATATCTTATTTATTATACTTACATATTGTTTATGTGACGCCTGCAGAAGTCGAACATTATATATATAGACCAACCGACGGGAACAGGTTTCAGTTATACTACAGATGAGGCCGATATTCGGCACACCTCAGAGGAAGCGGGCATCGATTTCTACAACTTTATGCAGGTAGTTACACGTACATATCATGTATATAATTAAAACTCTATACATCACACCGAATTAATTAATCTTCTCGATCATCAGGCTTTTTTCCAAAAGCATCCCGAGTACCAAAAGAATGATTTTTACATCACGGGGGAATCATATGCCGGTCATTACATTCCAGCTTTCGCGGCTCAGATTCAAAAGGGGAACCAAAATTCAAAACAAGGCCAGAATAATAGTTACATAAACCTCAAGGTATGTATGTATGTACTACGATATATAGATCGATCGATTGATGGATGTCATAAAAAACGAAACAGGGAATCAGCATTGGGAATGGATGGACAGATCCTGGGCCTCAGTATAAATCATATCGTGAATACGCAAAAACGATGCATCTGATCAACCAGGCGCAGTACAATTACCTGAACGATTTAGAATCGACATGCTTACACTACTTTAAAGATTGTGCCGGTAAATTCTCGATCAATTTGTAACTCGATCCAACCTGTTTTGATAATCAATTTGTAAAACTTTGTACGTTTGCAGGAAACGGGAGTGATTTATCGCCTTGTATATTTGCCAATGAGGCTTGTAATGCTGTTTTCTATAGTATACTCGACCTCAACAACGATATAAACGTAAATTACTAAATCAAGTAATCGATTGTTTAAACTTGTTAAAATGATCGACTCAAAATGAATCCTATATATTTATGATCACAGTCCTACGACATTCGCAAAAACTTCACGGGAGATGATTCGATCTACGACTATTCAGATGTGGAGCGTTTTCTAAACCAGGCGTCGGTTAAAAAGGCTTTGGGAGTTGACAAAAGCATTCCATTCGTTTCGTGCAACGACACAGTTTATAATGCAATGAGTGGGGATGGGATAAAGAACCTGGGAGTTTATGTTCCGGGGTTACTAGAAGATGGGATCAAGGTTCTGATATATGCAGGGGAATACGATCTTATGTACAACTGGATAGGTAACATTACATAAGGTTACACGTATATATAGGTCATTCATATATATGTACCTTAACATATATGCATGTATGGTTGCAGGAAACTCGATGTGGGTTGAGGGCATGCAATGGTCCGGTCAGAGAGGTTTCAGGTCGGCCAGAAATGTTTCGTTTATGGTCGATGGTGCGAATGCAGGGCAGTACAAGACCTATGGAAATCTTACATTCTTGAAGGTGAAGGATGCCGGTGAAATGGTTCCGATGGATCAACCAAAGGCTTCATTGGAAATGCTCAGGCGATGGATCAATGGCATTCCTCTCTGAAATATGCGCGCGCTTCCATATATACTGATGTCGAATATCGAATAATCGTGCTTACGAACGAACAACTTAATAAATGTATCACTCAAATAAATTAATATATACTTACTACTATTTCAGAATGAATAAGGATAGAATCTTGTGTTATGTGTCTGTGTTTTTTGTGAGTTAAATGTAGTAGTTGCAAATAATAATAAGAAGATATGTATGAATTTTATATGCAACTAACCCTTATAAGAAGATATGTATAATTTTCATTTTGACGTTTTATTGGTGTTAAAATATAACTCGAATTAGGAATTTTGTTTCCTTATTTAAGATAATTAGAATTATATTGAATATAATTCTATTTCTTATGATTTATATGATTTAAGAGTTATATATTAGGAAAATAGTTTATTCTTATTTCTATTGGTTACCTAATTTATGGGTTTTCTAAATAGGATCTCCATAAACAGAATTATTTGGGTAGAACACGAGTTAATACCATGTGTGAGATTAGAGAGTTTTATAGTGGATATCAATCTTGTAATCGTCGGCAATATTATAGTGAAAGTTCTCGTCGTTCCTCCCGAAGTTTTTTCCCGATTTGGGTTTCCACGTAAATTTCTTGTCTTATTTTCTTGTCCCCTTCTTTATTTATTGTTGAGTTATTTTCGGGGTTCCGCATTATTATTCGTAATATATATCGTCGATCTGCAACAAGTAGTATTTAGTGGCACCGGTCTTGATCGTGTGGCGTTCAGAGTTTTGTCCTGTAACAAGTGGTATTCGAGCCAAGTTACGATCCTAAAAGCTAACAATTGACAATTTTATTTATGATTTCAATATTCATAAGTGAAAATTTATTTTATGTGTGTGTTTTTACAAGTTATAATTTGTGTATTTATTTTTTTTCAATGATATTTTTGTATATTCTCGATTGAAAAATTATTTTATTGGCTGCATACGAACCTTGATGAGAGGGATGCGCGCGTGTTGCACATGGAGGGGATCTCAACTTCAACAAATCTTTTCACATTGGAAATTAATTTAAAAAAACAAACATCTGAATAAGATTAATTTTCAAGAAACCAAAATAAAAAAATCGATTGAGAAATTAAGTAAATTTGGAGGATAAATGTATTAATCATTTGATTAGATAGTTAGATGATTAATACTAACACTATTTGATTGGGTACTAAAAATAAAAAAACAGAGTATATGTCGAGTCAGAGGTGTAGGTCCCTGAACGATGCAATGTCCATCGCATTGTATCTGGTCACACGTATATATTCGGCAAGCCGTCCATAAGATCCACGATTTCCGCCGCAAAGTTTGCTGGCCATCTCCACTCCCCATCAACTATGACCATACTCAACGACGCAGCCTTAGAAAGCCTTCTAAGCCACGGTCTCAACTGGCACACCTCCTCCAATCGGCTGAAGTGATGCCACGGCTCCCTCCAAAGGTAAAACTGCGATCCATCCCCGACCCGCATCTGAATAGCTGGTAACACAGCTGGGCATAGCTTAAGAAGTTGTCGCCAACTCCAGGAGCATGCACTCGGCTAAAGAGGGTATGACATATAGCCTGGTGACTGCATTTGTATTATTTAGTGTTATATGTTTAGCTTAGCTTGGTTGGAGAGCTAGTCTGTTAGCTCGGTAATGCTGGGGTTTCTTCCCCTATGTGCTGTACTGTATTATACTTTTTTTATTTTCTATTTGATTGGCCTTTACAAAAAAAATCCGTTTATTTACTGATATTAGGAAGGTTCCTTTTATTTTGGTTAGTTAAAAAGTAAAAAAGAAAAAGAATATTTTCGGATATTAAGAAGGTTCTTTTATTTTGGTTAATTAAAATGTCTCAAAAAAAAAAAAAATATGAAGAATTTGGTTAGGTAGTGACGTACTGACCAAAGACATTCCTCTCAAATATTTCATTAGACTACATACAGGAGGTGTTGAAAATCTATACTTTTGGTAATTTGAAGGATTTAGATGATTATAAATATGAAGGTTTGTTAAGCTTAATTAAGACACAACATCATTTATAGAGACGATAATAAGAAATTAAGAATGAGGAGTTCATCATTTTCTCTCTTCATTATTTCTCTTCTTTCCCTGAATTCCTATTTTGTTGCTGATGCAAAATCTACGATTCATCACAATCTTCCGAAGAATACTGTCAAAAAGCCTTTTCGTTTCCCATCGTCCGTCGACGAGTACGAAACCGATGATTCGGTTAGGCGGCCTAATGCCCGAGATCTTGGTCAGTACGCGGGTTATTGTAAACTTATTAACACCAAGGGTGCCATGATGTTCTATTATTTCTTCAAGAATGACATAAATGCCCCTGTCGTTGTGTGGTTAACCGGAGGCCGAGGGTGCAGCAGCTCAGTCGCTTTGTTTTACGAGAATGGCCCATTTAAATTGACCAAAAACCTGTCGCTTGTTCCGAATGAGTACAGTTGGAGTAAGGTACGATGCATGAGTACGAACACTGATCAATTTCATTTTCCATCATATCTTATTTATTATACTTACATATTGTTTATGTGACGTCTGCAGAAGTCGAACATTATATATGTAGACCAACCGACGGGAACAGGTTTCAGTTATACTACAGATGAGGCCGATATTCGGCACACCTCAGAGGAAGCGGGCATCGATTTCTACAACTTTATGCAGGTAGTTACACGTACATATCATATATATATAATTAAAACTCTGCACATCACACCGAATTAATTAATCTTCTCGATCATCAGGCTTTTTTCCAAAAGCATCCCGAGTACCAAAAGAATGATTTTTACATCACGGGGGAATCGTACGGCGGTCATTACATTCCAGCTTTCGCGGCTCAAATTCAAAAGGGGAACCAAAATTCAAAACAAGGCCGGAAGAATAGTTACATAAACCTCAAGGTATGTATATATGTACTACAATATATGGATCGATCGATTGATGGATGTCATAAAAAATGAAACAGGGAATCAGCATTGGGAATGGATGGACAAATCCAGGGCCTCAGTATAAATCATATCGTGAATACGCAAAAACGATGCATCTGATCAACCAGGCGCAGTACAATTCCCTGGAAGATTTAGAATCGACATGCTTACACTACATAAATGATTGTGCCGGTAAATTCTCGATCAATTTGTAACTCGATCCAACTTTTTTTGATAATCAATTAACTGTAAAACTATATATATATACACACTTTGTACGTTCGCAGGAAACGGGAGTGATTTATCACCTTATATAATTGCCAATGAGGCCTGTGATGCTGTTCTCTATAGTATACTCTACCTCAACAACAACGATATAAACGTAAATTATTAAATCAAGTAATCGATTGTTTACACTTGTTAAAATGATCGACTTAAAATGAATCCTATTATGATCACAGTTCAACGACATTCGCAAAAACTTCACGGTAGATGAGTATTCGTTCTACGACTATTCAGACATAGAGCGTTTCCTAAACCAGGAGTCCGTTAAAAAGGCTTTGGGAGTTGACAAAAGCATTACATTCGTTTCGTGCAACGACACAGTTTATGATGCAATGCGTGTGGATGAGATGAAGAACCTCGGAGTTTATGTTCCGGGGTTACTAGAAGATGGGATCAAGGTTCTGATATATGTAGGGGAATACGATCTTCTTTACAACTGGATAGGTAACATTACTTAAGGTTACACGTACATATAATATGTACCTTAACATATATGCATGTATGGTTGCAGGAAACTCGATGTGGGTTGAGGGCATGCAATGGTCCGGTCAGAGAGGTTTCAGGTCGGCCAGAAATGTTTCGTTTATGGTCGATGGTGCGAATGCAGGGCAGTACAAGACCTATGGAAATCTTACATTCTTGAAGGTGAAGGATGCCGGTGAAATGGTTCCGATGGATCAACCAAAGGCTTCATTGGAAATGCTCAGGCGATGGATCAATGGCATTCCTCTCTGAAATATGCGCGCGCTTCCATATATACTGATGTCGAATATCGAATAATCGTGCTTACGAACGAACAACTTAATAAATGTATCACTCAAATAAATTAATATATACTTACTACTATTTCAGAATGAATAAGGATAGAATCTTGTGTTATGTGTCTGTGTTTTTTGTGAGTTAAATGTAGTAGTTGCAAATAATAATAAGAAGATATATATGAATTTTATATGCAACTAACCCTTGTAAGAAGATATGTATGAATTTTCTTTTTGAGGTTTTATTGGCAATTTTCTTTATGATTTCAATATTCATAAGTGAAAAATTAGTTTATGTGCGTGTTTTTACAAGTTATGATTTCAATATTCATAAGTGAAAAACCATGTGAATAAGATTAATTTTCAAGAAACCAAAATAAAAGAAATCGACTGAGAAATTAAGTAAATTTGAAGGATAAATGTATTAATCATCTGATTAGATAGTTAGTTGATTAATACTAACACTATTTGATTGGGTACTAAAAAAATGGATGCAAAATAAGATGAGAGTGGATCTGCAGGTTGAAAGCAATCGATGACATATAGGAGATGAGATTGGAGATATTCTGTTCGTCTTAGCTTTAGGGTTCCGGGAAGTTTCGCGGCGACCCTTCGTCGGCGTCTGCGTTTCTGTGGCAAACTCTCTCTTCTCCGGTTCTTCTTCTTTTTATTATTTTGAATTTGTTATTTTATTAAATTTTATATAAGGTTATTATAGTCATTTTACAATATTATTTCAAAAGTTTAAAAATAAAGAAGGGTATGTTTAATAAAAACTTTTTTATCAATGAAAAAGAAAATAATTTTTTGAAATTGTATTTAATTTGCTTAATATTTTAATTTATCTAGAATTAATATATAATTTATAATTGATTTTGTAAATAATAACAAAAGTGATGATTTATTTTTCGATTTTAGGTTCCTTTTATTTTACAAATGAGGAATATGTGATAATTTTATTTGCAACTAACGGGTGTATTCAATTGAAATTTTAATAGATTTTTTTTGAATTTATAAAAGTTTATGGGTTTTTGTGAATATTTTAAATTCAAAGAGTCTATAAAGAGTTTAATTTACTTTTTTTTTTACTTTCATGAATTTTCATAAATTTTTACATAATTGAAAAATATATTTTTTAAAATTCATTTACATGAATTTTCATAAATTTGTATGTATGTATAAAGAAATCCATATTATTTTAAAAAATCTAAATTATTAAAAAAAATCAAATTGTTTAGAAAATAAATTACAAAAAAATGCATTTTTCAAAAATAAAAAAATATAACTATTTATCACTATTATTCTCATATTTATTTACATCATTCTCACCTCATTTTAACAATATTAGTTCTCCAATTAGCTTATATTTTTACGAGAGATTTTGAGATATGGACTTTCTTTGTATTTTTTGAATGTAATCAATAGAAATCCATTAATTTTTAAAAATTTTTAAAAATCAATTGAGTTTTGAATACCTATAGATTTTAATAGACTTTTTAAAATATGTATTGAATACTTTTAAATTTTAATAGACTTTTAAAAATTCACCCATATCTTTTAAAAATTTAAACAAATTCTACATAGTGTTAAACAAATACACCCCTCTAAATCTATATAAGAAGATATGTACCAATTTTCTTTTAGAGGTTATAGTTTTTAATTTTTAGGTTATTTCATTAATTTGATTCTAAATGTTTTTACTGGTTAGTTAAAAAGACAAAAAAAAATGAAGAATTTTTTATTAATGAAAAGAAAAAATTGATAAAATATTTTAATTTATTTAGAATTAATATATTATTTATAATTAATGTTATAAATAATAATGAAAGTGATATTAGGAAGGTTTCGTTTATTTTCTGATATTAGGAATGTTCCTTTTATTTTGGTTAGTTAAAAATATTTTGGTTAGTTAAAAAGTCAAAAAGAAAAAGAAAAAGAAAAAGAATATTTTCTGATATTAGGAAGGTTCCTTTTATTTTGGTTATTTAAAAAGTGAAAAAGAAAAAGAATATGAAGAATTTGGTTAGGTACTGACGTACTAACCAAAGAAATTCCTCTTAAATATTCCATTACTCGTGCTTAGGAAGTAGGAACAAACAACAATAATAATATCTTTTATTTTGGTTAGTTAAAAAGTCAAAAAGAAAAAGAATATGAAGAATTTGGTTAGGTACTGAGAGCATCTCCAATGCATCAAATCCATTTTTAACTTTTTATGGGCCTGTTTTTGCCAAATCATATCAAAGTGGACAAATGAAAAAAGTGGGCAATTCACTCCAATGCAAAAGTCTACTTCTCATTTTTAAATTCCAACTTTATTAATTAAATACTACTACTAACACATACAAAAAGTAAATAAAAAATTAATTGTGGACCACATGTCAGAAATGGGCATGGCCAAAACAGTGGGCATGCCCATTATTTTCATATTTGCTCCAATGCTAAAAAAATTATTTTTATATGTTCAAGTCCACTTCACTTGGCCCAATGCACCCAAATGGGCTACATTGGAAATGCTCTGAGGTACTGACCAAAGACATTCCTCTCAAATATCCCATTACTCTGCTTAGGATCGGAACAAACAACAATAATAATCTGTATCACACAAATCTATTAGTACTTATATTAAAGTGGAATATTAGTTTCTGCCTAACTTTTTTTTATTAATAAATATATTTATTTTGTTTTTTAACAATAATTCCTATTAACCTACGTTTACTTTAATTTTCCCTTGGAAAAAAGTCATGTAAATTAATTATTTCAAACATCAGGGGATTTTTTTAGTAATATACTCCCTCCCACTCAAAGCAATAGTCACATGTGGTCAACGTTGGTCAACGTTGACTTTTTTCGTCCGTTCAATATATATGATAAATAGTGTACAAAAATTATGAAAAAAATACTAAAATAAAATATAACTATTATATTTTATTTTAATATTTTTTTCATAATTTTTGTAAACTATTTATCATATGTATTGACCACAAAGGAAATATATTTTAGTTTCTTTTTTCCAGTTCACCTGGATTAATTCCAAGTTCACTAAAATCATTTCAATTTAGTAGAATTCAATAAAAAAAAATCTTCAGATATTACTATTGACCACAAAACATTTCTTCAACAATAGTCAACAATAGTATATTTTTTATCTTGTTGAAATTGTCTTTAATTTTTATTTTTTGATGTTTTTTTTCGTTGATTGAACGTGCCTATTCTGATTTTTATCTATACAATTGAACTAAAAGAAAAGGTCATGGCACAGCTTAATTATTAGAGCATTTTCAATGGTTTACCTAAACATAGGTACAATTTATTTGACACATCATCAATAATTTGTACATATGAATTTATACTTCAACATCCCAATGGTTTGAGGTACAAATATGCATTTTATTTGCATGTGGGACCCATAAAATAAGACACAATTCAATTTATACCTAGTATCTAATATTAGATACTCCAAAATTCTCTCTCATATTTGTACCCAAGTCCCCAATGGTGTACCTAGGTACAATTCCATGTCATTTAGGAATTGTACCTACCATTGGGAATGCTCTTATGTAGACTTTATGTGGGTCTTTTGTACAGTAATTAATTAATTCAAACATCAGTGGTACACTGGTAGTTTTGGTAATATGAATAATATATATACCATGCATTTACAACCCATAATCAATCAGCTAGCTAAGAACGACTACAAGTCTACAACCAGAATCATGAGTTCATTCTTTCCTCTTTACATTCTTTCTCTTATTTCCCTAATTGCCCTTTTCGCTGTCGATGCAACAAGGAATCGCAATGTTTCGCAACATTCGGATTTCCAATTTTCTAAGCTTGGGTTGACGTCCAACAATCTCAAAGCTAATATTGTGAAACTTGACCCTTTGGGCGATGCATCAAACAGTATCGTCGAAAAGAAATTGCGATTCCCAAAATCATTCATGACAGCGAATTCGGATGGAACTAGTGTCCAATATCTTGGTCAACATGCGGGCTACTATAAAGTTAGAAACACCACAGGGTCCGCCAGGTATGTATGCATCACATATATATATTTTTTAAATGAAATTGAATTACATATGTAGAATATATATGGTTGGAGCAGGATGTTCTATTATTTCTTCGAATCGTCGAAGAATGACACAAATGCCCCTGTTGTTGTATGGTTAACCGGAGGCCCGGGGTGCAGCAGCTCAATTGCTTTGTTTTACGAGAATGGCCCTTTTAAGTTGACCAAAAAACTGATGCTTTTTCGGAACGAGTACAGTTGGAATAGGGTATGTGTGCTTGTTAATTAGTTTCTAGCTAATTCTCTGCATCGATCCAATAAGCGACGAATGGAAGATTTTTAACAATGCACGTACGTATTTTTGATGATGTGGCACAGGTGTCGAACATTATATATATAGACCAGCCGATTGGAACAGGCTTCAGTTATACTACAGATGAGGCCGACATCCCCACCACCTCAGAGGAAGCAGCCGTCGATTTCTACAACTTCATTCAGGTAGGTAACGTACACGTATATATCATCATATCATATTAATATATGCTTCCGATTTCTAATGAAAGATGAAAAACTCTGTCACGACGAATTAATCTTCTCATCAGGCTTTTCTCAAAAAGCATCCCGGGTACGTAAATAATGATTTTTACATCACCGGGGAATCATATGCCGGTCATTACATCCCGGCTTTCGCGAAACAGATTCAAAAGGGGAACAAAGAAAACCGAGGGGGGATCAAGATAAACCTTAAAGTACGTACATATGTTTACAATCTTCGTATTAATTATATGCGGATTGATCGATGTCATAAAACATAAATGAAACAGGGAATCGGGATTGGGAATGGAATGACAAATCCGGGCCCCATGTATGCATCATATCCCATATATGCAAAAACGATGAATCTGATCAACCAGGCTCAGTACAATTCCATGAACGATATGGTATCGACATGCTTACACCATTCTAACGATTGTGCAGGTAAATTCTCGATGATCAATTGGAATGCCAACCTGCTGTTCTGATAATCAAAGTGAACGGTAAAAACTCATAAATATATATATATATACATGTTGTTTGCAGGAAAGGGGAGTGAAATATGGAGTTGTATGTTTGCCAGAGAAGCCTGTCGCATCATTTTCAATAGTATACTCGACCTCCAAGACAATATAAACGTAGATTACTAAATCAAGTTATCGACATTTTTTGTTACTTGTTTAAACTTTAAAATTAATTAAAATGATTGTTGGCAGGTTTACGACATTCGCAAAAAATGTGAAGGAGATCTGTGCTACGACCTTTCAGACATGGAGCGTTTCCTGAACCAGACGTCGGTTAAAAAGGCTTTG
The DNA here is from genome assembly GCA_954870475.1 of Euphrasia confusa. Classification (NCBI taxonomy): domain Eukaryota; kingdom Viridiplantae; phylum Streptophyta; class Magnoliopsida; order Lamiales; family Orobanchaceae; genus Euphrasia; species Euphrasia confusa. The sequence continues at coordinate 1,709,467 of OX940965.1, forward strand.
GGAGTTGACCAACGCATTCCATTCGTTTCGTGCAGTGACGCAGTTTATGCTGCATTTCAAGTGGATTGGATGAAGAACCTTGAAGTGTATGTTCCGGGGTTACTACAAGATGGGATCAAGGTTCTGATATATGCCGGTGAATACGATCTTATTTGCAACTGGTTAGGAAACTCGATGTGGGTTGAGGGCATGAAATGGTTCGGTCAGAAAGGTTTCAAGTCGGCCAGAAATGTTTCGTTTATGGTGGATGGTGTGAATGCTGGGCAGTACAAGAGCTATGGAAATCTTACATTCTTGAAGGTGAAGGATGCCGGTCACATGGTTCCGATGGATCAACCAAGGGCTTCGTTGGAAATGATCAAACGATGGATCAATGGCATTCCTCTCTGAAATGCAGCTCCATATATACTAATGTCGAATATCGATTACTCATGCTTACGAACAACAACAATAATAATATGTATCACTGTCCCCAGGAGCACAGCCGAGTGGTAAGGCCTGTGATGATGTGGGTGTAATTTCCCGGCGACGCAGGGTTCGAATCTCGGGTGGGACAAATTTTCATTGAAATATTATGAAGGTTTGTCCTGGGGTTCGACCTGTTGGCTCTTTCGCACAGGTGTCTGCTACTCGGGCACATTCCTCGATTTACATCTTACCCGATCGAGGGATCTCCGATCGGGTGGGGTGGAGTTTCTCGTCTCTCCTCCTTATAAAAAAATAATATGTATCACTCAAATAAATAAATGGATAAGGATTAAATATGGGGAGTTGCTATTTGCACCCCTAAAAATGATACTTACTGCATACACATATTTAAATTATAAATATTTTTATAAGTTTTACTTAATAAACCTCTTGAACTATCAATAATACCCTTTAAGAAAATAACAATACACCGTACCTTTTAATCTTTTATAAACTATAACATTATTAAATTATATATTAATTAACACAATAAATCAAAATCTGCGTTAATTTAAAAAAAAAATTATTATCACTGTTCATTAATATTAAAAAAAACATATAAATTTTCAATATTATTCAAACTCAAATATACAAAAGTTTGTTTTTAAATAAATTAAAATAAAATAAATAAAAATAATTTAAATTAATAATTTTAAGTATACAATCTAGTTAATTTCACAATATTATTAATATATTTTTTAAAAATATTTAATAATTTATAAGAATTATTATTATCATTTAATTTCACAATATTATTAATATTTTTTTTTAAATATTTAATAATTTATAAGAATTATATATTAATTAACATAATAAATCAAAATCTACGTTAATTTAAAAAAAAATTATTATCACTGTTCATTAATATTTAAAAAAAATTATAAATCAAAATCTGCGTGTTAATTTAAAAAAAATTATTATCACTGTTTATTAATATTTAAAAAAATCATAAATCAAATTCTGCGTTAATTTAAAAAAAAAATATTATCACTGTTAATTAATATTTAAAAAAAATCATATAAATTTTCAATACTGTATTATTCAAACTCAAATATAAAACTATACATATATATATACACACAAAATATAAATTAACTACAAAGGGTAAAATAAAAAAAAACAAAAAAAAAAACAAGTATTTAATAATATAAATTACTTTCAATTCTAATTCTTCCTTCCATATATGCATAGAAGCGAAAAAAACAAAAAAAAAAACTTGCGTAAGAAATGAAAAAAACAAAAAAAGACTTGGTATGAAATTTACTGAGTAAGCGAAAAAAAATAAAAAAATAAAAATTTTTAAAGTTGCGGAAGAAAAGAAGAAGAGAGGTGTATGAGAATTAATTATATAATTAGGTTAATAGGGATATAATTGACTTTTAACTAAATAATATAATTATGATTATAATTGAATCGGTGTACTTATCATTTTTTGGGGTGCAAATAGCAACTCCCTTAAATATGTGTGTGTTTTTTGAAGTTAAGTAAAGGGTTAAAATTTAGTTTACCCATTCTTATTATACAAAAATTAAAAAAACTCACTTTTATAATAATATGTAAGAAATACTCACATTTGAGTAAAGTGACTAAATTACCCATATTCAAAAATCATTGCATTTAATATATTATTTTTAACATATTTTACTTAAAAACATTTATGTGTATATGTATATTTTAATAACACAAAACTAAGATATCATTATACTTTTGTAATAAAATTATGATTCTTATATAAAATTTGATTAATATATAAACTATATTATATTTGTCTCCAATCAATGATCACACTTTTTAGAAATTGATTTCAGCGTGAAAGAGTATAAAAATTCACGTAGCAAAATATAATCGGCGTGGTCGTAAATTTAGCCTTTTTCCTGGTAGTAAATTTATCCTTTTTCCTATTTTTTTATCCCTTGATAACATCACATGTGATGTCAACATATTTTTTTAAATTAAATATTTTTAGAAATTCTTAGTACCCTTATCATGAAGATTTGACTATTGTGCAAAAGGGGTATTAATTTCAATATAAATTTGAAGGCTTTGTTAAGACAACTCTTAAAACACACGCATAGACAAATACAATAAGAATGAGGAGTACTTCATCATTTTCTCTATTCATTATTTCTCTTCTTTCGCTGAATTTTTATTTTGTTGTTGATGCAAAACCTACTATTAATCACTATCTGCCGAATAGATTGTACAGAGATTACGGGTTGTCTCCGGTTCTTGATGCAAATATCGTGCGAGGCAACCAATATTCGACCACGGATAATGAACCAATAATCATCGAAAAGCAATTTCGTTTTCCGGTGTCCGTAAGTGAGTATGAAACCAATAGTTCTGTTGGAACGAATGCCCGAGATCTTGGTCACTACGCGGGTTATTATAAGCTTAATAACACCAAAGGTGCCAAGATGTTCTATTATTTCTTCGAATCGACGAACAATGACAAAAATGCCCCTGTCGTTGTGTGGTTGACCGGAGGCCCAGGATGCAGCAGCTCCATTGCTTTGTTCTATGAGAATGGCCCTTTCCGATTGACCAAAAACCTTTCGCTTGTTCCGAATAAACTCAGTTGGAATAAGGTAACAATCATAAAGCGATGATGATATATGAAAATATATATATCGGAGATGATCATGTGTACATACATAATGATGATGTGACACAGGTGTCGAACCTTCTATATATAGACCAGCCAATCGGAACAGGCTTCAGTTATACTAAACATAAGGCCGACATTCGGCACACCTCAGAGGAAGCGGGCGTCGATTTCTACAACTTTATTCAGGTACAAGATTTCTAATAAAAGATGATGAAAAACTATTTCACATATTACAGATAGGAGTATTACTAATTATTACAAGATGAAATTCTTCTGTTCATCAGGCTTTTATCGAAAAGCATCCCAAGTACGCAAGGAATGAGTTTTACATCACCGGGGAATCATACGCAGGTCATTACATCCCGGCTTTCGCGACTCAGATTCAAAAGGGGAACAAAGAAAACCGAGGGAGGACATTCATAAACCTTAAAGTACGTACGTATATAATCACATTAATCTTCGTATTTTATGTTGATTAACAAAGTACAACTTACCAGGGAATGGCCATTGGTAATGGATGGACGAATCCAAAGCCCCAGTATACATCATATCGTGAATACGCTAAAACGATGAATCTTATCAACCAGGCTCAGTATGATTCCCTCAACGACTCAGTATCGACATGCGTACACGACTTGAAAGAATGTGACGGTAAATTCTCCATAAATTATTTGCAACTCGATCTTATAACCTCTTCTAATAACCAATTAACTCTAATACGTTCGTAGGAAAGGGGAGTGAATTATCGCGTTGTATATTTGCCATAAATGAATGTCGAGCCATTCTCCGTGCTATAATTGGCTTCCACGCTAATATAAACGTAAATTACTAAATCAAGCAATTAATCGTCATTTTTTTTAATCTTCGAAAAATAAATTGACTCAAATTAATATACTGCAGTACTACGACATTCGCAAAAATTGCACTGAAGGTATTTGCTACGACTTTTCAGACATGGAGCGTTTTCTGAACAAGGCATCGGTTAAAAAGGCTTTGGGAGTCGACGAACGCATTCCATTCGTTTCGTGCAGTGATGCGATTCAAGATGCTATGCAGGGGGATATCACAAGGGACCTTTCCGTTTATATCCCTCGGTTACTTGACGGTGGAATCAAGTTACTAATATATGCCGGTGAATACGATCTTATTTGCAACTGGATAGGTAACTCGATGTGGGTCGAGGACTTGAAATGGTCCGGTCAGATAGGTTTCAAGTCGGCCGGAAATGTTTCGTTTATGGTCAATGGTGCGAATGCAGGGCAGTACAAGGCTTATGGAAATCTTACATTCTTGAAGGTGAAGGATGCCGGTCACATGGTTCCGATGGATCAACCGAAAGCTTCCTTGGAAATGCTCAGACGATGGACCAATGGCATTCCTCTCTGAAATGCAGCTCCATATATACTGATGTCGAATATCGATTACTCAAATATGTAATCACTCAAATAAATAAACGAATAAGGATTAAATATGTGTGTTTTTTTAAGTTAAATAAAGGGTTAAAATTTAGTTTACCCATTCTTATTATACAAAAATGTAAAAAATACCAACATTTTAGTGAAGTGACTAAATTACCCATATTCAAACATCATTATATTGCATTTAATATATTATTTTTAATAACACAAAACTAAGATATCATTATATTTTTGTAATAAAATTATGATTCTTATATAAATTTTGATTAATATATACACTACATAACATCTGTCTCGAACCAATGATCACATCGATGTCCAGGGTGCAAATGAAACAGGGAATCGGCATTGGGAATGGATGGACAGATCCTGGGCCTCTGTATAAATCATAACCTGAATACACAAAAACGATGCATCTGATCTACCAGGCTCCATACGATTCGTTACCTCAACGATTTACTACTGAAATGCTTGCACGACTTGAAAGCATGTGCCGGTAAATTCTGGATCAATTAATTGCAAGTTTGCAACTCCATCCTCCTGTGTTCTTATATCTAATCAAAGTTAAATGTAAAACTATACACTTTGTTCGCAGAAAACGGGAGTACTGATTTATTGGATTGTATATTTGTGACATTGACTGTGCAAACTATTTGTTGGGTTTGGTGTAGCCAAACCAAACCGACGAAGCCACGACGAAAACGAGCGCGAATGGAGAGTTTCTCAAAACTCAGGAACTGGCACGTTCGTGCCCGAATGTGCCATTCTTCCAAAACTTCAGAGGCAGTAGCACGTTCGTGCCACTTTCTGGGAGCTTTTGGGGCAACTCGTTTTTTGGGGCTTTTTTGGGGTTTTTTAAGGCCTTTTTTGGGCTTTGACTAGGTCTTGACCTTACTACTATATATAATTCCATCCCCCTCACTTATATCTTATCCAAAACTATTTGTAGCCACCATTATAGAGAGAGAAATATAGGAAGAGGGTTAGAGTTAGATTTTTGGGAGAAAAATCTTGTAAGCTCTTGGAAACTCTCGTTTATATTTCGGTGTATCTCGTTGGGTGGGCTAGAGTGTGAGGGTCCTAGAGAGAGTCGAGAGAGTTATAATTCGAGGGAGAATTCTTGTAAAGCTCGGTGTATCGATTCGGTGTATCTAGTGAAGAAATCGTGGCGGCAAAGTGGATGTAGCCTATTTAAAGGTGAACCACTATAATTCTCGGTGTTGTGTTTGTTTGCTTTCTCGTTTCGTACTGTGTTGATTGCTTCGATTGTGGATAGCTCTATTATTGCTTGAATATGTATAATGTGTATGCTTGAGTGCATTGAAGATATATATGTATTGCTTGTGATTGGTTGTCGTTGTTAGTTGGTCGGGAATTCGGTACACTCGGGTTGAGTGGATTCCCGACAACGGTTGGACGTCGGTTGTTCTCGGGGGATTGGTGATCGAGTACGGGGTGGATTCGTTTGGAGATCGATAGAAGTTTCCGTCACGCATTGGGCGTGTCCGATCGATCGGGTATCGACGAGTCAAAGAAAAATTCCTCGTGCTCTAGGAGCGGGTCCCGGTGGTCCGACGTGTAGTCGGTGGTCTCGTTTGACGTAAAGCACCGCCCGCCTTCCTCGGTAGTGTACATCGATCCCATCAATTGGTATCAGAGCCAAGTTGAGAAGCTTGGTATCGGTGCTTCGGTTGAAGCGGTCGGATAACAATGACGGGCAACGACATGGTATGGAGTGCAATCGAAAGGTTCAACGGGTCGGATTTTGCACATTGGAAGGTGCAAGTGACGAACTTCTTGTTCGGGAAGAATCTTCATCTACCGTTAGTAGGCGAGAAGCCGGAGGGTATGAGCGAGGCGAAATGGGCTCTCTTAGACCGACGAGTACTCGGGTTAGTCCGTTTGACATTGTCGGAGAACATCGCTAGAAAGGTGATGATGGAGACGTCGACCTCGGGGATGATGAAGGTGTTATCCGACATGTTCGAGAAGCCGATCGAGAAGCCGTCGGCGAGAAGCAAAAGCTCCTTGTTGGAGCGGTTCTTTCATTTGAAGATGGAAGAAGGAGGAGTTGTTGCGACTCATGTGAACGAGTTCGAAACGATCGTCAACGAGTTGTCTTCGGTTGAGATCGGGTTCGATGATGAAGTTCGGGCCCTTACTCTATTGGCGTCTCTACCGAGTAGTTGAGAGCCGATAAGAATGGCGTTGAATAACTCCGTTGGAAGTGATAGGTTGAAATATGCCGATGTGAGGGATCGTGTTCTTGCCGAGGAGGTTAGAAGGAGGGATTCCGGAGAGACATCGACTTCAACGACTAAGGCCTTGAGTTTGAGCCGAGGTAGAAATCATTACGGAGGTTATAACCGCGGGAAAAGGGTGGAGTCGAGCAACGAGAAGGAGAAGCGATTCTTATGTTGGAATTGCGGTAAATTCGGTCACATGAGGCGGCATTGTATAGAGCTTCCGGGGAATGGAGGTGATGCCAAGGTTGTGACGGGTGACGAGAGGGAAGATGACTTGTTGGTATCTTCGGGCTCTTGTGAAGTCTCTCGGGTGGTCGACTCGGGAGCGGTGTCTCACACCATGGCGAACCGTGATGGCATGTATGTTGTCGGGGGTCACGGAGAGGTGCATCGTGAAGATGGGGAACCTTTGGAGGTCGTGGGTGTTGGAGACGAAATTGTGGAGACGTCGTGTGAGACGTTTCGATTGTCGAAGGAGGTGTGCGTGCCGAAGTTGACGTGGAGTGTGATCTCGGTGAGTCGACTTGAGACGGAGCACAAGGATGACTTCGATGATGGGTCTTTGAGAGTGTCGAAGGGTGTGGTGATACTTGCTCGTGGTCGAAAGACGAGCACCCTTTACACTACGACGGGAGGTCGTGAGATTGGTGTACCCGACAACACCAATGGGCTAATGCATTGTGGGCTAGGTAGTATGAGCGAAAGGTGGTTGCAACCAAAAGCGAGTTCGGGTGTTCCTCATACGGATCGGAGTCCGGTTCTCGAAAGGAGACGAGTTCGATTCTCGGTGATGGAGAAATCGGATATCGGAAAGCGGAGACATGATGATGGAGGTGTTTCGGTAGAAGACCGACCGGTGGAAACCTTGGAGATCAATCATGTGCTTTCGGGTCGAGATGGTAGAGCGATGCGGGCCGGTAAATCGAGCAAGCGGGAGTTGAAAATTGGAAGCGAGCCGAGCTTGTTATTTTCACTCGGAGACTCGTCGGTGAGAGACGAGGTATCGAAGCCCGACATTTCCCATTCGGTGGGAGTTGCTAGGCGATTCGGGTGCTACTCGGGTAATCGTTTCGGAGAGAGTCTCGTGGAGAGGATTCGGAAAACGAGGAGTAGGAAAAGGAGTCGTAGAGCTAGCAACGGTAAGAATGTTGTAGGTTATCGGTTGAAATCGTCGGTTAGAGACGATGTGATGAAGCCCAACATTTCCCATGCGGTGGGAGTTGTTAGACGATTCGGGTGCCACTCGGGTGATCGTTTCGGAGAGAGTCCCGTGGAGAGGATTCGGAAAACGAGGAGTAGGCAAATGAGTCGTAGAGCTAGCAACGGTGACAATGTTGGAAGTTATCGGTCGAGATCGTCGGTGATAGACGATGGGCATGTGAATGCCGACGTTGCTCATTCGGTGGGAGTTAGTCGGTTCACGAACAATCCGGGGAGGCGACATGTGGGAGCTTTGAGAAGCTCGGGTTCCATGTTGCGGTTTCGGAGGTCCGAAAGGGGATTGCGTGGTGACGGAGAGGTTGACGGAATGGGCGATGTTGAAAAGAGGAGAGCGTCGAGGGTTTTGATGAGAAACCCGGAGATCGATGTTCGGTCTAAGCACGAGGTGCTTGAGACGTTCCGGGGAAGTCGGATGCCGACCGATGTGTCGAGGAAGAAGGCGATGATGCCTTTGGAGCCGAGGTCTAGAAAGACTTCGGTTGGACTTCTCGGATGATGAATGTGGCCGCCGCCACGGATGATGGGGAGTGTAGTTTGGTTGTGTCTCCAGGTGGGAGATTGTTGGGTTTGGTGTAGCCAAACCAAACCGACGAAGCCACGACGAAAACGAGCGCGAATGGAGAGTTTCTCAAAACTCAGGAACTGGCACGTTCGTGCCCGAATGTGCCATTCTTCTAAAACTTCAGAGGCAGTAGCACGTTCGTGCCAAAACTGGCACGTTCGTGCCACTTTCTGGGAGCTTTTGGGCCAACTCGTTTTTTGGGGCTTTTTTTGGGGTTTTTTAAGGCCTTTTTTGGGCTTTGACTAAGTCTTGACCTTACTACTATATATAATTCCATCCCCCTCACTTATACCTTATCCAAAACCATTTGTAGCCACCATTATAGAGAGAGAAATATAGGAAGAGGGTTAGAGTTAGATTTTTTGGAGAAAAATCTTGTAAGCTCTTGGAAGCTCTCGTTTATATTTCGGTGTATCTCGTTGGGTGGGCTAGAGTGTGAGGGTCCTAGAGAGAGTCGAGAGAGTTATAATTCGAGGGAGAATTCTTGTAAAGTTCGGTGTATCAATTTGGTGTATCTAGTGAAGAAATCGTGGCGGCAAAGTGGATGTAGCCTATTTAAAGGTGAACCACTATAATTCTCGGTGTTGTGTTTGTTTGCTTTCTCGTTTCGTATTGTGTTGATTGCTTCGATTGTGGATAGCTCTATTATTGCTTGAATATGTATAATGTGTATGCTTGAGTGCATTGAAGATATATATGTATTGCTTGTGATTGGTTGTCGTTGTTAGTTGGTCGGGAATTCGGTACACTCGGGTTGAGTGGATTCCCGACAACGGTTGGACGTCGGTTGTTCTCGGGGGATTGGTGATCGAGTACGGGGTGGATTCGTTTGGAGATCGATAGAAGTTTCCGTCACGCATTGGGCGTGTCCGATCGATCGAGTATCGACGAGTCAAAGAAAAATTCCTCGTGCTCTAGGAGCGGGTCCCGGTGGTCCGACGTGTAGTCGGTGGTCTCGTTTGACGTAAAGCACCGCCCGCCTTCCTCGGTAGTGTACATCGATCCCATCACTCTTTGTATAGTATACTTGACATCCACATCACTAAACGTAATTTAATTACTAAATCTAGTTATCGACGCGTTTTTGAGTTGTTTATTCTTGGAAAATTAATGACTCAAAATGAATCATATTTATCACAGTCCTACGACATTCGCAAAAACTGCCCGGGAGATGATGCATGCTACGACTTTTCATGAACCAAACGTCGGTTAAAAAGGCTTTGGGAGTTGACGAACGCATTCCATTCATTTCATGCGGTGACGATGTTTCTTATGAAATGTCTAGGGATTTCCTGAACCAAACGTAGGTTAAAAAAGTAAATTAAAATACTTTTTTGTTTTGTAAATGAGATGCAACTATTGATTTAATACAACTAAAAAAATGCAATCATTAATTGTTAGAAAAAACGTAAACCAGATTAGTACAAAATCGGAAATACAATAAAAGAGAGCGGAAAGTAAATGCGAGGAGCAGGTTACTGCCGAGGCGTTTGCACTTTCCGCAAGTCAGTAAGGCTCCGTGTATACTACGGTTTACAGGCTTTCTGACCCAAAAAATACAACGGCGAAGCGGGGATCGAACAAATGCACACTGAATCGAACCCTCTCGGTATGAACGAAAACTGTGAAAACAGAGCACTGATGCAAAGTGATGATATGATATGAGAGACTGAAATTTCGTGCGAGAAATGAATGCAGCTTTAGTCTATATATATACTGCACTCTAGGGGAGTTACACACCATGTACACCACTCACCGGGTGGTTAGTGCAGGGGCAGTTCCAGACGAGTGGAGGCAACCACTCTCCTTCCAACTGCGTCTCCATGTTCAGCAATTTATTAAAACCGAATTAATTTAATTAATGTGTTTCAACTGGGCCGATCAAACACGAGCCCAAACATCAATCGGACCGTGTCCAAAAAAATAGGTACAGGCCAACCCAAGTGATCCAAGTGGCCCAGTGGGCTTCGAGAAGCCTAGGTCCAGCCCAGAGTCCAATTGACCAAATCACCAAGGAGCCAAACCGGGTCGGGACGGCGCGGGCGCGTGTGGCCCTTGCTATGTTCCACTAAGGGTGCATAATAGGCTTAGTCAACTTGTTGAAGACTCCTATTCTCTTATCATATTTAAAGAGAAATGACTTTTAGTATTATTTCCATGTTGGATAGCATATATCTCAATAAAATAATAATTGGTTTCATTTACCAAAATAGTATTTATGCCAACCTTTAAACATTTATTTTTCACTCATCGATTAACGGATTTTGACGAAATAAAATATCACAATTAACTCGTAACACGGAGATAATTATTGTAACGATTAAACTCGAAATCGAATATATTTTATTAGCCATAAAAAATTACAAACTTTGTCAAAATACACTTGAATTATTTAAATAATACAAATAATTCAAACATTGATTTAGTAGTGCAAAAATCTCACCATCCTTAAATTGGTTTTTAGGCGTACAGTTAATTAATTTCCTAAAATGTTAGCATTTTTAATTTATTTCTTGATACCAAATTAACATTTTTGAAAAATTATTCCTACCAAATTTCTTGTTTCTAAACATATAATTATGGTAATGAATTAAGTATAAATTAATAAAATTATTACGAAATTTAAGTAAAATGTTAATGTAGATGTGCTAATGACCTTATATCATTGTTATGGAAATAATTAGAATACTTTTTTTTATCAGAATGTAAGCTAATTAAAAATGTATTTTTAATTTAAAATTAAAGTAGTTATAAATATATTTAAAATTAAATTTAAAATATATTGAAGAATATATTTGACCCATAAATATAAATGTCAAGTTGTTTAATTCTTTTCTAACAGTTCAAGCTTTTAGAAACGATTTCTAACTCGGAATCAGAGCGTTAGTTTAACTCCATGAGTTTGAACTTTTAGATGATGCGACACTCAATTTCTCTAACAGTTCGAGACACCCAACTTTTCTAATAGTTCAAGTCACTCAATATCTAAACCACTTTATCTATTAATTTTAAAATACATTTTTACATTTAATATTTACTAATTGAAGGATTTAGATCATTATAAATTACAAGGTATTGCTAATAAGCTTAAGACAACATCTTACTAAAACCTAACGAGTAGTTTATCTCTCTGCATGCTATAAGAATGAGGAGCTCGTCATTTTCTCTCTTCATTCTTTCTCTTCTTTCCCTGAATTCATTTTTTGTTGTTGATTCAAAACCTACGATTAATCACAATCATCAGTCGGAAACTTCGACTTTCGGATTTTCTAAGGAACGAGCCCAAAGCTTCTACAGAGATTTCGGTTTGTCTCCCGTTCTCGATGCTAATGTTTTGAGCCACGACCCTTTAGCCAGTGCACAAAAAATCGTCGAAAAGCCTATTCATTTCCCAGCGTCGATTAGTGACTACGAAATCGATAATTCTGCTAGGCCGCCTAATGCCCGAGATCTCGGTCACTACGCGGGTTACTATAAACTTGCTAACACCAAAGGTGCCAAGATGTTCTATTATTTCTTCAAGTCGACGAAGAATGACAGAAATGCCCCCGTCGTTGTGTGGTTAACCGGAGGCCCAGGATGCAGCAGCTCACTCGGTTTGTTTTACGTGAATGGCCCATTTAAATTGACCAAGAAACTGACGCTTGTTCAGAATAAGTACAGTTGGAGTGAGGTATTCAATTTCATTTTAATTCCATAAATCTTACTGATTTTGATTTGAACATCATATATACACAGGAGTCGAACATTATATATATAGACCAACCAACGGCAACAGGCTTCAGTTATACTACAGACAAGGCCGACATTCGGCACACCTCAGAGGAAGCAGGCCTCGATTTCTACAACTTTATTCAGGTATAAACATATAATTAAAGATATGACAAACTCTGTACATATATCACACCGAATTAATTAATCTTCTCGATCGATCATCAGGCTTTTTTCGAAAAGCATCCCGAGTACCAAAGGAACGATTTTTACATCACGGGGGAATCTTACGCTGGTCATTACATTCCAGCTTTCGCGACTCAGATTCAAAAGGGGAACAAGAATTCAAAAAATACTCGCATAAACCTTAAGGGAATCGGCATTGGAAATGGATGGACGAATCCAGGGCTCCAGACGAAATCGCTTCCTGATTATGCGTTGAAGATGAAACTGATCAATCAAACCCACTACAATAACCTGCAGAAACCGGTCCGGGAGTGTCAAAAGGAAACACATATAGCTTGCGATGGTTCGGTTTAATTATACATAATCACATTAGAGTGTAATTAAACGACACATGTACATCTAATTGCGCTTTTTTGCAGGAACTAATTACGACTTGGCAGCTTGCGCTAAGGCCAACCGCGACTGTGTCATTCTAGAAGACATCCTCAACTCCACGGACCGTGTGAATGTAAGTTCCTAACACGACGTAATTTGTTGAGAAAAAAAATACTCCCTAAGAGAAATGTTATTTTTTGACCACAAAGTGAAGGGTATTAAATGTATTTTTAAGTTAAAAAGTAAGTAGTTATGAATAAACTTCAATTAAGAAAAGTGGTCATGTTATGATAAAACGGAGGGAGTAACTAACCGTGTGTCTTTCGTTGCAGTACTACGACATTCGCAAGAAATGCGCCAAGGGACAGAAGTGCTACAACTTCTCAGGGGTAGAGACGTTCCTGAACCAGAAATCGGTTAAAAAAGCGCTGTCAGTTAGCGAAGACATACATTTCATTTCGTGCAGTAAGAAAGCTTACGCTGCTATGCAAGGGGATTGGATGAGGAACCTCGGAGTTTATGTTCCGAGGTTACTGAAAGATGGGATCAAGGTTCTGATATATGCAGGGGAATACGATCTTATTTGCAACTGGATAGGTAACTTGATGTGGGTCGAGCACTTAAAATGGTCCGGTCAGAGAAGTTTCTTATCGTCCAGAAAACTTCGGTTTAAAGTCGACAGTGCGAATGCCGGGTGGTACAAGAGCTATGGAAATCTTACGTTCTTGAACGTGAAGAATGCCGGTCACCTGGTTCCAATGGATCAACCGAAGGCTTCGTTGGAAATGCTGAGACGATGGATCAAAGACATTCCTCTGTGAAAACAGAAGTTGAAGTAGTTTTATGAAACTTGAATACAATAACAAATTCTTGATCAATCCCATGAATTTTATTTATACACACAAATCATTTACATCATCACTTACATAGACAAATTACATGTAAGAACTGAGTGAACTTCTTTCTGCAGTTGGCTGCATAGGCTCGTGCCCAGGAATCATCGAAAACCGGTCTAAATACAAACCCAAATACGATACCAAAGGGTCCGCCCGCGATTTATCGACAACGAACCTCACGTGGCTCGTTTCAACACTCGCAAACAGCGAAAGCCTCTTGTACCCGACAGTGGTCCCGCTAGTCGCCACCTCCCATTCCCCTTCCCTGTTCAAGAACTCGAGACGAAACTCGATAATCCGCTGACCCATTTGGATCGGCTCTTGGACCATCAAAACGTTAAACGTGACGAGCTCTTCGAAATCCAAATACAATACCCAGTTGTGTCGGGCCGGGTCAGGGGCCCAATACGAATACAAACCCTCTTCGAGAACATTGTGCGGGTCGTAAAGGGAATCGGGAGGATTGCCTCGTGTGGTGCTGGCGGAAAGCGAAGAAGCTTCTTTCGCTAGGTTGCGAGAGAATATGGATTTTCGAATTTCAGAGAATTCTTGGAGGGCCCGAATGTCTTCTTGGGATATGAGGCCCGAAGAATTCGGAGGCACGTTTAGTAGGAGGAGACAGTTCCGCCCGACAGATTGGTAGTATAAGTCGAGAAGAGACATTACAGGTTTCGGAGCTTCGGATGGATGCCAGAACCAGTTGGGTCGGATAGAGACATCGCATTCGGCAGGGACCCAGTCGTGCCCAAAAGGATCGCCCTCTCCGGAATATCTGTCAAACCCGAAATTTAATGTTAGGAACTTAGAGCTTCTTCAATGCAACACATTAAAACCGAGAAAAATCGGACATACAAAGGATCCGTGCCGCCAATTTTGGCATCGCTCCGATTGAAAAGAGACCAGCAAGTTGTCCCGGCAACACCAGCTTCATCCCCGACCCACCTCACGTCCGGGCCCGCGTCTGAAAATATGACAGACCCGGGCTGAAGCTGATGAATTAGACTGAACCAGTCCTCGAAGAAGTACTCCATGGATTTTTCTCCATCGCCTTTTGCACCGTCCAACCAAACTTCTTTAACCTCACCATATCTGCACAATTCTCAAACAACTCAATTCATCAAATGTCAGATATCTAATCACAGAAAACGCAAACTCTGTAGTGAATCAATCGCATTCAACCAAGGTTATGCCTAAAACATGCTCCCCGATTATTCGAAAAGCAGTCGAAGAAAACCGCAAACTACCATCACAGCACTAGTACATTTTTACCAACAAGATCACTTTTTTAACTACCATAATAGCTCAAACAACTACTATACATATACATACACACAGAGACCTTGTAAGCAATCTAAGAAAACTTAAAACTACCATCACAGCCACAAGTACTTTCTTTACCAGCAGGATCACATTTTTAACTAAGATTCAACTACCATAAAAGCTCAAACAACAATAAATACACATATACACACACAGAGAGACCTTGTAAGCAATCCAAGAAAAAGATCACATTTTTAACTAAGATTTGAACTACCATAAAAGCTCAAACAGCAATACATACACAAATACATACACAGAGAGAGAGACCTTGTAAGCAATCCAAGAAAAAGATCACATTTTTAACTAAGATTTGAACTACCATAAAAGCTCAAACAACAATACATACACAGAGAGAGATAGACCTTGTAAGCAATTCGGTCATCTGGGCCAGATAAAACTCATTGTACTCGAGCGTCTTCCCATAGCAAGGCTCGTGCCGGTCCCAGGGGGAGAGATAAAGGCCCAATTGAATCCCGGCGGATCTTGCGGCGTCGGCCAATTCCTTCACGACGTCGCCGGACCCGTTCCTCCACGGACTGGACCTCACCGTATAATCCGTGTACCGCGAAGGCCACAGGCAAAACCCATCGTGGTGCTTCGCGGTTAGGACAACCCTCGAAAATCCGGAAACTTTTGCCACGTCGACCCACTGCGTGGCGTTCAAGGCGGTCGGGTCGAAAACGGAAGGGTCGACGTGGCCCGTGCCCCATTCGGTGTCCGTGAAAGTGTTGGTGCCGAAATGCAGGAACAGGGCCATCTCCGAGAGCTGCCATGAGATCTGGTTGGAAGTTGGGATCGGAAGAATCGGGAGCGGCGGCGGGGTTGGAGTCACCGGCGATGACTGTGATTTCGGAGAATGGGCTGAGAGGGTGAGGAAGACGGTGAGGATTAAAATGTAGTTTGGGAGAGTTTGGGGGTGTTTTGTGTGTGTTTTGTCGGCCATTTTTGTTTTTCGGGTTTCTGAGATTTTGGATTCACAAGTAATTCGTGCTACATTTTATATTCATCAATCGAGGATAATAAAAATAAATTAAATCTTTTCGTAAAGTTATCATTTTGATTCGATTGCAGTAAAAGATTATTTTGTTCAAGTGTTTTGATGGTTGACTTATAAGCTTATTAACATTTTTAAGATAATCTTATATGCATTATTAATCTTACCAAAATAATTTATGGAGTAGTTTTAACTCCCTTAAATTTATTATACTTGTCACTTTTTGTTTTTGTTTTCTAACTTTTTTATGTAACGTTTTAGTACTTGTTTTTCTTGTCAATCTTTTATTTAATACTAATAATTAATTGCAAATTTGTAAAACAAGGTTAAACTAAGTAGAATTTTTTTCCAGTAAATTGTCAAATATATTGTCTTTACAAAATATCATTACAGCAGATATTATTTGTGCATCGACTTTTTTTATTAATTTATACTCCATTAAATTATTAATAAATATATTTAATGACCATTATCGCTTCGAAAAATAATTATCTCAAAACGAAGAAAATAAAGAAATGGAGAAATCTGGTTATGGCAACGATGGCATTTACAGATCGCCGAGGCCGCCGGTGTCAGCCCCCAAAGATCCCGACCTCTCCATGGTTTCCTTCCTCTTCAGAAACGTTTCGTCGTTTCCCGATAAACGAGCCCTCGTCGATTCACACACCGGCCAAACCTTATCTTTCGGCCAATTCAAATCCGCGGTTTCCAAAGTCGCACACGGCTTACTCCAGCTGGGAATCACCAAAAGCGACGTCGTCCTGATCTTCTCCCCCAACTCTATTCAGTTCCCGCTCTGTCTCTTCGGGGTCATCGCCATCGGTGCCGTCGCCACCACCGTCAACCCTCTGTACACCATCTCGGAGTTATCCAAACAGGTCCGAGATTCCACTGCTAAGCTCATCATTACCGTCGAGGAGCTTCTTCCGAAGGTGAAAGATTTATGCATGCCAGTTGTTCTACTAAATGCCTCAGAGAAACCCGGTTCGGGAATCGGTAAAATCCCTTCGATCACTCTGTTTTCGGAGCTTGTCAATAGTAAAGGGTCCGTGAATTTAGACAGTAACCCTTACAAAATCAGGCAAGACGATACTGCTACGTTGCTGTACTCGTCAGGCACAACCGGCATCAGCAAAGGCGTGATACTTACTCATGGTAACTTCATTTCCGCCTCTTTGATGATGACTTCCGATCAAGATCTCGCCGGGGAAATGCACAATCAGTTCCTGTGTGTTCTTCCTATGTTCCATGTGTTTGGTCTTTCTGTGATCATGTACGCGCAGCTCCAGCGTGGCAATGGTGTGGTCTTGATGACGAAATTCGATCTGGAGATGATTCTGAAGACAGTTGAGCATTACGGGGTCACGAATATGTGGGTTGTGCCTCCTATTATACTGGGCTTGGCTAAAAGCCCTGTGGTCAAGAAATATAATTTGTCGACCTTGAAGCAGATCGGGTCGGGGGCGGCCCCTCTTGGTAAGGAATTGATGCAGGAATGTGCCAAGAACTTCCCTCGGGCTGTTGTTGTTCAGGTGATGTTCGATGAGATGATCACGTGAATAAAAAATCAAATACTCATTTTTTTATGTGTAGACTTTTTACCATTTCAGGTGTGAGTTTTGGTAGACTTACTTACGTAGCTCTACTTTTTTTGTTGAATAATTTGATTTGATTTAATGCAACAATACATATTGCATTCTTAGGTCAACAAGTAATTATTCGTTGAGGTCGTAATAAGATTATTTTTTATAAAAATGTGCCATTTTTCATTTAAATACTTTTAATGAATTTGAGGGAGGAACATTATCGTAACAAGATGATCTTATTTCAGGGATATGGGATGACTGAATCCTGTGGAATTATATCTATTGAGAATCCAAGTGTGGGCCCCCGGCATTCTGGTTCGGCTGGACAACTTGTTGCAGGTGTCGAGAGTCAAATAGTTAGTGTTGATAAATTAGAGCCTCTTCCACCTGGCCAGTTGGGCGAGATATGGGTGCGTGGACCAAATATGATGAAAGGTATATTGTGTCCAATTTTACTGTGAATACATGTTTATATGGTTTTCAACTTTTAATGCAGATAGTGTGAGGTGAAACGTGAAATGAAATTACAGTTACTTCTTATGTTTGGTGTCTTGAATATGATATGCGAAAAAACAATATTTTGACGTAAATATTTAGTTTTTTAAAACAGATTATGAGGGTCAAGATGAATGAGTAAAATTGCTCAAGTGATAATCAGATATACAATATGAAATCAATTTTTTGATGGAGTCATATCTAATTTTTTTCGTCAATATAAACCTGTTCGTGCTTTTTTTATCTGAAATTCATTCCTTAAAAAGTTAGGAACAAGTGTAGAAAAATGCTTCAACGGTTTCCACTTTCCAGTTCCAAAGATTTTCTGATATGGAATGTTTAAAAACTCCTGAAAATCAAAATACGAAGTAGGGCTTTCTTTTAACATTTGTCCTGACATAAGAGTGCATAATTTACTTATGTCTATAGTGCATTATTTTTATTTCCTTTCGCAGGTTATTTTAACAATCCAGTGGCTACCGAGCTTACAATAGATAAACAGGGATGGGTTCATACTGGAGATCTTGGATACTTTGATGAAGAGGGACACCTATTTGTCGTCGATCGCATTAAAGAGCTCATTAAGTATAAAGGTTATCAGGTAGTTATCCTCAATGAATGATGTGCTTCTGCCGGATACTAAGGTTTTCCTGAAATTAATATGGTAGGCACATTAATCTAATGACTTAATACATATACACAATGTGGCTTTGTTTTATTTCAAATAAATATTTATATATAATATGAACATGTTTTATCATTTCATAAATTTGTCCTAGCAATGGTGGTTAGATTATGGGATTGGTCAAAATCATCATGTTTTATATTAGTGATCAGGTCACACTTATAAGACAATATATCGATATCCCAGAAATAGAATTAGGTGTAATTCATCATTACATGTCAGTATTAAAAATAGAAAAATGTTATTTTTCATGTTATTAATTATTTCTGGTGTTTTACTTTCTTGTTTTCTTGATAGGTTGCTCCAGCGGAGCTTGAAGGGCTGCTCGTGTCTCACCCTCAGATAGCAGATGCTGTTGTTATCCCGTAACTCACTAATTATTCAAAACTCGATTGTTTGTTGTTTTCTGTTGGACAATTACAGGTTTTTGTTTGTTTTGCTTTGTTGTACAGTATTAATTAATTACATCAAATGGTGTTTACATTCTGGTTTTAGGTTTCCTGATGCTGAAGCCGGTGAAGTCCCAGCTGCTTATGTTGTCCGCGTCGCTAATAGTTCGCTGACTGAAGAAGATATCAAGAATTTCATCTCGGAGCAGGTATTCATTTATTAACATCACGGAAAAATTGAAGCTCTTTTCCTTTATAAGATTTTGAATTATGGAAGTAGTCGAATATTATGTCTTAGGTAGTCGAATATCAAAGAATTTGAGTTATTCTATTCATTTAAGTCCGAATGTTGGAAACTTTGGGAATCTGGACCAGGGTAGGTTTGGCTTGACTTACGGATAATTACACAAATGACCCTGAGGTTTCGGATATTTTCGAGAAACCGTTTGTAGTTTCATAAATGACCCCTCAACCTTTCTTAAGCAAAAGATATCCCAAAAGCCCCACTTACGTTCATCGAAATTACCACTTAATTGCAAACCAAACTCACTGTCGTATTTAAGATGTGTATATTTGAAATGTTTATACAAACTCAAGGGGGCAATTGTAATTTTCAAAGAATTACTAGATTGTTTTAGTAACTAGGGCTAGAACTAAGGGTAATTCTTTGACTATTAGTAACTAGGGCTAGAACTAAGGGTAACTTTTCGCCATTGGTTTTCTTGTATTGATGTTCCCATGTACTCCTTCGGCTTCACAACTTTGTTCTTCTTTAATTGGAGAGCTTCTTGTATATACCACAATACAATTTTCAGGTTGCTCCCTTCAAAAGACTGAGGAGAGTTACATTTATTGATACGGTCCCGAAATCAGCTGCAGGGAAAATACTCAGAAGAGAACTTATTGACAAAGTCCGGGCAAAACTGTAAACTGTAAAATTTATAAGTTGCAGTACTATTCATGGGCAATTTATACCATACTACTATTTGTACAATAATGTATGATTAAATGAAGTATTATTTTGACAAAGAATGAATATATTTGTAAATTGATGATTTATATTTATGTAATGATGATTTTAATATGAATAATATTTTTTTATTGTTTTATAATAATTATTCATTTTTATAATGAACTTGTTGCAATTAAAAGCAATTATGAGTATTGATTCAAATATGTATATTTTTAAGAAATCGCTTGAGAATTGTAATATCTTAGCTACATAAAACATATATGTTATTTAAAATTTAATTTTAATTCGATTTAGTTTTTAAAAAAATTTAATTTTAATTTTGATTCAATTTTAAAATTTTGAAAATAATGCAAAAAGAAAAAAAAAAGATATGACTGATGATTTAAACTGAAAAATCGAGATCATTTTTTAATATTATCAATAATTTTTAAATTTTATTTAATACAGTATTATTATAAAAATTACTTCCACGCAGAAACGATGTCGTTTTAAAATTTTAAAAATTAAAATTTAGAATTGGGTAAAGGGAGGTTGGTGGCCATGAAGACTGGACTCGGAGACGGAGAGGGAGAGACAAAAATCGCATTTTTTCAAAAAAAGGATAGCATGTTGCTCACTGTAATCATTTCGATGACATCATGGAATACGCCAGCAGACCTCCATTTCTGCGTGCTTAAATCCTTCGCCATTCTCCGCACAATCCTGAAAATCATCCATCCAAATACAACCCATCCATGGAGAAATTAGGGTACGGCCGCGACGGCGTATACCGATCTTTGCGGCCGCCGTTCTTTCCCCCCAAAGACCCCAACCTCTCCATGGTTTCTTTCCTCTTCAGAAACGCTTCGTCTTTTCCCGACAAGCCAGCCCTCGTAGATTCAGTCACCGGGCAAACCTTAACCTTCGCCCACTTCAAATCCTCTGTTTCCAAAGTATCCCACGGCTTGCTCCAGCTCGGAATCACCAAGAACGACGTCGTCCTGATCTTCTCCCCCAACTCCGTTCAGTTCCCGCTCTGTTTCTTCGGGATCATCGCCATCGGCGCCGTCGCCACCACCGTCAACCCTCTCTACACCGTCTCGGAGCTATCCAAACAGGTCCGAGATTCCACAGCTAAGCTCATCATCACCGTCGAGGAGCTTCTTCCGAAGGTGAAAGATTTACGCCTGCCAGTTGTTCTACTAAATGCCTCAGAGAAACCCGGATCGCCAATCGGTAAAATCCCTTCGATCACTCTATTTTCCGAGCTTGTCAATAGTAAAGAGTCCGTTAATATAGACAGTAACCCTTATAAAGTCAAGCAATCCGATACTGCTGCACTGTTGTACTCGTCGGGCACAACCGGGACGAGCAAAGGCGTGATTCTCACGCATGGTAACTTCATTTCTGCCGCTTTAATGGTGACTTCCGATCAAGAATCCGCGGGCGAAATTCACAATGTGTTCCTGTGTTTTCTGCCAATGTTTCATGTGCTCGGTCTGTCTGTGATCACGTACGCTCAGCTCCAACGTGGCAATGCTGTGGTGGTGATGTCGAGATTCAATTTGGAGATGATCATAAGGATGGTGGAGAAATACAGGGTCGATGAATTGTGGGTTGTGCCTCCGGTTATATTAGCTCTTGCTAAAAGTGATGTGGTCAAGAATTATGATGTATCGTCCTTGAAGGTGATCGCATGTGCTGCTGCCCCACTTGGAAAGGAGTTGATGAAGGAATGTGCGAAGAATTTCCCTAAGGCTGTTGTTATTCAGGTCAAACTAAAAGTGCATATAGAATTTAATGTTTATGGTGGTTATATTTGGTGTATTGACGATGGCATGATTTCAGGGTTATGGAATGACGGAAACTAGTTCGATTATCTCTATGGAGAATGCATATGCAGGAATCCGAAATTCTGGTTCGGTTGGATTACTTTCTCCGGGTGTGGAGAGTCAAATAGTCAGTGTCGATAAACCGAAGCCTCTTCCTCCTGGACAGTTGGGGGAAATATGGGTGCGCGGACCCAATATGATGAAAGGTAGACAACTTATTTATAATCCTGCTTAGTACTCCTGGATTTCTATTGTATGTTCATGAAGGTGAAATATCTCCCCTTATTTTTAATCGAGCTTCTGTCTTTAGGTTACTTCAACAACCCAGTGGCTACCAAGCTTGCGATTGATGAACAAGGATGGGTTCATACCGGAGATCTCGGATACTTTGATGAAGAGGGTCAACTATTTGTCGTTGACCGTATTAAAGAACTCATTAAGTGCAATGGTTTTCAGGTACCTAGTTACTAGTAATTCCCTCTATGGACAATGCACAAGACATGTTCAACAAGTTTCAAAAATTCTATGTTTCACATATTTGATATAATCATCATGATATATATTTCTGATAGGTTGCTCCAGCGGAGCTTGAAGGGCTGCTTCTGTCTAACCCTCAGATATCAGATGCTGTTGTTATCCCGTAAGCTTCATTTACATTTTACGGTTACAGATTATTTTATTATTAGTAGGTAAAATCTATCATTCTGGTTTAAGGTTTCCTGATGCCGAAGCTGGTGAAGTCCCAGTTGCGTATGTTGTCTGCATCCCTAATAGCTCACTGACTGAAAATGATATCAAGAACTTCATTGCAGATCAGGTATTTGCATTATTAATACCACAGAAAAATTGAAGTTTTTTATTTTGTTTTTAAACATACTCATAGTCGAAGGGAGTGTGCCCTTCACCATAGTTACTTTCGACATCACGACTTTGTTCTTTGATTGGAGAGCTTCTTCTTAACTACCTATTATACATTTTCAGGTGGCACCCTTCAAAAGACTGAGGAGAGTTACATTTATAGAAACCGTCCCCAAATCAGCTTCGGGGAAAATACTTCGAAGAGAACTGATAGAGAAAGTCCGGTCGAAAATGTAATTCTGTAAGTTTGACTGGTTTACATTTAGTGTATATGTCTCGGCTGTGCTCGTGTGAGCTATCTGTACGCAGTGCTCTGTGTAGTTTATCTACTGGTGTCATGCATTGGAGCAGCAGCATCTATACATACACTGTATCTTTTGATTAATGTAATAAATGATTTCTTTTGAGAATCATCTATTTCGAACTGTCGAGCTATTTCGGTTCCGAGTCAACTTTAATCATAAACCCAAGCTAAACTAAAGTAAAGAATTCAATCTCTAATTCTAGAAGATGAATGGGTCAAGTGAGGTTGGTGGCCAAGAGGGATAAAGATTGCCTTTTTGACAATGGAAGATAACATGTCGGCGAAATCGCTCACTCTTAACATGCCGGATGATGACGTCATTACATACGACAGCAAATCTCCATGACCGAGTGCTTAAATTCTTCACATTTCTCCGCAAAATCCAGAAAATCATCCATCCAAATACAACCCATCCATGGAGAAATCAGGGTACGGCCGCGACGGCGTATACCGATCTCTGCGGCCGCCGTTCTTTCCCCCCAAAGACCCCGACCTCTCCATGGTTTCTTTCCTCTTCAGAAAAGCTTCGTCTTTTCCCGATAAACCGGCCCTCGTAGATTCACACACCGGTCAAACCTTAACCTTCGCCCAATTCAAATCCTCTGTTTCCAAAGTCGCCCACGGCTTGCTCCAGCTCGGAATCACCAAGAACGACGTCGTTCTGATCTTCTCCCCCAACTCCATTCAGTTCCCGCTCTGTTTCTTCGGGATTCTCACCATCGGCGCCGTCGCCACCACCGTCAACCCTCTCTACACAGTCTCGGAGCTATCCAAACAGGTCAAAGATTCCACCGCTAAGCTCATCATCACCGTTGAGGAGCTTCTTCCGAAGGTGAAAGATTTACGCCTGCCAGTTGTTCTACTAAATGCCTCAGAGAAACCCAGATCGCCAATCGGTAAAATCCCTTCGATCACTCTATATTCCGAGCTTGTCAACAGTACAGGGTCTGTGAATTTGGACAGCAACCCTTATAAAGTCAAGCAATCCGATACTGCTGCTCTGCTGTACTCGTCGGGCACAACGGGCACGAGCAAAGGCGTGATCCTCACTCATGGAAACTTCATTTCTGCCGCTTTGATGGCGACTGTCGATCAAGAATCTGCGGGCGAAATGCACAATGTGTTCCTGTGTGTTCTGCCTATGTTCCATGTGTTTGGTCTGTCTGTGATCACGTACGCCCAGCTCCAGCGTGGCAATGCTGTGGTCGTGATGTCCAAATTCGATTTGGAGATGATTGTAAGGGCAGTGGAGAAATACAGGGTCAACGAATTGTGGGTTGTACCTCCGATTATATTGGGTCTGGCTAAAAGTAATGTGGTCAACAAGTATGATGTGTCATCCTTGAAGGTGATTGGCTCGGGAGCGGCCCCACTTGGAAAGGAGTTGATGAAGGAATGTGCAAAGAATTTCCGTAATGCTGTTGTTATTCAGGTAAACGTCCATCTAGAACGTAATGTTTATGGTGGTTATGCCGAAACTAATTCGTGTGAGTGCAGGGCAAGTATAACGAGATGCCGAAACGTAAACTCTGAACTCTGAAGCGTATGATATTTGACTAATGAATAGAATCTATGAACTTTTATGTGTCATATAAGGGGTTTATTTATTTCAAATGAATATTCAGGAGTCCGTTTCTATAAGAGAAAAGGGGAATGCCATATGAGATGTGATTTAAAGTGCGAGCATTCACTTGGCAACATGCAGCTTTTGAGCTTTACTTTAACTTTTATGTTCTTTCCCTACAAGGTGTATTGAAGATGGTCTAATTTCAGGGTTATGGAATGACGGAAACTAGTTCGATTATCTCTTTCGAGAATGCATATGCTGGACCCCGAAATTCTGGTTCGGTTGGAACACTTGTTCCGGGCGTGGAGAGTAAAATAGTTAGTGTTGATAAACAGAAGCCTCTTCCTCCTGGACAGTTGGGGGAAATATGGGTGCGCGGGCCAAATATGATGAAAGGTATACAATATCCAATTTTTATTTTATTGTGGATACGTAATAACTGTGAAATTGCTTATTCGGAATAGAATGTGGTGTGAGAAATAGATGGTAAATCAATGATAAATGCATTTGCTACTTAAATATAATACTGCTTAACACCTCTGGATTCCTATTTTGTGTTCATGAAGGTGAAATTCCCCACTCCCTTTTTTTAACTGAGCTTCCGTCTTTAGGTTATTTCAACAACCCAGTGGCTACAAAGCTTACAATTGATAAGCAAGGATGGGTGCATACCGGAGATCTCGGATACTTTGATGAAGAGGGTCAACTATACGTCGTTGACCGTATTAAAGAACTCATTAAGTACAAAGGTTTTCAGGTACCTAGTTATTAATAATTCCCTCTATGAACAATGCGCGAGATATGTACTGAGTACCCATTATAAAAAAAAATACATACCGCTTAAGAAATACATTCAACAATACCTTCGTTTGTTTGCTTTAAAATTCTCTGTTCACATATTTGATAATATAATCTTTATTGAATGTTCCCCTCTTTATTCACGACATATTACTGATATAGGTTGCTCCAGCGGAGCTTGAGGGGCTGCTTGTGTCTCACCCTCAGATATCAGATGCTGTTGTTATCCCGTAAGTTTCCGTTACGCTTCAAGACGGTGACATGTATTTTTTTGTAAGAAATTAAGTACGTGAAATGTTGTGATTCTGGTTTTAGGTTTCCTGATGCCGAAGCTGGTGAAGTCCCAGTTGCTTATGTTGTCCGAGCCCCTAATAGCTCACTGACTGAAGAAGATATCAAGAAGTTTATTGCAGATCAGGTGATAATTACAATAGGCTAGTATTAATTACAAAAACCACCTTGAGGATTAGGCTAATAGAAAAATTGACCCCTGCATTTTTATTTGCCTTGCGAATTACCCTTCTACATGTCAGGTTGCGCCCTTTAAAAGACTCAAGAGAATTACATTCATAAATACGGTCCCAAAATCAGCATCAGGGAAGATACTTAGAAGGGAAGTTATCGACAAGGTCCGGCCAAAATTGTAATTTTTAATAAGTTCGATTATATATGTTTCTGTTAAGTACTTCAGTGCAAGTTTTTTGTGCCAGCAATGTAATTTTTACAGTAATAAGTTGGATTTTCTATGTTTCTTTTTAGTGTAAGTTGTTTGTTTAATTATTTTTATACTGCGATATTGTAAAAGGATTTAGAAAAATAACCAAAAAATATATATATACCTTCAACTCATAGTTTTTTCTTAGGTTTGTTTTTGTACGTTGTCACTTGTCACCCAGCAAATGTAACGCCAAGGCGTAAAGGTAAAATTATTGCAGATAACATAAATAGTACTCCTAAAAAAATTAAACTAGTCAAAAAAATTATCTAAAATGTTTTAGTCAAATGTAGAGTTATGCTGAGTTATTAGAAATATTAACTATATGCTCTTTTAACCCTAAAATTAAATCAATAATCATCATTTATTACAATTCTTATAAATGAATAAATTCATGAATAAATTCTTATAAATAGGATTGATATATAATTGAATTAAAATAACAACTTTAAAATATATATGTTTAAGGATTTTTTAATATATATGTTTAAGGATTTCCGTAGTTAACAACATTAAAATATATATGTTTAAGGATTTCCGTAGTGATAAACAAATACATTTCGTTTTTCTGATAAACAAATACGTTAGTTTAGTAAATGTTTATTTTTTTATTAATAATTTATCTTGTTTATTTTGGGGAGAAACAGTAAAATAGCAAAAAGGCAAAGTATAGATGGGATGTGTGAGGTTAGAACTTGGAGTCAAGCGGGGTTCTCCTCCCAAATTCGGGTTCACCTCGGTATGTGCCGCCGAGACATGGGAAGACATCGTAGCCGTTCACTCCTCATTCTACGGAAGAGATTTCCACTATTTCGGAGTGTATGTACGACTGCCACTGATGCTCACACTGCACGTACATGCACAAGAAAACGAAACAAACATATTCTAATTCTAAATATGTCTTTTAGAACACCATGCACGCAATTGACATGACGATTGACGATGTTTCGTTGTTTTTTCCCTTAGGAGCGATTTCCTATGTTCTGTCTTTGAATAAAAATGGATGTTTTGAAACAACTACACACTGACTTACAAAGAACCAATCACTTACTCCCTCACATGACACTACAAGCATTTGGATTCTCATCGCTAAATATCTGGGGAGCGTACGGATTGCGGTACTGAACGACATCGCTCGACCCGTACACAATATTATGAGACTCAAATTTGTTCTTCACTTCAACCTGCACCTTCTCACCTTCAACAACATCACCACCATCACCCTTCTTCTTGTCTCCTCCTCCACCAACCTTCCCCTTATCCTTGTCGGCCTTCCCTTTCTCGACTCCTTCCTTCTCTTTCTTCTCCTGATTATTTTCCTTCTTAGGCTCATGTAATATCTCAACCTCCTTTTTGAGATGCTTCTTGAGCAAATTAGCCAAGGCGTTCATGTCCATGGCGCCCGTCACCGTCACCAGCTCCTTCTCCCGGTCGATCTTCATCTCTCGGTACCCTGCAAAATTAATCGATCACAATTTTTTTTAATTTTTTTTTTTTAAATAAAATTCTCACCCTTGGATTTAGACACGAGTTTCACGATTTTCAGAGTGCATCCCTGGCAGTGTAAACGAGTCCTCAACACCGCCGTTGTAACCGGAAGCTGCAAAAAAATATAAATTCGATTTTTTTTAATTGAAAAAAAAAACAGTTATGCTAAAATGCGCCGGTGTGTTCCGGAACGTGTGAGTTGCCGTTACAGATTCGATTGAAAACTAACCCGCGCTAAAATAGCAACCGCCTAACCGACTTATTTATTTAGATTTTAAAATTAAAATTAAAAAAGAAAAACTACCTCCTTTTTTTCCTTAGATTTCTTATCGTTTTTTCCCTTGATTTCTTTCGTCTTCTGACCTTTGCCGTCGGCCGTGTTCGTTTGCGGAAGGATAATCTCGACCTTCTTGTGCGTGTTTTTCTCAACTCGTTCACGGAGTTTCACCGGATCGACTTTCCCGACCACCGTAATCCTCGGCCCGTCGGCGACCGTCGCATTCTCAACACCTATCACCACCGTGCATTAAAAAAAATACAACTATAACTACATGACCACGATTAATTTGATTGTAAAAAATTGACGAAAGACGATGTACATATTTACCGTCGAACGAACGGATGCACTTGAGGACCTTAGAAACGCATTCTTCACAATGCAAATCGGCATTCAAAACAAGGGTGACGACATTCGTGTTGTTATCTTGTTTCTTTTTCTCCGGCTCCTGTTTATCTTGTTTCCTCTTCTCGGGCTCCGATTTCTTTTGCTGGTCGCTATTGTTGTTTTTCTTGTTCTTCTGAAACAAAAATATACATAACATTCGATAAACACTTTGACAGAAAATCAAAATAAAAAAGTAGTTTAATTTATTTACCTCAGCCATTGTGAGTAATGTTACCTCAGAACCATGTTTAGTGTTTAGCTCTATTTTAAGGACAGAAATTAAATATTTTAAAAATAATAATAGTCTTCACTCTTCACTGGGCTTTTATTTGGGCCAAGATTTGTATTTTACGATTAATATTTTTATAACATTATTTATTAATTTTGTAATAAAAAAGCTATTATTTTTTAAATTATTAAAATAATTATCAAATATTTTACAAAATATTGAATTAAGATTTTTATAACATTATTTATTAATTTTGAAATAAAAAAGGACTGAAACTATTATTTTTAAATTATTAAAATAATTATCAAATATTGTTTATCGATTAAATATTCTAAAAAAACATTAAAATAATTATCAAATATTTTTTAAAGAGAAAAATTAAAATAATTATCAAATATTTTTGAAAGAGAAAAAATATTTAATGTTTAGCAATTAAATATTCTAAAATAGTCTTCTAATATTATTGAAAATATTATTAAATATTCTAAAATAGTGTTATGATAATCTTAAATATTTTTTAAAGAGAAAAATTAAAATAATTATCAAATATTTTTGAAAGAAAATAAATATTGAATGTTTAGCAATTAAATATTCTAAAATAGTCTTCTGATAGTCTGAAAATATTATTAAATATTCTAAAATAGTCTTGTCTTGAAAATATTATTTTTAAATTATTAAAATAATTACTAAATCTATACATATATAATTCCTGAATCTCTCCATGACACGTGGACCAATGTGTTCACACTATAAATTATAAATAAAAATAATAATATTAACTATAAATTATAAATAAAAATAGTAATATTATTATTAAGTCAAAATTTATACATTAATGGAGTATAATTTTTAAGTAAGTTTTTATTTTCAGTAAATTTCCACATATGTAATTCTAATTAATCATATGTTTTCCCAAGAAAAAATCAGTCGCGTTTCATAGAACATTTCTAGATCAATTTGACGAGGTATTTCACGTTCTCATGCTTCAATATTTTTGCGTATATATATTCGTCGAATTTTTTTTATCTTTTCCAAAATTTCATTTACGCTTTAATTATTTCATTATGCATTTTTTTTACATTTTTCTTTTACCAGTTCTTTTGAACTGAAACCGGCTGAACTGAACTGAACTTAAACGATATGAACTGAACTGAACTTAAGCGATCTGAACTGAACAAAATCGATTTTTTTATAAAAATAATAATAATTTTTATAAATTATTAAATATTTTTTTAAAAATATTAATAATATTATGAAATTAACTAGATTTTATATTTATAATTATAAATTGAAATTATTTTTTGTTTATTTTATTTTGATTTATTTTGAAACTAACTGAACTGAATCGATATGAACTGAACTGAATTGAATCGATCTGAACTGAACTGAACTAAAGCGATCTGAACTGAACTGAACTAATGCGATCTGAACTGAACTGAACTTGACCGAAATTATGTTCAAAAGAACAAGTCCTAATTTAAATTTGTATTTTTTTTCCATAATCAAATTCAGGTATAATTTATTTGTAGATTTTTTTTTCAATATCTCATAAATTAAATTGGAATTGTAGCCTACAATCCGTTTGGAATGTGATTCTTTTCAGTAGGTGTAGAATTGATACAAGATTTGATAAACGACAACTATGGAAAGCTTTGCATATTTATTTGCTAATTGTAAAGTTAATCGATCGGAAGAGAAAAAAAATTAATTTTCTATTTTACAGCTCTATTTTCGATAAGGTAATTACGTACGGGCCGCAGACGCGGTGGTTCTCGACATTGACCTGCCCCCATCACATCTTAATCATGATTCTCGAATCTTACTCTCTTTGTTCTATATTTTTTTCACTATAGGCGAGATCAATATGATGGTGTCGAATTTTTAAATATTTAAAATAATCAAATAAATAAAATATCTTCTATAATGAGATTTTATACTTTATTTTTATAATTTTATTATTATTTCGTTGAGAATGAGATATAATATAACCACAAATAATAATAATTAGTTATCAATTTAATTTAATAAATCACCTTATATACTTACGAAGTTTGAATAATAAAAAAAATAGTTAGCTTATAGAAATAGTAATTCAACAATTTAATTTATAAATCACATGAGTTATATAATTTAAAAGATCTATAAACATGTTGAAAAATTGAGTACCGAGATAATATCACAATAAAAAATGTAATAAAAAGTTTAATTTTATTAGCTAATCTTTTACTCTAAGTATTGACAAAGTTATAGGGAGTATGATTTAAGTAAACTATGAAAATATTGGAAATTGTTATTGAAAAATAATTTTAAAACATATTTTTGAATTTTGTATTAATATTAATACTAATATAACTTAAATAAAAAAATTATATTATTCAGTTATAATTATTAATAATTGCCCCAAAAAATATGATTCAGTTATTATAATTAACAAATATATATTTGTAAACAATGAAAAGATATATGTAATTAAAATTTAATAATATTTTTTATACGATCATTATACATTATTAATTATTTTTAAATTTTTTATGTTGTAATTAAAATGAAACACTCACCAACAAAGCCCTAGATGTTGTTTATTACTTTAAACATGCATAACCTTTCAATTTAAATAAAACATTTCATATTTGAGAGAACGATTGATAATTAGATTCAATACGAGTTTACAAATTAGTAGGGGTGAACAATTTATCTCGGAATTTCGATCCCGTCACGATCTCATCCCGAAAGTTAGCGAGATAGGACGAGATCAATTTTAAAAATGACAATCGCGTTCTGTCCCAAGCTGATTTATTTTTTCATAAAGGGACGGGATGGGCCAGAAAAATTTACCCGATCCCTTTCTGTCCTGTCCCGTCCCGCAAATTTATTAATATACATTAAAAAAATGTTATTTTTCACATAAATTAATAAAAATATCAAAATATTAATCACACGTTCAATTAAATTTATTTATTAATTAATACATTTTCACAAATATCCTAATAATTGATTTTTTATATAATTTGTTTTGAATATACTTAAATATTAATATTTTAAAATTTGTAAAATGTCTTTTAAATTGAATAATTGAACTTATTTCTCGAACATTATATTAATATAATTGCGTTTGTGTCATCTCATACCTTCATGTTCATCAAGTAAATTCAATTTTTTTTTATATATTTTTATTTATTTTCTAGGTTTATAATTTTTATTTTTCATTTATTTTGATTTTCCCCCACCGGTTTTAATTAATTTGTTGGATGAAACTCTGTAGAGACGAGAAACGGAATGCAGAGACAAGAAACTCCTCTCCCACCAGATTAAAGGCTCCTCAATCGGGTAGGATGTAAATGAGGGAGGTGCTCCCGTAGAGACAAATGTGGGAGAGAGTCAATATGTCTCATCCCAGGACTAACTTCATAATATTTCAATGAAAAATTGTCATATTCGAGATATTACACCAATATCACCACATACCTTACCACTCGGCTATGTCCCAAGAAACTTACATACTATAAATTACATCAAACATGCATAATTTTTAAAAATAATAGAAATTTCATAATTGAGATAACGGTTAATAATGAGATTAATATCAGTTTACAAATTTAAGTAAGAGTTCGATTATTAAATAAAATAATTTGTTAGTCCATTAATAAATATATGACAAAATACATTAGAGATTAAATAAAATTTTAAATTATTTCAAACAAATAAATCACGTGCATCGCACGGGAAGTAGTACTAGTATATTTCAAAGAGAAAAAATATTGAATTATAGTGGATTTATTGAGAATGTGAATGTGTACCGATGATGAAGAGACAATAGTAAACTAATAATCTATTTGATATTAATTTAACTCTTTCATTGTTTGTTATTCAATTTAACTATTTCATAAAAAATTAAGAATTACAAGATTATTAATATTACGTATTTAAGAATTATAGACATAAATATTTCGTTTCTCATCTTATAAAAAAAATGTTTTGTATTTAAAAAAAAAGTGTGTATTTTTTATATCAAGAGAGTATGTGAATTAATTATTAACGTGACAAAAATAGATACTTGCATTTGTTTATTTAACTATTTCATAAAAAATTAACAATTGTATTTAAAATCATTAATTAAAAATTGTATTTAAGTAAAATGTAAATGGTTTCCATAAATATATATTTACCGAACTACTATTTTGATTGGTGTAGATTTTTCCCAAAAGAAATTTTAAATTATCTTTTGTAATATTCTCACATAGTAAACTAAATTACTTTGCAATCCAAACATACAAGTCTCTAGATAATACTCCTTTCTTCGCATAAAATTATAAAATTGTTTGCAATCTTGGTAAAAAAAATATATAAAAATTATAAAAATAATACTAAAATAAAATTTATAAAATTATAAAAATTGTTTGCAATCTTGGTAAAAAATATATATAAAAATTAGGGATAATCATAGTTTAGTGGTTGAACTATAGGTACTTTTTTACTTTGGTGACTCATCTTTTTTTTTGTGGCTTAGTACCTGAACTAAGTCTTTATTAGAATTTAGTGGCTGGAGTGGCGGATTCCGACCACACGTGTCTGTCAAACAGTCAAACAAAATAACAGTTACCAGGTTGGCAAACATAACGAGGACCGAGGAGGGAGTATCTTGTTATGGAACGGAGTAGGGAGTATCTTGTTAGAACCTTAGGTTATTACTATAAATAGAAAATTGATAAATAAAAAATTTAATAAGTAACCTATAAATTATGAGTACCAAAAAATGATAACTCCATTATACTGGATGAAAACATCTTATTATTGGAAACTGGCTGCCCATTCATAATTCATGTATCTAAGCCCAAGATTATTCATCTCTTTTACATTTCCAATTCTCGAATATTCGAATTGGAGCGTCAAAGCTTCGCCACATCCACCTCCTCAGTCTGAGAAAATCACCACCGTCAAAAATCACATCCACCGCCCATCGTTGTCACATCCACCGCCCATCGTTGTTGCCACGCGTCCCTTCCCTCACCTCAGGCCATATATATTTTCTGGATTCCCCAACTCTCAAAACCTCACTCGCTGACCCTCTCTCTCGTTCATAGTTTCATACCCAATTCAAGGGAAGAAGAAACCTATATTCTCCCTGCCAAGGTGAGATTACGATTGATTTTTCGGTTTTAATAATCTGTGATCTTGTAGATTCACCAGTTTCATGGTTAGTTTGAATTTCGGTTATTTTCGACAGATGGTGTCGGACGCGAGTAAGAAGAAGGCGGCCCAGAAGAAGGCTGCTGCGGCCGCAAAGAGAGGAGGTAAGTCTGCTTCGGCGGCCGCCTCATCTAAGGCTTCCGCGTCGGAGAACGGCAGCAAAGCTGATAGTTTGTCCAGTGAAGTCGCCGATCTTCGGATTTCAGACCGGACATGTACCGGAGTTCTCTGCTCGCATCCTTTGTCCAGAGATATCCGGGTGAGCTGCTTGACCTATTTTTGTTCCTAGTTTTTTTCTTTTTCTAGCTTAAAGTATAATTCTTGTGAATTTGTGTGTTTTATTCGTTTTTATTGTTATGTGGATCATATAAGAGTTTTAATGATCCACATTTTAAGTAGTTCCAGATTTGTTAGGTTCATACTTCAGGGAGAAATCTATAATTCCCCCTGAAAACATTTTAAGTAGTTCAAGATTTGTATTTTATTTTATATTTTCGTAATCTATAAGGTGAATTTGTAATCAATGATAGTTGCTATTTGCAGATAGAATCACTTTCTCTCACATTCCATGGCCACGATCTAATAGTTGACTCTGAACTGGAGCTCAATTATGGCCGGTAAGTGGTGCCTTCTGATGTAGAAAAGTTATACTGCCTGCAATGTAATTTTTACATGGAGTTTGACGCTTTCCCTTTTGCAGACGTTATGGTTTGCTTGGTTTAAATGGCTGTGGGAAGTCTACCCTTCTTTCTGCAATAGGTTGTCGAGAGCTTCCTATCCCAGATCACATGGATATTTTTCACCTTACGAGGGAGATTGAAGCTTCTGACATGTCTTCACTCCAGGCCGTAATAAGTTGTGATGAGGAGAGGCTGAAACTTGAGAAAGAAGTTGAAGCTTTGTCTGGACAGGTAAATGTGCTTTAATGTAAGGTATTGAGCATCTGACAAGGTATTGATACTATGTTTTATTTTTGTTGCAGGATGACGGTGGTAGTGAAGCACTTGAACGGATTTATGAACGCCTGGATGCATTGGATGCATCAACTGCCGAAAAGCGAGCTGCTGAAATCTTATTTGGTCTTGGATTTGACAAGAAAATGCAAGCCAAAAAAACACGAGACTTTTCCGGTGGGTGGAGGATGAGAATTGCTTTAGCAAGAGCTCTGTTCATGAACCCAACTATTTTGTTGCTCGATGAACCTACAAATCATCTTGGTAAGCTTGCTCGGCAATAGTCTTCAACATCCCATTTCGCAAAATATTCCCTTTTATTTATTTGAATTTTATCATTTCTAGAATTTTCAATATTGACTTGGAAGTTGGAACCACTAGTTGATGTATCACATGTAACACTCCCATAATTACCATATATTCTGATCCGATTTCAGACCTGGAGGCTTGTGTTTGGTTAGAGGAGACATTAAAAAAGTTTGAACGAATCCTGGTTGTGGTTTCCCATTCCCAGGATTTTCTGAACGGGGTCTGCACCAACATCATCCACATGCAGAGCAAGAAGCTCAAGATCTACTCGGGTAACTTTGATCAGTACATCCAGACCCGTTCCGAGCTCGAGGAGAACCAGATGAAGCAATTCAAATGGGAGCAGGAGCAGATTGCCAACATGAAGGAATACATAGCTCGTTTCGGGCACGGTTCAGCGAAGCTGGCCCGCCAGGCCCAGAGCAAGGAGAAAACCCTAGCCAAGATGGAACGTGGTGGGCTCACTGAAAAGGTTGTCCGAGACCAGGTCCTTGTTTTCCGTTTTGTCGACGTGGGAAAGCTTCCACCTCCCGTCCTTCAATTCTCCGATGTAACGTTCGGCTACACCCCAGACAACCTCATTTACAAGAACCTCGATTTTGGCGTGGACCTCGATTCTAGGATTGCTCTTGTGGGGCCTAATGGTGCTGGCAAGAGCACTCTACTGAAGCTGATGACTGGAGAATTGCACCCTCTTGATGGCATGGTCAGGCGTCATAATCACCTCAGAATTGCTCAGTTCCATCAGCACTTGACTGAGAAACTGGACATGGAGGTTTCAGCTTTGCAGTTTATGTTGAACGAGTACCCTGGGAACGAAGAGGAGAAGATGAGGGCTATTGTGGGTAGGTTTGGGCTGACCGGAAAAGCTCAGGTGATGCCAATGAAGAATCTTTCCGATGGGCAGAGGAGCCGTGTGATCTTTGCCTGGCTCGCTTGGAGGCAGCCACACATGTTGCTCCTGGACGAGCCAACTAACCATTTGGATATCGAGACTATCGACTCCCTTGCGGAAGCTCTGAAAGAGTGGGATGGGGGTTTAGTCCTTGTGAGCCACGACTTTAGACTGATCAATCAGGTGGCGCATGAGATATGGGTTTGTGAGAATCAGGCTGTGACTCGTTGGGAGGGGGATATCATGGATTTCAAGAGGCACTTGAAAGCCAAGTCTGGTTTGGCTTGATTGGTTGAAATGCCAATGTATGTGGTAAGATAGTACTGTCGAAGCCAGATTTTCTTCCCTTGTGCTCTGTGTGCCACATTGAAACTTGACGAGTAGGGGATCATTCTGAACGTGTTTGTATCGTGAGCTGAAGCTTGATTTGGCTTTTATATAGCAGTTGGCAGATCAGTAGTCTACGATATATATATATATGATATGGTGTACTTGTATTGATAATCAAATAGTATAGGAGTATTTTTGTTGTATCACTTTCATCAAGTTCTTGATGTGTTTTTCTTTGTATTTTGGAACAAATAATAAAGGATGATTGATATTGCATTTGTATTATAATGACCTGTATTCAGAAAGATCAAAATAAGAACTAGAAAGATCATTAAGTTCTTCTGATGAAAATACTTCCCATTGTTTTTATCTTGCATTGTTTGTGTTTTGATTACATCTAGACAGACACCGAAGAGAGCTCGTCTTTCTTACACGAAATTGCAGCACAATAAAAACAAGAACGCGATAAACAACAGCCATAAGAAACAGTACTAGTAAATTCCTCCACTTTGAATTGGTGTCGTCTGATACATCGTATGTGTTTTGAAGTGCTTGGTAACCGGATATGGATCTTACCTGCCCAACTGCGAATGAAGTTCCGATGTACTCATTCTCCAGGAGCCCCTGAAACCAAAGGCGACCTCGAATCAGGACACTTCAGAATACCAAATATACAAACAGGAGAAACTTCGACTTTGCTATATAATCCCTAATGTACCTGGATAGAGTAAGTATGGAAAGTAATGTACGAGACGGGATACATCCATACTGGTCTCGGCAAATCACTTCGGATCCTAAAATACCCAGCTGAAAGCATCATTACCATCTGAAAGACGACAAACTCATCGCTTAGATTGAAGCTAAATATCGACTTTGAAAATATTCCAAACAAAGGAAAACTAATACTTACATGAATAGTTACCAAACTTACGATACTCCAGAAGATATTTCCGCAAATGGAAGTAGCAAGCAGCACCAGTCCTTCATTGGCCAGAAGGCACGAAAAGAAATTCAGAGCGAAATAAACCAGTAAGCTGAATTCACTGCGAAGCCCTACAAGGAAATAGAAGACCAAACTCGACGAGACGGAGAGGATGAATATGAAAGGTAAACTCGAGAGAAGTTGCCCGATAAGGAAAACTGACGTCCCAGAATGCTGGTTCGCTTCTTCACACGAGTATATCTGCGTATATAAAGTATAAACGTAGCTATATTATTACCAAAAACGAGGCCCTCGCATTTATAAAAACATTACGGTTACCCGTTCATTACCTTAATTTCTTTCAGCTGTGCAGGTACACCGGCTATACTAAAAAGGGAGGTAAACGACACGAATATAAATATAGCCCCGACTCTAGTCTGCAGTTTGGAAATCGCACCCGAAAAATATTAACTTATTATCTGTTATTTAAGAAGGGAGACATTTCTAAGGTACTCAGAAGAGGCAGTCACGCGAAGAATATAACTAACCCCAACGGAAGATAAAGAATGCCCCAATCCAGAGAAAACAGTGCCAATAATTAGTGCCAAGAACATGTATAGAATTAACCGAAGCCAATAGTATTTCCACTCCCTCGACATAATCAGCAACGATCTCCATGTCAGTACTGCGATTTTGGTGGCACAGCTTGCCTTCCCTTTGCTTTTGAGAAACGAGCCTTCCTGTATTGCCATAACAAAAAAATCCAACGATAATCAAATAATTTGAATGCAAATCAGAAAGGTCAACATAAATAATGACCCCACCTTCTCAGTAAGCTTCGAAATCATGGTCTCGACAGCAGCTGCATCTGCTGATGTTTTATATGTTGCTTCAAGAGTCCGGATAGCTACAGCAGTGTCCATATTAACTGATGAAATCTCTCCATGGTCATCCTGTTATAAAATTACTATTTACGCCTATACGAAATTCAAGCACTAATAAAAGGAATATGTGAATCTCCTTAATACGCCTATACGAAATTTAAGCAAAAATTACCTGCCAGTTTTTGCACATTGCAATGATCCTATCGAAATCCGTGTTTATTGCTCTCAGAAAGTGATCGGACGGGCTTTGCATGATTGGGCAAGGAAATCCAGCATTTGAGAAATGCTACAGAATACATACCATAAGAATAAACCAATAAAACAACTACCTAAAGTTACAGATGATCTACGAAAAACATAAAATTCAAAATATAATTACCTGCAAACACGCGAGAGTTTCCCCGAAGAACAAAGTGTTCCCATTTGAAAGAAGACAAATTCTATCAAAAAGGCCAAACACTTCGGTGCTGCTTTGGTTAATGGTGAAGATTAGAGTACAGCCTGTGCTCGCGAGCTTCTTTAGTGTTACCATCATTAATAGTGCAGATACACTGAAAAGAAAAGTGCAAAAAAATGTATATATAGATTAATCGACACCCCGAATATATCACTTGGTATGAAGCTAATATTTTTTTTTTCTCAAATAGTACAGATGTACAAAGTCTCAATATAGAAAAGAAAACCTGTCGAGATGGTAAAGAGGCTCATCAATAAACAAGACGTGTGGCCTCATCACAAGCTCCCGGGCAATCGCAACACGCCTTCTCTCACCACTAGGAAGACTCTTCATATAACAGTGACCACCTATAAGCTTGTTTGCATAATCGCCCAATGACATGGCAACAATTGCATCCTCAACACCACTGCTCTTTCGAAAAAGGAAGCCCGGAATCTGAAGCAAGGCCGAGTAGTGAAGGTACTCCCGCACGGTCAAGGATCCAATAAGCGTGGTTTCTCTATCAACAAATCCCTAATACAAACCCAAATCAAGTTTCTGATCAAACCTTTGAAAAAATATTCAAACAAAATATATGCAAGAGAAACACCAATACCATTGGTATCCACATTCCACACTATCATAAACTCGGATTTAATTTCAATTGGGAGAAATAACTCACATACGCTCCATACGGCATGCTCGATTTTACTCCGTTAATAAACACCTCACCATAAACTTTGGCCGAGTCAGGCAATCTTCCTGAAAAAATATATACAATATATATCCATAAAAGGAAAAAAAAACACATCTTTATACAACAAGAAAAACAAAACAATTCTCACAAACCAGCGAGCGCCCTCAACAGCGTGGATTTCCCCGACTTGGATGGACCCATGATCACTGTCATCGTCCCAGGCAGTGCATACCCGTTCGAGCTCTTGATAACCCTATCCGAATACTTCCTCTTACCCTTCACATTAACCGTCAAGTCCTTCCACACAACTGAGGCCCCTGTCCCCCTTCTAGAAACAGCCGCGCCCTCCGGAAGAGGTGGCGAAGGCATAGAGCCGCTGTTGAGTTTCGAGAGGGAAGGCGAGCCAGGGGTAGTTGCGGTATTAATGGAGTCGGCCCGGCCTCCTTCGATTTTAGCCTCGATGTCTGTATCCTCCCAGTCGGGCGAGTCCTCGAAAGAGATGGGCTGTCTGAGCGCGCCGGGTTTTCTCAAGTAGAAGAAGTTGCTCGATGGGAACCTGCTAGCTGGGCTACTTGCCGAAGACGACGAAGACCTGTAGTGATCGGACTGCGATTGTATTTCTTCCATTTTTTCCACTTCAGCCGAATAGATAAATCAGCTGCAGCAAACAGTTCGTGTCAAGGGAGACAGGGAGTTTATTAAAATAGGAAAGATTATGTTTTTATTTTTATTTTCATGAAGTGTGAATGATGAAAAGTAACAAAATGTATCATTGCAACCCAAAATTAACAAAACCCATTATTCAAAAACCTTCACTTTCTCAAACATATTCATTTCCAGAAACAAACAATTCTCACGAAGTTAAAATAAATAAAAGAGTAAACTTTAACCAAAGTTACCAACTTTTTCATCAACGCCCAAGAACCCAATTGCGCCCATGAAATTACAAGAAGAAACAACACAAATAAATGAAGGGGAAAAAAAAGTACACCCAACTCCACAGAGTGAAAGCTGAAACGACACCGTTGTATAAAACAAGCTAAAGTGCTTTAGTGTTACCTCGTGAGCTCCGAAACCACAGAGCGAAAATGGACTCGGAAAGATGAGAGAAGTGCAAGAGCTGGATCTGGGCTTTGGGTTTTTGCAGGGGTATAGTGATGAGGGAATAATAATTGAGCAAAAAAAAGAAAAGGAAAAGAGACAAGAATCAGAAAATAAAAAGACACGTACCTGGTTTTGGGCTAATTAAAAATAAATACTAATAAATACAGTATTAATTTTAATTTGCCGAAAATACACAAATTTGAATCTCTTTATACTGCCGTTGCTGTGTTTCTGGCTTTCTGCTTCGTTTTTATTTTCATATGGACTATTTATTTTCTGAAAATATGGCTTTCAATTCATATACTATAATTAATCATAAAGCCAGTTAGTTATAAATATGAATGTGGAATGAAAGGTTAAATTACGAGTTTATCCTTCGAAAGTCTTATAAAATGATTCTATTAGAAATTTGACCGACATTATTATTAATATTACAAAAAAGCAAAAAAAAAAAAAAATGTGTTATATTGGTCGTCATTTGTCGAATGAAAATGATGCACAGCGAAAAGGAGCTTCGTTCAAATTTTTCTGTAGAAATCAGAGTAAGATTGTGTGCATGTTTTATTAATTTATTCAGTTAGGTAGGTAGTTTATTAATTGGAAAATATATAATCAGTAGCTATTTTTTAAATAGAGCATTTTAGAATACACGTTATCCGTACTAATTATGAAACTTTTTTTATCATTGGGTTTATAGTTAGTGTGGCTTTACTTGTAAACTAAGGTTAGTTTTTTGTAGCTTAATTATATGCATCTACATGCTTAGTGTAAAACATAAAGATATTTTTCAATAAACATTAACAATATGAAATTTGTGAAATTTTATACTTCAGTCACAAATTATTTTATCCAAAATTAATCTTTAAAATGTGTAATTGAAGAATGATTAAATTTTAGTTAAAGAAAAACAGTTTTTAAAATGGGTAATTGAAGAATGGTTCATTTTAAGTTAAAGCATTTTGAGTTAAAGTAACGGACAATCTTGTGTTGATAAAATTCTTTTTTATTAAAGTTGAAATAAATTTTTTGACTATACTTGGGACCTTTTCATACTTAGATTTTGTATGCACACAAAAACATTTGAAAAAATAACAAAAATCAAAAGGCAAAAATCGACCCTACCAAAGTGTAGTATGACCCTACCAAAGTGTAGTATTCAGTATTCACATGGGTTGTACAGTTGATAGAGTTTAAAGGATGAATACATTACATAATCTGATTTTAACGGGGTTCAAAATACGAATTAAGAAAGAAACCATGAATCGAAACCACAAGAAATTGAATCGCAAAAGTAAAACTAGCATAACTTTTTTAAGGTCATTATCCACTCTTTAGATGACAAAACTCCATGACCAAAAACATAAAAAGCAAAAAAACATTAGCATGGAAAATAGAATAACAGAAACATGGAAATAAGCGTTTCATACACGTTCAAATATCTAATCCCTCAGTCAAAGAGACTGAATCCCATGTCCTGCAACAGAAACAAATGAATATGTCAAAATTCACATGAATGCAAAGTTCACCGAGAGTTTTTCTATTAGAAGTGAAGCAAATAGTAAGCAAAGTAAAATGTATATAAAGCCATATGTCAACACTCACATCATCCGACTCTTCCTTTTCTTCCACTTTCTCCTCTTTCTTGGCTTCGGCGGCTGCAGCAGGTGCAGCACCACCTGCACCTCCGGCAGATGAGGCAACAGCAACCGCACCACCACCAGCAGGGACAGAGGCAAGCTTTTCCCTTCCAGAAGCAATCAACTCAGTAATATCCTTACCCTTCACTTGAGATAACAGCAACTCAATCTTGTCCTCATCGGCATCAGCACCAACTACAAAATAGAGGTTAATAATCCAATCAGAACTTAAATTGGCTTACTATGATCCTCAATAGGGCTTAAGACACTATCTGTAATTTTCATCATAAATGAAACTCAGTATGAACTATGACAGACGTCTAAGAAACGAACCATGTTTTAATCAAACCAAAATTGCATCTGTACCATAATCCAAATTCAAATGTGTGCTCAAGAAAAACTACAGCTAACAAAGTTAAGGTCAGGCTTCAAATATTAAAAATTAAAAATGCAAGAGTTCAGCAAAATTAAAACTGCCAGAGTCGACTCAACGATGTAAACAAAAAAATTCATACCATCCTAAAAATATCAAAATCCATATAATAGAAATGTGAGCACAATAATGTTTTGTTTTAATTACTGAAGAACAGTGAGAGTAATTTCCAAGAGTCTACGAACTGGAAACCCTAATCCACATTCGAGATGACTCAAATCAAACTCGATAATAAGATTAGGCCAAAAGAAAATATAAAAATAACTTAAAGACAGCGGGGGCATAAATTAACCTGATCCGAGAATATCCTTCAAATCAACGGCAGAGGGAGCGGTGTTGCCGCCCAGAACCGCCAACAAGTAGGCCGCGATAACCTTCATCTTTATTCAAAATGAAAAGTGGAAAAATAAGTAAATACAGAAAATGCTCGATAAAACACAGTTAAAAATGCAGGTAGAAGATAAAAAAAATTACTTGCGATATTCGAGTAGATCACGACGGAGAAGAAGGTGTGCTGTGCTTTTCTTCGGTTTGGGAATTTGGCGTGGGACTGTTGTTCAGTCTTTATAGGTAGGGTTTTAGGTGAGACTTGTTTTTCTGTATTATCGGATTTGCCCTTGGTTGTTATTGGGCTCTGCATATATAAGGCCCTATTTAAGTTGCCTTGGGCTTTTGGAGTACAATATCGTGGGCTTTCAAGGAGTTAACGATTTAATTTGGTTGACCCACATTTTGTAGTTTTTACATTTTATATTATGAATATATAATTTAATACGGAGTATAACCATTTTTATATTCTAAAAATCAAAATTTATATTATCATGTATTTTCATATTATAAAGGTATAAAAATTCTTATTCTCGTAAATCATAAAAAAAAAAATTGAAAACATAAATTTAAATTGGTGATGCACAATGTAACAATAATAGCTAGTACAATGGTATGAAATATATAACACAAGTCAAAACTTACATAAAAGCCAAATAAAATAATGATAATTAAATAAAATCATCACTCCATATAATATAGTTTTCAAGAAGAAAACTTATTAGTACATGAATTCAAAAAACACAGAGATATGATCTCCCAAAACTGCCCTTGAACACCATAATAGGTAACAACTAACACCATGTACAAATAATACCTAAACACCATAATTATAAGAATTGTATTAATGTAACATCGGCGGCGACTTGCTCTTGCCGGAGAAACACCGCAACGATCCAAGCGTGTGGTAGTTCACATACCGGCTAGGGGCCGACGAATGAAGGGACCCTTTCGGCATGCAATTGTTGATTTCCCTGTCGCGAAAAACTCGTCGCTTGCGATTCAAAGATGGAGTCATGGTCACAAAGTCCCCCGTTTTCGTCCCGATTTTCGGCAAGGCCGTGGATGGGGCACTAGGAAGTATGGGGTAGTGCCTAGCCGTTATTGCAGGAGAGAATAGGAAGAAAAATAGGATGAAAAACATAGTGTTAGACATATTGTTTGTGTTTGGGTAGGGGGGTTTTTTCTTCGATTGTGTTTTGTGATGTAAGAAGGCCTTTTAAATAGATGAATAGGTTTACTTAAATAGGCCCGTGAGCAGCTGCGTGTATAGCTAC
This sequence comes from Euphrasia confusa, assembly GCA_954870475.1. Taxonomy (NCBI): domain Eukaryota; kingdom Viridiplantae; phylum Streptophyta; class Magnoliopsida; order Lamiales; family Orobanchaceae; genus Euphrasia; species Euphrasia confusa. The sequence goes on from OX940965.1 coordinate 1,753,425, forward strand.
TTGGATGCATGGATTTTACACTAGCTAGAAGTTATTGCATGTGTGTTTGAATCTTCTTGTAATAAATATTATCTAGTATTATAATTTTTCATATGTGCATGCAAGTTAATTAAGTGAACACCTACTATGTGACATATGGCATTGTAAGTTATAGCATACAATTTCTTAAAATTGGTAGGAGTATTATAAATACTATGTACACCACACCTACTAAATATGTGGCATCAAAATATATGCATGTCAATTCATCATCATATCGTTTAGTTCAGTTCAGTTCAATTAGATACTATAGTACTGCCGGCAACGCCTAACACGACATGCTCGACTCGTAAATTTTCATACGGTGAAATATGTGGGTACAAAGTACGAGTATTGTTGTTGTAATGAATAGAAGATAGGTGAGAGTTGTTGAGAAGAGGTGAGGAAGCTCGTGAGTAGATTTCAAAAGAGAGAAGGCCGGTTAGTAATGAAATTGAAAATGTGCCAAAACCACCATAAATTTTATCCCAAGAAATATGCATTTACAACACTTGGTGAGATTTTGTGCGTGTGCCAGTTATGAAGGGGACCAACTGATCAGTATTTGTTGATGTTGCTTCTCTACTACCTATTCAATTGCATGTATTGATTATTTATTTAATTTCCATCCAAACTTATTATTACATACATTTTTTTACACACATATATTTTTTTACACACATATAGATATATGGTGCTTTTAATTATCCCTACAACCTCACTTCACGTTCTAGAGTACCTTAGGGGATAGGCCCCCTCTACTTAATCGTGTTCATAGAATTATAAAAGGCACCAACATCGTATTGGTATTGAATCTGCGCGCTCTGATATCATGTTAAATTACCTTTTTAAGATGATATAATTGTTCAACTTAATATAAATTTAAGATTTTTTATATCATCGGTATTAAATATCTAACATTCTCCCTCCCTCGCGATCGAGTAAGTCGAAATTTCATCGACTCTACTCGTAGATTAATTTGTCATCTTTGAACAAGCCGAAATTCCACTGGCTGAGGCAACCACAAAACAATCTTTTTAGTTAGAATAAATGATTAAAAGAACACCCCGCAAATTTTAATCTCAAATCACAAGAAATTGAAATTGTCAATGAGAAACAACAAAACTCATTGAGCTATATACACAAATAAAAAATAATTAACGTGAATTCACTGCGGCGACGGATATATATTTCAAAATCAAACAAATATGATTGTACATTTGTACGTACACTCACGGCAAATCATTTTCATCACCGGTGATCGGTGTGGTGGTTGTTCTAGTGGTTGAAAACTGCAGGAAAATAAATAATCGTTTACATGCATTTTACATAGTTCATAGTAGTATTATTAATTTGATGGCGTTATTGTTTGCAGTTAAAGAGAGGTGTCTCATTTATATATATTTAAAGAGAGGCTGGGGCTGGTGCTGCTGGTTGAGTTTTTCTCAATGATATTCGCTGTCGCATTTACTGTGAATTCAATTTCTCAATTAATAATAATTATGTTGCAACTCATTAAATAAAACAAAGTATGCCATAGTAAAATCATTTTCACGTTTATTTACATGAGAGTAAATTTGTTTTTATATATGGTACTTATTGCATAGGGGTGTGACTTTATTATTATTATTAATATAAATTATTAAGTTAAAAAGTCTTTTTTCCATGCTTTTGATATTTAAAGATTTTTTTTGAACTAAAACCAACTAAATGAATTTAAACGAAAGTAAAGTCAACTAAATTTATTTTTTTATAAATATAATAATAATTTTTATAAATTAAGTATTAATATTTTTTAATAAAATTTTAGCATTGAATTGAATTGAAGTGGAGTAAACTCGACTGACTTTTTATAATAATAATTAAAAAATTATAATTTTTAAAATATTTTAAAAAAAATATTAATAATATTCTACCATTATACTTGAAATTATTCATTCATATTATTTTGTATTTATTTTAATTTAATTTATTTTTTGGAACGAACTAAATTAAGTTGAACTAAATTAGTATGAATTGAATTGAATTGAACTATAATAAAATTGACTGCAATTAAATTCAAAATAATAAGTCCGGTCATGAATTGTTTAGTGTTTGATTATAATGAATCTGAATTTAAATTTTAAGACTTGAAGTGTAAAATGTGAATAATTTAATGTTAACACTAAGATATATAATATATCTCGCTTTTTTATAATAAAATATTAAATTTCAATAACAAATATGAGTATTAATTTGTTACGTGCAATATTTCTCTCACTCAACATATGTGTTTTTGATCAAGTGTTGTGGTTGCGGAGGTTGAGTCATAAAGCTGGAGGTTGATAATCATTTAATTTAGTGCATTAGCTCTCATAGTATCACATTGAAAGGTTTTTTCTAAAGCATTTTATTTGTATGTAATATATTTGGTTAATGTGCCACCGCCCTCGGGCTCTCGCCACGGGCCCGCGGGCCGCGGCGACACTCGTCGGGTGAGCTGTGAACTCGCAAGTAGATTTGTCAAAATGAACTCGATCTATAGGACCATTAGGATGAGTTGAGCCATGATTATATTATGGTCACTCAAAAGAATCAAACTTACTTTAGCTCAACCCATAACCCATGCAGCTACTATTGGCCGATGGCTTGGGTTGGATTTGAACCAATTTTTTTTATTGTATTTTTACATTTTTATACATGTATTATAATGTAGTATAAATTAATATGTTGTATACTAAGCACTTGTTCTTTTGGACTGAAATTAACTGAAGTGAACTGAATTGAATTTAAGCGAACTGAACTGAATTGAACTAAAAGCGATCTGAACTGAACTAAACTGATTTTTTATACAAATAATAATAATTATTATAAATTATTAAATATTTTTTTAAAAATATTAATAATATTGTGACATTAACTAAAATGTATACTTAAAAATTATTGATTCAAATTATTTTTTATTTAATTTATTTCAATTTATTTGAAAACGAACTGAACTGAAGCGATCTGAACTGAACTAACTGAAATTAAGTCCAAAAGAACATGTCCTTATTCAATATTTAATGTATTCATATAAAGTCTATGATGAAAATTAAGAAAAATAATTTTTTTTGACTAAAAAGTAAATTTTAATAATGTATTTTACTATTTTTAAGTTTAACAGTAAAATAATTTTGTTTAAACGATTTTTTTAGTGAGTTTAATTTTTGATTTATTATTTTTTAAAAATAATTTATACTACTAAATATTAGTATGTGTTTTACTTTTACCCCGGCCGAACTTTTGTAATTTCCAAAAAGAACATAAATAATTAAGACAGATAAAAGTGGAGTATATTTTTTGTTTATTGGATCAAATTCACCTGATAGTTATAGGGCCTGGTTAACCCGGAATGTCAGGCACATCACGAATCAGGCCGGTATACCCGGATCCGATAAATCCATGTGGCTCGATGCGTTGGGCAGTGTCGAGCTGATCCGGCCCATTTGATCGCCTTATCGCAAATAAATGGACTCTGCTTCAAAAGTTTGTTGGATTTATTTGGGCCTAGGGCCCAGGTATGTAATGCTCAGATCGACCCATATTGGTTCCGCAGGCCCTTTCATACAAGTGACAACTGACGACCATAGTGTTTTACATTTCTAATTAATAATGGGGAGTAATTTATATTCACACCTCCATCTTTTATTTTTTAATTCTTATATTTAGTTCAATATAGTTCTAAGTTGGTGGTCACAAAATTTAGACCCAACAATTATATTGACAAAAAAATACTTCACAAAATATAATCACAGAGATATTAATTTGCAATTTTAAAAATTAATAATCTCGATTGGTCAAAAAAATATATATCAAATTTCATTTCGAAACAAAATCCAAAAGTATGCTCGAAATTTGTGAGCTCATATAGAGGTGTGATATATAAAAATACTATTTTTTGATAATTTGGTTGTGAAATATTACTACTTTTATTCTAAAGCAACAACTAAATTTACTTTTCTTCACACAAAAAAAAAACTTATTTCTCTGAGACGGAATAAGTAATTGAATTTGCTTCGTCATTAGCATCACATCAAAAAAAGATTCACACAATCAACTTTGTCATAGCACGAAAAAATACGACAAAACAACCTGTCACAATTGATGTCGATGAATTGACTAGGTGACCATAACGAAGTGGCAAATAACTGAGCTCTCCCCGCGCATAAATTTGTTGGCTCAATGGCCTCGATTTTAAATGCAAGGATAGTCAATGTCGTGATAAGTCGTCTACCAAAACGATATCATGGCTTGCTCAATAGAGAGGCGCTTTTGAAAACGAAATGAAGAAGTGAATGCACCCTTATAAAATAAACATTTTATCACCGTAGATATGTATTTTTAAATTAATAAAATAAACAGTAAATATGTATTTTTAAATTTATAAAATAAATATTTATTGATTCAACTTTGAAATTGTAGAAGAGCAGCCTAATACGATGTGCGTGACTAAGTGTTCGAGCCGATGAAATTTCTGATCACAAATAATTTCGATATAATTTTTTACATACTTGTGAGGTGAAGTGTTAAATATATCTTATATGGATTAGAGTAAGAATATTGGATCCACGTTTAAATTTGATAAGATTATCATCTTAACAAAAAAATTTAAAATGTTATTGATTTAACTTCACATTATTTTTTTCTTTTTTTTGGAAGAGGACAAAAAAAAAGTCAGAGGTTTCAATTACTTTAATAATTAAATCATTAAATATATATATAATCAGAGCCCATATATTATACGATCAAGTTGAATTAAAATATATGGTAATACCGTGGACTTTTTTAGCGTACGATGCATGCATGTGAACAGTACGGTCTGATTAAGATTGCTACTGAAATTATATATATTTAAAAAACATATTTATAAATTTAGGAGTAGAAAACAAAAACATGCTATAAGTACGGTTGTCATATTTATGAAAGGCTACTGCAGTTATTGCATAAGACTTATATCTTAATTGGGAGAATTTTTATTTTGGTCTCATGTAGATGGGTCATTCTCGATTTGGTCCCATGTAGATATACATTTTCAATTTAGTCCCATGTAGATTAAAAAGTGCGTCAATTTGGTACTTTTTCGTCGAAAATTTCAATTTTTACCAGTCAACGCATGACGTGGAAAATTAAATTGATGATCTTTGATATGCTTATCCATGTGGTGTTTTCTGATTGACTGAAGATAAAAAAATTAAACAAATTTATAAAATTAATTTCCACATCATTTCAACAATTATAATAATTTATTATAAATTAAAAAAAATCAATTTTTAAATTTTAATAAAAAAGATTAAAAAAATATTTAAAAGGTGAAATCAAATTTTCGTCCTAACTCTAGTTCTCTCCCACAATTCCCCTCTCCAGTGTCGTCATCAATTCTCATTTCCTATGAACAACAATCAGATCACATCCCAAAAATTCAGAAAACGAAAATTGGACTTCTGATTGATGGGTCTGGTCTCGACACACCTCTCTTCCACACCCTCCAGAACATAATCGACTCCGACGATTCAGACGCCGCCGCCAGATCGGACACCGCCCCGACCAGGACCTACGTTCACGACGCCAGGGCCATGGCGGCGACCCCCGCCGACGTCAAGGAGTATCCCGACTCTTACGTCTTCGTGATCGACATGCCAGGCTGAAATCCGGCGACATCAAGGTACAGGTCGAGGAGGACAAGGCCGCCGGAGCATAAGAAGCCCAAGATTATTTGTTAATTTGGGGGTTTTCTGTGGGGTTGTCGGATTGAACTCTGTAGGATAACCGGTGGAGAATTTGGGGAAAGAACTTGGGTTAAATTGGGTTAAAGCCGTAAATCTGATTTCTTCATTCACCCATTTGAATTTTTTTTCTTTCTTATTTAAATGTAAAAATAGATTTATTTTATTTAATTTTTTGATTTATAATGGAATATTATAATTATTGAAATGATGTGAAAATTATTTTTCATATTAAATTTAATTTTTTGATTTTCAGCCAATAAAAAACGCCACATGAATAAGCATATCAAAGATAATTAATCTAAGCTGACATGTCATCCGTTGACTGGTCAAAATTGAGTTTTTTGATGAAAAAAGACTAAATTGACGCACTTTTTAATCTATATGGGATTAAATTGAAAATGTGTATCTACGTGGGACCAAATCGAAAATAGCCCATCTTTATAGGACCAAAATAAATATTCTCCCTATCTTAATTATATATGCAAGCTCCACTTGCATCATTTGTTAATGCTACCTAATTAGTAAATACTTATATCTTAATTATATATGCAAGCTCCACTTGCATCATTTGTTAATGCTACCTAATTAGTAAATAGTTGTCACTAATTAATCCGGCCAAGTGGGCACTTGGATGTTAATTTTATCGATCAATTATCAAATACGAGCCGAGTAGGGTCGTTTTTTGTAACGATTAATTCCACTTGGTTGTTTATCGAAGATATCGAACTTGAACGAGTTTCGGAAAATTAGTCGAACATGAGTAGAATTAACTCGTGCAGTTTGATTTTGTAGACTTATGGTTAGATGTTTGGAATCTTTATGCAAATTCATTAGAGTATTTAATTTGTTTGTTGAGCTACCAATTATTTGTTTAATTTTGTGATTAAAAGTAAAATATCATAAATTATGTATTAGGAAGAGAATGGCTCGAGAATATACTATAGTACCTATCCTATCATACCGTTTTTATTATACGTACGGATGCTTTAGTGCTTACTAGTCCACATCTTATAATAATAATAATAATAATAATAATAATAACAATAATAATATTATTATTATTACATTATTCATGAAATAATTTTATTGTTACATTATTCATGAAATAATCAATAAACTTTTTAACTACATTTTAATTTTACTTACAAGTAGTATCATTTTTTATTTTAAAATATATTTATATTTTATTTGCAAATTAAAAAAAATCATAATTTTTTTAATATTCATACTAAAGAAACATGATTATTATTTTTGACGTAATATTCGCTTTCATTTCTCTTTTATAAACAACTTTAGTCGTCAAAACTCAAAAGTTTCTAGCTACGTAAAAGATTAATTAATTTTCTCTTTTATTGGTCAACAACTTTTAGTCCAACATTTTCTTATTAATGTTTTTTTGTTACCAATTAATGATTTGAAAATAAAATATATAGTAATAGTATTTTTATACATACTGTAGATCTGAAAAAAGTCAAAATGTATCATAACACGTCCTCTAATTCAAAGAGGCAGGTAGACAACACGTTATTCATTGTATTTTTTTTATTTTTAAAAAATCGAGTTTAATAAAATCCCATGCATATCTTCTCTTGATATTTTTTGTATTTAATCAAAAGATACTTTTCGTACGTCTTTGTAATAGTATAGATTTTCTTCCGTTCCCATGTGAGCAGTTCACGGTGCACCGGCAATGTCGCTTCTCATCAATTTCCACTAAATATTTTTATAAAAAAAACATAATTTATTTTGAAAATATTAAAAAAAATGTTGTCTCATAAGAATAGACACATCTTTTTATAAATTACAAAAAAATGCACTTTTATAAGAGATGAAGGAAGGAAGTATATATATGCTATTTTGAAAAAAATTAAGTATATATTTTATCAAAATATAAAAAATAAAAAATATTTATTTAATCAAATAAACTAATTGAAAGTAAAATTTAAATTGAAAAACACAAATCATTAGCTTTTTTTTTATAATTTTAATTTTTCATTTTTTATTCAATATTAATTACTTTTTATTAAAAAAAATACATTTTTATTATTTACTATTTGATCAAAATAATTAAGTTCATATATGTGATATTCTTTTTAATTTACATTCTCTTAGTGCATTTGAGGTTTCTTCGAAATTGAGAGAGTACGTATTTCATTTCTTTATGTATAAATCATATTATGGCCAACTTGTCGAGATATGTAAGTATAAATGTGTGCTTATGTTTTTCATTCTTAATGGAACAAAAGAATAAAACAGACCACTAGGAGAAATTAAACTATAAAAAAAGGAAATTATACAAACATCATACAACATTTGATTTAACAAAAATCCATATATATATATATTACATACGCACACCTCGATTATACATATAAATCATGGTTGAAATTACGTGTCATAATTCAACCAATCATTTTTTTTAAAACAAACAAACTTACACTAATTAATTAATACTAAAAATTATTAACCCCAGATATCAAACTCCACTAAACATGCACCGGAGTAGAACCCGGCGTGACAACCGCCGCGACGACCCCCCGTCTCCGCCCTCGCTCCGACTGACTATTCTCGGCGAACTTAAGACTTCCATTATGCAAACCCTTCTCCTTCTCGTCTTCATTCCACTCCGACCCATAATACCCTTCCTCCGAATACTCTCCCTCCGTGGACCCCGCGAAGAACATGCTCCCCCACTGCGGGAAGTGGATCAACGCCACCGGGAGGGTGCACGCTAGCACCATGTACCCCATGTAGGTCAACCCATCCCCCGACGGAAACCTAGTCGACGAGAAGAACACTAGCTGAGTCAACCCGCCCCCGAAGTTCCCTCCGGCTCCGGTGAGGCCCGAGATAAGGCCCAATGATCTTCGAGAGACGAAAGGGATTATGCCGTAGGTCGCTCCACATGCGGATTGGGCCCCGACGGAGAAGAGGACCATCGAGAGGATGGCGATAGGGAGAGAGTTTGCTCGGCCGAGCCAAACGCAGAATGCTCCGCCTAGGGTTTGGGTGGTCCATAGCACCCAAAGTCGGCCCCTCATGCCGAACCTTCGGGCGGCGAGGTCGGAGGCGTAGCCGCCGAGGGGGCGGGTGATGAGGTTGGCCATGCCGAAGGTGGCGGCAATTACTCCGGCAGTGTGGAGTTTGAGATCGAACCTAAAATAATATTGACAAAAAAACTATATTAGTCATACTACAAACCCTAATATATATATAACTGCTCGAATAGTTACAGAAGTTGAACAAGTTAACGTTTATATTAGTGAGTTGAATATAATATTAGAAACTGCATAATTTAATAGGTCGAAAAAATCGAGCATGCACGAACGTACCTATCGTAGAAATATTCGGTGAGCACGTTGTTGGCGCAGAGCTGAACTCCCATGGAAAACCCGTAGATGGCGAAGAACACCCACGTCCTATAGTTTGTTACGGCGTACTTGAATACCTAATTAGACACGTAAATATAAGTTAGTACTGCAATAATTTACAAAGGAAGTGTAACATCTGATATATGATATTCCCTCCAACTCATTAAAGATTCAATACGAAAAATTTATTTTTTTCATTTTTTTTTACCAAAAAATTAAGTAAAAGGTTAATCCATTTTAAAATTGAAAAATAAAATTGTTCTGATATATATACCTTGGAGAACTTGTCTTTTGCCACGTCACCACTCTTTTGTAGTTGACTAAGGTTGCCATCTGGCAGATCTTGACCTAGAGTCAAAACCATGACCCCCACGATAACATGCAACCACCCCGGGATCATGAAGGCGATCCTCCACGCCGTGAACGGAGTTACGCCGGAGATCTCGCTGATGAGGTGGAAGAGCGCCGGCATGAGCAGCTGCGTGGCGCCGCCGCCCATGTCCCCCCATCCGGCGGCCACGGCGTTGACCGTCCCGATGATGGAGGTGGTGAACATGACGCTGGTCCAGTAGCTGCACGAGACGAACGTCGCGAGGGAGACTCCGATCATGAACCGGACGGCGAGGTAGCCGGCCGGAGATGAAACGAAGGCGACGGAGAAGACGACGGGGGCGGCGAGGAGGTTGACGAAGGCGCAGCTGTAGCGCGGGCCGACGAGGTCGCAGAGCGCGCCCATGACGAGGCGGGAGAAGATGGAGCCGGAGACGGAGGCGACGCCGGCGTTGCCGATGTCGGAGCGGGTGAGGTCGAGGTTGTCGCGGATGATGGGGACGAGAGGGGCGGCGGCGAAGGTGGAGATGACGCACGTGCAGAATGAGAGCCATGCCAGGTGGAAGGAACGCATGTGGGGTTGGGTGAAGGAGAGGATTTTTAGGGTTTTGGCCTTGTGCTCGGAGTCAACCGGGAGGTGGAACTTCGGTGGTTGACTCGTGGAGGAGGAGAGATCGATTTCCATCGACCGTCGTCCGGCTCCGGCGGAGATATTTATGTTGTGAGAGATGTCGGCCATTAATTTTTTTAGTTTCTTTCCTTGTTTGGGTAGTGATGTGGTAATGAATTGATTTGGAAGGGAAGGGTATTTATAGATGCAAATTAGTGATTGTATATCACCCACTAGACGAAATATTCACTTTAGTTTCATGCACAAACCTCCTAAAAAATGAAAAATTAGTTATGTTTAATTCCTTAAAATTTGGCATGATTCATGGCGAGTATAAAAATATAAATTTACCCACTTTTTTGTAATTAAAAAAAAAATTGCCAGGCTTTTTAATGAATAAAATAATTATTTTTATTTTTTCACTTTAAAAAAATATATTTTTTAATTTTTTTTAATTATACGTTCAAATAACTCTTATGGGAAACTCAGAAAAAAAAAGTGTGATGACGAGATAGGGACGACAGAGGGAGTATATGTGATTATGGACTCTATTGTGTTGCCCGACGGTAAAAGTCAAATAATTAGGAAAGTGGGACGAAGCTTCATTTAGAGAGTTGACATAGTTTTTATAAGAAGTACGGAGTTAATTCCCATTAGTCATAAGTACGGATGACTATAGATACGTGTTAAATAGACTCGTACATACGAACATAAAAAATACAAATAAAATATCACAAGATAAATAGTACAGTACGTAATTGATAAGAACAACAGACAAGGATTACGAATCTTCAGCATGATGAGTCATTAAGCAGCCTAATTAAAAACATTTTCAAAATAAATATATAAAAACTTAACGTTATTTTCAAAAATGTATTTTTTTGTACCATAGAAAGTAAAATTTATGACCGTGCGTGTTATTGTGCCGTGCAAAAGTGCACTGCACACACTGGACCAGAGCTCCAGTGTGTTCATCCTCCCACAGAGGATTATTGAGGAGATTGAGAAGAGGCTGAGGCGATTTTTTTGGTTTGGGTTGGGCAACAAGGGGTACGCCAAGGTCCGATGGGGTGATATTTGTCGACCTGCTAGTGAGGGTGGACTGGGTATCCGTGATCTCACTGCTCAGAATCGAGCTCTTATGACCAGACACATCTGGGCTATTCTAAGTCAGGATCCGGAATCGGTTTGGGTCAGTTGGATTCAGGAGAATCGACTGAGGAGGCATTCCTTTTGGAGTGCTAAGATGCCGAGGGCTTGCTCCTGGAGTTGGCGTCAGCTCCTAAAGCTACGCCCTGCTGTGTTACCAGCTATACAGATGCGGTTCGGGGATGGATCGCAGTTTTACCTTTGGAGGGACCCGTGGCACCCCCTAGGTCGTTTGGAGGAGGTGTGTCAGCTGGGACCGTGGCTTAAAAGGCTTCCTAGGGCTGCGTCGTTGAGTATGGCCATAGTTGATGGGGTGTGGAGGTGGCCAACAGACTTTGCGGCAGAGTTCGTTGATCTTATGGATGGCCTGCCGAGTATAGATGTGAGGACAGATACAGTGCGATGGACATTGCATCGTTCAGGAATCTACACCTCTGACTCGGCATATACTCTATTCCGCCCTGAGGGTCCCAGAGTGTCGTGGACGTCCCTTTTGACTGGACCTGGACGTATCCCACGACATTGCTTCATTCTTTGGATGGCTATCCGCGATCGGCTACCGACTAGGGATAAGCGTTGGATTGGTCGGGGTGATGAATCGTGTGTGCTATGTGGTGGGGAGAGTGCGGAGACACATTCTCATCTCTTCTTTGATTGCCCCTTCTCACGGGATTGCTTGAGGAGACTTGAGGTGGAGGTGGGATTTCTATGGCCACGTGGTAGTTGGCATAGTGTGGTATTACGGGCTTCTAGTCGATGGCGTGGTAAGCATTTGATATCTTGCGCGTACCGTGGACTTCTTGCTGCTCTGGTCTACTTTATTTGGCTCGAGAGGAACACGAGGATTCATGAAGCTCGTTCGGTGTCGCCTACAGTGGTTGCCTCTCAGGCGATTTCTATCATACAGGAGAGGATCCGCTCGTTGCGACTTCCAAATTCTCTTCAGGCACGTGCACTGAAGAGAGTATGGCATATAGCATGGTGACTACATTTATATTATTTAGTGTTATATGTTTAGTTTGGTTAGTTGGAGAGCTAGTTTGTTAGCTCGGTGATGCGGTGGAGGTTTATTTCCCTATGCGCTTTACTGTATCATACATTTTTTATTTTCTATGTGATTGACCTTTACCTAAAAAAAAATTACCAGAGCTAATGGTCACATTTTTTTTTTATTTTTTTTTTAAGATTGAAAATTTCGCCAACCCCTATATATGTCTAAAGTATTGGACAAATTGCAACTTAACATTTAAAAGGTGTTGCAATCAATCAATTAATGAACAACTCCATGATCATAAAAATGTTTATTTGCTATAGTAAATTTAAATTTAGGCCGAGACAAAGAAAAAAAGAAAGTCAAATTATAATCAGAGCCACAAGATGATGATACGATATCAAGTTGGATTAATTAAAAGAAAAATATGGATGTAATTACGAGTGTTAAGACCGAATATTGTTAATGCTAATGCTATATTCTAGAAATTAATTAATTAGCATATAAGTACGGTTGTCATATACTCTCGAGACTTAATTATCTTATGGTTTTTGATTCATATGAACGCACATGCATTCATTCTTGGACTTATTATTACTTCTATTTCCGGTATATTCTAATTAACATGGGGTTGCCACTAAACCCGGTAAGTGGAAACCCAAAAATCGATCGTTGAATCAGGTCGTTATTGTACGGTTTGATCGAATATTTGACGTTGAACTAATTGATTGTTGATTGAATCAAGCTTGTGTTATAAGTTACTCCGTATTTCGATAAAGTCGAACGAACTAACGATCAATCTATATATTTCTCCTTGCGTGTTTATCAGGGATTTGAATCTATATGCAACCTCGATAGTGTATCAAACTTACTGCATTGAATTTTGTTGGTTGACCTATTAACTACTGTGTTTATTTGTTTTAATTATACTAAAGGAAAACCTCGCTCACAAGTAAAAGGAATATACGGGGAGTATCTTTATTCTTTATGTTATTTTTTGAGTTGTGGTCAACTTTATATACGGAATAAAATGAGATCCACGTTACCTATATTTTCGGACATATTTTTCTAACTCCTAAAATTAATTAACAAAACTTGTTTATTTAGGTTAGATGATTTGATTGTAATTTTGGTCAACGAATGTCGTGACAATTCGATCTTAATTAATGACGTGGACACGTCCTGTGCTAATTTAATACAAAAGTGGCAGGTAGACAACAAATTATAAATATATTAATTTTTAATCTTAAATTAGTTCGCACGTCTTTGTAATTAATTAGTTTAATTTATTAGTTTAATTATGGCTCATGTGATCGAGCAGTTAACGGTGCACCGCCAATGGCGCGACACATGATATAATTATAGTAATTGATAGTAATATATAATTTTCTCGGTCAACTTATTGATATGATTGTTTGTGTTTTTGATATGAGGTTTATTGGATCACTAAACATATGTTTGAACACTCAAGTCTCAACAACTTAATTATTTGGTTATAATTTATTAAAATGTTATAATGAACACAAAATTAGTGTTCATATTCGTGATCACATAACAAATTTACAAATTTTATTTATATTTAAATATCTTACATTCATATTTGAAAGAATAAACTTAAACTCAAATATAAGTTGAATAATAATATAATTTTTACAAGATTTTTAAGCTATCATTTAGTCAATTTACAACTGAATTAAACAAGCCAATACATCAGTTTTAACAAATTATTTTTGGATATTAAAACAATTAAAATTGAATAAAACAATTTAATTACCAAATCAATTAATTGATTATTATTAATATTTTAATTAAAATAAATTGTACTACGTGAAGATGGACTGATATCAGTGACATTTGGTATTCAAAACTCAGAAGATCATATAAACATATGCTAAAGTCAAAGAAACTACGCTGAGTACGGCGTGCCGTACATCATGATCGTGTTTGTTTTCTCATTCATTAAAGTAGTCAAAATGCATCTGTCATAGTTTTTTTTTTCATATATTTTACTCCACTAAATTATGTTTCAAATAAGTACTGTATATAGTAAGGTGGAGGTACGAAATTTTTACTAATTTAAATAAAGAATAAAGATACAGTGCGAAAATCCTCAAAGTCAAAGGCAGAGAGAATGCATGTGAGGTTGTTGAGACCTGAGATTGATAATAATACCATTACTATTAAATTTGTTGATATTAATTGTATAATACAATAATTTAGTACTCCTAATAAATTTATTTTTTAAAGAAAAAATACAATATTAATCTCATTGTCTTGTGCAATATTTTCGTACTGATTTGTAATTGTAAAGGAAAACTAAAAACGTTGTACAAATTTATTTGTACTTCTCTTTGAAAATGTTTCAAATAAAAAAATAAAGAGTAGCAAGTTTTAACATTAAATTTATAATAAAAAAAATAGCAACTTTAATTTGCTATAGACATTAAAATATATTATTTTTAATTATCGTGAGGGAAAAAAGTATTTATATTGAGTTCATAAAAAAAAAAGAATAAATTTGTGTTTTTAATAATATAAATAAAAGTACGGAGTATAATTTTTGTAAGTGTGAAAATATAGACAACGTTGAAAATACGAGTATCAAATGGGATTACTAGGCTTGTTCAATTTGCTTTCAGATTTCTATGTGTTTATTAAAAGTCTTATTACGGCCCAACTACTTTGATTAATGGGCCGATCTGGGCCCAGCTAGGACAGTGGTGCGTCACTGGTGCCTACTGCCTAGGGGCTGGCGTTTGAGCCCAAAAACCGGGCTGTATACTGTAGTAATGTAGTGGTGACAAAAGAAGAAAACAACAATTTCCTTACATAGTATACTGTAGTAATGAACTTTGATCACACTCATCAAGAGTTGGTTGTTCATCAGTTAATTGAACATTTGAATTAATGACATTAAAATCCAAATTAAGTTAAAACCTGAGTAATTAAAATTTCCAATTGACCAATATGGACTAATAAAAAAAAACTTTGATCACACTACTAGTTTATAGGAAATCTGAAAATTGAAATTTAGAAATATAAAAATCAGGATACAATCATGGTTGAATCATACACATAATCATATAATAATAATAATTATTATTATTATATAATAAATATATGGTGTTATATGCTTAAATGATCCAACCAATCATTTTTTAGGTATAAATTGAACATTTATGAATTTATTGAGCCAATATAGAATAAGAGATGATGACATGTACGTAACAAAATGCACCGAGGTGAAACTTATGCTCCGGCTGCCGCCGCAGTCACCCGTTTCTTACCACGCTCCGTGTGGCTGTTCTCGGCGAACTTGAGGCTTCCATTATGCAACCCATTCTTCTTCTCATCCTCATTCCACTCCGACGAATAATAACTTTCCTCCGTATATTTTTCATCCTTCGACTCGGGAAAAATCATGCTCCCCCACTGCGGAAAGTGGATCAACGCCACCGGAAGGGTGCACACAACCACCATGAACCCCATGTAGGTGAGCCCATCGGACGAGGAAAAACGAGTTGAGGAAAAAAACAAAAACTGCGTGAGCCCGCCGCCGAAGTTTCCTCCGGCTCCGGTGAGGCCCGATATCAGGCCCAACGATCTTCTCGAGACGAAGGGGATGATGCCGTAGGTCGCGCCACATGCGGATTGTGAGCCCATGGCGAAGAGAAGCATGGATAGGATGGCTATAGGGAGGGAATTTGCTCGGCCGAGACAAATGCAGAAGACTCCACCTAGGGTTTGAGTTGCCCACAAGACCCAAAGCCTTCCCCTCATGCCGTATCTTCGTGCCGCCACGTCAGAGGCGAGTCCACCTAAGGGCCGAGTTACTAGGTTGGCCATGCCGAAGGCGGCGGCTATGGTTCCGGCCGTGTGGAGTTTGAGATCAAACCTAAATAATATTTTAACATGCAAATCTTACTAAGTAGACTCCGATAACTAATACAGTATTACTTTTGTCTCAACAAATTATACACTTTTTTTTTTTTTGAAACGTTGCAAGATACTATGCACTCATTCTTTTTTGAAATGTCCCAAAAAATTATCCACGATTTCTTTGTAAATTATGCACAATTCCTTAATTAATACAAAGCAAGTGTGCATATTAGTTCTCTTGGCACGAAGATAGCAATTGTTTTAATTATTAACTTAAAAATATATTTTTACTTTTTACTTTATTCAAGCAAAGTCTACATATATTTTGTTAAAAAAAAAAGAGTATAATTAAAGAGTTTCCTCAAAATTATGGGTTATACAGTACTTATACTAATCATCAGTCTAACTAATCCCCTTAAACCCTAATGTTGCACAATTAGACCGAACGATATATCGAGAACACGTACATGTCGAAGAAATATCCGGTAAGAACATTGTTGGCGCAGAGTTGAACTCCCATGCAATACCCGTAGACGCCAAAGAACACCCATGTCCTATAGTTGTTCATAGCATACTTAAATACCTGCGGATCAAAAAAGTAAAATATATTAATGTACTTAATTTCGTCATATAATAATTGCAAACTAGTTAAATAAAACAATTCTTAGATTATATAGCCAGAAATATTAATAAAGGGTGCAAATTTGAAAAAATAAACTCTTTCTTCATTTTCATAAATATAAGACTTTTTTGAACATTAAAAAAATGTTACTATTTTTTAATTTTTTGAAATACAATTTTATCCTTACTTTATTTAAGTACTTTTTAAATTTCACTCTCAATTATTTTACTTTTCAACTTAAAAAATACATTTTTATCCTTTTTACTTGGTCAAAAAGTCAAAAAAATTAACTTTTTTCTTAATTTTCGTTTCTCGTAAAAATACATTTTTACATTTTAGAACGAGAAAGTACTAACCACTTACCTTAGAAAACTTGTCCCTTGCCATATTCCCACTCTTCTGCAGGTCCCTAAGGTTCCCGTCCGGCAAGTCCTGCCCCAAAGTCAACCCCATGATCCCCACGATCGCATGCAACCACCCCGGGATCATGAACGCGATCCTCCACGCCGTGAACGGAGTGACTCCGGAGATCTCGCTGATGACGTGGAACAGCGCCGGCATGAGCAGCTGGGTGGCGCCGCCGCCCAGGTCCCCCCAGCCGGCGGCCACCGCGTTAACCGTCCCGATGATCGAGCTCGTGAACATGACGCTCGTCCAGTAGCTGCACGAGACGAACGTCGCGAGCGAGACCCCGATGAGGAAACGAGCGGCCACGTAGCCGGCGGGAGACGAGATGAAGGCGACGGAGAAGACGACGGGGGCGGCGAGCAGGTTGAGGAAGGCGCACCCGTATCGCGGGCCCACGAGGTCGCAGAGCGCGCCCATGACCAGGCGGGAGAAGATGGACCCGGAAACGGAGGCCACGCCGGCGTTGCCGATGTCGGAGTGGGTGAGGTCGAGGTTGTCGCGGATGATGGGGACCAGAGGGGCGGCCGCGAAGGTGGAGATGAGGCAGACGTTGAACGACAGCCACGCCAGGTGGAAGGCTCGCATGTGGGGAGGGGCGAACGAGAGGATTTTTAGGGCTTTGGCTTTGTGCTCCGAGTCTACGGGGAGAGGGAATTTTGCCTCGGAAGTCATTGTGCATGCATGGGATTCGGAATGGAAGGGAGTGTGTGGGGGGTATTTATAGGCCGGGTTTGAGTCTCTCGATTCAGTTCAGTTCAGTTCGTCTCGATTGAGTTGGGTAATCCAATCCTATGATGCTAGATTGTGTGAACTCATTAGTGGAATAAATGTAGTTAGGGTTATAATCTATAGGGTCATAAATGTCCTAAGACCATTTGTCTCAATTTTTAATTAAAAGAGATATACTATAATTATAACTAATACGGCTTAAAGAGGGAATTTGAGTTCAACTAATTAATTAATATAATGAAATAAATTAAGTGTGTACTTATACTATCAACTACGTACTTATCGGAAAATAATTTTATCGGGAACAAATTAAGTGTATTAAGTTGTACGGAGTAAATCAATTCCTAGTCAATATTAGGGGCGCCATAGGAAGTAAAGGGAAATATTAGTAGGAAAATATTGAATTTTGAAATTTTATTAAAAATAAAGGAAACATAGAGAATATTTAATAAAGAATGAATAGTAGACTGTAGACCCACGTAACTACCTAAGCAAGCCTGCAGCTCCCTCCTATATATATTGAGCCCAAATATATTGACCCATTTGCTTCCTTAAATTGAGCAGTTGGCCAACAGGCCCAGCCACTATCACTTGTGAGCAGGACCACCCACGAAAATTACCTAACTACCCCTCACACTCATCAACTTGTTTAAATATAATTAAGTTATTTAAAGTCATTCTTATTCGCAATACATCAGCAAGAAATACGAATTCTAGCTATGTTGAGTTATTCACAATAAAATTAAGTGGGAATACAACTTAAGAGACACAAAAATAAAAAGTCCATTTATTTTGTCACACTTCATAAAACTACATTTATTTTAGACAAACTCAATTGGAAAAGTCCTCTTTACCCTTACTTTTAATTTCTCTCAAATAATAATACAAAAAACCATTTAAAACCATTTAAAAACCTTAAAAATCAAAACAAAAAAACTGTGGGGCCCACTACAACAAAAATCAGATTTGAGGTTGGTGGTGTGTTTATTGCATGCATGAATGAATGCCATCTTCCCCTACTTCAAACCCTCAAACCCTAAACCCATTTCAAAATACAAAACTTCATTCTCTCTCTCACAAATATCTCACCTCTACAAAAATCGTCGTCTGAATCTACGTGGGAAGGGCAGCCGAGTTCGCCGGCCGAAAGGTACGTCGAAACGCGTCGATTCTGGTTTTTTTTTTTTCGATTTTCTGCAAAAAATCATAACTACACGGTGGCTACACGGTGGGTTTCCTTGACCGTGTAGCCACCGTGTAGTTATGAAGATTACTCGGTTGCTCGGTTACACGGGCTCGCACTACACGGGTATTACCCGGTCACCGTGCTCTCGGTAACACGGCAAGGCCACTACACGGTCACGTGACCGTGTACAGACCCCGTTTTTTCATTTTTTTTTAAATTGTCTAATAATGGCTTTGTTTATGCGTTTGGATGGATATTTTGGGTTCCCTAACTGAATTCAACTGTGTTTTGTAATTGTAGATGTCGAATCAACGAATCACGGTACGTTACGGTGGTCGTTGGGATCGAGAGGGCTACGTTGACGGAGTAGATATGTGCCTCTTCTTTCGTAGGGAAGAAATTACACTCGACGCTCTCGTGAGCCGGATTCGTGCGGTTTTGCGCCCTCTGCCCAGTGTCGATTACATGTTGTATTGTTATACCCGAGGCTATGACATGCGAAGCGTGCGAGCTCCTATGCTTTGTGACGAAGATGTGTCCCGCATGTTAGACGAGCAAAGGGCCGAGTGCTTTGTGTTCGTCGTCGAAGTAGAGGGACAACGAGCTGCGCCGGAAGTGAATATCGGAGGAGAAAACCGCGATCGGGGCGTACCGTCAGAGAACGAGAACGAGGAGGTACCGTCAGAGAACGAGAACGAGGCGGTACATACTTCCGAGGACGAAGAAGAAGCCCGTCAGTCCGATCTCTTGGTATCGTTGACCACGGAGTGGACCGAATGGATTAGACAGCCGGGCGTGGTTAAAAAGATCATGTCGCGCCGTAATATGTCCTCGAGTTCTCATGCGGGAGGTGGCGAGCAAACCGAAGCTTCTCAGAATGCACAGAATAATCCACTACGCAATTGGATCATTCCACTACCGACGTTTGACCCCGCTGTTCCGTTGCGTTCTGTCGAACACCAACCGATTTACGGTCAGATGGCAGTCGGAGCCACGTTCCGAAAGAAACAGGATCTGAAGGTGATGGTGGGGATGTATCACATGGAGAATAACGTAGAGTGCAAAACTGATCGCTCGAACACTGAACGGGTGACGTTCGTTTGCAAGCTGGGGCGTGAAAAATGCTCGTTCAGATTGTGTTCCACGGGTTCCGATAACACCTTTTGGAGGATTACGAAGCTGAACTTGGATCATACGTGCCGTAACAATTTGGGGAGGACTGCGGATCGACAGGTGTCGTGCAGGGTTGCGGCTACTTTCTTTGCACGTCAGTTAGTCGGCAATCGAGAACTGAAGCCGAAAGATATGGTTGAGGATTTGAGGAGATTGTACGGAGTTCACATCAGCTACAACTTCGCCCTGCGGGCGAGGAACCTGGCGCTTGAAATAGTGTACGGCGACTATCAGGGATCGTATCAGAGGCTCCCGTCATATCTGTACATGCTGAGAGAGCATAATCCCGGGACTCAGTACCAAATTCAGACGACCGACCAGGGCGTGTTTTGCCGCATGTTTGTTGCGCTCGGGCAGTGCATTCGTGCCTTTGAGAAGGGCACTCTGAGGCCTGTGATAGTACTCGACGCCACCCATTTGAAAGGGAAAAACACCGGTGTGTTGTTTGTCGCCTGCACAAAAGACGGGAATGAGAATATTTTCCCGCTTGCGTTTGGTATCGGTCCGATAGAGAATGACGAGGAGTGGTTGTGGTTTCTCCAGCACGTCAGAGTTTGCTACGATACAGACGACGAGGATCTCCTCATCGTGTCCGACCAGCATAAGAGCATCGCGAATGCTATTCGGAGTGTCTATCCCCACGCGACCCGTGCGTTGTGCTATCACCACCTCTCGAAGAATCTAGCACGGTACGGCCAGAAGGTGGTCGAAGCTGTATACTGTGCTGCCTATAGTTATCAGGTGGATGAGTTTGAAAGGCATTTTGCGAATGTGGAGACTCTTAGTAGAGAGGGTGCTTATAGTCGCCTTACTGATATCGGGGTTGAGCACTGGGCGAGGTCACATTGTGCCGCACGACGATACGGTTTCATGACATCGAATGCGGCCGAAGTTTTCAACAGTGCTATCAAATGGCCACGGAGATTACCAGTCTGTGCGATGCTCGAGGCGATTCGTGCGATGATTGAGAGATGGTTTGACGAGAAACGAAGGAAAGCTAATGAGAGACAGAATGACCATGAGCTGACCGAAGAGGCATTACTCAAGTTGACTAGTCAGGATGAGTTGAGCCGTTATTTTACCGTTGGGGAGGTCAGTGCGAATACCCTATACAGAGTTCAGGAGGATGACAGGTCTTATCTTGTGGATATCGCGAATCGCACGTGTGATTGTCGTGAGTTCGACTTAGACCTAATACCGTGTCGTCATGCTTGTGCCGCTATAAGGTATGATATCATTTTACCTTTAAAATTAATTTTTAACATTTGATTCCACTAACTTGTTTGTTGTTATTATGTAGACGGGCCAGATTTTCATTGTACGATTTCGTGAGCCCCTATTTCAAGATGAGCAGTCATGTCGAGATGTACGCGACGCCTGTGGTGCCGTTGCCACATTATGATGATTGGGTGGTCCCGCCGGATGTGGCTTCATCCGTAGTTCTTCCTCCGGTAGCGGTTAGACAGGCTGGACGTCCGAGGATGTCTCGTGCTCGTTCCGCAGTTGAGAGCTCTACACCACGTAGGAAGGTTTGTACAATTAATATCATTACACCACGTAGGATGTCGTGTCCAGACTTGGACCTAATATCGTGTCGTCGTGTGCAGGTGTGTTCGAGATGTAAGGGCGTAGGTCACAACATGCGGAAGTGCACGGTTTTTATCCCACCCGAGACTGTTGATTTAAATGTCCCTGCAGAAGAGACGGGAACGCAAGAGTCGAGCCGAAGAAGACAGAAGAAGAAGTGCAGTATCTGCAGAAACGAGGGACACACGAGAACAAAATGTCCAATGAGCACGGAGTCAGAGATCTAAATTGGGTTTGGTTGATTTATCGGTGTTTTACAAATATTTGAGACTTGGATTGTTTTATTTTCGTCTATTCTCGTTGGATTTTGGATATTTGGTGTCTTTTAGGTTATTGTGCTTGTTTTAGACTATTGTGCTTGTTTTTGGAGTTTGTTTATCTTGTGAATGTGAAATATGTGAAAAAACAGGTTGGAAATAGGTTTTCGGGAGAAGGGCGGGTCGATTTTATAAGTTATTCTTAAGGTAAATATATAACATTTTGCTAAATAAGTTCAGTGTAGAGTTCTAGTTCAACTGGTAACGCCCCATTTGAAAAATTGCGTTTAAAGCAACTGGTCAGGGGTTCGAATCTTAAGAGTCCCTTTTTTTTTTTTTTAACCGGTAACACGGCTGATACCGGATAACCGTGTTACCGGTATAAGCCGTGTTACCGGATTTTTTTTAATAAATCGAGCTACACGGTCACTGTTACCGTGACCGTGTAGCCGGTACACGTGACCGTGTAGTCGGTTACACCGTGTAGCAGAGTGCAGACCCCGTTTTTTCACCTGCTTTTCGCCTAAATCAGTCAAAACAAACACCTATTTCACCAAAATCAATCAAAACACACATATTTCACCGAAATCAATCAAAACACACATAAATCAAGTCAAATAAAAACCAAATCAATCCGAAAAGATACCAAATCAATCCAAAAACGTACAAAATACAAAGCAATGAGATTTTTCGGCCTACATATCTACGAGTTGAAGGAAATCTGGCATGACTTGGATCCTCGCTCAAACAATGAGATTCTTTGGTGCGCATCAAGCTTTTCCTTGTCAGAGGAACTATAACGGGGGAATCCGTCTATGTCCATCCTCTCAAGTACTTGAGCATTCCTCAAAATATATCTCACCATGTCAAAACCGCTATCATCATACAAACCGAATTTTTCAATTCTAACAGTCCTTAGATGAAATAAGATGCACGAAGGCACTCGTTCCGGCTCTCTATAGGGCATCAAGGTCGAGCGAATCTGATGAAAAAAACAAGGATGCAAATAAAAAAAATATATATAGAGTTGCAGAATATGTAAAAAGATAAATTGCAAAAGCTAACTCCACTCACAACAAGATCTTCAAGATTATCAGCAACTTCGAGGAACTTAGCAATAAAATGCCACTGAGCGTTCATATTAAGTACGAGTTTGGTTAAATTAACAAACTTTGGCATTGAACTCGTTCCTACAATGTCAACCAGCTGCAAAAAAATCATATTTAAAACCACAAACAGGGTATAATTAAACAGGGTATAATTAAGTATGAAAAAAAATTAGAACAATTAAAAAATCAAAACGCACCTTCTCTTGTCCATAGCTTGTGATGTTTAGGTACCTTACATGGCAAAGAGAACTAAGAAATGCTCTCGAACAGTCATGCTCGATGCAATCGATGTGACAATCATGCCAATGTCCATTCAACTTAATATCCGCTTCAATTAAGGAGGACATGGTCTTCATCGAACTTTTGGCATACTCCAAATAACAACCACTCACCTTAAGATATACGAGGGCGGGAAGATTTATTATCAACATCTCATCATAGTATAGTTCGCGACTCGAGGAGAAATCAATGTTCAGCTTTTTTATTGTGGGTGAAGATACAATAAAGCAGCCCAAGTTCGTTTCTTCCTCCCTAAAGAAATCATCGATGATCAGCTCCTCAATCACAGGACAACCAGAAAGCAAGTGAGGGAGGGAATCCTTATCCTCATAATCGACATTACTGAGATCAAGCTTCTTGAGGCAAGGCAAAAACACCTCCCCACTAGAGGGGATCACTCCACAGTTATTGAGCTTCAAGTCGACGAGAGTCTTGCACATGAAGAGAATTCCTGGCAAACCGCACGCGATATACTCCTTGTAGTCTATATCACCGAAATCAAGGTACATATTTCGGACGCTGCGCTTGAGGGCGTGGATAATCAATGTCTCCAGTCGATACGAGCTGCCCTCCACATTGGAGAGGCTAAAAGTATTCAGGGGTTTCGCTTCGTGCATCGATACAACCCTGTCTATGATGTCCAAATGCGTAGAGCGGCGAAACTCTAAATTTGGGACGAGGGCCCACAAAAACCTCCATCGTCTCGCGAGAACGCTGGTGCGCACGGAGAGGTTCGTCGGCAGGAAAGAGAGGACATGATGCAGGATCTCATCTGGTAATCCGCTTAGCATATCCATATGTATTTTTCTCCACTTGAAGCCCTCCTGCAAAAATGAAGTTAAATAAATAAATATTACATTCAATTAAATAAAAAAAACTCAAAATCAAAAAAAAAAAAAAAAAACTGTTCTGACCGGCTACACGGTACCGTGTAGCCGGTTAACTGGGTACACGGTACCGTGTTCTGACCGGGTATACGGGACCGAGTAACCTGGTATACGGGACCGAGTAAATCACCATGTAACCGGGATTTTTAGGTCAATAATCGGCTACACGGCAGGTAGCTACACGGTGACCGAGAAAATCACCACCGTGTAGCGCTACCGTGTAGCTTGGAACAGCGGGTTTGCCCAGATTTTTCAGACATTTTAACGAGCATTTCAACACTGAATTTCGATTCTAAATCAACTAAAACACAATTGGGAACTCTAATACACTCAAATCTTAGCAATTAACGCATCAAATAGAACACATTAATAAAAAAAAAAAATCAAATTTTCGAAATTAAAAAATTAGGTTTCGGCACTTACCGGAGCTTGAATCGGCCATTGTTGCTCTTCTTGTTGTTCGTTGTTGTCTGCCATTGCGATTCGCCGGAATTGAAGTGGCCGGAGTTTTTCTTGATTCTCAAAAATCGGCTGCGGTGGAGGTGCCTTCGAAGAGAGAAAGAAAATGAATTTTGGTTTTTGTTTTTACATTTTATTGTATTTTGAAAAAGGGTTTAGGTTAAATCTATAGAATATTAGTAAGGTTAATATATAAAACTCTGCTAAATAATTTCGTTGAGGAGTTCTAGTTCAACTGGTGAACTGTCTTTGAAAAATTCATTGAAAGCATAAGGTTTGGGGTTCGAATTCTATAAGCCCCATTTTATTTTTTTACACGGTAACCGGTTACCCGGTAGCCGTGTAGCCGGTATAGGCCGTGTTACCGAGTAAGTTTTTTTCAAAAAATCGAGCAATTGCCTTCTACCGTGTAGGACCTTCTGCCGTGTAGCCTACCGTGTAGTGTACAAAATATTTGATTTTTCTTGAATTTGAAGCATTTCTCGAGCATTTTTGTTGTTACGTTCAGCATGAAACATCATTTAAAACACTAGATACATCCAATAAACATCATAAAACAACCAATATAGGACTACAAAGATGAGATGCTTAGAATGTTGACCGTTTTTCGAACATTCTACTAATATTGTCACAATCTTATCTACATAGGTAATAAATTGTTCATGCGTAATCACTTAATTCGTCAAATTCAATAGTTGTTTATGTTATTTGAATCATTTTGATTATTAAAATGATGTTTTATACTACAAGAACAAGTTAACAATCGAAAAATGCCTTAAAATAAACGAAAATCAAAATTTCTTTTACACTACACGGTCAACACCGTGTAGCCCACCGTGTAACCGGTTACTACGGTGTTACCGAGTAACTGACCGAGCAGTTCTTGGCTACACGGTCAGCTAAGGCTACACGGTAGAACCCGGTACACGTGACCGTGTAACCGGTAGCCACCGTGTACCAAGGAGAAGTTCTGTGGAACACGAGGCTCAGCCCGCATTTCTCCTTAAGGAACCCGCGGATCACCCCATTGACCTGAGGGTTGACTTCCGTTGACCGACCCCAAATTGAGTTGACTAAGACCAAAATTAGTTGACTTCCGTTGACCGACCCCCAAATTGAGTTGACTAAGACCAAAATTAGTTGACTTCCGTTGACCGACCCCCAAATTGAGTTGACCGAAGGTAAAAAAAAGGCAGACCCCGTTTTTTCAGCCGCTTTTCACTTAATTCAATCGAAATATTTCACCAAAATCAATCAAAACACATTTATTTCACCAAAATCAATCAAAACACACATAAAATAGTTTGTTTTTTTTACAAATTTTATTAAATTAATAAGTTAATATATTATAAATAATTTTAAAAAATTTTGACGGGATTTATTTAGTTAATATCAAAGCTAAACCTGCAAATCAATCTCAACACACATACTAATCAATCCAAACACATGCACACGAAAAAGTCTAAAATCATCCAAAATACAAATCACTGGTCTCGATGACTCAAACTGAAAATTTTTCGAGCTACATATCGACGATACTTCATCAAGTACCCGTCGTCGATTTCTTTACCCCGGTGATTGAGGTGCTTGTTCACGAGACGATCCAAGTACATGCACACGTACGGGCCGCAGTTGTTGTTGTCGACTTGGATAAACTGCTCCAACGGGGCTTCGACCTGCATAGAAGTCTTCTTGTGGGTTCGATGAAACAAGTTTGGACCCTCCCAAAATCCTGCAGCTACCAAAAGACGAGGCAACAACTCCAACACCGGCATTAGTACACTAGACTTGGCAGTTATTTCCGGACAACGCCACCACAACGAGTCGTACAATTGTATAGTCCAGAGATTCAGATCAATCTTTATCACGACCCAATGGTCCCCGGTATTACAGACCGTTATCACCTACAAAAATAAAAATAAAATAAAACGTTATTTACAATTAAATTAAAATATTAAATTGAATTTAAAAAAAAAATGTACGGTTCTTTAAATTACCTCTCGTGCGTGTTCCCAACTCTCGTGCCTACCGTCTCCCGTGATGTATTTCAGCATGAAGTCCGGCGGTGCCCAGGTCTCATATTTCTTCTCCAAGTTCGTTCTCCTTGCATGTGCACGTGGGATCGCAATCCTAGCGTACTGGGTCTTCATAGCGCCCTGTTAATTTAAAATAAATTTAAACGATTAGTATTAGGAAAATAATAAAAAAAAAACTTGTATTTGATAGGATGATTGGATCTTACGAAGAACTCGGTACACAAGAGTATAGTCTTCCTTGGAGTGACTTCATCTTTTAAACCCTTGCCGGACTTTATCTTGTCGCGCAGGTACGTAATGTACATGTCAATCTCCTGAAAAATATACATATCACAGTTAAGCACAATTTAATAAACATTATAAATTTCAAAGTTTAACTACAAATTAACTTACCATGTCCGCGTACCAATGATGTAGTGACTCAATCCGCTCGAAGTACTTCTGGTCCAGATACACTTCGTTGAAAGGGATATAAACACTCATTCCATGCCCCTCACGACGGAACATCGAATAGAGCGCCCTAACCTTCTCGCTGCCTCTCCGAGCGAACTGCGCGACGTACGGGCTCCGAAGAGCTGCCGAGGGCCTCCTCACACGGGGTTCGAGACTACTCTCGGCGACATCATCCTCCTCCTCCTCATCATCCCCAAGTTCTTTCTCCTCTTCCGACAATGCAATCTCTTTTACGTGTTCATTTTCCACGGGAGATGTAATCTTGAACAACTCGACTTGAGACGCAGACGGAAAAAAAGTCTCTGCATTAACGATCTCCTGCGGTATATCAGCCCCCCTCGGTACAATAAAACCAGGATCATACTCTGGCCGATAAGCAGTAGTCGGAGTGAAGATGCCGTGGGTGGGAATCGCTGGGAAGGCACCGAAGACACCCTCAAAATCACGCAGCGCCCTCGGTGGCGAAGAATGACCGCTATCTGCCCAGACAGCCTGAGTCTGTGCCGGTGTGCGATAGCTATCGCCAACGGTCGTCTGCTCGTACTGGGGCTGCTGCTCGTACAGGGGCTGCTGCTCGACCTGAGGCTGCTGCTCGACGTGGGTCGACTCGGCATGGAAAGACTCGGCATGGGTCGGCTCGTCAAGTGGCGACCTGCGATAACCAGCAAAACTGTGTCGCCTGTCCCCAGACGAAACCCTGATATCAACATCAACCAACTCTTCGGGCTCCGAGTCCTGATAGCGAGGAGGCGCGCTGATAGAATGCCGAGCAGCCGGAAAACCGCCCTGAGATGCATCAGAAGGACAAGGGCGACTCCGAGAGTATCGCCTGCGACCGAAAAACCCCCGAAACTGCTCCATCAGACTGTCGTTGCCCTCCTTCTGTATCCTCCTCATCCGGGCAGTCAATCGGCCCATAAATCCAGTCTCAGACTCATCGTTGAGGATCTTGTGGAGCCGTCGATCAATGCGTCGATCGGTACTGTCATCTGAAGCCTCAGGTGCCTCAGGTGCCTCATGTGCCTCAGCTGCAGGAGAGGGCTCTCGTCGGGCTCGATGAGATGCACGCTGAGATGCATGCCGCTCGGCAGATGAATCGGGTGTCCTGTCGTCACGCGTGCGTCGACTAGTCTGAGGGACATCGCCCGTAATCTTGTCCATTGCCTTGGACACGCGTCCGGCCACGCGCTCTATCAAGCTCTTCTTCTTCTTCGTCACCGGTTCTGCAGCCTGTGCTCCGATCGGAGCATGTCCAATCCTAGCAGGAGCATCATACCTCACTTCGTCTGCTCCTCTGTTAAGGAACGAAGTGTAGTACACACTCCTCGCCTCCTTGCGTGTCGGCTCTAGAGTCGAGAGGACCACAAGCTGAAAACAAATGAAAATTAATTTATTAAGCATTAATTAAAGGAAATAAATAATTTAAAACATTAATTTCACAAAATTTACCTCATCGTCCTCGAAGAAATGAGTGAAATCGAGGGTGCATCCAATCGATTTCCAGTTCAAAAACCGAGGCCTCTTTCTTTTCTCCATCCGCACTCCGCAGACACTGCCCAGGCTCGGTATGGCCTCGTACGACCAAAGCTGAAAGGCCCAAATTGGACCGTAAATGTGGTATGCCCTCTTGTCAACCTGACCGGGCTTCATCGCAGCTATGCTGATGTAGTGCGACATGATCTGCCAGGTGTAGGATCCCCAGGGAAACGACTCCCATCCATCAACGTCCTCGACAAAAGCCCAAGCCCAACTCTCGACCGTGATGTCGTCTCGGCACAACAAAAAGAAATAATAAACCAGCAAGTTGGCCGCCTTCAGGTAGTCGGCCGGGTCGTGGCCCATACTCAGAGACCTGAATCTCGTACGAAGCACTGAAATCAGCGTCGGCTGTCTGAAGTGTCTGTGGTAAATAGACTGCTCAGAAATCGAGTGGCTGGCCCTGTCTGAAGGATCAAATGCGTGAGAACCAAATCGAAGTCCGGTGATCAGGGCATACTCCTGTGCTCGAAAGCGAATAGTCTGACCCCCGACGAAAAACCAATGCTCGAACGGAGGTATCGTCGCACCCACGATCTCCCGAGCTAGGAGGTGATGCATGGCCACGTTTGATCTTCCGGATCTCTGAATCCAGAGAAAAAACCCTAAACAACTGTCCCTAAATGTGCGAATAGTCGCATGGGTAGGGTCAATGGCCGTCAGCGTGGTTTTAATTTCTTCTAGTACGCCATCTTTATCGTACAAATTTAGGTTCTTCGTCGTGTGAATGAACTGTGGCCTCCTCCAGTTGAATCCCTCCTGCAAAAACAAAGTCAAATAAATAAATATTACATTTTTAATCAAATAAAAAAAAAAAAAAATCTGTTCTGACCGGCTACACGGTACCGTGTAGCCGGTTAACCGGGTACACGGTACCGTGTTCTGACCGGGTACACGGTACCGTGTACCCGATTAACCGGGTACACGGGACCGAGTAAATCACACCATGTAACCGGGATTTTTAGATCAGTAATCGGCTACACGGTAGGTAGCTACACGGTGACCGAGAAAATCACCACCGTGTAGCGCTACCGTGTAGCGCTACCGTGTAGCTTGGAACAGCGGCCCAAAAACCAGATTTTCAGACATTTAAACGAGCATTTCAACACTGAATTTCGATTCTAAATCAACTAAAACACAATAAGGAACTATAATACACGCAAATACTAGCAATTAACGCATCAAATTGAACACATTATTGAAAAAAAAATCGAATTTTCGAAATTGAAAAAAGCTAGGTTTCGGCACTTACCGGAGGTTGAATCGGCCATTGTGGCTCGTCTTGTTGTTCGTTGTTCCCGTTGTTGCCTGACATTGTGCTTCGACTGGCCGGAAATTCTCCTTTGATTCTCAAAATTCGGCGGCGGTTTTTGAAGAGGATGGGGGGACCGATTTGAAGATTTGGAAAGAGAGAGAGAGAATATTAGGGTGGGGACCTTTTTTAATTATGTTTTATTCTTTATTGTTTTGTTTTGGAAAAGGTAAGGGTAAAGAGGACAATTCCTTTTCAATTTGTCTAAAATAAATGTGAACTTATGGGTGGTGTCAAAATAATTAGGTTTGTTATGAAAGTGTTTGAAAATCGAGAGGCCTCTAAAATTAACTATGTGCTCAATGTTATGAATTACTCGCTCTATTGCAGAAGTATACAATTTTTTTTTATTTTTTTTTGTATTTTATAAAAAAAAAATGTCTTTATTTGTGTGGACTATGGAGCATAGGCGTAATGGAGTATGATAGAACTTAGAAGCCTCTACGTTCTTCGTCTCTTAATAGTGGAGTAGTACATGCTAATATTTCGATAAAAAAATCACTCGAAAAACGTCACAAGTACGAAAACCATTTATGGGCTTGGGCCCAACTAGTTTCAATTTTGTCCACATTTTACTAAATTGGGCCATAAGCTTTATAATCGCCTTGCAAATGAGTTTGTGTTTTAATTAGTTTAAAAACCAATTAAAAAAAATGTTATTATCCCAATAACTTCCTAATTATTATTATTAATAATAGTATTTTTATATGGTCTATATATTATCCTGAATATATTTTGAAAGTCAACCCGGATGTCATGATCAAGCAGCATTGACGTTGTACAATTCGGGAAACTATACTATACAGAGGATATAAAATTCTATATTCACCATCAATCAATAATTGACACATATGCTTCAAATCAATACTCACAAAAGATTCTTCATCTTCTATACAGATTCTTCATCTGTATAGGAGTATTTCTCAATCGACAACTCATAAATAATTGAAATTATATAATTATAATATCCTTATGGGGTAATTAATGTTTATTTTCACTTAACATTATTTCATTCCCAATGTTAAAAACGGAAAATCATGGATTTTCTAATCTATTTTTCCACCAATAATTGGTACTTAATAAACAAATAATTCAGACTTAACCCTTGGACAAGACATTGGAATATATGCATCTAATAAAAAACACCACAAGAACCTTTGGGATATACGATCAGTTCGTGCCCAACGGGAATCTCCACAGGCCGGGCCTTTCACAATTATTTGTCAACGCCCTGTCACTATAAATACACATTCATGAAACACAATAGTTATAGTAGTAATACACTTGTACAAGTAAGTACAATACAATATGCCTTCAGATCAAATCGAGGGCTCTCCGGGCTCATCCTTCCACGGCGTAACGGGCCGAGAGCCCGTCCTCTCCTTCTCCGTCTCCTCCACTTCCGTTCCCACCGCCAAATTCGACCTCCCGGTCGACTCCGAGCACAAAGCCAAGGAGTTCAAGCTCTTGTCCCTCGCCAACCCTCACATGCGAACCTTCCACCTTTCATGGATCTCCTTCTTCACCTGCTTCGTCTCCACCTTCGCCGCCGCCCCTCTCGTCCCAATCATCCGCGACAACCTCGACCTCACCAAGGCCGACATCGGCAGCGCCGGAGTCGCCTCCGTTTCCGGGTCCATCTTCTCCCGCCTGGTCATGGGGGCCGTGTGCGACCTCCTCGGCCCCCGATACGGGTGCGCCTTCCTCATCATGCTCTCGGCCCCCGCCGTCTTCTCCATGCCCCTCGTCTCGACCCCCGGCGCCTACGTGGCCGCTCGATTCGCGATCGGGTTCTCCCTCGCCACGTTCGTGTCGTGCCAGTACTGGATGAGCACCATGTTCAGCAGCAGGATCGTCGGGGTCGTCAACGGGACAGCAGCCGGCTGGGGGAACATGGGCGGCGGGGCCACACAGCTCATCATGCCCCTCCTCTTCCAGATCATCCGGAAGGGGGGCGGGGCCACCCCCTTCACCGCCTGGAGGATCGCCTTCTTCATCCCCGGCTGGCTCCACATCATCACCGGCCTCATGGTCCTCACTCTCGGCCAGGACCTGCCCGACGGGAACCTCGGCGCTCTCCAGAAGAAGGGAGACGTCGCCAAGGATAAATTCGGCAAGGTACATACTGAAACTGGTTGAACTAAACTGAACTGAACTTTATAAGTCTGAACTGGACTGAACTTAATAGGTCTGAGCTTAAATGATATTAATAGGTATGAATTGAACTGAACTGAATTGAATTCGGTAAGGTACATACATATATACTCCATTTGTCCCACAACAATAGACACATGTGGTCAACGTTGACCACCTGTGTCTATTGTTGGGGGACAAATGGAGTATTAGTAAGTCAAATATATTCTCTAATATATTATGTTACTGTGATTCCAGGTGTTATGGTATGCAGTGACAAACTACAGGACGTGGATATTCGTCCTCCTCTACGGTTACTCGATGGGGGTCGAGCTGTCGACTGATAACGTCATCGCCGAGTACTTTTTCGACAGGTTCGATTCGCGATCATCGATATTATTATTATATACACAATTTTAGATCATTACTCTTGTTAAATTATTGATAACGTTGGATGATACGATATTACATGTGTGGGGAGGGTGAAACCCTAGACATAAAGCTCCATAACACTCTAACCTCGAACAACTCTTCATCGATCGTGTTTTCTGTTTATAGATTCGAGTTGCAGCTCCACACTGCGGGAATCATAGCGGCCACGTTCGGGATGGCTAACCTCGTGGCTCGCCCGTTCGGCGGGTTCGCCTCCGACTACTCGGCTCGACTATTCGGGATGAGGGGAAGGCTGTGGACACTCTGGACCCTACAGACGATGGGGGGCGTTTTCTGCATTCTTCTCGGGAGGGCCGATTCTCTTCCGGCGGCCGTCGCCCACATGATGGTGTTCTCGGTCGGAGCTCAGGCGGCTTGTGGGGCCACATTCGGGATAATTCCGTTCGTATCGAGGAGGTCTTTGGGGGTGATATCGGGCCTGGCGGGTGCGGGCGGGAACTTCGGGTCGGGCCTGACGCAGCTGCTGTTCTTCACGTCGTCGCACGACTCGACGGGGAAAGGGCTGATGAACATGGGGATCATGACGGTGGCGTGCACGCTCCCCGTGGCGGCGGTGCACTTCCCGCAGTGGGGGAGCATGTTTTTTCCGGCGACCAAGAGGGAGGCGGAGGAGGAGTACTACTCTTCCGAGTACGACGAGGAGGAGAGGAAAAAGGGGATGCACCAGATGAGCCTCAAGTTCGCCGAGAACAGCCGGTCGGAACGAGGACGGCGCGTGGCGTCCGCGCCGACTCCGCCCAACGCTACACCAAGCCATGTGTGATTTTTTTTTTTTTTTAAATAAATACGTGTAATGTGTTTTTTTTTTTCATTTTTCTTTTGGAATCAAGAATTGTATCATTCATTCATGTGAATGACACGATGTATCATATTGTGTATTCTATATTTTTGTTGAAATTAGTCAAGTTTTCGGTTGGCCACCAAGATTAATGTTTCATAAGGTTTTTATTTTATTTTAAAGATTTAAAATAAACTAATAAATCGAAATGAGTTCAAAATAGCAAGGCTTTTAAGTTTTAAGTGATAACAACCACTTTAGGCTTGTTTTTTTTAATTTCATCAATTTAGTTCAAATCATTTCATTTTTTCTAAGCTCGATTTTCAAAATAAATTAAAATAAAATAAATAAAAATTAATTTAAATAAATAATTTTAGATATATACAATCTAGTTATTTTTAAAATATTATTAATATTTTTTTAAAACTATTTAATAATTAATAAAAAATATTATTATTTTTATAAAAAAAAAAATTAATTAAATTCAATTTAGATCCATTAACTTTAGTTCAACTCATCAATTCAGTTCGGAATTCAATTTATCTCTTAACAACACAAAAGAAAATAGTCTTAACCTCTCAACTTAAATTTCTATCATATATTCATATGAATAATATATTAACGTCTGCTGTGTTGCTCTAAAATGGATTAAGCTTAATTAATTACGTACTTAATTAAATTAATATAAATAAGTAGATTAATTAATCAATGGTACAGTACGTCTTTTAATAACGAAAGTGATTAATTAGTCTAATTAATTAAGATTTGAAATGGATTATGACAAAGAAGTTGAGTATCCAATGTTTTCTTTTGTTGTTGTGGGCACGTGTGTTGTTTATTGTTGTATTCAAGGTAGCTTTAACAATATATATCCCCCATTTTTTCCGTACATATATATAATGTAATTAGACTACAACTATCTTCCTTTGAATTAAATTCGACAAGTTTTTGAAAACATTTTTTTTATCTATTTTTTGAAGCCAGAAAAAACGAATAGAGGAGATGTGATTATTTTATATATAATATGTATATATACACACATATTTAATTTTACAAAGGAATAAACATAAGAAAAATACATTTTTTTTTTAAATTGTTAGAAATACAATTTTTTTTAGGGGAGCTTAAGCCCCCTTGCTTCCAAGTGGATCCGCTTCAACCATATTCACCTTGGAGACTGGAGTCATGACTGAATTTTTTGTTATCCTCTTTGCTTCCACTTCAACCATATTCACCTTGGAGTCATGACTGAATTTTTTGTTATCCTCTTTGCTACGAAGAAGAACAAAACTCCCTCCACCTTCATCTCCTTGATTTCGTTAATTTGTGTTTCAAATTATTCTTGAAATCTTTCCAATCCAGGGGAAGTTTCTCGATAATAGCAAGCCATTTGAAAATTTTCACTAATGACCACCTGCTCTCACCTTGAACTTCTTACACTTATAATTAAGAAACAACTGGTTAATTTAGTATCAACTATTTTATATTTAAAAATATAATAAAAATTAAAACCACGAAAAATTTCTTGGCGCCAACATCTTTGCCGTATATTTTTTTATTCAAAAATTCCCACATGAATTCTTTAGCAAGGGGCACACCTATGTTTAGGTTATACAATTTTATCTGCAAGGCTATTCATCAAATATTTCATGCATTGAAAATCACAATGTTTGCATGCATCAAGTGTGTTCACCGCTTTCATAGTCGAATCTTCAGTCAAGAATCTCATCAAATTCAATGTTGCTAGATAGAAAAATATATTTTTGTTGTTAACGCTTGAACTTCTCCGATTTAACAAGATGATTAAATAAAATGGTCATCTAGTGTGACACACACACCTAAGTCTCAAATGATCACACTACGGGAAAAAACCAATTCAGTGGCGAACCTGTTTTGTCTGTAATTCTATCGATTTTGTCGATAATTAAAATACGTGAAGAAACAATTTTGTCACTAGGTTTGTCACTTATAGTGCGTAGTAGATAGTTTTTTGTTACAAAATTCAAATTAAGTCACCCAAAAGTAAAGAAGACAAAATAAGTTCGTCTCCTATACACTTATATTTTGTTACAAAAGTCATTTTTATAATAATAAAAAAGTATAATTATTACATTTTAGTGACAAACTATTACAAATTATTGACAAAAATAAATTTGTCACTTAAATTTTACATTTTCCAAAATTATTCAGAATGAGTGACGCAAATATTTTTTCACTTATTTTTTGATTAATTTAAAATTAAATAATTAAAATTTGTTTTAAATGTAATTTTTTTAAAAATGCTTTTTTTTTTAATTTCAATAAAATTATATATCTGTTAATAGTATTTAATTTAATTTAATTTAATTTAATTTAATTTAATTTAATAAAATTATTCGAAATTGATTTAATTAAATTAAATAACAAAAATATGAAAATTGATTTAATTAAATTAAATAACAAAAAATATGAAAAATAATTAAATGAAGTGAATAACTAAAAATGATGCAAATACATCACAATATTTTTAATACGTCTCTTCAAAGAGGCCTTGAGCAGAAATTGAAATTAAGAAAAAAACATCAATTTGAACCATCATCTTCACTCATTTCATCATCATCATCATCATCATCATCATCATCATCATCAGTAGAATCATGAACGGTATAACCTTCTACCATAGCAAGTTGAGCTTCCATATGCTTGATATGCCTCACGAGTTTATTCACAATGCCCGTCAACTTAACCACTTTTTTTTTCTCCACCATTGAAGCAGTCGATTGACATTTCTGAGACGATGAGGCACGTTCTTTTCTTGGACCATAACCTAAACCTTTAATGCCTCTACCTTTTGCAGCTCCAATACCCTTAGTCAAGATCTCTAGTTGCAATGAAATTGGTACTTCTATCTCGTCTGTTGACGGGGCTCCAAGAGACTCGGCTAAATTTTCCTTTGTTCTATTCAATTCATCTAGCATTTGCTTCTGCATAATTGATGAATGAAACAGTATATTAATAAAAACTGAAAAGATTACAACATATAACTAAAATTTTCAAATCAAAATCTAACCCCATTTTGTTCGGCTATTTCATTGATCCATTGACCGTTGCGGTGTTGGTGCATAGTGCTCCAATTCTCAACATGAGTCACATTTTTACCCTTCTGTT
The DNA here is from genome assembly GCA_954870475.1 of Euphrasia confusa. Taxonomy (NCBI): domain Eukaryota; kingdom Viridiplantae; phylum Streptophyta; class Magnoliopsida; order Lamiales; family Orobanchaceae; genus Euphrasia; species Euphrasia confusa. The sequence continues at coordinate 1,790,064 of OX940965.1, forward strand.
GTCCTCAAAATAAACATTAATACTGTATCAACAACATATTAATTCTACTGAAAACTAAATTCAGGAGTAAGATTACCCATAAACTGATACTAATTAAAACACATATTTCTAGAATAAGCATAATAGACTATATAATTAATACATTACTATAAAACATTAGTACCTTTGTTGCAGCTTCCATGTGTTTTTGATATGGTCTTGAACCTCCACAGTGATTAAATTCTTTTTTCTTCCGATTCGCAACATTAGCTTGACTTTGTTTCTATAGTGACAATAATTTAAAATATAATTAATTTGGTTCAATACTTCAAATCTAAAACCAAATTGAAAAAAAGGTAATTTTGAACATGAGCTTACCATAGACAAAGGTAAAATGTGAATGATTAAAAGACAACATCCTACTCAAAAGATCAATATATGAATAAGTACACATATACTTTATTCGCATGAGACAAACTTATGGCAAGAAGACTCTATCTACAATGAATACATTATTACAGTAGAACATTGGTTTTTCTAGACAAATTTAAGTATGTGAATTCTCTTCATAATATAGAAAAAGGGGTGGGGGGAATAAACAAACAGGGCAACAAACTAATGAGAATGCACAGATTTAACAAGAATATGAATATGCATACCATATAGCTTTCATTTGTGAACAACTCATCACATAACCACTCCCACTCTTCAATTGTTCTTTCACCAAAGAGTTTCTCACATGGTGGGTTTGCTCGAGCATTTTCAAGATCGTGACTGTATTTTTTAAAGTGCCCATGCAACTTGTTTCTCCACGTTCCAAATGCCTTAGCCATCTTTTTCTCAACAAATATCCTCAATTCTGGGTCGTTCTCATCAAAGTCAAAGTTGGTCTACAATTAATTAAAAAAATCCAATAATTAGACATAAAAAATAAAAATAAAAATAGTACTATATAACACAACAAACCGTCAAAGACTCTATGATGCTCCGCTTATGATCTTTAGTGACATCTTTTTTCCACCGTTTTATTTTCAGTGGAGCTAATTTTCGTGTGTATGTCCCAATCTCATTAACAAACATAGCATTGGCTTCAACAGTCTCAGGGAGATTTTGATTCTTGTCCATCTTGATTGGAATTCTATGTTTTGTAGCGTTGACAATAGCAGCAACTCTCAAACCTACAGTGATGCCACGAGTCTTCTTTACAGGTTGTGGATCTAAAGAAGGGGAATTCATATCGTGATTGCACTGCTCATCGACCATTTCAGTTTGAACTCTCTTTTTTTTGGCATTTATCACACCAGAAAATTTCAGTCCTTTTGAAATTTGCTCACTGCCCATTTGCACCATGCATTTGTTTTTTTTACCATTTGATGCAGTCGGAGGTCGTTGTCGTAGCACATTATTATACGTCTTCTTCATATGTCCGGGAGGAATAAACTTAGGCATATTACCAGCTCCACCTATAATAAATAATGCAGCTAGTTACAAGAAATAAATAAACCCCAAGCATATACATACATATTCATTACATATATAGATTTTCTTCATCTATGGCTCACGTGACATTTAAAGTCAAATTATTAGTCGGATAGAAAAAACATGCATCCCTTAAAAAATTAACAACTAATATCTGAAAAAAATGCTGAAAATTGAATTCGAACCTGTACACTGATTCTCCTTGGTTTGAGTTAGCAACGGCTGAGGACGAGAGCATGATAAAGGACGTATTGGTTGCTGGTACGCTTTCTTATTGTTTTCTTTGCTCTTTTTCATTGTTTCTTTAAACATCGCTAAATAAAATTGCAAGAAGAGAACAACTTTTAACTCCATGTATAGAAAATAACATAGTCGCATGATGTAACTTAAGCAGGTTACATTTCAGAGCATACCTAAACACTTTTCGTGCAATACCAAAGTTATTTTTGGATTGAAGTGAGCTCAGTATAACCTGAAAATAAATGAGCAAATATAACAAGAAAAAATAAACTTTGTCATCATACAAGTAGGTCACACAATACAAATATTTGGTAGTAAAAAATAAAACAATCATGTAGATAGAAAGAATAATTTATTTCTTGATTTTTCAAGGATATGAGATAATATACACAGACATTGACCTTGTTCTTATAGGAAAACAACCTCATAAATCCCAACAACAAAAGGAATTATTCATTTCCACACCAATAATTATAGTATAAGAATCCTATAAATACATTCAATTCAATTCAATTATGCATAATATCAAAACAAACAACTTAACATCAGTGGAATCGACAATTAACCATTCAAATGGGTCGAGCTTACCTTACCGCCACCCGGGAGAAAGAGAACACAGCCAAACGGACTACAATTCAATTATTCGATTTTAATTTAGAAATGAGAAGAAAATAAGAGGGGAGGCTTTTGAATGAGTTTGACGAAGTGGACATTGGGGATGAGTACAAAGTGAAGGGATGAGTGGAGAATTTTTTTAGAACGTGTTGCAAAAGAGGCAATCCACTAAAAGATTTGTTTGACCCAAGTGTTAATTTTTCCCGCTCCTTAATTATCATAAAAATATATATCTAAAAAAATAATACAGTATATTTTACATAATATACTATTTATAAAATTTATTTTATATTTATTTAATAATTATAATTATATTTGAAAATTTTATATATTCCCTTATTACAAATTAATTGTTATGAATATTATTAATTAGTGAATGACTAGTTTATTCTTTTTTGGTTAACAAAGACAAAAACTCTCATTTGTATTCTGTATAAAGAAGTCTTCTCATATCAATGAAATAAGAATTCACAACAATTCTATTATCCTCTCATATTATCTCTCTTTCTAGTCTATTATCATTTCTCAATTCCTTTATAACACTAATTTATATTTTTTTCAACTTAATTGTTATTATAATTTTTATTTTATTTAAAAATTAATATATTTTGTACATCACACCAAAAAATATTTAGTATATAAAAAATATAATTATAAATTAAATATTAAAAAAGGTGTATAATATTTATAAAAAAACACAATTTCACTAGTTATATTTATATTTTTACTAATTTTATTCTAATTTTGTACGTGTGCAGCCTATTAAGTTGAGCTAGCTTAAGTTCTTTTGAATCGAATTCAACTAAAGTTAAATTTTGTTATTTTGAACTTATGTTCTAATCTTTTGAACTAAAAGTAATTGAATTGAATTAAATTAATTAAACTAAATTGTAATGAACTGAAATTAAGTTTAAAAGAATAGAACTTTAGTTTTTTGTTTATTTCAGTTCAATCAGCCAACTTAGTGTACTTCACTTATGTTCAAATACACTCAATTCAATTCTGGTTCATTCAATTCATTTTAGTTAAGTTCACTTCACTCAGTTTCAGTCTAAAATAATGGTTCATAGATTGAATTGAACTTAAGTACATACGTATTGTTCTTTTGAACTTAATTTCACTTCAATTCACTTCAGTTGAACGCAGTTTAATTCAATTCAATTTCACTCGATTAAGTCCAGCTAAGTTCATTTCAATTCGATTCAATTCAATTTGTTTCAATATAAAATTATCAAAATAAAAATAAAATTATGAATGTAAATAATTTCAACCATACAATATAATTCATGCTAGGATGTTCATTTGTTTAAAAAAAAATACTATTAATTAATATATTGAAATTATTATTAATTTTATAAAGAATTCAGTTCAATTCAATTAAATTCAATTTAAGATAAAATCATATCATTTTAGTTATGTTGGAATTTAATTTTTTATGATTCATATTAAAAAAATTAAATAAAATATTAATATTTTTTGAATATTTTTTAATACAAAAATAATCATGTAGTATTTGAGTTTAATATTATAAAAATGGTTCATTTGAATATATTTATATATATATAATAAGATTATTTATATGATAATAAGAAAAAAAATATGTACTTTAATAGTTTTTATTTTTTAATATTATTTTTCTTATGAAATAGTATTATATTTTGGCTTTAACGTTATTGTCTTAAAAATTTTAAACTAAAATGTACTCCACGATTTGGAAGTTATTTAACCATTTATAAACAAAATATATGTATATAATTAATTAACTGATACTCCGTAATATTTATTAATCGAATAATTTAATCATAATTAGCATTCAAATATAAATACTTAAATAACTTATAAAAAATAAAACATTAATAAATTAAAAATATTAAATAAAAAATAAATATATTTTTTAAAATTTTTTTTTGTGTTATAAAAACTTATTAATTATATTTTTTAAATATGTATTTTAATTTGTACCTACCTTAAGTATAAAAATTATGTATATATGAAAGAAATATAATTAATTAAAAATTGAGAACATCGTCCTAAACATTTGTAATCTTGAAAAAAAATGAACAAATTGTATCGCCCACATAAATTAACCAAAAAATAAACTACTGAAAAATATGATAATCAGTGCAAAGATTATATATATATATATAGCTCCAAAATTGTGGTCTTTAACTCCATTGTTCACCTGCATTATCAGAAAGAAAAAAAAAAAATATACCAAAACGTAAAATTTGAGAAATGTTGTTGGAGACTAACCTTGAAAGTAATTTTAAGAAAACACAACTTTTACCTTTGATTGAATGCAAGTATCACAATTGTGCATTATAGTTCATAAACTCTAATCATCATCATCAGCATAAGCATCATCATCATCATCGTCATTATTTTCAGCATCTTCCTCATCCGCAGACGATATTTCTTCATCTTCAAGTTCATTATCTGTGAAATCGTCATCACAGTAACTCTCTTTTTCTAAATCCTTCAAATTGAGTGCATGAATTTCAGGTTCAACATCTTGTCGACGTAATGTTCTACTCATATTCACATTCTCATGTTCGATTAGCCCAATAAACTCTTCATATTCCTCGTGGCCATCCTCATCAGCATATTGTGTTTCCAAGACATCATTCTCTTCATTTTCAAGAAAATCCCAAACATGTCTGTGTTGAATCTTTTCGATAACTTTCCATCCTGAACCAAGCTTTGGATCATCAAAGTAAAAAACTTGTTTCGCTTGAGTAGCTAAGACATACGGATCATTTTTGTACCATAAAATATTTGTGTTCACTGACTTGAGATGGTAATCTCGAACAACCCTGGACCTCTTTCTACTGTCTGTATCAAACCACTCGCCCTTAAAAAGAAACACGGAATAGCCATATCTATAACGAATTTCAATAATATTAACCAACTGGCCATAAAAATCATTTTCTCCTTGACCATGCAACCCCTGCACCATAATCCCACTATTTTGCACAGACTTGTACTTCTCAATCTGTTTAACATGCCATTTGATCCCGTTCACCGTACATATAGTATAAGTATGAACCCTCTCATCTGCACCAAGTGATAATGCGTACAACTCTTTAGTAACCTCCCTCGATTCCTTATTATTATATAATACTTGAATATGATCTTTAAACCAATTTGAGAAAGATTCTTTATGTCTCTGATCTAAATTAAGGGGACTTGCCCTTTTTAATATTTCAAGATGTTTCCTGCAAATATAAAATGCATTAGTTATGAACACACATTAATTATGTAAAATATACCACATCACTTACCGCCTATAGGGTTCGACCTCCAGACAATTTTCCAAAATATACCATAATGCTGGATCCAATTCAATATTAGACCACTTCGTTATTTGGTGCCCACCACAACCACGTACGTTTTGTGCAAAAACAGAAAGTTGAACATCTAATTCTCCAGCATCGTAGTTTCTCTCAGGTCGAGAATGCAAAGTTTCAATATCATTAAGATATAAAGAACAAAATGTGAGTGATTCATCAGCAATATATCCTTCTGCAATGGAACCTTCAGGACGAGCTCGATTACGTACGTAACGTTTTAAGTCTCCCAATCTCCTATAACATATGTAATACATGTGTTAATATAATTTCACAAGTTCGCAAAAAAATCTCTAATAAAAATTACAAGAAATTAAGATATAAAAAAAATGAAAAATAACAACTCACCGCTCTATTGGGTACATCCAACGATACATAACAGGTCCAGCAACTTTTGCTTCAAGTGGTAAATGTACAGCCAAATGCACCATAACATCAAAAAATGCGGGTGGAAATATTTGTTCAAGTTTGCATAGAATTACTACAACATCTTTTTGTAGCTTGTCCAAGTCCTCAACTTTCAATGTCTTCGCGCATATTTGTTGAAAAAAACTTGATAACCCAACAATGGCATCACAAACATCCTTTGGTAAGTACGGTCGAATCCCAACAGGCAGAAGTCGTTGTAATAAGACGTGACAATCGTGTGTTTTCAAACCAGAAATCTTCCCATCTTTCACACATCTTGCTATATTAGATGCCATCCCGTCAGGAAATTTTTGATTCTTTATGAAATTACAAAACTCTTTACATTGGAGTGGCGACATAGAATAACTTGCAAGGTGCTTTTTAACCTTTGTCGCATGCATTTCTAGATGTAATTCCTTCCGAATACCCATGTCTTGTAGATCTAATCGAGCTTTGACCGTGTCTTTGGATTTCTTATCTATGCACAACAATGTACCCAAAATATTATCAAATATATTCTTTTCAATGTGCATCACATCTAAATTATGTCGAAGTATCAACTTAGACCAGTACTCCAGCTCAAAAAAAATACTCTTTTTCGTCCAATTCAATTCCACCTCTAGTCGTTTTCTTTTGATGTCTGGGTTATCATTCCATTTTCCAGGCATAGAAGGTCTGAGTTGTTTAAGTTGGTGTAGAATATCTTTACCAGACAAATATTTCGGAGCGCTTCTCTTCTCTTCTTCATTATTAAAGAGCTCTTTTTGCTTTCGCCATGGATGGTTTTTTCTCAACCAACGACGATGGGCTAAAAACCCAATTTTACTCCTTAGTCTACAAGAGCCAGCATCAGCATTACACACAGGACATGCCAAATAACCCTTGGTGCTCCACCCAGATAAATATCCATATGCTGGAAAGTCACTAACAGTCCATAACACTGATGCTTTCAAATCAAATGAAGAATTAGTTGACCTATCATAAGTTCGAACACCATTACTCCACAGATCTTTAAGGTCATCGATCAAGGGCCGCAAAAAAACATCAAAATCCTTACCTGGTGAAGTGGGTCCTGGAATTAATAAAGTAAAAAATGTGTATGGTTTCTTCATACACATCCAAGGAGGCAAATTATATGGAAACACCATAACGGGCCACACACTGTAAGAAAGATTCATATTTCCAAATGTATTAAACCCATCAGTAGCAAGACCTAGTCGGACATTTCTCGGTTCCTTTGCAAAATCAGGGTACATTTTATCAAATTCTTTCCAGGCAATAGAATCAGCTGGATGCCTCATTACGCCGTTCTCATCATTACGTCTTTCTTTATGCCATCTCATTTGAGTAGCTGTGTACCTAGACATAAACAATCTCTCCAATCTTGGTTTAATAGGAAAATACCACAAGACTTTATGTGGGATCTTCTTTTTCTTACCATCATCAGAACTAGGACCATGTTTATATCTATCCTCATCACACACTGGACAATTTTGTCTCCATGCATCATCTTTGTAAAATAAAAAACAATCATTCTTACACACATCAATCTTTTCATATCCCAAACCTAATTTTTTTAGCATCTTATTTGCTTCATAGAATGACAAAGGAATATTATTAGGCTTAGGAGAAATATGACCCAACGTCTCCAACAACATATCGAAAGACTTATTTGTCCAGTGGTTAAGAACTTTGCAATGCATAAGTTTGACCATAGCTGTCAAAACACTATGACGATCGCAACCTGGGAAAAAATCTCTTTGAGCTTCAGACAACAAATTTTCATACTTTTCAGCTTGTAGCCTATATTCATTATGACCATGATTTTCGAAATCATTTGTCGTCTCCTCTAATGGATCATCTCCTACACTCACATCCACATTAATATTTTCATTCTCAGGAATTGGTGGAAATACATCTTTCAGAATATTATAACTGACATCATTAGGTCCAAATTTATCGTGAACAATATTAGGAGGTAGATTTCCTGACTTTTCACCATGTTTATGCCATATCTCATAAGTCTCTATCATACCATCTTTGGCTAAATGTGTTCGGATAGTAGGTAGAGTCTGACCTTTTTTATTTTGACACTTAATACATGGACAAGGCGTCTTGTTTTGAACATCCACATGTTTTGCCGCAACTTCAAGAAATAATTCAACTCCATCTATATATTGTTTTGTGTACCGAAATCGTCTATCACGAATCCACTTCCTATCCATTTAGACCCTGTTCACCAAACACTAAACAACATTAACAATGTAGCAATATGACTAAAATCCACTGTATTTCATGCAATTAAAATCGAATCACAACCATTGTGTAAGCAAAATCAGAACAACCACATATATATATCTCATGCAATTATAGTTTATCAATCTTAAAATATACACATATCAATATATGACAAAAGTACACTTTGTAAGCAAAGTAAAAAAGATCAAACTAAAATATCATATACCCCGTCCATCTATATAAGCATGTATAATATAACACAATTAAATAATATATACTTATATACATATGAACGCATATATAATCATAAGACAAAAAATTCAATTAACACACATGATTGCATAATTCAAGAAAAATATAAACTTCATTAGTAAATATATTCCCAGGCAACCTATTCAAAATTTGAACTAATTTAAATCTATAAATCTATAATTCAAAATCCTAATCATAAGTTGAAATTTGAAAAAAATTGAAAGAACTAACAAAAAAAAATCATTTCTTTGTAGAAATTTGTATTCTTTTACAACAGTGAAACAAAATTGAGGTCTAGGACAAAAAGGAAAACAAAACCAAATTAGGGGTCTAAGACAAAAAGAAAACCAAATTGAGAGTTGGGAATCGTCAAATTGAATTAACTAATAAAAAAAGCAATGATGGAAAAACCTATACAAACCTGATTAACCTCAACCGAGTTGTAGTATCACGTGTATTTTGTAATTTGAAGAATTGCGCAGTCTGAAATTTGTCTTTGGTAGTTAAAGCAGATGATGAAAATAACAAGATACGAGAAAATGAAGAAGCCCTTTTAATCTGAAAGTCTTAATATGAGTATAATTACTTAATAAAAATAAATTTTAAATAAAAATAATGTGATTGTAAAATTTCAAATGTATTAGAGAGAAAATTTAAATCTATTAGAGACTAAATTTTATTTAGACACGTAAAAGATTGAGAGACAAAATTATTTTTGTCATTTATTTATTTATTTTGTCATTTATACATACAACAAATTCAATATAATAGGACAATCTTTTAGTGAGAAAGTAATTTTAATTTTGTCACGAATATTAGTTATTAGAGACAAAATAAAATTTGTCACCTATAATTTTGTCTCTAAATCTATATTTTCTTGTAGTGTCAATTATAACGTTCTCACTTAGTCTGTTCAGTTCATTTAGAATTTGGGTTTGAACACTAATTGATTTGAGCGCATGAAATATAAAATCGAAACTTTTCATGATATGTTCCATTTTCAACGTCAAACTTACTTTTAGTACTTCAACATTATATATATTCATCTCATACTACATATATACCGTATAAATTACTAACTCTACGAGATATTTATAAAGTTTTTCTCTTATGTCTATAGACTATACTTAATTTGTTAGGGCATGTAGTCATCAGCCACCATGTGAGGAAGATCAGCTACAGTACCAAACATGAAGCATGACATCCAAATCGAGGCCAACAAAAAACAGAAGAAATAATAAGATGAGAATAGCAACCATTATTAATTTATGTAAACCCCATTCCCAATTCTTTGACGAGCTCATGGCATGTTTATTTTGATTGATCTAAAAAAATGGTATTCTGAAAGTGAACATGAACATAGAGTTTGTCAAAGTTGGATCAATAACACTTTAAAAGATTTTTTTAAGGTGATAAGGTTGATGTGGATACTCTAACACTCCTCCTACGTCGGAATTACTTGTGGCCGGAAATACATCGGTGGCACCGAAAATACATCGGTGGCCGGAAATACGTCGGCTGTGGCATCCACATCGTATTGGATCTGCTTTGATACCATGTCAAAGTTGGGTCAATAATGTCAAATTTCAAATGGGGGTGTTCAAGTGCGGTCCCACGCCTAGCGCACACACGAGAGCGGGAGCCTGAATATGCACTAGAGAGCCTCAATCTATCTCAAAACCATATGGTACTAAGTAGGAGAACTCCTTAGGCTTATATCATAGACTCCCCTCTCACAATTATTCGATGTGGGACAACTCACAAGTGGCCTTCAACAAATAACACCTTAAAAGGCCTTTTTAAGAAGATAATGTTGTCCAACATATATGTGAGCTCAAGGATCTTTATCAACCGATTTGTTGTTCACATGATTCGTTGTTCACATTGATGCACATTTCAACTCTTACGATGGATGTACACACATTGATGCACATTTCAACTCTTAAGACATGATTCGCCGATTAATTTACCGATCTAGTTGTCCGATTGCAATATTTGTATCATTGCAACGTACGTGGTTAGGATCGGGCGAGGATCGAATCCATTTATTGGATTTTATATATAAAAGTGCGTATTATATATATATATATATATATATATATATATATATATATATATATATATATATATATATATATATATATATATATATGTCAAAGTTGGGCCAATAACACCTTAACAAGGCCTTTTAAGGTGTTATTGGCCCAACTTTGATATGGTATCAGAGCAGACCCAACACGATGTGGGGCCCCGGTCGATGGAATTTCCGACTGTGAGCACCCCTGCCGATGAAATTTCCGGCCACGAGTAATTCCGATGGAATTTCCGACTTACTCGTGAGGGGATCCCACATCGATTGGATAAAGGACCTCGAACTCACATATAAGTTGGACAACCTTATAATATAGTATTTAATATTGTTCAAATAAAAGTAAAAATTTATTAAATTTTATACATATTCTCTATCTTTCAGTGAATAATTATGAATACGTAGTAAGTAGTATATTAATGAATACGTAGTATATTTTTCTTGTTATTCATCATCCCCTCTAAAGATTTCAATCTCTGACAATGGCAAAAAATCAGCACAATTATTTGTTTGATAATTGCTTTGTAGAAAGAAAAAATGGAGGCACGATAATATACATTAGACTTTGAAGAGGCCACGTCAGACTGTACGGAAGTGGGCCCTCTGTTTAAGGTGAAGGCTTTCTTGTGGAGAATCTAAAACCTATATCATTTTTTCTACTGTATATATTAAACAATTTAAACCTAATAATGAACAATAATTTTACTTTTTTTTTCCAAGATTCCAATTTTCTTTTCTTTTCTCATACTAGTTGATAACTACTGTATTAAACAATTTAAACCTAATAATGAACAATAATTTTACTTTTTTTTTTCCAAGATTCCAATTTTCTTTTCTTTTCTCTTCTCATACTAGGTGATAAGTACATACAGAGAGTAGTATTTTTGTGGTGCCCCACGTAGGCAGCATACTTTTTAAAAAAATAAATATTGTAAATTTTTGACTTAAAATATTATTTTACTCAGCTTATAAACTTGTACTTTTTAAATATATATTACTCACAACTATTTATTTTTTTAACTTAAAATTATATATTTTTGACCTTATTTTGTAAAAAGCTGAAAATTGGTGGTTAGATCAGCCGAGGAAACGACATCCTCTTCCACATATGTGGTATGCATTGTGGTTCAAAAACTGGACCTAATCATCATCAAATATTCTCAACGCATCGAGTGTGATTCATACAGTCATACTCATGTTTGAATTGAGATACTGATGCACACAAATTATTCCCTCTTAATAAGTTGAATTAAGTTCTTTAAAATTTGAATGTTTGTCTAATTAGAGATGCTCTAGAAACATCAGCGATAGAATAAATAGTTTTATCAACGAATGTATCACATGGACTTGGAAAATGGAAATTAAGATTCGAAATAATTATACGTTTTGTCACCACTTTGTGAGAAATAGTTAGTTATAAATATGTTAGATACCTATTATAAAATAATATAATCTCCTAAAAAATCATATTTACTTATCGACACATAAATATAATACTTTGATGAAAAAAGATTCTTGTATTTCAATAATTTAATTAATTCAGTTCTTTCAAATCATATAAATTTATATTCAGAGATTTACGTTACTAATAATTCTCCTAAAATTAAAGCAATTTTATTTACACACTTAATTAATTAGTACGAAGTCATGTATGATATTATTAATTAATTTTGAAGGCTCCTATACATTACAAATAATATACAAATATTTATATATGTATCGTCGCCTTTTTGCGTGTATATAATAACCAACAAAATCCCACATCTCCACACCACACACTCTCTGTGTTTTTTTTTCTTTTCTAATATTATTATTTTTTCTCATTTATTTCTTCCTCGTATCCCAAACCCCTCTCAGATCTTAGGTTAAAGCTCGTATTCTTAATTATGTGTGTATATATATTTATTTATTTACTCTTTTCACACTTTTAATTATTATTTTTCTTTTCCTTTGTTTCTCCCGATCCACCATCGGAACATAAGGTTCATTGATGGTTGAATTCGAATCAAGAGAATCCATATTTTTTTATAATTTTTTTTTGGTTTTTCTTGTGCTTTGATAGCGAAATAGGGTTTTTAGCTTTTGTTTTTATTATTATATAAGTATATAAAGTATTTTAATTTTGTACAGTATTTGATATTAATATATATAGAGAGGATAAACACTTAGAAGATCGATCTACCGATCTGAGCTAGCTAGGTTTTGTACGGTCGTTTATTTCTGGTGTGGCATCATCAAGATTCACATCAACGATGAGAATCTTGATGATGATGCTGCGACGAAGATGAGAATCTTGATGATGCTGCATCGGAAATAAAGAAACGACTAGGCCGGAGATTCTTATTTCTCGACAAATAAATTAATTAGATTCTTATTTCTCGAAAAATAACTTAATTAATAAAATTTGTTTTGTATCATATCGTAGTGAAAGAGTAATTTTTAAGAAGATTATTATTATAGTAACTAATTATGTATCGTTTCCAAATTTTCCCAGCATAAACCTTTGTGCGACCGACTGTCGACAGAAGATCGATGTGAAAGCCGACACGAGTGACTACTGAGTGAACTTGACAACAGATCTGTGATTATTCTCCTGTGCACCATAAAGTTTTTACAGGGCTTACTCCTTTGTTTTTTTTACCCCCAAGGTAATTCTAATTTCATATTTTACAATTATTTTGATCACATTTTCACCAAATTTGAAGATGAAATCAAATTAAACAATAATTATATGTAGTGTAGAGAGATTTCCTTTTTCCAGCAGTGTTCATTTTTCAATGATGCACATGCAGTGATTTTTTTGATTTTTGATTTTTGATTTTTGATTTTTTTGCTTATCAAATTATTGTACTTGCCTGTCTGAATATTGCTGTATCTACTATGTAGTCTATATATATACCCTTAAATTCACATTTTATTACTGCATACAATAATTATATCAATTCCATTCTTCATATATAATTAATCAACTGAACATATAGTACTATATGCTTATAACTTAGTAGTAGTTGTTATTTGTTTCTCTTGACTCGTTTTTCGTCAAACAAGTTCTATGTCGTACGATTCGATCTCTCTGAAGAAGGCCATGCCCATACTCAACGGATTTCTTTACTAATTTGTAATTAATTAGGAGGCATACCTTAGGGGTAAATGTGTAATAATCACATGTTTGGTCACAAACAGTATCATGAGGATTTTTTTCTGGTTAAATATCATTGTAATTCTTGGTGAAAAGGTATATAACGTGTAATATTGGGATAAATCACTACGTTAGCATGAATTTTCACATATATCCTACACAAACCCCTACCTTTGTTCAAATTTCGTTTTCATGAGAAACATTAGTAGTATTATCTTTGTCTAGTATCAATAGTACTTTTCATTTTCATTTCGTCATAAATATAAGTGATCACACTTCATAAAAAAAAACCACTCTTATTTTTAAATTTAAAAGATAATTTTATCATTACTTTTCAATTACATCCTTATAATTTTATTTACAATTACTTTATTTATTAATTTAGAAAGATATTTACCCAATTTATTTTTTTGATAAAATAAATTAATAATTTTTTTTTCTTATCTATGTGTCAGAAGTCAAAAGACATAGGACTATTAGTACGAAACAGAGTGTGTATAATACTTGTGTCATGGAATAAACTTCACTTCAAAATCCTATTCATTGATACATATAATACTTGTGTTATGGAATAAACTTCACTTCAAAATCCTATTTATTGATACATAGTAACTTGATCGAACCCCATACGCGTGTGTTTTTATTGTAGATTCCGAGTTTCACTTTGATTTTGCAAATTTGCAAATACAAAGAGTTGAACTATTTGTGCAAGCTTATATGATGATATATAGTAGTAAAGTTATTACTTACACACCCGTACAATATCAGAAAACCCCACAATGCACAGCCTTATTGCTTTAGGAACTCATTATGCACTATCATTTTTAGGGGCAGTTCCCAAACCAAAGTGTCACCATTAGTGAAATTTGGTTGTCATAAAATTGGTTTCCCAATTTTCCTATTTTATTTATAATCTACACGTTACCTGTACTAGATGGTTACCATGTTTCTGGTGAACAAAAAACAAATGGTTACCATGATTTGTTACTATCGGGTATAAGATAATCGACACGTTTTTACTTTACTGTTATTACTCAGCCCGTTGCTTTTGCAACCTTTGCCAAGTTTCTCTCGCAAGAAGCCACATAGCCCTCTTAACTTTCAAGGCTGTTGGGACCCTCGAGTTTCAATCAACGAGCCCTCGGCCTTTTTTCGGCGAAATACAAACCGTGTAGATCCCTACAAATGGGGTAGCTACAACTTTTAGAGCCATCTCGTGCTGCTATGACTAGTCAGTCGTAAATAGCAGCACTACGATAAAAATGTTGGCCCTCGAAGAGGTGAATGTGGTCCAGGATGCTAAATGCACATACAAAATAATTGATGAAATGAGAAAGTTTTGACATGCAAATCAAAGGGCATTTCTGGTCATCATAAAAAGATCTGCTGTAGGGTACAGTTGAGATCAAATTTTAAAGAGGGAAACAAGAAAAGTGGGATAGTTGTAGAGCACCTTTCTTGGACCCTGTATATAGATAGTACCACACCAAAAGTATGAATTCCCATGACTCAAGCTCGACCTATTCAAGCTCATCATCCACATATATTGGTTGTCGGCAAAAGGATACCAACTGTGTTTTGTGTGTTATGCAACTCAAGGGATTAAGCATCTTATGAATGAAGTTGCAAGACCAGGAGAAACATATATAGTGATCAACAAACAGATGATTTCAAACAAGTTAACTTCCTCCTCTGAAAAGCATTTATAAAAATACAATTTAAATATAATCCCCAAACTTTGGACAGGACATTTCTCAAAATAAAAACAGGCAAAATAGAGAGAAATCAAATATATCCCATTTAGGTATAGCTCTATACACGATACAGGATATGAGATTTGATTGATTTACCATGGCGCTCTCCAATCTACAAAAGTTGAAATTAAAAGAGAAGCTTTTCAAACTTACATTACCTCGAGTGTTTTTCTATTGGTTGGTTGTAAGAGATCCTTGGTTCCATAAGGCGGGTATGCTATGAGAACGTTTGTGTACTTTACAGTTCCCTTTGAGTTGAGACGTAAGCGAGCACATGAGAGGCTCGTGTCTCATCCCCAGGAAGAGGTTGAGGTTTTGCTGATATTTCTCTCCATAGAGGCTGCAGCTATTTGTCTTCGATATGTCCCCAGAGATAAACAACATCTCATTGAGTTGCATTTTATAGTAGAAATCTCCGTCATCATCTGTCATGTAACCGTTTCCCGAAAAATCCTGCATGGCGAGATCATCATACTCATCCGATTGTGTGGATTCCTCATCCACAGAGCCTTCCAGCTGGAACAAATATACATTTCAATTAGAACAAAATGCCTCCTCCAGTTCTCTCACGCTGGTGTTACTAATATCCCTCTAGTTGTGTACATTATTTTCCTAACAAAATACCTTTCTATTTAGGGATTATTTTATAATAGGCGAACCCTATGTCATAAACTGAATAGTCAGTAGAATTAAACATATACCATAATTACAGAACCACAAGTGTTAACAATTTGTGTTACCTAATCGATGGCCTAAAATATAGTTTTACAACATAACATTAATAAAGTGCAAGCTAAAGAATCCGAATATCATTACCTCTTCGTGGAGATTCTTCTCTCCATCATTATCATCACTGTCAGCATCAGGTGACTCGTCCTGCTCTTCATCACTGCCATGCACAGAGTGCTCTTCCTTGAGCTGCGAAAACATGACGATGGCAAAGGAAAATTAATTATAGGTAGACCACACTAATATAAAACATATTTTCGAGCTCAATAATCATAAATATAAAACTCGATTGCATAGATGCCATGTTAATTTCAAAACTTGTATTCATGTCTCTCAATTTTCCGTAATCATAATAGCGTAACCAGATATAGTAAGAAATACTTATTACTATATCTTTTTGTAATAAGATACAAATTTCAGTGTCATACAAGCAACACAAGGTAATAATACACTCAAAATATACCTCCTTGGCAAATCCCCTAGGTGAACTGCAGCCAGACGAAAAGCATCTACTCCCATTATCCGTAAAATCACCCCTAGACTCATCCACACTGCTGGCACGACTCGTGGCTCCCTTGTCATTGGGCCACGCACTAATCCCAAAGTGTCCAAACTGCAGGTTGACAGGCTCCGATTTACCTATTTGCAACGGTCCATACATAGGGGTCCCTATTCCTTTCCTAGTCGAATGCCCCACATTGGTTTTACCGTCGTCATCTATCATGTCAACAACGGGCCACGCCTTCGCCACAGAACCATCATCGTTCAAAAGTGCCATCAGCTGTCTACTGGAGCCTTTCCTTTGAATTAGCTGGAACATTCCCTTGGAGGTCAATGAATTGGCCGTACGTTGATTTCTGTATTCCTCCTCAACGGCTGCGATCGTGTTTGTGATTGGATCATAAAGCTGCTCTCCAGTAGCACGCCTTCTGAGGCAGCTGAAGACTGTAGCGTGAATGACGGCTACACTTTTATCAACATTGGTGTTGTTTACTTTCGGCACCAGATGCTTGTCTGCTCGATTGCAGAGGTATTCTTGGATGGTTCGGATGTTCCGTATGTATTTAACATATTTGTTTTTGGAGGGATCCAGTGTCATGTACTTTGCACGGACTGCGAATCTTTCCATGTGCTTCTCTTCATTTGATATGTAGATCATGAAGGGTATGATGGAAGGATGTTTCTTCATGAGGCCCATCTGCATAAAAATAACGAAAATTATCAAGCATTTTCTTGATATTGTTTTCCCAATGAAACGCATAATACACACTGTAACAAACAAGAAACAATAAGTGAAGCGTTCGAAAAAAGAATATATTGAAATGAAATTTTAAATATGCTTACAAAACTCCCACAAATTGGAGAGATAAATTTCATTTAAAAAAACATAGAAGCCCTATTTCCAAAATCAAAAGCACCCACCCTCCGCTCTTAAATTATGTTGTAGATAAAGTAGATGCTAAGGCAAAAGTGTGAGTTCCCAAACACTAAAAGTACTAATTTTTAAAGCTAAAGCCTAGAAACGCTTTTTTGGAAAATTTGCAAACACCAGTATATCAAGAATTATTACCACAAAATTGAGACTTAGGTGAACACCCTCCACCACCACTGATTCTTTTCTTTCTTCCCATGCAGTTATCAACCTATCAAGGCTATCAATGACCATCTCACTCTGTGCTTTGAATCCTTCGACTGCCATCTGCTTTGAACTAATCAAATCACTGGTGTTATTATTTCTCTCTGGTTTTCCAGTTGTATGATTATTAAACTCATCATTCTTAAACGATGAGGTGGCAGAAGAAATGCCAGATGATTTCTTTGCTTTCCTTTTTTCCTTGGCTTCCGAAACAGCAAATGGATCCAAGTATTCCCCAGCATGATAGGTCGAAGACCAGAGTAAGGGATTTTGCTTTTCATCAACAAAGCTTCTCATCATATGCCTAATTGAGTCGGTAGATACAATGGTCGTAATACCCAACCTGCTACCCTGCAACGACAATGCCCCACATAGAAATGTCCATCATAAGCAAGATGCATTAAAACTTTCAAGGAAAATCACTTTTGAACAGGCAACCATCAACTCTGACCCTCATAACATGCAAACTAAATATAAACAGAAAATAATGATTCAACGAAAGAATGGATAAATGAGGCCCAGAAATGTTGAAAAAACAATGATTCAATAATTATTAAAGAAAGAAAACAAAATCAAACTATAAATGGAATCACCGAAACAGGAAACCAACCAGCAAGGCAGATAAGGTGGATTTCCCACAGCCGCTTGTGCCACAGAGTAACACAGTGACAGACTCTTTTCTTTCTCTGATTCTGGAGCAAAACATAAGACTCTGAGAACAATATAACACAAGTTCATAACATGGTACACAACAAAATTATACTCTTATCATTTTAATAAATCACAACTACTAGCTTCTTGAGCCAACAAGGCCAAGCTTTAAAAACATTAAGCAGAAAAGACAGCCGCAATAATTAAGTTACACGTGTCAGAAGTCAGCTAAGAACCTAAGATGAGGATATAAATAGGTTCGCTCAATAGCAGAAAAAACAGCCGCAGTAATGTGGAAAGGGAGGTATATTTATCACTCTAACAAGCTACTAATAGGAATAACAAGCACATTTGACAACCAAATCACAAAGGGAGAAACCAAAATGCAATTTATGTATGTACTGCCAAAACCCACAGAACCGATCTCATGTTTCAGCCTTTACTTTTGTCCACCATATATGGAGACAGATGAATATTCCACGTTAAAAACTAATCAGAGACATAAATCTGGCACGTGTAAGAGCATTTAACTAAGCATAAAGAGTGGAAAATATCTCATCATGGTGAAAGGTAAATGTTGGAAAACTAGCAATTAAGCATATAGATTATCTTGTATTTCAGAAGTATCAAAAATTAATTCCAATACAGGAAATCGCTAATTGTGCAGCATATGATAAATAATGGTGAATAGATATCCTTATATGTTATAATAGATAAATAGTTTCCAACTACAGCATATAGTTCTATATTGACTAGGGATGCAACTGTACCTGCAAGCTATGACCAAATCTTCCCTCTGATTTGGCCCGACATACTTGTATTCAGACAGAGCTTCACAAACAACATCTAGAAACTTTTTTCTGCTAACAACAACAGTGGTGCGTCTTTTGTACAATTCAAATGGTTTGCTCTTACTCTGATTTGCATCTAAAGCTACAGTATCCACATCTGCTTTGTCCACGCAGGCATCAACATAGTATTCAGACTCCCTATTAGGATATATTTTATCATCTTCTTGTGGAATCCCTACACATATAGGAAACAATTTCTCCTCTAAACTTTCACGTCTCGTTACTTCAAATACGCTTTGGCTAATCTGTACAAAATAGGAATTTTCCCAACACAATAAAAAAAAAATCAATAAGATCTATAGTAGAAAATGATTATAGAAGAGGAAATTCAACAAGTTACCAAATTAATTTGAACACACTTAAGGGGTAAACAAAAAACTAAAACGAATGAATCGGTCAATCAAAATTGTTTAAAGCTCCAATTTCTCAGACCTCTACTTATAAAACCACACACACTAAAACAGCTATCTCTTGTGGTTGAATTAAGATATGTCGAGATTTGTATTGAGCATTTCCAAATTAAAATCATAACAATTGCAAAAAATCCTGAAAAAACATAAAAGAGGTTTATTCAATTAAATCAGAAATTAGGACACACAAATGCGATCCTAGAGCCCAGATCCCCTACCGCTTTAAGCATTAACCAGCACAACCTGTTCATCAATTAGATCATGCATGTATTGAAACCCACATGCAAAACCACAACGCCGACTAATCGCCGAAACAATTACAACATGCAAAAGTGAGAAGAGCAATAAAAGAGCGACCTTGAAGGCATGCCGGGGCTTGCAGCCCATGAGCTGCAGAGTACTCTGAAGAAGCGAGCGAGAGTACCGAAACGACGTCGTATCCTTACTCTCACCCACAGCGGCGGCGGCGTCGTCCTCTCGCACCACTAAGTACAGCAGTTTCGCCACTCCCTCCGTCACCGCCATCCTTCAACCCTATTCCACAAAAAAAAATCCGAATGAAATTCCAGAAATCAACAGCTATTGTAGCGGCAATGTAGGTCAATAATAATAATAAAATAAAAAATGTTACCGGAGACGAGCGAATCCGATCGGCGAGTCTACCGAGTAGATTAGATGCAGTGACGATTAATTGAGGAGGGGATGAACAAGAGGATTGAGAGATGGAGAATGAAAACGGTGATGCGGTTTCCGAGGCGATCTGGCCATTTGTACTGGCACCTTCTTCCACGCATCATCATCCCTGTGCCTCCACGATTTATATAACCGACCTGGTCACTGAAATATTGTGAATTGACGGAATTGGGTCTGTCGTGTATTTATAGCTCAGAATCAATTTCTCAACCCTAAATTTTTTAAATATTGATTTTAAGTCCTTTGAAATAAATTAAATTATAGTTTAAATTTCAAGAATATACATAACAAGTAGTATCAAGTTATTATGATTTCAAGTCGGATCTGTACGTAGGATCTCTTTTAAATTAAATTATTTATATACATAACAAGTTATTAGGATTTTAAATTATTAATATACATAACAAGTATAAAGTTGTCAAAAACATTTCAAATAAATGTGTATTTAAATGATAAAATTGTGAAAAAATATTTCATTTATAGATTTGTATTAAAGGCGACAAAAAATATGAATTGTTTTGAGGGTTAGAGAGAATAATATGTTATACTAATTTTTCGTCTAATCATATTTCTTATTTCTTAAAGATTCTTAAACATGTAAATTAAGAAAAATAATACTCCATTAGTATTAAATTTTGACTAGGTAAAAAACAACAATATTTCATTTATAAAAAAATGGTCAATTGACCATTGACCTATATCAAAAAAAATTGGTGTATTCGTTTTGAACACCTATTGTTTAACTATATATGAAAAAACTTAATTTATGTCAAATATTTATAGTAAGACGGAATATCAAGAAAAATATTATTTTTTGATTTTGTAATTGAAAATTAAAGATTAAAAATATATTTTTAAATTAAAATTAAAAATAACATATTAAAAAATAAGTGAAAAAGTATATGTCTACAATTTAATTTATAATTCGACTCAAAATTTCAAATTTAGAGTCTGCTCCTTAGGCCATCTCCAACCGAGAAACCAAAACTTAAACTCAAAATAAGTTTAAGTTTATGTTTACAGTAATTTGAGTCCAACCGAAAAACCAATATTCAAACTTAAAAGAATATTCTTTTTATACAATTATTTATATTATTTTTATAAATAATCAACATCTTTATAAATTTACTATTTAACCACATAACTTTTTGACATCAAAAAAATTTAATAAATATTATTTTCAATTTACCTGCTTATCGATCAATTTTGTTGGTGTAATTCATGGTTTATTTATTTTTGTAATTCGTAGCATTTTATTTTAAGTATCTTATTTTATTTTATTTTTTTTATCAATTAAATATTTAATATTTAATTATATTTCATATTGTATTTATTTTTTTATAAAATAATTTGTTTTAATTATTAATGATATGATTATTTAAAAACATTACGTTACAAAAAAATATTAAATAAGAAACAAAAAAGATTAATGAGTCATTTTTATTAATTTATAAAAAAAAGATCATTTTATAAATAATGAATAGTTTTTGGTTTGTGTTTACGGTAGACGTAAATTTAAGTATTTTTTTTGTGGGTCCCACCATAAAACCTATAATAGGTTTATGTTTTGGTATCGGTTGGAGCATCTATCCTACTCCAAAATAGGTTTTTGATATCGGTTGGAGATGCTCTTACAATAGTTTATAAGGTGTTTAAGAGCCTATAAGCTCTTAAAATTTGTTTGGTAAACTTAAAAAAAAACTTAAAAACTTAAAAATAAGTTGTTTAACAACTTAATTTGTTTAAAAAAAAGTAAGAGGTGAAGTACGTTTTTTAAACCGCTTATAAACTGTTTTAACTTAAACCAAAATACTTTTAAAATTATTACCTTTTATATATATACAAAAAATCCAAATTTATTATTTAGTAAATATAATTTTTTTAATTTTTTTTCTTCATATAAAACAATTTAATTTTGATAATTTTATTTATATAAGATCTTAAATTATCAAACAAATTAATATCTTATAAATTTATATATCTATCGTATCCAAACTACGTAACATTTTATAAGCTCTTTTAAATAAACTCGTTCAAACTACTCTTAATTTAAATATTGTTTATACAATTATACGCCATGTCGCCATATATTATTGGGACATCATACATTTCATACTCATCATAATTGTGTCGAATTTTGAATTAATGGCCACTGAACCAGATTCCTTTTACAATTATATAATGTATAGTGGAGGTATGTGTATACGAAGTCAAATGTAGGGCCAATTGTGCAAATATTCTTATTACCAAACCTTTTCCAATTATTTTTAATATACGAAAAAAAAGAAGCCTACTAAGGACCATGCATGCAAATATGAACAAGTATTTTGTTATATCTCCTCTAATCACATATTTAGATTCACAAAAATTGGAAACCAAAGGTTGATGAATTTTTAGGATTATTTTCCCTTTTATACGGCGGACCCTACTCCAATAAACAAAACCGCAAACAAACAAAATCAATCGATACGATCATACGAGTCTCACAAGAACAATCTAAAAAGTGATTTTTTTTAGGGATTCTCGCATTGTTAAAACAAAAGTTAATTTGACTGTTTTGTGAATAATAAAAGTAATGGGCATAGTTTTGCAATAAAAAAAAATGTCAAAATTAAAAGTTAACAAACTTAACCTACTCTGCATCCAGGATCATAAATCATATTGCATCTATCTCATACTAATGGTCACATTTTTTTCACGAAATACAAAAAAAAAGTACAATCATTAGTCTGAGACATATCGTCTAAGTATAATTGTCTATTCCAAATTCCAGAGTGAGGCTTACCTCGCTCTGGAATCTGCGACATGATACGCTCATGTCGCATTAAGACTTAAGAGGAGTGATTGAGTGAACACTATAAAATGCCCCACTACCTCTTTCCTCTCCAACACCACACAACAGAAAATGTCTGATGCTCAAACAATGCCTTCCCAACCCAAACCCCATCTCCCCTTAGCCTCAGACCAAAAGGCCAAAGCTCTAAACACCCCTGAGTTCGACCTCCCGGTCGACTCCGAGCACAAAGCCAAGGAGTTCAAGCTCTTGTCCCTCGCCAACCCTCACATGCGAACCTTCCACCTTTCATGGATCTCCTTCTTCACCTGCTTCGTCTCCACCTTCGCCGCCGCCCCTCTCGTCCCAATCATCCGCGACAACCTCGACCTCACCAAGGCCGACATCGGCAGCGCCGGAGTCGCCTCCGTTTCCGGGTCCATCTTCTCCCGCCTGGTCATGGGGGCCGTGTGCGACCTCCTCGGCCCCCGATACGGGTGCGCCTTCCTCATCATGCTCTCGGCCCCCGCCGTCTTCTCCATGCCCCTCGTCTCGACCCCCGGCGCCTACGTGGCCGCTCGATTCGCGATCGGGTTCTCCCTCGCCACGTTCGTGTCGTGCCAGTACTGGATGAGCACCATGTTCAGCAGCAGGATCGTCGGGGTCGTCAACGGGACAGCAGCCGGCTGGGGGAACATGGGCGGCGGGGCCACACAGCTCATCATGCCCCTCCTCTTCCAGATCATCCGGAAGGGGGGCGGGGCCACCCCCTTCACCGCCTGGAGGATCGCCTTCTTCATCCCCGGCTGGCTCCACATCATCACCGGCCTCATGGTCCTCACTCTCGGGCAGGACCTGCCCGACGGGAACCTCGGCGCCCTCCAGAAAACCGGAGACGTCGTCAAGGATAAATTCGGCAAGGTTCAGTTCAGTTCAGTTCAGATCGCTTCAAATCAGTAATATCTGATCGCTATTACTGTGTTTGTTTCAGGTGCTGTGGTGTGCGGTGACGAACTACAGGACGTGGATTTTCTTCCTCCTCTACGGGTACTCGATGGGGGTCGAGCTGGCGACCGATAACGTCATCGCCGAGTACTTCTTCGACAAGTATGCACCTTTTTCGTTTCTTCGCTTTCTTTTCTCTTCGGAACGATCATAGACTGAGTCCGAGTCGTGGGTCCACCCTCGTGTAGGTTTGACCTAAAGCTCCACACAGCCGGAACCATAGCAGCCACGTTCGGGATGGCTAACCTCGTGGCTCGACCTTTCGGAGGGTTCGCTTCCGACTACTCGGCTCGGCTGTTCGGGATGAGGGGAAGGCTGTGGACGCTCTGGATCCTCCAAACAACGGGGGGAGTGTTCTGCATTCTTCTGGGCAGGGCAGATTCTCTTCCCACAGCCGTCGCTTTCATGATCGTATTCTCGGTCGGAGCACAAGCAGCGTGTGGGGCCACTTTCGGGGTCATACCTTTTATCTCGAGAAGGTCGTTGGGCGTGATTTCAGGCATGACAGGAGCTGGGGGGAACTTCGGCTCGGGTCTGACGCAACTGTTGTTCTTCACTTCCTCGAAATACTCGACTGGGACGGGTCTGATGAACATGGGGATGATGATAATTGCTTGCACTCTTCCGGTGACTTTAGTTCACTTTCCGCAATGGGGCAGCATGTTCTTTCCAGCGTCTGAACCTGCAGCAGAAGAACATTACTATTCTTCGGAGTATAATGAAGTTGAGAAGGAGAAGGGCATGCACCAGAAGAGCCTCAAGTTCGCCGAGAACAGCCAGTCGGAACGCGGTCGTCGCGTAGGCTCAGCAGCTTCCCCGCCTGGCTCTACACCGAGCCATGTTTGATCTCTTTTTCATCAGATGAATAATGCTTATTTGTTTCAAATAAGATTCCAATCTGTTTTGTGCCAAAAACTCATTGCAGAAGTTCCATATTTGAAAAAACTAAGAAAACTGATCAAAACAGAGTTACAGAACAAAAAAACAAGAAGATGAATCCAACTTTACTGAAAGACCAAAATCCAAAGACCTAATACAGATTTTATTATCATCCACAGCTCATATGACAGCACAAAGCTGTTTTCATCTTCAGCTCAAACCACACCACCAGCTAAAATTTTAGATAATCGAACAAATTTGATAATCGAACAAATAAGTTAGCTTGTTCGGTCACTCAACTCACTCCTAATCCGAGGTGACCCTTTTTGATTTTATCACATTGAATAACTGCCTGCACCTTGCTGGGCTGCAGCGCTCTTGGGCTTGGCCTTCTCGACAACAATGGCTTGGGTGGTGAGCACCATACCAGCAACTGAAGCCGCATTCTGCAAAGCGCATCTCGTCACCTTAGCTGGGTCTATTACTCCGGCTTCCACCAGATTCTCGTATGTGTCGGTCATCGCATTGTAGCCAAACTCCCATTCACCAGCCTTCACTTTCTCCACCACCACCTCGCCTTCAACCCCCGCGTTCTGGGCGATCAGAGCCGCTGGCGCTATAAGTGCCTGATGCAATAAATATTATTCTAGTTAGTAATCAAGCTATGATTAATGGTGAGAAAGGAAACAAAGATTTGTTTTTTTATTATTTTTTAGATGAAAAAATAATACCTTTTGGATGATATCAGCACCCAGTTGCTCCTCTGCATCTTCGAGTTTCGCCTTTATGGCAGGAACATAAGTCGAGAGATGCACCAATGCAGCCCCACCGCCGGGCACGATGCCTTCCTCGATAGCAGCAAAAGTTGCATTCTTGGCATCCTCAATACGAAGCTTGCGATCCTCAAGCTCTGTCTCGGTTGCGGCCCCGACTTTGATCACAGCAACTCCACCGGATAGCTTAGCAATTCTTTCGGCAAGTTTCTCAGAGTCGTAAATTGAATCTGTCTCGGACAACTCTCTTTTAAGCTGAGCAATCCTTGCTTGTAGTTCGTCCTTTGATGCAGCATCAGCAATGATAGTTGTGGAGTCTTTGCTGATTTTTATCTTTCTTGCTATGCCCAACTGGTCCACATCTGTGTTCTCCACAAGCAGGCCCAAGTCGGAAGCTTGGTACTCAGCTCCTGAAACATAGAAATATATATAATGAAAAATGCTGCAAAACATATCATGCCTGCATATTTTAATCGAAGACATGTACACTGCTTGCGGAAGGTACTACGCATAATCAAAATTTGATCTTTTCGTTTTTAAAAATGCTGCAAAACATATCTTTCTTTCTCTGTTTTCGGTTTTTAGGGATTTTTTTTTTGTTTTCAAGATGTGGTATTCTTTAATTTCAGGATTTAATTAGGGCTACTATCTACTGAATAGTTTCTCTTCTTGAGTTCTTGTGTTTGCAATTCATAATATAGAAACAAATGTTGGGAGTATTGGTAATTCTAAATAGTTGGGTTTATTTTAATTTATTTTAGTTATAGAATGAACCTCAATAATTGTTTGTCAAAGTAACCAAAAAATTAATTTGCTTACCAGTTAAAATTGCGATATCTTGAAGAAGGGCTTTCCTTCTCTCTCCGAAACCAGGAGCTTTGATTGCAGCCACATTCAAGATACCTCTGAGCTTGTTCACAACAAGAGTGGCCAGTGCCTCTCCGGTTATATCCTCCGCAATAATAAGCAAAGGTGCTCTTAGTTGAGTTGTTTTCTCTAGCAAGGGAATGATATCCTTGATCGAGGAAATCTTCTGGTCGGTAACCAAAACTCTGGCGTTCTCGAATTCAACAATAAGCTTCTCAGGGTTGGTAACAAATTGTGGGGAGATATATCCTCGGTCAATCTGTGAGACGAGGATAACAAACAATATAAGAATTTAGTATGATCAGGTGAGTATTAAGAGTTCCCTAGTCAGAAATATAGAGCTCAAGTTCAACCATGTGAAAATCGGAGCTCAGGGATTTTTTTGTTGTTTCGAAAGTGATAATCGGAATTCGTCTTGGTAATTTTAAGTGTTTAATTAAATTAGGGAATATAAATATAAATAAAATAAGCAGTTAAGTGCAGATAACTAGGAAGAGTTTGACATAGCATACAGACCTCCATTCCTTCTTCCACATCAACGGTGGTTTCGAAGGAAGATGACGACTCAATGGACAACACACCATCGGGTCCCACCTTGTCGACTGCATCGGCAATCATTGCTCCAATGCTCTCATCATTACCAGCAGAGATTGTGGCAATGGCTGGAATTTGTTTAGATATTCATTAGTTTGAGGACTTAAAATGGCAATTATACACAATAAAGGCGATACCTTTAATGTCATCTCTACCCTTAATGGGCCTTGCTTTGTTCTCAAGCTCATAAATCAAGGCCAACACAGTTTTGTCAATGCCCCTCTTCAACGAAACCGGGTTTGCACCCGAGGTGACACTTAGAAGGCCAAGTTTAATAATTTCCCGAGCAAGAACCGAAGCTGTAGTGGTCCCGTCACCAGCAGAATCATTGGTCTTGCTTGCAACCTTCACGAACAAATTTCAAAGTTTCAAATAGAAAATACATAAAAATAAATCACAAGAGAAAACTGAAATAAAGCACATCAAGTTCAAACCTCTCTAATCAAAGCAGCACCGGCGTTTTCCATAGCATCAGGCAACTCTATGGCACGTGCAATGGTTACACCATCATTCACCACCTTTGGGGCTCCAAACTCATCCAACACAACATTCCTTCCTGAACATTATTATTCAGAAAAGAATATAAAAAAAAAGCATCTTAAGCATACGGATCTATAAAAAAACCCGAAAGTTTAGGCACTATGAGCTACTATCAAGATCACACATTTTGGATACCCAAAAGCAGAATAAAGTTATCACAGACAACAACTTCCACTAATAATTTCAAACAGAGCATATACAATCGGGAATGACTTCAATCATCGAGTAATTCATAAAACTGGCTAAAGAACAATTGCAGGAATTACCCCTGGGGCCGAGAGTGAGCCCAACGGCATCGGCAAGCTTATCGATGCCAGCTTGCATAGCAGACCTTGACTTTTGGTCAAATGCGATGTCCTTGGCATTGGCCCTAACCACAAACCGATTCTTTGCCTGCTTCTGCACACACTTCTGAGATTGGCTCACTCTCCTGTTCTTCAATCCCAACTAAAAAACAAGGGAAACCAATTACTCCAAACAAACAAAAAACCCATACGAATAAATTACTTTAAACAAACAAAAACCCATTAAAAAAACAAACTTTGACAGCAAGATTACAAGAACCCAGAAGAAAGAAAATATATTAAAGCAAAAAAAAACGAGTAAGGGGTAGAAAAGGAAGTACTTGTTTGGAAGATGAAGGTATGATGGAAGAAGTAGAGATAGCATTGGCTGAAGCCATTTTTGTTTCAACAATGGAAAATGTTTTTTTTTTTTTTTTGGCGGAGGAAGAAGATGGAGAAGGAAAATGCGTCGGAAGGTAGAAGAGTGAGACTGATAGTTGCAAGCTAGGGCTTAACGATTCGTAGTGAGTAGTGACTAGTGAGGGTTTTCGAGAAGACTCCTTAATTATTTTTCATCAATTTTGTGTATATAAAATTAAAAAAATATATTTTTTAAAATACAATTTTATTTTATAATAAAAAATTAATATATTTCTTTAAAAAACAAAATTTACTATTTCAGTGCAAGTTAGTACAATTTACTATTTCTGTGCAATAATTCTCCAAAAGAGAGTATTTATTTTATACTCTACTACTCACTCTATTTTGGATATATAAGTAAATTTATTAGGAAAAAGGAAATTTTGATTTTTGAAATTATAAAAAAAAGACACAAAACATGCACTTACCATACTACTATTTTAATTTGATAATTTTAGTGCGCAACTAAGTAGTGTAGTACTCAATATCAAGCACAACAAAATGGCTTTTGTTGTAATAAGAATGTAACAACAATTATTTACTTATTTAAATTCTGATATCATAAATATGAAAAAGTTTTACTTGAGCAAAGCAGTAAATCGTTGAGAACATGAACTCTATATAATTTGAAAACTCAAGCTGAATTGCACAGTCTGAGACTATATTATTATCATCACCAACAAAATCACATCCTCATTATAACAGAATCCAGCAAGAAACCCTAGATACTCCCTAATCCAACAGCTGCTCTCACACCGAATAAGTGCCGACACCTTGCTGAGGAGCAGCCGCACCTGTCTTGGGCATGGGCTTCTCGACAACAATGGCTTGAGTTGTGAGGACCATTCCGGCAACCGAAGCCGCATTCTGCAACGCACATCTAGTCACCTTTGCCGGATCAATCACTCCGGCTTCCACAAGATTCTCGTACTTGTCCGTCATCGCATTGTAACCAAACTCCCACTCGCTCGACCTCACTTTTTCCACAACAACCTCACCCTCGACACCCGCGTTCTGAGCAATCAGAGCTGCCGGAGCAATCAGTGCCTGCAAATAGTTCACGGAAATAAATAAAATCGAACGACGGGGGTATTTTCGTAGTTTATTGTAAAATAGACATTCATGATTCATTACCTTTTGGATAATATCAGCACCCAGTTTCTCCTCTGCATCTTCGAGCTTGTCCTTTATGGCAGGAACATAAGCTGAGAGATGCACTAAGGCGGCCCCACCGCCAGGCACGATGCCTTCTTCGATGGCAGCAAAAGTCGCATTCTTGGCATCCTCGATACGAAGCTTGCGATCCTCGAGCTCCGCCTCAGTTGCAGCTCCGACTTTGATCACAGCAACTCCACCTGATAGCTTAGCAATTCTTTCGGCAAGTTTCGCTGTGTCGTAAACTGAATCTGTCTCGGCCAGCTCTCTTTTCAGCTGAGCGATTCTAGCTTGCAGCTCGTCCTTCGATGCAGCATCCGCAATGATGGTTGTTGAGTCTTTGCTGATTTTTATCTTTCTTGCTATACCCAACTGGTCCACATCAGTGTTCTCCACAAGCAACCCCAAGTCGGATGCTTGGTATTCGGCTCCTGAAAAATCAACATAATAGAATGACATGAATGATGATTCATTTACGCGATTCATTTAGCATATGACGATTCTTACCAGTCAAAATTGCGATATCTTGAAGGAGTGCTTTCCTTCTTTCTCCAAAACCAGGAGCTTTGATGGCTGCCACATTCAAAATACCCCGGAGCTTGTTTACGACAAGAGTGGCCAATGCCTCTCCAGTCACATCCTCTGCAATGATAAGTAAAGGTGCTCTTAACTGAGTAGTCTTCTCTAACAAGGGAATAATGTCCTTGATCGCAGAAATCTTCTGGTCGGTAATCAAAACTCTTGCATTCTCGAATTCAACAACTAGCTTCTCCGGGTTGGTGACAAACTGCGGGGAGATATATCCTCTGTCGATCTGTGAGCCAAAAGTGACAGAAATGAGACCATCTTCAATTATAAACTAGTTACGGATGATTATAAAAGGCTACACTGAAACATATATTATGATTCAATATTGAGAAAATTTGTATCAATGACTGTATGCAATTTTGAAAGGTAAGTTTTGGTAATTAACCGAAATACTTAAGGGAGAATGGAGATAACCGAACCAATGCATACATACCTCCATTCCTTCTTCAACATCAACAGTGGTCTCGAATGAAGATGACGACTCAATGGACAACACACCATCGGGCCCGACCTTGTCAATTGCATCAGCAATCATTTCTCCAATGCTCTCATCATTCCCAGCAGAGATTGTGGCAATGGCTGCAATTTTTAAGATTTTCAGTATCCACATTCAATAACCGATTAGATGCTAAATGATAAAACCCGCAAAAGATAATTAATAAACATGGGCACCTTTGATGTCATCTCGACCCTTGACGGGCCTAGCTTTGTTCTCAAGCTCTTCAATCAAACCCTGCACAGTTTTATCAATGCCCTTCTTCAATGAAACCGGGTTTGCACCTGAGGTAACACTTAGAAGGCCGAGTTTTATAATCTCGCGGGCAAGAACCGAAGCTGTAGTCGTCCCATCACCAGCAGAATCATTTGTCTTGCTTGCGACCTTCACACACAAATTCGTAATACAGAATAAATACAATTTTGCACAAGATAGCAAAACAGCGAGTATCAAAGAAAGCAGGTTAAGAACCAACCTCTCTAATCAAAGCAGCTCCGGCATTTTCCATAGCATCGGGCAACTCTATGGCACGAGCAATAGTCACACCATCATTGACCACCTTCGGGGTCCCAAACTCATCCAACACAACATTCCTTCCTGCAAATTATTACAATTATGGTGTCATTATAACAAGGAGCAGGAGCTATGGGCACAAAGTCATAACTATCCAGTGAAACTATCAATGATAAATGCGTTGTATATAACAAATACAACTTAATCGAACAATAAGATTATAGAGCCATCATTTTCCACCCAATTCAGAACATAATTAATCTGCATAGAGCCTAGAATCAAACATTTCAGCTAAAATTTTGCGATTATTACCCCTGGGGCCGAGAGTGAGCCCGACGGCATCAGCGAGCTTATCGATGCCAGCTTGCATAGCAGACCTTGACTTTTGGTCAAATGCGATCTCCTTCACATTGGCCCTAACCACAAACCTATTCCTTGCCTGCCTCTGCACGCACTTCTGAAACTGGCTCACTCTCCTGTTCTTCAATCCCAACTAAACAATATAAAAACAGAATAAATAAAATCTTTGAAACAAATTAAAACCCAGAAAAATCAGGGAACAAATAATAGCGAATGAACAAAAAAACGAAAGTAGAAAGTGTAATACTTGTTTGGAAGATGAAGGGAGGATTGAGGCCGTGGAGATAGCACTTGCAGACGCCATTTTCGTTTGAAGATGGAAAATTGGAAGGTGGGTTTTGGTGGGTTTTTGGTAGAGGGAGTGGATAAGAAAAAATGTAAATGCAGCTAGGGTCTGAAGAGTGAAGAGGGTGAGGGTATTCTAGATGAATCCAGACTCATCCTTGTCACATAGTGAAGGGGTAGTTTAGACAATTCATCTTTAGTATTTTTTTTATCCCAATTTTAAAAATAAAATGCAATAATTTTTTATTTTCTCATTTTAAAATAAAGTTACTCTTACATTATTTTCTTACAAATTAAATTTTAGTCGCACTTGATTTACTTTTTATTTGGAAATAGCAGCAAACATAGTGTAGTAGACTTTCCTCAGAATTTTTTTACTCCTTGGGATTTGTATTTAAAAAACATTGCAAAAAAATATATATTTAAACTCCTTTGGGGTTTGTTTTTCTACAATCTAAGGTTGTTGGATTTTTCCATAATTGAAATACAAACCTGAAGGGAATATTTGTAATTTCGAAAGATAACAGGGCCTTTTTGTAACTAGACAAAACCTCGGGACATGGAAAAGGAATAATCTCCATTGCAGTCTATATTCAACTGAGTAACTTTTGCCTCAGTAAAATGTTTGACAAAGAACTCCATCTCAATTCTCAACCACACAAGCAGAACCCATGAAACACAACAGAGATTTTTTCCCAAACAATCCGAGAACATAACTTCCGGAAAAAAAAACAAGATGAAATACGTTATTCATAATTTCAAAGATTCAGCTTTATTCGAAAAAGAATCAGATTTTAGTTGCGTTGGCCACTCGAAGTAATTGAATGTAGACGTCGAAAGTTATCGATCGCACCCATGCTTGTGACCTGCAGGCATAACGTATTGTCGTTTTTTAATAACAAATTCATCGAGCTTGTTTGGGCAGCCGTTTTAATGGAAAAAGGAATCAAGATATGGTTACCGTTTTAATTAAGTATAATCGTCCGGTAATTCCACATGTTCGTGCTGAGCACCCTGCCACCTCTTTTTCTTTTTGGTCCGAAATGTTGGACAATCTGAAAAAAAAAAAGTGTTCGATAATAATAATGTAAGAATGTATTTTGACATAGAAAGTCGAGGTTATTACCTCCTTCGGGATATATCGAGTTGTAATGAACCTCCGCCCAAAAGCTCAAGAAAATAACTGAACAAGAAGCGATGTGGTTTTGTTCAACATAATAGGAGGTCGAACTGTGAGAAGGGGCGATTAAAAGAAGAAAAATTCAACAAAGATTTACCTCGTTCGGACTTTTGAACGCTTGGCAGAATCTCAATGTAACAAGTGTCCTTAAACGACGTTATGACAAATATTTTCATACCATACTGCACAAATTCAACAAGCATTTAAGCATTTAGTCCATTCTTATTTATGACTAAAATACCCTTGATCCTTGCCTAATCCGACTCGATTCTCATTTAGAACTTAGAATCCTCAAAAATTCGTTATTATAAATATATACTTACAGAATCTGCAGCAGCTTGCAAAGTGACATGATCTCCCCACTCTCCATTCCTATATTTTTCCAATCGCATATAACGTCAGAAATCTGACAAATAGGCACTAGAAAAACAAGACGTGAATTGAATTCGTTCGGTGAAGAGATACATACTTGGACATCTTTGATAGATAATTATCGTAAGCCATGGGTACATATCCCTCGTATATCTCGGGGCAAGACCTAAGCTAGATCACCCCAAATTGTCGGCAAATGAAACATCAGTTTCAAACATAAATGAAATACTAATATAAAGAACTCCAAAAAAACAGAAGATCTCAACCTGTTTTACAATTTGCTGTCGGACAAACTTGTGATGCTCGGGAGTACGATAAAATTGATCCGATAGAGCTCGGAACTGAAGAAAACCTATAACCCGAGTTAGAAATGTCTAGTGCATTATGAAACTATATATCAAAACCAGTATTCTTTTTAATTTTCGTGACAACGAAGACCAGAAAACACAAAAGCGAGCTGCTTTGGAAAGAAAAAGCTGACCTGGCAGTTGCCATCACCTTGGACCTTGAATTCTACCAACTCATAAACCTGCAATCTACAGAGGATTACAATAAACGAGTTATTATCTTATTTTTGATATAAGTGCTTCAAGCTAAACATCATAAATACGATAAGACTACACCACGGATTATTTAATAAAATTTACTCAATCAAAAAACATGTTGTTTACAAAAAAAAAGGAAACACTTATTGCGTCGTTAAGGGCTATATTTGCTATCTAAAATTTAATTTGAGTCCGGGTGCAGATATACCAGAATCTGTTAACTGTCAGAAAAAATACACGTATTTACTTCTACTTTTAGATTAGTCTTTAATACCTATCAAGAAGCCTTTGATGATCTAAAGTTGCT
Source organism: Euphrasia confusa (assembly GCA_954870475.1). Lineage (NCBI taxonomy): Eukaryota > Viridiplantae > Streptophyta > Magnoliopsida > Lamiales > Orobanchaceae > Euphrasia > Euphrasia confusa. Next base: position 1,824,510 of record OX940965.1, read on the forward strand.
TCATCCAAAGAGGGTATTTCGCCATTAATTTTTGGAATATGCTGCAAAAACGAGACACGGGTAGAATATAAATATTAAATGTTCACAATGTGGACTACTTTCATGCAAATAAATACTAGATATGAAAGGCAATTTGATATCATTTCAGTTATTATGGTTAATAACACGAATAACCATCCACCAAAATGTTATACTCGTTATTAAGAAAATTATTCTGTAAGAACCGCAGTATCCTGTAAAAAGGTATGTGCTTCTTCCACATTAATCCGAGTACCTAACAAAGATAAACTTACGGGAACAGGAACCATCTGATTCAATCTTTTGCCTACTTCGCCGTCGAAAGCATACTCATCCATTAAATCTAGGGAATACGACCAATCCTCCCCGGAATACATTTTGTCTCCTGGGCTAGAGCCCGAACCTCCCTGATCAGTTTCTTCTTCATTCTGATCATCATCATTTCCTATAAGTTCAGAAAGAACAGCGAACTTTTCAGATTACAAAAAACAGCCCTGAAACTATATATTCTCTCGCATTTACCCCATTCACGAGGAAACAAAAATACGAAAAAAGCATTCACGTATATAGCATATTCCAGTTAGCCCCTTAATTTTAACACCAAATCAAGCCAAAAAAAATATACACGGCGAGATTTAACGACAGAAAAAAGAGCCCGTTTTAGAAACCAGCATTACCATCAATCACATAACTGTAGTCTCCCAACGGTTGCGGGAACCAATCCTGAGGACCGAACGGAGTATCTTGGATCTCCGTGCCTTCTTGGAAAGACTTGATTGGCTCGACTACTGAAAGTTGAGACATTTCCTCGTGAAGATTATTCATAGCAACTCCATTGTCTCCCGTCTCATAGTTGCTATTTCCAATATCGTATTGATACCCTTTTAAGTAGTGACTTGGGTAGCAATCCGCATTGTGGTGGGCTACTGAGCCGCAGTACCCGCAATTAGAATACGGGTCTCCGTCGAAAAGCTGAAGCCCCCAACGAACGACATCTGGATCTTGCTCGTAAGTTATCATGCCCGATCAAAGAACAACCTTTACCTCTGCCAAAGAAAAACGGGTAATCACGATTACCGAAAGCCCGACGATTACGTAAGTTATCATCATGCCCAATCAAAATCACTCTCATTACAGGAAACAGAGCAGTTCAACTAAAATGATCATCAAACAACCAACAAAAAATCAATCCAAAAACTCAACTTTATCAGAAATAAGGCGAAACAAAAAAATCCCAAATACAAGTACGGACCGAAAAATCGAAAATCGAAAATCCCATCTGAGGATAAAAGCAAAAGACTGCTCGACTCACCTTGAGTTCTGAAATTCTGGGCGAAATCAAAATCCTCGTACAGATACAAGCCTGTGTTTATAAACAGATACATGAAAAAGAAAAAAAAGAAAAGAAATTACGGGCCGGGCCGAGAATCAAGACAGAGCAAACGAGTAAGAGCTACTAATACTGATAAAAAGATGTGATTTTGATTCGAGGGAAAGAAGAAGAAAGCAATGTCGTGAATTTCGGGGGGTGGGGTGTCATGTCACGAGCTGTGTGAGGGAGAGGACAACGAAATTGGAATCTCAGTTTAGGGGTCTGAATTAGCAGCGTTTACAGAAAAAAACTGACGGCGATTCCTTTACCTTTGTCCGCTTTCCCGTTTTCTTGTTTCTCTCGATGATGCTCTAGTACGGGGATCACGTTTTCATGTTTTCTTGTTAAATTTTGGAGTTTATGTTTTTACTTTTTTTCTTAAATTGTTGGGAATTTGTGGGTGGGCTTTGACCCATGTTTGACCAACAAATCTGAGCACGAGAGCACTATTTGAACTGAAATGAACGAAGTTGAATGTTAAATTTAATTAGTGTAAAAATTTAAATAATATTCTCTCTAGTTTAGAAGTTCTACTATTTTATTTGTCATTTTTAAAAAAATAGTGCAACTGGATCTAAAACAGAGAAAGTATTTATAATTTTTCTTTAAATGTGACTACGTTGGAGTATTTTTTATTTATTAAAATAATTTTTAATTTTAATGTGGTTTTAGTATAAGAGTAATATTTTTTTTATCGATTTAGAAAAAGCTTAAAATTATTGAACAATATGAGATGATACTGTAATACTTATTACTTCAACAATAATTTTGAATATACACATTTCATTTTAGAAAATTATGCACTGATTATTTGAGAGTAATATATAGTTAGTTGAATTATGAATGCAAATAAGATCTTCCTTTGCATCTTGCAATTACTTTTGAAATAAATACTTTTTAACTAAAAAAGATGGACGAAAAGCTACATTAACTATCATTTACTTTATTTTTCCAATAAATTAATTACTTTTTTGAGGCTTAATTATCAATTTGGGCTAAATTTGGTATATTACTCCATGGACGCATAACAAAATGTTTCAATTGTATTAAAAGCCATTTTCTTAGTTTTTATTAATTGGGAAATTAGTTGTAAACTTGTTTTCAATTTTATTTTTAAAATACATGTACTATTGAATTATTATGTAAATAGAAAAACACATTTATACATAAAATTCTTTGAATAGGTGGAACACTTTGAATAGGTGGAACACTTTTACACATTTACACATCTACACATCTATAATCATCCAATTAAAGATGGAATCTGAGGTGGGGACCTACCAAAGCGGCGTCGTTTTTGAATAGGTGGAACACTTTCGGTGTGACGAGCTGGATGGATACGATGTCGTCATCACTTTCAAACTTTCACTGTTTCTAATATATTTGATGACGTCGGAAAATTCATTTAACGAATATGTTTGTGACTTGTGAGTGAGTGCCATTTATATTTAAATGACTTGTCAAAAAGTCATGCTTTAAGCACTCAAAATTAAATTTGACTTAGACTTTTAATACTCTACAGTATTTCTTTCTATTCGAATAAATAACCCACTTCTTTGATTATAAGTACATTTTAACATTTTATTCTTTTGCTGATTAATTTCAAAATATAATTTTATTATTTTAAAATTTAATATAAGTTCAATTTAATCATAACTCGAATTAAATCAAGGCCCATTAATACTTTGGAACCGAATCCGATGGTCCAAACTCATCCACCCCTAAATCACCTCCCCGCCTTTTCTTGCACGCCCAATTTCCTCGCTCTCTGAAAAGCCAAAAAAACAGAAACAAAGAAAGAAAAAAAAATCCAATCTTTTTGTTCTTCAACGTTCTGAATAAACTCAGAAATGACACAATGGATGCGATGAAATCCTTATTAATCGTAGCATTGATTTTCTTGCTGATCTCGTTTTCCGCAAGCCATGTGGCCGCCCAAGAGCAACCCGACCTCGGTGACCTCAAGGATCCCGGCAACCTCGCCGGAAACGGGCAGGAGCTCAATCCGGCGGCCATGGATCTTCTCTCTCAGGCCCTGTACAAACGCTTCAGCAATTTCTCCTCCTTCCTCGGCCCCGACGTCTCCAAACACCTCGACTTCTGCATCAGAGACATGTAATACAATTTCCCACGTGTTAATTTAATTCAAGCACGCTTTTTTTTTTTGCCCCTGAAATTAATTAATTCCCAAAACCTCTGCTTTTTTTACTGTTAGGGATGAAGAGTGGAATGCTGCATTCAATTTCTCCAAGAACACAGGCTTCCTGGCACAGTGTCTGAAAACCAACAGGGGTATATTATATTATTATATATTAGTATACGAACGATTATTACTCGATTTCCGATTTTTCTCTCGATGCAGATGCCGGGCAGCGGCTGTGTACGGCCGCCGAAGTGAAGTTCTATGGCGACGGCTTGATCGGAGGTGTGAACAGTGGAGCCACTGTCAGTACCAGCTACCTTAAACCGAACAAAAACTGTAACCTAACCTCGTGGCCTTCGGGCTGTGAGCCCGGATGGGCCTGCAGTGCAGGAGACACAAAAGTCGACCTCAAGGAATCCAAAGAGATGCCCTTTAGAGATATCGAGTGCGGGCCCTGCTGCGAGGGGTTCTTCTGCCCCCGAGGACTCACCTGCATGATACGTAAGTTCGTATAAAATAAAACGCCTTTCGGAAAAATACTAATATATTGTCTACCTGTCGATTAGCCTGCCCGTTGGGGGCTTATTGCCCTGCGGCACAACTCAACCAAACTACTTCTGTCTGTGACCCGTAAGTTTGAACCCCCCTCTTTACTCAGTATTGTAGTCTTGAGTCGATATTGATGATCTGAAAAAAAAAAAAAAAAAAAAACGAGGTAGGTATCGATATCAACTGCCTCCGGGCCTACCGAATCATACGTGTGGCGGAGCTGATATCTGGGCTGATTTCTTGGGCGGTAAAGAGATATACTGTTCGGCCGGATCTTACTGCCCGACCACCAACGTGAAAAATCCGTGCACTAGAGGGTACGAATCGTTATCTCCGAACTTACTCAGGACTTTCTGTTTCGTTCAATGTTGCTATAATCGCATTTTTGTCTTCTGCAGTCATTATTGCAGAGCCGGTTCGACTGCTCAAACCAGTAAGTCTAAACAGAACAATTAACTTGAACTCAGACAAATTCTTAACCTAATGGGTGTAATTACCTGCAGGTTGCTATCAGCTGGCTACATGCGAGCCGCAAGCTGTGAATCAGAATATTACTGCATACGGCCTCATCTTCTTCGTAAGCTTCTCTCACCTTTTATTTCTTCGTACTTCATACACTCTGATTCCCTTCACCTCTTTCAACTATACAACACAGGGCGGGATCACTCTGGTGCTTCTCATCATCTACAACTGCTCTGGACAAGTCCTCAGCACTCGAGAGAAGAAACAGGCGAAGTCCCGAGAGGCAGCAGCAAGGAGTGCTCGCGAAACAGTGCAGGCCCGAGAGAAATGGAAGTCGGCAAAAGACGTTGCGAGGAAAGGCGCGAGCGAGCTCTCATCCACGCTCTCTCGTACGTTTTCTCGCAAGAAGCCCACGAGCCAAGACCCTCCTCCCAAAGCCTCTAAAGCTGACAAGAAGAAGAAGGAAAGCAACCTCACGAAGATGATGCGTGACCTGGAAGAGAACCCAGACAACGAAGAAGGGTTCAATGTCGAAATCGGGGACAAGAACTTAAACAAAAAAGCGGCCAAGGCCAAACAACTCCACACCCGGAGCCAGATATTTAAGTATGCATATGGACAAATCGAGAAAGAGAAGGCAATGCAAGAACAGAACAAGAACCTGACTTTCTCGGGCGTGATATCTGTAGCCACGGACTTGGAGTTCTCGAGCAGGCGGCCTATCGAGATTTTTTTCCAGGACTTGACTCTCACGTTGAAGGGGAAGAACAAACATCTGTTGAGGAGCGTGACTGGGAAATTGGTGCCGGGCCATGTGGCGGCGGTGATGGGCCCGTCTGGTGCAGGGAAGACGACGTTTTTGTCGGCTCTTACGGGGAAGGCCACCGGGTGTACGATTACGGGCTCGATTCTCATCAACGGGAAGGATGAGCCGATGCAGTCGTACAAGAGGATCATCGGATATGTCCCGCAGGATGATATCGTGCACGGGAATTTGACTGTGGAGGAGAACCTCTGGTTCAGCGCTCGATGCAGGTAATCGATCGAGCCTGTTAAGTTTTTTCTCCCAGGAATAATTACACAAACCACCCCTTAACCTTTTGATATATTACAAATAGCCCCAACTTTTCAAATGTAAGACAAGAATATGGGGCCTATTGTAATATTTAGAAAAGCTGAGGACCAATAATATGAATTTTCAGAAATGTAATAATCACACATGATCTTCTTCTTCTAGGCTCCAGGCTGAAATTGACATAGCAGAGAAAGTCCTAGTCCTCGAAAGAGTGATCGAGTCCTTAGGATTGCAGCCCATACGAGACTCACTGGTAGGAACAGTCGAGAAACGAGGAATATCCGGGGGTCAAAGGAAGCGAGTTAATGTCGGACTGGAAATGGTCATGGAACCTTCTCTCTTGATCTTAGACGAGCCTACTTCCGGCCTAGACAGCAGTTCTTCTCTCCTCCTACTCAGGGCTCTTCGTCGTGAAGCACTCGAAGGAGTAAATATAGCAATGGTGGTTCACCAGCCGAGGTAAATTGTCGATTATCATTACTTTACTCAAATATGATTATTGCAAAAAATGCCCTTGAGGTTTGGATAAATTATGAAAATAACCCATCTAACTTTCAAATTACAAAAACTATCCATGAAAAGGGAATGGACTTCAGTGATATTTTAAAAAATCTCAGGGGTATTTTTGCAAATTTTCTTTAATCAAACCTCAAAGGAATTAACCATTTGACCCTTTTCCTTTCTCTTTGTAGTTACACCTTATTCAAGATGTTTGATGATTTGATACTTCTAGCTAAGGGTGGCCTAACCGCATACCACGGTCCAGTTAAGAAAGTCGAGGAGTACTTTTCCGGCATTGGGATCGTGGTCCCCGAGAGAATGAATCCTCCGGATTACTTCATCGACATTCTAGAAGGTATAGTGAAGCCGAGTGCCAGCTCAGGTGTTAAATTCAAGGAGCTTCCTATGAGGTGGATGCTTCACAATGGCTACCCCGTGCCGACAGACATGCTAGACTCAGCGGGGGTCCCAGCAGCTTCATCCGAGGACTCGGCCCACGGCGGGGCGGGCCCAGCAGCCAAGGCCGATTTGGATGAGTCCTTTTTCACTGAGCTTTGGCAGGATCTTAAGTATACAATTGGGCAGAGAAAAGATCACTTGAGGCTTAATTTCATCAAGTCTCACGACTTGTCGGAAAGGGACACTCCAAGTGTCCTGCTGCAATACAAGTATTTCCTCGGAAGGTAAGTACAAAATCTACCCTGAAATCACAGGATGCATAAATCTGAACTCTGTTTTTTTACAGAGTTGGAAAGCAGAGACTAAGAGAAGCTCGGATACAAGCCGTTGATTATTTGATTTTACTATTGGCCGGAATCTGCCTAGGAATCCTTGCTAAAGTGAGCGATGAAACATTCGGCTCCACCGGATATCTTTACACCGTCATCGCAGTCTGTATGTTCAAAAACCTAATCTCGATGAAGTATTTTTTTTCCTAAAATTACCTAAATTCCAACACTCAGCTATTTTTTCTTTTTTGTAGCCCTACTCACGAAAATCGCTGCACTGAGATCTTTTGCTCTGGATAAGCTGCACTACTGGAGAGAAAGCGCTGCTGGCATGAGCAGCTTGGCTTATTTTCTATCAAAGGACACGATTGATCACTTCAACACGATTGTAAAGCCCGCAGTTTACCTATCCATGTTCTATTTCTTCAACAATCCGAGGTCAACCATTTTCGACAACTACTTGGTCTTGGTTTGCCTCGTGTACTGTGTGACCGGCATAGCTTACGTTCTCGCCATTTACTTCGAACCCAGTCAAGCCCAACTGGTGAGCATTTTTTTCCAAGTTCTTTTCCTCACCATGGTCCTATTTTTAATGTATAGTTAGCTTAGTACTTTTAAAAAAAATGCAGTGGTCGGTGCTGCTTCCTGTTGTTTTGACTCTCGTTGCCAACCAAGAGGGAGACACATACATCACGAAATTTGCAGACTACTGCTATACTAAGTGGGCTTTGGAAGCGTTTCTGCTAACGAATGCTGAAAGGTTTAACGACACTTAAAAAAAAGTCACTGTGCTGCTAGAGACCCTATTTTTGGTAGTGGAGTTACTGACTTGACTTATGATCTTATTCGATTGGTTTCGGGTGCAGGTACTCGGGTGTGTGGATTATACAAAGATGTGGAGTACTAAAGCAGAGAGGTTACCACCTAAATCACTACTACCCTCGTTTAGTCTACCTTCTGGTCACCGGCCTACTTAGTAGTTAGTCGGGCGTTAGCTTTCTTCTGTCTCATCACTTTCCAGAAAAAGTAACCCAAATTGTGGAATATAGGAAAAGCAAAACTATTACGAGTTAGGAAATTTCTAGACGAATTAGGTCTTGTACAGATAGGATTGATTGTTTTAGTTGTCAATTCATGTTCATATTATTTGTATCCAGTAAATCTCGATGAAAGTTGGAAGCAAAAAAAGAAACAAACATTTAACATTAAGCCATCTTTTGTCAGTTCTATATAGTATCACTGTTCTACGAAACCGGCATAAAAAAGGGTCCTTGCCTTATAGAACAAAACATGAATGGTTACCTAACAAACGATAAGTTTCTGAGCATGGGTCTTCATCTCCAAACCATATCCCCCATAAATTTGAGAGCAGGGACACCCCTTATTTCTACATCAACCAACGGTGACTGAATTAATTTCAGTTTCCCCAACTCGGGATCTCTCTGGATCATATCTAGAGCCCGCATCTGGTCCTGAAAAAGAGTTGTTTTTGGATACTTGATATACTTACATGAATATTTTCAAACATGTTTTTTTTAAATATATTATTATTGTTACCTTTCTCCTCATAGCACAAAATTTGCAATCAGACAGTGATGGAGGTAGCAGTTGATTTACGACAAGTCTTTCAACTGGAACTTTATCCTTCCTCAAGGAAGCACACAATCTAGAAGATTCACTGATTGCCATCACCTGCACGGAAATTTATTCTATTAATTGAATAGGAAAGAAACGAAAAAGTAGCACAACATTTTCGCCACTCTTGTTTTTAGTTTCCTCTTTTCATAAGTTAATTATCTTTCCAATATTTTTTCAATGAGCTGGTAATAACAACATTACTTTCTGATAGTTAAAAGGAACTTTTTTCTTACAGTGGGAATTGTTACTATCACAAACTCTGTGGTCAGTGGATCACGGAAAAGATCACGGACTTTTTCCACGTTTTCCCTCATTTGATCTACAATTATGTCACTCTGCGAAAAAAGAATAATCAAATGCTGCATTTTAGAATTTTCAAATGTATAATAAAAATGAATAACTGCAAAGTAAATTGTGCTTACATTATCTTGTTCTGGTTCTCCTCTTCCGAAAGAGGATTTAAGGGCTGATGTTGCTGAGGCTATCTTCTTCTTCAGCTGAGTTGAGCAATGTGCACGAAGGGCAGTAAAGCAAATTAGGTGGTTAGTGCATGAAAAATCGAAAAATCCCAAACATGAAATCAAGAAAATGAAATGACATTACAGGGGTTATAATTATTAGATACACACACCTTCATGGTCTTGCTTATAGTCGCACCCAGGAAATCTGGCAACGATAGTAGTCGAAGCGTGTGACCCTACAGAAAAGACAAAATTAACAATGCACTTATATATTTACTGTTCAGAAAGTACAAATAATAATGGCTTACCGTAGGAGCTGTGTCAAACACGATGCGGCTATATCTACTATACTCTTCAGACTCTACAAATTCCATGACCTGCAATATCATGTTCTCATTACCCGATTTAAAAAATACACTTATAATTCAGTACCAAGCTAAATTATTTTGTTTATTAAAAAGGTAACTTATTAAACGTGCCTTTGAAATCGCAAGAATTCATCTAGACCGGGAATAGCGTCCAATTGCTCCCCAAAATCGAGTTCTTTCATCTGCTCATGAACAAACAAACAAACTTAATATCGATGCAGATCAAAATGAGCAAAGATTTCCAACATATTAAAAAAAACCGGACTACTTGTTTCGCACATGGTGAACAAGCGATCCAAGGCCCATACTATCTATGACGCTCTTGCCACCTCCTTCACCATGTAGACTTTCCGGTCGGAGTTTATCCCTCACTTTCTCGCGGTTTATCTTGCCAAAACACACAAAAAAAAAGCATTGTCACAAGCACTGAAAAATATATATAATGAACATTATATCAACTAATTCAATACCTCGAGCGCATAAAGCGGAATATCCACACCTTTAACAAGAACAGGCGTCCCTCCACTCAAATCCTACGAACGAATTTTATTATTATCGTTCGCAATTCACTTTCGTTCTTAATATAAATCAAGGTTTATCAAGCCAACCACATATGCAAGCTAAATAGAGTCATTACTTGATCGAAAGAATCACTCAACGAGTGAGCAGGGTCGACAGAGACCACAATCGTCGGGTGACCGTGGGTTGCGAATTTCACGGCAAGCGATGCGGCACAGCTTGTTTTCCCGACACCTCCTTTACCGCCCAGCATGTAGTATTTCCTATGGGACCCACTCGCCATGTCATCGAACCCACCAACTGTAGCTAGGGAGGTGGCTACAGTTCTCACTGCAAGAACACCATTTTATAATCCTCAAACCAAGCAATTCTAATTACATCCCTGATCGCATACAAGCCTCAAGGAACCAGAAGAATGCAATTAAAATACAATGAACAAAAACCCACACACACATTACCATATAACACTCAACTGAAGTATTCTAAAACCCCAGTAAAACCCATGTGAAAAAAATAAGTAAAATTACAAATTTACAGCGAAAGATTTCAACTTGACGTTTGTGTGAAAACGAGGGATGGACAAACCTTGAAATGGCGGCCCGAGTGGATTCGGGCTGATACGGTTAGAGACGGAGCTTAGTAAAGTTCTGCAGTATCCATTAGCAGAGGAAAAATTTCGAAGGCGGGATCTGGATATTTGATGGAAAAGAGAAGCCATGGCTGCCTAATTTCCTTGCTGCACAAAATCTCGTACCGCGAAAACGCAGAAAATGTTTTCGTCTGTGGAACTGAATACCGAAGAGGAGGTGGTGGCTGGAGCCGGAAGGGCCGAAGAGGAACCGATGAAGGAATGGGCCGGCAGGTTTTCATCAATCTTGGGCTTATATTTTTAACCGCAAAGCAATTGGATTTTTTGGTCCGAGCCCGAGCCCAATAGAAAGTCCATTTTTACAATTTTATATGATAATAATAAATAAATAAATATAAAACAAATAAACAATTAATGGTCTCCCTCTCCCATTTTCCATACAAATAAATACCTAAAAAATAAAAAATAAAATGAACTTGAACTTTTTTCTCACAATAAAAAAAAATTATGCTTTATTTTTATTGTGAGACAAAAACTAAAAAGTTGAAAGAAAATACTAGTTTTTATTTTATTTTATTTTTATGAAAAATGAGTAGAAGAAGAGTATTAATTGTTTTTTTTTGTTTTGTTTTATCTTTATTTTTATTGAAAAAAATGTAAGAGCATGTTTGTCTTAATGCCATTTAAATATTATTAAATGTCCAATTTTGTAATTTTCTCACACTTAACTCAAAAGTGAAATACAACAGAAATCCATATAATAATTTCAAAAAATCTCAAAATCTAATTAAACCAAACAAAATTAAACTCAATTTTCTTTATTCCATATAGTGAATGATTCTTTTGCTTTTTCTATATTATTATACATTTATAATCCATATAGTGCTGATTCTTTTGCTTTTCTATATTTATACATTTATACCTCCAAAATATGCTACTATTTATTGCTTTCTTATTACATTACACTACATTATTTTTGCACATATTATGTACTAATAAAACCTTTCTTAATCACTTTCCAAACAAGAAAAAAATCACACCCACCCCTCAAACAACCTTCAAAACCAATCCACAATTGCAAGCTAAGCAAATAACAAAAAATTAATAAAAAAGATCAAAATGACCTCTCACCCACAACTGAAGAAGTTAGCCAAGAATCACTTTGAACTTGAGGCTGCCCTTGCTGAAAGCTCCATCTCATCAGCTAATTCTTACTATTGCTTTTCTTCTTCATCTTTTTCCTCTTCTTCTTCTTCTTCTTCTTCTTCTTCCACCTCTTCCACTCCCAACTCCTCCTTCAATTCGACCGCCATTTTTATCCCGAAATCATCCGTGCTACAAGTCGGAGGAGACAGCGTTTGCTTCGACAGCCAAAAGCCGTCCCCTGACCGTCAGTGTTACTTCAAGAGGTTGATACGTTTTACCGATCGACGTGGTCGTAAATTGAACGGCTCGAGGTGCATGAACACTACTACATTCCCTAAGGCTAAGGCTAAGGCCCCCTGGGAAAGGCTGAGGAACGGCCTCGGATCCTTTTCTAGCATGGCTAACCAGAACGATCTCGATTCGTCAACTGAATCTGTAAGTTTTTATTTTTTTCTTATGAACATATAATATGGTCAAAGATTGTTAATTTATTTTTCCATTTATGTATAAAATGACTAATTAAGCGATTCGTCGTGTATTCGATCATGAAGAAGCAGAGGACAACCGAACGGAGGAAGGAGGAACTCGAACGGGAGGTAACATTTCTCGACTAATATTTTAGGTTAATTACAAAATGACCCCTGAGGTGTTTTGAAATTACTATTAATACCCCGACATTTTGTTTTGTCTTACATTAGGGCACCCTTAGTTATTCGTATATCAAGAAGCTGTGTGTACTTTTAAAATATAAGCGGGGTCGTTTTATAATAAAGCTAAGCTTATAGGGTATTTTGTAATTATCTGTAATGGTAAAACTTTGTTGTCGAGGAGGTTTATTTTAAGGAGAACCATAATGGAAATGTGCACTTGCATAGTTTACATGAATTAAAGGAAGATTTTATTTGTGTCGTCGTGTTTCTCGAACGAGAGGTAACACTTCTGGACTTAAATTTTAGGTTAATTACAAAATGACCCCTGAAGTTTAGGATAATTACAAAATAACCCAGGGATGTTTTGAAATTACTAATTAAAATATAAGCGGGGTCATTTTATAATAAGGCTAAACTTCGGGGGTATTTTGTAATTATCTCTAATTGTAAAACTTTGCTGTCAAGAAGATTTTTTTAAGCAGAACCATATTGATAATGTACACTTGCATAGTTTATGTCGTCGAGTTTCTCAAGCGAAAATCGTGGAATACTTATTTGTTAACGTACTGACATCTCTCCAAAAGGTTTCGATTCTTCACAAAATGCTCGACGATGAACAAAAGGTGCGCCAGTATCTGGAGCAACTCGATCGTCAAAAGGACGTTTCCGCCCTCACTATTCCGAAATTCCTTCCGCAAAACGTAAGTCCTCGAAAAAAAATGTCGATGAGTTGTATACGTGTTCATCCAAAAACAACAGCATGTTCTGTATTTGACAGATGAAAGAGATAGTGGCTGAGTTGGAAACGGTCGAAAACGAGATAAGCACCCTCGAAAGCCAAATCAAGCAGCTCAAAACCGAATTCAAACACGAGAAGGAAGCGAACATAGAGACCAAGTGGGGGCCGTCGCCCCTGCCACCTCATCCGAACAGAAACCCAAACAACGAGAAGGCGGCATTTGAGCCCAAGTCCATGCATTTCATCAGTAAGGCCATCAAAGGCGAGTATCAGGAGAATGCGTTTAAAGAGGAAGTCGTCGGAGGAATATTTCGCGACAAACCCATAAAGAAAACCGGCTTTCTGAAACCGATTTCTCCCTTGAGGGAGCGAAAGAATCCGACCCCACGGGTACGAAAATCTTCAAAATCATTTCATTATAATTACGTGTTAAACCTTATAATAACAAACTTCATGAATATAATCATGATCATTTCAGAAAGATCGTACTCCCGAGGTTTACAACGAACTCCCGCCAAAACCCCTCTCGACTCCGTTAAACTCGGAAGAAGAAAACATCCAGAAATGGCCACCGAACAAGTTATCCGAAAACATAATGAAAGTTTTGTTCTTTATATTCGCGAGGATACTCAGAACATCCAGAGTGATGGATATCGAGAAGTCGGGCCCCGCCGGACGCTCGATGAACTTCTCCATGAGTTTCAGGCAAGAGGCGAGCTCGACTTCAAAAACGAGCGTCGTTTCACAGAAGGAATCGAGGCAGCAAGACCCTTACGGCATCTTCGACTCGGAAGAGTCTGTGCCTAGAGATATCGGGCCTTATAAGAACTTGATTAGGTTCGCTTCAAGCTCCATGGACATGAAGTGCATCCAGAACTCGAGCTCGGCACCTTTATTCCAGAGATTAAAGTAAGTGAACAACATGAATCGATCAAGAGCTAGAATTTTTCATCGATCATCTTCGGAATTGATTTTTTTTTTTCGATTTGTTCCAAAAATTCAGGTTGTTACTGGACTGTCTTCAGAAGGTGGACTTGAGATTCTTGAGTCATCAACAAAAGCTAGCATTTTGGATCAACATGTACAATGCTTGTGTCATGCATGTAAACCATTTATTTATTTATTTTCATTTTTTCTGCTTAATATATAGGGTTTATTACAAAACTACCCCCCAAAGTTTAGTTTTTTTACAAACATACTAAAATATCCCATGAGATTTTGTTGTCTTACAAAATTGTACCCTCACAACCTAAGGGCACTTCTTGAAAAACTTCCCCTGAAGTTTAGCTAAATTACAAAAGCAACCCAGTTATTATTTTACAAAATTACAAATTTCCCCTTTTTCGTGAGTGTAAGACTAAATGAAAATCTACACCTGAAGTTTAGCTTAATTACAAAAACAAGCCAGTTTTCTTATGAAGTTACAGATATCCCCTCAAATTGTTGTAGTAGTTTTTGTAATTAGACTTATTTTTAGGGGTCATTTTGTAATTATCCTCTGTCTTTGTATAATTCAGGGATATCTTCAATATGGAGTTCCCTCTGTGTTTAGCCCTGATAACCTACTAGCACTCATCAACAAGGTACTTATAAGCAAGTCAGAAACTGAATATTTTTTCCGAAAATTTTGTCTGTGTTAACCCTTTTATATCTTCTGTTTGATTTTAAATCAGTCGACTCTCAACATAGCCGGCAACACGATCAATGCTCAAGCCATTGAGCATTTTATCTTGAAAAAACCCGAAGATAAACTAATCAAAGAGGTACGTTTTATTTTTTTACAACTCGGTTAATTAATCATTAGTTCCGGTTAATCTAACACCAAATCGCTATTGCAGATTCTCGGGAAAGACGACGGAGACTCTAAGAAAATGGTTGTTAGTGAACTGTATGGACTCGAGTCGCCTGATCCGAACATCGCATTCGCCCTGTGCTGCGGAACTCGTTCTTCTCCAGCCGTAAGTGATTGTTTATTAGTTTGTAGAGTGTTTTCAAATGTTGTCATGTAATAAGCTGAGAAGTCAAACTACAGGTCAAGATATACACGGCTGAAGGTGTGACAGCTGAACTAGAAAAGTCGAAGCTGGAGTATCTGCAGGCGGCGATAATGGTGACGGGGTCGAAAAGGATATATGTGCCGGAGCTACTTCTAAGGAACATGAGCGATTTTGTGGACGAGAAAGAGTCGTTGATGGAGTGGATTTGCCAACAACTCCCGACTTCGTGCTCCCTCAGGAAATCGATCGTGGATTGCTTTAGAGGGGTTCAAGGTGTCAAGGCTTCTTCGGCTGTTGTGGAGAGAATGGCTTATGAGTTTGAGTTTCAATATTTGTTGGCTATGTGATCATAATTACTAGAATTTTATTTTATTTTTATCGGTTCATCCAAATAAAATGATGGCTGTAGTTTTTTTTTTTTTTGTTTTTTTTTATCAACACTGAATTTGAGTTATCCAAATGCAAATAACCTGAATTTGAAAGGAAAAGCTGAAACTATAACTTGAGTGTTCTAAATGCAAATAACCTGAATTTGAAGAGCCAATAATTAATTAATTAATTACACTGAATATTTAACTATTTAAACTGATAGTTGAGATAATGTATCCATGCATTATTCCCAACCAGGAAAATCTAGAGGACAAGTTAAAGGCTGTTGGTATGTCACGTTTTAATTTTAATTTTGATTTGTTGAATTTGAGTTTTATTATTATTTTTATGGGTTGATTCTGCAAAAGTGATGGCAACTTGAAAGTCGTAGGCAGTAAATAAAACGCAGTAAAATGCGCTGCCTAGACAAGGCAGTGTTCTGCGGCAGAACAGCGTATGCCGCAGCACGATGCCTTGTACAGAAAACGTTCGTTTTACGTGATTTAATTGAGTTTAGGTATTTTATCCAGATTAACCAAGTTGTATACTTGTTAAAATTATATGTGATATATGTATAAGAATTGCAGCGGAATTAATAAAAAATAAATCACTTGAACGAACACACACACACGTACGAAAATGTAAAGAACACAAATTTAAATCTTTGTATGTGTATTTAAATTATACACATACGAAACGGTCTTACGACCAGAAACTTTATTAAAGAACGAGTCTTTACAAAATGATACTCTTGGATTTACAAAGATATTACCAAAGGCTATACACATGTATGCCTTCGTATAAACCGAATCCAACGAGTATGAACAATCAACAATAAATCCTAGCTACTGAAATGAACACCTATACTAAGCTATCGAATCATCAGCTGAACAAAAGAACTCTCTTAGAGACGAGAGAACGTATGGCTCGACGAGCTTCACAAATGAAGTCGCGGCTCTAAAAGCTAGATGATCGATTCTTGTAATGTAATTGTGTTTCTAAGGTGTTGTATTGTATTCTGGATTGTTGAGGAATGCAGCTGTAGACGTCCTCTATTTATAGGTGAGAGTCTTCAACTAATTCCCTTGAAAAGCTAGGTCAACAATCGGTTGAGATATTATAGGACAGGCTGCTTTGACCGCTGCCGTAGGAATGCCTTCTGAAGTTCTTCTGGAATGCTCTGCCATACTGCACTGCCTTCCATACTATCTGGACTTCAGCATTCCTTTGCCCTACGCTCATGCTTCGCTCGATATCTTGACTCAACCTCTTGTCCAAGCCTTGCACTGCTTGCGGCATGACTCTGCCTGGCTGTGCTGCGGCAGAAACCTTCTATGTTGATTGTTTTTCAAGCACGTTCCAACTAATGAACTATGCTAAATCAAATCACCAATATGACAAGTGATTACAACAGTTTAAATTGTGAAGAAAGAAATAAAACAAATAAATATGTTAGCAAGACAACTTCTGCCTAGGTACATTTAAGGCATTGTAATGCCCAAACATATTTATCCTTACAAACTCCCCCTTTTTATCTTTCTTCACAAAACCATGAGGCAGCAGCGCAATGAGCACTCCCCCTCAATGAAATACATCTTACTTGGAAGTTTATGGAATTTATCTTGACAAAACAACTAAGGCATAAAACTCCCCCTTAGTTAATACTTCCTAAGTAGAACAAAAATTTATTTAAACAACTAACTAATTAATAGAACAAAAACAAGTAACTAAGTAAGCCTTAAAATAACACACCAATTTTTTCAAAAGAAAAATAACTAAAATTGTTCAACCAAATAATAACTTAAAAAAACAAATTGTTCAAAAAGCAAAAAGACAGAAATTAAATAAATTGTTCAGAGTGAATAAAAACTTAAAGCAAAAAGAAGAAATAATTTTTCTTCGGGTCTTCAGAACTGCAATCCTTGAAATCTTCAATCATCGTGCTCAGGGGACGATCCACGCTCTTCACCATCAATCTCTGCTGCAGTGTCTGCGGCAGCCTTCTCTGCTGCGGCAGCATCCTTCTCTGCAGCTTCTTCAGCTTCAACTTCTTTGAGGTCTGCATCAATGCGCTTCTTCAACATCTTCAACACAGTGCTCTTTGCCATTTTTGCCTCGGCTGCTGGTACTCCCCCTTTTTGTGGAGGAAAGCCCTCTTCTTCAAGAAAGAAGGTAATGGCATCCACGAGTGCGTTGGACATGTAGTCCTGCATGATGACCATATGATTTGCAGCAATTTGGTCTGCAAACGCCTGAAGACGGGCATGAATACCCGGCTGTGGAGCAGATGAGCTAGGGCCAGTAGCCTGCGGCAGCTTGGGAGCCTTCTTTGGAGGTGGAGTGGGAGGCACTGCGGCAGTAGCATGAAAACCATTCCACGGCAGATCATTGAACTCGCGAACAGACAACTTGTAGGGATGTGGCACAGCAGTCAGTTGATCAGCACTATTGATCGAGAGCCCTTGGATCTTCAACATCTCCCAGATCAGGGAAGGGAACGCAAGGCTCTGCGTCTGGGTGATGTTCTCTGCCTGTGACTCGATCTTCTCAAAAATGAGCTCTCCCAAATTCACCTGCCTACCTGCACCAAGGTGAAACAGGACTTCCCCCATTTGGGTATGCACAAAGTGCACATTTGTTGTGGGAATCCAGTTGTGCCTGGCAACAGTAAACAAAAAGTAATAAAAAGAAGAGAGTTTTGAGCAAGGAATGTTGTTTGCGACATCAGGTGGTGATTTGGTCAGGCGGTGAGAGACTGCGGCAACAGTAGGGTCAGCAAGTGCGGCAGGATACTCGATGTCTGAGCGCTCCAAGAAGGCGTTAATGGCAGCAGGGGTGAAGTTAAAGATCTTTTCACGGAGATACACCTTGCCATAGCCTCTGGATCCATCATCACCAAAGCAGGGGCGCAAGTTGGCATAGAAATCGCGCACCAAATCCTCGCAGTAGGGTCCTGCGTAGGTGACTGCCTTGACCAACTTCATCCTCTTCAAGAATTTATCAACTTTGTGTCTGGAACAAGTCGGCACGTCCACACAACGATCCGTTTGAATGGGCTTGTTGGAGTAGAACTGGGGCCCAATCACTGATCGTCGTTCTGACCAGAATCGCCTTGAATAACCCTTTCCGGGTTTCATATCAGAATCCGAATCCTCCTTGGGGGCATCAATTTTAGGTGCCCTCCCCTTCTTTGCAGCAGGTTGTGCTGCGGCATCACCACTTTGAGAGCTGTCGGGCTTTGATGCGGCAGCTTTCTCCTTCCCTTTTCGGGATTTCTTGGCAGTGGTGGCTTCGACGTCAATGGGATTTTCCATTGAGGTTGGGGGCACAGCCGGGCCTTTGCCTTTTGCATAGGCAGTGGCGGACCTGGTGGATGGACGGCGAGAAGGAACGGGTACCTGCTGTTTCTTGCGCTTCCTGGAGGCAAGATCCTGCAGCAGTGGGTCTGATTCTGTGTCAGAGGCATCTGCGGCATCATGCTGTTGTTGACTGGAGTGGCCGGAATCTTCCGCATCGGAGGGTGGATTTGCAGATGGATAAGGAGTCGGTTTGCGAGCCTTGGTCTTTTTCTGAGAGATGGGATAGTTGTCGTAGAGCTCGGCATAATTAAAATCATCATCATCATCCCTCCTGTTGTAAGGCATTTGCTTGCCTTGCTGCTGCACTTCAGGGTCTGCCTGTGGAAAGGCAGATGATGCGGCAGTAACAGAGGGTTCAGGAGTAAAAAGCCCTTTCAAGTCAGAGGTGTGGAATGATCGTTCATTCTGGGCAGCCTCGTATGCAAGCACATCATCAACTCCTGAAATAACCACCGGCGGTCGTGGAGTCTGAGACGGCTCAGTGTCGCCGGAGATGTCATCATCTTCAGGGCGAATGATGGTCAGTGGAGTTGGTTCAGGGTAGACTCGTTCCTCTTCGGCAGGTTCGTCCTCTGCGGCAGCTTCTCCCCCTGCATCATGGTCCGGGGAGATGTTCATGGGAGACGCCTTACCTGATCCTTCTCCGGCCACGACGTGCGGCGGCTGGGAAGCGGCGTCGATTGCGGCGGCGGCAGCTGCGGCGGCGGCGGCGTCGATGGCGATGAGACGATTGATGAAGGGCAGAGACTCCGCGGGCTGAATATCCTCCATGGTTGCATCGGGGCGAGATTCTTTGATGAGCTCCACCAGGCGTGGGTCCGAGAAGTAGCGAGCAAAGGCGAAAGGAGATGATGCCATGAATTCAATTCTTGATAAGCAATTTAGGGTTCAGAAAAAAAACAGAGTGCACAATCGATCGTAAGATTCTGGGATTTTTATACTTTGTGTTCGATAGAGAAATTAGGGTTTTGATACTTTTTTTTTTTTTTTTTTTATCTATTTTTTTTCTGTTTTTAATATTCTCTTTTTCTGTTTTTAGAATATTTTCTTTTTTTTTTATTATTTTTTTTTATTTTTCAATTTTTTTTATTTTTTGAATAAAAAAAATATTTTTGTGGTGTGACAAATCGAGGCTTACAAAGCAAAATTAGGAAAAGAATAAAGACATCTAATCCTAATGAAACATCATGCTGCATCATAAGTACTTATACTCTACTTAGGTATAATGCCATGTCAATAATGAGGTTATTAAATACTTAGGTCACCTAGTACATAGTATCTCAACCCATTGAGTATTAATTACATGTATATGGGTTTGACCATGTTGCCTAAAGTGGTTTGGGTATTCTCTCTTCCTTCGGAAAATTTTAAACTCATATGTTGACAAGGCAGAATGCTGTGGCAGAGGTTCAGTAGGCATGACAATGCGGCAGCATGATGCAGATCAGCATCTAAGGCATGGTGCACATGCACAAAGATTTTCTCAAAGCAATGAATCGATCTGAGTTTAGTGGCTTGGTGAAGATATCTGCTATTTGATTTTCTGTTGGGATGTGATCAATCCTCAAGAGTCGTTTCTCCACCAAATCTCGGATGAAATGATGCCTTATGCTGATGTGTTTGGTTCTTGAGTGCTGCACTGGATTATGACTGATATTTATAGCACTCGTATTGTCGCAGTAGAGTGTAAGAACATTGCTATCCAGGTGGTAGTCATCAAGCATGTGCTTTAACCAAATCAATTGGGTACAGCAACTCCCTGCGGCAATGTATTCTGATTCGGCAGTGGATAGAGAAATGCAGTTTTGCTTGCGGCTTTGCCATGAAATGATGTTGTTTCCAAGAAAGCAACATCCTCCGCTTGTACTCCTGCGCTCATCCGTGTCTCCTGCCCAGTCGGCATCTGAAAATCCAACCAAATCGGTGGTGGTATCTTTGGTATACCATATGCCTAACTCGACTGATGCGGCAACGTAGCGTATGATGCGTTTGACTGCCTTCAAGTGTTCTTCCCTTGGATCAGCTTGAAACCTGGCACACAAACAAACGCTATACATGATATCGGGTCTAGTTGCCGTAAGGTAAAGTAAACTCCCTATCATGGATCGGTAGAGTGTCTGATCCACTGCGGCAGTATCAGTGCCTCGGGAGATTTTGTCCGTTGAGCCCATAGGTGTTTTCATGGGCTTGGATCCTTCAAGTTGGAATCTTTTGATGAGATTCTTAGCGTATGAAGTTTGTGAGATAAACGTCCCAGTTGATGATTGCTTGATATGGAGCCCTAAAAAATGAGTTAGTTCTCCTACCATGCTCATCTCAAATTTTGATGCCATGGCAGAGGTAAATGCCTTAAGCATATTCTCACATGTGGATCCAAAGACAATATCATCAACATAAATTTGTGCAATTAAAATATTGGAAGAATTGAATTTCACAAACAGTGTTTTGTCGGCAGTGCCTCGAGTGAATCCGAAACTGAGTAGAAAATCAGTTAGGCAGCCATACCAAGCTCTAGGAGCTTGTTTTAGGCCGTACAATGCCTTGTGTAATTGATACACATAGTCAGGATGTTTCGGATCTTCGAAGCCCTTGGGTTGTGCAACATATGCCTCCTCTTCAAGTATGCCGTTGAGAAAGGCTGCCTTCACGTCCATTTGATGTAAGGTGATGTTGAGGTGGCATGCAATAGCAATAAGTAAACGTATGGACTCCATGCGTGCAACGGGAGCAAAAGTTTCATCGAAGTCGATGCCTTCAACTTGCGTGTACCCTTGCGCCACTAGTCTTGCCTTGTTGCGCACAACCTGCCCATGCTCATTCGATTTGTTCTTGAAAATCCACTTTGTCCCGATGACATTCTTGTTTTTGGGACGAGGAATGAGCTTCCAAACTTTGGTTCTTTCAAACTCGTTCATCTCTTCTTGCATTGCCATAAACCAAAATTCATCGGCCAACGCTTCTTTGGCATTCTTTGGTTCGATCGTTGAGAGGTACGAGGCAATGCCTATTTCAATGCATGTGGCAGACATGCTTACATTCTTGGTCATGTTGCGGTAGTTGATGTATGGACGAGCTCTCATGCGTGTGGCCAACAGTTGACTCGAAGGGTGGTTTCGGATAACATGTCTTGGGGGATCCCTTCGTCGTCGGATTGGTGTTTCTTCGACATCTGATGAATCTGTTTGTTGAGGCGAGCTATCATCATTTGAGTGCTCGGGAGACGCTGTAGAGGGCTGATCATCATTATTCGAGCCAGTGGGTGCGGCAGTAGGCTGCGTAGGAGTGAAACTGCCTTCAATTTCTGCTACTGCGGCAGGCTCGAGCAGACCTTCTACATTCTCTTCTTTGGGTTTCCTGAGTCGACTGAGATCATCAAAATCAACATTTACAGATTCAATGATGGTTCTAGTTTGTATGATAAAAATACGATAGGCATGACTATTCCTAGAGTATCCAACAAATAATCCTTTAAGTGATTTTGGATCAAGTTTAGATCTAGGTTCCCTATCATTCAGAACATAACAAACAGAGCCAAACACATGAAAGTATTTCAAATTAGGCTTCCTATTGTTCAAAATTTCATAGGCCGTTTTTGTTGTTCCTGAACGTATGCTGATGCGGTTCAGGATATGGCATGCGGCATTGAATGCTTCTGCCCAAAATTGCTTGCTTAGGCCCTTGGCGATCAGCATGGTACACGCCATTTCCTTGAGGGTTCGGTTCTTCCTTTCAGCCACGCCGTTTTGTTGCGGTGTTATGGGGGCAGAAAATTCTTGGGCAATGCCATGCGTGTCACAGAAATGAGATAGCCGTTGATTTTCAAACTCGGTGCCATGGTCACTTCTTATTCTCTTTACTGAGGCTTCATGGTTGGTCTTTATCCACCTAATTAGCTTGGACACCTCATCAAATGTCTCACTCTTGTCTTGGAGAAAACGCACCCAAGTATATCTTGAGAAATCATCTACTACGACAAGTACGTAGCGTTTTCCAGAGTGGCTCCTCGTCTCGATTGGTCCCATTAAATCCATGTGGAGGAGATCAAAGCATTTGGTTTGCTTTTGATACAGTTCTGCCTTGGAGTTGGCAGGTCCTGCGGCAGAGGCATCAGTCTGTCCTGCGGCAGGTATTGCTGGATGACTTGTACGAGTCATTTTTCCTTGTTTGCAATGTCCACATGTTGTCTTCTGGATTTTTGGGAGAGCTGGGAGTCCACGAACAGCATTGAGCTTGATTAGACGCTCTAAATTCCCAAGACTTGTGTGTCCAAGTTTTTGATGCCATAGGTCTATGTCATCTTTGACTTGTGCAGAGAGGCATGTTTCTCCAATGGAGTAGCAGTTGTTTGCCTTGGAACGCTCCCCCTGAATGAGTGGGTTCCCTGCACTATCAAACACTTCACACATTTGGTGAGTAAACTTTACATTCATGCCTTCATCGCATAGTTGACTTATGCTTATGAGGTTTGTGATGAGGCCTTCAACATGAAGCACTTGTTGTAGCTTTGGCAGCCCTTTTACATTTAAAGTGCCTCGGCCAACAATTGAACCACTGGACCCTCCTCCAAACGTGACCTCTCCTCCGTGAAAAGCTTTGTAGTCGATGAGGTGATCACTGTTTCCGGTCATGTGCCGCGAGCATCCACTATCGAAGTACCATTTATCATCCTTGGTAGCTTTGAGGGCAGTGAAAATGACATTGCATGTTTCGGCACTTTGGATGGCATTTGATGCGGCAGAGGAGTCATCGAAAGGACCTGTAAAACAAACATTTGTAGAGAGTTTAGTTTTGGGCACCCATTTGCGTATAATTGCTGCCTTCTTTTTGATAAAGTGTCGAGAGGACAGAGAATGTGAGAAGTATTTGGGATGCCGTGGTCCAGCGTTGGAGTGAAAGTAATATCCTCTTGCTTGATCTTCTTCACGTATCCAACAAAACGGTCGAATATGACCAGGTACAAGACAGTAGTGGCACACATATCGTCTCTTCGATTTAAGATGTTGCTTAGGCAGGGGTTTCCATGTCTTCATCCTGCCTGATGATGTCTGCCTTTGCTTCGGCCTTCTGCGGCAGTCTCTTGCTGGGGCAGTGGCCTTGCCTTCGGTTTGTTCATCCCTTTCTGGAGTTGAGAATTGTGTGGCAGCGTTTGAATCGTCATTTGATGCCTTTACAAATGCCATGTCCATTGGGTTTTTCTTTGGAAAAACGGTATCTATAACTTTTTGATGTCCGAGGCCTTGCCGTTCAACATTTGAAATACTCATTACGGCATCAAATTTTGTTGTTGCTGTGTTAAGTTTTTCAAAAGTATTGTTAGCAACTTCGAGTTTTCCATTTACACGATTAAAGTCAATTTTCAGTTTCTCGGCCTCCATATCCTTTCTGGTGAGTTGGACATCAAGTTTCTTCAATCGTTCTTCAAAGGTGTTCTTCTCTATGAGCATTTGTTCAATTGCCATGGCCTGCTTCTTCACTTTTTCTTCATATCCGGCTTTGGTTGATGTAAGCATCTTCATCATCTTGGTCTGCCGGCCAAATTTCATGCGTAGCTCATCGAAACTTTCCTTGAGCTCGATGAAAATATCAATGGGGATGGTCTCCTCTTCAGATTCGTAGCCATTGACTGAGGCAGTGAAGCACAGGCAGTTCTCTGCGGCAGGGCTTTCTGTCGTTTCTGCGGCAGAGGCAAAGAATGCAACATGCCGTCGTGCATTCACATTGGATGGACTGTCATCTTCAGCGTCAGATAGGGTTGTGCCTTCGAGTTGAGCAGTAAGCGCAGTGGTTGAGTCTTCAAGGCAGTACTGTTCCATATCTTCTTGCGCAACCATTGAATTCAAAATTCCAATGCCTCGATCTTTTGAAGGGCATTCGGTTGAAAAGTGTCCAATCCCTTGACATACGTGGCACTTGATCCTCGACCAGTCCTTTGAATTTGGACTTGAGGTGGATCCCGTGCTTGGTTGGCGGATCACAAGTCGTCGATCTTGAGTTTGTGGTGACCTTGCCGGAAACTTCCTTCGTCGGGGATCGTACGGCTTCTTCAGCGAGCGAACAAGTACAGCATCCATTTTCCGGGCGAGGAATGCAAACTGGTCATCTCCACCATCAGATCCAAGTAGCTCGTAGATCTCTTCATCGGTCAAGTCATTGGTAGAGGTGGGGCTGCTGCCTTGAGAACTATTGCCTTGTTCTCTGCCGTCGGGTTCTGCCACGGTGTAGGCAATGTTCCTCTCGTCGCTTCGTGGACGTGACTTCCCGTGAGTTTCACGATCTTCATGGTTCAGTTCATAGTTTTTGAAGATCGCCATTAATGAGACAAAATCTTCTTCAGACATTTCGCTGTCTTCTATGGCAGTGACCTTCGGCAGGAACTTTTTGCTCATCGATCGCATAATTTTACTACACACTGCCGGGTTGCTAATGGGTGAACCAAGGTCAGCACATTCAGTAACAATGGACATTAATTCTCCAAAGTACTGAAGGCAAGTCTCGTCCTCGTTCATACGCAAGTTCTCGAAACGAGACATAAGCATACGGACCTTGGTTTTCTTCACTGCGTTGTTACCTTCACAATGAAGAGCCAGCAAATCCCATACTTGTTTGGCAGTAGTACATTGTTTGACAATTCTGTACATATTGCAATCGATGGATTCAAGGATGGCACACCTTGCCCTATCGTTGGCAGTAGCTGCGGCAGTTTCATCGATAGACCACTTCTCCGGTGATTTTTCAATCGTGCCGCCTTCAGGGATTTCCTCCTGAGGTGGTTTCCATCCTCGAAGTACGGATAGCCACGCACTGCGATCAATTGATTTGATCCTTGCTTCAATGCGGGTTTTCCAAAATCCATAATTACTACCGTCAAGAACAACCGGTGTTCGTACGATGTAAGATGGATCTGCCATTGTAAGTGTGCGTGATCAGACGGACCTTAAACACTAAGTAAGTCTAGTGCCCGCTCTGATACCACTTGAAAGTCGTAGGCAGTAAATAAAACGCAGTAAAATGCGCTGCCTAGACAAGGCAGTGTTCTGCGGCAGAACAGCGTATGCCGCAGCACGATGCCTTGTACAGAAAACGTTCGTTTTACGTGATTTAATTGAGTTTAGGTATTTTATCCAGATTAACCAAGTTGTATACTTGTTAAAATTATATGTGATATATGTATAAGAATTGCAGCGGAATTAATAAAAAATAAATCACTTGAACGAACACACACACACGTACGAAAATGTAAAGAACACAAATTTAAATCTTTGTATGTGTATTTAAATTATACACATACGAAACGGTCTTACGACCAGAAACTTTATTAAAGAACGAGTCTTTACAAAATGATACTCTTGGATTTACAAAGATATTACCAAAGGCTATACACATGTATGCCTTCGTATAAACCGAATCCAACGAGTATGAACAATCAACAATAAATCCTAGCTACTGAAATGAACACCTATACTAAGCTATCGAATCATCAGCTGAACAAAAGAACTCTCTTAGAGACGAGAGAACGTATGGCTCGACGAGCTTCACAAATGAAGTCGCGGCTCTAAAAGCTAGATGATCGATTCTTGTAATGTAATTGTGTTTCTAAGGTGTTGTATTGTATTCTGGATTGTTGAGGAATGCAGCTGTAGACGTCCTCTATTTATAGGTGAGAGTCTTCAACTAATTCCCTTGAAAAGCTAGGTCAACAATCGGTTGAGATATTATAGGACAGGCTGCTTTGACCGCTGCCGTAGGAATGCCTTCTGAAGTTCTTCTGGAATGCTCTGCCATACTGCACTGCCTTCCATACTATCTGGACTTCAGCATTCCTTTGCCCTACGCTCATGCTTCGCTCGATATCTTGACTCAACCTCTTGTCCAAGCCTTGCACTGCTTGCGGCATGACTCTGCCTGGCTGTGCTGCGGCAGAAACCTTCTATGTTGATTGTTTTTCAAGCACGTTCCAACTAATGAACTATGCTAAATCAAATCACCAATATGACAAGTGATTACAACAGTTTAAATTGTGAAGAAAGAAATAAAACAAATAAATATGTTAGCAAGACAACTTCTGCCTAGGTACATTTAAGGCATTGTAATGCCCAAACATATTTATCCTTACACAACTGCAACAAGAGAGGTAGCACCTTCGCATCTTCTGCTCAAGATCGAATCTTTTTCGTTGCTCGATACTCCCTCTGTCCCAGACTAATGGTCATCTGTGGTCAACGTTGACTTTTTGTGTTCGTCCAATAGATACGATAAATAGTGTACAAAAATTATGAAAAAATAACTAAAATAAAATTTAATTATTAAACTTTATTTTAGTTATTTTTTCATAATTTTTGTACACTATTTATCATATGTATTGGACGAACAAAAAAAGTCAACGTTGACTAGAGGTGACCATTGGTCTGGGACAGAGTAGTAAGTGTGAAGTCGACAAGTACAAGTCCCAAGAATTTGATGCTGGAAATTTCAAATGGTATTGACGTTGGTAGCTACATGCTTACATCAATTGTTTTTCTTTTTCGTCAGTATGTTATATGGCATGCATGCACTTTATATAGTATGAATCAAATCTTACTGCAGGAAACTCACAATTTACCTGAACGGGCATGGAACTGAGAGAGCAGGAGACAATGTTTCTGTCTACTTGTCCATCTCAAGCACAGATGATTTGCCTGAGAACTGGGAGGTCAATGCTGTTTTTTCAATTTTCATTCTTAATCAGATTTCCGGCAACTTGTTGGGTTTGGTGTAGCCAAACCAAACCGACGAAGTCACGACGAAAAACGAGCGTGAATGGAGAGTTTCTCAAAACTCAGGAACTGGCACGTTCGTGCCAGAATGTGCCATTCTTCCAAAACTTCAGAGGCAGTAGCACGTTCGTGCCAAAACTGGCACGTTCGTGCCACTTCCTGGAAGCTTTTGGGCCAACTCGTTTTTTGGGACCTTTTTTAAGGCCATTTTTGGGCTTTGACTAGGTCTTGACCTTACTACTATATATACTTCCTTCCCCCTCACTTATACCTTATCCAAAACCATTTGTAGCCACCATTATAGAGAGAGAAATATAGGAAGAGGGTTTGAGTTAGATTTTTGGGAGAAAAATCTTGTAAGCTCTTGGAAGCTCTCGTTTATATTTCGGTGTATCTCGTTGGGTGGGCTAGAGTGTGAGGGTCCTAGAGAGAGTCGAGAGAGTTAGGATTCAAGAGAGAATTCTTGTAAAGCTCGGTGTATCGATTCGGTGTATCTAGTGAAAAGATCGTGGCGGCAAAGTGGATGTAGCCTATTTAAAGGTGAACCACTATAATTCTCGGTGTCGTGTTTATTTGCTTTCTCGTTTCGTATTGTGTTGATTGCTTCGATTGTGGATAGCTCTATTATTGCTTGAATATGTATATTGTGTATGCTTGGGTGCATTGAGGATATATACGTATTGCTTGTGATTGTTTGGTTGTCGTTGTTGGTTGGTCGGGAATTCGGAACACTCGGGTTGAGTGGATTCCCGACAACGGTTGGACGTCGTTTGTTCTCGGGGGATTGGTGATCGAGTACGAGGTGGATTCGTTTGGAGATCGATCGGAGTTTCCGTCACGCATTGGGCGTGTCCGGTCGATCGGGTATCGACGAGTCAAGGGAAAATTCCTCGTGCTCTAGGAGCGGGTCGCGGTGGTCCGACGTGTAGTCGGTGGTCTCTTTGACGTAAAGCACCGCCCGCCTTCCTCGGTAGTGTACATCGATCCCAACAATTGGTATCAGAGCCAAGTTGAGAAGCTTGGACGTGCTTCGGTTGAAGCGGTTGAGAACAATGACGGGCAACGACATGGTATGGAGTGCAATCGAAAGGTTCAACGGGTCGGATTTTGCACATTGGAAGGTGCAAGTGATGAACTACTTGTTCGGGAAGAATCTTCATCTACCGTTAGTAGGCGAGAAGGCGGAGGGTATGAGCGAGGCGGAATGGGCTCTCCTAGACCGACGAGTACTCGGGTTAGTCCGTTTGACGTTGTCGGAGAACATCGCTAGAAAAGTGATGATGGAGAAGTCGACCTCGAGGATGATGAAGGTGTTATCCGACATGTACGAGAAGCCGATCGAGAAGCCGTCGGCGAGAAGCAAAAGCTCCTTGTTGGAGCGGTTCTTTCATTTGAAGATGGAAGAAGGAGAAGTTGTTGCGACTCACGTGAACGAGTTCGAAACGATCGTCAACGAGTTGTCTTCGGTTAAGATCGGGTTCGATGATGAGGTTCGGGCCCTTACTCTATTGGCGTCTCTACCGAGTAGTTGGGAGCCGATAAGAGTGGCGTTGATCAATAACTCCGTTGGAAGTGATAGGTTGAAGTATGCCGATGTGAGGGATCGTGTTCTTGCCGAGGAGGTTAGAAGGAGGGATTCCGGAGAGACATCGACTTCAACGACTAAGGCCTTGAGTTTGAGCCGAGGTAGAAATCATTACGGAGGTTATAATCGCGGGAAAAGGGTGGAGTCGAGCAACGAGATGGTAAAGCGATTCTTGTGTTGGAATTGCGGTAAATCCGGTCACATAAAGCGGCATTGTAGTGAGCTTCCAGGGAATGGAGGCGATGCCAAGGTTGTGACGGGTGACGAGAGGGAAGATGATGTTGGTGTATAGTTCGATCGAGTTTGTCGATAAGTTAACTTAAACTATACACCTTGTTTTTTTACTCACTTCATAGTATGGAAGAGTTAGCTCTTGTAGTAGGTAGAGTGAGCTTGGAGTATATCTCTGTTGGTGGTAGAGTTGGCTCTTGCTGGAGGTAGAGTAAGCAAGGAAGTATATCCCTGCTGGTGGTAGAGTTATCTCTTGTTGTAGGTAGAGTGAGCTAAGTATATCTCTGCTGGTGGTAGAGTTAGCTCTTGCTGGAGGTAGAGTGAGCTGGGAGTATAACTCTTGCTGAAGGTAGAGTTAGCTCTTGCTGGAGGTAGAGTGAGCTGGGAGTATAGCTCTTGCTGAAGGTAGAGTTAGCTCTTGCTGGAGGTAGAGAGAGCTGAAAGTATATCCCTGCTGAAGGTAGAGTGAGCTCCTGCTGAAGGTAGAGAGAGGTCTTGCTGGAGGTAGAGTGAGCTCTTGCTGAAGGTAGACTTAGGTCCTGCTGAAGGTAGAGTGAGCTCTTGCTGAAGGTAGACTTAGGTCCTGCTGAAGGTAGAGTGAGCTGGTAGTATATCCCTGCTGGAGGTAGAGTGAGCTCTTGCTGAAGGTAGAGAGAGGTTTTGCTGGAGGTAGAGTTAGCTACGCATGGCGTGAAAAATGCACCTTGGCCAACGTAGAGCTGGAATGACTTCGAAATTTAGCTAAGCGCATGTGAGAATACATGTGCGTCAACGTGGAGATGAAACTTGCTCCAACGTGGGACCAAGTTATGAAGGGTTGGCTCAATGTGGAGTTAGCGGAGTTGGTCTCTGCGTCAACATAGAGTTGGTCGGTTGCGCCAACGTTGGACAAGCACTCGCGCCAACGTGGAGCTACGTTATCATGCTCTTGCGCCAATGTGCAACCGGGTTGACTTGGATGGCACATCAAGTCAACGTCACATTGTTAGTGTGTAGTTCTTCCTAGTTCAACATAGAACCACGTTGTTCTTGTTTGAACTAAGTTGAACTATACACTTTGTTTTGTAGTATCTTCATGTTGAATGTTTGTATGGTAGAGCTAGCTGAGTGGACCGGGAAAATACAAGTGGTCCAACGTGGGACCACATCTTGAAGAGTTCCCTCAACGTCGAGCAAGCAGACTTGGCCTCTACAAACAACATGAAGTCTGCTAGGTATTGGTAGAGCTAGCTGAGTGGACCGGGAAAATACAAGTGGTTCAATGTGGGACCACATCATGAAGAGTTCCTTCAGCGTCGAACAAGCAGACTTGGTCTCTACAAACAACATGAAGTCTGCTAGGTATTGGTAGAACGAGCTGGTTGAACTGTGGAATTAACAAGTGGCTCAACGCGTGACCACGGTTCATCAGCATGGAACAAGCAGACTTAGCTTCTACAAACAACATGGAGTTGCATCAGTGCGTCAACGTGGAACGAGCTATTCTATTAACGTGGTTCAACGTGGATCAGAGAGAATTGTGAGTTCATCAACGCACTACAAGGTCTTACCGTGATAACACCTTGACGGACGCGGTGCAAGCATAGCTATACATACGGCTGGACGAATGACTGCTAAGGAATGAAGCCAGCTGTGGGTGCGACTAGAAGACTTCGCTAGAAGGATTCTAGTTCAAGAGAAAATACTAAGTATTCCAGCTATGCCCGCCACGAGCTCGAAGCACGAAGACATGCTAGTGTGGTAGTGCGTAGAGCTGGGTTCGTCAAGTACGGAAAAATGGAATCTCGAATATTCCATGAAGATGCTTTGGGCTCGGGCCATTAAGCGTGAATTCCGGAAACCCTAATTTACGAAGCCTATAAATAGTCGGTAGTTGGAATTCACTATTCACACATTCATTTCTAAATTCCTAGAGAGAGAAATATTGTTTGACCGAGAGACTTCGCTAGAAAGCTCCGGTTCTACCCTCTGTTTTAGTCTTCGTAGGACGCTTCGCTAGAATAGTTCTACATAGACTTAGTTTTTGGTCGTGTTGACCTTTCTACAAGATTCGATAGAATTTTGTAGATGTGTGTTTGTAAGTGGTTCCACCCATTACAAGTTATATACAAGAAAAGTTTTTAGAATCTCTAAATTGTGTTAAGTATTCCTGGTCTACCCTACTCATCCGGATTGTAGGTAGACCCAAGTAAAAAAAATTTGTACTCTACCTTACTCTTTCCAGTAGAAGGTAGAACCAAGTGCAAAATTTACACAATTTCAGATGACTTGTTGGTATCTTCGGAGCCTCGTGAAGTCTCTCGGGTGGTCGACTCGGGAGCGGTGTCTCACACCATGGCGAACCGTGATGGCATGTGTATTGCCGGGGGTCACGGAGAGGTGCATCGTGAAGATGGAGAACCTTTGGAGGTTGTGGGTGTTGAAGACGAAATTGTGGAGATGTCGTGCGAGACGTCTCGATTGTCGAAGGAGGTGTGCGTGCCGAAGTTGACGTGGAGTGTGATCTCGGTGATTCGACTTGAGACGGAGCACAAGGATTACTTCGATGATGGGTCTTGGAGAGTGTCGAAGGGTGTGGTGATACTTGCTCGTGGTCGAAAGACGAGCACCCTTTACACTACGACGGGAGGTCGTGAGATCGGTGTACCCGACAACACCAATGGGCTAATGCATTGTGGGCTAGGTCGTATGAGCGAAAGGTGGTTGCAACCAAGAGCGAGTTCGGGTGTTCCTCATACGGATCGGAGTCCGGTTCTCGAAAGGAGACGAGTTCGATTCTCGGTGATGGAGAAATCGGATATCGGAAAGCAGAGACATGATGATGGAGGTGTTCCGGTAGAAGACCGACCGGTGGAAACCTTGGAGATCAATCATGTGCTTTCGGGTCGAGATGGTAGAGCAATGCGGGCCGGTAAATCGAGCAAGCGGGAGTTGAAAATTGGAAGCGAGCCGAGCTCGTTATTTTCACTCGGAGACTCGTCGGTGAGAGACGAGGTATCGAAGCCCGACATTTCCCATTCGGTGGGAGTTGCTAGACGATTCGGGTGCTACTCGGGTAATCGTTTCGGAGAGAGTCCCGTGAAGAGGATTCGGAAAACGAGGAGTAGGCAAAGGAGTCGTAGAGCTAGCAACGGTGACAATGTTGGAGGTTATCGGTCGAGATCGTCGGTGATAGACGATGGGCATGTGAATGCCGACGTTGCTCATTCGGTGGGAGTTAGCCGGTTCACGAGCAATCCGGGGAGGCGACATGTGGGAGCATTGAGAAGCTCGGGTTCCATGTTGCGGTTTCGGAGGTCCGAAAGGAGATTGCGTGGTGACGGAGAGGTTGACGGAATGGGCGATGTTGAGAAGAGGAGAGCGTCGAGGGTTTTGATGAGAAACCCGGAGATCGATGTTCGGTCTAAGCACGAGATGCTTGAGACGTTCCAGGGAAGTCGGATGTCGACCGATGTATCGAGGAAGAAGGCGATGATGCCTTTGGAGCCGAGGTCTAGAGAGACTTCGGTTGGACTTCTCGGATGATGAATGTGGCCGCCGCCACGGATGATGGGGAGTGTAGTTTGGTTGTGTCTCCAGGTGGGAGATTGTTGGGTTTGGTGTAGCCAAACCAAACCGACGAAGTCACGACGAAAAACGAGCGTGAATGGAGAGTTTCTCAAAACTCAGGAACTGGCACGTTCGTGCCAGAATGTGCCATTCTTCCAAAACTTCAGAGGCAGTAGCACGTTCGTGCCAAAACTGGCACGTTCGTGCCACTTCCTGGAAGCTTTTGGGCCAACTCGTTTTTTGGGGCCTTTTTTAAGGCCATTTTTGGGCTTTGACTAGGTCTTGACCTTACTACTATATATACTTCCTTCCCCCTCACTTATACCTTATCCAAAACCATTTGTAGCCACCATTATAGAGAGAGAAATATAGGAAGAGGGTTTGAGTTAGATTTTTGGGAGAAAAATCTTGTAAGCTCTTGGAAGCTCTCGTTTATATTTCGGTGTATCTCGTTGGGTGGGCTAGAGTGTGAGGGTCCTAGAGAGAGTCGAGAGAGTTAGAATTCAAGAGAGAATTCTTGTAAAGCTCGGTGTATCGATTCGGTGTATCTAGTGAAAAGATCGTGGCGGCAAAGTGGATGTAGCCTATTTAAAGGTGAACCACTATAATTCTCGGTGTCGTGTTTATTTGCTTTCTCGTTTCGTATTGTGTTGATTGCTTCGATTGTGGATAGCTCTATTATTGCTTGAATATGTATATTGTGTATGCTTGGGTGCATTGAGGATATATACGTATTGCTTGTGATTGTTTGATTGTCGTTGTTGGTTGGTCGGGAATTCGGAACACTCGGGTTGAGTGGATTCCCGACAACGGTTGGACGTCGTTTGTTCTCGGGGGATTGGTGATCGAGTACGAGGTGGATTCGTTTGGAGATCGATCGGAGTTTCCGTCACGCATTGGGCGTGTCCGGTCGATCGGGTATCGACGAGTCAAGGGAAAATTCCTCGTGCTCTAGGAGCGGGTCGCGGTGGTCCGACGTGTAGTCGGTGGTCTCTTTGACGTAAAGCACCGCCCGCCTTCCTCGGTAGTGTACATCGATCCCAACACAACTATCATCTCATAACTGGTATGTATTTTATTTTTATTAATTTTAGTAAATTTGTTTTGCGCATGTGTTTTTCTTTTAAAATCTCCTCTTGGGTTTTTTTATCCGTTGATCAGGAAATACCCGTCGATTTTTCCGGTTGAAGACTGAATGGGGCATTCCAAATTTTATGTCCAAGGGAGACCTCATAAATCCATTAAACGGATATTTGATCAACGACTGTTGTGTGTTTGGTGCTGAGATTTTTGTTATCGATAACAGCAAAACAGACACTCGATGTTTGTCTTTGAAGGACGAGAAGGTTCCCTTCAAGCATGTAATTAAGATTTCAGACTTCTCTAAGCTGAAAGAAGAAATGTGGTGTTCAGATGAATTCACTGCAAGAGGCTATAAATGGTAGGTACATTTTTTATTTGCATTTTTAATTATATCCATTGATATACTATATGGTTAATTATTTGTACCAATATATATTAGTTACATTTTTTTCTGGACCAATTAAGTACAGGAAGATTCTATTATATCCAAATGGAGATGAAGAAGAAGTTGGACGCAGCTTGTCTGCCTACCTCATGTGTGTTATTTCCAACAATAAAAACAGTATTGATGAAAGAGTGAAGGTGCGTTTTACCATTTGCCTCAAGAACCAACTGGATCCTTGTAAGAGCAGCAAATGTACTGGTAAGTTTAATTTTAAGAACCTTACATTTGTTGTACATGTAAGAAATTATCTGTACGTTTGATCAAACAATTGTACATATATTTAATTAAATGTATCGCGCAGGTTCACAATGGTTTGGTGTTTCAGGCCAAGGATGGGGGCGTCACTCATTCATTTTGTTGGATAAATTGAATGATGTGTGTGGTGGCTTAATCGTGAAGGACACTTGCATCTTTGAGATTGAGATTAATGTTCTAGCCATAGCAAAATGATTCATTTGAAAGGGAACATTATTAAGTTTTCTCCTTTATGAATTTGTTTTTATCTCATTGTGAAATTTCTCAGTATGGACAGCCATCAGTGTTTCATTTTAATGTAATGCCTTTTAAGCATACATAATCTTGAATAAAACAGTTTGTTCTAATTTTAGAAGTGCCTTTTCGAATATAGTTGCTAGCCGCATAGCCTTGTTTTCGTGAGTAAGGCGTCTCTGTCCGAAATTTGAAATCTGTCAAAATGCACCGCTGCACAATGATTTCGAATGTTCATTTTTCTTGAATACTCTTTCAGTCTTTGATTGAATTAAACTAGTATTTTTTCTTCTTTAAAAGAATTTATTATCTTGCAATGAAATATGTGATACAACATAAATAAAATTTTAATGAAAATTTGGGTTTTTAAATTAATACAAAATTTAAATTTAATTTGCTGCAATGAGAAAAAACAGTTTTTGAATTGATATGTAAAAACAGTTTTTGGACAAGCTCAGGAAGATTAAATTATATCCAAACGGAGTTGCAAAGGAAGCCGGGCGCAGCTTGTCCGTCTACCTCGTGTATGGTAATTCCAATAAAAAAACAGTGATGAAAGAGTGAAGGTGCGCTATACCATTTGCATGAAGAACCAACAAACGTTCTGGTAAGTTACATTTTAAGAACCTTTATATAAAAAAATATATGTTTGATCAAACAATTGTAAATATATATATTTAATGTATCGCGCAGGTTCGGAATGGTTTGGTGTTTCTGGCAAAGGATGGGGGTTTAGCAAATTTATTTTGTTGGATGACTTGAATGATGCATGCGGTGGCTTTGTCTTGAACGACACTTTGCCTCTTTCAGATTGAGATTAATGTTCAAGCTGTTTCAATATGATCGATTGAAGTAATTACATTATATATTGAGTTTTGAATCTTGATTATTCTTTTGATCAGTTGTATAACAGTTTTGATTCATTATAGTTTAGTAGATTATATGATTTATGATTACATTGAGATTAATGATTTTGACCGTATTTCAGTCTTTCACAATAATATTACAAAACTAAAAGTCCATTAAAATCTCATACACTCCCAAATTGAATACCCCTCCTTATAGATTATTGGCTATCGCATAAATTTAATCGTAGTAAAAAAATTAATTAAAAAAATTGAAACTGCATATGCATTTTGTTAACATTAATTAATTTTTTGAATTAATTTTGTTTAAATTTATTATTTTGTACCTAAATTTTTTTAGTGTAACGTTTTTCTTTTAAGTAACATTCTTTACTCAAAATATTTATGTTTACATAAATAGAAATATTACGAATCTTTACCAAATAATATAAATAAAATTATTACTTGTAATAAGGATAATAAATAAATATTTGATATTAGCAAATCGATTGTAATCTTTGATTTATATGAATCGGTTGTAATGAATTTTCTTAGTTTATGGGATTACTTGTTTTACTCTTATAAGTTTACAATAAATAAAAATGTTGTAATGAATTTTCTTAGTTTATGGGATTACTTGTTTTACTCTTATAAGTTTACAATAAATAAAAATGTAGTGTATATAAAAATGTTCATATGATAATATATTATTATCTCATTAAAATTTTTGTACTGATTTCTAGATATATATTTCCCACGAATATTTTACATCTAAAAAATATATTTAATTTTTAAATATTCATTCATTGAAATATTTCAAATAATAGTAATAATGTGTGGAGATAAATCATACAATAAATAGAAGGTACAAACTAATTAAGGGCGGTGTAATTTTGTAAGAGTATTAGTATAAGAAACTTATGAATGGTTTTTATAAAGTTTATAAAAAAAGACAAAAAATCTAAGGGGCGGGGAGTATTTTTTTTATTGTACTGTAATTGTTTATAAGTTTATTTGTTACAATAAAAAATAAGAAAGTTAGTTTTTCAAATTACTTTGTAATTATGTTAATTTTGTTTATCTATGATTTGAGGTTTAATTGCTACTAGTATTATTTATACCAATAATCTAATAATTAATATTCAAGTATAAAATTTATAATATTAATTATGCGTACTAGTTAAGTTTTGAGGTTTGAATTTTCTTTTAACAATAAAATCGACGTTTTGAATTAATATACATAAATTTTAGAGAATTTTATTATCAATTAATTAGTACAATGATTTATTAAATTTGTATCAAACTATTTTTAGATATATATTTTTATATCAAAATTTATTTCTATTTTTATTTTTCCTATTATATTTTTTGAACTTTGTTTCACGTTATATATTTTGAACGTTTTTTCACATTTTTTTGCATTATTTTTATTAAAATATTTTATTTGCCGTATGTAAATTGTATTTTAAAAATATTGAATTAGATAGAAGTAGTTATGTGTTCTGTGAGGTTTTTATTTATTTAACTACTTTGTACGTAGTTAAAATATTTTATTTGCCGTATGTAAATTGTATTTTAAAAATATTGAATTAGATAGAAGTAGTTATGTGTTCTGTGAGGTTTTTATTTATTTAACTACTTTGTACGTAGTTTTTTTTAATCCGTGTGAGATCAATTATGTAAATAAATTACGGAAGAATAAATAAGGTTATATTTAGGGCCACCCTAGCTATATATATATGTATATTCCTTGGTTGAATTTGAGTTTTATTATCTGCACAAGTAATGGCGATTGCAATAAGAGAGGCATCACCTTCGCATCTTCTGCTCAAGATCGAGTCTTTTTCTCGTCTCCGTAAGTGTGATGTCGACAACTACGAGTCCCCGGAATTCGATGCTGGAAACAACAAATGGTACTTTTTATATATTCTTTCAAATACATATTATATTTATTGTATGCATTTTCTAGCTAGTATGAATCAAATCTTACTGTAGGATACTGAGAATTTACCCGAACGGGCGCGGAACGGAAAGAACAGGAGACGATGTTTCTGTGTACTTAGCCATCTCAGGAGCAGATTATTTGCCTGAAAATTGGGAGGTTCATGCTGTTTTTACAATTTTTATTTTTAATCAGAATTCCGGCAAATATCATCACACAAACGGTATGTATATATTAAGTTTCACCACACAATTTTTGTTGTCATCATATTTATTTTTATTTTGCCTTTTGATGAACTGCTCGATCATCTTGATCAGTTTTTTTATATCCGCCGATCAGGTATTACACGTCGATTTTTCGGGTTGAAGACTGAATGGGGTGTTCCGTATTTCATGCCCAAGGGAGACCTCATGAATCCATCATACGGATTTTTGATCGATGATTGTTGTGTGTTTGGTGCTGAGGTTTTAGTCATGGATAACATCAAGGTTGCCACTCGGTGCTTGTCGTTAAAGAACGAGCAAGTTCCATACAAGCATGCAATTAAGATTTCAGACTTCTCGACTTTGCAAAAGGAAAAAGAAAATTGGTATTCTGAAGAATTCACTGCAGGAGGCTATAAATGGTACTACGTGGTTAAAATATATGTATATATATATATATATATATATATATATATATATATTTGTGAGTGACATTTGTTTTTGGACATGTACAGGAAGATTGAATTATATTCAGAGGAAGCTGAACGCAGCTTATCAGTGTTTCTCGAGTATGTTCCTTTCAATAATAATAACAGTGATGAAAGAGTGCTGGTGTGCTTCACCATTTGCATGAAGAACCAACTAGCTTCAGATAAGAACTTCGAATATACGTCAGGTAATTATAACGACTTTTACATTGTTTCATATGAATTTTGTTTTTTGATAAAATACTTTTATATTAAATCATAATTGTAATTGTTTTGCTGCGCAGTTTCGCGATGGTTTGATGCTTCAACCGTTTCTTGGGGCTGGGACAAATTCATTTCGTTGGATGAATTGAATGCTGCAGGTGGCGGTTTCGTCCTGAATGACACTCTCATCTTTGAGATTGAGATTACTGTTCAAGCTGTATCAATATGATTAGTTGAAGTATTATGTACTGAGTTTGGATTATTCTTTTTTGATCATTTATTCATTATAGTTGAGATTGAGATTTAATGATTATAACAGTAATTTACTAATTCTACTAATAGTCCCAAGACTAAGGACCTGTTCTTTTGGACTTAATTTCAGTCCAGTTCAGATCGCTTCAGTTCAGTTCAGTTCAGATGCTTCAGTTCAGTTCAATTCGTTTCAAAATAAATTAAAATAAAATAAACAAAAAATAATTTGAATCTATAATTTTAAATATAAAATCTAGTTACCGTCATAATATTATTAATATATTTTAAAAAATATTTACTAATTCAGTTCAGATTGCTTCAGATCGCTTCAGTTCAGTTCAGCCAGTTTCAGTCCAAAAGAACAAGTCCTAATAGTCCTACTTTCTTCCTAATTGAATAAATCTTAAAAAAACATAATAAAATATTTTTACCCACAACAGCCCGCCGAAAAGTATCCCCAATTTGTTTTTGCGATAGACAGCCGAACCTAGAAAAGTCTAAGCTAGAGTATGGATTCATTTTGCGATAGATAACTATATATAATCCGAAAATTGCTTTTGCACGATCAAACCAACGACAATGTTCGATTTTTTTCATTTGAAGTGTCACATGAAAAATTAAAATTTGAAAGTTTTTTTTCATAGTCATGAATGAGTACAGAATGAATATAAAATTAAGTACACAGAATAATTTGAAAGGAAAAACTGAAACTATAATTTGAGTGTTCCAAATGCAAATAACCTGAATTTGAAGAGACAATAATTAATTAATTAATTAATTACACTGAATATTTTACTATATAACTGATAGTTGAGATAATGTATCCATCCATTATTCCCAACCAGGAAAATCTAGAGGGCGAATTAAAGGCTGTTGGTATGTCACGTTTTAAGTTAACACAGTTTTGTTGAATTAGAGTTCTTATTATTATTATGATTATTATTATGGGTTGAATTCATTATGCAAAAGTGATGGCAACTGTGACAAGAGAGGTAGCACCTTCGCATCTTCTCCTCAAGATCGAATCTCTTTCGTTGCTCGATAAGTGTGAAGTCAAAAAGTACGAGTCCCCCGAATTTGATGCTGGAAATTACAAATGGTATTGACATTAGTAGTTACATCGATCAATTGTTTTTCTTTATATACTTTCAAATATATATATTATATGGCATGCATGCATTTTCTAGTATAAATCAAATCTAACTGCAGGAAACTCATAATTTATCCGAACGGTCACGGAACTGAGAGAGCAGGAGACAATATTTCTGTCTACTTGGCCATCTCTGGTACAGATTCATTGACTGAGAACTGGGAGGTCAATGCTGTTTTTTCCATTTTCATTCTTAATCAGATTTCCGGAAACTATCATCACATAACTGCTATGTATGTAGTATTATGTATTTAAGTATTTTTATTAATTTTAGTAGTTTTGTTTTTAATTGCTCTTCTTGGGTTCCTTTATCCTTGGATCAGGAACTACCCGTCGGTTTTTCCAGTTGAAGGCTGATTGGGGTATTCCAAATTTTATGTCCAAGGGAGAGCTCATAAATCCATCAAACGGTTATTTAATCGATGACTGTGTTCTGTTTGGTGCTGAGGTGTTTGTCATCGACAACAGCAAGGCTGACACTCGATGTTTGTCTCTAAAGGACGTGCAAGTTCCGTACAAGCACACATTTAAGATTTCAGACTTCTCTAAGTTGAAAGAAACAATTTGGTATTCTGAAGAATTCACTGCAGGAAGCTATAAATGGTTGGTACATTTTTTTTGTTGTATTTTATTTTTTACGTGCCAATATATATTAGTGACATTGTTTTTGACAAGTACAGGAAGATTAGATTGTATCCAAATGGAGATTCACGGGAAGCTGGACGCAGCTTGTCCGCCTATCTCGCGTATGTTCCTTTGAATACTAAAAACAGTCCGGATGAAAGAGTGAAGGCGCGCCTC
The DNA here is from genome assembly GCA_954870475.1 of Euphrasia confusa. NCBI lineage: Eukaryota > Viridiplantae > Streptophyta > Magnoliopsida > Lamiales > Orobanchaceae > Euphrasia > Euphrasia confusa. The sequence continues at coordinate 1,865,213 of OX940965.1, forward strand.
TTTTTTTGCCTGAAGAACCAGCTGGATTCTAATAAGAACTACGGATATATCCGTAGGGTTATTTTATAATTAAGAATCTTTTTTTTTCGTATGTAAATATGTTTGATTGACCACTTGTATATTGAATTAATTATCGCTCAACAGTTTCACACTGGTTTGATGCTTCAACCAAAGCCTGGGGATGGGGCACATTCATGCTGTTGGATAAATTGAAATCTACATGTGGCGGCTTCATCGTGAAGGACACTCTCATCTTTGAGATTGAGGTTTCTGTTCTAGCTGTATCAAAATGATTAATTATATTGAAGGAACATTGATGAAGTTTTAATTATTTCTGTTAAAATGCACTGCTTGCCCCGTACGTACTACTTTTGTGTCGAGGACACTTTTATCCTGGAGATAAAAATTTGTGTGCAAGATTTCGTTTGTAAGTCTTGAAATTGTAATGCCAACTAAATGGATTTCTAATTGAGGTTTTAGTCAATGATAGTAAAAAGCTGTCACCTAGAGTTAATTAGTTTTTGAAGTATGAATATTGTTGCTTACAAGCATGCTGTTAAGATTTTCAGTCTTTTCTAGATTTTTATAGATTCTGGGCATTGCATAAGTTAAATATCTGAGGAATTACAGAAACGTCCATGGAGTTTGGGAAACTCCACTCCGACCCCAGAATTTCGGAAAAAGTTATAGAATCACCCCCAAATTCCGAAAATTGTTTGGTTTCAAATTTGACATTTTTGTTTTTGGAAATTACAAGTACAATGTTTGGTTTGTTTTTTTTTGGTAAATTACAATACAATTTGTTGAATGTTGACTCGAATCCAATCGAATTAAAAGAAACACAAGTAGAAACGGATAGATGGAATAAGTTTGGTGCACATCTAAAGACACGTCGAGTCACGTACGCTTTGTTTGTAAATTCACGTCGTGTGAATTTTGTTAAGTGTGTTAGGGCTTTCACAGTAGAATGTGAGATGGTATATTATTTTGGACAGCAAAATATTGGATGTTTCTTTCTGTACATAAAATATAATTAAATTGGTAATGTAAATATTCTTAATTTATGCTTGAGTTTTATTTGGAATAGGACTGCGGGCTACACCTATACCTATAAATATGAATCTTCTTCATGTTTGATTATTAGTACGAGACGTTATTGAGAGCACGATTTTATTTGAGAGAGCGCGTGATATTATTTTCTCCCTCGCCGTGGTATTTTTCTATTTTGGAACTCATCAATATCTACTAATTAATTTCATATTAGTTATATATTCCTTGGTTGAATTTGAGTTTTATTATGCATATATATATGCAGAAGTGATGGCAATTGCAATAAGAGAGGCATCGCCTTCACATCTTCTATTCAAGGTCGAATCTTTTTCGTTGCTCAATAAGTGCAATATCGACAATTCCGAGTCCCCGGAATTCGATGCTGGAAATAACAAGTGGTATTGTTTTTTATATATATTCTTTCAAATATTATCAATTAATTACCAGTTTGGTTAATTTTATAGTCCTATATATGTGGCATGCATTCATTAGTATGAATTAAATGTTACTGTAGGAGACTCAGAATTTACCCAAACGGGCGCGGAACGGAAAGAACAGGAGACAATATTTCTGTCTACTTAGTCATCTCAGGAACGACTTCATTGCCTGAAAATTGGGAGGTTCATGCTGTTTTTTCAATTTTTATTTTTAATCATAATTCCGGCAATTATCATCACACAAACGGTATGTATTATATATATATATATATATATATATATATATATATATATATTTTTTTTTTTATTATTTTTTTTGTCTTTTGATGAATTGCTCATCTTGGATTTCTTTATCTGTCGAGAAGGTAATACCCGTCGATTTTTCCAGTTGAGGACTGAATGGGGTGTTCCGAATTTCATATCCAAGGAAGACCTCACAACTCCATCAAATGGATATTTGATCGACGACTGTTGTGTGTTTGGTGCTGAGGTTTTCTTCATCGATAATGTCAAGGTTCCCACTCGATGTTTGTCTTTAAAGGCTCATGAGCAAGTTCCATACAAGCACGCAATTAAGATTTCAGACTTCTCTACTTTGCAAAAGGAAAAACAAGTTTGGTATTCTGAAGAATTCACTATAGGAGGCTATAAATGGTAAGTTTTGTATGCCAATATTCGTGGTTGAAATTTTTGTACCCCTATATGTAGTATGTACGAGTGACGACATTTGTTTTTGGTCAAGTACAGGAAGATTCAATTATATCCAAAGGGAAATGAAGAGGAAGTTGGACGCAGCTTGTCTATCTATCTAGTGTATGTTCCTTTCAATAATGAAAAAAGTCATGAAAGAGTGATGGTGTGCTTCACTATTTGTTTGAAGAACCAACTGGCTTCAGACAAGAACCACGAATATAAGTCTGGTAATTATAAGAACTTAATTTTGTTATGTTTCGTATGAAAAAATATAGTTTTAATTATAATTGTATTGTTTTGCTGCGCATGCAGCTTCGCGATGGTATGATGCTTCAACCTTATCATGGGGGTGGTACAAATTCATTTTGTTGGATAAATTGAATGCTGCATGTGGCGGATTCATGGTGAAGGACACTTGCCTCTTTGAGATTGAGATTAATGTTCAAGCCATAGCAAAATGATCAATTGAAGTAACATTATATATATTGAGTTTTGAATCTTGATTATTCATTTGATCAGTTGCCTAACGTTTTTGATTCATTATAGTTTGGATTATAACAGTAATTCACTAATTCATAAACATTATTTTGAATAAAATTTACATAAGTAGTTGCAAATAAAGCTTGAAAAGTATGCGAAAAAAATAAATTTAAAATAGTAGTTTAAAGTAAAAAAATAAAATAATAATTTATTTTTGAAAATTTTGAAGTATAAAAAACAAAACATTAAAAAAGTTAAAAGGGTCAGTTTATTTACACCTCCAACGTTACTAAATCCACCCCTTTTTATTTTTTATTTTTAACAATATTGTAAGAGACTATAATACCCTTTTCTATTCCCTTCTTCCCAAACAAACAGACGGCGAGCGACTGTGGAAATTCCAAACCCAAATCTCTAGCCGCAAGTTGAGAAAAAAATTGGGCGAACTCCACATGGAATCTCGTCGTTGCTAGAAAACCCAGGAAGAAGCCCTTGCCAGGAAAAGCATCCGCCAAGGACAGCCGGAAGAATGGCTGAGGACGTCGGATCTGAATTCCGGCAACCTAAGCCCCTTGGGTCTTCCAATTGGTCCAATTTTTCAGAATATATATCCGTCGATTATCGACGGGAGGATATGGTTTCTCGGCAGCGGGAATGAAGAATTTTAAGGTGCAGTCGAGCGTCAAGTTTATTCCGGCGAGACGGCGACCACGTTTGCTCAGGTGAAGATGGAGAATTCACCCTTGGATTTACCGGTACATGCTCATTAGATTGGCGTCGTCGAACAGGAGATAGCTGGAGAATCACGGGTTCAAGATATGGAGAGACAATGAGATTTCGCTGAAGATCGAAATGTAAGAGTTATGCAGTATTATTATTTTTTAGAAAAGGGTAGTATCGGTAATGTGAAGGGGGTGAACTAATAAAATTAATAAAACTAAGGAGGTAAATTAATATAGGGGGTGAGTTTAGTAATGTTAGATGTGTAAATAAACTAGCCAAAGTTAAAACGACACCCAAGCCCTTAATTAGACCAGCCCTGTTCAGCCGTCGGCGGTCCAGTTCCGTCTGAAGACTCTGAAACATCAGCCTCATCGCCGCCGAACTAAAAAAGCCACTAGCGCGGATTATCGGTCTCACCGAACCACGCCGTCAGTGCGCCGCGTCCCGTCGGAGACCCTCGCCGGAATTACTTTTGCATTTTGATTTCGTTAGATTGGAAAAAGTCGATGCCGAATGTTGAGATAGCTTATGTCGTTTTTTCTTGTTCAAAAAATCTTCTTTTTTCACAAATTAAATTTGCATAAACGATTTCAGACTATGAAAACTCAAAATAAAATTGTACGATTTTTAAAATTTAGTTTCACCCCGTATGAAATATTGAGTCAGCCCTAGATAGTAATTACTGATCCACATATCTCATGGACCACAGATTTTAATTTCAGTTGCTTGTTTTTAACTAGTAATTACTCTGTCTCATTTATATTTTCACACTTTCCTTTACGATTTTTTTTTTTTATTTCAGATTCTTGTTTTTAAGTAGAATACATATATTTTTTTTTTATTCGGAATTAAGAAGTGATGGAACTTGCCACAAGAGACGCAGCACCTGCACATCTTCTGGTAAAAATCGAATCTTTTTTGTTGCATGAAAAGTGTGGAGTTGGATACGAGACGAAGGAATTTGTTACTGGAAATTACAAATGGTACTTACCTACAGTTGTCTTCTTTTCTAATGTTTTATGTTTGATAGGTAGATATTATCGATCATTTTTAACTAGTTCAATCTTTACTGCAGGAGGCTAGTAATTTACCCGAACGGCCACGGAACTGAAAAACCCGGTGAATATGTTTCTGTCTACTTGGCCATCTCAGACACAGATGGTTTGCCTCGGAATTGGGAAGTCAATGCTGTTTTTTCAATTTTTATTCTTGATCAGATTTCAGGCCGTTATCACCACACAATTGGTATGTAGACTTATTCGTTTTTCTTTTGAATTAACCACTCTTGGATTTGGGTTTATGTATCGGTTGATCAGGAAATACGCGTCGATTTTTTGGGTTGAAGACTGAATGGGGTGTTACGAATTTTATCTCGATGAGGGAACTCACAAGTTCTTCAAAAGGATATCTGGTCGATGACACTTGTCTGTTTGGGGCCGAGGTTTTTGTCAATGATAGTAGTAAGGTTGTTACTCAATGTATGAGGCTGATGGAAGTGAAAGCTCCTAACTATCATGCTATTACGATTTCAGACTTCTCTAAACTGAAAGATGTTTGGTATTCTGAAAATTTCACTGCCGGAGGCTATAAATGGTACATTTGCTCTTTCTTTTTTCCCGGTTTAATAATCAGTAGTACACATTAAGAAATGCCTTTTTTTTTGTGGACAAGTACAGGAAGATTGAATTACATCCAAATGGAGACGAAGATGAAATTGGGCAAAATTTATCTATTTTTCTAGTGCTTGTTGCTTCCAAGAAAAGAAAAACAACATCATGTGATGAAATTATGAAGGCTTGTTATACCATTCGCCTAAAGAACCAGCTTAATTCTGAAAAGAACCTCTCAGAGTCTGGTATGTGAAGTTATAAGCATCTTTTGTTTGGCTTAAGAATATTGTGAAAAAACACCTGTATAAGAAATGTATGCATCTCTTGCAGGTTCTAATTGGTTTGATGCTTCAGAGGAAGGCTGGGGATTTCCTGACTTCGTTTGGCTAGATGAATTGAATGATCCAGATCTCTACAAGTGCCCTTATATGTAAATAACACATTTGAACCGAAAAATTATACCCCTCTCAGCCTCATAGTTATGGCAAGGAAATTAATTATTAAGCGAAAAAATAGTATTAATGAAAAGAATTAATATAAATTAAGTAGATAAATGAAAATGATTAGTGAACAGAATCTGAATCTGAAGAGACACTAATTAATTAAACTTCACTGAATAATTTTCTACTATATAACTGATACAGTGAGGATAATGAATCCATTGTACTATTCCCAACCAGAAAAATCTAGATGCAGGACTAAGCCTGTTGGTATAACATATTAAATGAACACACTTTCAATCACACACACACAAACAATATATGTATCTATAAGTATGTATATGTATATATATTTATATATATGTTGTTTGGTTGATTTTTAGTTTTTATTATTTCCAACCAGTAAAGGATGGCAATTGGAACAAGAGAGGCATCACCTTCCCATCTTCTGCTCAAGATTGAATCTGTTTCGTTGCTCGATAAGTATCAAGTCGACAAGTATGAGTCCCCGGAATTTCATGCTGGAAATAAAAAATGGTATTGGTAGCTACATACGTTTCCTTATATTATTATATATGTAATATTTCAAATATCTAGTTCAGTGTTGAGATTTGAATGTCAATTGTATGTTAATTATTAATCGAAAAAATAAAACATATAATATTGAGGATTGTTAATTTATACTCTATTATATAGACTACATATAATATATGTATATATAGCTATGCCATGCATTATGTAAGTATGAATCAAATCTTACAACTGCAGGAGACTCATAGTTTACCCGAACGGACACGGATCTGAAAAACCTGGGGAATATGTTTCTGTATACTTAGCTATCTCAGGCACTGATGATTTGCCTGAAAACTGGGAGGTCAATGCTGTCTTTTCAATCTTCATTCTTAATCAGATTTCCGGCAACTATTATCACACAATAGGTTTGTATTTTTATTTTTATTTTATTTTATGTTGCCTTTTGAACTGATCTGTTTGAGTTTCTTTATCCGCCAATCAGGAAACTTTCGTCGATTTTTTGGGTTGAAGACTAAATGGGGTGTTCCAAATTTCATGTCCAAGGAAGACCTCATATCTCCATTAAATGGATATTTGATTGATGACTGTTATATGTTTGGTGCTGAGGTATTCGTCATCGATAACATCAAGCCTGTCACTCCATGTTTGTCTCTAAAGGACATGATGAAAGTTCCCTTCAAGCATGACATTCTGATTTCAGACTTCTCTAAGTTGAAACAAATAATTTGGAATTCCGAAGAATTCACTGCAGGAGGCTACAAATGGTTGGTACATTTTTATATATATATATTATATATACTATATTAGTGACATTTGTTTTTTGGACGAGTACAGGAAGATGAAATTGTATCCAAAAGGAAATGGAGTGGAAGCTCAACGCAGCTTGTCTATCTATCTCGAGTATGTTCCTTTGAATAAAAAAAACGGCAGTGATGAGAGAGTGAAGGTGGATCTTACCTTTTGCATTAAGAACCAACTTGATTCTAATAAGAACCTCCAACGTACTAGTAAGTTATATATGTTATACGGACTTTCAATTATGAAAACACATGTTTTATGGAACACTTTTAATTTAATTATTGTATCTCTTGCAGCTTCTAATTGGTTTGATGCTTCATACGTAGACTGGGGATTTACTAAATTCATTTCGCTGACTGAATTGAACAAACCAGATGGTGGCTACATCGTCAAGGATACTTGTCTCATTGAGATTGAGATTTCTGTTCAAGCAGTAGCAAAATGACGCAAGTAACTGAGTAATTAATGTAAACATTACCATATTAAGTTTTGATTATTTCATTTGAGCTCTCCCTCATTAATTATTTCATTTTAATGTAATGCCTTGTAAGCGCAGTCAGAATTTTGAATAAACAGTTCATTCTATATATTATATTAAGTGCCTTTTCAAATAGAGTAGCTATAGGCCTATAGCCTTGTTTCTTAGTAGCTTCAGATAACGACAAAAATTCATAATTATTTAAGAGGAATGTAGAATTAACTAATCAATTGCATGTTAGGACTTGGGACGTTTGGCATGAAAATCTAGGTATATAACACTTTATTTGTTCAAAAAATTGTGTGACCCATTTGTATGGGTCTAGTAGATTCTACTTCTGGAGCATTACTTGTGACATATTAAATCTAGATGTATATGGTATAGTAGGCGTAGCATAGATAAAAGTCACATTTATGGGTACAATTTTTTTATAAAAAATGTTGTTTATTATATTTTTTATCAAAAAATAAAAGGAGAAAATATATATTTAACCCACATTTATGGGTACAACTTAAAAAAAACATGTTATTTATTATATTTTTTATCAAAAAATAAAAGGAGATAATATATATTTAAGTTGAAATTTAAAATATTTGTTGGTAAAATTGTATTTTGAATTAAAAAAAATTAAAATTTATCTTTTTGGTAGGCCTGTCAATCGGGCTATATGGGTCGGGCTTTGATTGGCCCTAACTCGGCCCATGGAATTTTAAGGGCTATGGGCTTCGGGCTTAAGCCTTTGGGCTTGAAAATTTCAAGCCCAAGCTCGGCCTATAATAATATTAGGGCTTCGGGCCTAGAACGGGCTAAGCCCTAACATTTCAATCTAAAATTATTTTCACAAATTTTTCATAAATATTTTTAAAATATATATTAGGATTTATCGAGTAGCAACAAAAAAAACACAAACCAATAATATTATTAAAATAAAAACAAAGATTATCATATTTTAAATATTGTCCGCATGAACCATGTAATGTTCGTCAACACTTCTACTTATAAAGATTTGAAAAAATAAATATTCAAAAATAAGTATTAATAAAATCATAAAAATAAATATAAACAAGAAGAGAAAAAATAAATTTATTATAAGAAAAATATTATTTGTACTAACCATTGAAGAATATATGTGTTCTTTATCATAATTTTAAATTTATTTTTATTTATAAAATTAAAATTAATTAAAATTAATTATTATATAGGGCCGGGCCTATATGAGGCCGAGCTTACTAAAGCCCAAGCTCGGCCTATATATAATATGGGCTTCATTTTTCGGCCCAAGCTCGGCTCGATCCTAAATAATATTAATCGAACGAGGCTTTTCTTAGGGCCGAACGAGCCGAGTTAGGGCCGGCCCGACCCGATTGACAGGCCTACTTTTTGGGAGTATATTAATTATTGTGAGAACATTTTAAAAAGAAAATATTGTAATTATTATTAAAAAAAGAAAATAGTAATAATAATAATAAATTAATAATACACATTTTATGAAAAAAAATCAAAAACAAGCAAATTTATTTCGAGCAAAAAGCTTATTTACCCATAAAACCCCGCCCAAAAAAAAACCTACACCCCAAACACAGCCCTAGAGCAGTCATAATTAAATCCAACCCCTGTTCGGCCGTCGGCGCTCCAATTCCGTCTGAAGATTCTGAATCCTCAGGCAAACGCCGCCGAACAAAAATTCTACGGGCGCGGGAGTCGCCATCTCGCCGAAACACGACGTCGGTGCGCCGCATCTCGTCGGAGACTCTCGCCGGAATTATTTCTGGTACTTTTTAAGCATTTTTGTTTTCGTTAAAGTGGAAATTCAAAAACGAATGTTGTGATAGCTTATAATGTCGTTTTTTATATTTTCACAATTTAAATTATATCTGCACAATTTCTGTAATTTGTGTTGCTTATTTTATCTCCTGTGGGCTGAGGGTATGTTGGGGATCAATGAAATGACTACATTTGTCTTTGCATGTGGTGGCTTCGTCGTGAACGACACTTGCCTCCTTGAGATTAAGATTTCTGTTCAAGCTGTAGCAAAATGAGTAAATGAGTAATTTAAGTAACATCATACTACACTACGGAGTACTATTGATTATTTCCTTTGAGCTGTCTCTCATAATTTCATTTTAATGTAATGCGTTTTAAGCAGTCTGAATTTTGGATAAACAGTTCATTCTATATAAGTATAGTGTATTATTTGAGGTGCCTTTTTAAATAGAGTAGCTATAGCCTTGTTTTTAGTAGCATGTATAAGGAGTGTTTGAAATACAACATTCTCTATGAGCTTCAAATAATTTTTAATATTCTATCTGTCCTATAAAAATTGACATTTTAGGCTACGAAAAATTAAATATGTTTTTCTTTTCTTATTTTTTGATTAAAATAAAAAAAATAAAGCCTACAACGCCCGAACAACACACCAGCCCTAGAGCAGTCAAAATTAAATCCAGACCCTGTTCGGCCGTCGGCGCTCAAATTCCGTCTGCAGATTCTGAATCCTCAGACCTCAGCGCCGCCGAACAAAAAATCCACTGGCACGGGACTCGCCATCTCGCCGAAGCACGACGTCAGTGCGCCGAATCCCGTCGGAGACCCTCGATAGTGGCGGCTGGCGGCCTCGCCTGAATCATTTCTGGTACTTTTTTTCGCATTTTTGTTCTCGTTAAAGTGGAAAGTCAATGCCGAACGTTGTGATAGCTTATGTTTTTTCTATTTTCACAAATTAAATCAAATCTGCATAATTTGTGTTGCTTATTTTTTTTCTCCTGTGGGCTGTGGGTATGTTGATCAATGAATTGAGTTCATATAAAACAAGCTAATCGTTTTGTATACGAGCTTTTGACTTTGACATTAATGTAAAAATCGATAATAATGACATTCATAAACAATTTGTTTGTAAGTAGTATATATAATATTTTTTCATTCAGAACTAAGAAGTGATGGAAATTGCCACAACAGACGCAGCACCTACACATCTTCTGGTCAAAATTGAATCTTTTTCGTTGCATGGCAAATGCAGAGTTGGATACGAGACGAAAGAATTTGTTGTTGGAAGTTACTTACATATGGTACTTACCTCCATTTGCATTCTTGTTTTTCGTTGCTGGAATATGTTTGAAGGGTAACATATTGATAATTTTTTTACCTGGTTAAATCTTTACCGCAGGAGGCTCGTAATTTACCCGAATGGGCACGGAACTGAAAAACCCGGTGAATTCATTTCCGTCTACTTAACCATCTGCGACACTGAGGAACTGCCTCAGAACTGGGAAGTCAATGCTGTTTTTTCAATTTTTATTCTTGATCAGATTTCAGGCCGTTATCATCACACAACTGGTACGTAGTCTTATTCATGTTTCTTTTGAATTAACCACTCCTCTTGGGTTTGGGTTTATGTATCGGTTGATCAGGAAGTACGCGGCGTTTTTTTTTTGGGTTGAAGACTGAATGGGGAGTTCCGAATTTTATCTCGATGAGAGAACTCACAAGTCCGTCGAAAGGATATCTGATAGATGACACTTGTCGGTTTGGGGCCGAGGTTTTTGTCAATGATAGTAGTAGGTTGTTACTCAATGTTTGCGGCTGATGGAAGTGAAAGCTCCTGACTATCATGCTATTACGATTTCAGACTTTTCTAAACTGAAAGATGTTTGGTGTTCTGAAAATTTTACTGCTGGAGGCTATAAATGGTGCATTTGCTTTTTCTTTTTTCCCGGTTTTATAATCAGTAGTATATATATTAAGAATGTCTTTTTTTTTAACAGGAAAATCAAATTATATCCAAATGGAGACGAAGATGAAATTGGATAGCATTAAGGTTGCCACTCGATGTCTGTGTCTTAATGACGACGTACAAGTTCCCTACAAGCTTGCAGTTAATATTTCGGACTTCTCTGATTTCAAAGATTAAAATGAAAATTGCTATTCTTAAGAACTCACTGCGAAGGAGGCTATAAATGATGCGGATTTGTACCCCGTATATGTAAATCTTCTGTGACATTTAATTTGTGTTTTGGACAAGTGCAGGAATTTTGAATTATATCCAAATGGATATTTAGAGGAAGCTGAACGCAGCATCTCTATCCATCTCGAGTGTGTAACTTTGAATAATAAAAACACTAGTGATGAAAGAGTGAAGGCGCGCATTACAATTTGCATGAAGAACCAACTGAATCCTCGCAAGAACTGCAAATCTACTTGTAAGTTACGTTATAATAAGAACCTTTAATTTGTTTTACTAATTATGAAAAACATATTTAATTAATATATCGTTGTGCAGGTTCACGTTGGTTTGATGCTTCAATCGTATGCTGGGGGTGGCCCTCTTTTGTTTTGTTGGATGAATTGAATGCTGCAGGTGGTGGCTTCATCGTGAAGGACACTTGCCTCTTTGAGATTGAGATGACTGTTCTAGCCGTAGCAAAATTATTAATTAGTTGATGTAACTTTTTATTTGAGTATTGAATATGTGTTTTGAGAGATTAATGATTATAACAGTAATTCACAAAATCAACTGGTTAATTACTTTTTCTTTTGAATTAACCACTCCTCTTGGGTTTGGGTTTATGTATTGGTTGGTCAGGAAGTAAGCGGCATTTTTTTGGGTTGAAGGGAGTTCCGAATTTTATCTCGATGAGGGAACTCACAAGTCCATCGAAAGGAAATCTGATCGATGACACTTGTCTGTTTGGGGCCGAGGTTTTTGTCAATGATAGTAGTAAGGTTGTTACTCAATGTATGAGGCTGATGGAAGTGAAAGCTCCCGTCGTGCTATTACGATTTCAGACTTCTCTAAACTGAAAGATGTTTGGTATTCTAAAAATGGAGACGAATATGAAATTGAGCAAAGTTTATCTATTAATCTAGTGCAGGTTGCTTCCAAGAAAAGAAAAAACATCATGTTATGAAATTATGAAGGCTTGTTATTAATGTTATACCATTCGCCTTCTGATAATTTTTTTACTATATAACTTATCTACAGAGTATTAGTCCAAAGCATTAATATCTGGTTTCAAATTTGAAAGTATTTTTGGAAATTACAGTCCATTAAATGAAAAGTAGTAGTGAACAGAATTTGAAGAGGCAGTAATTAGTAATTACAAAGAATAATTTTACTATTTAACTTATCTACAGATAATTGAAATAAGCTACCCATTTTTTTCCAACCAGGAAAATCCAGAAGACAGGTTTGTTGGTATGTGTCACATATTAAGTGAACACACACATATTTTATGTATGTTTTGTTGAATTTGAGTTTTATTATTGTGCAGAATTAAGTGATGGCAATTGCAACAAGAGAGGCATCACCTTCACATCTTTTGTTCAAGATTGAATATTTTTCGTCGCTTGATAAGTATGAAGACGAGAATTACGAGTCCCCTGATTTTGATTCTGGAAATTACAAATGGTAATGGTAGTTGTAGCTACATTAATTGTTTCTTTTATATATTCTGTCAAATAGCCATGACACAATTTTTCTAATATGAATCAAATCTTTCTTAGGAGACTCATAATTTATCCGAACGGGCATGGAATTGAAAGAGCAGGAGACAATTTATCTGTGTACTTAGCCATCTCAGGAACAGATTTATTGCCTGCAAACTGGGAGGTTCATGCTGTTTTTTCAGTTTTTATTTTTAATCAGATTTCTGGAAACTATCATTACACAACTGGTATGTATATATACTTATAAATTTTACTGTACTTTAGTTGTCATTTTTTCATTATTTTGAACTGCTCCTCTTTGGGTTCTTTATCCCTCGATCAGGAAATACCTGTCGATTTTTTGGGTTCAAGACCGAATGGGGTGTTCCAAATTTTATGACCAAGGAAGACTTCATAACTCCATCAAATGGATATTTGGTTGATGACTGTTGTCTGTTTGGTGCTGAGGTATTCGTCATCGATAACATCAAGGTTGTCACTCGATATTTGTCTTTAAAGGACGTGAAAGCTGGTCCCTACAACCATGCAATTAAGATTTCAAATTGCTCTACTTTCCAAAAAGCAAAACAAGTTTGGTATTCTGAAGAATTTAATTTAGGAGGCTATATATGGTACATTTGTTTTTTATATTTGTATGGCTATTTGTCTATCTATCTTGAGTATATCCCTTTTGATATCGAAAGAAGTCATGAAAGAGTGAGGGTGGATTTTACCATTTGCATGAAGAACCAACTGGATTCTAATAAGAACCGCAAACGTACTAGTAAGTTACGCTATATTAATTACAAACCTTTAATTTGTTTACATATGAAAAAATTGTTTGATCAAACACTTATACATATATAATTATACTAATGTATCGCTGTGCAGGTTCCCGGTGGTTTGATGCTTCCAACAAAGCCTGGGGTTGTCGCTCATTTGTTTTGTTCGATGAGTTGAATGATGCATGCGGAGGTTTCATCGTGAACGACACTTGCCTTTTTGAGATTGAGATTTATGTTCTAGCCGTAGCAAAATAATTAGTTGAAGTAACATTTTTATAATGTTTTGTTCATTTCTGTCAAAACGTTCGTCTGCTTTTGTGGCGAGGACGTAGCCCCAATGACTTCTTTTGTTCAAATTTCATGCATCCTCTTCACTCTTTGATTGTAACATGGTGTGTTTACTTATAATTTGTAGTATTTGTTAATTTCCTAATTACCATATTTATGTTTTCCAATTACAATCCTTTAGAAAAGTTAATATTTACCCTAACCTTCTAATTATTTTGTTAGATTTTCATATATTGTTTTACAAATAAACTTACCCTAACCTTACCTTTAAAGTGTATTCTGCATTATTCCGGCCAGGAAAAATCTATTGAGGAGAAAACCAGTTTGGTATGTCACATGTATATTAAGTGAACACACACATGCAACAAGTAGTGATAATGGCAATTGCAACAAGAGAGACACCTTCACATCTTCTGCTCCAGATTTCAATCTGTTTCGTTGCTCGATAAGTATAAAGTCGACTAGTTCGAGTCCCCCGAATTTCATTCTGGAAATTACAATTGATATATATTATAGTCATCATTTATAGCTATGCCATGCATTCATTTTCTAGTGTAAATCAAATCTTAACTACTGCAGGAGTGAGGAGACTCGTAATTTACCCGAACGGGCACGGAACCAAAAAACCCGGGGAATACTCGTCGATTTTTCGGCTTTTGAACTGCTCTGTTGGAGTTTCTTTATCCGCCAATCAGGAAATACTCGTCGATTTTTCGGGTTGAAGACCGAATGGGGTGTTCCAAATTTTATATCCAAGGAAGACCTCATATCTCCATCAAACGGATATTTGATCAAGCTGTAGCAAAATGAGTAAATGAGTAATTTAAGTAACATCATACTACGGAGTACTATTGATTATTTCCTTAATTTGAGTTGCCACTTATAATTTAATTTTAATGTAATGCGTTTTAAGTAGTCTGAATTTTGGATAAACAGTTCATTCTATATATAGTGTATTATTTGAGGTGCCTTTTCAAATAGAGTAGCTATAGCCTTGTTTTTAGTAGCATCATGCCATTATGTATAGGAGTGCTTGAAATACAACATTCTCTATGAGCTTCAAAGAATTTTTAATATTCTATCTGTCCTATAAAAATTGACATTTTAGGCTAGGAAAAATTAAAATTGTTTTTTTTTCCTTATTTTTTTTATTAAAATATAAAAAGTAAAAATATATATTTAAATTGAAAAAGTAAATTAAAAAAAACACGAAAATTATATTTTTAAGTGATTTTGTTTTGTGTGTGAACTATTGTCATCATCTAAAAAAGAAAAAAAAATATACACATTTATAACAAAATTCAAAGAGCGTATATAACCATAAAACCCCGCCAAAAAAATAAAGCCCGAACAACACACCAGCCCTAGAGCAGTCAAAATTAAATCCAGCCCTTTTTCGGCCGTCGGCGCTCAAATTCCGTCTGCAGATTCTGAATCCTCAGGCCTCAGCGCCGCCGAACAAAAAATCCACTGGAGTCGCCATCTCGCCGAACCACGCCGAATACCGTCGGAGACCCTCGAAAGTGGCGGCCGGCGGCCTCGCCTGAATCATTTCTGGTACTTTTTGCATTTTTGTTTTCGTTAAAGTGGAAAGTCAATTCCGAATGTCGTTTATGATAAGCTTATGTCGTTTTTTCTATTTTCTCAAATTAAGTTAAATCTGCATAATTTCTGTAATTTGTGGCTGTGGGTATGTTTGTTGGAAAAGAAGCGTCTCGAATAGAGCTTCGTTTTGATAGATCATGCGTTCAAAACCAATGTGTATTGAATGAGAAATTAAAAATTTAAATTGTAACTAATATTGTGAATTGGAAGAGAATTCCAAAGGGACATGTATCCCATATTGGAGAAAAAATGAAAAGATTAAGTGAATTTATCTATGTGATATCACCATTTAGCTTGTGAATGAATTATTGAAGTTATTCTCCCACTCATGCATGCGTGCATGGGACATGTGCAAATCACACACACGAATCGAGCCTATTTAGTCGAAGGCCAAGCTAATCTTTTGCATTTTTTTAATAATAATAAATAAAATTATATTTATTATTATTTAAGTTACATTTTAAATTTTAATAATTGTATTTAGTGACAATTATTGGTGATGAATGGTGAGACGTTACAAGATTGTAGTCAAACGTCCAGGTTCATCGAACAACCTTCTCCAACATTTCCTATAAATTGTAGTCGAGAGTCGAGACTAATGAGAGTACGAACGACTCGATCGAGAAGCACTCGAATACGACTAGAAACAAATACACAGAAAAAACTTGAGAAATATATAGAACCCGTCCGAGCAATCGCTCTCTTTTCCTTTGTTTTTTCTTATCTTCTTGACGTGCAACGTAGTTGCGTGAAAACGTTGTATCCTGGGAAACAAACGATCGGTAGAGGTCGAATTTTGTTTTAAGGAGATCGTGTTGAACACGAGCCTCGTTTTCGTTTCTTTTCATGCCATCTCCATAATCCGATCCCTACAATCTTAAAACAAAAATCTCTACGAGATGGCTGGTTTTATTACTACAAACTTAAAACAAATAAGTTTGATGGTTGAAATGATTATTTGTGCTTACGACCGGAGATGGTTCGAACTCGATTGAGTGAACGAACATGTATCCTTCGGGACCTAGTGGTGGTGCGCCACACTAGATGATATTTTGGTTAATCATCGTGATAAATCAAGGAAAACATTTAACGACTTTGTTGAAGTCGAGATAAAAAAAAAAAAAAATAAAAATAAAAAAAATAAAAAAATAAAAAAAATTGTCACACGTAGTGATATACAATTTTTATTTGGAAAAATTAGTTCGAGCTAACATTATTGAGAATTTTGTGTATTTGCTTGATCTAATTTATCGTAAACATAAGTGATTAAATGTGAAATCACTAAGGGTTGATATATATATCTTATGATATAATTAAATAATAAAATTTTGCATTTTAAGCAAATTTTATTAATTTATGTGATATAATAATAATATGGTAATGATCATTATTATATAATTATGGTGAAAAAAAAAATATAAGTACAACTTATTACTACCATTAAATTATAATAAATAGTGAAATTTATTATATTATTATTATTATTGATTGAAAATAATAAATAATGAAATTTATTATTGGTTGAATATAATAAATAGTGAAATTTATATTATTGAATAAAATCTTTGAAATTCATAGAGTTATGAATGTTCTATAAAGATTTATTAAAGAGAAGTAATGAATTATTGAAATTCATATGAAGTATATGAATGAGTTAATAATAATTTATTCTCATAATTAACATTTACTTAATAAAAAGTAAATATAAAAGAAAAAGAAAAAATTCATATTGAGATATGAATATTTGTACAAAAATTAATATTATTGAAAAGTAATATTTACTTAATGATAAGTAAATATGAGACTTTTGAAATTCATATTGAAATATGAATTATTTGTACAAAATAAAATCGGAAGTTATAAAGAACATCCGAAGTAGACGAAACATATGTATCCAATTAGTATTAATTGTGATTGTAAATTTGCAATTGGAAGAACACAATGTATGAAAACTACTCTCTACTGGAGTTATCTCAATAGATTATGTAAGATCTAAAGATAATATCGCAATCAATTAACCAAAGAAATGGTTAAATCGAGAGTTAGTAATGTCGTCATCTAAAGGATTGGACTTAAAGCCTTAAAGAAAGAGAGCTGAGACGAAGGAAAACCTTACCTATATGACTGGAGATCCCAAGAACTAGGTTCAAAAGGACAACCTAATTGTCTTACTCTAATATCACTGTTATGTGGGGGAATTTAATTTCCATGAAAAGTCCATTGCCTAAGAGATGTTACAGTGATATATTGTGAGGATTAGCATATGGCTATTAATGATTCAAATGAAGTCACCTATGTAAGAGAGAAGTGGGGCCGCTTCGAAGAGAATATAGTAAGACATATTCTTAAACACTCTTACAGAACCAGGCAGATGTTCAGGGCCAAAATGAACATAACTATGAGAACTGAGAGTTGTTAGAAAGAACGTGAGTGGAGTGTACCATTGTTTACACAAATGGTGAATAGTTCAAAGACATCGTGTCTACTATTTAACTAGTAAAATAAGTATGCTTTCACAAGGAAAGGTTCAAAGGGTAACACCTACCTATTCTATGCACGTTTCTAACGTTGAGTTATATCACCAAAACTTTTTTTTATGGTGTCTGTATAATTTTCATTCATGTGGGGGATTGTTGGAAAATGAGCGTCTCGTAGAGAGCTTCGATGTGATATCTCATACGCTCAATTTTGAGTAGTATGAATGAGAAATTAATTTTCAAAGATGTAACTTCAATTTTGAGTAGTATGAATGAGAAATTAATTTTCAAAGATGTAACTTCGTTGGAAGAGAATTTCAACCAAGATAATATCCTATGTTATAAAATATGCATGAAGTAGTATATAAATATAGGGGAGTACCCTATTATACATACATGTTGCAATTTTATTGTTGAAAAAATAATAAAATAATAATAATATAGTTATATTATTATAATTATTATTATTATAATTATTATTATCATAAGTTACATTTTGATATTAAATAATGAAATAATGGTCATTATGTGACATTATAATGGTTTTGAATGGTGGTTTTGACCGTCCACATTCAACGAACATTCGACTCCAACATCTCTATATAAGTGCAATCGACATTTGCATAGAAAGGACTTGAGAAGCACACGAAAATAATCGAAGATGAACAAGAGAATATACAGACATCTTCCGAGCAATCGCTCTCGTTTTTCTTTTGTTTATCTCGTTTCTTTGACCCTCCGGTGATATTTCTTAGGCAACATCTCAGTTCGCCGTAAGAAAATGTTTTGCTTTGCAATCGTTGTATCCTGGGAAACAATCGTACACGTAGAGGACGAATTTGTTTTAAGGAAATCGTGTTGAACACGAGCCTCGATTTATTCGATTTTTCATTTCTTCCATCTTCCTCTAATGGATACACCACAACCATACACAATAGATACTACAAACTTAAAACATATATATCCCTTAGCAAATATAATTGTCTAGATTATATAAGTTGTGATTTCACATTGTATAGGTTGTGTGTGAGGATTAGCAAATGGCTATTAATGATTCAAAAGAGATATTATAAATACTCTTTAAGAAAATCACCTATGTAAGAGAGAAGTGGGGCCGCTTCGAAGAGAATACAGTAAGGCATATTCTTAAACACTCTTACAGAACCAGGCGGATGTTCAAGGCCAAAATGAACATAATCATGAGAACTGAGAGTTGTTAGAAAGAACGTGAGTTGAGTATATTTATCGTTTACACAAATGGTGAATAGTTCAAAGACATCGTGTCTACTATTTAATCAGTAAAGTTGATATGCTTTCACAAGGGAAGGTTCAAAGGGTAACACCTACCTATCCTATGCACGTTTCTAACGTCGAGTTATTTCACCAAACATCTTTTGGGGTCTGTATAATTTTCATTCATGGGGGGGATTGTTGGAAAAGAAGCGTCTCGAATAGAGCTTCGTTTTGATAGATCATGCGTTCAAAACCAATGTGTATTGAATGAGAAATTAAAATTTTAAATTGTAACTAATATTGTGAATTGGAAGAGAATTCCAAAGGGACATGTATCCCATATTGGAGAAAAAATGAAAAGATTAAGTGAATTTATCTATGTGATATCACCATTTAGCTTGTGAATGAATTATTGAAGTTATTCTCCCACTCATGCATGCGTGCATGGGACATGTGCAAATCACACACACGAATCGAGCCTATTTAGTCGAGAAGGCCAAGCTAATCTTTTGCATTTTTTTAATAATAATAAATAAAATTATATTTATTATTATTTAAGTTACATTTTAAATTTTAATAATTGTATTTAGTGACAATTATTGGTGATGAATGGTGAGACGTTACAAGATTGTAGTCAAACGTCCAGGTTCATCGAACAACCTTCTCCAACATTTCCTATAAATTGTAGTCGAGAGTCGAGACTAATGAGAGTACGAACGACTCGATCGAGAAGCACTCGAATACGACTAGAAACAAATACACAGAAAAAACTTGAGAAATATATAGAACCCGTCCGAGCAATCGCTCTCTTTTCCTTTGTTTTTTCTTATCTTCTTGACGTGCAACGTAGTTGCGTGAAAACGTTGTATCCTGGGAAACAAACGATCGGTAGAGGTCGAATTTTGTTTTAAGGAGATCGTGTTGAACACGAGCCTCGTTTTCGTTTCTTTTCATGCCATCTCCATAATCCGATCCCTACAATGTTGTGGATCAATGAATTGAGTTCATAGAAAACAAGCTAATCGTTTTGTTTACAAGCTTTTGACTTCGACATTAATGTCAAAATCGATAATAATGCCATTCATAAACGATTTGTTTTTAAGTAGTATATATAATTTATTTATTTTCATTCAGAACTAAGAAGTGATGGAACTTGCCACAAGAGACGCAGCACCTGCACATCTTCTGGTCAAAATCGAATCTTTTTCGTTGCATGACAAATGCAGAGTTGGATAATGGATACGAGACAAAGGAATTTGTTGTTGGAAATTACAAATGGTACTTACCTCCATTAATTTGCATTCTTGTTTTTCGTTGCTGGAATATGTTTGAAGGGTAAATTATCGATCATTTTTACCTGGTTAAATCTTTACTGCAGGAGGCTCGTAATTTACCTGAAAGGGCACGGAACTGAAATACCCGGTGAATTCATTTCCGTCTGCTTAACCATCTGCGACACTGAGGAACTGCCTCGGAACTGGGAAGTCAATGCTGTTTTTTCAATTTTTATTCTTGATCAGATTTCAGGTCGTTATCACCACACAGCTGGTACGTAGACTTATTCGTTTTTCTTTTGAATTAACCATTCCTCGTGGGTTTGGATTTATGTATCGGTTGATCAGAAAGTACGCGGCGTTATTTTGTGTTGAAGACTGAATGGGGAGTTCCGAATTTTATCTCGACGAGGGAACTCACAAGTCCGTCGAATGGATATTTGATCGATGACACTTGTCTGTTTGGGGCCGAGGTTTTTGTCAATGATAGTAGTAAGGTTGTTACTCAATGTTTGCGGCTGATGGAAGTGAAAGCTCCTGACTATCATGCTATTACGATTTCAGACTTTTCTAAACTGAAAGATGTTTGGTATTCTGAAAATTTCACTGCTGGAGGCTATAAATGGTACATTTGCTCTTTCTTTTTTCCCGGTTTGATAATCAGTACAGTAGCATATACATTTAAGAATGCTTTTTTTTTGTTGGACAAGTACAGGAAAATCAAATTATATCCAAGAAATTGGAAAAAGTATATCTATCTATCTAGTGCATGTTGCTTCCAATAATATAAAAACGACATCATGTGATGAAAGTGTGAAGGCTCGTTATACATTTCGCCTAAAGAACCAGCTTAATTCTCATAAGAACCTCTCAGAGTCTGGTATGTGAAGTTATAAGCATCTTTGGTTTGGCATGGGAATAATGTGAAGAAACACTAGCTTGTTAAGAAATGTATGCATCTCTTGTTAAGAAATGTGAAGAAACACTTGTTAAGAAATGTATGCATCTCTCAGAATCTAATTGGTTTGATATTGCTTCAGAGGTAGGGTGGGGATTTCCTGACTTCGTTTCGCTAGATGAATTGAATGGTCCAGATGGTGGCTACATTGTCAAGGATACCTGTTTCCTTGAGATTGAGGTTTCTGTTAGAGCAGTAGCACAATGACTTCAATCCCTTGTGCATTTTTAACTCATTGAAAATTTTAAGCACCACCGTGTTTTTTTTTTTTTATTTTTCCATTTGGGGAATGTCATTAACTACTATACTAATCCGTCTTCGGGATTTAGTATTGTCCATTTGTTTGTTAATCTAAACTGTTTTTCCTTCTCCACTCATCTTGATGGTTTTACAATATAAATAATCAAATTGTTATAAAATTCAGACATTTTATAAACGTCTTTGAAACTGGTTGCTATACCCGGCAAGTCGGGATAGAGAAACGCCAAAAAGCTGTATGTAAACTGCATGAACTCTCACATTTTTAGGCTGACTACACTTCAATTTCAAAACCCGGCTTGGTCACTACTACTATGTGAAAATCACTAAGAACTCAAATTTGTTCACAAATTGAAAAGATTTTTTTTTTGTTTTTACAGAGTAATCAGTCCAAAGCATTAATATCTTGTTTCAAATTTAAAAGCAATTTTGGAAATTACAGTCCAATAAATGAAAAGTAATACTGAACAGAATTTGAAGAGACAGTAATTTTACCATATAACTTATCTACAGAAAATTGGATTAATAAACCCATTTTTTCCAACCAGGAAAATCCAGAAGACAAAGGATTGTTGGTATGTCACATACTAAGTGAACACACTCACATAATTATATATGTTGTTTGGTTGAATTTGAGTATTTTTATTGTGCAGAAGTGATGGCAACTGCAACAAGAGAGGTATCACCTTCACATCTTCTATTCAAGATTAAATCTTTTTCGTCGCTTGATAAGTATGAAGACGAGAATTATGAGTCCCCGGATTTTGATTCTGGAAATTACAAATGGTAATGGTAGTGGTAGGCGCTACATTAATTGTTTCCTTTATATATTCTGTCAAATAGCTATTGCATGATTTTTCTAATATGAATCAAATCTTTCTTAGGAGACTCATAATTTATCCGAACGGGCATGGAATTGAAAGAGCAGGAGACAATTTATCTGTGTACTTAGCCATCTCAGGAACAGATTTATTGCCTGCAAACTGGGAGGTTCATGCTGTTTTTTCAGTTTTTATTTTTAATCAGATTTCTGGAAACTATCATTACACAACTGGTATGTATATATACTTATAAATTTTACTGTACTTTAGTTGTCATTTTTTCATTATTTTGCCTTTTGAACTGCTCCTCTCTGAGTTCTTTATCCCCCCGATCAGGAAATACCTGTCGATTTTTTGGGTTGAAGACTGAATGGGGTGTTCCAAATTTTATGTCCAAGGAAGACCTCATGAATCCATCAAACGGATATTTGATCGATGACTGTTGTATGTTTGGTGCTGAGGTATTTGTCGTCGATAGCATCAAGGCTGTCACTCGATGTCTGTCTCTAAAGGATGTGAAAGTTCCCTTCAAGCATGAAATTAAGATTTCAGATTTCTCTAAGTTGAAAGATGAATATTGGTATTCTGAAGAATTCACTTCGGGAGGCTATAAGTGGTACATTTGTTTTTTATATTTTTATAGGCAATTGTAGTTATATATTGACCATATATATGATGGGCAACTTATACATGCAAGCTACAGGAAGATTAAGCTGTATCCAAATGGAGATGGAGAGGAAGCTCAACGCAGCTTATCTATCTATCTCGAGTATGTTCCTTTCAATAATGAAAGAAGTCGTGAAAGAGTGAAGGCGCATTTAACCACTTGCATGAAGAACCAACTGGATTCTAATAAGAACTACAAACGAACTGGTAAGTTACAACTATAAGAACTTTTAATTTGTTTTACATATGAAAAAATTGTTTGATCGAACACTTATATATATATATATATATATATATATAATTATAATTATATTAATGTATCGTTGTGCAGGTTCACGATGGTTTGTTGCTTCAAACATAGCCAGGGGTCGTAGGTCATTTGTTTTGTTGGAGGAATTGAATGCTGCAGGCAGAGGTTTCATCGTGAACGACACTCTCATGTTTGAGATTGAGATTTCTGTACAAGCCGTAGCAAAATAATTAGCTGAAGTAATATTTTTATAATGTTTTGATTATTTCTGTCAAATTGTACGGCTGTTTTCGGGGTTAGCACAATGATTTCTTTTGTTCAGATTTCATACATCTTCACTCCTTGATTGTAACACGGTGTGTGAGTGGGAAAAGGCTACATTAACCCAGTGCGTAGAGAACTAGAGACGACTCTCTACACCGCCAATAAAATTTTGACGCATTATTGATTAAAATATTTATTATTATTTTTGATAAGATATCTATAAATTTGGTAGTACAAATCAAATCAAATTTTGTTTAATTTTCTTCCATTTTTAAATTTAGCAAGAATATTTTAATTATTATAAATTTGAAAGTAAAATAATTTATTTAATTAATTGATTTAATTTTAAATTAAATTTATTAATTAGTTTAGTAAATTAATTAATTATATTGCTAATAAAACTAATGAAATAAGTACTTACATTCAATTGATAAATTAAAATTTTAAATTAAATTACAAAATTTAATTAGACTAGTAAAAAAATTGAAGTATAATAAATTTAATAATAAAAAACATTTCAAAATTCAATTGATAAATTAAAATTTTAAATTAAATTACAAAATTTAATTAGACTAGTAAAAAAATTGAAGTATAATAAATTTAATAATAGAAAATACTCTAACTATATTTTAAGTAATAATTATTTTATGTATAATTAATTTTTCAAAATTACATTAAAAAAATAATTATTTTAAATATAATGAATTGTACAATATAAATGATGTACAAAAAATTAATAAAAAAATAAACTTTGTACTACGTATTTTAATAAATCAATATTTTACTTTAAATTAATTTCTTATAATGAATTTGACATAAAATATAGTTTATTTATTAAAATTAATTATATTAAATTTTGTATAATGAAATTAATTGACATAAATTATAGACTGCTCACTCTTATTCACGGTGAATTAATTGACCAGATATGAAACCTATTCTTTGAAATAAGAGTATTTATTTAAAATTCTTTATAAATAATTAAAATAATCGAACTGAATTAGTAGTGTAAAGTTGGTGTAAATACAATTATATTTTTTGTCTAAAGTGCATTAATATTCTCGATCATGGTAATTAATTTGTACAATATTAAAATGATGTGAATTGCATATGTACTACAATTTTTGGTTCATTCGGTGCGAGTATATCCTATAATTTGATTAAATAATATGAAAATTAATAACATAATATTGGATATAATTACTTGATTCAATTATTCAAATAAATTAATTTAATGAAATGTAATGAGATTATTGTTATATAAAAATGCATTAATCATATAGAAAAACATTGATCATAAAATAATTAATTTTAATTTTTAATATAACATTTTAATATAATAATATTGAGCATAATTAAATAGTCATTTTTTAAAAAATTGAATCAACGGAAATTATTTTTATCTGAATTAATACTTTAGTTGGAATATACAAATTGTATAATTTGATTTTTTTATGTAAAATTTTAAAATTTTAATAATTAATATATAGCTTAGATAATTTAGATTCAATTTAAAAAATAATATTTTAACTTATTAACTCATATAATATGAAAGTCTTATAATTAACTTGGATTATAAATATAATTAAAATTTTAATTTTTAATTAATTAATTTAATTTAAATTATAATTTTAATTAATCAATTGAATTGAATTGATATGTAGAACTTCATTAATTAAATTTTCATATTAATCAAATTGATAAATTTTATATTTTAATTAATCAATTAAAATAATTTATTTATTTTTAAATTTTTAGTAATTAAAATATTTTTACTAAATTAAATAATCGAAAGAAATTAAACAAAATTTAATTTGATTTTTATTACCAAATTTATAGATATCATATCAAAACTAATAATAAATACTTTAATAAATAATGACACATGTCAAAATTTTATTGGCGGTGTTGAGAGATTTTTCTACACCTGGTGTTAATGCAGCGTGTCAGAGTGAGTGTGTTACTTATTAATCTCCAAATACACCACGTTATAATTAGTATTATTTGTTAATTTTCTAATTACCATATTTATGTTTTTCCTTACCATCCGTTAGAGAAGTTAATATTTACCCTAACCTTCTAATTATTTTGTTAGATTTCCTTACCATTCATATATTGTTTTACAAATAAACTTACCCTAACCTTACCTTCAAAATGTATCCTGCATTATTCCGACCAGGAAAATCTAAAGAGGAGAAAAAAAGTTGGTATGTCACGTGTATATTAAGTGAACAAATATATTGTATATGCAGAAGTAGTGATCATGGCAATTGCAACAAGAGAGACAGCACCTTCCCATCTTCTGCTCAAAATTCAATCTGTTTCGTTGCTTGATAAGTATCAAGTCGACAAGTTCGAGTCCCCTGAATTTCATTCTGGAAATTACAATTGGTATTAATTAATTGGTATATATTATAGTCATCATATATAAATATATAGCAATGCCATGCATTATCTTTCTAGTATATAAATCAAATCTTACTACTGCAGGAGACTCATAATTTACCCGAACGGGCACGGAACCAAAAAACCCAGTGAATATGTATCTGTGTACTTAGCCATCTCAGGCACAGATCATTCATTGACTGAAAACTGGGAGGTCAATGCTGTCTTTTCAATTTTTATTCTCAATCAAATTTCCGGCAACTATCATCACACAAACGGTATTTATGTATTTTTTTATTAGTTAATTTTAGTTTTTGGCTTTTAAACTGCTCTGTTTGAGTTTCTTTATCCGCCAATCAGGGAACACGCGTCGATTTTTCGGGTTGAAGACCGAATGGGGTGTTCCAAATTTTATGTCCAAGGAAGACCTCATATCTCCATCAAACGGATATTTGATCAACGACTGTTATGTGTTTGGTGCTGAGGTATAAGTCATCGATAACGTCGGGGTTGCCACTCGATGTTTGTCCCTAAAGGACGTGATCAAAGTTCCCTACAAGCATGCAATTAAGATTTCAGACTTCTCTACTTTGAAAAAAGTAAATATTTGGTATTCAGAAGAATTCACTGCAGGAGGCTACAAATGGTAGAACGTTTTTATTTGTATTTTTATCCCGATATCCGTGGTTAAAATATTTGACATGTTTTTTTTGGGACGAGTACAGGCGGATTAAATTGTATCCAAATGGATATGCAGGGGAAGCTGAGCACAGCATGTCTGTCTATCTCGAGAATGTTACTTTCAATAATAAAAATAGTGATCACGAAAGAGCTCATGTGAAGGCGCGTTTTACCATTTGCATGAAGAACCAAATGGATTCTGAAAAGAACCACAAAGATACTTGTAAGTTTAAGGTTATAAGAATTTTTCCGTTTATTTGTTTTTCGTATGAAACC
This sequence comes from Euphrasia confusa, assembly GCA_954870475.1. Taxonomy (NCBI): domain Eukaryota; kingdom Viridiplantae; phylum Streptophyta; class Magnoliopsida; order Lamiales; family Orobanchaceae; genus Euphrasia; species Euphrasia confusa. Next base: position 1,892,098 of record OX940965.1, read on the forward strand.
ATATATGTTTGATTGATTGGACACTTATATATCGTTTTGCAGCTTCACATTGGTTTGATGCTTCAAGCAAGTCGTGGGGGTGGCCCTCGTTCATTTTGTTGGATGAATTGAATGCTGCAGGTGGAGGATTCATCGTGAACGACACTCTCATCTTTGAGATTGAGATTAATGTTGAAGCTGTAGCCCAATGATCAATTTGCGATAACAATATGATTAAGTTTTGTTTGATGAATTGAATTTGATCGAGCATTGTATTTTAGATCGTGATTTTTCAAATAGAGTAATGAGTATTGAGCGGCACATCGGTTGGATATACGATAGCTATCTTATATGAAATTGCAGATTTTAGTAGTATATACGTGTATTTGAAATACAAAATACCAACTAATCCATTGAAAGCAACAGTGTATACTCATTATTTTTTGCACACCAAATTCATAGCACGTTGAGTATTTGAAGAGCCACAGCCACAACCCAGAATTAATATTTGTGATCCAATAAATGAAAAGTATTACTCCTACTCCATATAAGTGAACTGAATTTGAAGAGCCACTAATTAATTATCTACTATATGTAACTGATAACTCATGAGAAAGGCTAAATTTGAAGTGATGGCAATTGCAACAAGGGAGGCATCACCTTCACATCTTCTGGACGCAGCTTGTCTATCTTTCTCACGTATGTTCCTTTGAATACTAAAAACAGTGGTGAAAGAGTGAAGGCACGTTTTTCCGTTTGCATAAAGAACCAACTTGATTCTACTAAGGACCTTAAACATACTTGTAAGTTGTAAGAAGTTATTTTTTCTTAAGCATGAGAAAAATCTGTTCGTATATTTAATTGATGTATCGCTGTCCAGATTCAAATTGTTTGATGCAATATTCTTAAGCTGGGGATGGCCCTCATTCATTTTGTTGGATGAATTGAAAGCTGCATATGGCGGCTTCATCCTGAACGACACTTGCCTCTAAGAGATTGAGATTTTTGTTCAAGCATGAAATATTGAAGGGAACATGCAATGTTATTTTGCTTCCTTCATCATTGTCAAATGCTTTAGTTATGTCATCTGTATGACTCTATTTCATTTTAATTAATGTAATGCCTTTTAATTAGTCAGAAATTTGAATAAAAAAGTTCCGGGTATAATTATAAAATATTCCTATTCATTAATCTAATTTCAGTTTGTTTGAGTATATATTTTGTGGTGTTCTCAAAACTTTGATAAAAATACACTTTAATTTGCTTTTAAATTTCAAAATATTTGATTTAAATAAATAATTCTTCTATCATAAAAATACTCTATTAAAAAAAATCAAATATCATATTTTTATTCTTTTATTTTAATATTTTCAACTAGTCTTGTAAATAATTTAATTAGTAGTTAGTATAAAATAAAGTTGTAGTAATAATAACTCAAATGATATTTGAAATGATATCATAAAAAATAAAATGATATTTGTTATAAACTCAAAAGGAATTGAGAGAGAATAATAGAGTATAAGAGAGACAATATAAGAGGAGAATAGAATTGTTATGAATTGTTGTGAATTGTTGTATTAATTCATATGGGGAGACCCCTTTATATAGGATACAATTTAGGGTTTCTGACTTAGCCAACAAGTCATTCACTATAATATAATAATATTCATAACACTCCCCCTTTAATGACTATTTACAGGATTGCTGCCTCGTTAAAACCTTGTCAGGAAAACCCAGTGGGATAAAACCTCGACGAAGGAAAAAGAGTACAGCTTGCTCCCCCTGATTGTAATCACCGAAGATCTTTGACTTCTTGAAAATTATTGGTGATCAATCAGTCTCATTAAAACCTGTATATAACTAATAAAACCATATAGGAAAAACTTAGTTATTCAAATATAAATTTTGGTCTTCAGGACCCAACTTTCGAGTTGTCGAGTTTCATATTCATTTGTATTATTGTATATTTTTCGTCCTTCAGGGACATGCCTTTACCAGACATCTATTGACTAGAGCATTCGCAATTGCTATAACCGGCCGGTAACTCTTCAGGAGTATATTAGATGCGTCTAATGTCGAATATACAACAAATGAATAATGTGAACTTCAATTCACAATCATTTAGAAGATTATATTTTTCTTCGAACTTCAGGTTCTCTCGAAAACAAACTCATATGGAACATTATGATGTCCTCATTAATTATTATCGAGTGATGTATATGTCTCATTAAAAACCTCGTTATAAAACCCTGTAGGAAAAAATACTCGAGGAAAAGAGTACACGACATTCACATTTATATTGTGTTGATTGTCTCGTTAAAAACCTTTAACTAAGAAAACCCCGTGGGAAAAACTTAGTAGAGGGAAAAAGAGTGCAATCACTGGTCTTCGGGACCAATCACTGGTCTTCGGGACTTTGTTTCAATATCAATTTTGTCCATAATGACATATGTAATATGATACTATACATGTTCTGATTTTCATTTTCTTTCATTTCAGAAATCTTAAAATCCATCCAGGATTTTCATGTATGTATCTTTCTAATGACTTCTACATGGTCAAATCATACATTCCGATGCATATATTTATCGTTGTTGCTGCCAGAAATATTAAGTAGCGGAACTTAATGTCATCTTTAAAAATATCGAGTTTCTGCGAAAAACTCTTGAGCAATTAATATCGCTTTTATATCTCACCACATCATTACTCGTTTTTAGTACGAACACCCACATATATATTCTTCTGGAATAATATTTTGAGGTGTGTATTATAGAGTCAAAATATTTCTTCTATTTAGCGAGTCATGCTCAGCCTCAATTGCTCGTTTCTTATTTTCCGAGTGCTGCTGGCACACTATCATTGATTTAAGCTTTGGATCCAAATTTTCTAGAGCAACTCTTGAGGCAAATATGTCGTTGAAGACTTTTTCCATGTCGATGACAATTCATTCTATCAACCAAATCTTTCATCATTTCCCAAAATATTTAATTTGGTTGTTCCGCAATCCTACGATTTTCTATTATCACGTGCACATGCTTTTTCAATGGGATTTCTATCTAACTCTCTTCGGGAGATTTTGAGGGTGACTTAATTTCATTGTTTTACTGCGGATTTATTTTATATCTTAAAATCGATCTACTACGCTTCAAGCGTATATTAGAATCAACATTTGTGTTGATCTCTTTGGTATTTGAACTCTTATAGTTCATTTATCACAAATATATGTGATTTTGTCACACCTTCATTAATTTGTAAATTAATTTGGCAGATTACTTGCTAAATATTGCAAGCCACTTATTTTCATGAACTTCGGGTTCAATCGATTGATGCGTGGATCAAGAATTGAAGATCTTTTTCATTCAATTAAATTTCTCGGCATTTATATCTTTTATATTCTTATCTCCCCCTAATGCCGTGAAATGATCTTCGTTAAATATGCAAATCAACATAATTGTTGTAAACCGATCTTCAGGATCGCGGGCTCAAGATATTTAATATACCTTATTTTCAATTATACTCGTTCATAAAAATACGCTTTAGTGGTGATATGAATATAAATTGCATATTAATTCGCAGATGGGAAATATTTGATTTATTTCCACGCACAATCATAATATGCATCATTTTCATGTTCAAGTACATTTGTAGTACTCGTGGGGATAATTAGTAAAGCTCTTCCGGAGCCAACTTTTAATATGTTATCATTTGTATAACTTTACCAACGATCCTTCGGGGATACAATATCTTTAACAATCATCATTCGGGATACAATATCTTTACCAATGATCCTTTGGGGATACAATACATTTATCAATGATCCTTCGGGGATCAAAATACTTGTGTCATTCAAACTTTATTTACGAATAATCAAATCAAATATTCTTCAAGAATATTTATCAAATTTAATAAATTAATTGTGTATTCTTCAGGAATAACAATTCAAACATTAAGAAAATAATCGACTTTTTCGATATTTTATAAGTATCATGATGAGAGCAATCGAATTTGGCATTTCACTATGAGTATCATGATGTAACTTTATTCGAAAGCATTTAATATTTGAACTTTGCTTCTTCGGGAGATTTGATATTTCTGCGGGAATATCATATCATGGTGTTCTTCAAGAATATTTAAAATTTAATTTTGATATTTATTCATAAATATCATATCATAATGTTATTCGAGAACATTTAAAACTTATTGCTACTACGGGAGCAATGTAATTTGATATTTCCAAACATATTGCTACTACGGGAGCAATTTAATTTGATATATATCGAATAATATCAAATCATGATGTTCTTCCAAAACGATCAATATAATATTTAAATCAGAGTTTATGTTCTTCAGGAACATTCAATTTAATTGATAATTAAGAATAATTGATTTGATATTACTTCAAGAATATCAAATTATAATGTGACTCAAACTTGTGAGTCGAACTTTATGATTTTTCTACAACCAATTTATTCAGAATGCCTCGACAGATTTTAAAATCTTGTAATCAAATTTTTGGTAGTACGACCAACTTCGGGTGATCGTATCTTTCTTTTAAATCTTTCCACAAAGCTAGTGGATCTTTCTTGGTGAATTTTCAAATATATTATTCGAGATTATTAGTATATAATCATAATCAATTTGATATTGGTATTTCTGCAGGAATATCATATCACGATGTTCTTCAGGAACATTTAATTTTGATATTTCTTCACGATATCATATTATGTTCTTCAGGAACATTTAATTTTTAATTTTGATATTTTTTCGGGAATATCATATCACAATGTTCTTCAGGAACATTAAAAATTTAATCGATTTACTGAGCATAATTAATTTGATATTACTTCAAGAATATCAGATTACAATGTTCTTCGGAAACATATGATATTACTTCAGGAATATCAAGTTATAATGTTCTTCGAGAACATATGAATTTAAAAAGAAGGGAGGAGAAGTAGATATATTTATAATTATTAATGAATATTAATAAACATATAAATTCTTATCTTTGAGTCGGATCTTGGATGAGTAGAACTTCGATGATGAACGCGGTTGAGCTTTCGTGCTGATAACGTGTTATAAACTCAAAAGGAATTGAGAGAGAATAATAGAGTATAAGAGAGACAATATAAGAGGAGAATAGAATTGTTATGAATTGTTGTGAATTGTTGTATTAATTCATATGGGGAGGCCCCTTTATATAGGATACAATTTAGGGTTTCTGACTTAGCCAACAAGTCATTCACTATAATATAATAATATTCATACCAATATTGCTATAGTTAGTTGAGGAGCTTAGTCTGTTAGCTCAGTGATACGGAGGATGCGCTCATTGTATCATAAATTTTTTTACTTTCTCTATGTGATTGATCATCGTTAACTAAAAAAAATTATTTGAATAAATAAATAATAATTTTATGGGTGTTTTGATAAAAATGTAATTTTAAAAGTTTGTATATGATTTAGGATATTATTTTTTTAATTATAATTTTAATTAGTTTACTTAAATTAATCTTTTATTAATAATAAATATAAATTAAACGTAAGGGTAAAATAGTAATTAACATTTTAACAATGTGCTGAAATTATTATCCTAACAACTAAATTAAGTAAAATATTAAAATACTTAATTAAAGAAGAAAATTTATAGAGTATAAAATCAAAATATATAAACCAAAATACTCTTTTTTTTCCAAAATAAGTCGTGGGGATATATATATATATATATATATATATATATATATATATATATATATATATATATATATATATATATATATATATATATACCCTCTTTTTCGTGCATCCGCTCCTAAACGCACCTGTTGAATCGGCGGCGGCGACGACAAAGAACAAAGGTTAGTTCATATCTAAACCGATCTGACTAGGCCGTTTTTTAGAACATTGTCAGAGAATATATAAATTTCATGTTAAAATTGTACCTACCATTAATAGAATACTCTTAAATATTGTTTTAAGTTTGTTCATTCAGAAGTGATGGAACTTGCCGTGAGAGACGCAGCACCTGCACATCTTCTGCTCAAAATCGAATCTTTTTCGTTGCTCGATAAGTGCGATTGCGGACATGACAAATACGCGACGACGAAATTCGATGCCGGAAATTACAAATGGTACGTACTTGCCTACCTACATTTTTATATATAATTCTTGTCAAATTAATGTTTTGTGTTTGAAGTGTATCAATTTTTTTTTACCGGGATAAATCTTACTACCGCAGGAGTCTCGTAATTTACCCGAACGGGAACGGAACTGAAAAACCCGGTGAATATGTTTCCGTCTCCTTAGCCATTACAGACACTGATTCATTGCCTGAAAACTGGGAGGTCAATGCCGTTTTCTCGATTTTCATTCTCAATCAGATTTCCGGCAACTACCATCACACGACCGGTATTTACTCGTGTTCATCTTTATTAATTTCCAATTAACCACTCCTCTTGGGTTTGGGTTTATGTCTCTCCGTTTATCAGGAAGTAGGCGTCGATTTCTTGGGTTGAAGACCGAATGGGGTGTTCCGAATTTTATTTCCAAGGTGGAACTCACAACTCCTTCGAAAGGATATCTGATCGATGACACTTGTCTGTTTGGGGCAGAGGTGTTTGTCAACGACAGTAGTAAGGCTGTCGCTCGATGTTTGTCTCTAAAGGACGTGAAAGTTCCTTACAAGCATACAATTAGGATTTCAGACTTTTCTAAGTTGAGAAAAGAAAAAGAAATTTGGTATTCTGAAGAATTCACTGCGGGTGGCTATAAATGGTTGGTACATTTTTTTATATCTGTTTTTTCGGGTTTAATAATAAGTTGTAACCATATACAGTATATTAAGAATGCCTTGTTTTTGCGTGTGTGAATAAGTACAGGAAGATTATATTATATCCAAATGGATTTGGAGAGGAAGCTGAACGCAGCTTGTCTATCTACCTCGAGCATGTTGCTTCCAAGAAAAGAAAAACCGCATCGTGTGATGAAATAGTGAAGGCTTATTTTACCATTGTCCTAAAGAACCAAATTGCTTCTGATAAGCACATCGCAAAATCGAGTATGTGAAGTTATATATATATATATATATATATATATATATATATATATATATATATATATATAATCATCTTTATTTTGGCATGCATATTGGAAATGTGTTAAGAAATATTGCATTTATCTGTTGCAGCTTGTAATTGGTTTGATGCTTCAATCAATGATTGGGGATTCGAAAAATTCGTTTCGCTAACTGAATTGAGTGATCCGGATGGTGGCTACATCACCAAGGATGATACTTGTTTCCTTGAGATTGTGATTTCTGTTCAAGCAGTAGCACAATGATCGATTTTAATCCCTTGTTCATTTTAACGCATTCCTCTTTTATATTTCTTAACCACAGTTTTTTTTTTGTTTTGTTTTTTTATACAGTAGTTCAAAATTCTTGTTGAAAATCAGTTGAAGTTTTAGCATCATTGATCAATTCATGAAGTGGCATGATTAAGTTTTGTTGTGGATGAATTGAAGAATTTTATCGAGCATATATTTCATTTTAACCAGCTGTCTGTTAAGCAGTTGGAATTTTACTTAATGAGTAATGAGTGACCATTGAATATATCTAATGATAGCTAGCTATCTTACTCATTTAATGTTGGAAATATGACATTTACATGAAGAACCAACTAAATTCTAATAAGAATTCCAAACATATATACAGTACTTGTGTTAGTTACATAATTGTAAGAAGCTTTAATTACTTTTGTCTTGCATAAGAAAATTCTATTTCATTAACGTATACTGGTATACAGATTCAAATAGCTTCACCCTAAAAAAGTATGTATAATTATAAATCAAAAAGGAATAATATTTTTTTTGATAAGGTGACGTGGCAAACACTTGGACTTTCATGTTGCTCCCAGTCATCACAAGTTGGACTAATTTTTTAGTAAAAAACAGCAAAATATTCAATAGGTTAATTTTATGTAGTGGGTGTGGGTATATATATATATGTATACTCTTTTTCGTCCAGCCGACCCCACACGCACCTTTGAATCGGCGGCGGCGGCGACGACAAGAGCAAAGGTCAGTTCATATCAAAACCACCTAAATCTGCTATAGCTAGATTCTTCATCCGATCGATTAGGCAGTTTTTTAGAACAGAATATATAAATTAATATCATGATTTAATTTTCAATGAATTAATTATTGGTACTGCATTTAGAACACTGTTATGGAATATATAAATTAATATCATGATTTATTTTTCAATTAATTAATTATTTGTACGCTCATGCAGTACGTAGTGATGGAAATTGAAATTGAAACAAGGGACGCAGCACCTGCACATCTTGTCGTCAAAATCGAATCTTTTTCGTTGCACCAAAAGTGCGGATTCGACAAATACGATAACTCAGAATTTGTTGCCGGAGGTTACAAATGGTACTTTTTATAGACTATAGTCTATATTATAGTATGAAATTATCATGAATCATACATAAATTTTCATTATGTTGTTCATGTATAGATTATATATAGTTTATACTATAGTATGAAATTATGAATCATACTATAATCTTACTGCTGCAGGAGACTCATAATTTACCCGAACGGGCACGAAACTGAAAATCCCGGTGAATATGTATCCGTGTACTTAGCCATTTCAGGCACGGATGGTGATTTGCCTGATCAGGACTGTGACGTCAATGCTGCTTTTTCAATCTTTATTCTTAATCAGATTACCGGCAAATATGATTACATGAATGGTACATTTATATAATCAGTAGTACTTTTGTTTTGTTGTATTGGGTTTAATTAATTTCTTTATCTTTTGATCGATCAGTAAGTACGAGACGATTTTTCCGGTTGAAGAGCGAATGGGGTGTACCGAATTTCGTATCCAAGGAAGTCCTCATGAATCCATCAAACGGATATTTGATCGATGACTGTTGTTTGTTTGGGGTTGAGGTTTTAGTCATGGATAACATCAAGGTTGCCACTCGATGCTTGTCGTTAAAGGACGTTCAAGCTCCCTCCAAGCATGAAATTAAGGTTCCAAACTTCTCTACCTGGAAAAACAAATTTTGGTATTCTGAAGAATTCACTGCAGGAGGCTATAAATGGTATTTGTATACTGATTTCCGAGGTTAAAATAGTTGTTTGTACCAATATAATTTACTAATATTAGTGTCTTTTTTTTATAGGAAAATTAAATTATATCCAAATGGAGATGGAGAGGAAGTTGAACGCAGCTTGTCTATCTTTCTCGAGTATGTTCCTTTGAATAACAAAAATAGTGATGAAAGAGTGAAGGCGCGTTATTCTGTTTGCATGAAGAACCAACTGGATTCTACTAAGAACCTTAAACATACTTGTAAGTTAATTACGTTAATTTGTTAATAGTGATTCTTTTATTTGTTTGATTGATCTGACTTGTATATTTATTTAATTAATGTATCGTTGCCTAGGTTCGCATTGGTTTGATGATTCAAGCTTACCCTGGGGATGGCCTTCATTCATGTCGTTAGATGAATTGAATGTCGCGCGTGGTGGCTTCGTCGTGAAGGACACTTGCCTCTTTCAGGTCGAGGTTTATGTTCAAGCCGTGGCACAATGATTTCGCTGATGCGAATTGTTCATTTTTTAACGCATCCTCGCATTGATCGATATTTCTGAAACACTACTATGCTTTTTTTTTTTTGGTTATTTTCTTTTGAATGTCATTATCTAGTAATCTGTCATCGTCTTCGTGATTCAATATACAGTTCATGATTATCTAATTCTTTATTTTTGTAATTGTCAATGGTCACACCATACATTATTTAAAAATTGAATCGAAAACTAATATAAAAGGAACTTGTGCGTAACTAATTGTATCGATGAACATGATTAAGGGCACAATAATTTTCATTGCATAAATGTGATATTAACGTACATAATGCTCTCAAGAGAGTTTGACATATAGCTTGGTAATTGTGTATGTTTTTTTTAGTGCTATATGTTTAAGTTGGATGGTTGGAGAGCTAGTATGTTAGCTCGGTGATGCGCTGGAATGTTCATTACCCATGCGCTGTTCTGTATCATACTTTTTTCTTTTTTATTTTTACAAAAAAACTGAGTACATAATGTCACGTACGCATGCATATATTTTCAAATTTGAAAGTTAACCTTTTTTTTGGAAATACCTTTTATTTTTTGAAAATTGCAGGGGTCAATAAATGAAAGTTAAGTAGGGCACAATTATTATAGTGTAGTAAAATTAATTAACTTACTGTTAATTTTTATGGAATTATTTATTGGGATGGTAAAACAATATTGAAGGAAGACATTGTAATATTCAAGAACTGGAGTTCATTACATGTGTTTGCGGCTGAACCGTTAATACATATATATACTGTCTAACCTAAACCCTAGCTGTAGGAGAAAGGGGAACAAATAATAGGTTAGATCGAACGGTTCTAGAAGCGCCAAGTGTCTTCAATCAGCTGGCCAATTTGAATAGAGAAGAGGGGTAAACCCGTCATTTCCTGTAAACAAAAGGAGGGGGAAAACGAATTCAAATTGGCCAAATTAGGTTATCTAATTTGGGGCTTTTCCATATACTTCATTACCCCCCGCAATCCAAGCACGGCGGAGGGAAAAACGCGCAGTTTATTGCGGAGGCGAGCGAGGGATTGAACCGGAAGCGCCTTTGTAAGGATATCGGCTAGTTGTTCATGGGCTGGAACATGAAGAATAACAATCCGCTTTTTCTGAACTCTGTCGCGTATAAAATGCAGGTCAATTTCGATGTGCTTCGTGCGCGCCTGAAAAACGGCATGATTCGACATATGGACGGCACTCTGATTGTCGACCCAGAGCGTGGGTGTTCTCACTGGATAAATTCGAAGCTCAGAGAGGAGTGATTGAATCCAAGAGACTTCAACAAGGGCATGGCCAATGCTCCTATATTCGGCCTCGGCACTGGAACGAGAGACAGTGTGTTGCTTCTTGGAGCTCCAAGATATGAGATTGGGACCAAGAAAGATGCAAAAACCTGAAGTGGATTTCCTGTCATCCGGGTCAGAGGCCCAATCAGAGTCAGAGAAGGCAGTGAGGTGTAGTTGGGATGATCTGGAAATGAGGAGGCCAAATGAAGAGGTTCCAGCAAGGTACCTAAGTAACCTTTTAACAGCTTTGAAGTGAGTTTCTGTAGGATATTGCATGAACTGACTTAGTCTGTTAACTGTGAAGGTGATGTCAGGTCTGGTGATTGTAAGGTATTGCAGGGAGCCAATTAGTTGTCTGTAGATGGTGGGATTAGGGAGAATCTGACCATCATGTTTAGATAGTGTAATGGAAGAAATCATGGGTGTAGGGGCTCCATTGGCATCTGCCATTTGAGCCTTGACCAAGAGATCCTTGGTGTATTTCTGTTGAGAAAGTTGAACACCAGAGGGTGTTGAGATGACCTCAATGCCCAGAAAATAGTTTAGGGTCCCTAGATCCTTTAGAGAAAAGGACTGGGAAAGTTTGTTGATGAGAGAAGAGATAGCTGTAGTTGAGTTACCTGTAATTATAATGTCATCTACATAGACAAGGATGTAGATGATATGTGTGGTGAAATGGCCAATGTAGAGAGAAGAATCTGTTTTAGAACTCAGGAAGCCAAGGGAGTGTAAAACAGATTTTAGTCTATCAAACCAGGCTTTTGAGGCTTGTTTAAGGCCATAAAGGGCCTTATTGAGCTTGCAAACAAGTCCTGTATGGGAGGCTATCTCAAAGCCAGGAGGTTGACTCATGTAAATAGGGGTAGCAGGATCTAGGGTGCCATGTAGAAATGCATTGTCAATATCCACTTGTCTAATGGGCCACCCTTTAGAGAGGGCCAGTGTGAGGATAACCCTGATGGTGGTGGGCTTTACAACAGGGCTGAAAACCTCTGTGTAATCAATGCCATGTTCTTGAGTATACCCCTTTGCCACTAATCTGGCTTTATGCTTAAGAACAGTGCCATCAGGGTTGGTTTTAAGTTTAAATACCCACTTACATCCCACAACATTTCTGTCAGCAGGTGGAGGGACTAAATCCCAAGTGTGGTTTTGTAATAGAGCTGCATACTCTGACTCCATGGCAGCTTTCCAAGAGGTGTTACTAAGGGCTTCTTTGACATTGGAGGGTTCAGAAAGAGTGACATTTTTGGCTGGTTTGTTGGTGAGTAAGGCTGACAGGTATGTTTTAGGTTTATAAATGCCATGTTGTGATCTTGTGGTCATTTGGTGGTGTCTAATAGGTTGAGGGGAGGGTGGTGGGGAATTGTTATCAGAATCAGAAGAAGAGGATGATTCTGATGAGCTAGAGTTGGATGGTGATTGAACTGAGGGTGTAGGAGAGTTCTGATGTGGGATAGGAATGGTAGGCTCAGTATTTGGTGATGGTATAGTGGGTAAGCTGGCAACAGTGGTGGGTATAGGAAGGTTATTAGGAATTATAGGTTGTTGTTTAAAGGGAAAAACCTCTTCATTGAAAATGACATGTCTAGAGAGGATAGTTTTTCCAGAAGGTAAAAGAATCCTATAACCTTTGTATTGAGTATTATAACCCAAAAACACACCAGGTTGGGATTTTGGTTCAAGTTTGTCAGAGTTATAGGGCTTTAGAAGGGGATAAGCTTGGCAGCCAAAAATTTTAAGGAAAGAATAATCTGGTGGTTTATGAAACAAGAGATGGTAAGGGGTAGTGAATTTGATAGGGCTTTGAGGTGTTCTGTTTATGAGAAAAACAGCAGAGCCAAAGGCTTCTTCCCAAAAGGTTTTTGGTACACCAGAGGTAGATAATAAACTAAGGGCTGTCTCTATTATATGCCTGTGTTTTCTCTCTATTGCACCATTTTGTTGTGGGGTATATGGGCAGGAGATTTGATGATGAATGCCAGAGGATTGAAAAAGGGGTGTAAGGGCTTTGAACTCTGTGCCTCCATCACTCTGAACCCTTTTTATCTTGAGATTCAACTGATTTTCCACATAGGTTTTAAACTGAATAAAAGCAGTTAGTGTGTCTGATTTCCTTTTAAGAAAATAAACCCACACATGCTTAGAGAAATCATCCAGAAAAGAAACATAATAAACACAACCATTAGTAGATTGTAGGGGTGCAGGGCCCCATAAATCAGTGTGTATGAGCTCAAGGGGAGCATGAGAAACAGTGGTACTAACAGGAAAAGGCAATTGATGAGATTTAGCCACAGCACAGTCATTACAGAATTTAAAAGAAGGTTTATCAAGACATTGTATGTTACAAAGACTTAGAGCTCTTTTAGTAACAGCAATATTAGGATGTCCTAGCCTTCTATGCCATAGCTCTAAGCTAGAGGGCTTAACAACACATGAAAAACCACTGCAAGGGTAAGTTTTTGGGCTGACTGTGGAAACAGACTTGAATGTGGACTGACTGAAAGTGGTAGGCTTTTTTAGTAGCTTGAATTGATACAAACCATCCTTGAGTATCCCTTTAAAAAGAGCCTGCCTTGTGGTTTGGTCCTTAACAACACAAAAATAGGGATGAAACTCAAAAAACACATGATTATCTTTTGAAAACTGAGCTACACTTATGAGGTTTTTGGTAATTTCAGGTACATGGAGCAAGTTATTGAGCTTAAACTCATAGGAATTTGGAGACTGTGAGTGGGTAAACATGGACTTACCAATGTGGGAAATGTCAAGGCCAGAGCCATTCCCAATCTGCAATTTTCCACCACCTCCATAATCAGAGGCCATACTCAGGTTGGAGAAGTCATTTGTCACATGGTGTGTAGCACCAGAATCAGGGTACCAGCTGGCTTCACTTCCAGAATCAACAGAGGACATGTGAGCAGAGGATTGTTGATTATAGTGTTGGTTCTGGTTGTACCCTCTTGCATTGCTGCTGTTGTCATTCTGCCTTTGTTGAGGTTGCTGGTTTGGGATAAATTCAGAGTTGAACCTGTGATGGCATCTATCTGCAGAATGATTAGAATATCCACAGATTTGACAGCATATTCTTGAGGTATTTCTTCCTCCTCTTCCTCTATATTGAGCACCTCTGCCTCTGTTGGATGTGTTGCTTCCTCTTCCCCTGTTGGATTGACTTTGGTTTTGGTTGTTTCTCTTGTCCTGGTAGGCTACATTGGCACTTGGTAGCAGCTTTTCAGCATCAGCCATGGCTTCCAATCTGCTCTCAAAGCTAAGTAGCAAGGCTGTCAAGTCCTTAATAGAATAAGCTTCACTTCTGGCACTGACAGCCACAACAACTGAGTCATACTCTGTGCCCAGTCCACTGAGTATGTACATGAGTTGATCCTCATCTCTCATTCTCTCTCCTGCACTAGTGAGAGCATCACATAGGGTTTTTATTTTATTTAAATACTCTCTCATTTTCATAGATCCCTTTTTGATGTTTTGCAGCTGCATCTTGAACTGCATTTTCCTAGCCACAGATTGACTGGAGAAGTTGGCTTGTAGATTCTCCCAGATCTCATAAGAGGTATTTAATCCAACAGTGGATATGAGTATAGCTTCAGACAGAGAAGACATTAGCCAAGAAGCCAGCAGTTGATCCTGCCTCTGCCATTTGATGAACTGGGGGTTGATGCGTGCTTCTTCATCCTCTGTGGGTTGAAGGAAACGCCTGGGAACTGGCTGGGACCCGTCAAGGTACCCTTCGAGTCCATATCCTCGAACTGCAGCCATAACTTGTTGTTTCCAAACAAGATAGTTCTCATCTGTCAGTTTGACAGAAATGAGTTGATGTTGAAGTTGAACACCTGTGCTCTGGCTTCCATCAGTGTTTTGATCCATGGTGATATGAAGATAAAAGAAAGAGAAAGGCTCAGTGATTTGACAACTCGAGCTCTGATACCATGTTAATTTTTATGGAATTATTTATTGGGATTGTAAAACAATATTGAAGGAAGACATTGTAATATTCAAGAACTGGAGTTCATTACATGTGTTTGCGGCTGAACCGTTAATACATATATATACTGTCTAACCTAAACCCTAGCTGTAGGAGAAAGGGGAACAAATAATAGGTTAGATCGAA
Source organism: Euphrasia confusa (assembly GCA_954870475.1). Lineage (NCBI taxonomy): Eukaryota > Viridiplantae > Streptophyta > Magnoliopsida > Lamiales > Orobanchaceae > Euphrasia > Euphrasia confusa. Next base: position 1,907,125 of record OX940965.1, read on the forward strand.
CGGTTCTGGAAGCGCCAAGTGTCTTCAATCAGCTGGCCAATTTGAATAGAGAAGAGGGGTAAACCCGTCATTTCCTGTAAACAAAAGGAGGGGGAAAACGAATTCAAATTGGCCAAATTAGGTTATCTAATTTGGGGCTTTTCCATATACTTCATTACTTACAGTAAAGAAATCCCACTCAACAGAATTTGAAAAGCCACAACACAAAAATAATTTCACTATATAACAACTGATAACTCATGAGATTGTGTATCCATCCATTTCTGTTTCTATTCCCAGCCAGGAAAATCTAGAAGATGTACAAAGGCTGAATTTGAAGTGATGGCAATTGCAACAAGGGAGGCATCACCTTCGCATCTTCTGCTCAAGATTGAATCTTTTCCTTTGTTCGATAAGTTTGAGTCCCCGGAATTTCATGCTGGAAATAACAAATGGTATTGGTAGCCATGTTAATTGTTTCTTTATATATATATTCTTTCAAATATATATGGCTAATGGCTTTCATTTTCTAGTATGAAATCAAATTTTATCTTATGGCAGGAGACTCATAATTTATCCCAACGGGCATGGATCAACGTCTGATAGAGCATCAGACTATGTTTCTGTGTACTTAGCCATCTCAGGAACAGACAATTTCCCTGAAAACTGGGAGGTCAATGCTGTTTTTTCCATTTTTATTTTTAATCAGATTTCAGGAAACTATCAATATCATCACACTGCTGGTATGTTTTTTTATTAGTTTTTAACTACTTTTGTTGTCTTTTTATTTTTTGAACTGCTCATCTTGGGTTTCATTATCCGTTCGTCAATCAGGGAATACTCGTCGATTTTTCGGTTTTAAAACTGAATGGGGTACTGTTCAAAATTTCATGTCCAAGGAAGACCTCATCAATCCATCAAACGGATACTTGATCGATGACTGTTGTCTGTTTGGTGCTGAGGTTTTTGTCATTGATAACAGCAAGGCTCTCACTCGATGTTTGTCTTTGAAGGACGTCAAAGTTCCCCACAAGCATGCAATTAAGATTTCAGACTTCTCTAAGTTGAAAGTAACCGTTTGGTATTCCGAAGAATTCACTGCAGGAGGGTATATATGGTACTCTACTTTTCTAATTTGTATTTTTATGCCGATATATCTGTGGTTAGAATATTTGCACCAATTTATATTAGTGAACTCTTTTTTTTTTTTTTTTGTATCAAGTACAGGAAGATTGCATTATATCCAAAAGGAAGTGCACTTCAAGCTGGACGGAGCATGTCGATCTTTCTCAGGTATGTTCCTTTGAATACTAAAAACAGTGGTGAAAGAGTGAAGGCATGTTTTTCGGTCTGCATGAAGAACCAACTGGATTCTAATAAGAATTGCAAACATACTTGTAAGAAGTTATTTTGTCTTGAGCATGAGAAAAATTTGTTTGATTCAACACTTTGTATATTTAATTGATGTGTCGCTGTCCAGATTCAGATTGTTTTGATGCAATATCCGTAATCTGGGGATGGCCCTCGTTCATTTTGTTGGATGAATTGAAAGCTTGTGGTGGCTTCATCTTGAATGACACTTGCCTCTTAGAGGTTGAGGTTTCTGTTGAAGCTATGAATTGAAGGAATGGATTAAGGTTCAACTGTCTCTTGTTAATTTTCTTCCTTGATCATTGTCAAATGCTTGAGTTATGTAGTTTGTATTTCATTTTAATGTAATGCCTTTTATGTAGTCAGAAATTTGAATAAAATATTACTACTCAATTATCTAATTTAGTTTGTTTTGAGTGTATATATATATATATATATATATATATATATATATATATATATATATATATATATATATATATATATATATATATATATATATATCTTGTGGTGTTCTCAGAACTTTGACAAAAATAATCACTAAAATTATATTTTAAAAAAATTTTAAAAATAGTCAAAATTGGGTAGTTTTATGTTGTGGGCCTTGTGGCCTTGGGTATTTTCGTGCAGCCGCTCCCAAACGCACCTGTTGAACACGGAGGTCAACGCTGTTCTCCCAAACAGCATTTGATGGATTTAAATTTTTTGTTGGACGAATTGAATCATGAAGGTGGCCCTCGTTCATTTTGTTGGACGAATTGAATGATGCGTGCTTTGTATATCTTTGAAATTGAGATTGATGTTGAAGCTGTAGCATCATTGATCAATTGAAGTGACATGAAGTTTTGTGAAACATATTTTGAAAAAAAATAATCACTATACAGTAGTTGTTTTAATTTTGAATATTTTAATATAATTATTAAATGGATGTGTTTATTTACACCTCCATAATTACTAATTACACCCCTAAGATTAATTTACCCCCTACATTTTATGATTTGATAAGTTCACCCCCTACAAAATATCTATATTACCCTTATTTAAAAAAAGAAAAAAGAAATATTACAAAAACCTACCTTTAGTGTTGTTTTTTACACTCACCTACCCGACCGGAAAACTATAACACCCGACTACCCAATCTTTTCTCCGTTTTGCACTTACATTCTTTTTTTAGACGGATCAGAATATTTCGTTATCTTTATTTTTTTATAATTTTTAATGACTAATTACCCAAATACCCTTAAACACAAAAGATTAATAAATGATCTCATTCATATACGCGTCTTTTCTATTATTCCCAATAAAAAATAAATGCAATTAAAAATTATTTATAGTCATTTTCTCTCAGAGGAATAAACACAAACAACTACCGTGTACCAAAAAAAATATCACTTTTTCTCTGTTTTTCAAGAATCATAACAAAACACATACTCCGAACTGTATTCATACTCGAAGATGTTAAATCTCTTCCCTCTTTTTCTGAAACAAATCGAAGAAATTGAGGCGAAACTCCAACAGCCTCTGAGTAGGGAGGAAGAGGGGGTAGTGACGTCGGCAAGCTCGATCGAAACTTCTAAACTCATTCAATTCCTCCACTTCAATCTTCTTCTTTTACTAGTGCTATGGAAGAATTTTCAGACAAGACCTCACAACAAAAAATCATCCTCTAGATTTTTTTCAATAAGTTTACAACAAAATTTTATTTAGGGTGACCTCCTCTTCTGCCGGAAACCTCTTCAAAGCGCCCCATCCAGTGCAACCGTTACCGCCAGAATGTGGTCCTCCACCTCCACCAAGTAGAAAGACCTCCCCGGAGTTCTTCTTAGTCGCCCCGACCTCCTCTTTCTCGACCCACCACCACCCCGAAGCCTCCGCCTCCGCCACCATCAAATTCTTGGCTCAAAGCCGCCACCGCTGCTGCGCGAGATTGTTTTTTTTTTTTTGGGATTTTTTGGATGCGGGAGAATTTGATAAGCCGCGAGATTGTTTTTTTTTTTTGGGGGATGTTTTGGATGCGGGAGAATTTGATAATGCAAGGAGAGTTAAGATATTGTTTAATGCGCCGTATTCTCCAAGATTTTTTTTTTTAAATTAAAAAAAATAATAATATGTTTTAATACAAAAATACTCTCCTAATTGGACTTAAATTTGACTAACTTGGCATTTGAATTACACGCTGAATATTTTTTAGAATATTCTGATCCCAAAAAAAAACAGGTAAGTTTTTAAAGGTGCAAAGATTGGGGTACATAACTGTAATGTTTTTCCATATGAGTAGGTGAGCGTAAAAAAAACCAAACTTTGGGCAGATTTTTGTAACACAGTACTTCACGATTCTCAGTTCAGTCTCAAACCTCTCTCTATTTCTAATCTCCCTCCTCCAATGTACTGTATACTCCTTTTGAATGGACAATAAAAACGCAGTATGCGATAATGGATAGTGCTTGTCAATAAAAACGCAGTATACTCCTTTTGAATTTTACTATCTCTTTATTCTCTTTATTTGTTTACTCTAAAATTGACAGTGCTTGTCAATTAATTGATGAACCCCATTAATTGTTGAACCCCAGGACGCCCGGTGAATTTTTTTTCACAACTATCAATTTATTGTCTCAAACTTGAGGTCGGCAAAATCGACCGATTGTTTTACACGAACTCATAAAGTATAATTCAACCAAAATAAAACCCAATTGCCGCCGGCTAATTCAGGAAAGTGAAGAAGAATACAAACCCACGACTACAAGAAAAGTCTTCCGACACAAAACCCAAGTTTTTTTTTTTTGTTTTTTTTATGGTGCAATTTCTAATATTCCTATGTATCTATAGTTGTTTCTGTGTAGCAATGAAGGTTGTGGTGTTCTTGATTGATAGATGAATTGAAATTGTGTTATAAGCACTACAATATTGAGAACTGCAGTACTAGATAGACCCGTAGTGTAATAAGCGTTGGATCTATGTACTTTGATAATATGTCAACACAATACAGAGGTTCTTGAATGATATCATTATATTCATAAGAGAATGAACACTTCAATCAAACATTTACAAGTCCTTACGAACTTATAGAAAGGTCACACGACCAAAAACAAGTCTAGTAGTTCAAAGTCCTAGCGGCCTATGAACTTTCAGACTAAACAACAATCTTCTAGCGAACTCGTTCTAAGTATACTAGAGCAGAGTAAACTACCGGGGCTTTCTAGCGAAGTCCCTCGGTTACAATATTTTTCTCTCTAGAAATTCCAATTCAAAAGTGTTAAAATCTAAAAACAATCTAGCGACTATTTATAGACCTCGTGAGTGAAACCCAATGGGCTTCCAGAAATTGCGCTTAATGGACGAGCTCAAAGCATCTTCTATGGAATCTCGAATATTCCAACATCGACATTGTTCTCGTTTCTTTGTCTCTCGCGAGCCTTCGAACCTTCGAACATTGAGTGCATAGCATCTCTTTGATTTTCCAACTGTGAGTTCGAAGTCCTCTAGCAAGGCCTTCTCACTCTTCGCGCTTCTGGCTTCATTGCCCTAGCAGGATGAACTCCAGAGCTAACAGCTACAACACTCCTTCGGTGGACAGTGTCAAGGAGTTCGAACTCCTGTGGTCTTCGAACTCCAGGGACTAGAGACAGCCAAATTTCCAAGTCCCACAGTGTATTTTGTATTTGCTTGAGGCTCGTGACTTCCAAGTACTAGCATACTTAGAAATACTTAACCTACACAAATAGTAAAATCACATAAGAATGAAGTTCATTCAAAAACCATGATGTGAAGTTTAAGCTAGTTCACAAGAGTCCGAAGACTCTATTTGAACGAGAGCGAACTACACACTAACATGAATGACAACGATTGCATTGTGTTAGGATTTAGGATTGGTGTATTTAGTATAAGGCTAATATAGAGATTTTATATGAATTTAAAAAATTAAAATTTTGAAGAGGGTGGGTTTAATAATAATGGAGGTGTAAATAAACTCACCCTTATTAAATTTATAACTATCTTAAATTATAAAAAGGAATAATATAATTTACCTTAATTACAGTTAGACAAAATCTATATTTTTTTTTATAATATTAAAAATCAAAGATTTTTTTTCCTAATAATAGCTAAAAATTAAACTATTTAATTATAAATAATTACTACTCACATTAACTTTTGGATTACATTAACTTTTTTCCGAAATTCCCCAAAACATAATTCAATAAATAATTTTATATGATGCGGCGGTGGGTACGTGCCAAAAAATAATTCAATAAATAATTTTATATGATGTGGCGGTGGGTACGTGGTTATATATATACACTACTCTTTTTTTCGTGCAGCAGCACCTGTTGAATCATCGGCAACGATGACACGAGCAAAGGTCAGTTCATATCTAAACGTATTGGCCGTTTTTTAGAACACTCTCAGATAATATATAAATATCATGATTTTTAATTTACAATTAATTAATCATGCAGTACGTATGGAAATTGAAACAAGAGACGCAGCACGCCAGCACCTGCACATATCGTGGTCAAAATTGAATCTTTTTCGTTGCACGACAAGTGCGGATTCGACAGAGACAATAACCCAAAATTTGTCGCCGGAGGTTACAAATGGTACTTTTCATTATGTTGTTAATTTATAGAATTAATATACTAAGTATAGTTTAATTGAAATTATCATGAATCATACATAAATCTTACGGGAGCGCCGGGTAAAGGGCCTTTTTGGGGGAGGGTTTTGTGAAAATGTCTTTTCGAAATTCAGTGTTGTCAAAATGGTCCTTTTTAATATTAATTCATTTTATAAAATTTCAAAAATAAATTAAATCATTTTTTATTTTCTGAAAAATACAAAAAATTGTTTTATATAATTAAAATATAGATTCAACCCATTAACCTATACCCATTTAATACGAATCGAATCACAATTTCCACCAAATCAAAATCCCCAAATGTTCAAATTAGGGTTCTAAAAAAATTCACGTTTTTCTTCTTCTTCTTCTTCTTCTTCTTCTTCTTCTTCTTCTTCTTCTTCTTCTTCTTCTTTTTCTTCTTCTTCTTCTGCCGCCTCTCTCTCTCCTCCTCCCCGAACTCCACCGACCGGAACGCCGCCGCCTAGGACATCGCCTCTTCTTCTTCTTCTTCTTCTTCTTCTTCTTCTTCTCGGGATTTTTTGGAATTGAAGAAACCTGGAACGATGAGACCATCTCAGCCTGTTGTTGATTTGTTTTCCCAAAATCTGACCGGAATTAGATCCTCTCAATAAGAAAATCGAAGGTCGAACACCAGTTTCAGCGCAAAAAATAATAATAATAATAATAATAATAACGCAAAAAAAAACTCACGAATTACCAAAAAATATATTTTAATTATTAATATAAAATTAATTTACATGAAATTAAATTTTAAATATTAATATAAATTTAAATTACATTAAATTAAATTATAATTAAAATAATAATATAAAGTTAATTTACATAAAATTACATTTTAAATACTAATATAAAATTATTTTTCTTGAAATTACAATTAATTACTAATATAAAATTAAATTACATGAAATTATATTTAAAATACTAATACAAAGTTAATTTACATAAAATTATATTTTAAATATTAATATAAAATTATTTTTCGTGAAATTACAATTGATTACTAATATAAAATTAAATTAGATGAAATTACATTTTAAATACTAATACAAAGTTAATTTACATAAAATTATATTTTAATTACTAATATTAAGTTGATTTTAATAAAATAACATTTTAATTACTAGGACTCGGATCAACAAAAATCATCCGTTGATTATCTTGAATGGATGGTTGTGATGTAAAGTTGACCATTAGATCGGATCAACAAACACAACCGTTGATTACGTTTGAACGGATGACTGTGATTAATTCTTGATTTATTCCTTTTTTATTTATTGAAATTAATCGATGGCTGTGATTAATTCTTGAATTATTTACTTTTGAATGGATGGCTATGATTTAATCATGAATTTTAGACACACATACCTAATCATAATTGTAATATACCTAATGCAATTCTAACCCGTTTAGTATGAAGTCTCTTATAGACAATATGCATGGTATATAAGCCATCTTCTATGAAATTAGACATTGTGATAGATAGATTTTCAATACACCTAAGACTAAATGTCATATACCTTCATGAAATTAACTTTATATTACCAAATAAAATGTTATTTAAAGAAATTAACTTTATATTAGTAATTAAATTTCTTGAAATTAACTTTATATTAGTAATTAAATTTCATTATATTAGCTTTAAATTTGTAATTAAAATGTTATTTCATTAAAATTAACTTTATATTAGTAATTAAAATGTTATATTTCGTGAAATTAACTTTATATTAGTAATTAAATTTTATTATATTAGCTTTATATTAGTAATTAAAATTTTATTTAATAAAATTAACTTTATATTAATGATTAAAATGTTATTTCATGAAATTAACTTTATATTACTAATTAAATTTAATAAAATTATCTTTATATTAGTAATTAAATTTCATTAAATCAACTTTATATTAGTAATTAAAATTTTATTTAATGAAATTAACTTTATATTAGTAATTAAATTCCATTAAATTAACTTTATATTAGTATAATTAAAATGTTATTTCATGAAATTAACTTTATATTAGTAATTAAAATGTTATTTCATGAAATTAACTTTATATTAATAATTAAAATGTTATTTCATGAAATTAATTTTATATTAGTAATTAAATTTAATGAAATTAACTTTATATTAGTAATTAAATTTTATTAAATTAACTTTATATTAGTAATTAAATTTCATTTAATCAACTTTATATTAGTAATTAAAATTTATTTGATGAAATTAACTTTATATTAGTAATTAAATTTCATTAAATTAATTTTATATTAGTAATTAAAATGTTATTTTATCAAACTAAAAATAAAAAAGCCATCAAAAGTATTTTACATTCGCGATAAAACGATCTCGAGACCATCAAAATTTCATGAAATTTATCTCGAGACCATAAGCTAGATTAATATATAAAATTTTAAATGAAATTATTCGTTAGTATATATATATTTAAAGTTTGATAAATTATTCAATCTAGTTCACTTGGTTCAATGGGAAACAATCTAATTTTCTATATTAAAGTCGGGATGGTCTTGGGTTCGAATCTTCAGAATCCCAGAAAATTATTTTACTTGCTTAAATGTGATAAAGGTAATATGGACATTTCCTTGAATTAAAAAAACAAAACAATTAAAAAATAGACATTTCCTTTTTACTTGAATTAAAAAAAACAAAATAATTAGAAAATATGGTTTGACTTTGTCAAAGGCAGGAGACTCGTAATTTACCCCGACGGGCACGAAACTGAAATTCCCGGTGAATATGTTTCTGTCTACTTAGCCATCTCTGGCGAAGATGATTTGCCTGATCAGAACTGGGAGGTCAACGCTGTTTTTTCAATCTTTATTCTTTAATCAGATTTCCGGCAAATATGATTACAAATTATGCACTTTTTTTAATAACTAATACTTTTTGTCGTCTTATTTTATATTTTTTGTATCCAAGGAATACCTCATGAATCCATCAAACGGGTATTTGATCGATTGACTGTTGTCTGTTTGGGGCTGAGGTTTTCGTCATGGATAACATCAAGGTCGCCACTCGATGCTTGTCTCTAAAGGACGCTCAAGTTCGGCTACAAGCACGCAATTAAGATTCCACACTTGTCTACTTGGAAAAATAAAGTTTGGCTTTCCGAAGAATTCACTGCAGGAGTACTATAAATGGTAGTACTATTTTTATACCGAGATTAAAAATATTAATAGTTGTGCCAATGTACCAAAATATATATATTAGCGACATTATTTTTTACAGGAGGATTCAGTTATATCCGAATGGAGAGGCAGATGAAGCTGGACGCAGCTTGTCTATCTTTATCGGGTATGTTCCTTTGAATAATAAAAACAGTAGTGATGAAAGACGCGTATTACCGTTTGCATGAAGAACCAACTGGATTCTAATAAGAACCGCAAATATACTGGTAATTAATTAAGTTGCATTATACGTACGGACATTTATTTTATATATATATATATATATATATATGTGTGTGTGTGTGTGTGTAATGTATCATCGCTGCATGCGCAGATACACATTGGTTTGATGCTTCAGGCTTCGGATGGGGATGCCCTTCATTCATTTCATTGGATGAATTGAATGCTGCACGTGGTGGCTTCGTCGTGAACGACACTCTCATCTTTGAGATTGAGATTTCTGTTCAAGCTGTAGCACAATGATATACAGTATTTCACTTGTTCATTTTTAACTTATCCTCGCATCACTAATATGCTTTTTTTTGTTGTTATTTTTCTTTTGAATGTCATTATCTACCAATCTGTCTTCGTAATATACAGTTCATGATAATCTATTTCTTGATTTTGGTAATTGACACTGTTATCATTTTGGTCCCACCATACATTATTCAAAAATTAAACCGAAAATTAAGTGTATTTTTCAACTCTCCAAATGAAATTAACAAAATATAATTGTTTGTGTGATAAAGAAATAGAGTTTCATCTTGTTTTTCATCTTGTTTTTGAAGGGCTGAATAATACATTCCATAATAATGTCAGCATGCATATATATATTTACAAATTTGAAAGTTTTTTTAATCTGTTTTGAAAATTACAGAGTCCAATAAATGAAAAGTACAAAAGGACACAATTATTATACTGTAATAAAATCAATTTGCTTACTGAAAAAGTACTTCCACACTGAACAGAATTTGAAGAGCCTAATCACAAAAATACTTTCCCTATATATAACACTAAGTGATAACTCATGAGACTGTGTAACAAAAAGGCTGAATTTGAATTTTGGAAGTGATGGCAATTGCAACAAGAGAGGCAGCACCTTCACATCTTCTGCTCAAGATTGAATCTTTTTCGTTGCTCGATAAATGCCAAGTGGACAAGTACAAGTCCCAGGAATTTGATGCTGGAAAGTACAAATGGTATTAACAATTGGTAGCTAGCTACATGGATCAATTGTTTTTCTGTATAGTATATAGTACTTTAATGCATGAATCAAATAATCTTAGTGCAGGAAACTCGCAATTTACCCGAACGGGCACGGAACCGAGAGAGCAGGAGACAATATTTCTGTCTATTTGGCCATCTCAGGAACAGATGATTTGCCTAATAAGAACTGGGAGGTCAATGCTGTGTTTTCCCTTTTTATTCTTAATCAGATATCCGGAAACTATCATCTCATAACTGGTATGTATGTACGTAGTATTATGTATTTTTATTAATTTTTGTAGTTTTTTTTAATTGCTCCTCTTGGATTTATTTATCCTTCTACCAGGAAATACCCGTCGATTTTTCCGGTTGAAGACTGAATGGGGTGTTCCAAATTTCATATCCAAGGAACACCTCATGAATCCATCAAACGGATATTTGATCGATGATTGTTGTGTGTTTGGTGCTGAGGTTTTTGTCATCGATAACAGCAAGGCTCACACTCGATGCTTGTCTTTGAGAGACGTAAAAGTTCCGTACAAGCACACAATTAAGATTTCTGACTTCTCTACTTTGCAGAAAGAAAAAGTTTGGTATTCTGAAAAATTCACTGCTGGAGGCTATAAATGGTACAAACATATTTTATTTGTGTTTTTAATTATATCGAATTATTGATCGATATCTATGGTTTAATTATTTGTGCTAATATATATTAGTAACATTTTTTTTTGGACTAAGTACAGGAAGATTCAATTATATCCAAATGAGAAATCTGTTGGGAGTGAAGGTTTATTCACGCCGGAGAAGACAATCGGAGCCGGAGAGGAAGACGGACGAGGAAGAAAACGGAGCGGAGACGGGTGGTTTTCTGGCCTGGTGTCGGCCGACACCAGGCCCTGTCGGCCGACATGGGGCTGATCGAGCTTCTGAGGATCACGCGCTCCAGCCCGAGGTGAATCCCGCAATTCGGGATGGGTGTCGGCCGACACCCATGTGTCGTCGGCCGACAGGCGGGGGCTTTTAGAGCTGTGTACGCGTTTTCTTGCCCGTTAAGTTTCCTACCCCTATAAATATAACCCTACTCGTGTATTAGGGTTATGAGAGCACCAGAAGCACAATAGAAGTCTAGAATAGTTAGAATAATCGAGAGCGTGAGTATACTGAGATACGAGTGTATTTGTAAACTCCCCGGAGTCGATTATTGCGTATTCTAGTGAAATCTGCAGCGGCGAAAGTGGACGTAGCCCTTGTTAACGGGTGAACCACTATAATTCTTGTGTCTTTATTTTCTCGTACTATTTTTCGTGTTTGTTTATCGTTTCTTGTAGAGACGGAATTGGGCGCAAATCCCAACAACTGGTATCAGAGCTTTGGTTGGAAAAGCTGGGCAATCGAAGAAACGATGGGAGACATCACGACCTTTGGAGTTACGAGATTTGATGGCTTGGGTTTCGCATCTTGGAGGATGGAAATCGTGAACTATTTGGACGAGAACAATATTCATCACTCGTTGGAAGGCGCGAAGCCGGAGGAGACGAGCGAGGCGGATTGGGCTATCCTTGATCGACAAGTACTCGGAATTATCCGTTTGACGTTGTCGGAAAACATCGCGAAGAAGGTGATGAAGGAGAAGACAACCGCGGGGATGATGAAGATATTGTCCGAGCTGTATGAGAAGCCATCAGTGACGAACAAAGTGGCCTTGCTGCAGAGGTTGTTCCATTTGAAGATGGAAGACGATGGTGTGGTTGCGACTCATGTGAACGAGTTCAACTCGATTGTCAAAGAAGTGACTTCGTTTGAGATCGAGGTTGATGATGAAGTTCTGGCCCTAACTTTATTGGCATCGCTACCGATTAGCTGGGAACCAATAAGAAAGGCGTTGGGTGATTCCATGGGAGGTGGGAAGTTGAAGCTTGAAGATGTGAGGGACCGCGTCCTTGCCGAGGGAGATCGGAGAAGGGATTTCGGGGAAGCATCTACTTCAACTATGTCGGCCATGTCCATGAGCCGAGATGAGTATTTCCATGGGGATTTCAAACGCAGTGGAAGGGTGATTTCGAGCAACCGAAAGAAGAAGCAATTCAAGTGCTGGAATTGCAGAAAACTTGGTCACTTAAAGAGGCATTGTGGAGAGCTTTCGGGGATCGGAGGCGAGACAAATGCGGTGACGGAAGAAGACGAGAGTGGAGATGTCTTGCTAACATCTTCTGAGCCTCTCGGAAACTCTTGGGTGCTTGACTCAGGAGCATCGTTTCACACAACGACGAGACGTGAAGGCATGGAGGATTTTGTTTCCGGAGATCACGGTAAGGTTCATCTCGGGGATGGAAAGACCTTGGGCGTCGTGGGTGTTGGTAACGTGAAGTTGATGACGTCGTTTGGGCAGACGTTGAAGCTGTCGAATGTGAGGTGTGTGCCGAAGCTGTGGGGGAATTTGATCTCGGTTAGCCAGCTTGAGAGGGGTGGACACAAAGTTACATTCGAGAAAGGGTCTTGGAAGGTGTCAAAGGGTGAGATGATTATTGCTCGTGGTCGAAGAACGGGTACCCTTTACACTACGACTTGTTGTCGTGATATTGGTGTGGCCGACGACACCAATGAGCCTGAGCATTGTGGGCTGGGTCGTATGAGCGAAAGAAGACTGCAGTCAAAAGTGAGTTCGGAGGAACCTCATATGGATCGGAGTCCGTGTCTCGAGAAGCAGAGAAGAGTACGATTCTCGGTAGCCGAGAGAGAATCGGAAGATGAAGAGCTGAGATATGATTTGGGAGATGTTCCTGTAAATGTGGCCCATGTAGACCAACCGGATGAGGTCTCGATGTTCAATCATATGCTTTCAAAGCGAGATGACGTAGCAATGTTGGCTGAAAATTCGAGCAATAGGACAATGAGAAACGAGATGAGCTCGTTATTGTCGCGGTGTAACTCGTTGGTAAGAGACGAGGTAATGCATTCGGGTAAGTTTCCTAGCGACTCTGCTGGAGGAAGACTTATGAAAATTTTGAATTGCATTGTTGAGGAGTCCGACATTTCCCATGCGGTGGGAGTTGTTAAACGATTTGGATGCAGCTCCGGGGATCGTCTTGGAGAGAGTCCGGTGATGAGGATTCTGGAAACGGAGAGGAGTATGCAAGGGAATCGTGAGGCTAGCAATGAGAATGTTGGTGGATTTCGAAAAGGGTCGTCGGGGATAGACGACGGGCATGCGTATGCTGACGTTGTCCATACAGTGGGAGTTAGCCGTTTCACAAGCAATTCGGGGAAGCGACGTTTGGGAGCTTTGAGAAGTTTGGTTTCAATGTTGCGGTTTCGGAGGTCCGAAAGGGAGTTGCGAGGTGATGAGAAGGTTAACGGGGATGGCAATGTGATGAAGGCCTGGAAGAACCTGAGAAGTCGTGTTGCGTCGAAGTTGGTGGATACTTCGACTGGGCGATGTTGGTGAGAACCGGGGATGCCGCTGCAGTGGGAGGTGATCGATGACCGGGATACGCCTCCGAGTGAAAAGAGAAGATAGGGGTCGTGAATTAACTTCAAGTGGGAGATTGTTGGGAGTGAAGGTTTATTCACGCCGGAGAAGACAATCGGAGCCGGAGAGGAAGACGGACGAGGAAGAAAACGGAGCGGAGACGGGTGGTTTTCTGGCCTGGTGTCGGCCGACACCAGGCCCTGTCGGCCGACATGGGGCTGATCGAGCTTCTGAGGATCACGCGCTCCAGCCCGAGGTGAATCCCGCAATTCGGGATGGGTGTCGGCCGACACCCATGTGCCGTCGGCCGATAGGCGGGGGCTTTTAGAGCTGTGTACGCGTTTTCTTGCCCGTTAAGTTTCCTACCCCTATAAATATAACCCTACTCGTGTATTAGGGTTATGAGAGCACCAGAAGCACAATAGAAGTCTAGAATAGTTAGAATAATCGAGAGCGTGAGTATACTGAGATACGAGTGTATTTGTAAACTCCCCGGAGTCGATTATTGCGTATTCTAGTGAAATCTGCAGCGGCGAAAGTGGACGTAGCCCTTGTTAACGGGTGAACCACTATAATTCTTGTGTCTTTATTTTCTTGTACTATTTTTCGTGTTTGTTTATCGTTTCTTGTAGAGACGGAATTGGGCGCAAATCCCAACAAAATCAGAGGAAGCTGGAAGCAACTTGTCTGTCTACCTCGTGTACGCTACTTCAATTGATAAAAACAGTGATGAAAGAGTGAAGTTGAGTTTTACCATTTGCATGAAGAACCAACTTGATTCTGATAAGAATTGCAACTTTACTTGTAAGTTACGCTATATATAAGATAATAAGAACCTATAATTTGTTTTACATATGAAAAATCAGTTTGATAAAAAACAATTGTACATTATATTTAATTAAAAGTATCGCGCAGATTCAGCTTGGTTTGGTGCTTCAGGCAAAGGATGGGGGTGTCCCAAATTCATTTTGTTGGATGAATTGAATTCTGCAGGTGGTGGCTTCATCGTGAACGACACTTGCCTCTTTGAGATTGAGATTTCTGTTCAAGCCATAGCAAAATGATTGATTGAAGTAACATTATTAAGTATTCTCCTTATGAATTTGCTTTTTCTCATTTTTAAATTTCTCAATTTGGACATCTATCAGTGTTTCATTTTAATGTAATGCATTTTCAAATGTAGTATGGAGTCTGTTGGAAATATGAAATCTATCTTACTCTTTTCGGGGAGAGACCATGTCGTAAATCGTAATGCACATTGTGCCCCTTAGTAGCTGCACAATGATTTCCAATGTTCACTTTTCAGTCTTTGATTTTAGTACTTTTGTTTTCATTTCATTTCCTTTTTCTCTTGCCTATTTAACTTCTCCTCTTCGAGTTCTTTATCCGTTGATTGATGACTGTTGGCTGAGGTTTTTGTCATCGTCTGATAACATCAATGCTGTCACTCGATGCTTTTCTTCGAAGGACTTGAAAGTTCCCTACAAGTATACAATTTAGATTTCAAATTAATATTGGTATTATGAAGAATTCACTATAATTGGATCATTTTTGAGGTATTTGAATTACAGAAAAACACTAATGTAGTACAGTAGTAACATTTATTAATGTGACGCTCAAACATTTTGTTGGATGATTTGAAAGATCCCGATAGCGGCTTCTTGGTGAACGACACTTGCCTCTTAGAGTTTGAGCTTTCTGTTCTAGCATGAATATTTTAAGGGAACATGCATTATTAATTAGTTTCAGCTGATCAATGCCAAATGCTTTAGTTATGTCATGTGTATTTCATTTTGATGTAATGCCTTTTAAGTAGTCAGAAATTCAAATAAAAAAAGTTTTATGCATAGTTATTGTTAGAATATTCTGATTTGATATTCATTATCCTTCAGATTCTATACAAGTTGGAAGGAGATCTTTATGATCTTCTATGTTTGGAAGAGATAGAATTTGGTGATTATAATTGATGTAAAGATTCTGTGATATTAATCACAAATTCTAGGGTTTACTAGGTTATCTTATTTATGCTTTGTCATCCTTATTATTTAAGAATGAATCATTGTAACAATTCATAAGTCATTCATGACAAAGAAATAAAGTGATACTCTTTCTAACATGGTATCAGAGCACAGGCTCGATTAAAAATCTTTACAAACCCTAAAAATGAGTTTTAGACAGACACTCATCGGGGAGGTCTTCAACTCCTCTGAAAATACCTCAAAAAACAATGGTGGAGATAATCCACCAAATAATCAATCCCCTCTCATTGTTTCCAGATTAAAAATCTTTACAAACCCTAAAAATGAGTTTTAGACAGACACTCATCGGGGAGGTCTTCAACTCCTCTGAAAATACCTCAAAAAACAATGGTGGAGATAATCCACCAAATAATCAATCCCCTCTCATTGTTTCCAGAAGGCTCAATGGAAAAAACTACATTGAACCCTCAGCCATGGCAGCCTTGAACCAAAACAAGAAACCAAGGCTAGTGTGTGATCACTGCAAAAAGATAGGGCATCTCAAGGACTGCTGGGTACTGCATGGAAAGCCTGCTAACTGGAAACCACAAAGCAACCAAGTTTCATCTGATTCAGGGGAGATAGCTTCTGGAGAGGTACCCTTCACCAAAAAGCAGCTAGAGCACTTGAGTATTCTTATGGGACTCCACCATAATCCTAAAACTACCACCATGGCATCTGGTAACACCTTAACCCTTTCTAATTCACTCTCAAACCAAAAATGGATAGTAGACTCATGAGCTACTGACCATATGACCTTCAACTCAAAAAATTTCTCAACCTACTCACCTTATGCAAGAAACCAAAAAGTCAGGGCAGCTGATGGATCTCTCTCAACTGTTGCTGGGAGAGGAACCATTCAAGCTACCCCTACCCTAACCTTATACAATGTTTTACATGTCCCCAAACTTTCCTGTAGTTTACTTTCCATAAATAAACTATGTTTAGAGAATAATTGTCAAGCCACTTTCTCATCTACTAACTGTGAGTTTCAAGACAAGGCTATGGGGACAGTGATTGGCAGTGCTAGGATGAGTGGAGGGTTATATTTCCTTGAGGAAGGAAAAACTCCTCAGAATAAAGTGACACCTAGAACCTCCTGCCTTAGTGTCTCTGATTTGGAAATCAATAAAGTTATGATGTTGCATTCTAGACTAGGACATCCAAGTTTTTTATATATGAAAAAAATGTTTCCTACTCTGTTTCAAAATAAAGATGCTTCTTTGTTCCAATGTGAAACATGTCAGTTATCAAAACACACTAGAAGTATATATCCTTCAAACTCATACAAACCCTCAAAACCCTTCACACTAATTCATAGTGATGTATGGGGACCCTGCAAGCAGGTAACCAATAAGGGAAAAAGATGGTTTGTCTCTTTTATTGATGATCATATTAGAGTAACCTGGTTGTACCTACTAAAGGACAAATCAGAAGTGAGTGAAGCTTTCAAAATTTTTTACAATCTTATCCACACTCAGTTCCAATAAAAAATTCAACTTGTTAGGACTGACAATGGCACTGAATACTATAATCACACCCTAAAAGACTTCTTCTCTGAAAAGGGAATTATACATCAAAGTTCCTGTCCTAATACACCTCAACAAAATGGGGTTTCTGAAAGGAAAAACAGGCATATTCTAGAAGTGGTTAGAGCCTTAATGCTCTACTCAAACTGCCCTAAGTACCTATGGGGAGAAGCTGTACTAACTTCAGTGTATCTAATTAATAGATTATCATCAAAAGTTTTACAGTTTAAAACCCCAGTACAGACTCTACTTAAAAAATTTCCAAACACAAAACTCTTGCATGACCTGCCTTTAAAAATATTTGGGTGTGTGGCTTTTGTTCATAATTATCAATTAGGGAAATTAGATCCTAGGTCCTCTAAGTGCATGTTTGTAGGATATTCTGCAAATAAGAAAGGTTATAAACTCTATGATTTTGAAAAGAAAAGAATAATTGAAAGTTTTGATGTAACCTTTTTTGAAAATATCTTATACTGCACTCAGCATCATCTTCAGGGGGGATAAACACCAGTGAAGATGTTGCTGAATTCCAGTACATTGAACTACCTATGTCTGCATCCTATGAACATCACACTTTAACTAACCAAATCAGAGAGACTGAGACCACCAGTGGAAATATGGAGAAAAATGATACTGAAAATACCACCAGTGGAAATATGAAAAAAAATGATACTGGAAATACCACCAGTGGAAATATGGAGAATAATGATACTGGAAATCCAGTATCACAAACTCCAGGGAAGTTCAAAGGTCATACTTATTCTAGGAGAAACCCTAGCTCAAAAGAAACTGAAACACTCCCACCTCCTCTCACTGAAAATCAACCATTCATACCCAGTAATGATACTACAGTAGTGAACCCTCACCTAAGCCCGGAATCACCCTCACTCCAACACAATTCCCCACAACCAAAAAATTATGAAACTTCTGACTTACTTCTTGATGTTCCAATAACCATTAGAAAATCCACTAGGAACTGTACCAAACAACCAAAATACCCTATCCAAAATTATCTTACCTATAATCATATTTCCCCCTCCTATAAAGCATTTCTCACCAACTTATCAGTTAACCAAGTCCCTAAGAATATTCAAGAGGCTCTCTCTGTTCCTGAATGCAGGAGTGCAGTTCAAGAGGAAATTGAGGCCTTGGAAAAGAATGATACTTGGGAGAAGGTGAAGCTACCAGAAAGCAAGAAAACAGTGGGGTGCAAGTGGGTATTTACAATTAAATACAAGGCAGATGGGAGCATTGAGAGGTATAAGGCAAGGTTGGTAGCAAAGGGCTACAGTCAAACTTATGGTGTTGACTATTCTGAGACTTTCTCTCCAGTAGCTAAACTCAACACCATCAGAATTATTTTTTCTGTAGCAATTAACCTAGATTGGCAACTATTCCAACTAGATGTTAAGAATGCCTTTCTCCATGGAAACCTCAAAGAAGAGGTATACATGGATCCCCTCAAGGAGTGGAAAGTCAATTTGAAGGAAGAGTGTGTAAACTAAGGAAATCACTCTATGGATTGAAACAGAGTCCTAGAGTATGGTTTGATAGGTTCAGACAATTCATGGAAAAAATTGGGTTCAAACAAGGGCATTCAGATCATACCTTGTTTGTTAAAGGCTTCAGTGAAGGAAAAAAGGTAAACTTAGTGGTATATGTGGATGATATTATCCTGACAGGAGATGATATTTCTGGGATCAGTCAAGTGAAGAAGCTCCTTGCAACTGAATTTGAAATCAAAGACCTAGGAAACCTAAAATATTTCCTAGGGATGGAGGTTGCTAGGTCAGAGAATGGAATGGTAGTATCACAAAGAAAGTATGTACTAGATCTTCTGGGAGAAACTGGGATGATGGGGTGCAAGCCAAGCAACACACCAATGGAACCAAACAAAAAACTTGGTGTGGAAGAAGAGATGCCAGAGGCAGACAAAGAACAATATCAGAGGCTGGTTGGCAAGCTAATCTACTTAGCTCACACAAGACCAGACATCTCATTTGCTGTGGGTGTTGTAAGTCAGTTTATGCACTCCCCAAAGCAAAAACACTATGAGACTGTCCTAAGAATCTTAAGATACTTGAAGGGGACAGCAGGAGTAGGGTTAGTTTTCCAGAAATATAGAAGGAGGAGTGTAGAGGTCTACACTGATGCAGATTGGGCTGGATCCTACAATAGGAGATCAACTACTGGTTACTGTTCCTATGTGTGGGGAAATTTAGTTACTTGGAGAAGTAAAAAACAAGATGTGGTGGCCAGAAGTTCAGCTGAAGCAGAGTTCAGAGCCATGGCACAAGGAATCTGTGAAGAGTTATGGCTTAAGAAGGTTCTAGAAGACTTACAAGTTGAGGTTGACAGACCTATGAAGCTGTACTGTGACAACAAGGCAGAAATTGATATTGCTAACAACCCAGTTCAACATGACAGAACTAAACATGTTGAAATTGATAGACACTTTATCAAAGAGAAGTTGGAAGCAGGAGAGATTTGTGTTCCCTATCTTCCTACACACCAACAGATAGCTGATGGGCTAACTAAGGCATTGATGAAGCATCAATTTGATGAATATGTTTCCAAGTTGGGCATGATCAATATATATGCTCAACTTGAGGGGGGTGTTAGAATATTCTGATTTGATATCCAGTATCCTTCAGATTCTATACAAGTTGGAAGGAGATCTTTATGATCTTCTATGTTTGGAAGAGATAGAATTTGGTGATTATAATTGATGTAAAGATTCTGTGATATTAATCACAGATTCTAGGGTTTACTAGGTTACTTTATTTATGCTTTGTCATCCTTATTATTTAAGGATGAATCATTGTAACAATTCATAAGTCATTCATGACAAAGAAATAAAGTGGTACCCTTTCTAACAGTTATAAAATACTACTATTATTGATCATTAATCTAATTTAAGCTATTTGAGTATATATATTTTGTGGTGTTCTCAAAACTTTGATAAAAATAACACCTTGCTTTTAAATATCAACCTATTTCATAAAAATAAATAAAATTAATCAGTTCAAAATTCTTGTTGAAAATGATCAGTTGGGATGCAAAATCAAAATGGTTAGTATATTTTGTGTGTTATTTTTCTCTATAAATAAAAAAATAAATCTAAAAAGAATTATAAATAATTTGTTTTTGAGGGTAAATTAAGCTGACGTGGCAGACATGTGGACTTTCACGTGGCTCCCAGTCAACAGTCAACACAAGTTGGACAAAAAATTTACCAACAAAAAAACAAACAAAATATTCAAAATAGGGTTAATTTCGTGCAGCCGCTCCGACACGCAACCTTTTGAAACTGCGGCGACGACGACAAGATCAAAGGTCAGTTCATATCTAAACCACCTAAATCGCCTAGGCAGATCCATCCGATCGACTAGGTCGTTTTTTAGAACACTGTCAAAGAATATATAATTAATTAATGGAGTATCATTAATTTTTAATTTACAATTAATCAAGGGTACGCTCATGCAGTAGGTAGTACGTAGTGATGGAAATTGAAATTGAAACAAGAGACGCAGCACCTGCACATCTTGTCGTCAAAATCGAATCTTTTTCGTTGCACGAAAAGTGCGGATTCGACAAATACGATAACTCGGAATTCGTCGCCGGAGGTTACAAATGGTACTTTTCATTATGTTGTTAATTTATAGTATGAAATTATGAATCGTATATAATATATTGTTACTGCAGGAGACTCGTAATTTACCCGAACGGGCGTGAAACTGAAAATCCCGGTGAATATGTTTCTGTCTACTTAGCCATATCAGGCACTGATGGTGATAATTTGTATGATCAGTGTTAGGATTTATATAATCGAACAAAGATTCAAAGAAAAGATAATGTAGAAAACTTGTGGTATTAGAACAAATAATCGTGATCTGAAATATACAAGAGAGAGGCTTTATATAGCCAACAAAAGGTAAACCCTAATCCTATAAACAAAAGGTAAACCCTAATAATCCTATAAATATAATAACTAATAAAAATATGCTAACACCCCCCCTCAAACTCACGATGGTACAGCAAGGAGCATCGAGAGTTTGTCAATGAAAAATCTATGACGGCTGACAGAATGAGACTTCGTGAAGCAGTCAGCCAACTGTAAGGACGACGGAGTAAACGGTAGAGAAATGGTTCCGTGATCCAAATGATGACGAGTGAAATGACAATCAATCTCAATGTGTTTGGTGCGCTCATGAAACACCGTGTTGTGAGCAATCTGAATGGCACTCTTATTATCGCAGTACATAGGTGTGGGGTCAGTAAGAGTGACTCCCATGTCAGCCAGTAACCAGCGCAACCATATAATCTCAGCCGTAGTGGAAGCCATAGCACGATACTCTGCCTCGGTGGATGATCGAGAAACTACAGCTTGCTTCTTACTTCTCCAAGAAATAAGAGAATCACCAAGAAAAATACAAAACCCAGTAGTGGACTTCCGAGAAGTCGAATCACCAGCCCAATCGGCATCAGAAAAGGCACGAAGCTCCAACGAAGAAGTGGATGGAAACAAAAGACTTTGATAAAGAGATCCCCGTAGGTAACGTAAAATACGCACAACAGCAGCCCAATGTACAGTCGTGGGTGCTGAAACAAACTGACTAACAATGTGAACAGCATAGGCAATATCAGGACGAGTGATCGTCAAATAAACAAGACTACCAACAATGGACCTATACAGAGTAGGATCTTGTAGAGGAGTGCCATCATCTAGAGTATACTTTGCGTTCAGCTCGAGAGGAGTGTCAGTGGTGCGAGTGTCAGTGAGTCGTGCACGGTGAAGAATATCAGCAGCATACTTGGACTGAGAGAGAAGGTAACCTCGAGGAGAGGAGGCAACTTCAATTCCCAGAAAGTATCGTAAAGGGCCCAAATCTTTCATCTCAAAACAACGGGACAAGGTTTCTTTCAAACCCACAATACCATCAACATCATCACCCGTAATAATCATATCATCAACATATAACAGAAGGAGAACACGGCCGGCAGAAGTCGATCGAACAAATAAAGCCGAGTCATAAGGGCTTGAGACAAAACCAAGAGAAATCACAACTCGAGAAAATCTATCATACCAAGCACGAGGTGCTTGTTTAAGGCCATACAACGCCTTCTTAAGGCGACAAACCTGTCCTGGAGCATGAGAGACGCCTGGTGGGGGAACCAAATACACTTCTTCCTTCAATTCTCCATTCAAAAAAGCATTTTTAACATCCATCTGAGATATGTGCCACTGTTGAACAGAAGCAACAGCAATGAGGACACGAACTGAAGTCATCTTGGCTACCGGAGCAAAAGTCTCCTTATAATCTAAACCATACTCTTGAGCAAACCCCTTAGCAACTAAGCGGGCCTTGTATCGCTCAATAGAACCATCAGACTTCGTCTTAACTTTGTACACCCATCTAGAACCAATAGCCTTTTTACCTGCAGGAAGATCAACAAGGTCCCAAGTACCAGTCTTGTCTAAGGCAGACAGTTCCTCAGCCATAGCATTTTGCCAATCACGGGATCGGACAGCCTCCTTATAGGAGGAAGGCTCAGAGATTGGATCAATAGAAACAAGAAATGACGCAAAGGACTTAGAATAACAAGAGTATGCAAAATCAGGTAATTGAGTAGACTTACGTATGCGTACTGGATAGCGTGGCGCAGCAAGATCCGTAGTCACAAGCGGTGATTGGGTAGCCGTGTCAGGGGTCGGAGAATCGTCAACAATAGGTGCAGTAGGAAGTGAAGAGTCAGAAGAGAAGGGATCAATGTGAATAAGATCAGATTTAGTCAAGTTGTGTGTGCTGGAGGGAATGGTAAAGAAGGGGATATGCTCAAGGAAGGAGACATGGCGAGACACATAAAGTTTTCTAGAGGAGGGATCATAACAACGATAACCTTTTTGTCCTATACCATACCCAAGGAAAATACATATAGCAACCCGAGAGGAAAGTTTGGACAGTTCAACATGTGGACGAAGAACAAAGCAAGTGGAACCGAAGACTCTTAAGACAGAATAATTTGGTGTTTGGCCAAATAACTGCTCATAAGGAGAAGTGCCAGAGTTATGAGCAGTCGGAATACGATTAATAATGTAAGTGGAGGTAAGGACAGCTTCTCCCCAAAACTCATTTGGAACACTAGCGGATAACAACATAGACCTGGCAGTTTCAACAATATGTCGGTGTTTTCTCTCAGCAACACCATTCTGCTGAGGGGTATCAGTGCACGAGGACTGATGCACAGTACCTTCAGACAAAAAAAGATCAGAAAGGATTAAACGAAACGATCCGCGAACAAGTGTGCTTTAGATGATTGCTGGCTCTGATACCATGTTAGGATTTATATAATCGAACAAAGATTCAAAGAAAAGATAATGTAGAAAACTTGTGGTATTAGAACAAATAATCGTGATCTGAAATATACAAGAGAGAGACTTTATATAGCTAACAAAAGGTAAACCCTAATCCTATAAACAAAAAATAAACCCTAATAATCCTATAAATATAATAACTAATAAAAATATGCTAACAATCAGAACTGGGAGGTCAACGCTGCTTTTTCAATCTTTATTCTTAATCAGATTTCCGGCAAATATGATTACACAACTGGTATAAATTATCCACTTTTATTAATTAATCCTGATCAGTAGTACTACTTTTGTCGTCTTATTTTATTTAATTTTTGATTTGTGCTTCTCTTGGGACGTTTCTTTATCCTTTGATCAGTAAGTACGAGACGATTTTTCCGGTTGAAGACTGAATGGGGGGCTCCATATTTTGTATCCAAGGAATACCTCATGAATCCATCAAAAGGATATTTGATCGATGACTGTTGTCTGTTTGGTGCTGAGGTTTTTGTCATCGATAACAGCAAGGCCGTCACTCGATGTTTGTCTCTAAAGGACGTGAAAGTTCCGAATAAGCACACAATTAAAATTTTAGATTTCTCTGCTCAGAAATATGAAGTTTGGTTTTCTGAAGAATTCACTGCAGGAGGCTATAAATGGTGGGTACATTTTATTTTATTTGTATTTTTCATTATTTCGATATCTATGGTTTAATTGTTTGTACAAATTAATTAATTAGTGACATTTTGTTTTCGAAACAAGTACAGGAAGATTAGATTATTGGAAGCGCCAGCTGAACGCAACTTGTCTGTGGGTCTTGTGTATGTTCCTTTGAACAATAACAACAGTAATGATGAAAGAGTGAAGGTGCATTATACCATTTGCATGAAGAACCAACTGGATTCTCATAAGAACCGCAAACATACTAGTAAGTAATTACGTTATTCGAACCGTTAATTTGATTTTTCATGTGAAAAATCTGTTTGATCAAACAATTGTATTGTGCAGGCTCAGATTGGTTTGGTGTTTCAAGCAAAGGATGGGAGTTTAGCAAATTTATGTTGTTGGATGAATTGAATGCTGCGTGTGGTGGCTTCATCGTGAACGACACTTGCCTCATTGAGGTTCATATTTCTGTTCTAGCTGTAGCAAAATGATTGATTGAAGTAACATTATCAAGTCTCAGTTTGGACATTGATCGGTGTTTCATTTTAATGTAATAAATATTGCCTTTTAAGCAGACATAATCGTGAATAAAACAGTTCGTTCTATTTTTAATAGTGCGCGCATTTTTAAATATAGTAGCTAGCCTTATCCCTGAGTAAGATATACATACTTTGGTGTCGAGGGCGCTTTTTCTCCTAGAGATTGAAATCTATGTGCAAGCAGTAGTATCTGCACAATGATTTCCAATGGTCATTTCTTGGAATAATCTTTCAGCCTTTAATTGAATTAAACTACTGTAATAGTAGTTTTTTTTCTTCCTTTTTTCTTCTAAGGAATTTCTTATCCTGCAATGAAATATGTGATACAACATAAATAATTAGTTTAAAGTAAATTTTGGTTTTTTAATTAATACAAAATTTTAATTTAATTTGCTGCAACGAGAAAAACACAGTTTTTGAATTGATATGCAAAAAATGAAATTCATTAAGAATGCTGTAATACTACTGTATATTGCAAATTTGAAACTTTTTTACTTTTTTGTTTTTTGGGAAATTACAGAGTCCAGTAAATGAAAAGTAGTCCCACTGAACAGAATTTGAAGAGCCACAACACAAAAATAATTTCACTATATAACTGATAACTCATGAGATTGTTTATCTTTTGATTTTGAATTTGGAAGTGATGGCAATTTCAACAAGAGAGGCACCACCTTCCCATCTTGTGCTCAAGATTGAATCATTTTCGTTGCTCGATACGTGCCAAGACGACAAGTATGAGTCCCTGGAATTTGTTGGCGGAGATTACAAATGGTATTGATTGTTGTTCATATATTGTTTCAAATATATATGTTGCATTTTCTAATATGAAACAAATCTTACTACTCCTGCAGGAAACTCACAATTTACCCGAACGGGCACGGAACCGAACCGCAGGAGACAATGTTTCTGTGTACTTAGCCATCTCAGGCATTGATTCATTGCCAGAGAATTGGGAGGTCAATGCTGTTTTCTCATTTTTTATTCTCAATCAGATTTCCGGCAACTATCATCACACAATCGGTACATACATGGTTTTTTTATTTATTAATTTAAGTATTTTTTTTGCTTTTATTTTAAAGTGCTCCTTTTTGGTTATATATCCGTCGATCAGGAAATTCCCGTCGATTTTTCCGGTTGAAGACTGAATGGGGTGTTCCAAGTTTTATGTCCAATGAAGACCTCGTGAATCCATCTAACGGTTATTTGATTGGTGACTGTTGTGTGTTTGGTGCTGAGGTATTCATCATCGATAACAGCAAGGCTGTCACTCGATGTTTGTCTCTAAAGGACGTTCAGGTTCCACACAAGCATGTAATTAAGATTTCAGGCTTCTCTATGTTGAAAGAAGAAATTTGGTATTCTGAAGAATTCACTGCAGGAGCCTATAAATGGTACTCTAATTTTTTTATTTGTATTTTTATGTCGAGATATATCTCATGTGGTTAGAATATTGGTACCAATATATATTATTGACATTGTTTTTTGTGGACAAGTACAGGCAGATTAAATTATATCCAAATGGAGATGGAGAGGAAGCTGGACGCAGCTTGTCCGTCTACCTCGTGTCCAATAATAAAAACAGTGATGAGAATTGGAAGGTGTGTTATACCATTTGCATGAAGAACCAACTGGATTCTGATAAGAACCGCAAATTTACTGGTAAGTTACATTTTAAGAACCTTTAATTTGTTCCACATGAAAAATCAGCTGTTTGATCAAACAATTGTATGTATATTTAATTAATGTATCGCGCAGGTTCACAATGGTTTGGTGTTTCAGGCCAAGGATGGGGGCGTCGCTCATTCATTTTGTTGGATGAACTGAATGGTGCGGGTGGTGGTGGTGGATTCATTGTGAAGGACACGTGCCTCTTTGAGATTGAGATTTCTGTTTTAGCTGTAGCAAAATGATCAATTGAAGGAACATTTTTAGTTTTGATTATTTCTTTTCAGTTTTCTACTTTTCAGTTTGGGCATCACTATTTCATTTCAATGTACTAATTTCTTTTAAGCAGACAGAATTTTGAAGAAACAGATTTACTATTTCTTGAAGTGCCTTTTTGAAACATATTAGCTAGGCTTCTTCCATATCAAAACGCACTGCATTCCCTGTATTGCTTTGGTATAGTGTGATGCAATTACATCCCGTGAGTATAGTGAAAAAAACCCCTTTATTTGAAATCTTATTTGTTATTTATTTGTTTCAAATTGAAGTTTTAAAAATATTTTATCATTAAAATAATTGGATTATAATTTTTCACTTTATTTTACTAATTTTTTTTTATATTTTAAAATTTATATTGACACAATTATACTGTATGCTAGTCCCAAAGTAAAATTGAACAAGACACCCAGTCAAAATTAAACCCTAAATCTAACTCCCAAATCCAGCCCCTGTTCGGCATTTTTCGTCTGAAGATTGTGAATCCTCAGGCCTCGACGCCACTGATCAAGTAAGACACTGGCGCGGAGCCGGCGGCCTCGCCCGAATTATTTCTGGTACCCTGAATTTTGTGATAGCATGTGTGTAGTTTTTTTTACTGAACATATGTGTGTATTATATACATATTTTTACTGAGAAAAATGATAAATTATAACGTCGGAGACCCTCGACAGTCGGGGCCGGCGTGCTCGCCTGAATTATTTCTGGTACTTTCTTGCATTTTTGTTGTCGTTAAAGTGCACAGTCAATGCCGATTGTTGTGATATCTTATGTTGTTTTTTACTACTATTATTTTAAAACATATGTGTGTATTACGTACATACTGTTAAAACTTACAAGGTACTCGACTACTTTCGTGAGCTTTTGATTTTGACATTGATTCTACCGATTGCAAAATAAATGTATATTGTGAAGGACATATTACTCGTAATGTGATTCACAAACGATTTCAGACTATGAAAACTCTATCATAAAAGGTGTATAATTGTGTTTGTATTTGAGTTTTTATATCATAAAAGATTACATTTTTAATTTTAATTTAGGTCCACCCTTGTATAAAATATTGAGCCAACCTTTGGATATAATAATGATAATATCAAAACTGATCTACCTACTCATGAGAACCCAATATTTGCAGCCAAGAAGTCAAAATACATATATAAAAATATATGTATTCGGTAATTCTGATTGGGCAGATTCTACCAAGATAAATATCACTTTTATAAACTATTTGTTCATTTAGAAGTGATGGAACTAGCTGCAAGAGAAGCAGCACCTGCACATCTACTGGTCAAAATTGAACAGTTTTCGTTGCTTGATAAATGCGGAATCGACAAATACAAGACGAAGGAATTTGTTGCCGGAAATTACAAATGGTACGTACTACTTTTTGTATTCTTTTAACATACTTTCGGCTTTAAGATATTGTTTAAAATCTTACAGGAGACTACTGATTTCCCCGAATTGGCACGGAACTGGGAAAGCAGGGGACTCTGTTTCTGTGTACTTAGCCATCTCAGGCACTGAATCATTGCCTAAAAACTGGGAGGTTAATGCTGTCTTCTCAATCTTCATTCTTAATCAGATTTCCAACAAATATCTTTATACACCAGGTACCTACTTTTTTTTTTCTTGTAATCTTCCAGAATTGACGGCCTTTTTTTGAATCAGGAAAATCAGCAAGATTTTTCGCGTTGCAGACTGAATTCGGATTTACAAGTTTTATCTCAAAGATAGAACTCACCTCTCCATCAAATGGATATATGATTGATGACTGTTGTCTGTTTGGTGCCGAGGTTTTTGTGAACGATAATAAGGTTGTCACTGAGTGTTTTTCTAGGAACGACGAACCATTTCTTTGCAAGCATGTTATCAAGATTTCAGACTTCTCTACGTTGAAAAATGTTTGGCATTCTGAAGAATTCACTGCCGGAGGCTATAAATGGTAGTAACATTTTTTCCCCGATTTCTACTTCTTACAAGTGAGCGGTAATTTAATGTGGTATCTATATATAAATAATGACGTATCCCTTTTGTGGACATGCAAGTACAGGAAGATTGCATTAAATGTAAAAGATAATTCAGTCAAAACAGAAGATGGCTTACATATGTGTCTGATGTATGTTGCTGCTGCGGATATTTGTGGTGATAGAGTGAGGGCGAGTTCCACAATTTGCATAAAGAACCAGTTGAGTTCTGATAAGAACTGCAAAGTTACTGGTAAGTGAAATTATATTGCATTTGTTGTTTGTTCATATAACAAATTATTATATTTATAATGAATGCATCTCTTGCAGTTTCAGATTGGTTTAATGCTTCTAACCTATATTGGGACTCCGACTTTGGATTGCCATGCCTTAAGATATCGGAATTGAATGATGTGAATAGTGGGTTTGTCGTGAAGGACACTCTTCTCTTGGAGGTTGAAATTTCTGTGCAAGCTGTTGCGTGGTGAAATATAGAAGTATGCATGGTCCAAGACATATCCCATTGTTTTTATTAATATTGATTTTCTAAAATCTCAGCCAAACATTGTTTTTATTAATACAGTACTAGTATTAATTTTGGTGAACATTATGAACTATTGACAATCCAACAATGGAATATAATTTCAAATTTGAATTTTTTAATTTGGAAATTACAGAGTCACAATTAATCAACTGTAGTAAAATTAATTAGCTTACTGAAAAGTAGTTCCCCACTGGACAGAATTTGAAGAGACACAACACAAAAATAATTTCACTATATAACTCGTGACTCGTGAGATTATGTAATTACTACCCAGATAAAGGCTGAATTTGAATTTTGAAGTGATGGCAATTGCAACAAGAGAGGCATCACCTTCCCATCTTCTGCTCAAAATTGAATCCTTTTCGTTGCACGAAAAGTGTGAAGGCGACAAGTACCAGTCCCCGGAATTTGCTGCCGGAGATTACAAATGGTATTAGATATTACATGTTTTTCATACACAGTATATATGCATTTTCTAACATGAAACAAATCTTACTACTCTAGGAAACTCACAATTTACCCGAACGGCCGCGGAACCGCAGGAGACAATGTCTCTGTCTACCTGGCCATCTCAGGCACTGATTTGTTGCCTGAGAACTGGGAGGTCAATGCTGTTTTCTCCGTCTTCATTCTCAATCAGATTTCTGGAAACTATCATCACACAATTGGTATTTACATATGTATTTTTTTTATTAATTTTTGTTGTCTCTTTTTTTGTAAAGTGCTCATTTCCGGTTCTTTATCCGTTGATCAGGAAATACCCGTCGATTTTTCGGGTTGAAGACTGAATGGGGTGTTCCAAGTTTCATGTCCAAGGAAGGTCTTATGAAACCTTCAAACGGATATTTGATCAATGACTGTTGTATGTTTGGGGCTGAGGTTTTCTTCATCGATAAAGTCAAGGCTGTCACATGATGTTTGTCTTTGAAAGACTTGAAAGTTCCGTACAAGCATGCAATTAAGATTTCAGACTACTTGTCTACTTTGAAAGGAAAAGAAGTTTGGTATTCTGAGGAATTCACTGCAGGAGGCTATAAATGGTGGAGTAGTACATTTTGAGTTTTACTTTTATGTCGAGACATGCATGCGGTTGACATATTAATTTGTACCAATATATTTTATTGACTTTGTTAAATTTTTCGGTCATGTACAGGAAGATTATGTTGTATCCAAATGGAAATGGAAATGAAGTTGGACGCAGCTTGTCTGTATATCTCTCGTATGTTCCTTCCGTTGACAAAAACATTGGCGAAAGAGTGAATGCGCGTTATACCATTTGCATGAAGAACCAAACTGGATTCTAAAAAGGACCGCAAATGCAGTGGTATGTTACATTATAATTACAAACCTTTAATTTGTTATACATTATGGAATCTGTTTAATTAATTAATGTATCACTGTGCAGGTTCACGTTGGTTTGACGCATCAGCCATGAACTGGGGGTGGCATTCGCTTGTATTGTTGGATGAATTGAATGTTGCAGGCGGTGGATTCATCATGAAGGACACGTGCCTCTTTGAGATTGAGATTAATGTTCAAGCTGTAGCGAAATGATTTCATTTGTTTAGAGTTTATGCATTATCTTTCACTCTTTGATTGTAATGACAACTACTATGTTTTTTTGCCCTCTTTTTGAATGAATGTCTTGGATTTATGAATCAATCGCTTTTTTCTTTCTTCTATACAACGACCTTGATAATCTTTCATGCTGAATAACCAAATCATTAGAAATAACACAGTGTTATCGTTAGAGGTTTTGGTACATTCTAATTTGAAGCTTCTAGCTCACCGTTGGCTACAATGGGAAAAAAGTTACCTCCCAAGTAAAAATTTGGAGTAAAATTCATTTAGTGTAAAATATCAGGATTGGGGATTGCAGATTAATTACTGAAACATCCCTAGAGTTTGCGAAACTCCAGTAAATCCCCCTAAAGTTCTGGAAAAAGTGACAGGATCACCCCAAAATTAGTCAAATAAAACCTCAAACGATTATAAACCTTTTCATATTCCCAATACTCTTTGTATTTACAAATAGACCCTTCACTTCAAAAAAATTGATGTATCATAAAATAAAGTGTAAACCCTAAATGTAACTCCCAATTCCAGTCTCTGTTCGGTCGTCGGCGGTCCCATTTCGTCAGGCCTCAACAAGAAAGCCACTGTGACGGAGCCGTTATCTAGTAATCGTAATCTTTCTCCCTACGTACTATGCTTTTCTTTCTTTTTCTTATGAAATAAATTCCATTATCTAGTAATTGTTCTTACTTCCCCGTGATCAAATGTTGTGTGCATTGGTTTGTCGATATAAACAATTAAATTTAAATTTAGTTCTTAATGATGTTTCTCCATATTTTTAGATGTGAGACGCTGCCTAAGTACAATCGGACACAATTAAATATTATAAAATAAAATTAATTAGCACAAAACTAATTTCTCTATATAACTGATAATTCATGAGATTTTATATATCTATAAATATCCAGAGTGATGGCAATTGCAACAAGAGAGGCAGCACCTTCACATCTTCTGTTCAGGATTGAATCCTTTACGTTGCTCGATAAGTTCGAAGACGACAAATACGAGTCCCCCGAATTCGTTGCCGGAGATTACAAATGGTATTAATTGTCTTTTATAGATATATTGTTTCAAATATATATATGCATGCATTTTCTAATATGAAACAAATTTTACTACTGCAGGAAACTCACAATTTACCCGAATGGGCACGGAACCGCAGGAGACAATGTTTCCGTCTACTTGGCCATCTCAGGCACTGATGGTTTGCCTGAAAACTGGGAGGTCAATGCTGTTTTTTCAATTTTTATTCTCAATCAGATTTCCGGCAACTATCATCACACCATTGGTATGTATGTATTTTTTTGTAATACGGAGTATTAATTGTAGTAGTATTTGGTATTTTTTTTTCTTTTAATTGATCATCTTGGTTTGATCAGGGAATACCCGTCGATTTTTCCGGTTGAATACTGAATGGGGTGTTCCAAGTTTCATGTCCAAAGAAGATCTCAGGAATCCATCACATGGATATTTGATCGGTGACTGTTGTGTGTTTGGTGCTGAAGTTTTCGTCATCGATAACGTCAAGGCTGTCACACGATGTTTGTCTTTGAAGGACGCGAAAGTTCCGTACAAGCATGCAATTAAGATTTCAGAATTCTCTGGTGTGAGAAAAGAAAATTTTTGGTATTCAGAAGAATTCACTGCAGGAGGCTACAAATGGTAGAACATGTTTTATCTGTTGTGAAAATATTGCACCAATGTATAGTACTGACATTTTTTTTTCCGGTCAAGTACAGGAAGATTAAGTTGTATCCAAATGGACATGGAGCTGAGGCTGAACGTAGCTTGTCGATGTATCTTGAGAATGTTCCTTTGTATGATAAAAAGAGTGATGAAAGAGTGAAGGCGCGCTTTTCCATTTGCATGAAGACCAACTGGATTCTGATAAGAACCACCAACGCACTGGTAAGTTACTTTGTTAGCAGCTGTAATTTGATTTACATTATGTAAAATTTTCTGTTTGATCGATTAAAAAATTCTTTTTTTTTTTTAAATAATATTTCGATGGGCAGGTACAAATTGGTTTGGTGCTTCAAACATATCATGGGGGTGGCTCTCATTCGGTTTGTTGGATGAATTGACTGCTGCAGGTGGCGGTTTCATCGTGAAGGACACTTGCATCTTTGACATCGAGATTTCTATTCTAGCTGTAGCACATTGATTTCCTTTGTTCAGATTTCATGCATCCTCTTTCCGTATTTGATTGTAACGCCAACTGCTATGTTTTTTTTAACCTCTTTTTGAATGAATGCATTGAGATTTCTGTTCAAGCCAATGAGATTCACTTCCCTTGTTCATTTAAATTTGCGATAGGATTAGATTGGATGGAGGGAATATATGTTTTTTAAAACTTGTTATCGATCAAATTTTTAAGAAACTCAAGTCCAACAACCCCCAAAGCTCTGGAAATAGTGGCAGAATCACCCCCAAATTCTCAAAATTATTAAAATAAAACCTCAACCCTATTCTACAAGTAATTGACCTTTCATATTCCCAAGACTCTCCTGTATTAAAAAATAGGCCCTTCACTTCACCATTAATATTTACAACTTCTCAGACACTCTCACTCATAAATCTATTTTTGTTCTGTTTTTTATTTTGTTCATTCAGAACTCACAAGTGATGGAGCTTGTCATAAGAGACACAGCACCTGCACATTTTCTGGTCAAAATCCAATCTTGTTCGTTGCTTGATAAGTGCGGAGTCGACGAATTCGAGACCAAGCATTTTGCTACTGGAAACTACAAATGGTACTTAACTTATATACTATATGTTTCAACCTCTAAATGAATATCAAATCTTTCTTACTTACTACAGGAGTCTCATAATTTACCCGAACGGGCATGGAACCGAAAAACCTGGTGAATATGTTTCTGTCTACTTAGCCATACGCGACAGATATGAACTCCCTCAGAACTGGGAAGTCAATGCTGTTTTTTCATTCTTTATTCTCGATCAGATTTCCGGATCCTACCATCATACAATCGGTACATACTCGTCTTCAAGTTTCTGTCTTCTCTGTTTTATGTACATACTATACGCATCGGTTTAATTATCAGGAAGCACGCGTCGATTTTTCGAGTTGAAGACCAAATGGGGTGTTCCGAATTTTATCTCCAAGGCAGAACTCGCAAGTCCGTCAAACGGATATTTGATCGACGACACTTGCCTGATTGGGGCAGAGGTTTTTGTTAATGATAGTAAGATTGTTACTGAATGCTTGTATTTGATGGATGTCGAAGCTCCCGACTATCATACTTTTAAGATTTCAGACTTCTCTACACTGAAAGATGTTTGGTGTTCTGAAAATTTCACTTCTGAAGGCTATAAATGGTACTACTTATTTTTTTCTCTCTCAAAATTTTTCGAAAAACTGTATATGTGAAGAATGTTTTTTGTTTTTACAGGAAGATTAAATTATACCCAAATGGAACCGGGGCCGAAACCGGAAAAAGTTTATCTATCTATATGGTGCATGTTTCTTCCAAAAAAAGAAAAGCGATGTTATGCGATGAAAGATTGAAGGCTTGTTTTACGGTTCGCCTAAAGAACCAGCTTGCTTCTGATGATAAGATCGACCTAGTGGAATCTGGTAATGCGAAGTTATAAGAAATCATCGATCTTTTCGTTTAAATGTGATAAATATTCTGTTGAGAACTGTATGTGTTGTCTTTTACAGGTTCTAATTGGTTTGATTATTCGGAGGCAGCTTGGGGATTTTCCGACTTCGTTTCGCTAACGGAGTTGAATGATCGAGAAGGTGGCTACATTGTCGAGGATACATGTATCCTCGAGATTAAGATTTCTGTTACAGCCGTAGCACATTGATTGATTTCAATCCCCTTCCTCTTGTAGTACTACATGTTTTGTTTTTACCTTTTCTTTATGAATTTCATTATCTATGACTATGAATCAGTCTTTTGTTATTTAGACATATGTTTCTCAATCTTAACTGTTTAGTATTTCTTCATTCTCCACAAGACAAATAATTGATAAAGTTTGTTCATAGACAGAGGTAGTATTTGGTGAATAATGTATATATATAAAAAATACATATAAATACACTATAAAAGTATAAATTATTTTTGAAATTTTAATCTTCAAAACAATTATAAATACCATTTCCATTACTGTAAAACATCACCTATATTACTATATATACCATTTCCCTTTAGTGTAAATAGGCCACTAAATTTCTCCATTTATTCCATTATAACTTTTTATTTTGTTGGGAAATGACAGTCCAATAAATAAAAAGTACAAACGGACACATTCATTATATATTGTACTAAATTAATCAGCTTACTGAAAAGTACTGACCAGAAGTTGAAGAGCCACTAACGTAACTATTCTAGGGTAATAAATCAAAATTAAATTAGGTTATTTGAAAAGAAAAGGTATAGTTTACTAATAAAATAAAAAAGTGAGAATTAATTATTTGAATCTTGAAATAATTATTTTTTCATAAATTTATAATAGAATTTCAAAAACGTCCAAAGAGCTTATTTTTACCTTTAAAAGTTAAGACCCTGCCAAAAAATAAACCCCTCGACAAAAGTCAAAATTTATTGGTTATTGATTCTGGTTTGATAATTAATTTAATAGATTTACCACTTGACAAATTTTATTGTAATATTTTTTTATCGAGATATCTTTTAATTTGGTATTTAAAAAAGGAAAAATATATTTTATGTGGATTTGGTATTCAAAATATCTTTTATGTGGATTCGAGCTTTTCATCCACATAAAAGAATTTTCAAGATGTTCTACTTAAAGACTTGGGAAGTTGGAATCAAGTTGCAGATTTGTTCACCAGAGCCCTCGGCTCCAAGACTTTTCACCTTCACTCCAAGATGGGAGTTAAAAACATCTACTCCCATCTTGAGGGGATGTTGGGCATACTGCATGCATGCATACCTATTTTAGGCATATTTCATGTTTATAGAAATAAGGTCTTATGTAATTATGCATGAGAGTTTATTTCCTTTTTAACTCTATAATCCTAGTCAGGTTAGGTTTTCTATTTTGTTGTTGTATAAATATGTCTATACACCTACATTATCAAAATATGTCTATACACGAGAGTTGTATTCTCTAATTATTCTTATTAATACATATATTATTTTTCTCGGCTCTTGTTCTCGTTTCTTTCATTATCAAAATCAACATATATATATATATATATATATATATATATATATATATATATATATATATATATATATATATATATATATATATATATATATATATATATATATATATATATATATATATATATATATATATATATATATATATACTCTTTATCGTGCAGCCGCCCCTACGTACCTACACACCCCCGGCCCAAAGTATTTCCGCTCGATCGGCAGATTTTGAGAGCACCCGTAGCCACCACCGGAGAAGTCATCGGAATCTTTGGTTGTTTTAGGTTTGAAGGTGAGGTTGTTATATTTAGAGAATTGATATTAATTTAAGGATTTTTTTTTTTCGTCTTAGTTTTCTTTTGTGACATATGTCCATTGTCCACACGTAATTAAACAACTGACTAGATGACTCGGAAATCAGAATTATATTTGAATTTGATTTTTTTTATAACTTTTCTTTTGTGACATGTCCACACGTAACTAAACAATTGACTAGATGACTCGGAAATCAGAATTATACTTGAATTTGATTTTTTTTATATGATTTTTAACTACTATATATGCAGTAGTACTTAGGTAGCGATGGCAATTGCAAAAAGAGAGACAGCACCTTCACATCTTCTGCTCAAGATTCAATCTGTTTCGTTGCACGATGAGTGTGAAGACGACAAGTACGAGTCCCCGGAATTCGTTGCCGGAGATTACAAATGGTATTAATTAATTGTTACCTACATTAAGTAAATATTCTTTCAAATATATATATATTTATATATATATATGTCATATCAAATCTTACTGCAGGAGACTCATAATTTATCCGAACGGGCGCGGAACTAAGAGTGCAGCAGACTATATTTCTGTCTACTTGGCCATCTCGGGAACAAAATCATTGCCTGAAAACTGGGAGGTCAATGCTGTTTTTTCATTTTTTATTCTGAATCAGATTTCCGGCAACTATCATCACACAAATGGTATATAAGTACTTTTATTTTTGGTTTGATTCTTGAACAGCTTATCTTTGGGTTTCTAATTTATATTTTCGATCAGGAAAAACCCGGCGATTTTTCGGGTTGAAGACTGAATGGGGTGTTCAAAATTTCATGTCCAAGAAAGACCTCATAACTCCATCAAAGGGATATTTGTTCGATGACTGTTGTGTGTTTGGTGCTGAGGTATTCGTCATCGATAACATCAAACCTGTCACCCGTTGTTTGTCTCTAAAGGGAGCGCAAGTTCCATACAAGCACACAATTAAGATTTCAGACTTTTCTAAGTTGAACGAAAAAGTTTGGCATTCCGAAGAATTCACTGCAGGCGGCTATAAATGGTACGCATAGTATAGTACATTTTTTAATTATTTCATTATTTGTATTTTTATAACTTATAATATGACAGGAAGATTAGATTACATCCAAATGGAGATTCGAGGGAACTCGGACGCAGCTTGTCCGTCTATCTCAAGTATGTTCCTTTGAACAGCGAGGAAAGAGTGAAGGCGCGTTTTTCCATTACCATGAAGAACCAACTGCAGGCTTCTGATAAGAAGCACAATAAGCTACAAAATTGTAAGAAGCTTTTAATTGGTTTTAGACATAAAAAATCTTTTGGATCAAACACTTATAATGTATATATATATATTGTTTTGATGTGCCCAGATTCACGTTGGTTTGATGCTTCAAGCATAACCTGGGGTTGGCGCTCGTTCATGTTGTTGGATAAATTGAAAGCTGTAGGTAGCGGCTTCATCGTCAATGACACTTGCCTTTTTGAGATTGAGATTGCTGTTGAAGCAGTTGCACAATGAACAATTCATGAAATAAAGTAGTATAACATTATTAATTATTATTATTATTGATTATTAATTTTCAGAATTATTTGCTTAATTATTCATTGGGCGATGTCTTTTAGCCAATTTGAATTATGAATAAAGAGTTCATTTTCTATTTCTTGAAGTGGATTTTCAAATATATTCGACTATACCTCCGTCTCATCATCAATGTTTTAAAAAACGGTCGAGGCGCGCCTCGTACCGCCTCAGGGGTTTCGTGTGATGAGGCGTACGAGTCAAAGATGTTTTAGTTTTTATACGCCTATATACGTGAGGCGGTACGAGTTATACGCATTTATGCCCGCCTCATCAAATTAATTTTTGTATTTTTTATATAAATGAGTAATTTATTAATTTATTATTTTATATTGTTTCTTAATCATCTATTGTTTGATCTTTGTTTAACCATACAATTTTTATGGTCTCCATTCTTCTCAACTCAAAAAATCATAATTTTTCACAAAATTTTCTCAACTTCAGTACATATATATTCTTATGTTTTCTCTTCTTTTATCTTGCTTGTACACCTATTTTAACATTTTTATTTTGAAATGTTTTAAAACCCCATTGTTTAACTTAAATGCAAAAAACCAACAATTATGAAAAAAAATGCATGAAAAATGATTATATATTCTAAGGTTCATTCTTATATGTTTATGAAATTATGATATTTTATTTTTTTTCCTCATTTAATGGATGCACTTTAACACACTATTATATAGAAAAATTATTGAAAACTAGTACCACTGCCCGTGCGATGCACGTGGTATTTTTTAATTTATTTTTTTGAAAATTGATGCATATGAAAATTTTATTTTATTTTATTATCGAACCCTCACTCTAATTTATAAGGGTGGGCATTGGACGGGATGAGACGGGATTAGGGGGAATCTCATCCCGTCTTGATAATTTATATTCGGACGGGATCGACGTTTAAAAAGTTGTCTCGCATGTCTCAATCTCGTTTGGATTCGGGTTGAGATCGAGACGGGATGAGATCTCCTTACTCAATTTTTCAACGTGTTTATTGATCTCTTAAATCATATAACCCATGAAATTTATAAATTAAATTGCTGAATAATTATTTTTATAGTCCAACTATTTTTTTATAATTCAAATGTCATAAGTATAGAAGGTGGTCTGTTAAATTAAACTGTAAGCATCATAGCCACTCATGGTGATTGCGAAAAATGCTTCCGTGCATCGCACGGTGCGGGATCGTGTCAACTTGAATGATGCGGGGTACAAAATCATCTATGACATTATGTGCAACCTCACTTGCACCGTCAAACTCAATTGTGGTATATGAAAAAAAGAGTCCAAGTTAATAGATATTATAACGACACGGAGATCATCCAAGTGATTTAATTTTTCACGTATATACCTTCGACTATTGCTGAAACAATGTATCCTATAAAGGATCCATTGGAGCTTGAGGTAGGTAGAGGATTAGCTGGAAGAGAAGTTGGGTTGGCTGCAAGACTGCAACATTAAAATTAATATCATCGCCCGCATGTAATTAAAAAAACATAATCTCGGTATGATTACTCTATGTATTAGAACAACAATTAGTAAATACGGAGTAATTGTATAAAATTAGTACCACTGCCCATGCGATACATGTGATATATTTGTTTGAAATAATCTAAAATTTTATTTAATTTCCAACGTATTTCGGCTAAAAAATTATTAATGGACTAACAAATTATTTTATGTTATCTCAATTGTGAAAATTTTATTATTTTCAAAGACTACGCCTGTTTGATGTAATTTATAGTATGTAAACTTCTTGGGGCATAGCCGAGTGGTAAGGACTGTGGACCTGTGGTGATGTTGGTGTAATTCCTCGACCACG
The DNA here is from genome assembly GCA_954870475.1 of Euphrasia confusa. Lineage (NCBI taxonomy): Eukaryota > Viridiplantae > Streptophyta > Magnoliopsida > Lamiales > Orobanchaceae > Euphrasia > Euphrasia confusa. The sequence continues at coordinate 1,946,930 of OX940965.1, forward strand.
CAGAGTTCGAATATAGGATATGACAAATTTTTATTGAAATATTATGAAGTTAGTTATTGGATGAGACATATTGTCTCTCTCCCACATGTGTCTGCTACTCGGGCACATCACTCGATTACATACTACACGATCGAGGAGGCTCAGATCTAGTGGAAGATGAGTTTCTCGTCTCTACATTTCTCGAGTGTCAGACGCATCCAACAAATACCTAAAATCGATGGGGAAAAATCAAAATAAATGGAAAATAAAAATTATAAAATTGGAAAATAAATAAATATATAAAAAAATTGAATTTACTTGGTGAACATGAAGGAAATGAGATGACAGAAATGCAATTATATTAATATACGTATGTTAACCTACAAAACAAATTTAACATAACTGAATTAGGGATAAACTAAAAATTAAAAAAAAATCTAGTCGAACATAATTAATATCTCGACAATTTGATTATGGAATCTGCGAAAAATTATAATTAATACATAAAATTAAAAAAATCTAGGAAAAAAAATGAATGAATAGAAGAACGTACGATTCAATGTTTAGAAAAATAAAAAAAGACATACGAAGCCGCCAGATTATAGCAAGAAGAAAAAATATATCTAAAAAGTTTGATCAATTTTTTTAGGGGTGACTATTCGGTACGGACGGGTATCCGCACCCGAATTTTTCGGGTACCCGTACCCTAATAATAAAAAAAATCATCCCATAACTCGACCCTCTTTAGTAAATCGGGTACCCAATACCCGGGCCGGGTAAACGGGTACGGTAATCGGGTACCCAAAATTACCCTAAAATTTTAATTTACAAAAAATCAATAATAATATTCAAATTCAATGATTTATTTTCATCAAATAAAAATAAAAAATCATCAATTAAAGTTTAAAATTGCAATAAAAAACAAAAATTATAATTAAAAATAATTAAAATATGTCATTTATTATATATATAATATTTTAGATTTTTAATTAATATATCAATATATTTATTATTTTAATTTAAATAATTAATCGGGTATTTCAGGTATACCCGAACGGGTAATCGAGTACCCTAATACCCAATATTTTTTAAAATGAATTCCATAACCTTACCCTTACTCAAATTTATTGGGTACGGGTACCCAAAAACCCTAACGGGTGCGGGTATTTCGGTACAAACCCGAATACCCGAACCCGAATAGTCACCCATAAATTTTTTTAACTCAAATTGATTAGGGAATAGGAGCAGATCGATTTTTATGAGATACGATTAATTGAAATTAAATTAATATTAATGAAATAAAAAGAAATTTTGAGAAAAAAAATAAAATTGTATATATTTAAGATGATTATTAATTATTATTAGTAAAAATATATAATTTCAAATTATTATTTAAAATTTATATATAATAATTTAAATATGTTTAATAATATTACTATTTAGAATTTATAATTTTTCTATTTATAATTTATAGTGTGAACACAATATTATTATTGATTTCCTATTGGTCCACATGACATTAGTGGATCCTGAAATTATATATGTATAGATAGATGATAAAGGGATCAACCGAAAATAGACTAATTTCAATTTTTAATAAATTTTTGAACAAATAAATTTTATTTTAAGAATTATTTGATTTATTTATAATTTATTAAAATATTATTGATATTTTATATAAAAAAAGAATTTTTTGAGGCGTACGCCTTGTTCCGCCTCGAAGCGTACGCTTCACGCCTCAAATACGAGTCGCGTAATTTAAAATATTGATCATCGTAATAAGACTTTGTCTTTTGTATTTCATGTGGGGAGTATTAAATTTCAAAAATAGCTAACCAAATATATATCAAATTTGAGTCTCACGTGTATATTCTACAAATGTGTTTTTTAGATAAAAAATTTCATCAAATATAATTTATAAGTAATACTCGTTGAACAAATATTTTTATACTTTTTTAAGCAAAACTAAGAAATATTAATATAACAATTCTCACTTAATTTTTAAATATTAATTACAACAATTTTCATGCAGTGAATTTTCCAGAATTCCAATCTTTTTGTTTCATTCCCTAATAATGTCACGCATGCATTTTTTGCGCAATCCAATAACAACACAATTATTATACTGTAATTAAATAAATTAGCTTAGAGCATCTCCAATGCAGCCCATTTGGGTGCATTGGGCCACGTAAAGTGGACTTGGGCACTCAAAAATGAAAAATCTTGCGTTGGAGCAAATATGAAAAACTTGGGCACGCCCACTGTCTTGGCCGCGCCTATTTTCACTGTTCATGTCAATCTTTTTTGTTTTTTAATTAGTTATTAATATTTTATTGAAGTCTTATATTTTTACAGTATTAAATATTTAATAAAAATATATTATTAATTATTCTGATATTAACCTTAACAAATACTATAACAAATACAATCTTATTTAACGTTAATAAATATTTAACAATTACATTTATTTTTAGTGTTATTATTTGATAAAAATACAGTATTAATTAACATTAACAAATACAAAAATACAATATTATTTAACGTTAACAAATTTAACAAATACAGTTAACAAATTTAACAAATACAGTTTTTATAATAACGTTAACAAAAATCAGTATTTATTAGTAAAGTATTCTGATACTGAGTGTAACGTTAACAATTGTAATATTTTTTTTAATGTCAACTTATGTGATGCTTTTATTATAATATTTTTTTTTATCTTGTTTTGTAATATAATATTTTTTGTTGAAATTATTTTAAATAATATGATATATTTTAAATATATTTTTTATATATTATTTTGTAAAAAATTGATCACTACTTAAATTTGTTTATGCCCGCTTTTAAAATAATTTAATTAAACTAAAATTAAATTATAAAATTTATCATTTTATTGTAAATAAAATAATGATAAGAATAAAATAATATTTAAATGGGGTCTACAAAAAGTATATAAGTGGGTTTTGCATTGGAGTGAATTGCCCACTTTTTTTATAAGCCCACTTTCATATGATTTAGCAATAAAAAAGCTCACAAAAAGTTAAAAGTGGGCTTAGTGCATTGGAGATGCTCTTAAGACCATCTACAACGGGTGTCAAATTTGACACTTCTCTCCTACCACGTCACACCCTTCATTAACACCCTCTTTTCAGCACCAGCTCCAGCAGGGTGTTATTCTAGGTGTCAAACTTTTTTTTTCTTCCCCATCACCATATCATATATCCCACTATATTTTACATTTCTTTTTAATTATTTTATATATATAATTATTAAATTTAAAATTACTAAAATATAATTTTAAAAAATTCACAATATTTTAAAATAATAAATACCATTATTACTCACCACATTTAATAAATAAAAATACATAAAATACTGAAAATAAAGAGAAAAAAGTGCAAAAAATTGTGATTTTTTTTGTGTACAAATGATACAAATCTACAGTCTATTTATAGAGGATAAAAAATGAAAAATAATGATATTTTTATTTAATTTTTATTGTGAATAATTATTTTGTAAAAAATGATTTTAAAATGAAGGGAAAAAATAATTAAAATATTATGTGTCATTTAATGATTGACTCTTTTATTTATTGTTGTTATAAAATAATAGGTAGTGGGGGCCGCTAGAGGGTGTCAAAAAAATTTGACCGGGGATCAAATTTTGATCCGGCCCCACCAAGTGTTAAACTTGACACTTTCAATGCTCCCCCTACTAGATGAGTTGAACTCAATTTGACACCATTTTTGACATCATGTTGTGGATGGTCTAATGAAAAGGATCACTAACCAGAATTTAAAGAGACACTCAAACTACACAGAAGTGTGTCACATATTTAAGCACATACATATTTTAGATGTTAATTAATTTAGTTGAATTTGAATTTTATTGTTCTGTAGAAGTGATGGCAATCGCAACAAGAGATGCAGCACCTTCACATCTTCTGCTCAAGATTGAATCCTTTTCGTTGCTCGATAAGTGCCAAGTCGACAAGTACGAGTCCCCTGAATTTTAAACTGGAAACAACAAATGGTACGTATTAGGTATTACATGAATTGTCTCAGCTCTCTATATATTCTTGAGCATTTAATTTATTTCTAGTGATTAATATATGAATCAAATAATTAATATTACCGCAGGAAACTCACAATTTATCCCAACGGGCACGGGTCAACTGAGAGAGCAAGAGACAATGTTTCTGTGTACTTAGCCATTTCAGGAACAGACGATTTGCCTAAGAACTGGGAAGTCAATGCTGTGTTTTCAATTTTCATTCTTGACCAGATTTCCGGCAACTATCATCACACACCCGGTATATATGCATGCATGTATAATTATTCTTTTGTTTTGTTTGCCTTTCTGGACTGATCCTATATTGTGTTTTCTTTTTCCGTCGATCAGGAAATACCCGCCGGTTTTTTCTGCTGAAGACTGAATGGAGTGTTCCGAATTTCATGTCCAAGAAAGACCTCATGAATCCATCTAACGGATATTTGATCAATGACTGTTGTGTGTTTGTTGCGGAGGTTTTCATCATCGATAACATCAATGTTGTCACTCGATGTTTGTCTCTAAAGGACGTGAAAGTTCCGTACAAGCGTGTGATTAAGATTTCAGACTACTCTAAGCTGAAAGTAAAAAATTGGTATTCCGAAGAATTCATGACTGCAGAAGGATATAAATGGTAGGGTTCATTTTTTTATTAATTTGTAATTTTATAGCGATATCTATATATGGTTAATAGTAAGTGCCATTTGTTTCGGACAAGTACAGGAAGATGATATTATATCCCAACGGAACTGCAGAGGAAGCTGAGCGTAGCTTATCTATCTATCTCGAGTATGTTCCTTTCAATAATGAAAAAAGTATTGATGAAAGAGTGAAGGTGCGTTACACCATCTGCATGAAGAACCAAACGGATTCTAATAAGTAATAAGAACCGAAAATTTACTTGTAAGTCGTCGCGCTATATATACAAACCTTTAATTTATTTTACATAATGAAAATCTGGATTGTGATATGTACAATTGTATATTGTAGCTTCACGATGGTTCGATGCTTCAAACATATCATGGGGGTCGCTCTCATTCGGTTTGTTGGATGAATTGTATGCTGCTTCTAGTGGCTTCATTGTGAATGACGCTTGCATCTTTGAGATTGAAATTTATGTGCAAGCCGTAGTTCAATGATTAATCGAGGTTACTCGTTTCATGATTGAGATTGAGATTGAGATTTCTGTTCAAGACATTCAATCCATTAATTGTTCATTTTTTAATGCATTCCTCTATGATGTTTCTTGAACACTACTATGTTTTTCTTCTTCGTCTGGATTAAATGAACACTATGGAATATATGTATTCACATTTTCTGGCTGTCTACTGTAGTAACTTTTGTGTATGGTGTGTATCCATTAGAGGAAGATGGAAGAAAATAAAATCGAATAAATCGAGGCTCGTGTTCAACACGATTTCCTTAAAACAAATTCGTCCTCTACGGGTACGATTGTTTCCCAGGATACAACGATTTCAAAGCAAAACATTTGCTTACGGCGAACTTAGATGTTGCCTGAAAAATATCACCGGAGGGTCAAAGAAACGGGGTAAACAAAAGAAAGACGAGAGCGATTGCTCGGAATGCGTCTGTATATTTCTCAAACAATTTCATTCTTTCTCGTTTCTCTACGAGTATTTTCGAGTGCTTCTCGTTCTCATGTTCGATTTTTTCATGCAAAATCGATTGCACTTATATAGATAATGTTGGAGTCGAATTAGGTTCGTTGAACGTGGACGGTCAAACCACCAAGTGTAACGTCCCGTCATTTAAAACCATACTAATGGTCACTTAAAAGACCATTATTCACAAATTAAATCCAATTATGTAACTTAAATAATAATATACATTATTATTATTATATTATTATTATTATTTTGTCAATAAATGACAAATCACATAAAAAATAAAATATAGCAAAAAGTGTGTATCCAATAAAAGGGTACTCCCCTATATTTATCGACTACACTTTGCATATATATATATTTATTTATTTTTACCCTTTGGAATTCTCTTCCAATTAGTTACATATTTGAAAATTAATTTTTCATTCATACTACTCGAAATTGAGCGTATGAGATATCCAATCCGAGCTCTCATACGAGACACTCATTTTTCAACAATCCCCCACATGAATGAAAATTATACAGACACCATAAAGAAGTTTGGTGATATAACTCAACGTTAGAAACGTGCATAGAATAGGTAGGTGTTACCCTTTGAACCTTTCTTTGTGAAAGCATACTTATTTTACTAGTTAAATAGTAGACACGATGTCTTTGAACTATTCACCATTTGTGTAAACAATGGTATACTCCACTCACGTTCTTTCTAACAACTCCCAGTTCTCATAGTTATGTTCATTTTGGCCCTGAACATCTGCCTGGTTCTGTAAGAGTGTTTAAGAATATGCCTTACTATATTCTCTTCGAAGCGGCCCCACTTCTCTCTTACATAGGTGATTTCATTTGAATCATTAATAGCCATATGCTAATCCTCACAACATATCACTGTAACATCTCTTAGGCAATGGACTTTCATGGAAATTAAATTCCCCCACATAACAGTGATAATGGAGTTAGACAATTAGGTTGTCCTTTTGAACCTAGTTCTTGGGATCTCCAGTCATATAGGTAAGGTTTTCCTTCGTCTCAACTCTCTTTCTTTAAGGCTTAAGTCCAATCCTTTAGATGACGACATTACTAACTCTCGATTTAACCATTTCTTTGGTTAATTGACTGCGATATTATCTTTAGATCTTACATAGTCTATTGAGATAACTCCAATAGAGAGTAGTTGTCAGACATTGTGTTCATCCAATTGCAAATTGACAATCGCAATTAATGCTAATTGGATACACATGTTTTGTCTACTTCGGATGTTCTTTTTAACTTCCGAATACAAATAATTCATATTTCAATATGAATTTCAAAAGTCTCATATTTACTTCTCATTAAGTAATATTATTATTTTTTAAAATTTTTATTGATAAATAAATCAATAATAATTTTGACTTTTCTCTTTTATTTACTTCTCATTAAGTAAATAAAATTAATTGTGAGAATAAATCATTATTACCTCATTCATATCATTATATGAATTTCAATAATTTATTTATTTCAATTCAACAAATCTTTATACCACATCCATAACTCTTTATGAATTTTAAAGATTTTATTTCAATAAATAATAATATAATAAATTCACTATTTATTATATTCAACCAATAATAAATTTATTATTATTTTTTTTTTAAAATGGTACTCATAAGTTTTACTTCTCTTCTAACCATAATTACGAAATAATAATTTCATCATTATTACATAAATAATAATAACTATATTATTATTTATATCATATAAAATAATAATAACCATATTATTATTTATAACACATAAAATTAAATAATATAATATGCATAAAATGCAAATTTTTATTATTTAATTATATCAAAAGATATATTTATCAACTTCTAGTGACTTCACATTTAATCACGTATTTTTACGATAAATTAAATCAAGCAATTATACAACACTTTCGATAATGTTTGCTCAAAGTAATTTTAAAAAAAATTGTATATCACTACGTGTGACAACATCATTTTTTTTTCCTTCCCTCGACTTCAACAAAGTCGCTGAATTTTTCCTTGGTTTATCACGACGATTAACCAAAATATCATCTAGTGTGGCGCACCATCACTAGGTCCCGAGGGATACATATTCATTCACTCAATCGAGTTTTAACCATCTCCGGTCGTAAGCACAAATATTCAATTCAACCATCAAACTAGTTTGTTTTAAGTTTGTAGTAACTTTTGTGTATGGTGTGTATCCATTAGAGGAAGATGGAAGAAAATAAAATCGAATAAATCGAGGCTCGTGTTCAACACGATTTCCTTAAAACAAATTCGTCCTCTACGGGTACGATTGTTTCCCAGGATACAACGATTTCAAAGCAAAACATTTGCTTACGGCGAACTTAGATGTTGCCTGAAAAATATCACCGGAGGGTCAAAGAAACGGGGTAAACAAAAGAAAGACGAGAGCGATTGCTCGGAATGCGTCTGTATATTTCTCAAACAATTTCATTCTTTCTCGTTTCTCTACGAGTATTTTCGAGTGCTTCTCGTTCTCATGTTCGATTTTTTCATGCAAAATCGATTGCACTTATATAGATAATGTTGGAGTCGAATTAGGTTCGTTGAACGTGGACGGTCAAACCACCAAGTGTAACGTCCCGTCATTTAAAACCATACTAATGGTCACTTAAAAGACCATTATTCACAAATTAAATCCAATTATGTAACTTAAATAATAATATACATTATTATTATTATATTATTATTATTATTTTGTCAATAAATGACAAATCACATAAAAAATAAAATATAGCAAAAAGTGTGTATCCAATAAAAGGGTACTCCCCTATATTTATCGACTACACTTTGCATATATATATATTTATTTATTTTTACCCTTTGGAATTCTCTTCCAATTAGTTACATATTTGAAAATTAATTTTTCATTCATACTACTCGAAATTGAGCGTATGAGATATCCAATCCGAGCTCTCATACGAGACACTCATTTTCCAACAATCCCCCACATGAATGAAAATTATACAGACACCATAAAGAAGTTTGGTGATATAACTCAACGTTAGAAACGTGCATAGAATAGGTAGGTGTTACCCTTTGAACCTTTCCTTGTGAAAGCATACTTATTTTACTAGTTAAATAGTAGACACGATGTCTTTGAACTATTCACCATTTGTGTAAACAATGGTATACTCCACTCACGTTCTTTCTAACAACTCCCAGTTCTCATAGTTATGTTCATTTTGGCCCTGAACATCTGCCTGGTTCTGTAAGAGTGTTTAAGAATATGCCTTACTATATTCTCTTCGAAGCGGCCCCACTTCTCTCTTACATAGGTGATTTCATTTGAATCATTAATAGCCATATGCTAATCCTCACAACATATCACTGTAACATCTCTTAGGCAATGGACTTTCATGGAAATTAAATTCCCCCACATAACAGTGATAATGGAGTTAGACAATTAGGTTGTCCTTTTGAACCTAGTTCTTGGGATCTCCAGTCATATAGGTAAGGTTTTCCTTCGTCTCAACTCTCTTTCTTTAAGGCTTAAGTCCAATCCTTTAGATGACGACATTACTAACTCTCGATTTAACCATTTCTTTGGTTAATTGACTGCGATATTATCTTTAGATCTTACATAGTCTATTGAGATAACTCCAATAGAGAGTAGTTGTCAGACATTGTGTTCATCCAATTGCAAATTGACAATCGCAATTAATGCTAATTGGATACACATGTTTTGTCTACTTCGGATGTTCTTTTTAACTTCCGAATACAAATAATTCATATTTCAATATGAATTTCAAAAGTCTCATATTTACTTCTCATTAAGTAATATTATTATTTTTTAAAATTTTTATTGATAAATAAATCAATAATAATTTTGACTTTTCTCTTTTATTTACTTCTCATTAAGTAAATAAAATTAATTGTGAGAATAAATCATTATTACCTCATTCATATCATTATATGAATTTCAATAATTTATTTATTTCAATTCAACAAATCTTTATACCACATCCATAACTCTTTATGAATTTTAAAGATTTTATTTCAATAAATAATAATATAATAAATTCACTATTTATTATATTCAACCAATAATAAATTTATTATTTTTTTTTTTTTAAAATGGTACTCATAAGTTTTACTTCTCTTCTAACCATAATTACGAAATAATAATTTCATCATTATTACATAAATAATAATAACTATATTATTATTTATATCATATAAAATAATAATAACCATATTATTATTTATAACACATAAAATTAAATAATATAATATGCATAAAATGCAAATTTTTATTATTTAATTATATCAAAAGATATATTTATCAACTTCTAGTGACTTCACATTTAATCACGTATTTTTACGATAAATTAAATCAAGCAATTATACAACACTTTCGATAATGTTTGCTCAAACTAATTTTAAAAAAAATTGTATATCACTACGTGTGACAACATCATTTTTTTTTTCCTTCCCTCGACTTCAACAAAGTCGCTGAATTTTTCCTTGGTTTATCACGACGATTAACCAAAATATCATCTAGTGTGGCGCACCATCACTAGGTCCCGAGGGATACATATTCATTCACTCAATCGAGTTTTAACCATCTCCGGTCGTAAGCACAAATATTCAATTCAACCATCAAACTAGTTTGTTTTAAGTTTGTAGTAACTTTTGTGTATGGTGTGTATCCATTAGAGGAAGATGGAAGAAAATAAAATCGAATAAATCGAGGCTCGTGTTCAACACGATTTCCTTAAAACAAATTCGTCCTCTACGGGTACGATTGTTTCCCAGGATACAACGATTTCAAAGCAAAACATTTGCTTACGGCGAACTTAGATGTTGCCTGAAAAATATCACCGGAGGGTCAAAGAAACGGGGTAAACAAAAGAAAGACGAGAGCGATTGCTCGGAATGCGTCTGTATATTTCTCAAACAATTTCATTCTTTCTCGTTTCTATACGAGTATTTTCGAGTGCTTCTCGTTCTCATGTTCGATTTTTTCATGCAAAATCGATTGCACTTATATAGATAATGTTGGAGTCGAATTAGGTTCGTTGAACGTGGACGGTCAAACCACCAAGTGTAACGTCCCGTCATTTAAAACCATACTAATGGTCACTTAAAAGACCATTATTCACAAATTAAATCCAATTATGTAACTTAAATAATAATATACATTATTATTATTATATTATTATTATTATTTTGTCAATAAATGACAAATCACATAAAAAATAAAATATAGCAAAAAGTGTGTATCCAATAAAAGGGTACTCCCCTATATTTATCGACTACACTTTGCATATATATATATATTTATTTATTTTTACCCTTTGGAATTCTCTTCCAATTAGTTACATATTTGAAAATTAATTTTTCATTCATACTACTCGAAATTGAGCGTATGAGATATCCAATCCGAGCTCTCATACGAGACACTCATTTTCCAACATCTACTTCGTTACAATGATTAAAGAAATTAATTAATTTTTTAGATTAGAAAAACAAAACAATTTTTTTATTTAATATTCGTGTTTTTATTCAAAAGTTTATAGGGGACAGTAATAATTCATTAATTCAAAAATATTACTATCAAATTAATTTTAAATAAATAAACTAAAGTAAAATTCAAAAAGCGTATTCCCCGCCAAAAAATAAATCCTAACCCCAGTCCAAACAACAACACAGCCCTAGTAGGGCAGCCAAAATTAAACGAACTTAAATCCAGTCCCTGATCGGCGCCGCCGCCGAACAAAAAAAGCCACTAGCGCGGAGTATTTGTCTCGCCTAAACCACGGCGTCAGTGCGCCGCATCCCGTCGGAGACCCTCGCCGGAATTATTTCTGGTATTTAATTAGCTTTTATTTTTTTGGTTCAAAACACACCTTCTATAATTTCTCAAATACCTAATTTCTGTAATTTGTGTTGTTTCTCTTTATGACCTATTGACTTTGACATTGATTCTACCGGTTGCAAAATAAATGAATATTTTGAAGGTCATATTACTCATCCAAATGATTTATGATTTGGTTGAAGGGTACTTATGTCAAAATCGATAGTAATGTCAAATTGAACTGAAATGAATGAGTTTGAACTGAAATGAATGAGTCTGAATTGAACTGAACTGAGAATAAGTCAAAAACAATATGTCCTTAATCACTTTCAGAAGCCATGGAACTTGCCATAAGAGACGCATCACCTGCACATCTTCTGCTTAAAATCAAATCTTTTTCGTTGCTCGATAAGTGCGGACTTGCCGAATACGAGACGGATGAATTTGTTGCCGGGAATCACAAATGGTACTTTACCTAGCTACATTTGTATTCTTTTCAAATGTTTTATGTTTGAAGGGTAAATGAATCGAATCTTTACTGCAGGACTCTCAAAATTTACCCAAACGGACACGGAACTGAAAAACCTGGTGAATATGTTTCTGTCTACTTATCCATATTCGACGCAGATGATCTGCCTCAGAACTGGGAAGTCAATGCTGTTTTTCAATCTTTATTCTCGATCAGATTTCCGGCAGATATCATCACACAACCGGTACATATACATACGCTGAATCGTTTTTCTTTCGAATTAAGTTAACCACTCCTCTTGGGTTTGGGTTTTATATATGTATCGGTTGATCAGGAATCACGCGGAGATTTTTTGGGTTGAAGACTGAATGGGGTGTTCCGAATTTTATCTCGAAGGCGGAACTCACAAGTCCGTCGAAAGGATATCTAATCGATGACACTTGTCTGTTTGGGGCAGAGGTTTTTGTCAATGATAGTATTAAGGTTGTTACTCGATGTTTGTCATTGATGGATGTGGAAGCTCCCGACTGTCATGCTTTTAAGATTTCAGGGTTCTCTAAGCTGAAAGCTGTTTGGAATTCTGAAAATTTCACTGCCGGAGGACATGAATGGTAAATTTTCTCTCTCAATTGTTCTAAAATAAAATAGTTACATGAGTAAAGTTTGAAAATTAGTGAAAAAAATTGCAGTAAATTATTTTTAAAATGAAAAAAAAAAATCTTTTTTAAGAGTGTACATAATATTTGTTTTTTGTGGTTGTGGCCTGTGGGGCTTACTTCCTAGCCCTAGTGGGAGTTGGACATAAAAAAGTGAATATCAAACTAAACTTTGTAAAAATATCTGCAGTCTGATCAATGGAGGGAACAAACTGAACTCTAAACATTCCATGTTGAATAAGGTCTCTAACAAAGTGAATATCCAACTCAACATGTTTAGTTCTTGCATGAAGAACTGGATTTGAAGCCAATGCAATGGCAGATTGATTGTCAACCCAAATGACAGGTGGCTGAGTTGGTTTCACTTTGAGTTCAGTGAGTAGAGATAGAATCCATTTAACCTCAGATGCTACATTAGCAAGGCTCCTATACTCAGCTTCTGCAGAGCTCCTTGAAACCACAAATTGCTTTTTAGAAGACCAAGAGATCACATTTTTACCAAGATAAACACATAAGCCTGAAACTGACTTCATATCATCTATATCAGCAGCCCAGTCTGCATCTGAGTAAGCTACTACCTTCAGAGGTGAGTTCTTTGCAAAGAACAGACCTTGAGATGGTGAACCAGCCAGATACCTCGGGATCCTTTTAACAGCCTTCCTATGAAGATCAAGAGGACAGTGCATATATTGACAAACTCTATTGACACTGTATGCAAGCTCTGGCCTTGTTATAGTAGCATACTGTAATGCACCCACTATACTCACTATACTCCTATATTGTGGGTGTTGAATCTGCATCTTCCACAGCAGATAATTGAAATCAGTGAGCTTTATCGAAATGAGTTGGTGTTGAGAGTGAATAAGGGTTCCTTGTGAGCTGAAGGAGAGAGAGGGAGAACCCGATGTTGCAGACTCATTTATACTCATTTTTTTTTTCGAAAAAGCTTTAATCTTTATCTAACAAAAAAGGAAAGAAAGAACGCTCAGCAAAAATCAAACTTTTGCTTTGATACCATGAAAGAGTTTCACAGTTTGAGCTGAACAATAAATGATAGAAGATAAAGACGGCTATTGAGGATTCCAGAAATAGTATATAAACCCTACTGAATCGAGCTGATGCATGTCAGCATTTATAATAGAGTTTCACAAACATCAAAAACCTTATTTACCTATAAAACCCTGCCAAAAAACAAAGCCAGTCAAAATTAAACCCTAAATCTAACTCCCGCCATCTGACTCGGAATCGTGACGCCAGTACGCCGCACACCGTCGGAGAACTTCGATAGTCGCTGCCGGCGCCATCGCCTGAATTATTTCTGGTACTGTTTGAATTTTTGTTTTTTGTTGAAGTTGAAAGTCAATGTTTTGATAATTATGTATTCGTCCCTGAACTGTTTGTAAATTTACATATAACCAACCTAACAAACTCTGAGAAAAAGAGATTTTTTTTTATTTTTTTTAGTTTACAACAAGTTTTATATTTTACCGTGTGTATGTACTCTTTCCCACTATTATATATATATATATATATATATATATATATATATATATATAATAGTGGGAAAGAGTACATACACGGTAAAATATAAAACTTGTTGTAAACTAAAAAAAATAAAAAAAATCTCTTTTTCTCAGAGTTTGTTAGGTTATATATATATATATATATATATTAATTTCCCAGTCATATTGCTATAAAAAGTAAAAAAAAAACACAAGAACAAATGCTTTTCTCAAAATTAATGTATTTTTTTAATTACATATTCTTGTTTTTAAGTAGTATAGATAATTAAATTTTAGTTTATAATATTTTAAGTTATACAACAAAAATTATTGTTTACGATTTATTGTTTCATTTTTTTAAATTTTTTATTAATTAGAGTAGTTTAGAATTATAATTATAAAATAGTGTAAATTAAAAAAATTAGGAAATATCCTCTTATTCATAAACTCAGTCATTTAATTTGAAAAAACTCAGTCATTTAATTTTAACAAAATTTTAAAAACTCCCTTTTATCCAAAATTACCCTAGATTTTATTACTATTTGGTTCGTTCAGAAGTGATGGAAGTAGCAACAAGAGAGACAGTACCTGCACATCTTCTGGTCAAAATTGAAGCTTTTTCGTTGCTCGATAAATACGGGGTTGACGGATACGAGACGAAGGAATTTGTTGCCGGGAATTACAAATGGTACTTTGTTTATCATATACTACTATATTCCATTTGAATTATCATTATTATAACACGAATAAAAATCGTACTGCATGCAGGAGACTAGAAATTTATCCGAATGGGTTGGGAACAGAGAAACCAAGGGACTTTGTTTCCATGTACTTAGCCATCTCAGACACCGATTCGTTGCCTAAAGACTGGGAGGTCAATGCCGTCATCTCAATCTTCCTTCATGATCAGATTCACGACAGATATATTTATACACGAAAAACAGCAAAGTTTTTCGCGTTTCAGACTGAATGCGGATTCTATAATTTCATCTCCAAGGCCGATTTCACAAATCCGGCAAACGGATATCTGATTGACGATTGTTGCATGTTTGGTGCCGAGGTTTTCGTCAACGATAATAATAAGGTCGTGACCGAGTGTTTTTATTTGAACCCCGACCTATTTCCTAGCAACCATGCTATCAAGATTTCCGGCTTCTCTACATTGAGAGATGTCTGGCATTCAGAAGAATTCACTGCCGTAGGGCATGATTGGTATTATCTTCGTTCCAACTAATTATGCACAATTTCCTTTTTTGATGTCCCAAATACTTATACACAAAAAGAAATAAATACTTTACATTTTTCACTTTAAAATACAATTTTACCCCTACTTATTCTACATATTTTTTAAATTTTATTTTTAATTTAAAAATTCATTTTACTCCTTATTTTTTGATAAAAAAAGTCAAAACTAACATTTTTCTTAATCTACTTTTTCTGGACTGAGTACAGGAAGATTAAATTAGATGTAGAAGATAACTCAGTCAAAACAGAAAGTAGCTTGGGTGTGAATTTGATGTACGTGGCTTCGGGCACTATTGACGAAAGAGTGAGAGCGAGTTATACGGTTTGCATAAAGAACCAGCTGTTGGGTTCTGATATGAACTTCAAGAATACTGGCAAGTGAAATTATTACGTGCATGCATTTTCTTGTTTTGTCGACGTATAAAACAATTCAGTATAACGAACGCGTCTCTTGATTAATGCAGGTGCAGCTTGGTTTGATGATTCTAACTTATCCAGTAACTTCAGATTTCCATTCCTTCAGATATTGGAATTGAATGATGCGGATAAAGGGTTCGTCGTGAACGACACTCTTCTCTTGGAGGTTGAAATCACGGTTGAAGCCTGTAAGTGTGATATGCACTGCAGGGCACTGCTGCAGCAGGTCGCTGACTCTTCTCTTGGAGGTTGAAATCACGGTTGAAGCCTGTAAGTGTGATATGCACTGCAGGGCACTGCTGCAGCAGGTCGCTGTGCAAGGCATTGCGTGCATATTGCATATTAGATTTTACCCTTTCTTCACCATTTATACTGGTATGTATCATACACATCATGTATGATCTGATGTAGCACATTGCGTGCTTGACGCACTCAATCAAGACTTAAAGAGATTGAAGACCTGATGCAGCCATGGGATTCTACACATGATGCATCAAGGCATTGTTCAAGATTAATGTCTGAAGACTTAAAGTTCAAGCCGTTGCAGCAAGACATTGAAGACACTGACGCAAGGCGTGGCTGCATTGTCGCTGACTAACGCAGGTGCTGCAGCAACGGTCAAAACAGATTTCCTAAATTATAGAAACCGCCTTGACTCTCGCTTTTCAAGGGAGTTAGTTACAAGGCTGGGTCTATATATTGAAGGAGTCTTCAGCACAATTATTCATCTCTTCCACAACACATTTTACGAGTTATAGAAATTAACTCGAGCTCTTTTGCTTCGATAGTCTCGGTTCTTTGAGAATAGTCGAGTCTTTGTACTACGAAGAGTTAATCTAAATCAGTTGTATATCGTAGTATTTTGTTGTGTTGATTGAGTCGAGATCCTTGAACACGAAACCAAAAGGAATACATGTGTATGTCCAAAAGGTTGTCGATTGTAGTTCAAGATCTATTTTTGTAAGAGACGATTCATCGTTCTTAATAAATCATTTTTGCCGTAAGGCACATTCGTGTGGGTATATTCAAATACCCATACAAAGATTAAATCGTGTGTTCCATTTATTGCTTTTACGTGTGTGTGAGTACGAAAATCGTAAAGTATCTTTGTTCCGTTTTCATTCCGCTGCACAATCTTTATTAATACATTTACATCTGATAATCCTTACGGAACAACGTATTATACATCTCAAACAAACGATTTTCTTTACTGCAACGCACTGCTGCAACACCCAGTTGTTGTAGTTGCAGTGCGCTGCCTGTGCAGTGTTGCGTATTCTTTATAATACCTAAGCACTACGACTTTCAAAGCCTACGCAGAATGATTTATTAATTAATTTCCACTGTTGGGTCGTCTATCTATCTGATCTATATATGTTTTGGTTCCAATGTTTTGAAAAACAGCCGAGTCGTACCAACACAATGTGAGGTGAACGAGTAGGGGATCGATCAATTTCTAATTTATTGAGTATATATTCATTTTTATAGTATACATAATCGCGTATCGAAAAATCCTCGAGACCTTAACCAAACTCAACTGAAGTGATTGTCAACTTTCATATTTCACCACACGATTTCAATTCATTATTAAATAAATTTCAAACTTTTATAGAAAAATCAAATGCCGTTATAAAATTCTGCAATTTTTTAGGCTAATCTCATTAACTTGTGGGTAGAAAATGTCTTTTACTGTTACTTTTGTATACTTTTATATTTTTCTAAGAACTTGGTCTTGATCAAACCCTAGCTGCCGCCGGAGAAATCATCTGGTCGGAATTCTATCGCCTGAACCACGGTTGGTTTTAGGTTTATAGAGGATTTATATTAGGGTATTAATTAATTTAATTTATTATGAGTTCATGCATGCAGTAGTACGTACGTAGTGATATGAATCCTATGATGATGGCGATTACAACAAGAGAGGCAACGCCTTCGCATCTTCTTCTCAAAATCGAATCTTTTTCGTTGATCGACAAGTGCCAAGTCGACAAGTACGAGTCCCCCGAATTTCATGCTGGAAACAACAAATGGTATTATTGGCATATCATGATATATATGTATATATATATATATATATTTATATATATATATAATCTTTCAAATAGCTAGTATGAATCAAATCTTACTACTGCAGGAAACTCATAATTTACCCGAAAGGGCACGGAACACAAAAACCCGGCGAATATGTTTCTGCGTACTTAGCCATCTCAGGCACCGATGATTTGCCTAAGAACTGGGAAGTCAATGCTGTTATTTCGATTTTTATTCTCGATCAGATTACCGGCAGATATCATCACAGGCCCGGTATATATTTATGTTTTTTGTTTTTTATTCATTTTAGTACTTTATTCTTTTGCTCCTATATTTATTATATATTGTACATATGTTTTCTTTAAAATCCGTCGTTCAGGAAATACGCGTAGGTTTTTTGGGTTGAAGACTCAATGGGGTTTTCCGAATTTCATACACAAGGAAGAGCTCATGAATCCATCAAAGGGATACTTGATGGATGACTGTTGTCTGTTTGGTGCTGAGGTTTCCGTCATCGACAACGTCAAGGTTGTCACTCGATGTTTGTCTCTAAAGGACGTTCAAGTTCCCTACAAGCACGCATTTAAGATTTCAGGCTTCTCTAAGCTGAAACAAAAATGTTGGTTTTCTGAAGAATTCACCGCCGAAGGCTATAAATGGTAGTTAAATTTTTTACTCGTATTTGTATACGGATCGATTTATTTAGTGATAAATTTTTTGTACAGGAAGATGAGATTATATCCAAATGGAGATGGAGACGAAGCTGAACGCAGCTTGTCTATCTATCTCGAGTATGTTCCTTTGAATAAAAAAAATAGTGATGAAAGAGTGAAGGCGTGTTATACCATTTGCATGAAGAACCAACTCGATTCTGAGAAAAACTGCAAATACACTGGTAATTTGTTTTAGATATGGAATATGTTTGATATGAGTAATGATCGGTCGTGCGCTTGTATATTTAATTAATGTATCGATCACGCTCTGTGCATGCATGCAGCTTCGAATTGGTTTGATGCTTCGACCTTAACCTGGGGATGGCGCTCGTTCGTTTTGTTGGAGGAATTGAATGCTGCATCCGGTGGCTTCTTAGTCAAGGACACTTGCCTCTTTGAAGTTGAGGTTTCTGTTCAAGCCGTAGCAAAATGATTTCATATGTTCAGATTTCATGATATGCTTCGATCCCCCCCTTTGAGTCTTTGATTGTAATGCCAATTACTAGCTAGCTATATGTCGTCTTAGAATCGTGACTTGGTTTTTTCTTCTTTCTCGATCTGCACAAATAAGCATTCATATGGGCTATGGATTTCCATTCCTTAAGATATCTCGCTTGAACAATGCAAATTATAACGGGTTCAATATCGGGAACTTACCTAGACACTTGTCTCTTGAATATGTTGAAATTTCTGTGCACGTTGTGTTACACAATGATTTTGGATCACTCATTTTTCATATGAATCCTCTTTTCAGTCTTTGGTTGTAATAACTTTATACTCCCCCTCCCCTTTCTTCGTTGGATAATATCGCTATCTACTTATCTATCTGATTTATGTTGGTTCGAATCCAATCGAAATAAAAGAAACGAGAAACGGATAAACGAAACGAGACAAGCACGAGACCGATGAAGTCGATGCATCAATTGGCCGTTACCGCATTCGATCGTCTCTAGTGGCAGGTTACGTGTGAATTGGTTTCACATGTTGGCTTCGGTTCTCAAGGCCAAAGCCCGTTAAGAGTTTGGAGAACTCACGTTCAGCGGCTTCGATTCTAATGGGAGTCTCGTCCAGGAATTAATTCATGTGATGAATTAATTAATTAGTCGGTCCGTATATATATTTTGGGAATATATATTGAGTTTCTTTTACTTAAGAAATATAATTATATTGGGGATATAATTATATTATTTGGTAGGAGGATTTAAGTTTTATTTGGAATAGGAATAAAAGGGTTTTATTCCTAATCCAATTGTTACCTTTTATGGGTTTGCTACACCTATAAATAGGGATATCCATGTTTGATCATTAGTAACTCGATTAATGTTATTGAGAGCATTAATTTGAGAGATCGATATTATTGAGAATATCGTGAGTCACGGTGTTATTGAGAACATCGTTTTGTGAGAGCGTTTCTATTGAGAGAAAGTTTTGTGAGATAAATCTATCGAGAGATCTATATTTGTAACCCTGTTGATTCGATTATAGTGATATTTTCTCCTCCTCCCGTGGTTTTTCCCTATTTTGGGTTTCCACGTAAAATTCGTGTTCTATCTTTTATATCGTTTTCTTTTCCCCATCTATTTTATACTAGTACCACCGCCCGTGCGATGCACGTGATTTATTTGTTTGAAATAATCTAAAATTTTATTTAATCTCCAACGTATTTCGGCCAAAAAATTATTAATGGACTAACAAATTATTTTATTTAATAATCGATCTCTTACTAAAATTTGTAATTCGTATTAAAATTTTATTATTTTCAAAAACTACGCATGTTTGATGTAACTTATAGTATTTAAGCTTCTTGGGGCATAGTCGAGTGGTAAGGTCTGTGGTGATGTTGGTGTAATTCCCCGACGACGCAGAGTTCGAATCTCGGATATGACAAATTTTCATTAAAATATTATGAAGTTAGTCCTTGGATGAGACATGTTGACTATCTCTCACATGTGTCTCCTACTCGGGCGCATCCTTCGATTTACATCCTACCCGATCGATCGATGAGCCTCTGATCTGATGGAAGAAGAGTTTCTCGTCTCATCATACCCGATCTCTCTCCCACATGTGTCTGCTACTCGGGCGCATCTCTTGATTTACATCCACACGATCGAGGAGCCTCTGATCTGGTGGAAGAGGAGTTTCTCGTCTCATCCTACCCGATATCTCTCCCACATGTGTCTGCTACTCTGGCGCATCCCTCGATTTACATCATACCCGATCGAAGAGCCTCTGATCTGGTGGAAGAGGAGTTAATCGTCTCATTCTACCCGTTAGAGGAGCCTCTGATCTAGTGGAATATGAGTTTCTCGTCTCTGCATTTCTCTAGTGACAAACGCATCCAACAAATACCTAAAACCGCGGGCAGAAAATTCAAATAAATGGAAAATAAAAATTATAAAGTTGAAAAATAAATAGAAATATAAAAAAATTGAATTTTCTTGGTGAACATGAAGGAAATGAGATGGGAGAAATGCAAGTATATTAATATAATGTACGTTAACCTGTAAAATTTAACATAACTGAATTAGGGATAAACTAAAAATTAAAAAAAAATCTAGTTCAACATAATTAATAGCTCACTGAATTAGGGATAAACTAAAAATTAAAAAAAAAATCTAGTCCAACATAATTAATAACTCAACAATTTGATTTTGGAATCTGCGAAAAAATCATAATTAATACATAAAATTAAAAAAAAATCAAGGAAAAAAAATGAATGAATAGAAGAACGTATACATGTAAATTTCCATGTTCAGAAAAATAAAAAATAACCTATGAACCCAAATTATAGCAAGAGAAAATAAGATTCAATTAATTGAAATTAAATTAATATTAATGGAATAAAAAAGAATTTTGAGAAAATAAGATACGATTAATTGAAATTAAATTAATATTAATGTAATAAAAAAGAATTTTGAGAAAAAAAATAAAAATTTATATATTTAAGATGATAATTAATTATTATTACCAAAAATATATAATTTCAAATTATTATTTAAAATTTATATATAATAATTTAAATATGCTTAATAATATTATTATTTATAATTTATATTATTTTTATTTATAATTTATAGTGTAAACACAACATTATTATTGCTTTCCTATTTGTCCACGTGTCATTAGTGGATCCTGAAATTATATATGTATAGATAGATTTCAAGCTATTTTGTGTGGAGTAATTTTGGGAGCCGAAATTACAACATCTATAATTGGTCATCGATCCATATATGCTTGCTCTCTTTTCGTATTTAATTTTTCGCATATACAATAGAAACTCCGTATAAAAATATTACTATAAACAGTTATTCTTATATAGGGTTTTAGAAAATAAAAATATTTTTTTTCGTATAAAAAATAATATAATTATAAAAATAATATACATAATATATTATCTATCTTTAAATTTAGGAAATCAATTTAATAATTTTGAATAATAAAATTTTACGATATATGTGTAAAAACTGTGTTTAACATATAAATTGAATAAAATACATATGTGTAAAAATTGTGTTTAACATATAAATTGAATAAAATATTAACGAATAGACTATAAACTTGTTGGAGTTGTGTACTTAATGTCTAGATTTAAGTACCGATAAACTCCCGGTCATGGCATTTAACCTATTTAACTAATAAACAATTATTTGCATTTAAATTATTAATTATGCAAAATATAGTCCTGGATTTTATACGTTGTAGTTAGTATGGTGCTGCATGGGCGCACAGAAGATCATACTATCGGTTACTCGTATTTAATCGAACAGTTGCTCACGACCTAGATGGACACGGACCAATCCATCGGTATAGTCGTTGTGTGAAAGAGAAAATAATTTATCTTAATTATTTTATCACACTTGTACACTTGGTGTATTGGGCGGATCAGCTTGAGATTTATTGATTAGGATTGCCTTGGATAATCAATTTAAATCTCGGAGTATTTTATTCTTAATCCCCGATATTATTGCGGGTGTGTATATTTAATACTAGAGGCTTTGATTTTCCAAAGGAATTAACCGATTTAATTATTGGGTTAATTACCGGTAAAGTTGGGTCGCTATATTTTATATATGACATGCCGTGAATACTTGACGGGAAAGTGTATCCCGGAAGGGTTGATAATATCCCCGAGATGAGTTCATAAGGAATTATTGTGTAAACCTCATGAGTGGATTCGTTCCGCACAATAATAAAGGTTGAACGGTACTAGTCTCGGATATAAGATATGAATATTATTTATTGAGCAATAAATAAATTTATTCATGGATATTTAAATCTTAAATACACGGAATAAATAATACTAAGATGGAGAAATATTATTTGATATAATATGGAATAATATTGGGAGTGCAATTTTATTTATATAGTGGAAAATAAATAAAATTAATATTGATAAGAATTAATAGATTTGGGTTGGACCCAATTTAATTTTCAATATTGAAGCCCAATATTTATTCTCCTTATGATCCCCTACGTAGCCTATATAAGCACTACATGGTCTTCACTTTTCACAACCTAAGTTACGCCAACTAAAAAGTCTTGGAGAGTGAGGAAGATCCATAGAGTTCGATAGCTCGTCGCCCACCCGACGTTCGAACGGAAGTGCAAGGAATACGCGGGAAGATCACGAGGTCATCAACCGATTTCGTTTCTCCGTACAACGAATCGAAGGTATAATCGAGAACCCCCTTCTATGATTATGTGCGTTGAATAATTGTGATATATACATGAACGTGCGATCCGGGAAAACGACGAACCTCGGGGACGGGGATTCGAGATCCCCGGCGAGGATCGAAGGGGCGGCCGAACCCTAGGGTTCGGACCGCCGCGACGCGCGACAAGGGGACGAGCCCCGGCTGGACGCCGGGGCATGGGATCGACTTCGGTCGATCCCCGGGGTGCCACGGGCTGGTGCCGTGGCGGACCCCAGCCCCCTCGTCGGAGGCGCGTGACGCGAAGCCCTCGGCTGGAGCCGAGGGGAGATCGAGCCCGTGAGCTCGATCGCGGGTCGCTGCGGGGATAACCCGCAGCCGCCTCGTGCGCGCTACGGGGATTCCCGTAGCGGATGCGCACGGGGCTGACCCCGTGCGAGCAGCGAGTCATCGCGACTCGCTGCGGGCTGCTACGAGCAGCCCCGGGGATCGCTACGAGCGATCCCAGCGATCGTCGAGGACGATCGCGAGCCCCTCGCGGGGGCTCGGCTGGGTGCACGCGGTCTTCGGACCTCGCTGGGCATTCGGTCGGGCCCCGGCTCGTGAGGTGGTTCGCGTTCGTGGATCCGACTCGCGGGAGAAAATCGGCTGGGGGCGGGCTTCGTGTCTTCGGGCGCGTAGTCTCCAAAGGTCGGACTCCTGCGGATGAGTCGGGATTCAGTCTTCGGTGATCGAGGGTTTTGATCGGGTTATCGGTTCCGCAATTTTGATAGCCCGGGACATTGAATCCCAGCAATTGGTATCAGAGCGTTTGGTTTCGTGTTCATGTATATGTTCGATTATTGTTCTACCTTGCAGGATTTCCGGCTATCATGGTTGGATTTAATTAATTGTTTTTATTAATTAATTATCATGATTATTAAACTCTCGGACATGTCGAGATTCGTTTTTGTGTGGTTGAATGTTTGTAATAGTAAAAATTCGGGGGTTGACCGAATTTAGGATTTATTATTACGCACTTTATTTTCCGGAAAATGTATAGGGTCGATTTCATGTATAGAATCGATACCGGAATTGTAATTTAGATTATTTTAATTTATTTTACATTGGTTCGATGATGAGAAGATCGCCGGAAGACGAAGACGTGTGACGAAGAAGCTAGGACTTGGGATCGATGGATCGATCCCATGATGATGATGGTCGATCGAAGCCCTTGCCGGCGTGGCAAGGCGGCGGCGCCCCTCCCCTGGTGGCCGACGGTCGATCATGGTGGGGATGGCGTGGGATCTCCCAATCCCATGCTATTCCTACCAAGATCTACTTTCCTAATTAATTCGGGTTTCCTATTTGAGTACTTTCCTTTTAGGAAACTCTCATGGATTAGGAATAGAATTAATTTAAATTAATTTTATTTTCTATTGATTTATTTCCTTCATGGAAATATTCATAGATTAGAAATTTAATTAATTTAGTACTAAATTTATTTTTCCTATTTGATTATTCCTACTCATGGGAATATTCATGGATTAGGAATAAAAATAAATTTGGAAAGTAGTAGTCCTAATTTATTTATTTTATTTCCTTGTTCTATTATAGATGTCTTCTAGAATATTCCAATTTTAATTGGATAGATTATTCTAAAGATTTAATAAGAACTAGATAGGAAAATAAATAAATAAAAATATTAATAATATTTAATTTTATTTTTGATATATTCAATTGACTTAATTTTCGAATTAAGTAACTTTTGGATTAATTGAAAATAAATAGATTTAAATATTGGAAATTAATATTCTCGTCACATGGAGCATTCAAGAAACGAAGACTGAAGACTAGAGGATGCATATGAAGATAAAGCCATGATAGTCGGGAAAATAATTTCTCTAGCATTATTTTGACTATGTGATCTATGTGCTTTATTGCTTTCATGCATGCTATATGTGTTTATTTTATGCACTAGATAGCGTATCCCTTTATCGTAAAAAGCTAAGTGGGAGAGGGGATGGAAACATTCCCATGGTCTCCATCACTGTTCTCTTGGTGACTTTTATGGACTTTCGAAGTTCATATAGACAAGTCATTGGAGGAGAATTCTTGTAATTCCTCTTACAAGAAACATTGATCAAGTTTATCAAACAATGCCTAATTTATCTTTCTGAAACTGACTTCAAGTCGACTCATTCTCACCCCGGGGAGTGGAATGGAGCCAGAGCCACTTGGTCATGTGGATGACACAAATTAGAGACTTTCGTGCCATTCTTTGATAGGTGGGTCGTTTGTCTGCTCGGCTCCCTCATTTATGAGAGATAGGGTCGCTCGCATGGTGAATCACTGGTTAGAAACTTCGAGTTTCACTTATGATTCTCCGAGTCTTGATTTACGAGATCGAATGGATCTTATAAGTGGGAGTCAATTATAAAGATCTCTTGGTGTAGTAAACGTCCACACCACGTGGCTTGCTATACCGACGGATTTTGGATTAATTGATGTAGACAGTTATAAGTGATTGTGAAGAGTTGTGAAATTGTCGTAAACGTCCACACCACGTGGCTTGCGGTGACGTAGCAATTCCAAGCGATATACTTTAGTACTGAGTGATGGTTTACACTTAGATACGCGTCATAGTATTCTTCCCCACGAAGTTACGCTATGATTGATGTATGACCGAAGAAAAACTAATTGCTAAATCATTTGGGTGGGTAAACGTCCACACCACGTGGCTTGCCTTACCTGATGGGATTTTAGACGCAATTAGTAATTTAATGATATTATTTGAGGGAGATAATATCGGACATTAAATTGATTGTTTGTTTACATGTGCTTATAGGTTTAGAGAATAGCTATGAATCCACTTTCTGTGATACTCAAGGAACATAAACTCACTGGTCCCAATTACATTGATTGGAAGAGAAATTTGGACATTGTCCTGACTGCTGAAGAGTACAAGTTTGTACTCTATGAGCAATGCCCTGCTGAACCCACGGCCGCCTCAACTGATGAGGAAAAAGAAGCATATCGGAAGTGGAAAAAGGCTGATGAAATGGCTAGGTGCTATATTTTGGCTTCCATGTCAAATGTACTCCAAACCCAACATGAGCCGATGAACACTGCCGAGGATATGTTATTTAACCTCAAGGAGATGTTTGGGCATCATGACCGTGCGGGGAGGCAAGAAGCCATGAGAGTCCTCATGTCAACTACTCAGTCTGAAGGAACGCCTGTCGAGGAGCACGTTCTCAAGATGATGAGTCTGTTGAATGAATTGGAGGTCCTAGGAGCTATGATTGATGGTGAAACACAAGTCGACATCATACTCCAGTCTCTGACCCCTAGTTTTGAGCAGTTTCGTATGAGCTATAATATGGGTAAACTATCTTATACTCTTGCGCAACTCCTGACTGAACTGAAGGCGGCAGAGGGGATCTACAAGAAGGGCAAGTCTCAAGCGCTTGTGGCTACCAAGTCCAAAAGCTTGAAAGCTATTGGAGGTAGGGGCAAGAAAAGGAAGCAAGCCATAAAACCCAGTGGTGCCAAGAGGAATGGACCACGAGTGGGGGCTAGTAAGCCAAAGGGCTTATGCTTCCGATGCAAGAAGTCTGGACACTGGAAGTCTGAATGTCCTCTCAGAGGTACGAATTTTTCTTTAGTCGTAAAAACATAGTCAGCGGTATTATCTACCAGAATTCTGGTGTGTAGATATGGAACCACTGACGGTATGTGCATTTCTTTAAATGCAGGGGTTCCAGAAAACCCGGCGACTTAGAGAAGAAGAGTTCGAGTCTACATGGGCAAAGTTGTTGGGGTAGCAGCGGTTGCAGTGGAAGACATTTATCTGTTTTAAGTTTTCATTTCAGTTATTGCTTATGTACCCCTTTATTTTTGAAAAAGAACTTCGTTCTGGTTTTCTTTATTATTAATGGATATTTTATTTCTTTAATCATTTGATGGTTTGGATAAGAAATAATGGTGATATCTATTATGGTACATTAGATAGCAATATGTGAATGATGAATCCTTAGTCTACCACGATGCAACAAACCGTAGTGTATAACTTGTTTTACATATTAGATGTATTTCTCTTATTAATCATTATACTTGTGAATTCTTGTACTTGGTAGTATCTATTCAAAAGGGATTCAAAAGGTCGAAATTGATTTGATCAATTATAGTTGGAGGAATGGACCTCCCGACCTAAGAATCGATCTTGATAGATGATACAACTAAGTTAACCTTTCTGGATAAAGGATGGAATTCGGACAAGTATAGAAAATGATTGATGATTAATGCGGTATGTGCAATTAGAGAAGGTACGAGTCATTCCTTCAAGAATACTCGAAGATGGATTAGACTACTTGTTGTGCCATAAAAGCGGAGTGTTTTTAACACAAAGCCATTATGGGGAACCCTCAAAGTATATCCGTTGAAAGCCTGCGACTTGTTCGCGGAGGCTATCACCTATCTAAATAACACATAGCATAAATCAAAGATTGAGATCAAGTCTCAAAAGACTACACCATACACTGATGTGTAGACATGGTGTGTCAGGAATAAGAAATGGAATTCTAATAGTAAAAGAACAAGTTTGTTCGGAACTACCTATGTTCTATGGATGTTTCTGGATACAACGGCACATTCTATGTGGTTGTAGAATATCCTAGAAGAACAAGTAATTGTAAGTTCAATAGTACTACGAACCAGAAGGGTGTCCTCGCCCGGTTCTTAGAGGAAGACTATTAGATGAACTACAATGCCCTAACTGACAAAGTACTTTAAATGAGGAAAGGGAAAGACTAAGAACCAGCCTAACCGAGTAGCGGTACACCACTAACTGCACCTAATGTTATTACTGTTATGCACCGGAACGCCATTGCAGTGGGAGGTTGTTAAGCAACCAGAGATGTTCATAAGGCTGGAGGAGTTTTGAACTCTGGATCCAGTATACATGAAATCGATCCCTAGGTCTGCATAGATTTGCGAGAAAGGTGTGTTAGAGACGTAATGGAAACAAAGGTGGTGTTTCTCGGAATTTTGTGTAGATAACACTTCATCATTGGCAACAATGTAAAAGTGTTGTCAGACATAAAAAAGGAGGTTGTCTAAATAAATCGGGATATAAGATTAAGATGAAGTTGGATCATGTTCTTAGAAATCTTTCGATCTCTGGATAAGAACATTTGTACTTCTCTTAAGATATCTTATACGATTATGGTTTGTTTTAAACATGCACAATTCTGAGAAAGGTTATTGCCTTTCGGGAACAGAACACATCTATCTAAAGGTATGTGTTTCGAACACATGAAGGAGATAGATATAAACAAAGCAGTTATCTACACTTCGAGTGTAAAGAGCTTTGTATATGCGGTGTTATAAAACAAGAACCTGATATCAACTATGCGGTTAGCGTAGTGGGAGGATATCAAAGTAATCTGGATAAGAGATATTCGAATGCTGTAAAAGTACTTGGAAGTACTGGATTACCGGCAAAACGAAATCCTCTTAGATTACAGTTTCTCAGATCAAAAATCGGAGAAAGACCAGTGTAAGTCGATATCAGGCTATGTGTTCACTTTTAGAAGAGGTGGAACCTAAGGATGAAAGAGTGATAAGCGTTATGCTTCTCGGACTCTATCATAAACCGAATAGCAGCCTCAGAGGCAGCGGAAGTTTTGGTTAGGTTCCGGAATGACCTCTGAACTTGGATATGATTCTTGGTTCACCAAAGGCTATGTACATAGCGGTGCGTGGAGAACTGGAAGAAGTCATTAGTTCGAAAAGTGATGATAACACATAGAGCCAGTACCACCTGATACGAGTCATCGTCAGAGAGACGACGCAGTAGTCACCAAGATAACTTCAGAGCGGCAACCTAGATTGCTCATTCACATAATACTTCTGGGAAGTATAACTTAAGCACGTGATGAGTATGGGAGTCGGGAGTTTGGAGGAAATGACTAGACCTTAGTACAAGTGGGAGATTGTTGGAGTTGTGTACTTAATGTCTAGATTTAAGTACCGATAAACTCCCGGTCATGGCATTTAACCTATTTAACTAATAAACAATTATTTGCATTTAAATTATTAATTATGCAAAATATAGTCCTGGATTTTATACGTTGTAGTTAGTATGGTGCTGCATGGGCGCACAGAAGATCATACTATCGGTTACTCGTATTTAATCGAACAGTTGCTCACGACCTAGATGGACACGGACCAATCCATCGGTATAGTCGTTGTGTGAGAGAGAAAATAATTTATCTTAATTATTTTATCACACTTGTACACTTGGTGTATTGGGCGGATCAGCTTGAGATTTATTGATTAGGATTGCCTTGGATAATCAATTTAAATCTCGGAGTATTTTATTCTTAATCCCCGATATTATTGCGGGTGTGTATATTTAATACTAGAGGCTTTGATTTTCCAAAGGAATTAACCGATTTAATTATTGGGTTAATTACCGGTAAAGTTGGGTCGCTATATTTTATATATGACATGCCGTGAATACTTGACGGGAAAGTGTATCCCGGAAGGGTTGATAATATCCCCGAGATGAGTTCATAAGGAATTATTGTGTAAACCTCATGAGTGGATTCGTTCCTCACAATAATAAAGGTTGAACGGTACTAGTCTCGGATATAAGATATGAATATTATTTATTGAGCAATAAATAAATTTATTCATGGATATTTAAATCTTAAATACACGGAATAAATAATACTAAGATGGAGAAATATTATTTGATATAATATGGAATAATATTGGGAGTGCAATTTTATTTATATAGTGGAAAATAAATAAAATTAATATTGATAAGAATTAATAGATTTGGGTTGGACCCAATTTAATTTTCAATATTGAAGCCCAATATTTATTCTCCTTATGATCCCCTACGTAGCCTATATAAGCACTACATGGTCTTCACTTTTCACAACCTAAGTTACGCCAACTAAAAAGTCTTGGAGAGTGAGGAAGATCCATAGAGTTCGATAGCTCGTCGCCCACCCGACGTTCGAACGGAAGTGCAAGGAATACGCGGGAAGATCACGAGGTCATCAACCGATTTCGTTTCTCCGTACAACGAATCGAAGGTATAATCGAGAACCCCCTTCTATGATTATGTGCGTTGAATAATTGTGATATATACATGAACGTGCGATCCGGGAAAACGACGAACCTCGGGGACGGGGATTCGAGATCCCCGGCGAGGATCGAAGGGGCGGCCGAACCCTAGGGTTCGGACCGCCGCGACGCGCGACAAGGGGACGAGCCCCGGCTGGACGCCGGGGCATGGGATCGACTTCGGTCGATCCCCGGGGTGCCACGGGCTGGTGCCGTGGCGGACCCCAGCCCCCTCGTCGGAGGCGCGTGACGCGAAGCCCTCGGCTGGAGCCGAGGGGCGATCGAGCCCGTGAGCTCGATCGCGGGTCGCTGCGGGGATAACCCGCAGCCGCCTCGTGCGCGCTACGGGGATTCCCGTAGCGGATGCGCACGGGGCTGACCCCGTGCGAGCAGCGAGTCATCGCGACTCGCTGCGGGCTGCTACGAGCAGCCCCGGGGATCGCTACGAGCGATCCCAGCGATCGTCGAGGACGATCGCGAGCCCCTCGCGGGGGCTCGGCTGGGTGCACGCGGTCTTCGGACCTCGCTGGGCATTCGGTCGGGCCCCGGCTCGTGAGGTGGTTCGCGTTCGTGGATCCGACTCGCGGGAGAAAATCGGCTGGAGGCGGGCTTCGTGTCTTCGGGCGCGTAGTCTCCAAAGATCGGACTCCTGCGGATGAGTCGGGATTCAGTCTTCGGTGATCGAGGGTTTTGATCGGGTTATCGGTTCCGCAATTTTGATAGCCCGGGACATTGAATCCCAGCAAAACTTTGACCATATACTATATGTTATTGATTTTGATAAATATTTAAGTTATCTTAAACATGTTATTGATTTTAATAAATAAAAATATTATTAATAAATATTTTTATTATATATTAATCATTTATTATTATATAGAGACATAAATCTTTAAGACGGAACTTGTATGATTTATGAAAATGTGAAGTTTATTCTATTTATAAGTTATAACTGATTTCAAGTTGGGACTTGACATTTTATTAAGTTTATACTATATAGAGTTTAGAGTTTCTACTGTATTTAATAATTTTTTTAAAAAAATATTTGCATAATAAATCCCACTAAAAAAGTTAAAATTAATTAAATAATTAATTTAGACTCCAAGAACTCTAATTAAAATTTTGGTCAAAATCTACCTAATGCTATTTTAAAAAGGAAAAATATTCACTAGGGTTTTACGTGCGTATATATATAGTAGCAATCCTATTTTTCGTGCTATACTCCGAGTATCTCGGCAGACTAAGTACGTACAGAAGCCGTCGGCACCGGAGAAGTCATCTCGTCGGACGTCGGAATCATATCTCCCGGAACAAGGTGGGGTTGTTACATTGAGAAACATCAATGCTTTTTGTTTTTATTTAGTGGGTTAATTAATTATGATCCATGTTTTCTAGGTAGCTACATCTGGTTTTATTGAAAAAGAATTAACATAAAAAAGAGTACCAGAAGTACTCAAAATTACAAAAGTACAGAGCCCACTAAAAGAGACACAATCTAGGATTACAACATCAATCTCGAAAAGAAAAACTATGATTGACTCCACGACTTAGCACTAACTTCTTCAAAAATTTTATCTATCATGCACCTTTAATTTGGTTGTTTTTATCTATATTGCACCCCTTTATCGTAAATTTAATATTATTATATTAAGTGCACACACCCGACCTGTATGCAGAGAGAGAGAGACACTAGTAGAAATTAGTGATGGCACTAATTACCACAAGAGACGCAGCACCTTCACATCTTCTGCTCAAGATTGAATCTTTTTCTTTGCTCGATGAGTCTGGGCTCGACAAGTATAAGTCCCCCGAATTCGATGCTGGAAATAACAAATGGTACATGTATACTTGCACATATGCCATGCATTTTCAATTTATGACCATTTTCTTATAATATGAATCAAATCATCAATTTATGACCATTTTCTTATAATATGAATCAAATCATACTGCAGGAGACTCATAATTTACCCGAACGGGCACGGAGCCGATGAATATGTTTCTGTGTACTTAGCCATCTCTGGCACTGATGATTTCCCTGAGAATTGGGAGGTCAATGCTGTCTTTTCAATTTTCATTCTTAATCAGAGTTCCGGAAACTATCATCACACAACCGGTATTAATTAATTACTAGTATTTTTTTATTAATTCTAGTACTTTTTTTTTTTCACTTAATAATTGCTCCTCTCCCCTTATTTCGATCAGGAAATACCCGTCGATTTTTTGGGTTGAAGACTGAATGGGGTGTTGAAAATTTGATGTCAAAGGAAGAGTTCATGAATCCATCAAACGGATATTTGATAAATGACTGTTGTCTGTTTGGTGCTGAGGTATTCGTCATCGATTACATAAAGGGCGTCACTCGATGTTTGTCTTTTAAGGACGTGAGAGGTCCCTACAAGCATGCAATTAAGATTTCAGACTTTTCTACTTTAGAAAAGTGGGATTCTGAAGAATTCTATGCAGGAGGCTATAAATGGTACGTACGTCCGACATCTATGGTTAAAATAATACTTAGTGATCAATCGAACAAGTATACATATTTTAGTGACGTGCAATTGTACAGGAAGTTTAGATTATATCCAAAAGGATATGGAGATGAAAATGAAGGCCGAAGCTTGTCTGCCTATCTCGTGTATGTACCTTGTCCCAACAATAAAAACGGCAGTGATGAAAGAGTGAAGGTGTTTTATACCACTTGCATAAAGAACCAACTGGATTCTAATAAGAACCACAAAAATACTTGTAAGTTATGCTATCTATACATAACAACCTTTTATTTGTTTTACATACTTACATATAAAAATCACGAGTTTGATCGAAAACATGATTAATTTATATATAAGTATAATGTATATATCGTTGCGCAGGTTTACATTGGTTTGATGCTAAAAGCCTACCCTGGGGGTGGCAGAAATTCATTTCGTTGTTAGAACTGAATGCTGCAGGTGGCGGTTTCGTTGTGAATGACACTTGCATCTTTGAGATTGAGATTACTGTTCAAGCTGTAGCAAAATGATTAATTTGAAAGGGAAAACATTTGTTAACTTTTGGTGATTTCTTTTTCTAGCCATCTCTTTAATTAATTTAATTAATAGACGGTTTCGTACGGTTCTATTTATTCTTTTATTTCTTATGTAATTTAATAGACGTTTTTGGTGTTGTAAACGACAATTTCTACCTTACTACTATTTTATAATAAATATTTTTTATATTTTAACTAAAATTTGGTGTACATGTATCATACACATAGGTGTGTATGATAGAGGGATTGGTTGTACATATTGCATAAAGAACAAGCTAGCTATCTTCTTGCAAGTACCACACATTTTATTTATAGGTTGGTCAAATTTCAATTAATGAGCTTCGTCTTCATGTCTGTTGTAATGAGCTTCGTCTCCATGTCTGTTGTTGGGTATTAATGAGCTTCGTCTCCATGTCTGTTGTAATGAGCTTCGTCTCCATGTCTGTTGTTGGGTGACGCTTCTGGTGTGGGCCTTGAACACCTGCAAACACAATCGAATTCTTACGGCGAGAATTTGTTTTAGAATTTTTCGAAAAAGTAAAAAAAAATTAGGGATAAATCTAACGGCGAGAATTTGTTTTAGAATTTTTCGAAGAAGTAAAAAAAATTAAGGATAAATCTAATTATTTGAAGGAGTGAAGGAGATAAATACGAGATAGTGGCCCATCATGATTTATCAAGTAGCGATCCACTAATTATAAAATGTCACTATAACTAGATTAAATATAAATCAGTCTTTATATATATAGCAAAGTGACACTTATTTATAAGTGTCACTAAAAAAGCGTCAATAAAGAAAGTATTTTGTAGGAGTGTAATTAAGTTCCAGATCTTTAATTGGGTTCTCGACTTCATTTCATTGGGTGAATTGAATGCTGCAGGTGGTGGCTTCGTCGCGAAGGACACGAATATATTGAAGGAACAATATTATTAATAGTTTTAATCGTATCTTTTCATTTTTCTACTTATGAGTTTGCTTCCTCTAAGTGTGGACATCATTATTTCATTTCAAGTATTTTTCAACTTAATTTTTTTTAAGTTTTTAAAATAGGTGAGTAAAGTAATTTCTTTTAATTTTTAATGTACATGAAAAGAAGAGTATAAAATTAAATATTTTTGTTAATATGTCGGTTAATTATATATGTAACTTTAAATATTCGCTAGGGTTTTATGTGCTTGTAAATATAGTAGTAGTATAAATATATATTCACGCAGCCACCCTCCGAGTATCTAGGCAGACTAGGTCCTCTACACCGGATAACTCATCTCGCCGGAATCCTGTCTCCCGGAACGTCCACTAGATACAGGTATAATCCTCAACGGTGGTACTTACTGTTATGTTATACTAGTATTTTTCAGATAAAAAAAAAGATATGTTGACAATTCTTTAGATCAATTCTTGAAGATCAACAAAATCTCGAAGAAGTGCATCAAAGTTTACGAACATTCAAGTTTAAGGAGGAGTGTTGAAATTATGAATGTAGTAAACTTGAATGCATATTCTTAGAGGAATATGAAAGGTTATCAAGTTTAAAGAGGAGTGTTGAAATTATGAATGTAATAAACTTGAATGTATATTCTTAGAGGAATATGAAAGGTTATGTATTTAGAAACCGAAAAGTTATGTATCTAGATATTGAAATGGATATGTATCTAGTTGAAGAGTCACACACGACATTATAAATAATCGTGTGAAATAAGGACTCGTTAGGGGTGTCATTCGACACATAAATAATATCTTATAATGACTTACCCTTCTCTTCAAGAACTACCACATGGGTCACCCTAAAAATTCTAACATTAACATATTAATAAATTAATTGATGTTTTTTGTTTTTGTTTGTACGTCCGATGACCCATAATTATTATAGTAATTTAATTTGATTTTTTTGTATAATTAATTACGCATTACAGAGGCAGTAGCAAGCGATGACACTAATTACCAGAGAGTCACCACCTTCACATCTTGTGCTCAAGATTAAATCTTTTTCGTTGCTCGATGAGTCTGGGCACGACAAGTACGAGTCCCCGGAGTTCCATGCTGGAAATTACAAATGGTATATATATTTTTTAATTAATTAATTATCAATAAAATCATACTCATGATCATATGCATGCAGGAGACTCGTAATTTACCCGAACGGGCACGGAAATGAAAAACCGGGTGGATGTGTTTCTGTCTACTTAGCCATCTCAGGAACAGGTTTATTGCCTGATAACTGGGAAGTCAATGTTGTGTTTACTATTTTCATTCTTAATGAGATTTCAGGCAACTATCACCACACACCTGGTATAGTATTATTCTATTACTACTTAATTACTTTAATTATTTTTTCTTCTTAATTAAATTGCTTCTCTCGGATTTCTTTATCCGTCGATCAGGATATGCCCGTCGATTTTTCGGGTTGAAGACAGAATGGGGTGTTCCTAATTTCATGACCAAGGGAGTGCTCAAGAATCCATCGAAAGGATTTTTGATCAATGATTGTTGTGTGTTTGGTGCTGAGGTATTCGTCATCGATAACATCAAGGCTGTCACCCAATGTTTGTCTTTTAAGGTCGACTCAAAAGCTTCCTACAAGCATGCAATTAAGATTTCAGACTTCTCTAGTGTGAAAAAAGCATCAATTTGGAGTTCAGATGAATTCACTGCAGGAGGCTATAAATGGTACGTAGAGATCGATATATATATATATTTTTATATATATATATGCAATTTTTTAAAATATTTAGTGATACAGTATATATGATCGATCAAACAAAAGTGACAAATTGCTTAATTGGTCAAGTACAGGAAGTTAATGTTAAATCCAAATGGAGATTTCTTTGAAGGTGGAGACAGCTTGTCTGTTTTCCTCGAGTATGTACCATCCAAAAATAAAAACAGTGATGAAAGAGTGAAGGTGAGTTATACCATTTGCCTGAAGAACCAACTGGATCATCATAAGAACCTCAAAAAATATTGTAAGTTAGAACCTTTTATTTGACGGTTTTACATGAGTACTTAATACTTATGCTTATATATATATTAACTTATATATGTATCGTTGCACAGTTTCAGATTGGTTTAGTGCTTCAAGCGAACCCTTGGGTTGGGGCGAATTCCTTTTATTGGATGAATTCATATCTGCAGGTGGCGGCTTTGTTGTGGACGACACTTGCCTCTTTGACATTGAGATTACTGTTCTAGCTGTAACAAAATGAGTAATTTGAATGCAACATTACATTTTATATGTATATATATATATATATATATTATTAACTTTTGATAATTTCTTTTTCAGCCGTACGTCTCCTTATTAAAACCTTCATTCCTTTGTATAAAAGAATTTAACGAGCTTCAATTCGTCTGACGTCTCCATGTCTGTTGTTGTGTGGCGGCGTTGTTGCCTCGAACACCTGCAAAACAAACACATAAGCTCCATCGAAATATTAGAACCCGAAGAAATAACAAATCTGAAAACATGAGGTTCCAGATCTTATAAATAAAATTAAAGTACATCCATCAGCAGAATATATAAACGTATTACAAGAAAAAAAATTGTTTTTCTTCTTCTCATTTGAGTGATATGAGTTGTTTTAATAAGAGTGATATATAAAGTATAAACGTGTATATATATAAGAAAACCTTGTTTTTTTTTTCTTTTCATTTGAGTGATATTATTGTTTATTGTTCGAGGTCATTGCTTGTACACGTGAATTGTTTTAATAAGATTTGTGACCTTAAATCATGTAAATTCAAACTACGTTGTTTCTTGTATACTTACTTTCTATGTCTTGACTTCCCAATTCCCATAAAAAATCGTAGACGAATTAGACTACTATGTTAATCAGGGGTGTTTTGGTAATATATACAGTATACACTTTTTCTTCTGTCAATAAAAAACCTTAATTTGCCCCAACTTAAAAACGTAGTCTTCAAACCCTAGCCGCCGCCGGAGATTGTCGACGTTGCCCGCAGCTGCACACCTGATCAGAAGTAATATAATCTAGTCGGAATCCCATCTCACGCGCCGCAAGAACCACTAGGTACGGTTGGTTTTAGGCTTGAGGGTGAGGTTGTTGGAAATGTTTATTAAGATCACTTTTATTGAACTAAAAAAATACTTCTAATTATATTTATACAAGAATGAAAAAATATATACTTACACTTGTAGTTATACCATGATATGAAGAACAATTTCAAAATTAAATTACAACAATGAATAATCAAATTTTAATTGAAATTTTCATTTACACTAATGTAAATCTACGAATTAGATATAATATTAAATTGATGGATTCTTTGTCATGTCCACGCAAGCAATTGACTCAGTGATTTGATTGGATGACCCAGAATTTATTTTTGAATTTGATATTATAATTATGGGTTCATGCATATATGCAGGCCGTAGTAGTGATGGCAATTGCAACAAGAGAGGCATCACCTTCGCATCTTGTGCTCAAGATCGAATCTTTTTCGTTGTTCGATAAGTGCGAAGTCGACAAGTACGAGTCCCAGGAATTCGATGCTGGAAATTACAAATGGTATTGGCATTGTTAGCTCTACATCAATTGTTTTTTTTTTATATATATATATATATATACTTTCACATATAATTATATGGCATGCATTTTCTAGTATGAATCGAATAATCTTAGTGCAGGAAACTCACAATTTATCCGAACGGTCACGGAACTGAGAG
This sequence comes from Euphrasia confusa, assembly GCA_954870475.1. Classification (NCBI taxonomy): domain Eukaryota; kingdom Viridiplantae; phylum Streptophyta; class Magnoliopsida; order Lamiales; family Orobanchaceae; genus Euphrasia; species Euphrasia confusa. The sequence goes on from OX940965.1 coordinate 1,984,927, forward strand.
AGCAGGAGACAATATTTCTGTCTACTTGGCCATCTCAGGAACAGATTATTTGCCTGAGAACTGGGAGGTCAATGCTGTTTTTTCGATTTTTATTCTTAATCAGATTTCGGGCAACTATCATCACATAACTGGTATGTACTTCTAGTATTATGTATTTTTATTAATTTTAGTAGTTTTTTTTAATTGCTCCTCTTGGATTTTTTATCCTTCTATCAGGAAATACGCGTCGATTTTTCCGGTTGAAGACTGAATGGGGTGTTCCAAATTTTATGTCCAAGAAATACCTCATAAATCCATCAAACGGATATTTGATAGATGATTGTTGCCTGTTTGGTGCTGAGGTTTTTATCATCGATAACAGCAAGGCTGGCACTCAATGTTTGTCTCTAAAGGGCGTTCAAGTTCCGTACAAGCACACAATTAAGATTTCAGACTTCTCTACGTTGAAAGATGAATTTTGGTATTCGGAAGAATTCACTGCAGGAGGCTATAAATGGTTGGTATACATTTTTATTTTATTTTAATGCAGATAAATGAGTAAAATATTTGTACTTATATATATTACTACTATACAGTATTAGACTATTAGTAACATCTGGTTTTTGGACAAGTACAGGAAGACTAAATTGTTTCCAAAAGGAAAAGGAGTGGAAGCTGAACGCAGCTTGTCTATCTATCTCGAGTATGTTCCTTGGAATACTAAAAACAGTAGGGGTGAAAGAGTGAAGGTGCATTTTTCCATTTGCATGAAGAACCAACTGGATTCTAATAAGAACCGCACATATACTTGTAAGTTATGTTATACGAATCTTCAATTATATATGAAAACACATGTTTGATGGAACATGACTTGTATATTTAAATACTGTATCGATCGATTGTTTCCTAGGTTCACATTGGTTTGATGCTTCAAGCGTATCATGGGGGTGGCCTTCATTCGTATTGTTGGATGAATTGAATGTTGCAAATGGCGGCTTCATCGTGAAGAACACTTGCCTCTTTCAGATTGAGATTTCTGTTCAAGCCGTAGCAAAATGATGAATTGAAGGAAAATTATTGGTTTTGATAATTTATTTTCAGTTTTCTCCTTGTGAATTTGCTTCCTCTCAGTTTGGACATCAGTAGTATTTTCATTTCAATTACTTTCAACGTAATTTCTTTGAATGTAGAGTAAGTGTGCAGTGGACCTATTAGCCTATATATTGTTCATTCAACTAATTCATAGTTCACTTAGCCCTCTCCCATTGAGAATTGGCCCAATTTGCCGAATTAGAAGCCTTTGCGCAATTTGCTTCAGATCTTGATAAAGCTACTCAGAATCAATTGGCAAGAGGTCAACGATTGCGTGAATTGCTTAAACAATCCCAATCTGCTCCTCTTACGGTAGAAGAACAAATAATGACTATTTATACCGGAACAAATGGTTATCCTGATTCATTATAAATCGGACATGTACGGAAATTTCTTGTTGAATTACGAATGACAGACACTTGCCTCTTTGAGATTGAGATTTCTGTTCTGGCTGCAGCAAAATGATCCGCTGAAGTAACATTATTAAGTTTCGATTATTTCTCTTTTCAACTGTTTATTCCTTAGCTGCTTCCTCGTATGCCTCTTAAGCAGTCGGGATTTTGAATAAAACAATGGTTCGTTTTCTATTTTTGGAAGGTGCCTTTTCAAACACAGTAGCTTGCCTTGTTCCTAAGAGCATGTACAATGGTGGTTCACTTCATACCAACCCACCACAAATTAATAATTTATTAATTGATTTTCAATCACTTTTCTTACTAAGTGAACTATATAATCTATACTTTCATTGGTTTTTTGGTTTGAACTGAATTAGGTGGGTCATACAAACTTTTATTTTTTTAATTATATATATTTTTATTAAATAAAATATACATTTGAATTACAAATATTTATTATTCATTATTATGTATAAAAATAATAAATTGTACTTGATTTTGTTAATAATTTAAAATTATGTGTAAAATAATTTAAATTAAAAAAATAATTATATTTTAATTTAATTAACAAATAATTTAAATTATTTAAGTTTTCATAAATAAAAAAAAGCAAAAAACTAAAAATAAATTAAAATCCATAAATTAATAATTTATGAATTTGACTGGATTGAGTTGCTTTTGCTTCTGATTTGTGCAAATAGAGTTTTAGCAAATAATTTTAATTTAACACAATTAAAATTAACAATTATGATTATAGTTTAACGCAAATAATTTTAATTTAATAATTTTAATTTAACACAATCAAAATTAAAACTATGATTATAGTTTAACGCAAATAATTTTAATTTAGCGCAATTAAAATTAAAAATTATGATTATAGCTTAATTGCCATTTGGAGCGTGTTTTACACGCAGCATTTCTGTCTATTTATTTGGGAATATTTGTGTACTCTGACAGGAAAAAAAAACTCAGTTCATACCTCTGTCTATTTATTTGGGAATATTTGTGTACTCTGACAGGAAAAAAAAAACTCAGTTCATACCTTTGAACCGAGTTCACTTTGGTGGGGTGGGATAAGAGCATCTCCAATGGTGTACCTCATGTTGAGGTACAATTTAGTTGACACATCACAAAATAATTATACCTATCAATTTGTACCTCACCTTTCACAATCCCAATGGTTTGAGGTACAATTTTTCACTTTTTATGCATGTGGGACCCATAGTATAAGACACAAAATCAATTTGTACCTAGTATTCAATATTAGATACTCAATTTTATCTTTCTTAATTTGTACCTCCTTCCCCAATGGTATACCTAGGTACAAATTTTGGCCACATAGGATTTGTACCTACCATTGGGGATGCTCTAAGTAGGGTGGGTATAATGAACGGGAACTCTCAATGGTACGAGTTCACTTTAATGAGTTCAAACTCAAAAAAATTGGTACCATTGTACATGCTCTAAGAGCATCCCCAATGGTAGGTACAATTTCTACATGGTATTGAATTGTACCTAAGTATACCATTGGTGATGTAGGTACAAATTGGAGATAGAAATTTTGAGTATCAAATATTTGATACTAGGTACAATTTGATATGTGTCTTACATTGTGAGTCCTACATGCATAAAGAAAACAAATTGTACCTCAAACCATTGGAAGTGTGAGGTACAAATTGATAGGTATAATTGTTTTGTGATGTGTCAACTAAATTGTACCTAAACATGAGGTACACCATTGAAAATGCTCTAAGTAACGAATATGTCGAAAATATAAAATATTCTTAATTACTCTTTTTGAATTACTTGTGCGAGGACACTTTCATTGAACTTTGTAAAGTTGAAATTTTTCTTTAACTCGGTATCATCAAATCCAAAATATTCTGGTGTTGCAGAATCTTGGAATTACAGAAACACCCCTGGAGTTTGAGGAATTCCACTCCAACCCCCAAATTCGTTCTTGAAAAAGAGTCAGAATCACCCCAAGTTCCCAAAATTATTCAAATAAAACCTCAAACCATTCCACAAATAACTGACCTTTCAAATTCCCAAGACTCTCCGTATTCACAAATAGGCCCTTCACTTCACTATAAGTATATATTAACTTCTCAAGCACTCTCAGTCATACAGAAACATTTTTTTTATCCAACTTAAATCAAGAAGAGATGCCCTTGTATTATGGTATGTCACGTGTTAAATAAAAATACAAATAATGTTTTTGTCTTTGATTGCCACAAGAGACTTAGCACCTGCACATCTTCTTGTCAAAATCGAATCTTTTTCGTCGCTCGATAAGTGTGGAGTTGACGAATACGAGACCAAGGAATTCGATGCTGGAAATTACAAATGGTACGGTACTTGCCTGCATTTTTGTTTGAGTAGGTGATGCAATATTTATATATTCCCAACATTATTATTATGCAAATTGTTTTATCGATTGTCGTGTTTACAGGCGACTAAGAATTCACCTGAAAGGACACGATGATTCATACCCAGGGGAGTATGTATCCGTGTACTTAGCCATATCAAGCACACAGTCCTTCCCACAAGATTGGGAGGTCAATGTTGTCTTCTCCATCTGCATCTTTAATCATATTTCTGGAAAATATCTGTTTTCACCAGGTACACAATCTTTTTCGTTGATGAAGAAAACTGAAAATTGCATAATTGCCCACAAAAGGGACAAAAACTGTAATTATACGAAAATATCGTGCATAATTTTAGATCTACTATTTTGAAGGGGGGAAAGTGGGAAAACGCTTTATGTATGAAAACATAAAATTGCATAATTGGCCCAAAAGGGGTCAAAACTATAATTACATGAAAATATTGTGCTGAATTTGTGAATCATCTATTTTGAAGAAGGCATAGTGGGGAAACACTGTGTATTATTCTGAAGCTCATAACCATTAATGTTTTCAACTTTTCATACAATAAAACTAATAGGGGTAAAAGTGCAATTTTCTAAAAGCATATTTCTTCTGTTTGTGATGTGGGCTGAAATATGGTTGAAAATGTAGTACAAAGAGAGCATATTTGCAGTTTGCAATATCGGGGTGACTCGGTTTATTCTGAATTGTTGGCCTTGTGTTTTTATATCCGATCGATCAGGAAAAGCACAACAATTTTGTATCTGGGAGCGGGAATGTAAAATTCCTAGATTCATGTCGAAGGAAGTGCTCACAAATACCTCAAATGGATATGTAATTGACGACATTTGTATGTTTGGCGCTGAGGCATTCGTCGTTGATAATAAGGTGGCTGTAACTGAAAGCTTCTACCCGAAGAATGTGATGGTATTTCGACATGCTTTTAAGATGTCAGGGTGCTCTATCTTGAATGATTGTTGGTGTTCTGAAGAATTCACTGCTGGAGGCTATAAGTGGTACATTTGGTTTTTGTAATTTTTTTCTCGCGTATCATATATTATAGACTAATTTTTTTTTATTAACACTTCCAATTGAAAACAGGAAGATTCGATTTTATCCGAATGGTATTATAGGAATATTGGTATCTATCCATCTGATTTGTGTTGGCTCTGATAACAACACGACGTCTTGTGATGAGAGATTGAGGGTGGTGTATACATTTTGCATAAAGAACCAGCTAGCTTCTTACAAGGACCACACGTTTTTAGGTTAGTCAAATTTTCAACCACTTTTGTTTCAAAAGTATTAATTAGCTCGGATCGATCCAATGTGATTACAAGGCAAGTATGATCTATTTTATTTGTAGATTCTGGTTGGTTTGAAGCTTCTAGTGTACACAGAGGAAAACCTTCATTCCTTTCGGTAGAAGAATTTAATGATGCGAATGGGGGCTTCATCGTGAATGATACGTGTCTCCTGGAGATTGAAATGTCTGTGCAGGCCGTAGCACGATGATTTTCCGTTTTCGTGTTTCATCCATATTTCATAGTCTTGTGGATTGAAATTTCTAAATCTCATTATTAAAGTTACGTATTTTCCATTTTTCGTGTTTCATCCATATTTTTGTGTACTTGTGTTGAACATTAGCTCAAATGCTGAATGATTCAGTACGTAATATTTTTGCTGTGACTGAATTTTTGCTAAAAATAATGTTTTACACTGTTTGAATTAAAAAAAATATATATGAATTATATTGAATTTACTAATTATTCATATAATTAATTGGAAATTTATAATAAATATATATTTTTAATATATAATTATAATTTAATTAAATATATATTTTTTTACATAAATATAATGTGATATATTTTTAATTTTTAATTTAATAAATAAATAAGTATTAATGTTGTATACTACGTATAAAGAAGAGTCCTAGGAGATACATAAGTGTACGTTAATCGATATCAACATATATATATTATATATATACTTGATCAACATTGCATCGATCCACAATTTTCTATACTTGATCGCCGGATCGATATGGGGGCAGTAGTACTGGAAACAAGAGACGCAGCACCTTCGCATCTTCTCGTCAAAATCGAATCGTTTTCGTTGCTTGAAAAGTGTGGAATCCACAAGCACGAGACCAGGGAATTCCGTGCTGGAAATTACAGATGGTACATATCTATATTAATTAAGTTTGAGTTATATCTCATATTCATATTATTATTTTTGGTATCATATATATGGTCTATGTTGTATTGATTTATATGTATTTTCATCTTCGTGATATTACTGCATGCATATATATATATATATATATATATATATATGTGTATACAGGAGTCTCATAATTCACCCGAACGGGCACGGAACTGAAAAACCCGGTGAATATGTTTCGGTAGACTTAGCCATCAAGAGCACAAAAACTAATCTGCCGGAGGTCAATGCTGTATTTTCCATCTTCATCTTTAACCAGATTTATGGAAATTATCTTTACACACCAGGTAATTAACTCTAAGGTTTTTTACTTTTATTTTATATACATGATCGTGGATATATATATCTGCGCGCAGGAAAAACAATTCGATTTTTCTCTTTCAAGAGAGAGTGTGGCATCCCAAAATTTATACTCAAGGAAGACCTCACGAGTCCATCAAAAGGGTATATGGTCGAAGACAGTTGCGTGTTTGGTGCTGAGGTTTTCGTTGTCGATTCTAGAAGTGTTGCCACCGAACGCTTGTCTTTGAAGAATGAGAAACTTCAAACTTACAATCATACTTTTAGGGTTCCAAACTTCTCTTGGTTGAAACATACTTGGTATTCAAAAAAGTTCACCGCGGGTGGCTATAATTGGTAATTCATCGATCCATATATATCGTATTTAATTTGTCACATATATATATGTAATGTTTACTGGCTAGCTAATAGCTATGTACATTATATATACTATATTACTGCAGGAAGCTTCGTATAGATCCAAATGTATTGGGATGCTACTTATCTATCTATCTCATGTACATTCCTGGTTGGAAAAATTTGAACACAAGGGTGAAGGTGTTATATAGCGTATGCGTAAAGAACCAGGTGGATGCTAAAAAGAATCGCATATGTACTTGTAAGTCAAATAAATAATGATCGAATACTTGCCATCCATTGCATATTAATATTAATAATAATGTATTTGTTGCTGCTTTCGTGTACGTACAGCTACGCAATGGTTTTCTGCTTCTAGTATCTATGGGGGATGGTCATCATTCATTTCGATGGCACAACTGAGAAACGTAGTCGGTGGCTTCATCATAAATGACGCTTGTGTCTTTGAGACACAGATTTCTCTGCAAGCAGTGGCAATGTCCAAATAATAATAAATATTCTAGTTAGCTTACTTCTCGATTATTTTCACAACAACTATGTTTTTTCCCCGTTTCTTGAATGAATTTCATTGTCGACTAGCGAGTCGTCCGCCCTTTTCATTGTGTTTATTCTGATCATGGTAATGAAACTTCCACATGTATATATCTCTTTTTTAATGTGTATGTGTACAGTATCAAACATATATTCACTCATCAATCGGTAGAGAAGCAATTGATTCATCCTTATTCTGTAATTTGACAAAAAAAAAAAAACATATATTCACTAAATTGATTCAAACAAATGAAGGCTTTCATGATAGTGTCCTAATTAATCAATTAGTATTTTGAATACCAGCAAAATATCCGCAGTACGAAATTACGAAACAGCCCTTCTGATATTCCTAGACACTATATGGTCTTTGTATTGGGTATTGCACCTGAATTTGAAAAGTCACTTAGTTCCCCCATATTTTACTTGCTCACATTTTATCTCAACATCAAAAAAAAAAAAAAAAAACTATCAAACTCTCAAATTAGGAAAACCATGAGGATCGTTTCTTCTGGTATGTTAATGTCACAAATCAAATGGAAACTTAAAGATTTTATTTTTCTTATTACATAATATAGGATTATTATGTTGTTTTGTTGCACTTGATTTTTATTAGTACTTGGTTTGTGCAAAGGAAATGGCAATGGGAACGAGAGAAGCACCCCCTTCACATCTTCTCCTCAAAATCAAATCTTTCTCTTTGTTCGATAAGTGCGGCCTCAAGAAATACGAGACCAATGACTTCACTGCCGGTAATTTCAAATGGTACGCATACATTCTTTGTATTTATTGTACAATACACGTTGTGTGTGTGTGATCGTTGATTATCTCGAAAGTGTAGTTAGTATAGATTAAAGAAAATCGATATATAATCGCTTAAATTATACTGCATGCAGGAGACTAGTAATTTACCCCAACGGTCACGAAACTGAAAAAGCCGGAGAATATGTTTCTGTGTTCTTAGCCATCTCCGGCACAAATGATATGCCGGAAGTCAATGCTGTTTTTTCCATTTTCATCTTTGACCAGATTTCTGGAACTTATCTCTACACACTTGGTACTTCTATCGTTTCAATCTTGTTTTTTTTTCTTTTTCGTGTTGCTTCTCTGTTTTTGAATAGCTGGTCGATCAGGAAAAACTCGTCGATTTTTCAAGTTGAAGAGCGAGTGGGGCTACCCGAACTTCATATCGAAGAAATGCTTCGTGCATCCCTCAAACGGGTATCTAGTCGATGACAGTTGTATTTTCGGCGCCGAGGTCTTCGTCCAGGAGAACAGAGTAGTCACTCGTTGTTTGACTTTGAAGAATGTCAATGTTCCTTACAAACACGTTTTTGAAATTTCAAACTTCTGTGAGATTGAAAGCGTATGGTATTCAGAAGAATTCGAGGCCGGAGACTATAAATGGTATAGTACAAATATATATGTTATGTTTTTTTTTTTTCGTGCAATTTTACACCGTTAAATAATCTCCGGTTTTTGGATGAGTACAGGAAGGTTGAAGTATTTCCGAAAGGAAACTATGTCGAGAGCTTATCCATCTATCTGATATGCGTGAGTCTTGCTGATGGGTCTCGCGATGAACGAGTCAAGACCTCTTATTCGATCTGCGTGAAGAACCAGATTGATTCAAGCAAGGACAAGAAACGGACTATGAGTAAGTCACATTGTATATATACATTAAGACATTTTTTCATAACTACTTTAAGCTGATTAAATATTGAACTTGCAGATTCTTACTGGTTTCCGCCTCCTGTCAAAACCGATGGCATCGGATGGACCTCTTTTCTTGCGCTAGCTTCTTTGAGGGAATCCAACGGTGGATTCCTCGTGGACAACCGATGCCTTGTGGAGATCGAACTTCACGTCCAAGCTGTGGAACAATGAATTTCCCCTGTTCGTCTTTTTCCAGTTTTTGGTTCTGTTTTGTCTTTTGTGAATGCCTCAACGTTGATTTTAATAACTCTTTGTGTTTTGGGGTGTTTTTGCTTGTACTCGAATTTGATTTATTCATTACAACTACGTGCTAAAAACTTGTGGTTCGTTCCACCATGAAACTGGGATCAATGTGATTCAATATTACACTTTCTTCGCTAATGCAGTAAAGTAAAAATGAAGCCTAGATTCAAAGTTGAAAACAATAGTCGTATAGATCATGCGAAAACTGGAAAGCTTCTCCTTGTAAAAAAGGCTTATAAATCAGATGAACATCACAAATTCCGGAATATATTCAGCACAAGAAAAACACCTTCTCCAAAACCAAACAGTGTTTTAGACATAGGGGAGAGTATGTATCTGTGTACTTAGCCATATCAAGCACACAGTCTTTGCCTCAACATTGGGAGGTCAATGTTGTCTTTTCTCCATATGTATCTTTAATCATATTTCTGGAAAATATCTGTTTTCACCAGCTGCTCAATCTTTTTTTTTTCCTTCTTAATTTGATGAAGAAAACTGAAAATCGCATAATTGCCCCAAAAGGGGCTAAAACTGAAAATCGCATAATATTCTGCCGTATTTGTAAACACTTCCTCTCACGAAAGTACGAAACAGCCCTTCTGATATTCCCTAGATACTCTGTATTGGGTATTGCACCCACCAGAATTTGAATTTCAAACTCCACTTCCCCCAATTTCCACTTAATTTTACTCACCCACGTTATCTCAAGATTCTCAACTTCAAAAAAAAAAACACTATCAAGAAATTATACCATGAGGATCGTTTCTTCTGGTATGTGACAAATCAAATGAAAATTTCAATATTTTATTTACTCATTACAATATATATTATGTTGTTTTGTTGCACTTGATTTTCACTAGTAGCATATATTGGTTCATATGCAGAAGAGATGACAATGGAAACAAGAGAAGCACCCCCTTCCCATCTTCTCATCAAGATCAAATCTTTCTCGTTGCTCGACAAGTGCAGGCTCGAGAAATACGAGACCAACGACTTTACTGTCGGAAATTTCAAATGGTACGCCTACATCTTATTTATCTTTTAGTGTGTGTGTGATTGTTGATCACATAAAAACTGTAGTATAGATTAAAAAAAAAAGATTCATACTCAGTCAATTTATACCGCAGGAGACTCGTAATTTACCCCAACGGTCACGAAACTGAAAAACCCGGGGAATATATTTCGGTGTTCTTAACCGTCTCCGGCACAAATGATTTCCCGGATGTCAATGCTGTTTTTTCCATATTCATCTTTGACCAGATTTCTGGAAACTATCTCTACACACCAGGTACTTTTGTCCTTTTTATATGGTTTTTTTTCGTGTTGCTTCTCTGTTTTTGAATAGCGAGTCGATGATCCATCAGGAAAAACTAGGCGATTTTTCAAGCTGAAGACCGAATGGGGCTACCCAAACTTCATATCGAAGAAATGCTTCATGCATCCATCAAACGGGTATCTAATCGACGACACTTGCATTTTCGGCGCTGAGGTATTCGTCCAGGAGAACAGAGCAGTCACTCGGTGTGTGACGTTGAAGAATGTCAATGTTCCTTACAAAGGTGTTTTCGAAATCTCAAACTTCTCTGCGATTAAATACATATGGTATTCAGAAGAATTCATCGCCGGAGACTATAAATGGTACAATATGTTATGTTTTTTTTTTTTTTTTAATTTATAAGCAGTGCAATTTTACCCCGTTAAAAAATCTCTGAGTTTTGGATGAGTACAGGAAACTTCAAGTATTTACAAAAGGAAACCGTGTCGAGAGCTTATCCATCTATCTGATATGCGCGAGCCTTGCTGACGGGTCTCGTGAGGAACGAGTCAAGGCGTCTTATTCCGTCTGCGTTAAGAACCAGAATGATGTAAGCAAGGATCAGAAACAAACTATGAGTAAGTCGCATTTTATATATACATTAGGATCGACGTGGCTTCATAACTACTTGGCTAACTTGCACTGATTAAACATCATATGTACTTGCAGATTATTACTTGTTTCCGCCTCCTATCAAAAATCATGGCTTTGGATGGCCCTCTTTTCTCCCGCTAGCTTCTTTGAGGGAACCCAACGGCGGCTTCCTTGTTGACAACCGATGCATTCTGGAGATCGAACTTTGTGTTCAAGCTGTGGAACAATGATTTCCCCTGTTCGATCGTGTTTTATGAATGCACCATCGATGATTTTGACAACTTTTGGTAGTAGGTATTCGGATTTATGCTTCTGAGTGTCATATCTATCATGTCTTTGGATTTATTCGTTAGAATTGTGTGATAAACTTTTGGTCAATGTGATTCAATATCATGCAAAAACAAGAAAGCTTTCCTTATAATGAAGGCTATAAATCAGATAGACATCACAAACACCTTCTCCAAAACACCTTTTCCAGAACCAAATTTCACAAACTACTGTCAAAGTTTCAACAGATTTTTCTCCATTCTACACTTGCTCTAGCCACTCCGGTCAATTTATCGTACATTTCACGAGGAATAGTAATAATCGAGATTTTTATCTCAACTTTCCTAAAGATCTCTTTCCACAAAAGTTGCTTTTATTCCTATAAATTCTTCTACTTTATGAAATCCCAACCCCATGTCTCAAGTCTCAACTAAGGAATGAAGACTACAATATTCTGATTATTCAACCCACAAAGTCCCGTCTAAACTGACCTCCGTAATGCTGAGGCCGTTGACCGTTCTCCGCACTTTGCCTCAGACCCAAAGTCAACGACACCGACTGATGATGAGCAGCCGGCACCAACCCCATCAGTGACCCGTCGTTGATGCCTCCGGTCGGGACACCATAATCTATCCTCGACCGCTTTTCTTGATTCCAGCTGGCGCTGATTGGGTAATCGATGCTCGAATATTTCCCACTTGTTTGGACGGTGTTTGAGCATTGGCCTGTAGACGTGTTTGCGGTGGTCTTCCCGTCTGAGCATGTTTCGTCGACCATCGCTTTCGTCTCCAGCATGTGTATCTCTTCCACCATAGGCTTCCACAGACGAACACGCGCATTGATAAACCAGTTGGAAACCTGAATCCGGTGATTAATAAACGACGGGTTCATAAAGAATATTAAAAATATATAGTTACATGAACACACCTGATTTCTCGTTAAACCTGTCTGAGTGGCTAGCATGTGCTTGTCTGTATCCGTCGGATACCTTCATACGAAAAATTAAAAAATCGACTAAGCTAATAAGTAATGTATATGTGTACATGTCTGGTCGAGGGGAAAATAATATCTTACGGATGAAGAAAGTGATCGAAAAGCCATGCACGCAAAATGGATACGGCTCGTTCAGGTAGGCCCCGCTGGGGCCTCCAAATATGTTGCCCGTCGATAATGCCTGCATTATTATTATTATTATTATCATTGCTCGTTCCTTTCTGCTTCTGAGAGCTTTGGTCGAAGAACTTCAGCATGGAAGCTCGGCCGTCACCAGTCGAGGGCGAAGCGAGTTGTTCTTCTCCGAGTGCGTTTCTGATGCTCTTGAGCTGATCGGTTATTGCGGTTTTCAGACATCGGAAATGTTTGGAGACCGTTTTTAGAGCTAAGGATACGTAAGGGGTGGAGGAGCCGAGGCCCTCCACCGACTCGAAGGATGAGACGACCATTTGCATCTGCTGCTGATACTGCTTGTACTTCTTTGATACCTATTCAGATAGAAATATACAATCATTAATATTGAAGAATTAATAGTATGTGATAATATCAAAGGTGGCAAAATTTCTTGCCTAATGATATTGACAACAATCATTTTGAACCCCGGTCAAGAACCGTTCACGAAAGCACGTGATTCGGAGAAAAGAAAACAAGGAAACACAAAGGTCTCACCATATGCATAAAGATAGAATATTACAAAAGGCACATCACATGAGGCAGGTTGAGAGACATGGGATGGCCCGTGTGTATTCCTGATCAAGTAGGAATCTTTTCGGGTTGAAGAAAAAGGGTTACAAGTTATAAGGAAAGTTACAAGGTTATACGGAGAAACACATATATACTCGATTCATGAATCGAGTTGTCAATACATTTTTTGTTGAGATTAATGGACAAAGATGTACCAAATAGGTGATGATAGTACAAAAACGAAATTATGACTTCAAGGTATCTACGACAAAAAAAAAATTGATTCAAACACGCGACATGTGGAATTTGTTCGAATTACTAACGACTAATGGGTGACCATATAACATGATAGAAACCAAACCAATTATACTGAGTTACCCTATACCCAAATGGAAAACAAGTTTTGGCAAAATGCTGATCAATTTTGAACATCAACACATGAAAGCTAGAAGAAATTGTTGTGAATATTAATATACGAACCTCTTCCTGCATATACAAGAGCTTCGCCTTCTTGTGAAGGCTTTCTGGCCGACAAGAATCCAACCAGCCACTGCCACCCTCGACTTCTCGGCTACCATTGAATCCAATCGAAAACGAACTGCTTAAATCACCTCCACCAAAAACCCTAACTTCCTCGATCATCTTATCACCAATCTCCAAATGCTTAGGCCGAGCAACGCAACAGAGCTCTTCCAGCAACACCTGGGCCGGCCCAAGAAACCTCGAGCTCCTTAGAATCGTCGCGTACCCGGTGAAAGGCCCGAGCGGGCCCGGGGCCCGATTCGTCAAAGCATGATCCCTGGAATGAAAATTACCCACGTCATCATGACTCCTCTCGGCTAACGGGACGGACGAGAGGGAAAGCGAAAGCGCCTGCCCGTTGGAGTATTGGTGGTCCCCGTTCCAGTGACGTGTCTCCGGCGGCCGGCTGCCGGCGACTTGATCGGCGTACGCCGGAAGAAGCAAGAGCTCGCCGCCGCCGCCCCAAGGCCCGGGCCCCTCCGACGTACTGACGAGGTCTTGCAACGCGTTGTGGTAAAGCTCGTTGGGGTTGTAAGGTTTGACTTCTAGCGCGGGGTTGACCAACGGGTTTTGGTAAGAATTAATGTTGTTGTTGTCACGAATCACGGAAACCCAAGTGTTGTCTTGATGAGAAGGGATGCTTTGCCATGTGCCGAAGTGCGGGTCGGGCGGGTCGGAGTAGTCGGAGCAGAAGCCGGGCGGGTCGTAGGGTAATTGTGGAATGTTGGTGTAAGGGTTGAGATGGTTTCTTAGCTTGTCCCGGCGGCTTTGTTGTGCCACGTGGAGCTCCGGCCGGAAGTTGCTCGTGTCCATGGATCGATGAAGGAATTAATTAATAGGTTGGAGTGATCTTGAAACACATTTCTTGCTCAAAATCTGCATGCGAGATTTAGATTTAGTATTATTAATTGAATTTTCAATATTATTTCCCAGTCAAGAAAACAGTGAATAGACAAGAACAAATTTAAATTAAAACAACAATGTTTTTAATGCGTAATAATCTACTGCGCAAATATTATATTAGTAATTAATTAAAAAAAAAAAGAAAAAACATAGGGTACGGATAAAGTTTATCTGCACACCCAAGAAACCTACTGTAATAAATAAGTGTTCTTTTGAAAGATCTGAAGTAGAAGAAGAAATCCAAGACCCTGATTGAAATCAAGACCGTTGGATCTGCATGAACGGATGCAGATCCGAAACCTTTACAAAAAACCAAAAACAAAGGGTTTTGCATAAAAACAAAGAAACATAAAAACATGGGGTTTTCATGATGTTTTTTTACCTCGGCGTAAATTTGTTTGTCGGAATCAAGATCGGATTTTTCCGGTGGCGGTGGAGAAGGGAGGGAGGGAGGGAGTGGGGTAAGAGGGATAGCTGGAAGAAGAGAAGAGAAGAGAGAGTGTTGTAGGACAATGATTGCTGCTTATAGCTGTTAATGGCCGTTGCCTTTTAACCAAGGAACAACACCACCTTTTATTTATTTATTTTAATTTTTTGAAATATATTAATTAATTATTCATTTTTTTTTTAAATTAAATTATTCGACTACATATTAGATATGTCAGTGGTAAATTAAATCGATCCCTTGAAGATTCTTGTTCTTAGTCAAGTCCACGAGTACTTGAGCTGACGACTCTGCACTCATCAAACCCTAGAAAAAATATGTACTATACCTTTTTTATTTTTTATTTTTTATTTATATTTTTTAGCTTTTTATTTTTTCGAATCATCAGGATTAATCTCTTAAATAATGACAGGCAAGGTGAATCCTAAAAATTGAAAAAATAAAAATAAAAATAAAAAATTGGAAGAGACTTAACGTCGTCTGGCCGTTACATTTGACGGGCGAATATCTAATGAACTGTTGCCACTTGACATTGTCTGAAAATCTATCAAGTTGACATGGATAGATTTTGCCAAGAAGAAATAATTTTAAATATTTTAAAATTTAAATGTTCCCCAACTTTTAATTCTAAAATGGGACCCACTACCGAAAATTTTAATAATTGTCTATGCAAATGGCCAAAAGGACTAGATAGTAGATGTACTTCATTTCACAGTTTAAATATCTCACAAATTATACCCACAACACCATTTTTTTTATTGAAATCGGCTTAACAAACTGAACCGAAACGATTTTAAGTAAATTAAATTGATTTTTTTATAAAAATAATAATTATTATTATATATTATAAAATATTTTTACAAAATATTAATAATATTATGACATAAACTAAATTGTATAATTAAAATCATTAATTTAAATTATTTTTTATTTATTAATTAATAGAATAATCGATTTAAACTGAAATTAATTGAAAGATTTTAACTAAACTAAATTGATTTTTTTATAAAAATAATAATTATTATTATATATTATAAAATATTTTTAAAAAATATTAATAATATTATGACATAAACTAAATTGTATAATTAAAATTATTAATTTAAATTATTTTTTATTTATTAATTAATAGAATAATCGATTTAAACTGAAATTAATTGAAATAAAACGATTTAAACTAACAATTTTAAAAGAACACTTAAGTGTCTAAAGGCAAAATGAAATTATAATAAATACACAGTATATAATTTTTTGTCACTTGTCATTTCCATCAACCATGATTTACATCAAAATCATATCAAATACTCCTATTTGTATAGATTAATGGTGATGGGATTATGGAAGCCCAATGTCTCCTACTATACCTATAACGACTAACGTTTGCAAAGATCTTAAAAAATATTATTCCATTTGTATCACCAATATTAAAAATATTATCTAATTTTATAATAATAGTAGTACATATGTAAAACTACTTGTAGTATTATTCTCATGAGAAGGTTAAGTTAAAAAAAATTGATTTTAAAAAACATTATACAGTAAAAAAATTAAAATATCTGTTTAACCACTTATAAATTATTTCAAAAAATAAAGGTGATATACTTTATTTAGATAACTAATAAGCTCTAGTAATTTAAAAATAAAATTAGCGTGAGACACTAAAAAGAATATGATTCAATTATGTAAATAAAATGGTACTCTAATTCACAAAGTAAAATTTGGGAGGATCAAAGAGGTGGGTGAAAAAAACCATAAATGAATGGAGTAATGTGTGAATGTTGTTTGTACCGACGGTTAGATGTCACAGTTATTACACAGATCCAACGGATGAAAAAGCAGCAAAGGGTAAAAGCAAAGAAAGGGTTTTATCGTAACTTGGAACTGTGAGTTTATTTGTCCGTACGTTTATAGAAGTGATCATCAGCTTTATTTATGGGTAATTGGCAATATGGCAACTGCAGCTACCCAAAAGATCTTCAAATTTTTCTTTCTTTCTGTCAGTCACCCACAGGTGACGCAATAATCTCCACATTACAGCCTGTCCCTTTCACATCAATTAACTTCTGTTATTAAAATTAATGAACTAATTAATCTTAGTTATCTAAGAAATTATCCACATAATCTAATGAAATAAGTATCTTGTAAATATTTACTCTATTTTGTTAAGAATAATTATGTTAAATAGATAATTATGTATTTAATATTTGTATTTATGGATAGCATAGAGTTTCGGTTGTATTTGTTCTGTTTAGTAATACACTAATAATGTGATAATAACACAATTCTCTCACATTTATCCATTTAAATTATACGTAGAGAAATATGCCAGTTGATTAAGAAAAAGTAATTTATTTATTTATTTTATAATATAAAGTAAGGTATAATACATGTATTGATATTTAATTAATAAAATAATTTGTTGCAAAAATAGTAATTAATGGTAAATAAATGTGTATTGAACAAATATAAATATAAAAATACATTACATTTATAAATATACACTATTTTAATGGACAACTAAAAATGAAAAATATTCAGATGTAGTATGTAGTATAGTGAAGTACGGAGTAAATTTTACTCCAAAATATAATTTTAGTTTACATTTTATAGTAGTAACATTTAAAAATAATCAAAATTATTTTGATTTTCTTACATTAAAACACATTTTAAATTGCAATTTCAAATAAAAAATTTAAACAAAAAAGTATTGGTGTATAGTGCTTCTATTTCCTAATAAAATAATCACTCTTTTCATGAATATTTTACAATAATACAATTTCTTAAAAATTAAATAAATATACTGTATTTATTTTTTTAATTTAAAATATATTTTTATTTTACTTTTCAACATTATTATAATTATTTTACTTTTTAACTTAAAAATAAACATATACTCTGTATATTTTGATTTTTTATTTTTTAATTAAAAAATCAAAAATATATTTTTTAAATTTATGTCTTAAAAGAGTAATCCTATATTTCACAAAGTGAAGTATAATTTTTAACAAGTCATAAGTAATTAAATCGAATTACACTTAAAAAGAGTAAATTTTATACAGTGGCGTAACTCCGAGTTGATAATTCCTTTTGTCAGTTTACTTTAGCACAAAAAATTAGGGCAAGACAGAAAATAAAAAAGTACAGATCGAGGTGATAAAAATTGAAACCAAGCAGTAGGATCTCGGTAGTCGGGCCGGGCCGGGTCGTATGGATATTGACGCCCTGTTTCTTGCTTTTACTATTACGATTACTATTACGTGGTCTGATTGATGTCAAATCTCAATTCCTATCGTGTTGTATCAACCATAACCATACTTTTGGATTTGGATTTGGATTTTTTGGTGTCACGTAATATAAATTGATGATGAACACGAAAAGTTTATTAAGTTTTGATTGTTTTGAAGTTTATTTGATTAGGTTCAATCTGGTTCCGTTTGATTACAAGAAATCATTGCAAATGTCTCGAATTTATGTTTAAGTAGTTTGTTAATTAGGTTAATTCTCTGTAATTTTCACCGGAGTATAACTACTTTCTTTATAATAATAATGGTTCAAAATAGAAAAAAAAAATCTATCTATCTAAATTGCCCCGAAATTAGTAGTACAAAGTATGAATTCAATCATACCATAGTAATTTTTACCTTGAATAATAATCAATATATATAGAGTCAGTTCCTGAATTGATTGCTAATTTCTTAAAAAAAAATGACAAACATTTCAGAGAATGAAAAAATATATAGGAAATATAACTCGTTTTATGTACTTTACAATAAAAAATGGTGATATTATTATACAGTGTAGATGGAATATATATGAAGTGGTTGATGCATAGAAAATAAAAGTTGTTTTTTTACATATCAAGAGTTGTCTCATACGTACAATTACCGAAGAAATAGAAATAGAAATGTGAAAGGCATATATATCAACGTCCAAAATTCTTCCGTTTTGCCCTCAAAATATAATGGCACTCCTGCACTGCACCTATCTATTTATAGCTAGCTTCAATTCCCACCTCTTACAAATTTATTTATTTACAATATTGCCTCTGCATACAAGTCAATAAAGCTTTGCCTGATTCAATCTTTTAAAAAATACTCCCTCGGTCCAAAGACAGTTGTCATACTTTCCTTTTTGGGGTGTCCAACAATAGTTGACACACCCCAAAAAAGAAGGAAATAATTATTCTAACTTTTTCATTTTAATATACAATTTTATTCTACTTTACCCCACCTATTTTTTAAACTTACTCACAACTACTTTACTTTTTACTTTTAAAATATATTTTAATCCTTACTTTTCAATTAAAAAATAAAACAACAACAATTTTCTTAAACTTCGTGTCCAGGAAAGTATGACATCTATTAATGGCCGGAGTGAGTAATAAAATTAGTGGAGACTTATTATTAAAAAAAAACAAAAAAAATTATAGTACTGTACTACTCATGAGGATGATGACATCATAGGAACCCTGCCATCACCATAAGCTCTCTAGATGGCTTAATTTCATTTTTGGGCACTCCAAAACCAACTACTCCATAGATTTTTCTAAGCACCAAAATTATAAAAATATTGTTGTTTGATTTTTTGATAAAAAATTAAAAGATTTAATATTTTTTTAAATTAAAAAATATAATAGTTGTAAATAAAGTTTAAAAAGTAAGAATAGATTATATTTTAAAATAAAAAAATAAGAATATTTATTATATTATTAACTATTATTGTATATCTAAAAAAAAGTGTTGTAATTTTTATGAAAATGATAAGAGTACTATTTTCGTTTTACGATCAAATGTGTCGATTATAATATCAACCTTCGATTATTCTTAAAGATTACGATCGCCATAGGGCAAACAATCGGTGATCGAGAAGTGATTCTCTATCAGTTCGCAATCACCGGCCCAACCACACCTGAAAATTCATAGCCCAGCTCGGGTATGGCTGTCAAGTGGGCCACGGGCCCACGGCCCACCATAAGTTTTAAATTTGGGAAAACTTTCAACTCCATAAAAAAAACAGTGATTTATTAATAAAGGTAAGTTTTTGAATTTTGGCAAAGTAAGGACATGTTCTTTTGTACTTAATTTCAGTTCAGTTCAGATTGCTTAAGTTCAGTTCAGTTCAAATGACTTCAGTTCAGTTCAGTTCACATGCTTCAAAATAAATTAAAATAAAATAAATAAAAAATAATTTCAATCTATAATTTTAAATATACAATCTAATTACTGTCATAATATTATTAATATTTTTAAACAAATATTTAAAATTTTATATAAATTATTATTATTTTTATAAAAAATCAATTTATTTCGGTTTAGATGCTAAGTTCAGTTCAGTTGAGATCGCTTAAGTTTAATTCAGTTCAATTCAGTCAGTTCAGTTCAGTTCAGATCGCTTAAATTTAATTCAAATCAGTTCAGTCGGTTTCATTCCAAAATAACCGTTCATAAATATACTAATATAATTCCTCCCCATACAAATTCCATACGGTCTCCCTAATACTGCCAAATTTCCTTCGAACCCCACCCAAACCCCACCACCTCCCGTTCAACGCGAACCCGAGCACAGCTTCACCGCCACCGGCGCCGCCACCGGCCATCTTCTTCATACAATATCAATGTACGTACGTACTCATCTACTATTTACGTTTTTCACTTATTGTTCATTGTCTCTTCATATGCGTTTTGGTGGAGCATGTTCGTTCGTGAGATTTTCTAATCGTTAAATCAAATTCATCGTATATTGAAAGCGTTTCTCATAGATTTCCCCCAATTCAAAATTACCCCTCGGACTGATCCTGAATTTCATCTGTAATTTTTTTTGGATTGCGTTGCTTGCTACTATAGTACTAATGCCTGACTCTGGATACTGATTTTGCTGCAGTTCTAAATAGCTATGGACGATAGATTGTACGATCAGATCGGTAGCTACATCGGACCTGAAATCGAATCTGATCAAGAGAGTGGCAGGGAGGGGGAGGAGGAAGATGAACCCATGTCTGATGATGAAGGTGGACCTGGAAAACCAAACGAGTGGCTATCCACAACCGAAGATGTCGAGGTGGATGATCAAATTATCATGGCAGAAGACAAGAAATACTACCTGACTGCAGGGGAGGTTTATGGCGAGGAAGTGGAGACTTTAGTTATGGACGAAGACGAACAGCCAATTGAACAGCCCATCATTAGGCCCGTGAGGAATCTCAAGTTCGAGTTGGGGGTCAAGGATTCGGCAACCTATGTATCCACAGAGTTCCTTTTGGGCCTCATGTCGAACCCGGCCTTGGTTAGGAATGTTGCTTTGGTTGGGAACTTGCATAGTGGGAAAACTACGTTCATGGACATGTTGGTCGAGCAGACTCATCACATATCGACCTTTGATCATAAGAGTGAGAAACACATGAGGTATACGGATACAAGGATACAAGGTATATGTTCTTGTTTCTTTCTGACTTAAATTGGTTTGGTAGGTTTGCATGCCTAGGCAACAATGGTAGATAATTAGATTTCAAAATTTCAATTAAGTTGTAGCTGTATTGATATTTTGTATTCGGTTCATTTCCATCCAGTTTTCTGTCAGAACCTGTAGTGCTCAATCAAAATGGGCAGAAAATATTGATAGATGTGAAATAAGACTTTCATACAAATATAGTCTTACTGCCACATATATATTAGGAATTGCAGATATCATGATTCACTTTTCATTTTGCTTGAATTACTTGTTGTCTCAGATTGCTTTTGAATCTTGGTTAAAAACCTGCTTAATGTGAGTATGCATTTAAACTTTTATTTTGTTAACAGGTAAACACGGAGAGGGCAATATGACATGCAATACAGGATCGGATTCCCATAGTAGTAGTAATAAACAAGGTAGTAATCCCAACCCGATTATGCTCTATGAAATTCTGCTTTCTCTATATGCTAGGCATTACAATTGTAATGCCCCATAATATTAACCCATTTATATATATTTTTTATAATCAGGTTGACAGATTGATAACTGAACTCAAGTTACCTCCCAAGGATGCCTATCATAAGCTAAGGCATACAATCGAAGCCATAAACACCACCATTGCAGCAGCATCTTCAACTGCCGGAAACATTCAAGTCATTGATCCAGCCATAGGAAATGTTTGTTTTGCAAGTTCCAGTGCAGGCTGGACATTCAGCTTGCATTCATTTGCCAAGCTCTATGTCAAGCTCCATGGTATTCCATTCGATGCTAATAAGTTTGCTGCCCGCCTTTGGGGCGATTTTTATTTCGATCCCGATACCAGAGGTTTCAAGAACAAACAACCGGCCAGTGGAGCGGAAAGGTCATTTGTCCATTTTATTCTTGAACCTCTTTATAAAATCTATAGCCAAGTGATTGGGGAACACCATAAGAGCGTCGAGGCAACACTTGCTGCTCTTGGGGTGACTCTGAGCAATGAAGCTTACCGTCTGAATGTTAGGCCTCTGTTGAGATTAGCTTGTAGCTCGGTTTTTGGTAACGCTACAGGATTTACAGATATGTTGGTTCAGCACATTCCATCTGCTAAAGACTCTGCACCTCAGAAGGTCAGACACTTTTACACTGGGCCCACAGATACCCCAATCTTCCGGGCCATGGAGGACTGTGACGCATCTGGTCCTCTAATGATCAATATAACAAAGCTTTATCCTAAATCGGACTGCAAAAGCTTTGATGCATTTGGAAGGGTCTACAGTGGTATTATCATGACAGGCCAAACTGTGCGCGTGTTGGGAGAAGGATACTCTCCGGACGATGAGGAGGATATGGCAATGAAAGAGGTGACGAAATTATGGGTATACCAAGCTCGGTATAGGATCCCGGTAAGAAAGGCACCACCCGGTTCATGGGTTCTTATCGAAGGCGTGGATGCTTCTATTATGAAGACTGCCACACTTTGCAACTTGAAATGTGATGATGATGCCTATATATTCAGGCCTCTACAGTTCAACACTCTTCCTGTGGTGAAAACTGCTATCGAGCCATTGAATCCGAGCGATCTGCCGAAAATGATCGAGGGTCTTAGGAAGATCAGCAAGAGCTACCCGTTAGCGATTACGAAGGTTGAAGATTCTGGGGAGCATACTATTTTGGGTACTGGGGAGTTGTACCTGGATTCTATAGTGAAGGATCTCAGAGAGCTTTACTCGGATGTGGAAGTCAAGGTGCTTGCTGATTTTTTGATATTTATTTATTTATTTTATTAAAAAAAAAATTAGATACTTCCACTATCAAAAAACTTGATCCTCATTTTTTCTGCTCTTTAATTAGGTGGCGGATCCTGTTGTCCCGTTCTGTGAAACAGTTGTGAAAACCTCTTCAATGAAATGCTTTTCTGAAAGTCCAAATAAGAAAAATAAAATCACCATGGTAAGTTAACGATTTCTTATAGTATATGGTGGTATATAACTATATATCAAAACCTAGAAGCTCTACTTATTTATTCCATTTCGATTTCCAGATTGCAGAACAACTAGAAGATGGACTTGCTGATGACATCGAGAATGGTGTTGTAAGCATTGACTGGCCACGAAAGAAGATTGTAAACTTTTTCCAGACTAAGTATGAGTGGGATCTGCTGGCTGCACGCTCCATTTGGGCATTTGGTCCGGATAAGCAGGTGAGTGTTCTCTTAAATTTCTCATTCTTCCTAATCCTTTATCGAGTTGATTATGATAATTTCTTTAGCCTACAATTTTTTTTTTTAAATCAGGGGCCTAATATTCTTTTTGATGATACACTGCCGAGTGAAGTAGACAAGGGCTTGCTTAGTGCAGTAAAGGATTCTATCGTTCAAGGGTAAGTTCATTTTTAGATCATGTGCTTTGTGGCCGTTCTCAGGTTTCTCTCTGGCTCTAAATATGCAATCTCTAATCAGTAATATTTAATCTCGACAGATTTCAATGGGGGGCTAGAGAAGGCCCTCTTTGTGACGAGCCGATTAGAAATGTAAAATTCAGAATAGTTGATGCTAAAATTGACCCTGAGCCGTTGAACCGTGGAATAGGTCAAATCATCCCAACCGCTCGACGTGTAGCTTATTCATCTTTCCTCATGGCATCACCTAGGCTTATGGAGCCCGTATACCACGTGGAGGTATATACTTTTTGCGATCCTCATAATTCAATCAATTGTCAATTTTTGAGCCAAATTATTCTATATAGGTGAAATTTTGTTGATATTGTTACAGATACAAACTCCAATTGACTGTGTTTCTGCAATATACAATGTGTTGTCGCGTAGACGTGGTCATGTCATTGCAGATGTTCCGCAACCAGGAACCCCGGCCTACATTGTTAAGGTGTGATAACAGACTTACTTATCTCATGAATAGTGTTCCTAATCGCAAATTGTGAAGTAGTATTTGTTAATACATCTTTTTATTTTTTTGGATTTGTAGGCTTTATTGCCCGTGATAGAGTCATTTGGTTTTGAAACAGACCTGAGGTATCATACCCAGGGGCAGGCATTTTGCCAATCAGTGTTTGATAAATGGGCTCTTGTCCCTGGAGATCCTCTCGATAAAAGTATAGTCCTGCGTCCGCTAGAGCCAGCTCCAATCCTGAATTTGGCTCGTGACTTCATGGTGAAAACAAGGCGTCGCAAGGTACTATTTCCCCCTCTTCTCCCTTCTGTTAATTTATTCCAGTCACGCTCTTTCATATTGCCGCTTACAAATTAAATTGTGAATTCTGAAATTGGTTTTTGTTTGTCAGGGAATGCCTGAGGACGTGAGTATCAATAAATTCTTCGACGAGGCTATGGTTGTTGAACTAGCTCAGCAGGCTGCTGATACACACCTTCAAATGATATGAAGACGAGACGAGATATGGTTGTCACGACTCACAACTGATTATACCCTCAAGGTTAGCCTAGATATTTACTGGCCGAGTTTCATGCAGTGCTTCTCTGTTGATTTTTGTTACGAACAGAGATTCATATTTGTATTGGATTAAAGCAGTCGATTAATGATCATATTTGGAACGCGTTTTGGTGTGTTATAAGTATATATTTGAAAGCGAGAGGGTTTGACTGACAAATTCAGCTTGAAGGTATTCATCAATTGGGCTTGTGTAGGTGAAGATAATTTATGTTTTCCACATTCAAAAGTCAAATGACGATGGTGTTGACATATTTAAAGGTTGCGTCTTTGACCATATCTGTGTTTGAACTTCAAAACCAAGTCATAGTCAAATATTATAATATCCAAAACTCAATCCTTTGGAATTGCACGTTCGGTTTTTTCTTTCTTTTTCCTTCAAAATCTATTAGAAAAACCGCATCAAAAATCATTTCTCAGACACTGGAAGTCGGGAGATTAATTTCTTTCTTTTTCCTTCAAAATCTATTAGAAAAACCGGCATCAAAAATCATTTCTCGACACTGGAAGTCGGGAAATTTAATCGTACAAACCCCTGTGTTTTGACAATTTTGGAGATGGAAAATCAAGCCCCAACATAAAATTCATATGCACACAGCACACTTTGCTATTAACATATCATGCAAACAAATGCTTAAATTACCATATACGAAGCTAAATTTTGTATTTGCAAATTGCAAACTCTCATATTTATATTTTTAGTCCCAACATATAATTAGAAGTGGTAATTAATTAATTTTACCTTGGGGCCAATGAAACAGAAATTCCCGTGGGATGTTTTACCCTCTCGGCCCAATTCCTAGAGGTCAAATAAAGCTTCGATATTTTACCCGCAACCCATTTCATTTCGGGTCTTTTATCCGGGTCATCCTCCACGCATTGTAACGCTACCCGTACCAATTTCTCCGCCACATCCACCGGGAAAGAATCCCTCAGCCTCTTATCCACCCACCGCCTCATCCTCCCCTCCACCGCCGCCGTCTCTTCACCTCCGCCGTCCACAGCCTCCCTCCCCGTCTCGATCACCGAAATCGAATTGTAATTCCCACTGCTCCGATCGAATTTGTACCTCACCGGCTCCTCCCCTGTCACCAGCTCCAAAATCACAACCCCAAACGCGTACACGTCGGACTTCTGCGTGGCCACGCCGCTGGCCTTGAATTCCGGCGACATGTACCCCCTCACCCCCTCGAATTGCAGATCCGCCGCCCCGTCCGCCGCCGTCTCCCCGCAGAGCTCCGCCGCCCCGAAGTGGCAGATCCGGGCGTTGAGCGACGGCTCGGAGACGATGATGGCGCTGCTCTTCACGTGCTTGTGGACCATGTCGATGCTGAGGCCGGCGGTGTTGTGGATGTAATCGAGGCCGTGCGCGACGTCGGTCGCGATCTGCATCCGCGAGATCCAATCCGAGAGGACGGTGAAATTAGGGTTCAGCTTGTTCCGCAGGCACGACTCCAGGTCGGATCCGGCGGCGAATTCGTACACGAGGTAGATGTGCTCGCCGGAGATCGAGACGCCGAGGAGCTTGACGATGCTGGTGAAGTGGCTCCGGCTGACCACGGCGAGTTTCTGCCGGACGTCCGACGGCGACATCGATTTGCGGAGCTTGCGCTGGAACACGGCGGCGTCTTTGCCGTTGAGGACGCACCGCCACGACTGGGAGGAGGCGGCGGAGAGGCGCTTGGCGAGGAAATTGTTGGTGGCGGCGCGGATTTCGGAGAAATCGTAGATTTTGGTGCTCTCCGGGAGGCTGTCGCGGAAGCTGGACAAGGAGGCGGGGCCCGAGACGGAGGTGGTCGCGGCGGAGCTGTTTAGCCGGTAGGTGGAGGAGGAGGAGGAGGACGTGGCGGAAGAGCGGCTGCGGAAGGGGTCGGAGACCGGCGTCTGCGGCGTGTTTGCCGTCGACGATGACGAGGAGGAATTGGATGATTTTCGCGTACGCGATTTGGGGGTTTTGGATGAGGGCCTTGGGCTTGAATTCGGGCTTTTTGAGGGCTCTGAAGCTCTGATCCCCATTTTGGACTTGCACATAAAGAGAAATTTATTTAGAAATTGAGATCGGAAGTCATAGAGAGGGAAGGCGTTGGGACCGAGATGGATATTGTATAATGAAATTTATTATTTTATTTTAATTATTTGGTCAAAAGAAATGAAATTTTATAATTTTGCCAACAGACAATGATATTGGAAAAAAATTAAGTTGTTTTATGTGGGCTGGGCCCACGACAATACGAATGAAGAAGCGTGCAAATTCTTAATTAACAATTTCAGTGGGTGCGATATAGCCTGTAAAGCTTTTGTTGCTATAACTCATTATCCTAGTCATACAAAAGAAGAAAAGACAGGTGGTCGTCGCCGGAGCTTTCCTCGCCGGTCCACATTAATCGAGACATGAGAGTATCTTTATTTATTGAATTATCCACCCACGTGATGCATTTTTCTTGGTTGATGACATATAATAAATCTTTTAATAATAGGGTAATTCCATGTGGGCAGATTCTGCCCATGGGCAGAACGGCTCAATTTTATTTTTATTTTTTATTTTTTATTTTTATATGATTTAAAATATAATCATTATAATATATATGTAAAAATATAATTTTTATTTGTTATTTTTATAGGTTAAAATATTTTTTTTCTATTTAATTGATTTTTTTAATATAAATATAAGAATATGCATTATCTTTAACAAATTATTTTTTTATTTAATTTTCTTTGTGCAATATATATTTTATATAATATTATTAATTATATTACATGTAAAAAAATTAATTAAAATATCATTAGATTTTATAAAATAAGTTTTTAAGTAATTTCTGTCCATGGGCAGATTCTGCCCATTTAGCACTGTCCTTAATAATATAGGTACATATACTAACTACTCCTACATTTTTATATACATTAAATAGTCGGCCAACAAGATTTCTTAAAGACGTAGTAATCTATTTTTGGAAGTTTTTAAGAAAAAATCTACTCTTCCCTCGGTCCAAAGACATTTGACATATTTTTCTTTTAGAAATGTCTAACAATAGTTGACACACCCTAAAAATGGAAATAATTCTTCTAACTTTTTCATTTTAATATACAATTTTATTCTACTTTACTCCATCTACTTTTTTTGATAAAGAAGAGAGACGAGAAACTTCACCCCCACCGATCGAAAGTCTCTCAATCGAGTAGGATTTAAATCGAGGAATGTGCTCGAGTAGCAGACATTTGTGCGAGAGAGCCAGCAGGTCGAACCCCAGAACAAACCTTCATAATATTTCAATGAAAATTTGTCCCACCCGAGATTCGAACTCTGCGTCGCCGGAGAATTACACTCACATTATCACATGTCTTACCACTCTGCTATGCTCCTGGGGACTACTTCACCTACTTTTTAAACTTTACTCACAACTACTTTACTTTTCACTTTTAAAATATATTTTTACTCTTTACTTTTTAATTATAAAATTACAAAATAACAATTTTCTTAAAATCCGTGTCCAACAAAGTATAATATCTATTAATGGTCGGAGAGAGTATTATAATTTATAATATTATAACTTACCCTATATTAATTTTTCCTTAAATTTTAATTTTTAATTTTTTTAGATTTTTTATTTATTAGATTAATTTTAAAATTTTAATAATTGTAGTGTATAATAGTGTAATAATTGTGTACTTTATATAATAAATAATATTCAATAGCAGTTGTTTAAATTAATAAAATTAAAATAATATTAAATAAATTGCTCTTATTAATAATTAAGTAAAAAATGTTTACTTAATTATAACAAAATTTTAAAAATTACACTTTATCCAAAACCTCCCTTATTTTTATCTCTTGCATATATAAATTTTAAATTTTATGCTTTTGATAGTAAATATCAAATGAAACCATCAATAACTTTTTATAAAAATAATTCATAAAAATAAAATATAAAATAAATGTTAATTTTTCAAATAAAAAATGCATGTGTATCTTTAAATAATTTGCCATATTTAATTCATATGGATACAAATATTTAATCTATACATATATAATTTCTAGATCTACTAATTCCACATGGACCAATAGAAAAGCAATAATAATATTGTGTTCACACTATAAATTATAAATAAAAAAATTATAAATAATAATATTATTAAGCATATTTAAATTCTATATAAATTATAAATAGTAATTTGAAATTATATATTTTTGGTAAAAATAATTATTTATTATCTTAAATATATATTTTTCTATTTTTCCTCTCAAAATTCATTTATATTCCATTAATATTAATTTAATTCTAATTAATCCAATGGAATTAAAAAAAATTTAATCAAACTTTTTAGATATATTACATACTCTTGCTATAATCTGCTTTATATGTTTTTTTTTTTTTTTTACAATTGAATCGATTTACATGTATACGTTCTTCTATATATTCATTCATATTTTTTCCTCAATTTTTTAATTTTATGTATTAATTATGATTTTTTCACAGATTCCAGAATCAAATTGTCGATATGTATTAATTATGTTCGACTAGATTTTTTTTAATTTTTATTTTATCTTTAATTCAGTTCTGTAAAATTTGTTTTGCAGGTTAACGTACATTTTATTAATATAATTGTATTTGTGTCATCTCATCCCCTTCATGTTCACCAAGTAAATAAAATTTTCTTTATATTTATATTTATTTTTTAGTTTTATAATTTTTATTTTCCATTTATTTTGATTTTTCCCACACCGGTTTTAGGTATTTGTTTGATGTTTGACACTCGAGAAATGCAGAGACGAGAAACTCATCTCCCACAATATCAGAGGCTCCTCGATCGGGTATGATGTAAATCGAGATATGTGCCCGAGTAGCAGATACATGTGGGAGAGATCCAATAGGTCTCATCCCAGGACTAACTTCATAATATTTCAATGAAATTTTTTTCATATCCGAGATTCCATTTATTTTTATTTTTCTCTCAACGGTTTAGGTATTTGTTGAATGCTTGACACTCGAGAAATGCAGAGACGAGAAACTCCTCTCCCACAAGATTAGAGGCTCCTCGATCGGGTAGGATGTAAATCGAGAGATGTGTCCGAGTAGCAGACACATGTGGAAGAGAGCCAATAGGTCTCATCCCAGGATTAATTTCATAATATTTCAATGAAAATTTTGTCATATCCGAGATTCGAACTCTGCGTCGCCGGAGAATTACACCAACATCACCACAGACCTTATCACTCGGCTATGCTCCAAGAAGCTTAAATACTATAAATTAGATTAAACAAGTGTAATCTTTGAAAATAATAAAATTTTAATAATTGAGATAACGGTTAATAATGAGATTAATACGAGTTTAATTTAAGCGAGAATTCGATTATTAAATAAAATAATTTTTTAGTCCATTAATAAAATTTTGGCCAAATAGGTTGAAGATTAAATAAAGTTTTAGATTATTTCAAACAAATAAATCACGTGCATCGCACGGGAAGTGATACTAGTAATAATAATAATGCAATCTCTCTCTCTCTCATAATTATTTGTATTTTTTTCAAGTTCACATGCAAACTAATTTGTTATTCTGGAATATTTGGTGTCATAAAAATCCAAATAAATAAGAATTATTAGGAGAAAAATAAATTAAATATTTGTTCTTTTGAATTGAAACTGAATAATATAATTTGGTTAAACTGGATCGAACTTAATGTATTTGAATTAAAATGAAATAAATTGATTTTTCTATAAAAATAATATTAATTTTTATAAGTTGTTAAATATTTTTTAAAAATATTATTAATATTTTTTCCATTAATTAAATTGTATACATACAATTATTGATTCAAATTATTTTATATTTATTTTATTTTAAGTTATTTTATTCGAATTGAATTGAATAAATTTAAACTGAATTAAAATAATATATTTTAATTTTAAAAAAGTTGACACACTTTGTATATATACACGTTCCATAATAATTGACACAACTTTCAATATAAAAATAATATATTTTTTTTAAATACTTTCTCATTCCAAGTAAATATATGTACAATTTTATTTTATTTTATTTTTAAATGTTTCAACTTAATATACTTAGCTTTAAAAATGAAATAGAGTATTATTAACTTTTTTATATATTTTATAATAGTATTTTTATTATTTAGCAAATAAAAAAAAACTAGTAAAATATTACTCCACTAATTTTCAACAATTGTTTTCGTTTATAAGTTTCTTTATTGTGTTTGGGCCAAGGAGTCAAGCTTCGACCCTGAGACTGCCCAAGAAAATATTATTCATGACAAAAGTAATTTCTGCGGCGATTATATTTTGTGATATATTTGTACGTCAAAATAACCCATTGATCGGATTGTTGTAATCACACAATTAGAATTTGACAAAAAGTGAATAACCCTTCTTAATTTGACAATTAAACTTTGAATAATATATTAAAAGTTGTATTTAATATAAATAAATAATTAAAAGAGGTGAGGTGACATAAACTTCTATGAATTGTCGGCTGTTTTGATCATTAGATCGCTTCAATTGTTTGATTTGATTTCGTTTTTGGTGTTTCACCATTAACATGATGAAAAATTTGAGGTTGATGTATTTAAAAAAACAACACAGACTTATACGGAGTATTTTAGTTTCAAAATTGAGATTACATGCATATTGATATCCAGAAAACACAGCATGATTGTTATTTTTGGAAACAACGGATAAATAAAAGCACAAATGAGAATTGAAGTAAAATTATACATTACCCTCTCTCCCGATCAAAGGGATCAACCACTCCTGGGGTGCAATCTCCGTGAAAGCCCGGTAAGGGGCACGAGTGATGATCTTTCAATTGCGAGCCAAGACTTGAAGCATCTTCCTTTAACTCGTCAACGGCGAAGCAAGAACTCACCGCCAGTAGAAGAACAAGAAGACAAAGAGCACTCATTTTAACCATCTGCAGTTGAATATTAATATCATTGGTTGTTATACATATCATAAAAGTAGATGTATAAATGTCTGCTTGCTTACTCTTAAGAACTCTCGATGGACAGATTCTGTGCACTGTGAAGAAGTATGATCAAATGATCGTGTTGATGTAATTAATACGAGGTTATATATACTCTCTCCGTCTCATAAATGATCTTTTTTTTATATATATAATTTACAACAAAAAATGTGATCATTCATTTGAGAGAAATTGTATGTCATCGGGTGATGAAATTAATTGATGGGTTGTCCACCAAATGAGGCAAGATTAAGTGGGAAGGCCATTAATTTGCAGTAGTGTTCAATTTATGAATGAACAAAATGATGGAGTTAAAGTAGACCCATTAAGGTCATCGATCAGGATTACAGTGAAAACCATCTTATTAGTGATACTAATAGATAACCCTCATCTTATTCTATACATTTATTAATTTCAAAATTCAGTTTGCTGATGTGTTTGTATGAGACGTTTTCGAGTCGAATCTTGTGGCCAAATTTCATTTGGACATTTTTGTGAATCTTGCAGCCAAATTTCTTTTTCTTTTTTTTGGCAAGATCTCTCTGCAAGTGACATTGGGTCAAAATTTGTATGGTTTTTTTCAATGAAAATAACAAAAAAATGAAATGATTTTTTTCATTATTAATCAGTGAATGCAAATTGACATTTTATAGTAAGGATTGATGCAACTAGAATAGATTCTCCATAATCATTATAGAGATATTTAAATTTAATTACTACAACTTGTATCTTGTTTCAATTGATACAATACATATTTTATATGGAAAATCAATCACAGATTTGGATGACATTTTCTATAATTTCCAATTTGGATGACATTTTCTATAATTTCCAACATGTAAGCATATGTTTCCACTAAAAATGCCACGTGGAAAATTTGGAACAAAATTAAAATACTTCTAGAACTTTCACATGATATATTCATGTGATTTGTACACAACAAAAAAAATAAAAGCATTGAACATAATAAAAATAAAAATCTCACAATAAAATATAAATAAATGACGATAATAATCAGTTGCGGGGGGAATCCTGGAGTCTCATTGCAGTTTTAGAAGTCGAAAAAAGGCAGGGCAGTCATAACGCGACTTAAAACAAAAGATTTACTACCTTGATCAAAACGAAGTTGAGAAAAATAAAGGCACACTACTCGACTACAGTATCAAAACATCTCTTCCAACGGAAGACCATGCTCAATAGAAGAAACCGAGAACCTTGCCACCGACATTCTTCCTGCGAGCTTCTTCGTGGTCCATGATTCCAGCAGATGTAGTCAACACAATGTAGCCAAACTGCAACACGCAAGAAAAATAAGAACTATTAGTGCTCATTTCAAATCCAACAGCAGCTAACAAATCAAATTGATCGCTACGAGTTCTGATCAGTGTTTGAAACACAAACAAAACTAGGAGAGCTGGTTCCACTAAATTTAGAAAACTATTAAGTTGCCAACACAAGTAGGTTTTTGAATTAAAAAGTGATTTATATTCATAATTATAAGAATACAAGAATGAGATCATGAGTGAAATTTATATAATAAGCCAACGAGGGCAAAAAGAAATATACAGCATAAATAAATCAATAAACAGTTAGATAATAAAAGAATTGTGTTTTGATTAGTAACATAACAGAGTTATATATTGAAGGGTTTATAAACTTCAGATTATAAATTCTCTATACCTGTCTAGATGGGAGGAGTCTCGCAGTCCAAGGCTCGACATCCTTGACACCAACATCAAACCGGGGGCTGATGACCCCACACTTGTTAAGCCTTCCGTTCAATTCAACAACAATCTTTCCTGACCTGTGGTCATCAACATACTCAAACTCACCAATGTAACCTGCGAAGCCATTAAAGAAGAAACAATTATTTTAATATAAAAACAAACATAAACAGAGATAGACAGGCAAAAGCCAGCTTACCGTGCTTCTGCATGACCTGAAGAAACTTGATAATGACTTTCGAAGACGGCCTAATCATGACCTGGCGTTTGCCCCTCTTCTCGGCATTATACATGCTCTTCAGTGCATCATTCAAGACACTCACTCTCCCCATATTTCAAGGAAATCTGATCGAGAAGAATAAGAAGCATTTGTTTCATTACTAAAAACAAGAAACATATATTCAACATTTCAAGATCTGACGCAATAATCAAAATCAAGGAAAACCCATTTCAGGTATAACAGAACTTAATCATTCTAAGGTTGAATTATTCATGACTATAAAATTAACAGGAATCTGATCCCCTCAAAATGAATAAAGCTCGGATCTCAAATTTAACTAACTCTCATTCATCGGAAAACAAAAGCAAAACTTCAACCTCACTGAAAACCTAACTCCGTACGATAAGTTAACATGTGCAATTACATTTCTCCATTAAAACAAAAATGAAATCAACTCAAATGCGCAGAATGAAAGCAGAAAAATTATAACATCGATCGGATAAATAGATTAAGATTGAATTGTTAACCTCAAAGAAAGAGAGGCGGCCGCTTCTTCTAGCAGGTTTTTTCTTGAAAAGAAAATCGGGTAGGCGCGACGAGGAGGGTTTACAGGTTAGGGTTTGGGGATTTATATAGAGAGCTTTAATTTAGGTTTTTTATTTTTTTATTTTTGATATATATTTTCTGTTGAATTACTAAATTACCCTTCTATGATACTGTAACATCCCCACCAAAACGGCGTCGTTTGAAGCACAGGTGATTGAGCTTTCCCCACATCAGACGGTCCGAGTCAACTAAAATCCAAATACCCGGCTTACGTGATCTGTCTCTCCGCTCCTGCCCGTCATCGTCGCCGGCGCCGCCCATATCCAGCTCGTCCTCCGACGTGTCGGTACTATGTGCTAACTCTCTTGTTTCAATTTTACCAGAGATCCATTGGGCTTTCTGTTATCCTATATGTATAATCCATTAGGTTAAAAGTAACATGAAATTGACAAAATGTAGCTATAATCTGCTGGATTTTATCATCTGAATTTCAGTGGTTTTGACTATGATCTCGGTGTCGCTTGAAAAAATATTTCAATTGTCCAAAAAAAATTTTTGTCATCCCAGTTTTTCGTCCGGCGAGCATTCATGTAGTGTTCTTAAAAATAGAAATAAATTGTTCCAAAGTTATTATGTTTAATGTAAGTTCTTTTTCTTTGGATGCAGTATTAATCTTTGGAATTCCTAAGCTCCCAAAGGATTATAACTCATGACATTGTTGCAGCCACCTTGCCGATATCTCCAGCAACTCTTATCTAATCGGGTCCAAAAGTAAATAAAAAGAAATCGATTATTTGTCATACTGCAATGGATTTTCTTAAATGATCATTTGTTTCAGTCTCAATATTTGCGCGAGTGCCTTTCTATGTATTTACTGTTTCCTTCGATCAGTGTCACATGTTTTCGTCTATAACAGTGATATTTTTTTGTTAGTTACTCTTGTTTTTTTAAGATCATCTTTTTTTTTTCAAGAACATCAAATGCTTGATTTTTTAACAAATCAGTTCATAATTGTGTGAGTTCTCAATGTTTCCTGTTAATTTACCACCATGATAATTGTTGATAATTTTTGCAGTTTGGAGAAAGGAGTTGAGTTAGACTGCCAGTGGGTTGAATTTGATGATGTCCGTTACCATATTCAGGTGATACATATATTATTGGATGTTTTAGAATTGATATCATCTACAAAATCATGCATTCTTTGCTTTTCTTCAATTATATTTCACTGCACTGTGTGAAGAATCCGACTCTGATCTCATAAGCATTTTGCAGGCGACTGTGAAAAATCCAAATATCCTTCTACTGTCACTATCACTACCCGCCCCACCTCCAGAAACTCTATCTTTCGGGGGACTTCCTGAGGTTGCTATAGAAGCAATAAAATTAGCATATGGTGGGGTCTTACAAATTCTCGACCCGCCAAGGGATGGTTTTAATCTCACAGTCAAACTTAACTTGTCCAAACTTCCACCAGATGAAGGTTTAGTGAGTTCCCCCCTGTAAGGTCATACATTGTGTGCGTTCCATGGTGACTCTGTGATATGAGTTTCTGTTGTGGAAAACTTGATTTTTTTGTCATGTGTTTTTCATTATTTGTCCCACATGTTTTAAGCCGTCTAGAATCTTGTATCTGGACTGTCTCTTTTTTAATGGGGTACCTTCTTTTACGTTATATGTTATATCTTGATATTTTTCATTTTCTAAATAATTACAAAATTATTGCTCAGTTATAGTGAAAAAGAAAAAACAGGTTCAATAATAAAGTAAAAATGATATGCAACATGCAAAAGTATCAATGCCTGACTCAAGTAAAGATTATTTTGTTTTTATCAATATTTAAACAGCTTCAATAATAAAGTAAATATGACGTGCTAGTCTGCTACACTCCTATACTCTTAAAGAAACTTGGGTTTGGATTTGAATCGTGTTACTTTTTGAGCGTTAAGGTGCTGGTGATCTCTTCGTTCACCCGAAACATTTTCCTTGTGCATTTGAAAACATAAGTTTATATAGTGCATGTTTTTATGGACCTCATTTTTACTGAGTTTTGTCTTAATGCATCTGTTCTTGTGTTTTGTGTATAGTTCAAAAGCAAGCTCTCCTGGTTAAGATTGCTTCTATTAGAGAAGTGGTACAGGGTGCCCCATTGCGAGCAATTCTGAAACAACTTCTCTCGAGGGGTGCCAAGTCTAATTTGAACCAGCCTGTTCCCATTGTGCATCGGCCAAACGAGTCATTTTTTGTTGTTTCTCAGGTAAATCTAATCTCAGCCATTTTTTCTCCAGTTCATTATATTTGCTTGGTCACAAACAACATAGTTACATACGAAGATTATCTGATTGAGCTTGTAATATTATATACCGTACATTTCATCTTCTCGCTTGTCAATTATAACTTACATTTATTATTGTTACATTAATTTAGTGATATTCACTATGCCCCGTATCCTACGCATATCCCACTACCAAAGTATTTACCCAACAATCACTTTGGAATGACATACAAGTTACAAGAACTTCCACCTCTTGTACTATTTGTGTGCTTACATGTAATTAATAATTATAACGTTAGGTGAGTTTGGTGTTTTGTATTCATTGTTTTTTGCAGGCAGATAAGGTGACTGTGATTTTTCCTATGCGGTTCAAGGATTCTGTAGATACTGTTCTTGCTATTTCCTTCTTTCAGGTATACAAATTGAATATGTGACGGGATTTCTTCACGCCTGTTATCGCTTTTGCCTTCTCTTTTTTCCGTTTTCCTGTCAGATTGCCTTCTGCCTGTAACATCTGAATACTTGGTCCAACCTAGTTTTGTTTTTGCATGATTACTTTGAAAGTTGTTATATTTGAGGGACTTCTTAAATGTACATGTCCGGTTATTCTAAGAGATGCTGTTCCAAATAAACTAATTTAGTGAAGAAAAATTCTTTCCGGTCCTCTACAATTTGATAACCATTCAGGAATTTGTAGAAGCAAGGCGAACTGCCGGACTTAACAATGCCCCTCCTTGTATGTGGTCTCCTTCTCCTCCGCAAGAACTGAAAGGAGCCTCTGATGAAGAATTATCAGCAAACTGTGGATTTGTCACCTTTGGTAATTTCTTTTTTCTTTCTTGAAATTATGATTTATCTTTTATTATTATTATTTGTTTATTTATTAGTTATGTATCTAATGAAGTCATGTGTGTCTGATCAAATAGTCATATTCCCTCGCCATGTGGAAGGAAGAAAGCTGGACAGAACTGTTTGGAGTTTATCAACATTTCATGCTTATGTCAGCTACCACGTTAAGGTGAGAGCTGTTTAACCACTACTAGTATGTTGTCATATATATGATCTCAATCTTGTTTTGTGTAATAAGCAGTGCTCGGAGGGTTTCATGCACACCCGAATGAGACGTCGTGTGGAGTCGTTAATAGAGGCCAGTTTTCTCTCCTTATTACTCACGAGTTTTAACATTTATTGAATCTTATCTGGATTCGCCTGCTCATTCTGATCTTTTCATTTCTCGTGAGCTTTTGAGTTTGTGCCATTATAAAATAACTATAAAAACATTAAAATAAAATGAACAGGGCAGGTTTGTATATTTAACATGGCATTTTAACTTTAGCACTTTTCTTTATCATTTAAATGCCGTCTCTAACTCTATGAATCTGAATATAACTTTTATCTGAGAAATAGGCATTAAGATTTTCATAGGATTTGTACTTCGAACTCCACACTCAGTTGTGAGTGAATGACTGAATGGGATGTAATTTAAACCTAAGTATGATTAAACATAGTAATTGACAAGCTTAGTTATGATTGTTGATAAGTCTTTCTCTTTTTTTCTTCGTCGCAAAATGTTTATTTCTTTTACTTCAATGAAGTATTTTTCCTGGAGTTTTTTAGCTTTGGGATTTGTACAGTGTGGCCTTCCAACAGTAGTCTCTTTTGTGCACCAGGCTCTAGATCGTGCCAAACCAGATTCAGACGAGTCGAAGAAGACCGAACAAAATAGATCCTTTAAACGACTGGTATGTAATGTTGTTTGTTCAACATATTCCGCACTTTAGGAATTCTTTCCATCTCACACTTCCTGAGTTTGGACTCGTGTTCCCATTTCTTTGCAGAGTATCAAGGACGGACGTGGCAATTTCAATACGAGATGAGATCACCAGCAATACAACAAGGCTATTGAATTATTTGAGAGTATCGAAAATATAGTGAACATTGATGTGGTTGAGACCATTTGTAGTTTGAGGTAATGAACATTTTGCACCCTTTGTTTTAGATTGTAGTGAACTAGAAATGCAGGAAATAATATACTCCTATCTCAGACCCAAAGAAAATATATATATATTTAATTGAACTTTTCCTTTATCTCATCATTTTGATCGAATACTACTTCTTCCGTCTTGGAGAATTTATTAAAATTGTCTTTAAAAAAAAGTCTTTATTTGTACAGGAATCACGTGACTATATTTTTTTTACATGATTTCACACACGTACATCGAAGTAAATGTGAAATCACGTTATTTACGGTCCAATATTTACAGCGAATAACTATGAAATCCTTGCTCTCCACGTTTATCTTTCTCCTTATTTTTCTTTGTTGTTGTCTTTTGCTTACCATTAATTTCTAGAATTACTTTGAAACTTTGTTTGACTAACTTGCTTTCCCTTTTTGCATTAATTAAAGTCAACAAGAAACTAATTAAAGTCAAAAAGAG
Organism: Euphrasia confusa; assembly: GCA_954870475.1. Lineage (NCBI taxonomy): Eukaryota > Viridiplantae > Streptophyta > Magnoliopsida > Lamiales > Orobanchaceae > Euphrasia > Euphrasia confusa. The sequence continues at coordinate 2,023,919 of OX940965.1, forward strand.
AGATCAGTACAATTTATGACTCTTGATCCTTTCAATTTAGGACCCCTTTTTAATTGTACGTACATTCACAGTGTAATATAAAACAACTGCACGTTTATATGCTATTGAATTTCAAAACCTATTTTTATTGTATGAACACGTCGTCGTGTGTTATATAAGTCGTAGATACAAATTTGGTCTTCTTGAAAGATTAGTCAGGGAACTTATAAAGTTGCGACTTTTTTTTTATCATTTCACAATTTTTGTGCCACAAAAATAATTTTGTAACTGCTTTTGTGATCTAGAAGTTGTGATTTGTGAAGCATCGTAAATTCAATTTTTTATGGAATACTATCTTAAGCATTCTATAAATGTATAATACTGTGAAATTTTCATATTCATTAATTACTCTTCATGTATACTACATTTATCATTACGAAAATAAAAAAAAAAATAGGGACCTGCTCTCTGTCACCATTAATTGATTTCACCTCCGATTTCAATAAGTACGAACTCAAAATTTAATTAAACATCAATCAGTCATATATATAGTTCCCAACTCGTGACACCAAATAATACAATTATTAAAAACATAATCCTACCTAAGCAACCCATCTATAATTATTTTAAAACCAAGTGTTAAAATCACCCAAAATAGTTACATAAATAGAAAACCTTTTTTTTTATATACTATCATTCATTGTAGGGCCATTTTTATAATTTTCTGTCAAAATCTAATTATTATAAAATTTTAAAAATCAAAATCAACCACTCCCCACTTGCATTCACATACAATAATTAAATCCAAAAAAATTTTGTTAATTAATTTTTCTATATAAAGCAACTCCTCAATAGCCAATTAACCACACTAATTATTTCATTAACTATCATACAGCAAGCTAATTATACACAACATATATAATTAATTGAAACCAACAACCATGAAATTCACAAGTTTTCCTACTATCCTCCTACTACTACTCTCCTTTGCATGCTTCACAACACCTCAAGAAGTTGGTAAGTTTATAATCAACACAAAGAATCGAATCTCCCATTGATCGATTTCGTTCTTATATACATATGTTTCGAAAACCTTTGCAGATGACGAGCGAGAGTTCAGTTATGCAGCAGATGGCGATAACGGGCCGGCCCACTGGGGCGAGATCCGGCCCGAGTGGAGAGAGTGCAATTCCGGGAGGATGCAATCACCAATCGACCTACTTGACCAAAGGGTCGCGATGGGATCACATTTCGGAAGACTCAACCGAGACTACGAGCCCTCTAACGCTACCCTCATCAACAGAGGCCATGACATGATGGTAATATATAATTAAATTAAGTTCAGTTCAGTTTATTTTTATTTTTTATGAGTGAATTTAATTTAATTATATGTGTTTAATTGGCATTGTATAGTTGAGATGGACCAACGGCGCAGGAGATATCCGGATAAACGGGACCCGGTTTCAGCTCAGGCAAGCCCATTGGCACACCCCGTCTGAGCACACCATCAACGGAAGAAGGTTCGACATGGAAGTTCACTTGGTTCACCAGAGCAACGACAATCGTACGGCTGTGATCGGAATCATGTACAAAATCGGACGGCCCGACTCCTTCTTGTCAGAGGTATTATATACTCCATCTGTCTCATATCAATAGTCACACTTTCATTTTGGAGTTGTTCCATATCAATGGTCACAACTCATTTAAAAAAATAATTATACTTACTTTTTATTTTAAAAGACATATATATATGTCCTTACATTTTCACTTTCTTAAAAACTAATTCACCCGTAACTTTTTGGCTAAAAAGTCAATAACACAATATTTTCTTAATTTTCGTGTCCCATCACATATGACCATTGTTGTGGGACAAAGAAAGTATAATTTTAAAGCCTAAGTACAAATTCCGAACGTGACTTGAAAAATTAATTTCTTAAAAAAAATGGTTATGAACATTAATATATTTATCTTGAAATTTTAGATGCAACGTGATTTAGCTGCGGTTGCTCGTACGCACGAGGTGGAGCATGCTGTAGGAGTCGTGAATCCGGGGCTCGTTAAATTCGGGAGCCGGAAGTACTATAGGTACATTGGTTCACTTACGGTCCCTCCTTGCACCCAAAACATTGTCTGGACAATTGTGAGAAAGGTATAATTAATGTATACTCCCTCCGTCCACTAATTATAGACACACCTGGTCAACGTTGACTTTTTTTGTCCGTCCAATACATATGATAAACAATATACAAAAATTATGAAAAAATAACTAAAATAAAATTTAATAATTAAATTTTATTATATTTATTTTTTCATAATTTTTGTATACTATTTATCATATGAATTGGACGGACAAAAAAAGTCAACGTTGACTACCTTTGTCTATAATTAGTGGACGGAGGGAGTATATATCATGATTTTAATTATACATAGTTTTTTTTTTCTTTTACAAACTTTTGAATTTTATAATTATGCTGATAAATTGTTATTATTCTGTAATCAGGTGAGAACCGTGTCGAGAGAACAAGTTCGGTTGATTCGCGAGGCGGTCTACGATGTAAGTTGTTCTTCGTCTGACAAAGTGACTACTATCTTACGATTTTTGAGTCGAATGTTCAAATTTTAATTTTTGACTTGATTTTTACAGGATTCGGAAGCGAATTCCAGACCAATCCAACATTTGCACGATCGTCGTGTCGGTCTTTATAGACCAAAAGACGGCCGAAGTTGAATTTGATTATTATAACTTTGTAATATTAATAATTAATAATTAATAGTATGATGATCGATGTTTACGTACTGCGTTACGTACATGGCTTATGAGCTCTTTTGAGATTTGTGCTTAGAGATTTTATATTCGTTACATGTATCTTGTATGTATATATACAAAATAAAGATTATGCCATATAGTTTATTTACATATATATGTTTTTCTTTGATATAATTCAATGATTAAATTATTTGACAGCTCATAGTACTGTAATACATGTGTTGAGTAGTATCGATCGTTTCCTTTTCTGATCAATAGTTGTCTTTTGTTTACCAACATTTTCGTACGTTTCTCCGCTGCTATAGGAAATACTTTGACTTGTGGCTGTCTTTTTACATCAATATTAATAGTCACGGGTCAACATAAAAACATCGTGATCTTTGAATTTCATGATTATTACAGCTGATTCAATTGACTACTTTTATATTCTTACGTACTACACAAAGTTTTAAATATTTAAATTTACATTACGGCACCATTTTTATTTTTATTATTTTCGTTTACCCACCGCCTTACTATATCATTATTTAACATTATTTTAGATTACTTTTACAAAAATAAATTTAAATCATGTATTATAAAAAAAAAGTTTCGTTGTGACATATTTGAACAAGATAATTAAAAAAGTATATTAATTATTTTAATTACAACCTGAAGTAGTAGTATCATTCAACCACAAATTCAATTTAATTGGTTAAGTAAACGTCATGGCCAGGACCAAACACTAGAAAACAAGACTTAAATCTTGAACATTTGAACTGTCGCAATTAGAAAATTCAAGTAATTATTTTTTATAAAATTAAACTACTATATCTCCCTCACACACAATTTTCACACCACGTACTGTTATACGTATATAAAATGCTTAAATTTTAATGTGCTTCAAATTGATGATCCATAAATTTAATTTTAATGTGCTTCAAATTAAAAGTGCCTCCGAAATCCAATCACAATGTTCAATTAAGGCTTAATTAGCACAATAACACAAATAAAAATCCATATACAGTTTAATTTATGTTCTAAAATATGGTAATTAATTATCTCTGTGTTGTAGCTCATACAATTTTTTCCGTAATGATTGAATAATTAGAGAGGTGATATTAGTTTTTTTTTTGTTACTCTGGATCTTTCAAATGTTTACACACCTTAAAATATAAAAACAAAATCACAATTTTTTTTTCAATTCATAATACACATTTATTTAAGCTTTTACAACCAATTTATCTTATTCAATACAAAAAAAAAAAATAGTATTCTTAAAAAAAATACGTGATATTATTTCTATGTAAATACTAAATACTTGATGTACGAATTAAGCTACGTTGTATGTATCTAGAAACTTGTATAACGAAAAAAGAACTTCCAAAACAATATTCAAGTAACGCACATCACGTGTGGACGTGTAGGGTGACTATAATTTCTTTCAAGAAGGAAGCACCCGAGAGAGAGAGAGACTCGTCAAATTCCAAAAATGCCCATTTGATATTGTGTTAGAAGCATTCACCACGTGGAGACTATGATGTAATTTCCCAACCAAAACCCTAGTTACAAATTCAATTCATTCGAATGCCTAGGATTATGAAGACATTTCCTTACATTAAATTCAAGTCATGATCAACGACTCAAATTCACGTATTCACATTCGTACATTAAAATATATTCATTAGATAATTAATGTTTAATCGTACGTTCATGTTCGATCGTCTATATATAATAAGCACTCCACCATAGCCATTCTCTCATATCATAATTCATACACCATGAAATTTACTTTTCCTCTTGTGCCCTTCACCACCCTTCTTCTTCTACTATCGTTTGCATGCTTCACAACGCCTCAAGAAGTTGGTGAGTTCACCGATCTCGACTCAACGAACACTTAACGTTTTATCGATTTCGTATTTTATTTTAAATGTTTCGCGAATCATTGCAGACGATGAACGGGAGTTCACTTACGTAGGAAATGGCCCGAACGGGCCGGATCACTGGGGCGAGATACACCCCGAATGGCGAGAGTGTAATTCCGGGATGATGCAATCACCGATTGACCTACTCAACGAGAGGGTTGCGACCGGCTCGCACTTTGGCAGACTAAACCGAGACTACGAGCCCTCGAATGCTACCCTTATCAATAGAGGCCATGACATGATGGTAATTAATTATTGGTTCAATTTGTTATATATACACTCACTCTGTCTTTTTTTAATTAATTTGTAATTTACAAATGAAATGTGACAATCTCTGAAACAGAAATATGTTAATTATTTAATTTTATCGATCTCTGTGCACATACAGTTGAGATGGAGAGATGATGCAGGACACATCTACGTGAACGGAACCCTATTTCGACTCACGCAATCCCATTGGCACACGCCTTCCGAACACACCATCAACGGAAGAAGGTTCGACATGGAGCTCCATTTGGTTCACCAGAGCGAAGATAATCGAACGGCTGTGATTGGAATCATGTACAAAATCGGACGGCCCGACTCCTTTCTATCCATGGTATGCATATATATTGAATAATATTTACATGATCTCTTTCTTATATATTACTTGTTGTATATATATATATATATATATATATATATATATATATATATATATATATATATATATATATATATATACTTATCTTGGAATTTAATTCTTCGATCCAGATGCATCGTGATCTAGCAGCAGTTGCTCGTACGCATGAAGTCGAGCATGCTGTAGGTATCGTGGATCCGGAGCTCATTAAATTCGGGAGTAGGAAATATTACAGATATATTGGTTCACTTACAATCCCTCCTTGTACTCAAAACATCATATGGACAATTGTGAGAAAGGTATGTGTACATACCTATATGTTATTGTGTATAAATTTTGGAAAATTATTCGAATTGACCGATTATGAAACAATTAATCAGGTGAGAACTGTGTCGAGAGAACAAGTACGATTGATTCGTGAGGCTGTCGATGATGTAAGTTTGCTCGACTAATATATATTATACACATGAAATTAATGGTATTTATTTAATTTATTTATTTAAATTTAGCAACATGATATTTTAATTAATTACAGAAATCGGAAGCAAACGCAAGGCCACTCCAACATTTACACGATCGTTCCATCGGTCTCTACCGACCTAAAGATCTTCAGAACTAAGATGAATTATTATTCTTTGATTATTACTATATGTATATATATAAAACCATATATCATTTCATGAGCTATGTATTTACAATTTATTCGTTTTTTTATATGTATATGTCAATTAACATTATGTTAATTATTTGTATTCCAACCATTTTGTATTGTAGTAATAATGTTTGACTATTCATGACATTCAAAATTTGCTTTTTATTTATAGTACGAGTATATTTTTATTTATTTATTAAATTAAATTTGACGGACTAATAAAGAACAACAAAAAGCCCAATAGATAGTGGTGTGTGTGGAACTTTTTGAGGGTTTATGGAATGGGGATGAATTCATGAAACTGACATCTAACAACCAATCATACATTTTTCATTTTAATCTTATAAAAATAATGAAATGAAAATAAATAAATAAATAAACCTTGGGGAGCACTCAAAGGAATATTCAATTTAGATATTTTAATCGAGAAAATTACTGCTGGTAAAATCATTTTCATCAAAGGTTGATTTGTAGTTGAAAGGATAACACGTGCATGGACTTTGATGAACTCTAAAAACTGAAAGGGATTTTCGCAGCGCAGAGATTCTGGGTTTGGGTGTTCCAGGTGCTGTGCGTGCTCTCTGTTTTCTTACTCTTCATTTCGTCTGTAATTTTATTTTTATCATCTACGAAGAGAAATGTTTTTGATTTTCTATAGATGTTCAGTACGAAGTGATTGATTTCCGTGATAAATTTTGGAATTTTCTGCTAAAATTTCTCGCCAGAATCTAGGGTTTTGTTTGCACTTGAAATCGATGCATATTGTGTTTGTATATTCGTTTAATCTGAAAAAAGAGCATCGGAAATGGTTGGTGATGTTTTTGGTGGAATTTTTCAGAAACATTTATCAGAATCTGATTCATTGTGTTTGTGTTTTATTTATTGGATTTTATTGTGATTGTTGTTATTATTAGGCCATGTTTACTACTTTTGCTTGGATTTATCTCGTGAAAGTGTTGTCAGTTAGAGAATTTTGCATTGTTTTGCAGCTGAAAAGGAAGGTGGTTGAGCTCGACCTGATCGGAAAGTTTGGAATGAAGAAGAGATTTTATAGCTCAAAGGGAAATTTGATCATTAATTAGACGAAATTTGTTAACCGAAAAAGAACTTGCTCCGTAGACTATGAGCTCTGGGAATGTTCACCAGAAATCATCCGTTGGTGTGAAGAGAAAGAAATGGTCCGCTCGTGCTTACAAGTCTCTTATTAGAAAGCCCAATACTAACAAAGTACCAGGTACATTAGTCTTTGTATAAGCTGCCATATGCCAGTAATGCATGCATTAAAATCTGAAGGGAGAAAATTGAGAGATGAGATTGTTAATGTAACTGCATGTGGATCTCTCCCTCTGTTTTTTTTTTTTTTTTAAATGTGCAAATAAATTTGACAAAAATGACAACGGGGATACTAACCTTATGTGCAATTTGTTGGATGAAGATCATTCCAAAGATTCACGGACTAGTTCAGTTGACAAAGAAATAATGGGCAATTCTTCAAGCGTACCATCCAAGTATTCTCCAGCTAACTCTAAGAGTAAGGATGCTACTGATACCGAAACTATTTCTTACTAGAGAAGATGGAAAGATGATGCTATAAATATAGAGTTTGATGAGAAATGTTGTTCTACATTAGTAACACAAATATAAATATTGCTACAATAAGCATGCTAATAAGTCTTTTTGGCAGTTGCAGATACAACTCCCCAATCTGCTGAGTGCGAAAATTGCAGTCTTCTTGGGACCTGTATTTTATGCTCTAAAGAAAAAAGGTTGGCCTAAAACTTCACTGTTAAATGGACCCAGTGTTTTCTTGAATTATGTTTTACTTTTTGTCGATTTGTTGTCTTTATGCAGGATAAACTATAATTCACCAGAAAAGGAGCTTTGCACTTGCAATACTGTGACACAGAGTGACCTTGATCCCTCCTCCATTCGTAAAGTTAGTGTTGTAACGTATTACATTTGTATAGATCTTTGTTCTTTTTCCGTTTTTCTTTTAATTTGGTCTGTGTTTGTGCTGGCCCGTGTGCGCTCGTGTCTTTTATTCTGTTTTCTTAATTATGATTTCCTGGATTGTCAAAAACAATTCCTCATGCATAAACTTCAAGAGTCTCCACACTTATTTAAGAGAACCAGAAGATCTTTTCTTGTGAACTGTAAAAAGAGCATGAAACACTTTTTTATAGTAATGTCATTTCTATTAAGGCTTTCCGAGTTTCATAGAATAGAAGTTATTGATGACAATGGTGAATTTATTTCCTTGTATAGAGTCTTCTAGAAAGTTTTCGTATTTACAATGGGTATGTGAAGCCTGGATAAGCGTGAGGATAAAAATGAAACCAGGTATATTGGAAACCCTTGTTTTTTCATCAAATAGACAACCTTAAACTTTTAAAATAGGGTTTATAAGTCTCCTACATACACAAGTAAGATACATACATAAAAGTAATTACTAAAATGAAAGACACTAGAAAACAGTAAGAGATACTGAACTCAAATGCTAAAACTAATCGAAAAGATAAATTAATTGTAAGAATCACATCTCCATCAGTATAACTTGAAATGTGAAGGTCTTAATTATTTCTCTTGGTGCCATAAAAACGTTATCTGAAGAAGCTACCTCTTGATGGAGTTGTATTTCCAACACCTCTAACATTATTAGCTTTTGACTATAAGCTAGGGAGTTAATAATAACTTGGGTGTATCTGAGGTTTCATCCCTCAATATGTTGTCATTTGCTGTAAGCTGAAGCAGATTATTCTAGTTGTCTCCATTGATATAAATAATAGATAAATTGTCTCACCACATTTTGATTGAATATCCGAGTTCTTTACTATGCTGAGCACTATCCACTTTTCCTGACACCACAACTCTTTCTGATATACTCATATACATTAGAGTCAATTACCTAATAAGGAGAGACGTAGTTACATATTTATGGAAGAGTTATGTGGAAAACAAGATTCATGCTTCACAGATTCATTTTCTGAATACATATTTTGATTAATTTATATCAATGCGTTGTGTTCCCCGAAACTTCGGGGAAACAAAACAAATTCAATGTTACAAAGAACTGCCATTAATTACTGTGATAATAATGTTTTTTTGGTCCATTAGGATAAAGTTGCTCAAAAATCTTCTGAAAAATGTCACTGCGGTAATATGTTGAAGGAGATACATTCTGGTCGTAAAATGGATGGTCATGGAACTATGTGTGCTGTATGCAACAAAGCCGGTGAACTCTTGTGGGTAAAACTATAATTCTGTATGTATAATAGTATTAGAGACCAGTTGGTTTCTATTTGATAGAAAACATATTGCATCTTTCTTTCTTTCTTTCTTTCCTTGCTTTCTCCTTAGGTTTGTCTATTTATGTCCTTCACTTGTATTTGCAGATGTTGTGAGGGAAAAGAATGCAAGATAAGGTATCATCTCAGCTGCCTAGATCCTCTTTTACCTGATGATTTGCCAGGTATAAGTCACTGTCCCAGGTGTGTGAGTAAGAAGCTTGAATTCGGTGTCTTCTCTGTCTCGGAAGGAGTTGAGTCTATTTGGGACGTTAGAGAAGTGGACATACCAGATGCTAAAGGTTTGGATTCTTCTCTATTTTCACAAACACACACTAACCCAAGAAAAAGTTATGGACATCTCCTTTATTCATATAGTGGTTGAATGCCATCATATTATCTGTTTGTGATTTTTTCTCTAAATTTTTTCTGCCCATTGTAGGAATTAAGCAGAGACAGTATCTTGTCAAGTACCAAGGCCTTGCTCACATTCACAACCACTGGATCCCAGCAAGAAAGCTGTCACCCCAAAATCAATCACTTGTCTCCAATTTTTGTGCAAAAGATGAGGTTCATTTACTAATTGCATTGCAGATTAGATTGCTCAGATAATTAGTCTATGCATGACCCAATCTTATAGGACGGTTTTATCTAATCAGTATGCTCTCTTATGATCTGTAGAGGTGGACTGTGGATTGGACAGTGCCAGATCGCTTATTAAGGAAAAGGCACATTCTAGATAAGTGTCATACAGAACCTACTGCTGATATTCCAGAAATCTATGAATGGCTAGTGAAATGGAAGGGCCTTGATTACGACCATGCTACTTGGGAGCTAGATTCCTCCCATTTTCTAAGCTTGGACCGGGACATGATGACAGCATATGAAATTCGCCGTGAAAAATCAAAGAGAGAAGTTGAGGTAACTTGTGTCAGATACACTTTTTTTGTATGCAAAAACATTTTCTCGAGTTGTCACATAACAGTTGTATTTATTTAGCAGGCACAGGGACATGGCTTGATAGTTAACTTTGATTACAGATCTTTAAGTTATTAAGTGCACTTCTAAAAAGTTTCTTTTGATTCTTTTGGGGTTCACATCACTTTGGTTGATTGAGTGGGACAGTTGGGCTTAGTATTTTTCTCCATATTTAGTTCATTTTTATCCATGTTATTGAGGCTTGCTTGGGGAATAGTAAGAGTCCTATGAATCAGTGAAGCTCTAGGTGAAAGGAAATACAAAAGGGTGAAACTTCTTTTCTATTTGCCCATTCCCATGAATTTCTGATGGTTGAATTGATATAACAAAAACTATGTTTAGTTGGGTATCATGGACTGTAAACATCCAAGGATCATAATAATAAACATATATCATTCTCTAAGTCTCTAACTATTGAATATGAACAACCTTTTTGCCAAATGCTTTTCTGATAATTTTGTTTTTCCTTGTAACATTTTTTCTTATTTCCCCTTTTTTATGTATAGAGATAGGCAACCAATGTATGTGATAATTATAGTAGGATCTGCTTGTAGCCGTACACAAATGATGGACATATTCATTTCTAAATATAGTCTGAAACTTGACATTCTTGCTTGAACGAATTTAAATGCTGCATAGGGATACTGTTAATGATTCACAATTTTTTATTTATAGTATATCACTATAGCTAGTTTATGATAGCGTAATATTTATATAACAATATGCCCATGTACTACATTGCCAGAAGGGATATTTTGTTGAACTCTCGGAGCTTCCAGGCATTGCATCAGATGTGAATAATATGCTACTATTGAAAAATGTGAACAAACTTCGCGAGTGCTGGTACAAAAGTCAGAATGCTGTTGTTTTTGATGATCAGGTGAGTTGTCTTTTTAACTTTCTTGGGCATTTTTTTATACTTATTAATTATTTTACTTGTATGAGTTGATTCAGAATAAATAAGCAAGGTTCTGTCCTTATCCGTTCGATCTCCTCTTTAATATGATGATGGCGATATAGGTTTAAAAGGGCCAAGGCACACAGTTACATTTGGCCTCGAGTATTCTTTGTTGATGAACAAGTTTGACCCTTGAGATGAACATTTCTAAATGAAAATGGTTCTAACAGTACTAGAGTATCAAAATAAAAATAAAACGCAGAGTAGTTTTATTGCTAAAACCTTGAAAGAGATTTGTGCTACTATGGAAGAGTTAGTAATACCAGACTGATGTTAAAACCTATCTTATTAATTTATATGTTACAACACTGCCCACACAATATTGTTCTGCTTTTATTGACTATTTAACTAAATTGTTACGGCCAGATGTTGGAAACTGATTTCTATGGAAAATTTTGGATTTGAAGAAGGAATTTCACAACAACCCCATAGGAGATGGATTTGGAATTCATCACAATGACTTAAAATATGAGCTCAAGGATTGGAAGTCCATTATACTATGAGATTAGCCAACAAACTCAATGGCTTTGAAAGCCTTACCCTCCAATCCAAATTAAGATTTAAGATATAGCTCCGTTTTACTGTTCTACATTTTACTTTGAAGTTTGGACTGTAAACCATCATTATCTTCAGTTTTTATCCCTCATTCTATAGTCCACACTTTAACTGTAATTTCATCACGCCTTGCTTTGTTTGAATTTCTATTAAATAAATTCTTATAAATCTATCACAACTGTTGATCTGTAAACCTTTTCCCCTTTTTAATATTAATATTTTCTTTATAGCACATGCATTAGTATGACGTGACTGTAAAAACCACATCTACACAGGGCTGCCTAACTGCATTGTTTCTCTTCAAGATTGCTTTATTGTAGTTGTTTAATCTGTTAGTTTTAACTTTTGCGCAGTGTTAAGCGTTGAATTGTCAGTTAGTTTTCATTTCTATTTTTTAATTTTCAATATGTTAGTGTCTAAATGGTTCTTATTGACTCTAACTCTACAGGATAGAGCAACGACTCTGGTTTCCTTTATTCATTCTTTGGTTGAATTCTGTCACCCTTTCCTAGTTGTCGCGCCCTCTGACTCATTATCTCAGTGGGAAGCTGAGTTTGCACGGTTGGCACCGTCTATTGATGTTGTTGTTTATAATGGAAGCATAGACACCAGGAAGGGGATTAGAGCATCAGAGTTTTACGAAGAAGGAGGTTGTGTGATGCTACAAGTGCTTCTGTCTTCCCCAGAAGCTGTTTCTGAGGTTTGTGGATTGCTTCAGCTGTATTCTTTGATATCAAGGTTAATTCAAACGTGTGATATTGGTTCCAGTTGCTGACTAATATCTTCCTGATTATATGAATGTTGGCCAAAAAAAATGCTTGTAAAGAAGTGCTTTACTGTAGCAGAAGTAAGGAGCTAAAAGTACATAATTGAAAGCTAGTAGTGTCTGCATAAATAAAAGCTTGAACTAGTTTAAAAGAGATTGTTAATTGTTTGTTGACAAATTTGTAAAAGCGAAAAGCCAAATCTTAGTTTTAAGCACCACTCCCCTTCAGTTTAGATTCTAAATTCTTATAAAACTGTGCAACCGCCAGAGTGGTATTGTAAACACACACGCAAAAAAAAAAAAAAAAAATCTTCCAAGCAGAATCTGACAATCTCACTACATTTACCCAGTGATTGTTAACATTGCCTATATTCGTTGACCAGTAAAAGCTACAGTTTCTTCTTTCTGATGCCATTAGTAATTTAGTATCACAATCTAGTTGCAAAGTGTGAAACAATATTGATTTTGTTATTAATTTCTTTTCTGGATACTTGATGATTCTGTTGGTGACGGTTCAGTTATTTAAGCCTTATTATGACTTTTAAATATACTACTATTCAGGATAAAGAAATGCTGAGTTGCATAAAGTGGCAGTCTATTGTAATTGATAAGTTCCAGCACTGTAAGACATATTCCGATCTCGAGCAAATTAGGATTCTCAGTACAGATTTGAGGATACTTCTTCTAAGTGGTCAAATAAAGGTAACACTTCTATTAGTCTCAAATACTTTAGTTTATCATGATTCCAATTTTTCTAATTCTCTATTTTGGCACTCTCAGAATACGACATCTGAGTACCTAAGCATTTTGTCATTGCTTGATTCTGAACAAGAATGCAACAAGCTAAGGGCCTTAAGATCTGAAAAAACTGAGAATCTTGCAAAGATGAAAGAGAGGTTATCCCTCTTCATTGCATATGGAAGTACTTCCGAAGTATCCAAGTTCCTTGAGTATTGGGTTCCCATCCAGATATCAAACTATCAGCTTGAGCAGTACTGCTCTGCACTTATTTCTAAATCTATTCTTCTTTGCTCCAGTTCAAGAAACGATAAATTTGGTGCCCTCCGGGATATTCTCCTTACAGTTCGAAAGGTTTGCTCTGGTCATTAACCTATGATCTTCACTGTCTATGATTTAAGAATGTTATCACAAATCTTATAAAAGGCAATGATGGCAGCATTTTATATATGAGATGCAATTCTAGTATTTTATGCTTTAAGAGTTTTTCATGTGCCTTAATGTCTGCTCTGTTCTTGCATTTTTTATGAATTCTCAATTATTTTGACTTCTTTACAGAGTTGTGATCATCCGTATCTTGTGGACTCATCTATACAAGACACGATTTATCAGAGGCATCCTGCAACTGAGGTCTCTGACGTAAGGATTAAAGCAAGTGGCAAACTACAGCTTCTTGAAATGATGCTTACTCAGATTAAAGCTCGAGATTTAAAAGTACTTGTGATCTTTCAGGTATATCAAATGCTTAAATTTCTTGTCGAGTCTCTTAACTATTGCCCTTGCATGCTATTTCATTATTAGTTTTATGACAGTTGAGTGGTTTTACTTTTCAATGACAGTCTGCTGGATCAGTAGGGTGTGAAATGGGATACATATTATGTGATTTTCTGGTAGGAAAATTTGGCTCAAATTCTTATGAACTTGTGTTTGGTGGGGCTTCCCCTTCGAAAAAGCAAGCTGCTGTTAATCGGTTTAACAACGGAAAGGAGAAGTTCGTTTTGCTATTAGAGAAAAGCGCATGTGCTTCAAATGTTAAACTGTCATCATTGGATGCAATAATCTTATATAACAGTGACTGGAATCCCAAGAATGATCTTAAAGCTCTTCAAAAGATATATTATGATTTAGCTGTTGACCGCCAGATCAAGTTATTTCGATTATATTCATCCTTCACGGTTGAGGAAAGAGCTCTTAACCTAGCAAAGAAGAATTTGAATCTCGATAATAATTTACAAGCCTCAAGTCGGTCCTCGATTGACTCTCTGCTCATGTGGGGTGCTTCGTGTCTATTCAGCAGATTAGACGAGTATCATGCTGAAAGGTCTTCTGATTTAAACAGTAAATCTGGACATTTGCTTTTAAAAGAAGTTGCTGAGGAGTTTGGCACCCTACTTTCCGAATGTGGAGAAATAAGTGAAAGGGTTCCTTTTATTTCAAAAGTGAAGTTGGATGTTGCAAGCTATAGTGCAGAAATACAGATGCTTGGCGAGGCAAAAGTGCAGTTAACAGATGTGGAAGAGCCTCATGTTTTTTGGAAAAAGCTGTTGGATAATAGAAAAAGTCCACAGTGGATGCATATAATGGAGCAAAGTCAGAGGAATCGTAAAAGGGTTCATTGCATGGACGTATCACTTGTGAAATCAGATGCCGGACAGAAACGTAGACGGGCAATGATAGAAGATGTTTATCAAGCCTCGGCTCAAGTTGAAATACAAGAGACTCAAGAGACTGATCAAGTTTCCGGTTCAGGGGAAGGTAAATTGGTGTTTATGAGCGAGTTACTTTTACACTTGATGGCATGTTTTTTAAGTTGTATTCGGATGCTTATGCCAAATGGAAGAGTGTTTGAGAAACTTTTTACTTTTAGAAAAAGTGGTTTACTGTAGCAAATGCAGAGAGTAGTTAAGAATCAAAAATTGGTAACTTTTTATAAAACTAAAAGTTGAATTAGTTATAAGGGATTGTTTTTGGTGAATCACTCGTAAACTTTTGTTTGAAATAGTCAAACCAGAACTGGATTTTCTGAAATCAGTGGGGGGGAATCTTGCAGTTGCAAACACTGAAAAGCTATTTTTTTCTCTCACAGCTTACAATTACATTTTGTAGTGATTGCATATACTTCCTAAGTTACTAAGAGAGATTTTACGTTGGTGATGATGCAATACTTTCTAGAATCATAGCCAGTAGTTCATCTTCTCAATCTTCACCAAGAGTCTGCAATACTTGTACAGATAATCCAGATGATGTGTCGGCTGGTCCAAGAACTTTCAGTCCTGAGTTTATCAAATGTGGACCAGAAGAAAGAAATGCATCATCTGATGAGCAGAAGAGCCTGCACAGTTCTCTGAAAGTAGAAACCCAAAGATTATGCCAAACTCTAAAGCTTTCGGTATATTCTCTCTCTTTTCCTGTCTTCATTCTTCAAATTTATTGGGCGTTTTCTTTTGAAAGATGACTCAGTTGCATACCAACATTTCAAGATCAGAAAGAAATTAGAAATTTATTGCAGACGATTTTATATATTGATATAAATGATATATCAGAGTATTTTTTGGGAAAAGAGTCCCGATGATCCAAAATGAATCTAATTTATCAAGCATGTTTCTTAGTGAATCTTATATATTTCGCTTATATCAGATTTTGTTCTTTACCTCGTGGAGTATTTCTTGTGTCATCAATTTTTGTCTGATTACAAAATTGAACTCACATATCACGTTTGTGTCAATTTCTAAAAGTAATGACTTTGCGTTCTTCAGTAAGATCACTCTATGCCTTTACTAGTGCATAACTATCTACCTGGCTTTAAATGCAGGATGATGTCACTGAAACACTAAGGAGATTTCTAGATTATGTCATCTTGAATCACTCCATCTGTAGAGACACGCCAACAGTTATGCAGGCCTACCAAATATCTTTGGTGAGTATATTAATGATGAAATACAGATCATGGATGTAGTTACGTTTCAGGCTTAGTTTTTGCTCTTTTGGCCTACATTTTAGTTGAAGATTTTGTTTCAAATATCATACTATAATCATTCTTCATTTTCCACTGAATTGTTTCGCCTCATCAGAATGCATCACCCTGGTCCACTAGTCTTGCTATTTTAAAACGTGTTGGAATGATATTTCGTGAGATAAAGGAGTGCCGTGCTGTATGAATTATTAAAGGAGTGGTTGCCAGCATAACATCATATCCTTATTTTCCTCCGATTCTTTAATTAATGCGCAACCTATTAATCTATTTCGTCTATATGGCAGTTATGGATATCTGCATCAATCATGAAACAAGAAGTTGATAAGACCAAGTCCCTCATTCTAGCCAAGCAGTCTCTAAATTATCAATGCACAGAAGAACAAGTGTGGTCAGTCTATTCAAAGATGCTTGACCTCATGAGGATGTATCTGCATAGTTGTTCTCTGAACACTACTAACTCAGGGGCTGAATGCTCGTTAGCCGAAGAAAACACGAAAAACAAAATACTTACCTCTTGCGAACATACCCCACCTTCTTTATCACTTGAGGCAAACAACACGGAAATGGATATCGAAGAAAATTCTGCTAATGATGACCCACATTATGATAAAGTGAATATTATACAGATAGAATGTGAAAAGCGGATGAAGAAGCTTATCCAGGAGCAAATGCGGGTAAATCGAGAGGTTTACCGGATTTGGGAAGTGAAGAAACTAAAATTGGAAACAGATCACAAACTGGCGTCAGCCCTTATCCGGTGTATATATGCTGAAGGCTCAGCAAGAGTTGTGAACCTCAAGCTTTTGGATGCTAAATTCGCCGCGGAGATGGAAGAGAACAATCTTCTGAAGGATGTTGAGTTGAAAGATCTAGAGGCAAAGCAGTTAGATGCTAAGAATGAGGAGATAAAAAAGGCATCACAATGGATAGCCGAAGCAAAAGCTTGTATCAATCAACTGAAGCTCACTGGGAATATTATTTCTTCAGATTTGACTGCTTCTGGAGAAGGTGTTCCTATTGAAATGGGACCGATTGAGACAAACAAAGAGCTTCCTTCAGAAAGGCCTGAAAATGTACCGCCTCCCGAGCAATCAGAATCTTCCCTGCACCGTTGTGACTTTTTTCCACAGCAAGTAATACCTTTTTTCTTTACATACTATTTACATATTCTCTTTTTTTTTCCACAAGTATATGAATGCAAAACTATACTGTATTTAACATTAAACTTTGAAAGATTAAGGTACAAATACAATTAGGTAAATATCTCTCTTACACAGAAGTAAAAATTATTTGAAGGTTCTATATTTTCACATTACTCTTCCTCTTTCTGGTCGAACCTATAGCATATGTATCTTGTTTTCGGGATTCTAATGTGACATTATGCAATTGCATATACTACTCATCAGTAACCCATTTCCTCCTAGATTAAGAGCTGGCAAAAGGGTGAGTTGGGCTGACCAAATGGAGAAATCGGGTTGAATTGGTCTTGTATATATCTGGGCCTTTATTTTTACAAGGAAGCCCATTCTCTGTCATAAAAATACAAAGATAATACACACATTGGGCCCTGAATTTTTTGGCCCTAAGAAACTATGGCCCAGACTGTTAAGAAGTCAGGTCTGGGCCAGACCAGATTCTCCAGCTTTAAATTGTATATATATTCTTGAGGATCTTCTAAATTTGGCTAAGGGTTGAGTAACAGGTAAATTTTTTATGCAGGTTCTGTCAGAAGATCAAATTCAACAAAGATCGTCTTCTAATCTACCAGAACAAGGTGCACAGGTGCTAGATGATAAAAAACTTGTCTGTTTGAAGTTTCTGCTTCAAGAACCTTAGACAGTGAAACATTATCCCTGTCCGATTGTAAACTGCAAGACCAAGGTGCACCAGCACCCGTTATAGATGATCATGGCACCCTGCAGATTGAAGGTTCACATCCAGCACAACCTCTGCAGTCCAATATTGATGTGAACATGTCGAACAATGCATCTCCAGGAGAGAAGCAGTCAACAACCGTTGTAGTTGAAATTCAAAGGCACAATTCTGCTCCAGAGACTGTAATTCTTCCACATGAGTTTGAAGGTACAAATCCAGCACAAGTAGACACAGTTACTCCTCTGCAGTCCAATACTGATGTGAACGTAGCGAACAATGCATCTCCCGAAGAGAAGCAGTCAACAACCATTGTAGTTGAAATTCAAAGCCACAATCCGGCTCCAGAGACTGTAAATCTTCCACATGAGTCTGATTCTCATACAGTGGCAAATCTGAAAATGCAAAACAATGCTGAGCCAGTTGTTGGTACAGTTGAACATTCAAATGAAGCTATTCTGCTACAGCTGGGAATAGATTTGGGCTGTGATGGAGCTTCATGGGATTCTCCTTCATGGGATTCTCCATCTTTGTCCTCAAAACCTCTTCAATACGAATTAAACAATATTCATAAAGAAACTGAGCACTTGAAAAAATGCCACGAAGAAATGGTTGGTTGTCTGAATTCCTTGCTTTGTGATTCTAGTTTGTTTTCAAAATTCTGATTGTTCAAAACAAAGTTTTTTTTTTCAAATAGATTTTGCATCTGAAATCTGAATGTGAGAAGAAGATACAAGAAACTACTGCTCAGGTGATTCAAGACTACAAGGTCAAAATTCAGGATGCTGAAGCAGAATATATATCCAAGCAGAATGGACTTAAAGAGAATTATAACAAAGTTTTCAAGAATAAAATATTGGCAAAAGCTTTTAGCTATATTTGTGAGGATCTGCAGCCTTCTGGGCTCCCTGGAATACATCAAGGTGATATTATTACTTATTAATAAAAAAAATTCTGTGAAAAGCAATTTGTTTTCTTGAAAGAAAAATAACTGAATCCCCTTTTAGGATTCACTATGAATTTGAGTGTTTTAATGTCCTTGAGAATGATATCTGAATCTCTTTTTCAATGATTCATAATTATAAATTTAACGAACACCCTATTCATTCATTTGATTTCATGCTTGATTTCATTATTTACTCTGGTTACAAAATTCTTTTCATACATACCTTGTACTCAAGAAGGTTTCTTGTTACTCATAAAAATTAACCATCAGGTTCGAGATTTCAATATATATATATACTGCTTTTGTTCCAGATTTTCCACCCAGGTTCTTGCATCAAAGCAATCAACCATCAGTTCAGCATTCAGAGAGACATCCGTCTGGGACTATGCACAACCTTCAAGCTTTTAGACCTGCTGCTAATCTTTGTTCGAGTCAAGAGATCATACATGCTCCATCACCACAGCTTCAATCTCTTAGACCTGCTTCTAATCTTCATTCGAGTCAACAAATAATGTCTGATTCAGCACCACAGCTTCAAGCTTTTCGACCTGCTGCTAATCTTCATTCGAGTCAAGAGATTATACATGCTCCATCACCACAACTTCAAGCTTTTAGGCATGCTGCTAATCTTCGCTCGAGTCAAGAGTTTATACATGCTCCATCACCACAACATCAAGCTTTTAGACATGCTGCTAATCTTCGATCGAGTCCAGAGATAATATATGATTCAACACCACAGCTTCAAGCTTATAGACCTGATTTTCCACCCTTAATCCCACGACATAACTCACAGCAATTGCTACCTTCCTGGAATTTACAGACCACCTCTCAGAATAGGCCTGAATATCGTCAAAGCGGGCCACCACCTCCGTGGGGGCCTTCACTACCCGCAATGGAGTTGCCGAGGAACCTGAACAGTCGGCCCAGAGGATCCTTTTTCTTCGGGCATTACTGAAATCTAATTGTTTTTTAGACAGTCTTCTTACTTGGAATTTAGTAGGTAATGTGTATACAGGTTACAAATCCTGAAATCCTATGATGACACGTTCAATGGTCTTGTCGGTAGTTCTAATTGCTATAATCAGAGAGATGGGTGAGATAACAGCGAAGATTCAACAGAGTTTAATTAGTAATGAAAAAGTTCTTTAGTTGGATAAATAGTAACTGTTCATATTTCTTTCCTTGCGAGAAAATTGAGCTTTTATTTCTGAGTTAGGCTGATATGTGATTATTTGTTGATTCATTGGCCAGTGGCTGGGTTTGAACTTTTATTTTATTTTTGGCGTAGTCGTGAATATTCACATTTTTTTACAAAATAAATGTGAAAATATTCATAGGACAAAGGGAGTATCTTGAATCGAATCAAACTAGTTGTTCTAATAATAACACACCCACCGAATCGATCAGTTCAATTCAGCTGCATTCGGTGCAGTTTCGATTTTCCACTCAAAGTCGTTCATATTTGTATGCTCAGATCATTTTTCTCGTAAATGTTCTTGTTCACTTTTTCAAATATTCCGAGCTTTAAAAAAATAGTGGGTTTACCAGAAACAAATGGGTCGTACAGTATTCAGAAGACGGCTGGTTCTGTTCTGTTATACATTGAAGTCAAAATTTGCCGTTTTTACAGACCCACTATTTTATAGTACTCCACTACTTGTTCTTCGTTGAAAAAAACTCAACTAGAAAAATACATTTAATTGTATAAACAATTGGGTGTGTGTTAATGTATACTTTTACATTTCATAGCCATAACCATCTTGATCAGTCACAACTGATACCTTGTCGTCAAATTATCGACAAATCTTGTTTTCATAATAATTATATGAAACATTTGGATGATGGAAATCGGACAAATTTAACACTGCAATGCTTACAATACGAACCTACAATATGGGGTGCGGGGCAGAAGAGAAGATAATGGTGAATTGAACTTTCATCAAAGCTTCACAGCCTGTCAAAAAATGGGCAAAAGGATTTGGTGGGTGGATGCTTCAATTAAAGTCACCTATAAGTCAAAACTCAAAATGTTATTGTCCTATATTCCTATATAGTTCTCTATTTGTCTATAACATTGAATCAATAACAATATAAACGTTCTTCTTAAGGAAATTAATTAATTTATACGATTAAAATCCGAGTCCAAATTAAATTGTTCTCAAATTTTCACCAGAGACCCGAGATTCTCACAAGTAATTAACCGACTCTATTCGTGGGCTAGTATATTATTTCTTAGCAGATCACGAAAAAAAAAATATTAATTTCATCAATTAAAAAAATAGTTTAAAAATTATTCAATAATAATTTGAAAGAGTACTGTATTAATTTAACTTAAATCTCAATATATGACCAAAAAATTATTTTGACACGCAATATGAAAATAAGCACCAAATGGAGGGTAATTATGCAATTATAAATATCCACTCAAGTTGGCGATGACGCAAACTTATAGATATTTGGGGGAGAAAATATTTTCTTTGTAAAATACTAATGAGGTACTCCTATCAAATATTTTTGGTGTAGTAGTTGTGGTTGTGATTAAAATTGAAACAATAAATAAAAATTCTTTATTTCATAATAACATTACTATTTTTTTTAAATAGATGTTTCAAACTTTCTATAAAAAAAAAATATTTTAATTTTTTCACTTTAAAATACAATTTTATTTTAATTTTTAAAATTACTTAAATTTTTAAATTTTATTTATTACTATTTTATTTTTAAATTAAAATTACATTTATACTCTTCATTTTTTTGTATTTTGTTTTAATGTTTGTGTCCAGAAAAGTGTTCCTATATTAAACAAAATATTTTGCATTTTATTTTGAGGGGAAAGTACAGTAATAATTTAAATATATCTATATGTTACTGTATAATCACGTTGTTTTGATTGTATCATTCATGTTATTTTTGTTATACCAAATTTGACCAAATTAATGATAACAAACAAAAAGGTTTTATTAATAATGAATTGATGATATGCTTAATATAAATATCTACTAATTTGACTTTAGCTTTTTAACTGCGACAACAATCATAAACAAACTGCAATTTGATTTTTGACTTTGACCATCTCCAATTACAAACATACAAGCAACATCATTATAAAAGGGCATAAATGTAAATTGCTATTTCCCAATATATATTTTGTGATTGCCTAACTGTCCACAATTTGATGCTTGCACTCCTCTCTCATTTATCAATAATAATATCAATAATCAAAATTTAATTTTTTTAAAAAAGAATTAGAAAAAAATTAAAATATATAGAAATAATATATAAAAATATTATTATTAAATAAATATGAAATGTCAAAATTCCTCCAATCCCAACAATAAATAAATTGTTTATTTGAGTCTAAATAATTTTTGAGTCTAAACGGCATGTGACACGAATTACCTATTTTGCCCTTCCCAATAAAATTTCTAAATATGGGGTTTTTCGTAACGTAAAGCTATTGGTTACCGTGTTCAACCATATCCCAATTCCCCACTGACCCAAAATCCAAAATTCATTCATAATTTTCGCTCTCTCTAAATTCACTCTCCTTCCTCCTACCCATAAATATCATCACCTTCATCAACTCTCATCTGTATCTATGCGTGTAACTATATAGTGTACCAACAAAAAAAATGGGCGGCAGCAAATGGTTGAAGGTCAAAATTGCCCTCGGATTGAACCTCAATTCGTCGTGTCTCTACTTGCCGAGGACGATCGAGGGATCTCCGCCGCCGCGAGATTCGGATTTCCCGGCGTCTTCCTCCGGCCCCCGCTCGCCCAAATCTTCTTCCAAGGTGAGTGAGCGAGTGATTAGTCCTAATAAACTAGAAATCGAATTACGTACCGCTCAATTTATTAACTTAATTTTTTAATTAATAAAATATGAGATCGAATAATCACATGTATTTTATTGGGTTGTTCATGAACCAAAATTTTGTTTGCTTTTTAGTTGGCGTTGAATTCGATAGTACTTTATATTGAATACATTATGATTTTTCATGAATTTCCTTAATTTCTAATAATATCAAAATTAAAAATAATGTAAATAATAAAATAGTGGTGTTGCATTGTGATGGGGTCGTTGGATGAATGTTGTTTAAAGGTTGTCCCTATCATGTGGGGAAGATGATACATACATACATACAGTATATAACAAAGAACTTAATTCTTTACAAGATTATATTGTATGTATGTATTGTGATTTTGAGTTTCTCAAATAATGAGAAGTGGGGAATGGATAAATTAAAGTTGTGTAGTGTAGTCCCTTTTGAAAGAAGACTATACACACTCATCCACCCTTGTTATAAACAAACAAAACCCAAAGGCAAAAAAAGTGTGTAATGTGCAATGTGTGTATCCATCCTCTCATTGGAATCTTTTCTATTTCCATATCTGCCCCTACCCGAGATCGATCGATGCTGCTTTTCTTGGTCAGCACCACAACTGTTTTTTTTTTCTCACATGGCAACACACATTTTCATATGCAAGACCTCTTTTCACAAACATCTTTCAATTTTGACCATTTGACGATTCAGAGATGATCGGGGCCCCTTGCACGGGCCCTGGTCAAGTTCGAAAAATTGTAGTTATGGGGAGAGAGCTTAATTAGGCAGGGATTCTACCTTTAGAGCACTGTTTAATTTCACCCAACTTTATTGATTGGTTGACCAACCCTTTTAAATTTTTTTAATGTCTGGCTTTAACTTTGAATATTTCTTTTGATACTTTGGTTTTTCTCAAGAATCTATGATACATATATCTTGACAATGGAGATGTAGGGTCACTCTTTTTCTTTATTGGTTTTGTGTTTTCAGTATTATGAAATATTGAAATCACCTGAAAAGTATTTTGTTGATACTTTATTTTTGTTTCTTCCAGAATGTTTGTGCGATATGCTTGTCGACCATGAAGCCCGGCCACGGCCACGCCATTTTCACTGCCGAGTGCTCTCACTCGTTCCATTTCCATTGCATAGCATCCAACGTGAAGCACGGAAAGCAGAGCTGTCCCATCTGTCGAGCCAAATGGAAAGATATCCCCTTCCAGAGTCCTGCTTCCGACAAGTCTCACAGGCGATCTAGAATGACCAATCTGCCCCCGCCTCAAGATGATGCTCTCATGAGAGCCACACGGCCCGTCTCTGCCCTATTATACGCACCTGAGCCCGCCCTATATGACGATGATGACGAAATCGCCCCTGTTTCTTCCGATGAGAACACTCGCGAAGGCTTTAGTGGGGCCGTCAAAGTAAAGACTTACCCAGAAGTTTCCTCTGTCCCAAAATCGAAAGCACTCGACAGCTTCACGATTCTCGTTCATCTCAAAGCTCCGATCACCGCCAATACGCAAGCTACTCGTGCTCCGGTGGATCTCGTTACGGTTCTCGATGTCAGCGGGAGCATGGCGGGTACAAAGCTGGCATTGCTCAAACGGGCCATGGGCTTTGTCATCCACAACTTGGGCCCGTCCGACAGGCTCTCGGTGATCGCCTTTTCTTCCATGGCAAGCCGTTTATTTCCTCTTCACAGGATGACCGAAGACGGGAGGCAAGAGGCGTTGCAAGCTGTAAATGCTCTGACCTCGAACGGCGGGACGAATATTTTCGAGGGCCTTCGAAAGGCTGCCAAGGTTCTGAACGACTGCAAGTGGAAAAACCCTATCGGAAGTATTATACTTTTATCGGATGGGCAAGACACCTACACCAATAGAACGATTCCAGGTGGCAACTCCTCCACGCGTCGAAATGTTGTTTCCGGTTTTCGTGTTCCTATACATACGTTCGGGTTTGGGGCGGACCACGATGCTGTTTCCATGCATTCGATTTCCGAAGACTCGGGCGGGACGTTCTCTTTCATAGAGGCAGAAAGCGTGTTGCAAGATGCTTTCGCTCAGTGCATAGGCGGGCTCTTGAGTGTTGTCGTGCAAGAATTGAAAGTGGAAGTCGAGTGCGTTAACCCTGCATTGCGTCTCGTCTCGATAAAATCCGGAAGCTACAAAAGTCTCCTAACAGCTGATAAACGAAAAGCGACCATCGAGGTCGGAGACTTGTACGCGGAGGAAGAACGAGATTTTCTCGTCACGACCGATGTCCCGATCCACAACTCCGGCGATGGCGAGATGTTGTCGTTAATAAAAGTCAAATGTCATTACAAGGATCCGGTTAATAAGAACAAATCAGCGAGTCTTGATTTTTCGAGCGAGGTCAAGATCTCGCGTCCAGTTTCGACCGGAGAGTTATCGGTGTGTCTGGAGGTGGACAGGCAGAGGAACAGGCTGAGATCAGCCGAAGCTATGTCTGAAGCTAGGGCTTCCGCCGATCGAGGAGACTACAGTTTTGCAGTGTCAGTTCTGGAAAATTGCCGTAAGGCTTTATCGGAGACAGCCTCGGGCCGGGCTGGAGATGGATTGTGTATGGCTTTGGATGCCGAGCTAAGGGAAATGGGGGAGCGAATGGCGAGCCGACAGGTGTACGAGGCTTCCGGAAGGGCTTACGTGCTGTCTGGACTGAGCTCGCACACGTGGCAGAGGGCGACAGCGAGAGGGGACTCGACCGGAGGGTCGAGCCTCGTGCAGGGTTACCAGACGCAGTCGATGGTTGATATGGTGAATCTGTCGCAGACAATGGTGTTGGGGAGCCCGACCCGGCCCGCAATCAGGCCCACACGGCCGCCACAGGGGAGGTGATTCTTAATTGATTTTCATGTTATGAATTTTTGTTTGTTTTTCAAGTTTGAAAAAATTCAGGGGTTGGTATATACAATCACTTCAAATGTACATCAAGAAAAGTAGCTAAACCATTTATTTGATTGGTATAATTTTCAGATAATTTTACAACAATATTAATTCATGTTTTTTTTCTTTTGTTCTCTTTTGTTTTGGGAGTACTGTGCATTATATAATTAATCGAAATAATTAGTCTCTTCTTAAAAAAAAAAAAAAACTACTCTTATTATATTTTGTAACTCACCTGGCTGTTCCGGCCGATGAGATATTCGGGTCCGAAAGCCTCGTCAGGTTATATCTCGATGGCTTGAAGATCGACCAACATCAGCTGAAGCTAGTTAGATGTTCCGGCCTCAGGTCACTCACGTTGTACCACTCCATCATATCGATGGATTCGTTTTTTAAGATACTCTCGTGCTGCACTTTGATCGAGAATTTATCATTGGCATATGTAAAATGCCTCGACGATGATATTGATGGTGCGAGACCTAGCTACTCCTCCTCTGACGACTATCAATGTCCTTCCTAAGCTGAGGTCTCTACATCTGTGCCACGTTGAACCCGAATTGTTACAAATCGAAACATTGTGTTTGGATGACTTGTCGTCCAAGTTTCCTAACCTCAAACACCTGACTTTGTGTTTAAGTTTGCGCAAACAAGTACTAGTGCGAAACTGCATCTCAAGCGATTCGCTGGAGACTTTAAACCTTGTGCATTCGGACAAGTATCCTCATGCCGAGCTCGAGTTTCATGTCCCGAATATTCGTAAGCTGACATTTGAAGGCGAATACATCCCAAACCTCTCTTTTAGGTCGAAATCACAATATCAATGGGAGTCTCATGTAAAGCTAGTCTGTAGTCGTTATGGTGATGATAAGTTCATGAGTACTATGTGGTTCCATGAGTTGTGTAAGTTCCTAGCGAAGCTGAGTAGGTCAAAGATACATCTCCGTCTCTATGTGCTTTCTCGTTACTTTAGCTCCGACTACAAGGTCAATGAGATGACAGGTTTGAAAGTGTGTGAAGTGGAGACGGTGAACATGGACACGGAGGGTCTTTGTTCTAGGAAATTTCATGATCGTCTTTTGGATGGTTTGTTTCGGATATGTCGACCGAAGATGGTTGATGTGAGTCCTCCAAACAGTAGTCATGTTGTAACAATGCGTCGAGCACTTGAGCAAGGAATGGCAGTGAAAAGCAGCTCGTTGCCCCGATGGGTACAATATCAGACGATTCAACCGGCAATGAGCTTTGTGTATACTTTGTGTAATCTGGAGGAAGTAAACGCGCAGGAGCTCGTAGGTAATGTGTGGAGGTCGCAGCCGATGGATACAATATCAGATGATTCAACTGGCAATGAGGAAAGAAGATTTCGCTTCCAATTTAAATGGAAACAGTGAACAGTAAATATATGTAACTTCAATTTAGTGAGCTTACGCCCACCCTATGATCGATCGCTACATGAATACTTACTACTACCTCTACCTCTATCGATCTCTTAAAACAATGCATAATTTCATTGTAATTTACAAACAAAGGAGCTATGCATTGTTTTGAGAGATGGAAATAGTATTATTTCATGTGCAATACAATACAATGGAAATAGTAAGATTGGTGTACTTAGTACATGTTCTTTTGAACTTAATATAGTAAAAATCACAATACAAATTTAAGGCATTATTATAAAATAAATAAATTTTTTGAAGAAGAAAAAAAATCATCAAAATAGTTGATCAATTTTAATATATTGTATTGCCTTATTTTTTCTCAAAAATTATATTGTAGTCAGAATATAAGAAACAAACTACTAATTTCAATTAAAATATAAAAAATAATAATTAAAAGACACATTTTGTATCATCATCATCATGATGCAACAATCGGTTTCCATTTGAGATGCAAGCAAAATCTTGTTTTCGATTTTTGACTTGTTGAACCCAAATCCAATCGCGGCCGCTTAAATCGCTGCTGCTGCTGCTGTTGTTTCCAAGCCTCATAATTTTTCTTCTGCTGCATGTCACTTTCCTCGAGATCAGCCAATATAGATCCAAATTGACGAGTCTTCCAAACCTCACCCACGAGCTGCTGATGCGCATCTATTTCCTCGAGATCACGCAAACCATACATAAATTGGCTCGGGAACACCAACCTGCTTTTCTCTTGCATTGCTCGTTCGAGTGCCCGACAAATAAACAAATCATTATTCCTAGTACTCTTCGCAAGGGCATGATCATTGTTGTTGTATTTGTCATCAAGTTTCACGTATTGAGTAATCATCTTCGGGCGACATATCCGAAACAAACCATCCAAAAACGCGTGACAACTCAGAGACGGGAGACCCTTGATGTCCAAAGTCAGATCCTCCACTTCACACGCATTCAAACCGTCGAGCTCTCCCACGTCATAATCGAAGCTTTCCTTGTTACGCACATGGAGGAAGAGATGTATATTCGACCCTCTCAGTTGAGTCAAGAAATTACTCAGCTGTTGAAACCACGCACTGCAGAGCCCGTCATGACTTATGAACGATGCGTAAGACTCCCATTGATGTCCGGAAGGTATCGACCTGAAGGAAACGTGGGGAATGTATTTACCCTGGAATGCAAACTTACGAATACTCGGGACATCGAACTCGGCCCTCAGAAGCCTCCGAGGTGGTCGTTGGTGATGACGATAACTAGGGATGTAGCCTTCCTTACCCAAGTCCATAATGTTTAAACTCTCGAGCAAAGGGCTCGAAATGTTTTCGACTCTGCGTAAATACGGTGATAAGTCTAGGAATATGCGTCTGAGGTTCGGACACTTTTCGAGAAATAATGTTTTGAATCGGGAGTCGATGTCTTTGTAGCGCAGATCTAGAGGAGGAGGAGCCATAGGAGGAGAAATATTGGACAAGGACAAATTCTCGAGCGAGGGGCAGCACGAGATTATGTCGAAAAACGAACCCGGTCCTATAGCCGAGTCGCTCAGAGTGAGCGACTTGAGCTTAGGGCATTCGGCTGATCGAATCAAATTGTTGATTTTCAAACCATGCAGGTTTAAGTGGACGACGTTTTTGTTTCCGAAGACAGCTCCGTCGAGCGGGAAACCGATATTGTTCGATTGATCGGAGCAGAAAGTGAGAACGGTGGCTCCCAGTTTAAGTGCTTTCAAAGTCCATTCCGTAGCGAGGCCGAAACGAGCGTACAATTCGGTTTTCAGGCGGAGGCTGAAAGAGTAGATATGTCGGTTGGATTCCTCGTACCTTCGAAACGTGTTGTTCGCCAACTCTGCGAATCCGATGATATGCTGATTTTGTTGCGGTTGAAACTGGTATTCGTCGATGACGATGGCTGATGACAATTCCGATTCAGGTGACGTCGTTGAGGACATATAGGTGTTTGATGTCATTGAGAGAGATATTTGATTCAATGTGTATAATTCACCGCAATATTATACATATACGGAGTGTACCCGTATGAGGTTGCGTAGTATGATTAGGGTTATTGCTATATAAAAACAATATTTATTAGTTTATTAGTCGGTCAATAAAGACAAAGAGGAATTATTATGTGTTCCTAAAGACATAATATCAAAATATTTTTTATTTCCATATTTACTACTACTGTACACTACTAATAAAAATAGAGATACAAAAATTAATCATAGATTGCGTGAAGGCTACGCAACATGATGACCTACCTATATATATATACCGATAATTGTTAAAAACCCTAATTCATATGTCGATGGAGTTGTTACCTGAATCCCTAATTCATCGCATACAATCTTTCCTCACCGGAAGAAAAGCTACACAAACAGCCCTTGTCTCCAAATCATGGCGCAACGCCTGGTCGACACGCTCGACAATCGACCTCGACGAAACCAACTTTCTACCACGTCATTATCATAACCCCAAAGACATCGACGAACTCACAAAGTTCGCTAACAAGACGTTTCCAAGGTACGAGGAATCCAACCTAAGTATCGACACTTTCATCCTATGTCTGAAAGAAAAATCGTATGCTTGTTTCGGCTTCCCCGCGAAATGGACTTTGGAAGCATTGAAACTTGGGGCCACCGATCTCACCTTCCGATTTCCCAATCGAAACATCAATATTCCGATTGGCCAAGTATTCGAGTCCAAAAACGTCCAACGCTTATGTCTCCAAGGCGTGGAAATCGATCAACTGAAGGTAGTTAAATCTACCGGGCTCAAGTCACTCACTTTAAGCGACTTGACCATAAAAACTGATCAATTTCTCGACATATTATCGTGTTTCTCGACATATTATCGTGCTTCCCGTTGATTGAGTATTTGTCCTTGTCCAATATTATTACTACTAGTAATGATCCACTAGTTGTGACCAGATTGTCTCATCGGAAAATCATCCTTCCTAAACTAATGTCTCTAGTTCTGTCTCGATTTCAATCCCGACTCCATATGAAAACGATGTTTCTTGACAACTTTTCGTCCAGGTTTCCTAACATCAAACACTTAACCCTAGAATTCATTGTCCTCACGGTACAATCTGACAGCCGACATCACTTTGTACCAAATTTCAACCAAGCTGAAGTGATACCAAACGTGTCAAGCGCTACACTGGAGACTTTAAACATTAGGTACGTGGATGTTAATATTGGCAAGCAAAAAACGAGGGATGCAGGATTCGACCTTGATGTCTCGAACATTCGGAAGTTTACATTTGAGGGTCCGTGCATGCCTGAGCTATGTATTATTAGCCCATCACTTGGGGATAAATGTGTCTCCGATGTAACCATAAGCAATCACGGTGATCTGAGTAGTAAGTGGTTCTACGAGTTGAGTGAGTTCTTAACAAAGTTGAAAGGGTCAAAAATACATCTTTGTCTCCATCTGCATTCTAGCAAAGGTTATGATTACGAGGCGGGAAAGGTGGATGGTTTGAATGTGTGTGAAGTAGACGATTTGACCCTAGACACCAAGGATGTTCCGTCTCTGAGTTTGTACGGTTTTTTGGATGCTTTGTTTCGGTCATGTCACCCAAAGATGATTACTCAATACATTAGTCCTCCTCTAAACGGTGGTCATCGAGTTAATGACGGTGCGAATACTAGATACAATGATTTGTTACTTTGCCGGTCACTTGAAGGAGGAATGCAAGCGAAAAACGTGTTGCTCCCAAGCCATTTTATGTATGGTTTGCGCGATCTCGAGGAATTAGAAGCGCAGCAGCTCTCTGATGGGGTGTGGGGACCGCAGGCTTTGGGTTCAATAAGTGAGCAAAGAAGATTTCGCTTCAGATTGAAATGGAAGCCGTCTCTTAATCTATACATGAGACGCCTTGATCATGATGATGAAGATGAAGATGATGAACTTGATGATCATTATTATTATTATAATAATAATAAGGATTATAATGAGACCTCTTATATATTTGATGTTGACCAGATTTAGTAATATTGTTTTTTTTTGTTTTTTCCTTTTTTACGGCCACTACAACGAAAGAAGTCAATCGGAAGTTCGATGATCTCAAGTCAAATATTATTGTATACTACTTCATCTGTCCCATAGCAATAGTCACAGATGGTCAACGTTGACTTTTTTTGTCCGTCCAATACATATGATAAATAGTGTACACAAATTATGAAAAAATAATTAAAATAAATTTTAATGGATGTTCTGGCCGTCGATGCGGTGTTCGGGTCCGAACGAGTCATCAGGTTATTTCTTCTAGGGTTGACGATCGAGCATGAGCTGAATGTAGTCAAATGTTCGGGCCTTAAGTCCCTCGATCACCTTGAAGAGCTTGTGGATATCGGGCGATTCGTTTTTTAAACTACTCTCCTGCTGTCCTTTGATCGAGAATTTGTCATTACCTATATTAGTGCTCTCCTGCTGCCCTTGATCGAGAATTTGTCATTGACCTATATTAGTGCTTTCGTAATTTAAATATACAATTTAATTAATATTTTTATATTATAAATATTATTTAAAGAATAGGAGTATTTAACAATTTATAAAAATTATTATTATTTTAATAAAATAAATAAATTTAGTCTGATCTACTATATTTCAGTAAAAAAAACAAAAAATATAAAATTATATTTTGGGTGCAAAATAGACCACCAAAAAAAATATAATATTATTTAAAAAAAAAAAAACATCAACAAATCGTTAGTTTTTTAAGATGATGTGATATTGAGTAGTAAATATCGAAATAAAATATATATTTGATATTAGTTTTTATTGACCGACTAATAAACAAATATAATAACATATTCTTATATATGTATATATATATATATATATAGCAAAAACCCTAATCATACTACGCAACCTCATGTGTATATTGCGGCGGTGAATTATACACATTGAACCAAAAAATCTCAATGGCACAAACCTCTATGTCGTCAACGACGTCACCTGAATCCATATTGACATCATCCATCGTCCTCGACGAATACCAGTTTCCACCGCAACCAAATCATCATATCGGACTCGACGGCTTCGCAGAGTTGGCGAACAAGACGTTTCGAAGGTACGAGGAATCCAACCGACGTATCGACTCTTTCAGCCTCCGCCTGAAAACCGAATCGTACGCACAATTCGGCCTCGTTACTGAATGGACTTCGAACGCATTAAAACTCGGAGCCACCTATCTCACTTTCCGGTCCGATCATCCGTACAATATCGCTCTCCCGCTCAACAGAGCCGTCTTCAAAAACGCCGTCCACTTAAACCTTCAAGGTTTGATAATCAACAATATGATTCGATCAGCCGAATGCCCTAGGCTCAAGTCGCTCGCTTTGAGCGACTTGACTATAGGACCAGGTTCGTTTTTCGACCTAATCTCGTGCTGCTCCTCGGTCGAGAATTTGTCCTTGTCCAATATTTCTTGGGGAAAAAACAACGTTCCTGATCCTCCGAAAATCATTCTTCCCGAGCTAAGGTCTCTAGATCTACGTGTCAAAGACGTCGACTCCCAAATCAAAACATTATTTCTCGATGATTTGTCGGCAAAGTGTCCAAACCTCAGAACCCTATTCCTAGGGTTATCACTTTATTTACGCCAAAAGGTCGAACACATTTCGAGCCCTTCGCTCGAGAGTTTAAACATTATGGACATGCATAAGGAATTAAGTCGCATGACCACCCTTAACGCTAGACAACGACACCAACAACCACCTCAGAGGGTTCTGAGGGCCGAGTTCGATGTCCCGAGTATTCGTAAGTTTGCATTCCAGGGTAAATACATTCCCGACGTTTCCTTCAGGTCGATACCTGCCGGACATCAATGGGAGTCTTACGCATCGATCATATGTCACGACAGGCTCGGTAATGAGTGGTTTCGCCAGCTGAGTAATTTCTTGACCCAGCTGAGAGGGTCGAAGATACATCTCTTCCTCCATCTGCGTAACAAGCCCAGCTTCGATTATGACGTGGGAGAGCTCGAGGGTTTGAGTGCGTGTGAAGTGGAGGATCTGACATTGGACATCAAGTGTCTCCCGTTGCTGAGTTGTCACGCTCTTTTGGATGGTTTGTTTCGAATATGTCGCCCGAAGATGATTACTCAATACATGAAACCTCCTGACAACAAAAACTACAATGGTTATGGCCTTGCCAAGAGTACTAGGAATTATGATTTTTTTATTTGTCGGGCACTCGAACGAGCAATGCAAGAGAAAAGCAGGTTGGTTTCCCCGAGCCAATTTATGTATGGTTTACGTGATCTCAAGGAAATAGATGCGCAGGAGCTCGTGGGTGAGGCTTGGAAGACGCGTTCATTTGGATCTATATTGGCTGATCTCGAGGAAAGTGACAAGCAGAAGCAGAAAAATTGGAAACCGCAGCAGCACCAGCGATTTAAGCCATTTAAGCGGTCGCGATGGGATTTGGGTTCAACAAGTCAAAGATTTAAGCGGTCGCGATGGGATTTGGGTTCAACAAGTCAAAAATCGAAAACAAGATTTCGCTTGCAGCTCAAATGGAAACCGTTTGTTATTACCCAATGATGATGAAGATGATGATGATGATGCAAGATGTGTCTTTTAATTTTTTTTTTTTTATGTTTTAATTGAAATTAGTGGTTTGTTTCTTATATTCTGAATGCTGATCATATCACAGTATAATTTTTGAGAAAAATTCAATATTATTTAGGTCGTCAGATGTTTGAGCACTTGAATTGAGTATCGCACTTGAATTGAGTACTGTAATGTCAACTTGAATTGAGTACCGTAAAGTCCAAGTTTGAATTGAGTTGAGTACCGTAAAGTCCAAGTTTGAATTGAATTGAGTATCGTACACGCACTTGAATTGTTGAGTACCGTAAAATCCAAGTTTGAGTACCGCACTTGAATTGAGTATTGAGTACCGTAAAGTCCAAGTTTGAGTACCGCACTTGAATTGAGTATTGAGTACCGTAAAGTCCAAGTTTGAGTACCGCACTTGAATTGAGTATACCGTTCAAGGTTCGAATTTATTTAAATTTCTCCAATTGACCTATAAAAATATTCGAAACTGTTTGTGTAAGTATTTAAATTTATGCAAAAGTATTTAAATTTCTGCAATTAACCTATACGTGTAAGTATTTAAATTTCTGTAATTGACCGAGTACTTCTACCGTGTAAACCCGTCTGCCGAGTAGCCTACCGAGTACCGTAGAACATATATTGTTTTTTGTCGAGAGTTGTTAGCTCAGTTGGTTGAGCACTTGAATTGAGAATGCAAGGTGTAAGGTTCGAACTCAATATATTGCAATCGATCTAGACCCAAAAAAAAAATCGTATTGTGATTTGTGGAATTGACATAGACAAAAAAAATATTATTGTTATTTGTGGATGGTAAAGTATTAATTAATTAAATTTACTTTTTAATTAGTGTTTGTTAGCTTTAATATTAATTAATCATAGATTGCGTGAAGGCTACGCAACATGACATACTTATATACAACTTTATACAGTATAACTCTATATAGGAATACATTCACTATAGTAATAAAAAAATTCAAGTCCCGGACCAGTTATAAATAAGAATAAACTCCACGTTGTTATAAGTCATACATTTTTGAAGTCCCGTTTAAAAATTTATACCTCTATATAATAATAAATGATTAATATATAATAAAAATATATGTTAATAATATTTTTATCTATTAAAATCAATAACATTTATAAGATTACTTAAAATATTTATCAAAATCAATAACAGTGTATGGTCAATCAAAGTTTATAGTCGTCCTTACTTTCATTAATATTTTATTCAATTTGTATGTTAAACACTATTTTTACATGGTCAAATTTTAGTATTCAAAACTATTAAATTGATTTTGTGAATTTAAAGATAGATAATATTGTATGTATATTATTTTTATATTTTTATTATTTTTTATAATAAAAAATTATTTTATTTTGTAAAACTCTCTATAAGAATAAACTCTTCGTAATATTTTTTTCCTCTCAACGATTTATAGTAATATTTTTTTCCGTTCTCAACGATACGACGGAATTTTTATTGTAGTAGCAATATATATTGGATAATAAAAAAAAGTCAACCTTAACAATATGTTACTATTAAATTTTACGTCCGTACACCGGTACAAGAACTGCTAAAAACCCTAATTCATGTCAGCCCTAATTCATGTCGATGGAGTATTTTGTCCTTTTAAGTATTTTGTTTTTAATTAACTAGTACAATTTCCCCGATGCACGTGATTTATTTATTTGAAATAATCTAAAATTTTATTTAATTTTCAACGTATTTCGCCAAAAATTTATTAATGGATTAAGAAATTATTTTATTTAATAATCGAACTCTCACTTAAATTTGTAAACTCGTATTAATCTCATTATTAACCGTTATAATTATGAAAATTTTATTATTTTCAAGGATTACGTCTGTTTGATGTAATTTATAGTATGTAAGTTTCTTGGTGCATAGCCGAGTGGTAAGGTTTGTGGTGATGTTGGTGAAATTTTCCGGCGACGCAGAGTTCGAATCTCGGATATGACAAATTTTCATTGAAATATTATGAAGTTAGTCCTGAGATTATACCTATTGGCTCTCTCCCACTACTCGGCACATCCCTCGATTTACATCATACCCGATTGAGGAGCCTCTGGTCTGGTGGGAGATGAGTTTCTCGTCTCTGCATTCCGTTTATCGTCTCTGCATTTCTCGAGTGTCAAATGCATCCAACAAATACCTAAAACCGGTGGGGAAAAATCAAAATAAATGGAAAATAAAAATTATAAATATGGAAAATAAATAAAAATATAAATTATATTAATATAAGATACGTTAATATACCTAAAAAGTTTAATATAATTTTTTTTTAATTAAGGAATTGTTAATTAATTAGCGCAATTAAGAAATGATTTTAAATTAATTATATAATGTAAATATACTTTAATTATAGCAGCATAGTATATATGGAATTTTATAAATATATATATTTAAATATTCGGCCTAATTAAAACCAAAAATGAGTTTAATTAATTAAAATGTATTAACTTGTAATTAAAAAATAGAACGCTATTAATCGAAGGGCCGTTTTATATATTGTATGATTACTAAAATAAAATAAATATTATAAAAAATTGTCTCCTACGTTACGTGAACACTTTTTTTTTCTTTTCTTAATTTGTTTATTAAATCATTTACTATTTGATATATAAATAATATTGGTGAGTAACGAAAATTAGGGTTTCCACCGTATTACAAGGCATGGTTGCGGAAGAAGCGTATGCGCCTGATCTACCGGAAACCACAATCCACCACATTCAATCTTTCCTCACCGGAAAAGAAGCCGCCCAAACAACCCTCCTCTCCGACTCATGGCGCGGCGCGTGGTCCACTCGCCCGACCATCGTCCTCGCCGAAGCCGACTTTCCAACAAGATATCGTTACTCATCGTACAACGCGCTCATGCTCTACTTCGCGAAGAAGACCTTCCGAAGGTACGAGGAATCCAACCTAAGCATCGAAACTTTCATCCTTAGCCTGGAGACCGAATGGTATATTCGGTCGGGTCGGGCCGTAAAATGGATTTCAAAAGCTTTGAAATTGGGAGCAACTGATTTGACCCTCGCACTCGATCCGGGTGCAGGCATGGCTGATGTTTGGCTGAATGTAGTCAAATGTTCGGGCCTTAAGTCCCTCACATTGAAGAGCTTGTGGATATCGGGCGATTCGTTTTTTAACGTACTCTCCTGCTGCCCTTTGATCGAGACTTTGTCATTGACCTATATTAGTGCTTCCGGCGTGGGGCCCGCTCCCCCGACTATCACCCTCCTTAAACTACGGTCTCTTGTTCTGTTCCGTGTTTCGTCCGAATTAGTGTCAGAAATGAAAACATTGTTTCTGGATGACTTGTCGTCCAAGCTTCCCAACCTCCTAAACCTAAGTTTAAGTTTGTGCGTTGGAGCAGGAGAGATGATACGAAACATCTCGAGCGCTTCACTAGAGACTTTAAGTCTTACGAATACGAATATGTATCTTCCTTATACCGAGCTCCAGTTTCATGTCCCGAGTATTCGCGAGTTCACATTCGAGGGCGATGAATTCCCTAATCTGTCCTTTAGGTCGAAACCACAACATCATTGGGTGTCTCGATCGTGTGTCGATAACGAAACGTGGTCACCTCGGTGCTTTGTGGTTTTGCGAGTTGCGTAAGTTCCTAGCAAAGATGAGAGAGTCAAAAATACATCTGTCGTGTTTCTATGTGAGTACTCGTTACGCTTGTCACGAATACAAGGCGGAAGAGATCAAAGGTGTGAAAGTGTGTGAAGTGGAGACAGTTACCTTGGATACGGAGGGTCGCCCTTGTCCGGATTTTGACCTTCTTTTGGATGGATTGTTTCGGATATGTCGCCCGAATATGGTTGTTGTGAGTCCTCCAAATATTGTATCACTTCGTCGAGCACTTGAGCGAGGAATGGCAGCGAAAAGCAGCTTGAAGTATATGCGCAATCTCGAGGAAGTATATGCGCAGGAGCTCATAGGTAATGTGTGGAGGTCGCAGCCGTTGGATATGATATCGTTAGATGACTCAACTTGCAACGAGCAAAGAAGATACCGCTTCCAATTGAAATGGAAACGTAACTACGTCGAAGCTTAATCTCATATCATTACACTTTTTTTTGTCCTAAATCATTAGGGTTTTTTAGCATTCACTATATATTTTATGTAATTGGTCATGGATGATGATACTTCGGTTACAAGATTGTTGACCTAATTTCCTTTTTTAAGTGTTCCACAATAGACACATCTATTTCTTAAACTTTACTTTTAAAAAAAAAAAATGTGGTAAAATACAAGATGAATATTACTCAATACGCGAAACCTCCTTACAACAACATCAATAATGATTATGACCGTGCGAAGACTAGGAAGATCTGATTTGTTTATTTGTCGGGCACTTGAACGAGCAATGCAAGAGAAAAGCAGGTTGGTGTTCCCAGACCAATTTATGTATGGTTTGCGCAGCAACACGTTAATCAGGTTTGAAAGCGGCTGCGATTGAGTTCAACAAAGTCATAATTAAATCGAAACGAAGATTTCGCTTGCAGCTCAAATGGAAACCGTTTGTTGCATGCATGATCATGATGATGATGATGATACAAGAACGGTCTTGTAATTGAAATTTGAAATTAAAGAGTTCCCTCTACTCCTTTAGGTAATTTTGGTTTTGTTTGTTCTCAAGTTTTTGATATTTTTTTCTTTCAAAACTCATGGTAACCTAATTTCTTCTTTTTTTTGATAAAAAACATTAAAATCCCAAATACTTTGTTTTTTATTTAACAGAAAAATAATTATATTAAAACGAGTACCACAAGTAGGTCTGTCAATTTCGATACAAAGTAGGAGAGAATAATTTTGTTGTTCCTTAAAAGGGGCCAAGATTCAATTTTGTCCACTAAAAGGAGGCAATTTTAATTTAGTCTCTTAAATCACAAAAATGTATTCAATTTAGTATAATTTGATCAGATGATTCAAAATTTTGACGGAAAAAGACACGTACACTTCGTTCTGTTGAAATTTGTTGACAAGGCACTGCGTGGATATCTGCCACATAAGCATCATGACCTGACCAATTTGGTTCACTAAAAATGTTGGTTTCAGTTTAGTCTCTTAAATCACAAAAATGTAGTTAATGTACTCCAATTCGATCATAAAATTCAATTTTTCACATTAAAAAAGATATTGTATAATGTAGTCAAGGGGGATCGACACAAACTCGACCCAATACGAGTATACGACCAATGACACATCTAACCACAAACACTCAAAAATTACAAAAAAAAAAAAAAAATCTCCTAAGTGAGACATATAATCTAAAGATTAAAATCCCAAATACTAACCTTATTTTTAATTTTAGTTTTAGTTTTTTTTATCTATGTTATAACAATCTAACAACAATTATATATAGATTTCTAAAAATAAGTAAAATTAGATAGATACAAAATCTTTTGATAATTGACCGACTTTTATTATTATAAGCAAATTAAGGTATTGAATTTCTTTTTTTAATTAGTGTTGCTAGATTTAATTAATTAATTAATCACCGACACCGGCCACCAAACCCTAATAGTTAACTATATAGATTTCTATATATATATATATATACCTTACGTGCGTACGCACTATTACGCAGTATTGTTAAAAACCCTAATTCATGTCGATGGAGTTATTACCTGAATCCCTAATTCATCGCATTCAATCTTCCCTCACCGGAAGAAAAGCTGCTCAAACAGCCCTTGTTTCCAAATCATGGCGCAGCGCCTGGTCAACTCGCCCGACCATCGACCTCGACGAGGCCAACTTTCGACCAGTACGTAATTATAATCACAGTGCCATCGACAAAGAACTCACAGAGTTCGCTAAGAAGACGTTTCCAAGGTACGAGGAATCCAACCTAAGCATCGACACTTTCATCCTATGTGTGACGAATATCTCGTATGCTCGTTTTGGCTTCGCCGCTAAATGGACTTTGGAAGCATTGAAACTTGGGGCCACTGATCTCACCTTCCGGTTTCCTATACGAAACATCGATATTCCGATTGGCCAAGTATTCGGGTCCAAAAACGTCCAACGCTTATGTCTGCAAGGCTTGGAAATCGATCGACTGAAGGTAATCAGATGTACCGAGCTCAAGTCACTCACTTTAAGCGACTTGACCATAAAAAACAATCAATTTTCTGACTTTATATTGCACTTCCCGTTGATTGAGTATTTGTCCTTGTCCGATATTCGTAGTACTAGTAATGATCGACCAGTTGTGATCAGATCGTCTCCTCGGACAATCATCCTTCCTAAACTAATGTCTCTAGTTTTGTCCCGATTTCAATCCCGAATCCAAATGAAAACGTTGTTTCTTGACAACTTTTCGTCCAAGTTTCCTAACATCAAACACCTAACCCTAGAATTCATTGTCCCCACGGTACAATCTGACCTCCCACATCACTTGGAACCAGATGAAGTGCTACCATATTTCTACCCACCTCCCTTGATACCAAATCTCAACCCAGCTGATATGATACCAAATTTCAACCAAGCTGAAGTGCTACCAAATTTCAACCAAGCTCCATTGATACCAAATTTCAACCAAGCTCAATGGATACCAAATTTCAACCAAGCTGAAGTCATACCAAATTACAACGAAGCCGAAGTGATACCAAACGTTTCAAGCGGTACACTGGAGACTTTAAACATTAGGTACGTGGATACTGTCAATAGGCATGTTAATATTGGTAAGCGAAAGACGAGGGTTGCAGGATTAGACCTTGATGTCCCGAATATACGGAAGTTTACAATCGAGGGTCCGTGCATGCCTGAGCTATGTATTAGCCCATCACTTGGGGATCAATGTGTC
Organism: Euphrasia confusa; assembly: GCA_954870475.1. Taxonomy (NCBI): domain Eukaryota; kingdom Viridiplantae; phylum Streptophyta; class Magnoliopsida; order Lamiales; family Orobanchaceae; genus Euphrasia; species Euphrasia confusa. The sequence goes on from OX940965.1 coordinate 2,064,468, forward strand.
TCCGATGTAACCATAAGCAATCACGGTGATCTGAGTAGTAAGTGGTTCTACGAGTTGAGTGAGTTCTTAACAAAGTTGAAAGGGTCAAAAATACATCTATGTCTCCATCCGCATTCTAGTAAAGGTAATGATTACGAGGCGGGAAAGGTGGATGGTTTTAATGTGTGTGAAGTAGACGATTTGACCCTGGACACCAAGGATATTCCGTCTCTGAGTTTGTACGGATTTTTGGATGGTTTGTTTCGTTCATGTCACCCAAAGATGATTACTCAATACATTAGTCATGGTGATGACGGTGCGAATACTAGATATAATGATTTGTTACTTTGTCGGTCACTTGAATTAGGAATGCAAACGAAAAGCGTGTTGCTCCCGGCTCATTTTATGTATGGTTTGCGCGATCTCGAGGAATTAGAAGCGCAGCAGCTGTCCGATGGGGTGTGGGAACCGCAGGCTTTGGGTTCAATCAGTGAGCAAAGAAGATTTCGCGTCCGATTGAAATGGAAGCCATCTCCTGATCAATACATGAGATGCCCTGGAGATGATGTTGATGATGATGAACTTGATGTTGCTTACGATGAGTATGGTTATGATTATTATAATGAGAATGATTATAGCGAGACCTCTTATATATTTGATGTTGATCCGTCTAGAGTTCGTAACAATGAAGTTTTTGATGTTGATCAGTCTAGAGTTAGTAACAATGAAGTTCATGTGATCTTGTAGTAGTTGGATGTTCAGTACTACTGGGAGATAGTCACCATTTGTTCTGTACTCAAATCAAGTTGCTATTTTTAATTTTTTCTTTCCATGTACAATTCATTTTATATATATATGTTTTTGCAAGAAATTAAAAGTATCGCAAATTTTACTCAACTACATATAATTAAGAAAAATTAAATCTTTTATTTATATAAAATCACTTAAATTTTTTCCCATATTCAAAACCTCCATTTAAAAAAAACGTGATCGAAAAACCAAGGGTAAAACGATCTTTCTGAAAAAGTCCTCTGTTTTATATACAAATTTGTATACTTTTTCATAATTTTTATATGTTTTTGCAAGAAATTAAAAGTATCGCAAATATTTTTACTTATTTTACATATTAGGGTCATATTAGGGTTGACGGGTCAAAATATTCGAATTCGTGTCCGGCCCAATAAAAAACCTGGCTGTGCGGGCCGGTTTAAACATACCACGAAGAAACCCTAATCCTTACATATATAAACAGTGGTTAATTATATTCTATACCAATAATCCCCCCAATGGAGTCACCTGAATCCATATCGCCATCAGCCATCGTCATCGACGAAACCCTATTTATACGGGAAACTGACTACACCGAAACCCAAAAGCGCAATCGAGCTCTGAGGGGTATCCAAAGCCACGTGCTCGAAGAATACGCGAATGAGACATTTCAAAGGTACGAGGAATCCAATCAACGTATCTACAGCTTCTACCTCCGTCTGAAGACCGAATCGTACGCTCGTTTCGGAATCGCTACGGAATGGACTTTGAACGCATTGAAACTCGGAGCAACCGATCTCACTTTCCGGTCCAGGCTTCACAACATCGTCATCCCGCTCAACCAGGCCGTCTTCGGAAACGAAAAAGTCTTCCGGTTACGTCTCGAAAGATCGAACATCACACGATTAAAGGTAACCGAATGGCCGAGCCTCAAGTCACTCTCTTTGAGCGAAGTGACTATGCAACTCGACCCGTTTTTCGACATCATCTCGTGCTGCCCCTCGATCGAGAGTTTGTCGTTGTTCGGCATTTATCGTGAATTTAAGTATAATTATAATACTCGTGAATACGAACACGTGGACACTAGTGTGAAACATGCTACTCCTCCCGTACTCATCCTTCACCAGCTAACGTCTCTAGTTCTGCGCTGCGTTGATTCCCTATTCCAAATCAAAACGTTGTTTTTGGATGACTTGTTGTCCAAGTTTCCCAACCTCAAACACCTAACCCTAGAGCTAAAGCACGATTCGTTTTCCCCGGCACTCGAAGTGGTAAGTATTTCGAGCGCTTCACTAGAGACTTTAAACATTGTGGAGGATCTTTATGGTGAAAGGTGCGAGTCAGAGAAAGTAGCCACGAGGGGTCCGAGAGTCGAGTTTGATGTGCCGAGTATTCGTAAGGTTACAATTGAGGGTATGTGCATTCCTAGTGTGTCTTTTTGGTCGATTTCCGGATATCCACAATGGGAAGAGTCTCGTGTAACGTTTACGAAGCGCGTTGGGAATATCAGTACGGCGTGGTTTCGTGAGTTGAGGGAGTTGTTAACAAATTTGAAAGGGTCGAAGATACATCTTTGCCTCCATATGCATTTTTGGCAGGGGTTCGATTACGAGGTGGGAAAGCTCGATGGTTTGAATGTGTGTGAAGTGGAGGATCTAACCTTGGACATCAAGGAAATTCCGTCTCTGAGTTGTCACGCTCTTTTGGATGGTTTGTTTCGGATATGTCGCCCAAAGATGATTGTCCCATATGAGACACCTCCCGGCCACAGTAATGGTTATTATCATAGGCCTTGTGTTCATTACCGTGGGGATATTAGAAAGTATAAGGATTTATATATATGCAGGGTACTTGAAAGAGCAATGCAAATGAAAAGCTTTTTGATCCCAAGCCAATTTATGTATGGTTTGCGTGATCTCGAGGAAGTCGATGCGCAAGAGCTCGTGGATGGGGTGTGGAGGCCGCAGCCATTGGGTTCTATATTGGATGGTTCAACAGGTAAGAAAAGTAGATTATTTCGCTTCCAACTGAAATGGAAACTGTAGTATGATGGATGGTGTCAAGAACATCTAAATAATCTTTCAGAATTGTTTTTCTTAATGCTGAATTCCGAATGTTGAAAGAACATCTAAATTAATAATCTTTTAGAATTGTTTTTTTCTTAATGCTGAATTCCGAATGTTGAAAAGATAAACCATAATTGTGTCTTCTTATGGGCTCCAATTAAGTATAAAATAATAGAGATGAGCTTGATGCTTTGACAGTGAACAGGGGAATAATTGGGTTCGGGTGTTTGAATATCACTACAAAAAAACCAGAGGGAATTCCTACGGAGTTTCTCTACAGCCTGCATCCTTAGAAAATCGACATTTCCTACGGGGAATCATGTAAGGATATCCCCTACGGCCACCCCTACTACTCCAACCGAAGGAGTGAATCTCGTAGGGAAAGAAGCGCGATGGCTTCCCTCCAATTTATATGGCTTCCCTCCAATTTATTGGAGGTCTCCTAGCAAACCCCGTAGAGAGTAATAAATCTCCTACGGCTATTTTTCCCGTAGGGAACTCTTACGTCTATTTCCCCGTAAGAGAGTATTAAAAATATTCCTTGGAAATTGTTTTTTTTAATTGTTTTTTACCCCACTAATTTATATAACAATAATAAATTAAATAAATTTTATTATAAAAATATATTTTTAAATTTATTTATTTTACCTACAAAAAATAGTACATCATAAAATTAAAATCAAAGTTTTTTTAATTAATTAAAATATTACATTATTTGTAATATATTTAAGTTTATTAAAATTTTATATTAATTAAAATAATCTAAAATTATTTGTAATATATTTAAGTTTATTAAAATTTTAGATTAATTAAAATAATATATTATTTGTAATAAATAGAAAATATTAAAAAAATACTTCATTTTTAAAAATAATTATAATAAAAAATTTATGTGTTATTATTTTTAATAAAATTTAATAAATGTTTCAAATACATAATTTATATTTATAATTTGATATATATATATATATATATATATATATATATATTATTTTTTAAGAATTTTACATATTATTTAGATAGCTTTGCGATTATTATTCTCCTCTTCATTTATAAGGTCTTTTTGTCCGGTCTTGGGGTGGTGGGACTGCCAGCCTAGCCCCTACGGCTAGAGGTGTCAAATGATCGGGCCGGCCCAACCCGAATTCTGATGGGCCTAGAAATTCTAGGCCCAACTCGGCCTTGTACGGGCCGTCGAGCAAATGAGCTTTTTTGGTACATGTAATTAAATTAAAAAAATAAAATTAATTTTAATTAAAAAATATAAAAATTGTTAATTATACTAATTTATTAAAGAAAAAATAATAGATAATAAATTTTCATTAAAAAAAATAATTAAATTAAATTAAAGTCTAAAAATAATATTTATATACTAAAACTATAATTAAATTAATAAATATTGTGATTTTCAATTTTATATTTAAATAAACAAGTAGAAATATTAAGTTTTAATATTATTTATAATTTAAAAATTGTAAAAAAATATAATTTTTTTGACCCGGCCCAATCCATCGGCCCATCGAGCTTGTTGGGTCGGGTCAAAAAAGCCCCGGTTCTTTTTGGGCCTCCATATTTGAAGCCCAAACCCTTCTTTTTTCGGGGCAGGTCGGGCTGGCCCGATGGGTCAGGGCCCAATTTTGACAGCTCTACCTACGGCGTGATTTCTGTAGGTGATGCCGTAGGAACCCTGTTCCTTACTTATTTTCCTACGGGAACTATAGGGAATGCCAATTTTTTTTATAGTAGGTCTGGATCGACTATTGATGATCTGGGAGATGCAGTAGTTCAAGTACCGAGTAATGCTACTGTTTAGTAGATGTTCACTATGTTTTTGCTTTGTTCGCTATATGCTGTTGTTCGGTAGTTTGGAGAGTTAATCTTTCAGCCAGTGCGGTTGGTTCTTTTGTTGTATAGTTACATTTTTTATTTTATAATATTGACTTTCACAAAAAAAATATATAAAATAATAATAATTTTTATAAATTGTAAAATATTTTTACAAAAATATTAATAATATTATGAAATTAAATTGATTTTTTTATATAAATCTATACATATATAATTTCAGGATTCACTAATTCCACGTGGACCAATAGGATGACAATAATAATGTTGTGTTCACACTATAAATTATAAATAAAAAAATTATAAAACATAAATAGTAATATTATTAAGCATATTTAAATTATTATATATAAATTATAAATAGTAATTTGAAATTATATATTTTTGGTAATAATATAAATAGTAATTTGAAATTATCTCATAAAAATTGATTTCCTCCTATTCTCTAATCCACCGGAATTAAAAAAAAATTGATGAATCGATTTACATGTTTTCTTAACATTGAATCGATTTATATATATACTCCGTTCTTTTATTCATTCGTTGTTTTTCCTCAATTTTTTTAATTTTATGTATTTATTATAATTTTTTTGCAGATTCCAAAATCAAATTGTCGTGGTATTAATTATGTTCGACTATATATTTTCTTAATTTTTAGTTTATCTCTAATTCAAAATTTTAATTATGTTCAAATTATGTTCAAATTGTCGAGATATTAATTATGTTCAAACTATGTTCAAATTGTCGAGGTATTAATTATGTTCAAATTGTCGAGGTATTAATTATGTTCGACTATATATTTTTAATTATGTTCAAATTGTCGAGGTATTTGTTTGGCAGGTTAACTTACGTTATATTAATATAATTGCATTTGTCTCATCTCATCCCTTCATGTTCACCAAGTAAATTTAATTTTTTTTTCTATTTACTTTTTTAGGTTTATAATTTTTTTTCCATTTATTTTGATATTTTTCCACCGGTTTTAGGTATTTGTTGGATGCGTTTGACACTCGAGGAATGTAAATACGAGAAACTCCTCTCCCACCAGTTCAGAGGCTCCCCGATCGAGTATGATATAAATCGAGGGATGTGCCCGATTAGCAGACACATGTGGGAGATAGCCAATAGGTCTCATCCCAGTACTAACTTCATAATATTTCAATGAAAAATTTGTCAGATTCAAACTCTGCGTTGCCGGAGAATTACACCAACATCACACAGACCTTACCACTCAGCTATACCCCAAAAGCTTAGATACTATAAATTACATTAAAATAATTTCTTAGTTCATTAATAAATTTTTGGTCAAATACGTGGGAAGATTAAATAAAATTTTAATGTATTTAAACAAATAAATCACGTGCATCGCACGGGAAGTGATACTAGTAATATCCAATTTCAACTTTAAATCTATATATAATTATATCCAATTAAAATAATAATAAATTGTAATGCTAGTGAAATTAAAAAAAAATTAAATTGGTATTTTTAATTATATAAAGAAAAAGGGAACTCTAGATGGTACATGTCGATGGAGTTACCAGAAACCCTAATTCATCGTGTGCAATCTTTCCTCACCGGAAAAGAAGCCGCCCGAACAACCCTTCTCTCCAAATCATGGCTCGCCGCTTGGTCGACTCGCCCGACCATCGACCTCGACGAATCCCACTTTCCAGATCATAAGGACGAAAACTACCCCTCACGGTATAATTACGACGAACTCACCGAGTCGGTGCATATCGACCAACTCACCGACTCAGCGAATAAGGCATTTCGAAGGTACGAGGAATCCAACCTAACTATCGACACTTTCATCCTATGTCTGAAAAATAATTTCTATGCTCACTACGGCCTCGCCAAACAATGGACTTTGAAAGCACTGAAACTCGGTGCCACAGATCTCACTTTTCGGATTCCTAAAGGAAACATCGAGATTCCGCTTGACCAAGTATTCGAAAACGAAAACGTCCAACGCTTATGTCTGCAATGCGTGGGCATCAATGGATTACAGGTAATCAAATGTACTCGTCTTAAGTCACTCACTTTAAGCGACGTGACTTTAAGTACCGATCAGTTTTTGGAAGTAATATCGTGCTTCCCATTGCTTGAGTTTTTGTCCTTGTCCGGTATTCATTGTTATGATGACCAACAAGTTTGGAGATCTTTCATCCTTGGTAAACTAAGGTCTCTTGTTCTGTCCCTATTTCATTCCCAAGTACTAATGAACAAGTTGTTTTTGGACGACTTGTCGTCAAAGTTTCCTAACCTCAAACACCTAACCCTAGGATTTATTTTCCCCAGTGAAACCTATTACGATCGATCTCATGAAGTGATCGTATCGATCGGAAACATTTCAAGCACTACACTAGAGACTTTAAACCTTAGGTACGTGGACAAGGGGAGTCGATATCTTGAAAACACTAGCATGCGAGCGGGGGTTGCAGGAATCAAGCTTGATGTCCCGAGTATTCGTAAGTTTACATTTGAGGGTTCGTGCATGCCTAACTTTTGCTTTAGTCCAACAACAAGGGATCAATGGGACTCCCATGTATCGATAAGGAATCATGGTGATATCTGTAGTAAGTGGTTCTACGAGTTGAGTAAATTCTTAACAAAGTTGAAAGGGTCGAAAATACATCTCTGCCTCCGTCTTAATTTTGATGAAAGTTTTGATTACGAGGCGGGAGAGATGGATGCTTTGAATGTGTTTGAAGTAGACAATCTGATCCTGGACACCAAGGGTCTTCCGTCTCTGTGTTGTTACGCCTTTTTGGATGCTTTGTTTCGGTCATGCCACCCAAAGATCATTACTCTATGCAGTAGTACTCCTGCGATTGATGATGAGGTTTCTACTCGGAAGACTTGTAAGGTTTATCGTCGCCAGTTTAATGGTGATGATGACAGTGAGAACTCTAGAAATAATGATTTATTTATTTGTCGGATGCTTGATCGAACAATGCAAGAGAAAAGCAGCTTATTGCTCCCAACCCAATATATGTATGGTTTGCGCGATCTCGAGGAACTAGATGCGCAGCAGCTCTTCGATGGTGTGTGGAAGCATCAGTCTTTGAGTTCTATATTAGACGATTCAACAAGTCAGCCAAGAGGGTTTCGCTTCCAATTGAAATGGAAGCCGTCTCTTAATCAATACATGAGACGTCCTGATGATGATGATGATGATGGTGTGATGATGAAGATTTTATTCGATGGTTAAGAGTTATTAACAATGATATAATAACATTTATTTTTTCTTGAAGTTATCTGCAGTATTTTCACTTATTTCTGTTTGAATTACTTTTGTTATATGATTTGATAATAAAAATGCAGCTTAAGTAATAATTATTCTTTGTTAATACATTCATTATTTATTACTCGGAATGATTTGTATCTTTGCTTCTTTTCAGTCTTATATCGATAAAGGTAGTTTTGTGTTTTGCTTTTAAACATGCTTCCCTTTGATTTGTATCAGTGATTATGATATTAATGAAAATGAGGATGATGATCAATGACAAGTTATGAGACCTTCTCCTTTGACTGTTAAGGTCTCTAGTTGTGTGCAGCATTTCATTCTAATTACTATTACGAGTTAAAATCGCAAATGGTCCCACCTGAAAAAATGCATTCTCACATAAATCCCAATAAATTTCATGTTCATCCTTTTTTCACTGTTCCGGCAAAAAATCGCACGTGCTTCTCACGTGACTGCTTACCTAGCACCGGAAAGAAGCTGACGTGGAGGCTGGAGGTGGGACCCACATATTCAATTATAAGAAAAACATACAAAATTTGGAGCCTCCAAGGTTTGAGGATATTCAATTATAAGAAAAACATACAAAATTTGGAGCCTCCAAGGTTTGAGGACCGGGTCTTTTGGGTGAAAAAAGGGGGTCATTACCATTGAACCACATCTAATACTTGAAAATCTTTATAATTTCAATGATTATATTATGTCTGTTATTATTATTAAATATTTTTAAAATAAATTATTCAATACATAATTAACTAACCAAACATGAAATTAAATAAAAATAGTTACTACTAATATGTATTAAAATAATAAAATAATTAAGAAAAGGGGTATTTAAAATAATGAAATATTTAAAATCATAGTTACATAATTAAGTTAATTTTTTTAAAGTTTTTTAATTAATTGAGGTGTTATTAATTTTATAATTATAAAAAATAATAAAATAATTACTAAAATACTCATAATGGTTACTAAATAACTACCCACCTATGTTATAATTAAAAAATAAAAATTGAAATGCTAATTTAATTTATAATTTAGAAAAACTTATATATATATTTAATTATAAACAATTATTTAATGTATCTTTTTCCAAAATTTCCCTAAAATAATTAATTAACATGATAAAAATTATAAAAATATAATGCTTTAACATAAATTAATAAATTTAAATAATAAAAATATAATTAACCTAAATTAATTTAAATAATAAAAATATAATTAATTATAATTTATTTTTATTTTCAATATCTTAATAAATTATTTTATTATATAGGAGTAGTAACTATTTTTATTTAATTTCATGTTTGGTTAGTTAATTATATATTAAATAATTTATTTAAAAAAAAATTAATAATAATAACAGACATATTATAATCAGTAAAATTATAAATTTTTATAAGTATTAGACGTGGTTCAATGGTAATGACCTCCTTTCTTCACTCAAAAGACCCGGGTTTAAACCACGGAGGCTCCAAATTTTGTATGTTTTTCTTATAATTGAATATGTGGGTCCCACCTCCAACTTCCACGTCAGCTTTCCGGCGCCAGGTAAGTATTGGTCTGAATCCAAATTTTGTATGTTTTTCTTATAATTGAATATGTGGGTGCGCCAGGTATGTATTGGTCTGAATCCAAATTTTGTATGTTTTTTCTTATAATTGAATATGTGGGTCCCACCTCCAACTTCCACGTCAGCTTTCCGGCGCCAGGTAAGTATTGGTCTGAATTTTAACGTTCGCAACGACTGAACTGAAGTTAACTTGATAATTCTTAAATGAGATAAACTGAAATTAAGTTTAATTTAATTTAATTTTAAAATATTAATATAATAGTATAAAAAATTAATATAAAAAAAATGAATAAACTGAATTTTAATAAGTTATAATTGAATTGAACAGGTCCTTAGTGAATCCTAGTTTAAAAATAATTCATAATTTAATTAATTAAAAATATTAATTAAAAAATTATAATATTTAATACTTAATCATCTTTACTTTTACTAAATAAACTTAATTTGGTATAGTATTTTTTTATTAAAATAAAACATAATTTAAAAATAACCAAATTCATTAATTTGTGTATTATTGATATGTTCGTAATTCATTATTTAATTAAATATTAAATATACATTGTATTATAAAATGTAAACCACGAACCCTAATCCTTGTCTCCCCAATCTCAAAATATGTCAATGGAGTCACTCGAACCAAAATTGCCCTCAGTCATAGTCCTCGATGAATCCGACTTCCTAGAACCAGATCCAGAACTAGATCAAGAACCAAATCCAGATCGTTACTCCTCCGACTCCGAATCCGACTCTTCCGCCCCTGCTCCAATCAAGGTACTCGAAGAGTTCGCGAAGAAGACTTTTCAAAGGTACGAGGAATCAAACCAAACCATCGACACTTTCGGCCTCATTCTGAGAACCGATTCGTATGCTCGTTTCGGACTCGCTACGGAATGGACTTTGAAAGCATTGAAACTCGGGGCCACCGAGTTCGCTTTCCGGTCCAATCATCCGAACATCGGAATCCCTCTCAAGGAGGTCTTCGGAAACCGAAATGTCACTGGGTTATGTCTGGAAAGCTCTAGAATCATCAAATTAAAGATAGCAGAATGCCCGAGCCTCGACACACTCGTTTTGAAAGACTTGACTATGGATATCGATCCATTTTTCGACATATTCTCTTGTTGCCCCTCGGTCGAGGATTTGTCTGTGTCGAACATTTCTCGTGCTAGTATTCGGGAAAATGTGAAATCATCTCCTCCTCCTCCCACAATCTTCCTTTCTAAGCTAACGTCTCTAGTTCTGTGTGGCATCCACTCCCAATTCCAAATCAAAACATTGTTTCTCGATGACTTTTCGGCCAAGTTTCCTAACCTCAAGGACCTAACCCTAGCTCTAACACAAAATTCCTTTTGCCCAGAACTTGAAGTGATAAATGTTTCAAGTGCTTCACTAGAGACTTTAAACATTGTGGACGATGGTTATTGTGATAGGTACCATCAAGAGCGAAATCATAACAAGGTTCCGAGAGTCGAGTTTGATGTCCCGAGTATTCGTAAGGTTACATTTGAGTGTATATACATTCCTGATGTGTCTTTTAGGTCGATATCAAGACATCAATGGGAGGAGTCTTATGTGTCGATTACGAAACACGTTAGGATCAGTACTGCGTGGTTTCGTCAGTTGAGTGAATTCCTAGCAAAGCTGGAGGGATCAAAAATTTATCTATGTCTCCATATGCGTAATAATAAAAGTTTTGATTACGAGGTGGGAGAGCTTGATGGTTTGAATGTGTGTGAAGTGGAGGATCTGACCCTGGACATCAAGGATCTTCCGTCTCTGAGTTGTCACGCTCTTTTGGATGGCTTGCTTCGGATGTGTCGCCCAAAAACGATTACCCAATACGATGATGATGATGATCGCTTTCAATATCGGAAGAGTCGTTGTGTTCATTACGTTGAGAATACCAGAAATAAGGATTTCTTGATTTGTCGGGCACTTGAAGCAGCAATGCAAGTGAAAAGCTTATTGCTCCCAACCCAATTTATGTATGGGCTGCGTGATCTCGAGGATGTCAATGCGGAGCAGCTCATTGATGAGGTGTGGAAGCCGCAGCCATTGGGTTCTATATTGGATGGGTCAACAAGTAAGAAAATAAGATTTCGGTTGCAATTGAAATGGAAGCAGTAGTATATATGGCGATGGTACAAGATGGTACAAGAACGTCTAAATAATGTTTTAAAAATTGTCTTGTACTATTGTTATTCTAATTGAAATTAGAGTACTCTTCTGGGTATAAATGTTTCGGTAAGATTTTCACTTGCTTAAACCTTTCACAACCATTTTCTAATGGAGTATTTTATTGCTGGATTAAATTTGTGCAATTTTAATGTTTGAGTATAATGATTTGTGATTTTCTATTTTGTTTATATATTTTTTATGTAATAAATAAATACCGGCCAATTCACAAATATTATTTTGTTTGTATCTATGTTCCTACTTCCTAGTAAGGTGAGTTTTATTTTGTCTTCCACTAAGAGTTTATGTTTTGTTTTTAGTTTTGGACTAGCTCTTTCTAAACACTTCAATTTGTCCAAATCATGATGAAAAAATATTCAAGAAAAATATTTTTTCTAGAAATTATTATCTCCAAATATTATCTTAAGATGCTGAATAATTCATCACAAATGAAAACAATACAAATCTCTTAGTCTCAACTAAATAAATGATAATATATAATGCAACAATAAATAAATAAATAATAATTTACATTGCCATAACTAAGTACAAGACAAATGGAGTCATTATTAATATTTTATTTTTGAAATAAAATTATTTAAAGTATTTATATTTATAGTAAATATTCATTTATATACACGCATTAGAATTTATGGTAAATTATGCAATTAACATATATTACATGATTATTTGTGAATATTTTTAAAAATAAATACTAATGGTAAGCAATTAACTTTTATTTATTTAAATTTTACCTAGTAATCATTAATATTTAACGTTTTTATATAAAATAAATCAATATTTTGACTGATGTTATTATATGTTATATAATTAAGAAATCAATATTAATATTTATGTACTTAATATTTTATTTTGTACTTTAATTAATATATTATTTACTAATGTATAATTTTAAATTAATAAACTTTTTTAATAAGGAGAAGCAACGATAAACTTCATTTAGTTCATTTATGTGTTTGAATAAAGACACTTTGTGCGAGAAAGTCACACGTTCAAACTCTGCTCGGTCGAGAATCAAACTCAAATCACCACAATTTTACCATTTAAGAGAAAACCTAATAATTACTTATTTACTTATAAATACTCACAGTAAATAGAACCCCATCCGCCCCCAAATTCTGAATATTCATGGAGTTACCAGAAACCCTAACTCATCGCGTACAATCTTTCCTCACCGGAAAAGAAGCCGCCCGAACAACCCTTCTCTCCAAATCATGGCTCGCCGCTTGGTCAACTCGCCCGACCATCGACATCGACGAATTCCACTTTCCAGATAGTTGTAACGACCCCTCACAGTACATCGAAATCGACAGACTCACCGAGTCAGCAAACAAGACATTTCGAAGGTACGAGGAATCCAACCTATCTATCGACACTTTCATCCTATCTCTGATAAATGGATCGTATGATCGTTACGGCCTCGCCGAACAATGGACTTTGAAAGCACTGAAACTCGGTGCCACTGATCTCACTCTCCGCTTTCCTAAAGGAAACATCGATATTCCGCTTGACAAAGTTTTCGGAAACGAGAACGTTCAACGGGTGTGTCTGCAATGCTCGTACATCGATGGATTTAAGGGAATTCAAAGTAGTCGGCTTAAGTCACTGACTTTAATTGGCTTGATTTTAGGAACTGTTCAGCTTTTGGACATGTTGTCGTGCTTCCCATTGATCGAGCATTTGTCGTTGTCCGATATTCATAGTCGGTATGAGGACCGAGTTGTGAGAAGCTCTCCTCCAACGGTCATCCTTCGCGAACTAAGGTCTCTAGTTCTGTCCCGATTTCAATCCCTAGCCCAAATGAAAACATTGTTTCTGTATCGCTTGCCGTCAAATTTTCCTAACCTCAAACACCTAACCCTAGAAATCATTTTCCCCAACGAACCAGATCAAATGACACAAAGCATTTCGAGCGGTACACTAGAGACTTTAAGCCTTAGGTACGTGGAAGATATTAATGGCAGGCGAGACAGGAGTGCAGAACTTTGGATTGATGTCCCGAGTATTCGTAAGTTTACATATGAAGGTTCCCAGATTCCTAAGCTGTGCTTTAGTCCAACAATCGGGCAGCAATGGGACTCCCATGTTTCCATAAGCAATCACGGTGATATGTGTAATAAGTGGTTCTACGAGTTGCATGGATTCTTATCGAAGTTGGAAGGGTCCAAAATACATCTCTGCCTCCATCTGAATTTCAATGAAAGTTGTGATTACGAGGTGGGAGATATCAAAGGTTTGAATTTGTGTGAATTGGAGGATCTAACCCTGGACACTAAGGGTCTTCCGTCTCTGAGTTGTTATGCTTTTTTGGATGCTTTGTTTCGGATATGTCACCCTAAGTTCATTACTCAGTACAGTAGTCCTCATGTGAATGATGATAAGGTTTGTCCTTGGAGGAAGAATGGTGACGATGATGGTGGGAACAATGATGTATTTATTTGTCGGTTACTTGAACGAGCAATGCAAGAGAAAAACAGCTTGTTGCTCCCGACCCAGTTTATGTATGGTTTGCGCGATCTCGAGGAACTAAATGTGCAGCAGCTCTTCGATGGGGTGTGGAAGCATCAGCCTTTGAGTTCTATATTAGACGATTCAACAAGTCAGCCAAGAAGGTTTCGCTTCCAATTGAAATGGAAGCCGTGTCTTAATCAATACATGAGAAGTCCTGATGATGATGATGGTGATGATGATGATGTTGTTGAAGATGATGATGAAGATGATGGTCATGATGACATTAACATATACTCCTATGTTTGATGGTCAGAGTTGTTAACAATGAGAAATAAAATTTCCTTTTTCTTGATGTTAATTATCTGTTGTATATATCATGACTACTTATTTTTTGTTTGAATTACTTTTCGTTCTATGATTTCATAATAAAAATGCAGCTTAAGTAATAATTATTCATAGTTAATATATTCATTATTTATTACTCTGAAATTAAAGATTTGTATTTTTGCTTCTTTCTAGTCGTTTAGTTTATAGTTGTGAAGCTATGTATTTTTTAACACATGGTGCCTTTTGATTGAGAAATTGCCCTTGTTCTTTATCCTTTTGTTGTATTGGTGATTTTGATATTAATGAAAATGACGACGATAATGATGATCAACGACAATTGTGAGACCTGCTGCTCTGACTGTTTTCCTTCCTAAGCTTAGCTCTCTAGTTGTGTGCAGTATTTCATCCTAATTACGGTACTAGATCAAAGGGTTGAAAATGTATGAAGTTGAAACAGTGACCATATACGGACACCAAGGGCCTTTCATCTCTGAATTTCAACGTTCTTTTTTGATGCTTTGTTTTCGGATATGAGTCCCCGAACCATCTTTACTAAATAAATTTAATTTGGTAATATTATTTTTTCTTAAAATAAAACATGATTTAAAAATAACCAAATTAATTAATTTTTGTGTATTATTAATTGTAAATACAGTATAAATATATGTAAACCTAAACCACGAACCCTAATCCTAGTCTCCCCAATCTCAAAATCTAACAACGATATGTCAATGGAGTCGCCTGAACCCGAATTGCCCTCAGTCATCGTCCTCGATGAATCCAAGTTTCAAGAACCAGATCCGGAACCAGATCCAGATCGTTACTCCTCCGACTCCGGCTCCGACTCCTCTGCCCCTGCCCGAATCAAGGCACTCGAAGATTTCGCGAAGAAGACATTTCAAAGGTACGAGGAATCCAACCAAACCATCGACACCTTCGGCCTCATTCTGAAAACCGAATCGTACTCACGTTTCGGACTCGCTACGGAATGGACTCTGAAAGCATTGAAACTCGGGGCCACCAGGCTCGCTTTCCGGTCCAATCATCCGAACATCGGAATCCCTCTCAAGGAGGTCTTCGGAAACCGAAACGTCACCGGGTTATGTCTGGAAAGTTCTAGAATCATCAAGTTAAAGGTATCCGAATGCCCGAGCCTCAAGACACTCGTTTTGAAAGACTTGACTATGGATATCGATCCATTTTTCGACATATTCTCTTGCTGCCCCTCGGTCGAGAATTTGTCCGTAAAGAACATTTCTCGTGATATTATTAATCCGAAAAACGTGGAATCTCCTCCTCCTCCTCCCACTATCATCCTTCCTAAGCTAACATCTCTAGTTCTGTGTGGGGTCCACTCCCAGTTCCAAGTCAAAGCGTTGTTTCTAGACGACTTGTCGTCCAAGTTTCCTAACCTCAAACACCTAACCCTAGCTCTGACGCAAAATTCTTTTTCCCCAAACCTTGAAGTGATAAACATTTCAAGCGCCTCGCTAGAGACTTTAAACATTGTGGACGATGGTTATTGTGATAGGTACCATCAAGAGCGACATCATATCAAGGTTCCGAGAGTCGAGTTTGATGTCCCGAGTCTTCGTAAGGTTACATTTGAGGTTATATACATTCCTAATGTGTCTTTTAGGTCGATGATGTCAGGACATCTATGGGAGGAGTCTCGTGTATCGATTACGAAGCGTGTCGGGATCAGTACTGCGTGGTTTGGTCAGTTGAGTGAGTTCCTAGCAAAGTTGGAGGGATCAAAAATATATCTATGTCTCCATATGAGTATTAATAAAAGTTTTGATTACGAGGTGCGAGAGCTTGATGGTTTGAATGTGTGTGAAGTGGAGGATCTGACATTGGACATCAAGGATCTTCCGTCTCTGAGTTGTCACGCTCTTTTGGATGGTTTGTTTCGGATGTGTCGCCCAAAAACGATTACCCAATACGACGATGATGATGTTCGCTTTCAATATCGGAAGAGTCGTTGTGTTCATTACGTTGAGAATAACAGAAATAAGGATTTCTTGATTTGCCGGGCACTTGAAGGAGCAATGCATGTGAAAAGCTTATTGCTCCCAACCCAATTTATGTATGGTTTGCGTGATCTCGAGGAAGTCAATGCGCAGCAGCTCTTGGATGGGGAGTGGAGGCTGCAGCCATTTCGTTCTATATTGGATGGTTCGACAAGTAAGAAAATAAGATTTCGGTTGCAATTGAATTGGAAACAGTAGTACTACATATATGACGATGGTACAAGAACGCGCGTCTGAATAATGTTTAATTTTTTTCTTGTACTACTTAAATTCTAGTTCACTCCTTGATATAATAATTGCTAGGGCTGGGCGTTTCGGCCCGAAAACCCGAAAGCCCGGACCGAAAACCCGAAAAAAGCCCGTCACGGGCCGGTCCCAATTTTTTTTGGGACCGGCCCGCCAAGGGCCCGGACCGAAAATGAAAAAGTCGGTCCGGGCCGGTCCAAAAAAAATTGGGACCGAAAGCCCGGACCGGCCCGTTTTTTTATTTTTATATAAAATTTTAATAAATATTATATATATTTTATATAATTTTTTAATTTTTTAATTAATAATTCAATTTAAAAAAATTTAATTATAAATATTTTATATAATAATATCATTTAAAAATTAAAAATTTATTTTTTTATAAAAAATATTAATAAAAAATTAATTTTAATAATAAAAAATATATTTTTAAAATTAAAAAACCGGGCCCGAAAAGCCCGAAAACCCGGCTCGGACCGTCGGGCCCGGTCCCAAGCCGGTCCTTCACTTAAAAAAAACCCGGACCGGTCCGGACCGAAAAATCGGGTTTTGGGCCGGTCCCTAAAAATTTTGGGACCGGCCCGGCCCGCGCCCAGCCCTAATAATTGCTTTGGTAAGATTTTAACTTGCGAAAACCTTTCATAACCATTTTCTAATGGAGTATTTTAATTGTGGTTTAAATTTGTATAATTTTAATTATTGAGTATAATGATTTGTGATTTTCTATTTAGTTTGTACATTTGGCATTTTTTTGTGCCATAAAAATTACAAAAATAATATTTCATGTGTGAAAGAAATTAATAAAATGATATTTCACACGTACTGTATGTGATCTCACTAATTATTAATTATTATAACGATGAAAGTAAAAAAAATGTTATTTTAAAAAAAAAGTATATTATTATTTTTAAAATATAATATTAATTTGTTATATAAATTGTTTGAAACGATTAATCTTCGCCTATTTTTCGATTATTTTGTCTAGGCACTAGGCCCTTGGTCATATTCAGTTCCTGATTAATCTGTCTAGACGCTAAACCATTTATTATATATTGCTCGCTTGGTTCCCGGTTAATCTGTCTAAGTCTAAGCACTAAGCGCTTGGTTCTCGATTAATCTGTCTAAGCTTGGTTCTCGATTAATCTGTCTAAGCGTTAAGCCCCTTATTACAAAGTTTCTGATTAATCTCTTTAGGCACACTAAGCTATTTATTATCTAATTTTTGATTAATCTGTCTAAGCGTTAAGCCCCTTATTACAAAGTTTCTGATTAATCTCTTTAGGCACACTAAGCTATTTATTATCTAATTTTCGATTAAACTATCTAAGCGCTAAGCTTTTATCAACACTCGCCTAGCTCTTTTTAAAATCTTGCATATAAAAAATAAATATTGTTCTCGATTAATCTGTCTGGGCATTAAGCCTCTTATCACAAAGATTCTGATTAATCTCTTTAGGCACACTAAGTCATTTATTATTTAATTTCTGATTAGAATCTTGCATATAAAAAATAAATACAAATAAATAATAATGAATACTAATCTATGTCCCATAAATCCAAAATTTTAAGGTTTTCTAAATAAAATTATAAGTACACATTAGAATATATGGTAAATTAGGCAATTAATATTTATTACATTTTTATTTTTATATAATATTTTAAAATAAATACTAATGTTAAGCAATTAACTTTTATTTATTTAAATTATAATTATTAATTTATAAAGAGCAAAGCATTTAAAGACGACGGTTAACAAGTAAGTGGGTTGGACAAAAGAAGCAATGGGCTGAATCACTCGTACTGAGCTGGGCTGCTTAAAGAATAATTAAAGTACTAAGTATCCAACACTTAATTTAATGAAAAATATTTTAGTATTTTACCATTTAAGAGAAACGCTAATAATTACCTATAAATACTGTCACACGATGAATAGCTCTCTCCGTCCCCAAATTCTGAATATTCATGGAGTTACCAGAAACCCTAATTCATCGAGTTCAATCGTTCCTCACCGGAAAAGAAGCCGCTCAAACAACCCTTCTCTCCAAATCATGGCTCGCCGGTTGGTCAACTCGCCCGACCATCGACGTCGACGAATCCCACTTTCCAGATCATTGTAACGACCCCTCAAAGTACATCGAAATCGACAGACTCACCGAGTCAGCTAACAAGACATTTCGAAGGTACGAGGAATCTAACTTACCTATCGACACTTTCATCCTATGTCTGAGAAATGGATCGTATGATCACTATGGCCTCGCTGCGGAATGGACTTTGAAAGCACTGAAACTCGGTGCCACCGATCTCACTTTTCGCTTTCCTAATCGAAACATCGAGATTCCTCTTAATGAAGTATTCGGAAACGAAAACGTCCAACGGGTATGTCTGCAATGCCCCTTCATCGATGAATTGAAGGTAATTCAAAGTAGTCGGCTTAAGTCACTATCTTTAAGTGATTTGACTATGCGAAATGATCAGTTTTTCGATTTAATTTCGTGCTTCCCATTGATTGAGCATTTGTCGTTGTCCGATTTTCGTACTGGGTATGAGAACCGAGACGAGAGACAGAGAGCTTCTCCTCGAACGATCATCCTTCACAAACTAAAGTCTCTAGTTCTGTCCCGATTTCAATCCCTAGTCCAAATGAAAACATTGTTTCTGTATCGCTTGTTCGAAAAGTTTCCTAACCTCAAACACCTAACCCTAGAATTTATTTTCCCCGATGAACGCTCTTACGAACAATATCAAATGATACAAAAGATTTTGAGCGATACACTAGAAACTTTAAGCCTTAGGTTCGTTGATGTTAATGAGACTGGCAGGCGAGACAGGAGTGCAGGACTCTGGATTGATGTCCCAAATATTCGTAAGTTTACATTTGAGGGTTTGTGGATTCCTAGGCTATTGTTTAGTTCAACAAACGGGCAGCAATGGGACTCCCATGTTTCCATAAGGAATCTCGGCGATATGTGTGATAAATGGTTCTACGAGTTGCATGGATTCTTATCGCAGTTGGAAGGGTCCAAAATACATCTTTGCCTCCATCTGAATTTTAATGAAAGTTGTGATTATGAGGTGGGAGAGATCAAAGGTTTGAATCTGTCTGAATTGGAGGATCTAACCCTGGACACTAAGGGTCTTCCGTCTCTGAGTTGTTACGCTTTTTTGGATGCTTTGTTTCGGATATGCCACCCAAAGTTCATTACTCAGTACAGTAGTCCTCATGTGAATGATGATAAGGTTTGTCCTTGGAAGAATGGTGACGATGATGGTGGGAACAATGATGTATTTATTTGTCGGTTACTTGAACGAGCAATGCAAGAGAAAAACAGCTTATTGCTCCCAACTCAGTTTATGTATGGTTTGCGCGACCTCGAGGAAATAGATGCACAACAGCTCTTCGATGGGGTGTGGAAGACGCGGCCTTTGAGTTCATCAAGTGAGCAAAGAAAGTTTCGCTACCGATTGAAATGGAAGCCGTCTCTTAATAAACCCACGAGACGTCGTGATTATTATGTTGATGATAATATGTATGCTCACTTATAATTAATAAAATTGCTGCTTAAGTAATAATTTGTTCATTTTTAGTATTTGAGTATCAGATGTTATTTTGGTTCACAAAAGTTGTGGAGTATATTAGTATGTGAAAGATTTGTTATAAAATATGGTTAATGTAGCATGTTTATGGTCTTGAATCTTCTGTTAATTTTATTGTGTGGAAACAATGGTTATGAGCTTCTCAATAATACAGAAAATTGTTTCCCATCAAAATAGAAGATTTATAAATTCAGCACGATATTTTCGAAAAATTACAGTTTTGCCCCCTTTTGGGGGCAATTGTGCAGTTTTCATTTTTAATACATGAAGCGTTTCCCCTAGGTATGTCTTCATTAAAATAGAAGATTTACAAATTCTGCACGATATTTTCATATAATTACAGTTTTGGCCCCCTTTTTGGGCAATTGTGCAATTAAGTTTTCTGTAAATATGGAAATCATTAAAGTCCGTATCCTATGCCAAGATTATAGCCCAAAAATATTTGACCGACTAATCCTTAATTAGTTTGCGTTAAGGCAACGCAACTTCATGTATATATACTAGTAAATTCTATACATAATCTCAATAAAATTTCAATGGAACCCAAATTGTCATCGTCGATCGTCCTAGACTCATCCCAATTTCCCCAACGAAACCACCCTCACCACTCCGAATCCCGATTCTCGAATCAAAATCACAACCACACCTCAGACCATCATATCGGATTCGACGACCACTCCGAATCCCGATTCTCGAATCAAAATCACAACCACACCTCAGACCATCATATCGGATTCGACGAATTCGCAGAGTTCGCCAAGGAGACATTTCGAAAGTACGAGGAATCCAACCAACGTATCGACGCTTTCCGCCTATATCTAGGAAACGAATCGTACGCTCGATTCGGCCTCGCTACGGAGTGGACTTTGAAAGCGTTGAAACTCGGAGCCACGGATCTCACTTTCGAGTCCAATCATCCCAACATCGTCATCCCGCTCAACCAAGCCGTACTCGGAAACAAAAACGTCGCACGGTTATGCCTGCAGGGTTCGGAGAAAATCAAAACCTTAAAAGTGACCGAATACCTGAAGAGTTCGAAGGTCAAAACCTTAAAGTTGACCCAATGCCCGGAGCTCAAGTCACTCACTTTGAGCGACTTGACTATCATGAAACCAGAATCTTTTTTCCACATAATCTCGTGCTGCCCCTCGCTCGAGGATTTGTCCTTGTCCAATATTTCTTGTAAAGTTTATAAACATGCAGAGCCTGCTCTAGTGCCCACACTCGTCCTTCCTAGGTTAAGGTCACTAGTTGTGCGCGGCGTCAATTACTACCTCCAAATCAAAACATTGTTTCTAGATGACTTGTCGTCCAAGTTTCCTAACCTCAAACACCTAACCCTAGGATCACAACACCTCAAAAAAGTTTCAAACTCTTCAGTAGAGACCTTAAACATTATTGTCGAGTACATGGGTACGCTTAGTAGTGATTGTAATTCAGTTCCAAGTATCGAGTTTGATGTGCCGAGTATTCGTAGGTTTACATTTGAGTCTGACGGCAAATGGGTTACTCCCGATGTGTCTTTTAGGTCGATATCTGCAGGATATCAATATTGGGAAGAGTCTCATGTATCGATTACCAATGAAAATAATTTTGGGTACGGCAATACACCGTTCAGTACTAACTGGTTTTGTCGGTTGAGTAAATTATTAACAAACCTGAGAGGGTCGAAGATACATCTCTGCCTCCATCTGCATAGTGGGAAATTATTCGATTACCACGTGAGTGAGCTCAATGGTTTGAATGTGTGTGAAGTAGAGGATCTGACTTTGGACATAAAGGGTCTCCCGTCTCTGAGTTGTATTGCTATTTTGGATGGTTTGTTTCGGATATGTCGCCCAAAGATGATTACCCAATACCCGAGACCTCCTGAAAACAACGATAATTTTTTAATTATTTGCCGGTTACTCGAACGAGCAATGCAAGTGAAAAGCGTGTTGCTCCCAAGCCATTTTATGTACGGTTTGCGAGATCTCGAGGAAATTGATGCGCAGCAACTCATTGACGAGGTGTGGACGCCGCAGCCATTGGGTTCTATATTAGCTGATGCTGATTCAACAAGTCAGCAGTCGAAAAGAAGATTTCGCTTGCAATTGAAATGGAAACGTTAGTCGTCGTGTCTTAATCAATACGTCAGACCTTATGGCGATGATTCGAGAATGTCTAAAATTCGTATTTTCATTTATTTTGTTATTCTGATTGAGACTTGAGAGTGAGTTTTATTGGAGAATATATTCGGTCCACTATAAATGTCTAGTTGCCCAACTTCTCTAACAGTTCGAGCTTTTAGATGAAGCGGTTTCTAACAAGTTTGTTTGTCTATTGTGAATTACTATGTGCTAAATTCTGAATGCTTGATTAGATCTTCATATTTTGAGCTAGCCATGAATCTTTTTATTTAAATTTCATGAATCTCTTTATTTAAATTAACTTATTCTTATTAAACATTAAGCCAATAATTTTTGCTGAAATAAGTTATATTTTATTTAATTTTGTTTGAAATAACAAAAAAAAAAAGTGTGTAAAGAATATAAAAGATATTAAATTCTTAATATAAGTGTGAATTTTATATATTTTCCTGCTGAAAAAATAAACACGCCCTTAGAGTTTTCTTCAATAAAATTTAAAATAAAACAAAATAAAAATTAATTAAAAGATTTTCGTCCTGAATTTGAATTTTGAATGAATTATTTTTCCATAATTTTTTAATTTTACTTTTTAACAAAATTTGTGTCATTATTCTAGATATTTGTTTATTTTGCTTTCATGTTTTCAATTTGTTAGATATATTTTTTAATTTTAATGATATTTTAGCATTAACTAGATTGTATTTTTTAAATTATTGATTCGAATAATTTTTTATTTATTTTATTTTAATTTATATTGAAACAAAATTAATCGAATTCAATTGAAAGTGTCTGAATTTAAACTATTTAAAATGAACAAATAGTCTTTTTATTTTGCAAAGAAAGTAGTCTTTGTTTATTTATCTTAAATAGAAGATACCAAATTAATGCTTACACTTTTCGTTATAACTTAAGGAAATGTGATTATTAATCTGGACGCTGAATATTCATGACTAAAGAACGATTTATTTTGATACACTGTCCAAAGGCGAAATGGCAATGATACAATTTATTTTGATTTTTATTTGTTATACAGTATATATAACCTCTATAAATTAATATTCGATAAATTAATAACCTCTCTAAAATAATAAAATTCTCCGGTCCCGACTTAGGCCTTTGTAAAAAATGTGCGAATTCGATAAGATAATATAATAATAATTTTTTAAAAAAACCCTTTATAAGTATGAGGTCCCATCAAAATTTTAAATTAATAATTTGTAAATATTACAATTATAAATATTAGTTCTCATCAATACTTTCAAAGTTGGGTATTCATGTGATCAATTTAGAGTGTTTGATAATGTAAATTGATTTACATTCAAAAAATATCTTTCATTAATTGATTTTTGTAATATTTTTAGTGAATGATGGTCGCTTTTATATTCAAATAATATTTTATGTGTTTGATCATTTATCGATAATTTTGTAATGCATTTTTTAGATGATAAGAAAATATAATTTGGTATTATAAATTAGTTTAGTTTTATGAATATATAGTTAACATTATACATTGAATCTATAATAATATACATGAATATATCGATTAGTTGCAATAAAATTGATATATGAATTTTAATCCAATTATTTTAAATAAATATATTTAAATTTATTGAATTTGAAAATTCTCTCTTTTAATTAATAAAATATTAATTTATCGATATATTAATAACTCTTTAAATTGATAAAATGTTACGGTCCCGAAAGTATTAATTTTTAGAGGTTTTACTGTACTTCATTTGTCTCATTGCAAATTAATTTTATGTGTTGCCGTCTCATTACCGATTTTACATTTCTTAAAATAACAAAAAATAATATATATATATATATATATATATATATATATATATATATATATATATATATATATATATATATATATAATTTCAAGCAAATTAACCCTAATCATTAATCCTGGATTGCGTGGAGGCTACGCAACAAGACCTATATATAATGTCAATAATTAATTAGAGGATCACCTTAAACCCTAATTCATGTCCATGGCCGAGTTGTTACCTGAATCTATAATTCATCGCGTACAGTCTTTCCTCACCGGAAAAAAAGCCGCTGAAACAACCCTCCTCTCCAAATCATGGCGCAGCGCTTGGTTAACTCGACCGACCATCTACCTCGATGACTCCCACTTTCAATATCATTATAACGACACCTCCGAAGACATCGACGGACTCACAGAGTTAGCAAATCAGACATTTCGAAGGTACGAGGAATCCAACCTAACTATAGACGCTTTCAGCCTATGTCTAAGTAATGAATCGTATTATCTTTTCGGCCTCGCTAAGGACTGGACTTTGAAAGCATTGAAACTTGGAGCCACCAATTTCACCTTCCGGTTTCCTTATTCAAGCACACATTCCTATGGGTACAGAAACGTCCAGAGGTTATGTATGCAATGCTTGGTAATCAATCAATTAGAGGTAATTAAATGTACTGATCAGCTTAAGTCACTCACTTTAAGCAAGTTGACTTTACGAACCGATCAATTTTTCGACGTAATATTGCGCTTCCCATCGATTGAGTATTTGTCCTTGTCCGATATTCATTGTAGTAGTAATGAGCAACAACTTGTCATGAGAAGAAGATCT
This sequence comes from Euphrasia confusa, assembly GCA_954870475.1. NCBI lineage: Eukaryota > Viridiplantae > Streptophyta > Magnoliopsida > Lamiales > Orobanchaceae > Euphrasia > Euphrasia confusa. The sequence goes on from OX940965.1 coordinate 2,089,522, forward strand.
TCTCCTCCGACAATCATCTTTCCTCCGACAATCATCTTTCATAAACTAAGGTCTCTAGTTCTGGCCGAGTTTAAATCCCAACTCCAAATGAAAACATTGTTTCTCGATGACTTGTCGTCAAAGTTTCCGAACCTCAAAAACCTAACCCTTTTAGGATTAATCTCCCACGATGAACAATATTACTAACCAGCTGAAGTGATACGAAATATTTCAAGCTGCACACTTGAGTCTTTAAACCTTAGGTACGTGGATGAGGGAGGTGTGAATAATACTGCCGAGCGAGAGAAGGTTTCAAGAGTCAAGCTTGATTTCCCGAGTATTCGTAAGTTTACATTTGAGGGTTCGTGCATGCCTAAGCTATGTTTTAGTTCAACACCTGTAGGATCCGATGTGACCATAACGAATCATGGTGATTTGAGTACTAAGTGGTTTTTCGAGTTCAGTGAGTTTCTAACAAAATTGAAAGGGACGAGATTACATCTCTGTCTCCATTTAAATTTTAATAAATATTTTGATTACGACGTGGGAGAGCTCGGTGGTTTGAATGTGTTTGAAGTAGATGATCTGATCCTGGACGCAAAGGATATTCCGTCTCTGAGTTGTTACGCCTTTTTGGATGGTTTGTTTCGAACATGTCACCCAAAGATGATTACTCAATACGTTAGTCCTTCCCTTAAGGATGATAAGGCTTATCGTCGTGGCTATAATCCTGACCGTGGGAAAAATAGATTTAATGATTTACATATTGTTCGGTCACTTGAACAAGCAATGCAAGAGAAAAGCAGCTTGTTGATGCCAACACAATTTATGTACGGTTTGCGTGACCTCGAGGAACTAGACGGGCAGCAGCTCATTGATAATGTTTGGGAGCAGCAGGCGATAGGTTCCTTATTAGCTGATCTCGAGGACGTACAGGAGCAGCAGCAGCAGCTCTTGGATGGTTCTTTATTAGATTTTTCAAAAAGAAGATTTCGATTGCTATTGAAATGGAGACAATGTAGGAAAAATACCAACCAAATATAAGAAGCAGCAGCTCTTTGATGATGAGGTGAAGATCGAGGTCGCGTCGCATGCAGTAGTTGGATTTGTCAGTATTGGAGACAATGCCACCATTTGTGGAGTATTTTCCTCGACGCATGCAGCTGAGATACAGAAAATCTCAAGCCGTTCGAGGGTGAGTTTTGATGAGCAAGCGAAGATGCGGAGCGTCGAGCTTGATCTCCCGACTATTCTTTTTCTTTTCTATAAATAGATTGATCTTGTTTAGATTTTTATTGTGTGGAAACAATGGTTATGAGCTTCTCAAATCTCAACAAATACATAAAAGCGTGCGTTTTCCCCACTATGCCTTCACCAAATAGAAGATTTACTAATTCAGCACCATATTTCTTCATGTATTTTCATTTACCATTACAAATATTATTAGGCATAAGAAGTACACCTTTCGGCTTTCCCGGTGTTGCATAAATAAGACCAGGTGTGGATGCGGCAAACAATGGATATGATATAATTAGATATTTCCACAATTATGCGTTCTATGGTTTAATTTAATTAATAAAAACGCAGCTGAATTGAAGTTGTATTAAGGAGTTTGTCCACATGTGTTGCGAGTCAATCGATTTAAATTTTAATAGATTGAGAGGTCAACGATCGAGTAAGGTGGAGTTTGTCCACGTGTCTTTGAGTCAGCACATCTATCGATTAAATTTGTACTCGATTGAGAGGCCGGCCAACGATCGAGTAGTGTGGAGTTTGCGTCAGCTGAATTGAAATAGTAATGATACCTGATCGAAATATTAATTAGAGTTTTGTTTGAAATAGTAATGATACCAATTTAATGTTTCGATAAGGAATCACGGTGATATGTGTAATAAGTGGTTCTACGAGTTGCATGGATTCTTATCGGAGTTGGAAGGGTCCAAAATACATCGCTGCCTCCATCTGAATTTCAATGAAAGTTGTGATTACGAGGTGGGAGAGATCAAAGGTTTGAATCAGTGTGAATTGGAGGATCTAACTCTGGACACTAAGGGTCTTCCGTCTCTGAGTTGTTACGCTTTTTTGGATGCTTTGTTTCGGATATGCCACCCAAAGTTCATTACTCAGTACAGTAGTCCTCATGTGAATGATGATAAGGTTTGTCCTTGGAAGAATGGTGACGATGATGGTGGGAACAATGATGTATTTATTTGTCGGTTATGTCGGATATTTGTCGGGAGCTCGAGGAAATAGATGCGCAGCAGCTCTTCGATGGGGTGTGGAAGACTCCGACTTTGAGTTCATCAAGTGAGCAAAGAAAGTTTCGCTACCGATTGAAATGGAAGCCGTCTCTGAATAAACCCACGAGACGTACTGATTATTATGTTATGTATGCTCACTTATAATTAATATAATTGTAGCTTAAGATAATGTATTCATTTTTAATATTTGATTATATATAATATGCATCAGAGTATCAGATGTTATTTTGGTTCACAATAAGTTATTTATTACTATATATGTGAAAGATTTGTATATATTGACTGGAGGTAATAAAATGTCCCTTGATCAAAGAAATTATGGTTAATGCTACATGTTTATGGTCTTGAATCTTTTGTTGACGGCTAACGTCTCTAGTTATGTAAAACGTTGAACTGGACCGATTCCAAGCATTGTTTCTGGTTATTTGCTTCTCAACAATACATAAAAGTGATTACAAATTCAGCACGATATTTTCAAATAATTACAGTTTTGGCCCCTTCGGGCTTCTGCCTTCTGGGGATAATTGTGCAATTTTCAGCTTTCATGCATGAAGCGTTTCCCCCCACTGTGTCTTCATCAAAATAGAAGATTTACAATTTCTGAACGATATTTTCATATAATTACAGTTTTGGCCCCTTTTGAGGGCAATAGTGCAATTTTAAGTTTCCTTCATCAAATTAGGAATAAGGAAAAACCCGAATACTGTACCTAGTTAAATATAGAAATCATTACAGTCCGTATCCTAAACAAAGATTAAAGCCCAAACATATTTGACCGACTAATCCTTAATTAGTTTGCGTGAAGGCTACCCAACTTCATGTATATGTATACATAACTCAATAACTCCAATACAAATAAATATATATGCCGTCTTCTTCAAATAATTATTATAGTTAATATATTTAATGAAATTGTAAATATTTAGCAAATAAATTATAAAATAATTTATTATTAAAATTTATAATATTAAGAATGTAATTTGAGTATGTATTTATTTGTAATTTTGATTAATTTTTTTTAGTAAAAAAAATTGTATCTATAAAATAAATTACTAGTATAATTAAGGTAATGAAATTAATCGTGATGATGAAGCCCGCCCACGAGTATCGGCCTCTTTTGATTTGGGCTTGACACCTAACTAAACTAGGGTTCTTCATGTATATATACTGTACATAATCTCTCTCAATAACCCCAAAATTCAATTTCAACCGATGGAGCCCAAATTGTCATCGTCCATCGTCCTCGACTCATCCCAATTTCCCCAAAGAAACTACCCTCACCACTCCGAATCCCGATTCTCGAATCAAAATCACAACCATTCCTCAGACCATATCGGAATCGACGAATTCGCAGAGTTCGCCAAGGAGACCTTTCGAAGGTACGAGGAATCCAACCAACGTATCGACGCTTTCAGCCTATATCTCGGAAACAAATCGTACGCTCGTTACGGCCTCGCTACGGAATGGACTTTGAAAGCGTTGAAACTCGGAGCCACCGATCTCACTTTCCGGTCCCACCATCCGAACATCGTCATCCCGCTCAACCAAGCCGTATTCGGAAACAAAAACGTCGCACGGTTATGTTTATCCATGCAGGGTTGGAAGAAGATGAAAACATTAAAGGTGGCCGAATGCCCGGGCCTCAAGTCACTCACTTTGAGGGACTTGAATATCAATACACCCGAATCTTTTTTCGACCTAATCTCGTGCTGCCCCTCGCTCGAGGATTTGTCGTTGTCCAATATTTCTTGTGATGTTTATAAACATGAAGAGCCTGCTCTAGTGCCCACACTCTTCCTTCCTAGGTTAAGGTCTCTAGTTGTGCTCGGCCCCTACCTCAAAATCAAAACATTGTTTCTCGATGACTTGTCGTCCAAGTTTCCTAACCTCAAACACCTAACCCTAGGATCACGGGACCTCGAAAAAGTTTCAAGTTCTTCGGTAGAGACCTTAAACATTCATAAGGAGTACATGTACATGGGTAGGGTTAGTAGTAATTGTAATTCGGTTCCAAGTATCGAGTTTGATGTGCCGAGTATTCGTAGGTTTACGTTTGAGTCTGACGGTAAATGCGTTACTCCCGATGTGTCTTTTAGGTCGATATCAGCAGGATATCAATATTGGGAGGAGTCTCATGTATCGATTACCCATAAAGATTTTGGGCTCAGTACTACATGGTTTCGTCAGTTGAGTAAGTTCTTGACGAACCTGAGAGGGTCGAAGATACATCTCTGCCTCCATATGCATAGTAAGCAATTGTTCGATTACTACGTGGGAGAGCTCGATGGTTTGACTGCGTGTGAAGTGGAGGATCTGACTTTGGACATAAAGGATCTCCCGTCTCTGAGTTGTCACGCTATTTTAGATGGTTTGTTTCGGATATGTCGCCCAAAGATGATTACGCAATACCTGAGACCTCCTAAAAACAACAACAACGCTATGAGGGGTTATCTTTGGAATATGAGGGGCGATGATCGTGGCAGTTCGAACACTAGAAATAATGATTTGATTATTTGTCGGTTACTCGAAGAAGCAATGCAAGTGAAAAGCGTGTTGCTCCCAACTCAATTTATGTATGGGTTGCGTGATCTTGAGGAGATAGATGCGCAGCAGCTCATTGATGAGGTGTGGACGCCGCAGCCATTAGGTTCTATATTAGCTCATGATGCTGATTCCACAAGTCAGCAATCGAAAAGAAGATTTCGCTTGCAATTGAAATGGAAACCGTTCGTCGACGTCGTGGCTTAATCAATACGCGAGACCTTATATATGGCAAGGATTCGAGAATGTCTAAAATTTGTCTTTTTATTTATTTTGTTATTCTGGTTGAGACTTCAGAGTGAGTTTGTTTGTTGCTCTGAATTATGTGCTTAATTCTGAATGGTGAAATATTGATTTAGTGGATTAGATCTTGATATTTTGAGCCGTGAAAAGCTAATTTTTTTGCTGAAAATTTCTTCACGTTTTGTATTTTATTTAACTTTGTTTGAAATAGCAAAAAAAAAGTGTCAAAAATATAAAGACACTCTTTTATAGTAGTAGCTCTTAATTAGGAGTTTCAAAAACAAACATGCCCTTGGTTTTCTTCAATAAAAATAAAATAAAACAAAACAAACAATTAATTCTGAGATTTAATGCTTAGTTTAAATTCATGATATAATAAAAAAAATCATAGTATTTTTTTTTTAAATATATAACAAAAAGCGTGACATCATTCTATCTTTATTTTCTTTCATGTTCTTTTTTTTTAAACAAATTGAATTAGAAAAAAGTTTTTGAAATTAATTCTGTTGTAAATTTCTAAAATTCATTTTTTAATTTTATTTAAATTTATTTTTATTGTAATAAAGTGATAGAAATTTCAATTTTAACTCTTTTTGTCATTTAGTTAGTGAGGTCAATTACTTTTAAAGTTATTTCAGAGAAATAAGGCTCATTTGTTTGTATTTTGCGAAAGAAATGGTTATATTTTTGTTTTTGAGAAAATATTTTTTTTTGTTACTTTAAAAGAGCTCAAGTTCCGATTAGGTTCACTAAAAAAGGTCGATTTCAATATAGTCTTTTAAATCGTAAAAAAATTAGTCAATTTAGTCTTTTTCGCCGGAAAAAAATACTTAGACTTCTTTCAGGCGAATTTTGATGATTAGGTGCCACGTGGATATGCCACGTGAGCATCAACTTGACTGATTTGGTCCATTAAAAGGAATCGGTTTCAATTTAGTCTTCTAAATCACAAATCTTTTTGTCAATTTAGTCCAATTTGATCGAAAAATTCAATTTTCACCGAAAAATGATGTTGTATACACGAAGGATCTTATTAAAAATCAACTCAAAATCAACACTAGCCCATTAAGTGCCAAGGCCCAAGATAAATTTATTATATTTATTATAATTTAGGTTAATATTAATTTATTTAGAAAAATAACCTAAATTAGTTCAAAATTTATTTAGAAAAGACTGTTTGATTTTTAAAAATTTTACAAGACAAAATTTGGATTCCACTTTAGTTACATGACTGTTTATAAAATTATCTCTATAATTATATTCATTTTATTTATCTTATGGTAGTATAGTAATTTGTTGACACATACTCACACTACAAGAATTTCGCGGAACCCCTACGGGGGTTCTCTACGGCATCCATCCCGTAGGGGTGTCCCTACGGCATCCCCTACGGGAAATCCTTTAAAGAAATCTCCTACGGCAACCCCTACCCCCCTTGCCGTAGGGATGAACGCCGTAGGGGGTCCCGTAGGGTTCTACGCGCGCATTTGGCGCGCCTCACTTCCCTCCAAAAGTCTCTACGGGTCCCCTACGGGATTTTTGCCCTACGGCGGGTATTCCCGTAGTGATGATAATTATCTCTATAATTATATTCATTTTATTTATCTTATGGTAGTATAGTAATTTGTTGACACATACTGATCATCATCAATTAAACATTTTTGGCTGATAGGGGTTATGTTCTTATGGCTATTTATTAGGTTTAGCGGCTTTGATTTTTAAATTTTTCGATCAAATTGAACTAAATTTATTATATTTTAGTGATTTAAGGGATTAAATTGAAATTAATAACTTTTAGTGGATCAAATGGGTCAAATTGACGCTCACGTGACGGATCCACTTGAGGCCTATATTAGTCAGAAAATTTTGTCCGAAAGAAGTCCACATATTTTTGTCCGGCAAACAATTAAATTTTCTGGTCAAATTGGACTAAAATTGACTATATTTTTTCGATTTAAAGATCTATATTAATGAAATCGACTCCTGGATTCGACCTCTTTTTAGGGACTAAGAAAACAATTCTCTGTATTTCTTTTAAAGAGAGGAAGTACTATATTGTAGCTTCACTTTTGTGGCACTGCATCTCCCTTCTTTAATAGATGTGTGAAAAGAATATATAATCTTTTGGTTTCGTATGTATGATCACACTTTTTTTTTTATTTAAAAAAATATGATCATAGTTAGGTGACACAAATAGTAGCCTAAATTTTAGATTAAGTACTTGATTTTAGTAAAAAAAAAAATGCAAATTTAAGTTTTATATTTAAAATTATTTTATAATTGATAAATAAAAAAATATTTATATTTAATTATAATTATTATAGTTAATATATATAATGAAATTGTAAATATTTAACAAATACTCCACATTATTTTCTGCACGATATTTTCATATAATTACAGTTTTGGAGGGGCAATTGTGCAATTTTAAGTTAACTTTAAATATGGAAATCATTAAAGTCCGTATCCTATACAAATTAAAGATTAGAGCCCAAAAATATTTGACCGATATATTAATCCTTAATTAGTTTTGCGCGTGAAGGCCACGCAACTTCATGTATATATTGTATACATAATCTCTCGATCTCAATAACCCCCAATTCAATTTCAACCGATGGAACCCAAATTGCCAACGTCCATCGTCCTCGAAGAACCCCAAATTCCCCAACGAAAAGACTTCGACTACATCGAACTCCCATTATTCCATAATCGAAGTCACAACTACTCCCCCGACCACGTCAAAATCGACGAATTCGCGGAGCTCGCCAAGGAGACTTTTCGAAGGTACGAGGAATCCAACCAGCGCATCGACGCTTTCCGCCTAAGTCTGACCTCCGGTTTGTACGTTCGTTTCGGCTTCGCCACTGAGTGGACTTTGAACGCCTTGAAACTCGGAGCCACCGATCTCACTTTCCGGTCCAGGCAGCATCCCAACATCGCTATCCTGCTCAAGCAAGCCGTCTTCGGAAACGAAAACGTTGTCCGGTTATGTCTGGAAAGCTCGACAATCGATCAATTACAGGTAACCGAATGCCCGGGCCTCAAGTCACTCACTTTAAATGGCTTGTCTATAAACTCCAATGCGCTTTTCGACCTAATCTCGTGTTGCCCATCGGTTGAGGATTTGTCACTTTCCAAGATTTGTTGGAAAGGTAATATCGAAGATTTTCAATCCACCGCTTCAGTACCCACCACACTCATCCTTCACGAGCTTAGGTCTCTAGTTCTGATCCGTGTCCATTCCCTATTCCGAATCAAAACATTGTTTCTGGATGACTTGTCGTCCAAGTTTCCTAACCTCAAACACCTAACCCTAGGAATAACACAAGATTGCTCTGGCCCAAAACATGAAGTGATAAACCTTTCAAGCGCTTCGTTAGAGACTTTAAACATTAATATGGAGCAGCTGGGTAATAGGGCTCCGAGGTTCGAGTTTGATGTCCCGAGTATACGAAAGTTTACATTTGAGGTTGACGGTAAATGCAGTATTCCCGATGTGTCTTTTAGGTCGATATCTGCAGGATATCAATGGGAAGAATCTCGTGTATCGATTACCAATGAAGATAATGCTGTAGGGTTCTACACCGACCCGGTCAGTCCTAACTGGTTTTGTCGGTTGAGTAAATTTTTAACAAACTTGAGACGCTCGAAGATACATCTCTGCCTCCATCTGCATAGTAAGAAAATATTCGATTACCAAGTGGAAGAGATCAACGGTTTGGATGTATGTGAAGTGGAGGATCTGAACTTGGACATCAATGATCTCCCGAATCTGGCTTGTCATGCTTTTTTGGATTCTTTGTTTCGGATATGTCGCCCAAAGACGATTACCCAATACGCGAGACCTCCTGACAACAACAACAATGACGGTGCAAACAGTAGTAGAAATAATGATTTAGTTATTTGCCGGCTACTCGAAGGAGCAATGCAAGGGAAAAACGTGTTGCTCCCAACCCAATTTATGTATGCGTTCCGTGATCTAGAGGAAGTCGTTGCGCAGCAGCTCATTGATGAGGTGTGGATGCCGCAGCCATTGGGTTCTATATTAGCTGATGTAGCTGATTCAACAAGTGATCAGAAATTGAAAAGAAGATTTCGTTTCCAATTGAAATGGAAATCGTCGTTTCTTAATCAATAAGCGAGACGACCTTGTGGTGATTATTCGAGAACGTCTGAAATTCGTCTTTCAATTTATTTTGTTATTTTGGCTGAGACATGAGAGTGAGTTAGTTTGTTTACTCGTGAATGTGCTAAATTTTATGAATGCTGAAATATTGATTTATTTAGTGGATTAGATCTTGATATTTTTACTTTTTACTTTTGAGCAATGAATCTCTTTATTTTTTTCAAATTTTATTAATTTATTTATATTTTTAAGTTATCCAAAAAAAATTTACTCTAATAAATAATAAAATAATAATAATTAGACACAATATAAGCACTTAAAAGTTAAAATAGAATGTCTATATCATACATTAAAAAATAAATTACCATTGAACAATAAAAAAGGTGTAGAATACATCATACATTAAAAATAAATTACCATTTACATCATACAGTACATTAAATATAATCATTAGGTGTATATACATTAAAAATAAATTATCATTAACAATAAAAAAAACATCATTAAGGAGGAAGATATATTTATTTAAAATTTTATTGGATTTTTTTAACTTTAAAAAGTTTATAGATTTTCATAAATTTAAAAAATACATAATAGAGTCAATCCGTCTATTGTACACATAAGTGTACGATACATTGTACACCAAAATATAAGTTAAATATAAAAAATATTTATTTTAAAAATTAATAATTATTATTGAATAATTAAAAATCATCATTCTTAAAATCATCAATGAATAAAAGTATAAATTATCATTTACTAAGATATTCATTATATATCAAAGTAATCTTCATTAATAATACACTATAATAAATAGATATATTTGGGAAAATGGGCATTTTGATTTTTTAATTTACCATTTAAACCACATAAAATTCACTTTATATTTAAGGATAATGATTTTTTAAGTTCTTTATTTATTAGGGTAGTAACTACCATGTAATTATAATTAAGTGTACGGTTAATTACTATCTTACCCTTGTTAAAAAATAATTACTCAATAAATTCAAAAGGATAAAATAGGCACATTACTCATTTTTATAATTAAGAAAAACTGAATTATTTAATTATAAACAAACTTAAGTATTTATCCGTTATCCAAATTTACCCTAATAAATAATATGTGTACAAAAAAAAATGACATTTCTCTTAAACAAATGTAATACATTAAAATAATATGAGTTTATAATTCTATGCGAAAAAAGTTGGAGGTGCGCCGAGGTTGCAAGCCTCAAGATGAAGGCAACTCTGGCGAGTCGGTGCCGGTGCACACCCCGCTGACGAAGAAGATGGTGGAATCGATAAAACAGAGCTCGACTTTGATGTTGCTGATTTCAATGACCTGTTTGATAAGGTTGAGGGACGAGGAAAGGTTCATGATAAATTGGCAGGGACAGAGGAGCCTACGGCAGGGAAGGGCTCAGGTGTTGCAGATCGTGATCGCTAGGGCTCGGTTCTTTTACTCCGACGACGGAGATTGGCCAAACACACCCTAGCTTTTTGAATTCAAATTCAAATATTGATCTTTCTTTGGATATTAGATACCTTATTTGCAGCCGGGTCAACAGGACCACAATCACGGTAAAATTCCTGATTTGTTGCCTTTTTTGGAAGGTGGTGGAGTTTCTGATAATATAAAAATTATAGAAAATAATTTGAATAACCAATTATTTGGCAACTCAAATTGTTTTTCTAATTTATCTGGGCCGAGCGGTTCCTTTATTGGGCCACAAATTGCTAATAAATTTTCTGCTGGGCCGAGTGTTACTATGGTTGGGTCTCAATCAGGGCTCAACTTTACTGGTGTGGCCCAATCTCATGGTGATCAGAACCAGCCCAAAGATACAGCGAGGTGCCCGACGACTTTTGACGTGAATCCTTTATCCAACCTGTTCTTTGGGAACGTGAGATTTAATTTGCCACATGATTATGATCATGGAATTACACAGCTTAAACCTTCTAGGGTTTGTTTACGGTATGTAGCCCCGGAAATTAATAACGGTGAGGTGTTTGTTAGACCTTCGTGGAAAATTGTTGAGGATGGAAGGAAACGATGGGAGTTCACGCTTGTGGGGTATTTTTTGGGAGAAAAATTAGGATTTCAAATGATTAAAAGATTTGTAGGACCGCTGTGGAAGGGCTTGGTCGATATTAAAGCCAATGTGCATGGTTTTTATTTTTTCACTTTCACCTCCGAATTGGATCTTCTTACTGTTGTGGAAGGAGGGCCGTGGGTTTTCGCCGGTAAACCCTTGTTTCTACAAAGATGGAGAGAAGGGATGTCATTAGAAAAACATGAGCACAAGGAGGCTCCGATATGGATTAAACTACGCAACTTGCCCCTTGAATACTGGAACTCGGATGGCCTAAGTATAGTCGCTAGTGCAGTTGGTACTCCGCTGTACCCGGATGCCTACACTTCAACTTTGGCTCGACTCGACTACGCGAGGGTCTGTGTGAGACAGAGAGTTTAAAAATCAGGTTATACTGCTTAAACCAACGGCGAGTGAGGGCGAGTACCAGGGTACGTAGTTGCAAAATCGATATTGAGTACGAATGGTGCCCCCCAACTTGTACAATGTGTAACTCTTTTGGGCACACTACTGCTCAATGCCCTCGGACGCATAAGACTGCTTCTCGGCCTATCATGAGGTATGAACAGAATCGTAACCCTACACGAAAGGCTGTTGTACAACAGCTTATTCATAATAAGCATCAGGAGCACCAGAATTCTCAGAAAAATAATCTGGAGACGAAGAAAACACGTTTTGATATTCCGGAAAAGGAATGGAAATTGGTGGGATCGAGGAAGAAATGGAATGGAGGGCATCACCCTCCTTCAAAGTCAGCGGATGGTACAATGATTTCAGCGACGCGAAGGGACAGTGCAGTGTCTGTGCAACCTACGCATGACAGCAAGAAGACAGGTGCTAGTGCTCGAGCAAATAGCCCAATGTCGGCCGACAAGACCACACTGTCGGCCAACCCCCGACTATCAGCCGACACACACACTTCTGCTCGGAAGATCCCAAGCTCTAATAAGTTTGATGCCCTGAATGGTTTAGGGGAGCAGGAGGATGTAAATCTTTAAGATTCAGAGTATGACTTCGGGCCTAGGTTGCAAAGAGTTGTGGATACTGATGCTACAAGTAGTTTGGAGGAAGGAGGGTTTGGGGAAGGTACTATGGTGGTGTACGAGCATGGTCCCCCGAGTTTTAAAATGTTCGGGGGCTGAATAAGCTAGTCCTATATAATATGGTCGGTTGTTTGGAGAGTTAGTCTGTTAGCTCGTTCTTGCTTTAGGTTTCCTCCTATGCGCCGTTTTGTACTATACACATTTTCTTTTATCTGAAATTGACCTTTACCAAAAAAAAAAAAATATGTGTACAATACTCCGTACACTATGTTGCACGATAGAAATTGCCTAATAGAGACTATATAGAGTTTGACTGAATTTTTATTTCGGATACATACACATCATACATTAAAAATAAATTATCATTGAACAATAATAAAACATTATACATTAAATATTATAATTAGGTGTATACTACATCATACATTAAAAATAAATTATCATTGAACAATAAAAAAACATCATACATTATTTAATAGAAAGATATATATTCAATTAGAATTTTATTTGATTTTTTTTAACTTTAAAAGTCTATGAAATTTCATGGATTTAAAAAATTCATCTTCTATATAGAGTTTGACTTATATTTTATTTTGATTTATATGGATTTGGATAGACTTTGACCTACTTTTTTTTATTAATTTATATAAATTTTCATATGTTGTAAATAATTTTGAAATACATTTTGTTATGATTTACATTATTTCTATACATTTCGATAATATTCAAAATTCTAAATGTAAAATCGGATAATTTTAGAATTGTTTCCTGTTCAAGAAAAAATCAAGTTATATATTTGAAACTAACTTGATAAATAAATTTATTTATTTTTACAATTGTTATACACGTACCATTTTATCTAAATAAATAATTATCAATATATTCAATAATTTTAATATTACTTATATATATATGAAATATATTATAAAATATTATTTTTTGATTTTTTTTATTATTTCAATGTTGTCTAACTCAATTATGCATGTTTATTTATATATATTTTTAAATTATATTATTTTTTAAGAGAGATTTTAAAGAATAAAATTCTTTTGTATTTTGAAATTTAAATAAATAAAAATTCATAAACTTTTAAAATTCATTGATTTTTTTAATACTTATAGATTTTTAAAGACTTTTTTAACATACTTATTGAATACATAAGATTTTAATTAACTTTTAAAAATCATATTAATTCCCTAAACTTTAAAAGTTGTCAAGAATGGTTAGCTTAGTTGGTTCAACACTCAAATTGAGGATCAAATGTCCTAAGTTCGAATTTCAAGACATTGAAATTGACTTAAAAAAAGTCTTTTTATCAAAAAAAATAAAGTTCGAAGCTACTTTGTGTAGTGTAAAGTTAGTTTACGTAGTGTAGTATGTGAGTTAATAATTATCTGACCGAAATCACAAATTTAGAAATGATCATTGTTGATTATTATAAATCAAAATAACAATCATTAATTCAACAAAATTGAAAAAATCAAGGTTTAATTGTGAAATTGTTCATAACTAGTAATACCTGCCCGCGCAGATGCGCGGGATATATAAATTCTAAAAATATATATAAAATCATTTGCATAACAATCTCAATTAATTATTTATTAAGATTTTTAGATTGAATTCAGAAATCGTGGTAAAATGATTAAAATTATAATATAAGAATTTTTATTATTTGTGTGATCGACATATAAATTCTAAGCAAAAAAATATAACAATCTTAATTAATTATTTATTAAGATTTTTTAGATTGAATTCATAAATCGTGGTTATATGGTTAAGATTATAATATAAGAATTTTTATTATTTGTGTGATCGATATATAAATTCTAAGAAAAAAAATATAACATCATTTGTATAAAGATCTTAATTAATTATTTATTTAGATTTTTTAGATTGAATTTATAAATCGTGGTTATATGGTTAAGATTATAATATAAGTTTTTATTATTTGTGTGATTGATATTTTGTAACATTATTATTACCACGAGATATATACTACCTCTATCCCAAGGCAATGGTCACACTTCCTTCACAAATAACAAAGAAAGTGTGACTATAAAAATGAGATAGAGGTAGTAATTTTTTTATTACTTATTAAAGACTATTAAAAACATGTTCTTTAAGACTCAAAATTGCCAATAAGCTGGACTTAATGCGTCTGGAATAAAGAGAATTGACTGAATTAAACTGAACTGAAATAAACTTAATAAATTTGAACTAACAAAACAGAAACTAAATTTAATATAAATTAATTTTAAAATATTAAAATGATAATAAGAAAAATAATAAAATAATACAAAATTAAAAATTAAATGAATAAACTGAACTTAATCGATCTGAAATGGATTAATTTAATTTATATAAACTGAACTGCACTTAATGAGTCTGAAGTAAATTGAGAATAAGTCCAAAATAGCTTTACTTCAGTGCAGATCAATTAAGAACATGTAAATTGAACTGAAATAAGAATAACTCTAAAAGAACCGGTACTAAGTTAATTTTCGTTCATCTACATTAAGTTCAGTTCTATTTTCGTTCATCTACATTAAAATTGAATTTGTAAAATAAAAAGCAATTAATTAGATTATAAAAAAAGAATAAGAATAATGTGTAGTACAGTATAAAAAAAATAAGTATATGAAAATAATTGTTATGGAAATAATTGGTATAAGAAAGTTCACGTAAGATTTTATAGAAATATAATTAATTAAATATTTATTTATAGAATAGATAAAATTTATATTATTATAATTTCCATAACATATATATAAATATTATAATTTAACATATTTATTATATTCATTATCATTATTTGTATTTAATTTGAAAATTACCATAGCAATACGTATTTATTATAATCATTACCATTATTCGTATTTAATTTGATATTTACAATAATAATACGTATATAATATGAAAATAAAAATACCCATAAATAATTAAGAATCCCTAAATTATGGGGCAATATATAATTTGATTCAAAACTTAAATGTTACATTTATGGAAATTTTGAGATTTGAAGGATAGTTAAGGAAGATAAAATTATGGAAAATCCAAATTAGTTGACCATATTGTGTGTAAAACGCTTTATACTACAATATTTGGGTTAATAAAGATATATTTGACTAAATTATAAAGTTCTTACCAAATAAGATTATTACCATTTACAAAAATAAATGTAAATTAGCGTAGCTAATTAATATGTAACGAATATATATTAAGTAAAATTTGAATTTATATATTAAATAAATAAGTGAAATTTAAAACATAAATTTATATTAAGTAAAATTTATTTTTTTATTTTAGTTTATGATGGATCTGGAGAAATTAAGTTAGTGCTAAAAAATATTGTATTTGTACTGTAAGTGAGAAAATAAATGATACCATTTTTTAACTTATTATTTATATATTATTAATTTATAATGATTAATTAATTAAAAGTAAAAATAATTGTAATAAAATGTAATAAGTCATATTTTTTTATAATATTATTATTATTGATAATATCATGATTATTGATATTATTATATAAGTATGATTAGAAAAATAAATAAATAAAAGACTTATTATTAATCAAATGAGATAAATAATTTTCTATCTTTTAATTTAATGTATACTTTATTTAAAAATAAAATGAACTACAAATTGAAATCATAAAGGCCTTTTAAAAAAAAATATTAAACAATTTCAAACTTAAATTGAATTTGTAAAATAAAAAATTAATTAGATTATAAAAAATGAATAAGAATAATAATCAGCTACAACTATTAAAATAAAAAATATAAATAAATAACCATATCATTTACCTATTAAGATAAAAATATGATATTTTTTTAAACAATGAATCTGCAAACAAATTTGTGATTTAAATTATAATAAAATGACATAATTATAATATAAAAATAAAATTAAAAATTATAATAAGAATTAGAAATTGTAAAAATATATATATATATATATATGACACTAATTAGAAAATAAATATAAAAACAATATAATTACCTTTGAATCTGCAAAGAATAATAGAAATCAATAAAAATTATTAGAACAAATATATAACTTACAAAAATACAAACAATAGATGATTATTTAATAAAAGATGAAACAAAATATTTAAATACAATCAATAAATTAATGTTTAACATGTGTCCTGAAAAAAAATAGCACATTAAGAATAATTATTTATTATTATAAAATAAAATTAGTAGAAAAACGCAATGAAAATACTTTACTGCAAAAAATTAAAACAATAATTATTATATAATAAAATATACAATAAGAAAAACACAATAAAAATACTTACCGTGTTGACAATTCCTACAAAAAAATATATAGAATATAGTAAACATACTAAATGAAAAAAAATGCAATAAATAAAAGCAAGAAAATTACTTACATAGAGTTCCTACAAAAAAATAAAAAAAATATTGTGAGAATCATTAGTACAGTGTTAGAATCATTCGTGAATATATTAATATTTATACAATAATATGTAAAAAAAAAAACTAAAATGAGAGAAATGAAAAGTGAGAGGTAAAGAATGAGTGAAGAAGAAAACCAATTTATAGTATTAGATTTGAATTAGAATATATTAATTATTGTTATTATTATTTAAAAGGAAAAGAATATTTATGGAAAAATTATAATGACAATATTAATGAAAGATTTGAATATGAGGAGAGAAGTTGTCATAATTAAGTTTTTTAAGTAGGTATAAGCATTATTTATATAGTGAAACAATAAATATTGATTTATTTCCAAAAAAAGATTTTTTTTATTTAAAATAATAGTAATATGGAATATGAATAAAAA
Organism: Euphrasia confusa; assembly: GCA_954870475.1. NCBI lineage: Eukaryota > Viridiplantae > Streptophyta > Magnoliopsida > Lamiales > Orobanchaceae > Euphrasia > Euphrasia confusa. The sequence goes on from OX940965.1 coordinate 2,106,620, forward strand.
ATATGCTCTTATATAAATATTATATATGCATAAAATTTAAATAGAAATAATAAAGAGTGCATAGAATATTCCATTAAGATTCTTAAAATAAATTAATTAAATTAATATTAAGAAATTACTTATTATTTTATAATATTAGTCGTAAAAAAAATCAATTATTAATTTACTGTTATATTAATATTTGCTAATTAATTTTGTAGAGATTATAGGAATTGATTAATTTTTTTTATATTGTTATTTTAATATATATGGTAAGAGATGTAATAGAATAGATGAATTAAGTAAGAAATCAATTAGATAAATTATTTATAGTAAATGGTCAATTAATATAATTGAGAAAATTAAGGAATTGATTAGTAAAAACAATTAGATTAATATCGATTTAAGGAATTGACGTAAATTGATTAGTATTTATGGAAATTGAAAAATATAATGAATATGAAATTATTATGTAATTAATTGAATTAAAAGCCAAATCATAATAAATAATAAAGCCACGTAAGAATTATAAAGCCACATAAGAATGTTTTGGCCAATCAAAACATTGGTTGTGCCACGTAGTCTGAACATGCTCATTTTTTGTAGTGTAGTTTTTTGTGTTCACACTGACCACATGTTATCAGCAAAGTCTGGATTTATATATTAAATAGATAGATAATAGAAAAGATGTTTAATTTAAATTACTTTAATTCTAATAAGCAACAAAGTAAACATAGTTCGAACTTTTTTTGGATATTTTAACTTTCCTATTAAGCTATAAAGTTACGAAATCTTTATAATAAGTAAACATATCTTCTTTTTTATTCAGTGTTCGAAATAATTAATATTAATATATATATAATTACAACATACCCTAATTATACCAATAATTAATCCTATATATATTGCGTGAAGGCTACACAACAAGACCCCTATAAATATTGCGTGAAGGCTACACAACCTAGGTTTACCTCTAACCCTAATTGATCATGTCCATGGCCGAGTTATTGTTACCCGAAACCATAATTCATCGTGTACAATCTCTCCTCCCCGGAAAAAAAGCCGCCCAAACAACCCTCCTCTCCAAATCATGGCGCAGCGCTTGGTTGACTCGCCGGAAAATCGACCTAGACGACTCCAACTTTCTATACGCCTCCAAAGACATCGACGGACTCACCGATTTCGCAAATAAGACATTTCGAAGGTACGAGGAATCCAAGCTAACTATAGACGCTTTCAGCCTATGTCTAATTGGTGAATCGTATTATCGTTTCGGCCTCCCTAAGGACTGGACTTTGAAAGCATTGAAACTCGGGGCCACCGATTTCACCTTCCGATTTCCTAGATCAAGCCATCATGAGCCCTTCACAAACTACGACAAGCTATGTCTTCAATGCTTGGCAATCAATCAATTAGAGGTAATTAAATCCACTGATCAGCTTACGTCGCTCACTTTAAGCAACTTGACTTTACAAACCGATCAATTTTTCGACTTAATATTATGCTTCCCATCCATTGAGCATTTGTCCTTGTCACATATTCATTGTAATGAGCAACAAGTTGTCATGAGATCTTCTCCGTCGACAATCCTTCTCCTTATAAAACTAAGGTCTCTAGTTCTGTCCGGATTTGAATCCCAATTCCAAATGAAAACGTTGTTTCTCGATGACTTGTCGGCAAAGTTTCCGAACCTCAAAGACCTAACCCTAGGATTCATTGATTCACATGAAGACTACCACCGACCAGCTGCTGTTGAGATACGAAATATTTCAAGCGGCACACTCGAGACATTAAACCTTAGGTGCATAGATAATATCGGCGAACGAGAGAAGGTGGCGGTAATCAAGCTCGATGTCCCGAGTATTCGTAAGTTTACGTTTGAAGGTTCGTGCATGCCTAACCTGTGTTTTAGTCCAACACCTGTAGGAGATCAATTGGACTCGCATGTATCCATAATGAATCATGGTGATCTGAGTAGTAAGTGGTTTTCCGAGTTGAGTGAGTTCTTGACGAATTTGCAAGGGTCAAGAATACATCTATGTCTCCGTCTGAATTTTAGTCCCAAGTTTGATTACGACGTGGGAGGGCTCGGTGGTCTGAATGTGTTTGAAGTAGACGATCTGACCTTGGACGCAAAAGATGTTCCGTCTCTGAGTTGTTACGCCGTTTTGGATGCTTTGTTTCGAACATGTCACCCGAAGATGATTACTCAATACGTTGGTCCTTCTTCCCTTAAGGATGATAATAAGTTTTATCGTCGTGGCTATAATCCTGACCGTGGGAAAAATAGAGTTAACGATTTACATATTGTTCGGTCACTTGAACAAGCAATGCAAGCGAAAAGCAGCTTGTTGATGCCAACACAATTTCTGTACGGTTTGCGTGAGCTCGAGGAACTAGAAGCGCAGCAGCTCATTGACGATGTTTGGGAGCAGCGGCCGTTGAGTTCTGTATTAGCTGATCTCGAGAACATATATGAGCAGCAGCAGCTCGTACGGAAGGCGAATCCAAATGGTTCTTTATTAGATTTTTCAAAAAGAAGATTTCGGCTGCTGTTGAAATGGAGACAATGTGCCAACAAAATCAACCAAATATAAGCAGCAGCTCTTTCATGAGGAGGGTGAACAAGACGCATCCAAATTCTCATTTGATTTCATTGTCATATTGAAGTTTTTCATCTTCCTATATGAGTTTGGGGATCTCGCGTTGATTAATGATTATTGATTATTTTTATTATTGATTATTTTTTATTTAATTTATAATAAATATAAATAAAATTAAGTTTTTTGGTTCAGATATATTTTATTCATGTTGCAGGACTACATTAAGGACTTTTCAGTCAATTTCACTTTAGATCTCTTAAGTACAATAATTTTAAGTCAATTTCACTTCAGATGTACAATAATTTTAAGTAAGAATTTGACAATATTATTAATATTTTTTAAAAAAATATTTAATAATTTATAATAGTAATTATTATTTTTATAAAAAAATCAGTTCAGTTTAATAATTTATAATAGTAATTATTATTTTTACAAAAAAAAAGTTCAATCGCTTAAGTTTAGTTCAAATCGCTTAAGTTAAGTTAAGTCAGTCTATAATTTTTGTTCCATATAATTATTTTTGTTAAGATCAAATTTTTTTATAGATTCAGTACAATTTTTTATTTTTTATTTTATTTGGTTCACATGGTTTGTTATAAAAAGTAGGGATAATTATAGTTTAGTACCTGAACTTAGAGCACTTTTTTACTTTCATGACCGAACTATTTTTTTGGCATTTCATTACCTGAACTAATCAAATATTACACTTACCTACCTTGATGGCCGGAATCCAGCAACATGTCACTCTCATGTGACTTGGTGTGGCACTTTCGTAATTATTTACATATTTTATAAATGTCACTCTCATGTGACTTGGTGCTCTAAGTTCAGGTATTAAACTATAGAGGTTTTGAAGTTTATGGTGGGAGAATCGTGCCAGTTGGAGAGAGTCGAGCTTGATCTCCCGAGTATTCGTAACTTTACATTCAAATGTCATCGCATGCATAACATGCTTTTTAAAGCTACGTCGGGAGATGAAGAATGGGACTCCAATGTATCGGGAGATGAAGAATGGGACTCCAATGTATCGATAACTCACGACGATCTTCCCCATACTAAGTGGTTTCGTCAGCTGAGTGACTTGTTGACTAATCTAAAACTGAAAGAGTCGAAGATACATCTCGCTCTTCATCTGCGTGGTTCTTCGTATAGCATAGATATGATATAATTAGATGTTTTAACAAGTATGCGTTCTATGGTTTAATTTAATTAATAAAAACGTAATACAACACTATGCCAACTACCACGTGGTCATATAAACCTCACCTCCACCTCTAGTCTCCGCAAGCAATCCTGTGAGAATGGGCAATCGAAGAAAAGGTGAGAGTGTGTTTCCGCGCTCTCCCCAACACATAGCACACACGAGTCATCCCCCGTCCAATCCAATGCTTATCTCGCATTAGAGTTTTATTTAGAACTTTTTATTTATGCATTTGTTAAACATTTTTTTTATAAAAAAAAAAATGAAATGGTGATTTTAAGTACAGATGTCAACCGGTCCGTGTCCAATTTGATCTTAAAATTCAAAATTTTATTCTGAAAAAGGTATTGTCGAACTTGTTCTTATCTCTAAAATGAGATAGACTCAACTAACTAAGTCACTCACTAAAATTGACTATACATTCAATAAATAATACTAGTTTGATGCACATTAATAATACCTCAATTAATAAAAAAAGTTAAAAAACTATCTTTAATTTAAAATTGTATTTTATGAAGTTTAAAATATATATTAATAAATCAAAATTATTATAAGTAATAAAATTAATAAACCAAAATTGTACGGTAATGAAATATAAATCACTACTATAAGGTAATATATGAAATTAATCGTGCTAACTTCCCTAATCAAGCCAGCCCACGAATATCGGCCTCTTTTGATTTGGGCTCGATATTTTCAACCCACGAAATCTCTGACCTTCCTCTAAATATTTTGATATTCGGCCGACTATTTGATGTATAAATTTCTCTATATATATAGATATAGATATCACGAACCAAACCCTAATTAAAATTTTCAATGGAGTCGCCAGAACCCATATTGTCATCATCCATCGTCCTCGACGAATCCCAATTTCTTCAAATTCCCCAACAAAAAACCTTCGACTATTCCGAACACCAATCCCAGAATCAAACTCACAATTACTCCTCAGACCACATCGTAATCGACCGGTTCGCCGAGTTCGCCAAGCAGACGTTTCGAAGGTACGAGGAATCCAACCAGCGCATCGAATCTTTCCGGCTACATCTGATCACCGATTCGTACTCTCGTTTCGGCTTCGCCACGGAGTGGACTTTGAACGCCTTGAAACTCGGAGCCACCGATCTCACTTTCCGGTCGAAACATCCGAACATCTCTATCCCGCTCAAGCAAGCCGTCTTCGGAAACAAAAACGTTGTCCGGTTATGTCTGGAAAGCTCGACAATCGATCGATTACAGGTAACCGAATGCCCGGGCCTCAAGTCACTCACTTTAAGAAGCTTGACTATAAAACCTAATGCGCTTTTCGACGTAATCTCGTGCTGCCCCTCGGTCGAGGATTTGTCACTGTCCAAGATTTCTTGGCATGGTAATAGTGAAGACCAGAAAGCCACTGCTTTGGTACCCACACTCATCCTTCATGACCTAAGGTCTCTAGTTCTGCGCCGCGTTTATTGTCCATTCAATATCAAGACATTGTTTCTAGATGACTTGTCGTCCAAGTTTCCCAACCTCAAACACTTGACCATAGCAGTAATAGAACCACTTGAAGCGATACGGAACATTTCAAGTGCTTCGATAGAGACTTTAAACATTTCACTAGAGACTTTAAACAACATTAATATGGAGGACTGGCTGAGTAATAGGGTTCCGAAGTTCGAGTTTGATGTCGTGAGTATTCGTAAGTTTATATTTGAGGGTATACACATTCCTGATGTAGTGTCTGTTAGGTCGGTATCAGGAAATCAATGGGAGGAGTCTCGTGTATCCATTACTAATGCCAATGGGATCAGTGCTAAGTGGTTTTGTCAGTTGAGTAATTTCCTAACAAAGCTGAGAGGGTCGAAGATACATCTCTGTCTCCATCTGCATAGTAAAAAATTCTTCGATTACGACGTGGCAGAGCTCGATGGTTTGGATGTGTCTGAAGGGGAGGATCTGACCTTGGACATGAAGGATCTACCGAATCTGGCTTGTCATGCTTTTTTGGATGGTTTGTTTCGGATATGTCGCCCAAAGACGATTATCCAATACGCGAGACCTCCTGAAAACAACCAAAACGATAGTCGTAAGATGATTACCCAATTCGCGAGACCTCCTGAAAACAACAACAACGATCATGAAGCTGTTTATCGTATTCTTACCTGTGCAAAGAGTAGTAGAAATAATGATTTAGTTATTTGCCGGCTACTCGAACAAGCAATGCAAGTGAAAAGCGTGTTGCTCCCAACCCAGTTTATGTATGGGTTCCGTGATCTCGAGGAGATAGATGCGCAGCAGCTAATTGATGAGGTGTGGAAGCCGCAGCCATTGAGTTCTGTATTAGCTGATGCAGCTGATTCAACAAGTCAGAAATCGAAAATAAGATTTCGTTTCCAATTGAAATGGAAACCGTCTGCGGAAGTCGTTTCTTAATCAATATGCGAGACCTTATGATGATGATGATTCAAGAACGTCTAAAATTCGTCTTTTAATTTATTTTGTTATTCTGGTTGAGAATTGAGAGTGAGTTTGTTTTATTTTTTTATTTTTTTATTTTTTTATGCTATGAATGTGCTAAATTCTGAATGCTGAAATATTGATTTATTTAGTGAATTTAGATCATGTGATATTTTGACTTTTGGGCCATGAATTTCTTTATTTTCCCGTGTTCTCTTCCAAAATCTTATTAATTTAATTATAGTATTTTCAGTTATCCAATAAATTTTTAATCTATATAAATAAAAAGAAAAAAAATTAGACTCGCACTGAAAATAGAATTATAAATGTAAATTAATACAATAAAACAATAAATTAATTACTAATTCTTAATTTCTTATTATACAACTTTTTATTCGCAATGAATTAAATTTGATTTTGTATAAGATTTCGAAGCCAATCAAGTCTAAAATATTACTAAATTTATGGTAAATAATTTTGAGTTTTTTACAAAAAATTATGAAATTAATGGTGAAAGCTAGTTGATTATTGATATTGGCATATAACTCTTTTTTTGTTTAATACCAAGTCAACCTAATGAAATCAACCGTGAAAAGTGTCAGATTTATAATATTTATTAATAACAATTAACTAATACTTTCTCCCAACCACACCAATAGTCACATTTCATTTGTATTTTACAAAGAAAGTGTGACCATTAATATAAGAGAAAGTAATAAATTTCTACTTTTACTATTGTGATGAAATATTTTTATTTTACGAAGAAAGTGGAATCATTAGTATGAAAAGGAGGAATAGATTTCTACTTTTACTTGTGATGAAATTAATGGTGAAAACTAGCCGATTAAATGATTTTTTGTATATATTTTTGCGATAATATTAAAATAAATCTATAGACTTATAAAATTTCTTAACTTTAGAAACCAACAGATTTTTTTAATATTTTTTTAAAATCGGTAACTAAGATTTTTAATTTTTAATTTTTTTTAAACTCAAATTAAATACTCATAGATTTTAAAAGTTTAAAAAATAATATAGTTTCAAACGAATATATCTCCTCTAATCTATACATATATAATTTCAGGATACACTAATCCACTAATGCCACGTGGACCAATAGGAAAACAATAATAATGTTGTGTTCACACTATAAATTATAAATAAAAATAATATAAATTATAAATAGTAATATTATTAAGTATATTTAAATTATTATATATAAATTTTAAATAGTAATTTAAAATTATATATTTTTGGTAATAATAATTAATCATAATCTTAAATATATAAATTTTTATTTTTTTTCTCAAAATTCTTTTTTATTCCATTAATATTAATTTAATTTCAATTAATCGTATCTTATTTTCTCAAAATTCTTTTTTATTCCATTAATATTAATTTAATTTCAATTAATCGTATCTTATTTTCTCTTGCTATAATTTGGGTTCATAGGTTCTTTTTTATTTTTCTGAACATTGAATCGATTTACATGTATGCGTCCTTCTATTCATTCATTTTTTTTCCTCGATTTTTTTTAATTTTATGTATTAATTATGATTTATTCGCAGATTCCAAAAACAAATTGTTGAGTTATTAATTATGTTGGACTAGATTTTTTTTTTAATTTTTAGTTTATCCCTAATTCATTGAGTTATTAATTATGTTGGACTAGATTTTTTTTAATTTTTAGTATTAAATTTTACAGGTTAACATACGTTATATTAATATAATTGCATTTCTTACATCTCATCTTATTCATGTTCACCAAGTAAATTTAATTTTTTTATATTTCACCGTGCTGTGGTTCCTTCGGCTTTGGTCACCGTGCTGTGGTTCCTTCGGCTTTGGTTCAGGAATTTTATGTCGACTCCTTAGCTCTTGAAAAGCGTCAAGTCGAACATGTTGATGCTTACAACAGAATGATAGAGGCACAGGAAAAGCAGAAAAAATCTTTCCGGAAACTGCAACGGGAGATCCAACAAGGGGGAGGACTTGGAGATGTTGGAGCCCCAGATGCTAGTTTGAAAGATACATTTATTTTGAAGATGGTGCGGGACGCGATTCAGGAAGCTCATACGCAGCTGTCCAAAAGAAATTTGATCGAGGTTGTGAGTGATGATGGAGAGAAGACCGATGAAGATATTTTTGAAGGTATTTTGAATGCACGTGACAAAGGGAAAGGGAAAATGGATGATACTACAAATCCAGGGGCGTCGTTCGCGATGCCGTCTGATGGTCTGAAAGACGAAGGTGAAGAGGATGTCAATGTTGTGGACGTTGACGAAGCTGCAGGTGATGGTTTGGGCGAGCAAGATATTTTCGGGGATCCGGAAACCGACTCCGATGAAAGTGACGACTCTAGCTCTGACGACGGTTTCAGTTATGAAGATGATGAAGAAGAGTTGATCGAAAGTCCGGAACGTGATCCTTCTCCAACAGCCGTGCCTCAAGACTGAAGTTCAAGTTCTTGATCAAGTTTTCAATTTCAGTTTTTTGTTTAACTCTGGAACTCGTTTTTCTTGTTTTGATTTTGCATGCATACAACTTTGAACCTATTCGTCCATGCATGGTTTTTCATATTTGCTTAACTCTGGTACTCTTGTTTTGTTACTTGGTTTATCCGTGGTTTGGATTATCTATCTAAGTTTTGATGTTTGGTTTGAAATTTTGTCTAAGTATTTTTATGGTTTTTCATTGATTGTATGATTGATGTTTTTTCATCTTTTTACTTAGTTATTTTTGTTGTTTGTTCGGTTGAGGGGGAGATACTTGTATCTCGTTTTTACTTAACCTTGTTTCTATGAGTTGTGCCAAAAAGGGGGAGATTGTAAATGTTGATTTTGGCGACAACGGTTTTTCCTTGTGTTTTTGTCTTTGTTGATTTTCAGGGTTACAGGTTAAAAATCCGAAGTCAACTACCTTGCGCATGGAAATGGAGACATGAGTCTCCACTTTTGGGTTTACATGAAAACGGCGACCAGAGTCGCCGCTTTTGGTGATGCAAGGAAACGGCGACTCCTGTCGCCGGTTTTGATGCAAGGATGAAGAGACAAGGAAACGGCGACAGCAGTCGCCGCTTTTGGTGACGCGAGGAAAACGGCGACTCGTGTCGCCGCTTTTGGTACAATGCTGTTGTGCATAGAAACGGCGACTAGTGTCGCCGGTTTTGGGTGTGACAAGAAAACGGCGACTGGAGTCGCCGTTTATGTGTGTTGAGGAAACAGCGACTGGCGTCGCCGTTTTTGGTGCATACAAGTTTTCCAGCGACGCTGGTCGCCGGTTTTGGGACATGGCTATGAAAACGGCGACTCGTGCCCTTGACATTTTTCCGGAGAATGTAGTCGCCGGTTTTGGTGTAACATGAAAAACGGCGACTCTTGTTTTTTGTGTTTTGGTTTTAAGACTAAGTACTTACAACGTGTTTTCTTTCACCAGGTACTTAGTCCAAGGAAATGAAGAATGGTTCCAAGTTTGCAACTTCAACAATATCGACGACCGTGAAGACGATGAAATTCGAAGCTTCAACACTTAGAGAATTTCACGAGAAATTGAAGATGTAGAATTGAGATCGATGGAGTCAAGATTGAAATTGAAGTTTGATTTTGAAATTGAAGATTCAAGATTCGAAGATTCAAGATTCCAAGATTCAAGAATCCAAGTTCTACAATAATGATGTCATCCATGGAAATGTGACATAGGCCAAGCATGCGACGAATGAGAACGTGCCACGTCATCACTCTCACATGTGCGGCTCTACTATAAATACCCATGGATTTGATTTTCATCATTTGACGATTTTGAGAGAACGAAATCTGATTTTTAGAATCGTAGTCGAGCTTCGAGTTTGTGTAGTAGCTTTTGCGCCGTGTGCCAAGATTAGAGCTAGGAGATATAGCTTTAGGTACTCGTGTGCTAGTTTGCAAGTTAGTGGGAGTTGTTGCGACACTCGGGAAACTTCTTGTAAACATTTTGCCTACCATACTCTACAAGTGTAATAGTTTAAGTTTTGTGATCAATGAAATGGAAACTATTACATAACTTTGTCTTCACTTTTTATTCTACAAATTGTGTGAGTGTTTTACTTTGACGGAAGCTGCTGTCTGTGAGTTCAAGACCAATTTCACGAAAAATTGGTATCCTACGCTGAAGGCGTAATTTCAATTGGTATCAGAGCGGGACGTCATACGTATAAGACGTGATCCGTTACTTGACTTCATATTTCCGCTATAATGGAGTCGCCAATGTTTGTTCAGAAACCGATTATGCTTACTCATCAGAACTACTCTAACTGGAAAGCTAAAGTTTCTGCTAGAATTAAAGGCCATGACTCTCGTGCATGGATGGCTGTCTTGGAAGGTTGGGTGTGTCCGTATACTGAAGATGACGATGGAGTAAGAACTCCCAAACCTGAACGTAACTGGACCAGAGAAGAGCATGATTTGTCAACTGCGAATAGCAAGGCTCTTCTTCTTATTTGTGAATGGTTGGAACTAAGTATGTACCAACTGGTGAAAAATTGCACTTCAGCGAAAGACGCATGGGAGACTCTTCAGAGAACATGCGAAGGAAGTAAGGCCGTGAAGCGCTCTAAAATTCGAACTATCACTGCTCAGTTCCATCAACTCCGTATGAGAGAAGATGAAGACATAAATGAGTACTTAGACAAAATCATGAGATATGTGAACGAAGTTCATGAACTTGGAGAAACTTTTCCTGCCGTCATGATTTATGAGAAAACTCTTCATAGTCTAAGTTCTCGGTTCGAAAGTAAAGTGCTAACTCTTGAAGCACGAGAAGAAAAAGATCAAAAATGGGACTATGCAGATCTGATGGCTGATTTGAGAAACTACGACTTAACTCTAAAAGTTCGTAGCAACCCGGACATGTCACTTGTTTATGAGCCGATGACTGCTCTAAAAATTTCTGAGAAGGGTAAGAGCTCTAGAAGTTCGAAACCGCAGAAAACTCCTTCGAGAAATGAGAAATCTGAATGTAGTTTCACAGCTGATGTAGATGAATCTGATGACGATGAAGCAGAGGACATTGAACGTTTGATGAACTCGAATAATCCTGATAAACTTGCTGCACTGACTGAAATTGTCACGTATCTTGTGAAGCAAGAATTTAAGAGAAAGAATCGTGCCCGAAATTTTTGAAAGTTTCAGAAAAATTCTAACTCTTTTCAGAGAAACTCAGACAACCGAAATCAAACTTCATCCACTGACAAAAAATTTAAGGAGACAAAACTTTCTCCATATTCTTCAACTAGCAAGGATGTTTCTAAAATGCAGTGCTTCGAATGTAAGGGATTTGGACATGTCAAGAATGAGTGTCCCAACTTGCATCGCAAAAAGAAACTGCCGGTGAGCTATGTTGTTTTTGATGATGAAAATGTAATCTCAGAAAGTGAGGAATCTGAGAATGAAAATTCAGATAATGATGAGGACAACGCTCTAGTTGTCACTCTTGGTGAAAATTTCGACCTTGAAAATGTGGAGGTTGAAAACTTTGTTTTTGATGGTTTTCTGAAGGACACTGCAACTGCTGACAATATTTTTCGTGTTGCCTCTGCAAACCGAAACTTCTGTGACGATGATATTTTCTCGGATGTTGAATCCGTGTCTGAGACTGATGAGAATATAATGACATATAAAGTGTCTCAAACCGAAGATGTCTGTGCTGAGTTACTCACTCTAAGAGAAAGTCTTTCTGAACTCAAAACTTTACATGACACTGCTATCACTGAGAATAGCACTCTGGAAGTGTCCCTGAAAGTTCTTACAGAATCTTGTAACGAACTCTCGATTGCTAACCAAAAGATGTATGATGAAGTTGTTGAGTTGAAAAACTCAGTTGAAGAGACAACGGACGAGAAAAAGAGGTTGAACAACTCTTTAACTATACTTAAAATCAAGTTTGATGACCTTTTCGAAGAAAAACATAAACACTACAAAGAAGTTGTCAAACTAAGAGAAGTGTGTGAGAGGTTGAGTTCTGAAAACTCAAAACTGAAGACTTCGTTGAAGAAGGAAACGTCCGAAGTTAAGAAACTTCAAATCCTTTTCAAAAACTCTGACTCTGAGAACGATGATCTGAAATCATCACTTTTGAAGACTCAAACTGATCTTGCTATGACAGATAAGGAGTGCTATGTCTTGAAAGAAAAACTTCAGATGACTGATGAGCTGTTGAAAAAGATGAACACAAATTCTTCGGTGTTTGACAATGCTGCTTCGTACATGAATCCTAATCGCTATGGACTTGGATTTCAAAAAGTGTTTGAATCTATTTACTCTACACCTGAGAAGAAAGATGTGACCTTCGTCAAAGCATCAAATGATCAACCAAAGGATGAACTTAAAGCTGAGTCTGAAATATTGAAACGAAAAGAGATTGCAGAAGGGAAAGAGATTCTTAAGTCTCCTGAATCTAAACCTCAAAAAACAGTCTCGACTTCGAACTCTAAATCTGAGACATATCAATTTCCAAGGAATATTGTGAAACATCCTCGTGGTATTCTGCCATATGAGAAAACGTTGTTGAAAAAGTTGAACAAAACTCAGAGTGTTAAGCCGAATGTAGGACACTCTCAATCTAAACCTGTCTTTCTCAAGACACCTGTGAAAGTTGAAACTCGTCAACGACGAGAATATGTCTGTCACTACTGCAATGTGCTTGGACACATAAGACCTTTTTGCTACAAACTTAAAGCTGACATGAACCGTGAGTTGATGACAAAGAATGAAAAATCACGAAATTCTCAAAAGCAGAGTGTTGAGAAAAATATGAACACGATAGTTCAACCAAAGTCACAAAATTTTGATATGAAGAAAGTTGAGGCTGCTAAGGACATAAAGAAACCCATTTCTAAAATTCTGAAGACTGTGACTGAGAGAAATGTCACAATTTTGGATGACAAAAAGATATGGGTGCCTAAGTCTCAAAAGAGTAAAGTTGTGCTTAACTCTAACTCCAAAAATTGTTGGCAACCAAGAGAACTCATTTTCTGCAATGTTGCTCTTAACGCATCTGAGACTGGAACCAAAGGAATTTGGTATTTTGATAGTGGGTGTTCCCGCCATATGACTGGCACGAAAAAGTTTCTAAAAAATTACGAGCCTATGACTGGAGCTCCCGTAGTGTTTGGAGGGGGAGCAAAAGGAGTCGTAAAGGGAAAGGGGACTCTACAAATCAAAGGATTACCTCCTATCAGAAATGTAGTCCATGTAAAAGGACTTGTTGCTAACCTGATTTCCATCAGTCAACTGTGTGATGAAGGACTGAACGTGAGTTTTGATAAGGAATCGTGCAGAGTTTTTGATGATGAAGGAAAGTGTATAATGGAAGGTCCACGAGCCAAAAATAATTGCTATACAACTGAGTATAGTTGTTTTTCTGTGACCGTTCCTGATGAAGTTGATTTGTGGCATCAACGACTTGGCCACACCAGCACTCGAAATTTGAGCAAATTGGTTAAGGGGGAGATAGTTCGAGGAATCTCTCAACTCCCCAAAATCGAGAAAAGAGTGTGTGGTGACTGTCAGAAGGGTAAGCTGACAAGAACTCCTCATCCAGCACTGCCAATGCTCATGAGTACTTCAGCTCCATTCGAACTGTTACATATGGACTTGATGGGTCCAATGGAGGTTAAAAGTATAGCAAAGAAAGAATATGTGTTGGTTGTAGTTGATGATTTTTCTCGCTATACTTGGACAAGATTTTTGGCTACCAAAGATGAAACTTTTGATGCCTTCAAGGGCATTGTGAAATGGATCAAAACGAATCATGAGGCTAAAGTAAAAAGGATCAGAAGTGATCATGGAACTGAATTTCAAAATGCTAGCTTCAACGAATTCTGTATGATGAAAGGAATTCATCATGAATACTCGGCCCCAAAAACTCCTCAACAAAATGGGATTGTCGAACGAAAGAATCGAACGCTGCAAGAAATGGCACGTGTAATGCTTATCTCGAAAAATCTTGCACGAACTTTTTGGGCAGAAGCTGTCTCCACTGCTGGATATATTTTGAATCGGATAAGTATTCGATCTGGGACGACCGCAACTGCCTATGAACTGGTAAATGGCAAGAAACCTTCAGTTGCACACTTTCGTGTCTTTGGCTGTACTTGCTATATTTTGAAGGATCGTGATCCTCTGAAAAAATTTGAAGCCAAAGCTGATCGTGGTATTTTTGTTGGTTATAGCCAAAATAGCCATGCATATCGTGCCTACAACCTTCGAACTAAGAAAGTCATCGAAACTGTTAACATAAATTTTGATGAACAAGACTTTCTTGGAAAAGATACTGAGGAAAACTGGGTCAAAGAAGGAATTTTGGATTATCAAAATTTTCCACCAACACCCACAACTGCTGCTCCTGAGAATGTGTCTCCAGGAAATTTTACTCCAAACACTTCACCTGAAGTTGAAGATTCTAGCAATCAGGACAATGATACTTCATCGTCTGAAGATGAAGAAATTGAGCTAAACATTGAAAACCCAGCTAATGCTACTAGAGAGGCACCTCGACTCGTTCAAAAGAAACATCCTCCGACCCAAATGATTGGGAACTTAAATGAGCGAACTACGCGCTCAAAGAAACCGACAAATTCTCCGAATGAACTCTACAACATCTGCACTTCTGCAATCTATAACGAAATCAGCATCTCTTGCTTTCTTTCTGAAAATGAGCCGAAAAATTACAAGGAAGCCATGCAAGATGATTTTTGGATCATGGCCATGCAAGAAGAGTTGAATGAGTTCACACGGAATAATGTTTGGTCCTTAGTTCCCCGAACTTCAAACATCAATGTTGTTGGAACTAAATGGATTTTCAAGAATAAAACAGATGAGCATAACCAAGTCGTCAGAAACAAAGCTCGTCTTGTTGCCCAAGGATATGCCCAAGTGGAAGGCATAGATTTTGATGAAACTTTTGCTCCGGTCGCACGAATTGAGTCCATCAGACTCTTGATTGCTATTGCATGCCATCTAGGCATCAAACTTCGACAGATGGACGTCAAAGCTGCCTTCTTGAACGGTGTGCTGGAAGAAGAAGTCTACGTTGCTCAACCTAAGGGTTTTGAGGATCCGAAAAAGCCAAATCATGTATACAAGCTTCACAAAGCTCTATATGGCTTGAAACAAGCGCCTCGCGCCTGGTATGGATGTCTCACGGATTTTCTTCTAAAGTTCGGCTTTGAGCGTGGATCGGTGGACAAAACTTTGTTCATCAAGCGAGAAGGCAAACACATGATTGTTGCCCAAATTTACGTTGACGACATTGTCTTCGGAGCGACTTGTTCCAAACTCGTGACTTTATTCACAGAAGCTATGTCCTCGACTTTTCAGATGAGCCTTGAGGGGGAGTTGCACCAATTTCTTGGCCTTCAGATTTCTCAACGACCAAATGGGATATTTGTATCTCAAAGTAAGTATGCTAAAAACATGGTTGAGAGGTTTGAAATGCATCATGCCAAGCCAGCTAACACTCCTATGGCAACTACGGAACGCTTGTCGACGTCAACAAAAAGTCGGAGTGTAAACCAAACTCTTTATCGTTCCATGATTGGGAGTTTACTTTATTTAACTGCCACTCGTCCTGACATTATGTTTAGTGTTTGTATGTGTGTCAGGTACCAAGCTGATCCAAAGGAGGACCATCTAAGAGCTGTGAAACGGATTCTCCGCTACATCTCTGGAACTTCTCAGCTAGGTCTGTGGTATGCGCGCGACACTTCATCCAACCTTGTCGGCTTTTCTGATGCCGACTGGGCGACGGACACGGACGAACGAAAGAGTACCTCTGGCTGCTGTTGCTTCCTTGGCAATAACATTGTGTCTTGGCATAGTCGCAAGCAAAACTGTATCGCACTGTCCACTGCCGAGTCGGAGTACGTTGCGGCTGGAAGTTGCTGCACTCAACTACTTTGGTTGAAACAGATGTTGAATGACTATCTCCTTGAGAGTGCTCCATTAGTGCTGTATTGTGATAACCAGAGTGCTATCAAAATCAGCGAAAATCCTGTCCAGCACTCAAGAACTAAACACATCGACATTCGACATCATTTCATTAGAGATTTGGTTGATCGTGATATAGTCAGTCTACAGCATATTTCAACGGAAAAACAGCTCGCTGACATCTTTACCAAACCTCTTGACTTTGAGAGATTTAAGAAACTAAGAAATTCTCTCTGCATGTGTTCTCTCTAAGAGTTCACGGAAAAATTTTGAAGTCTGAAAGAGTAGTTTCTTTACTTCTGAATACGCACTCGGAATCGTCGTGGATTAGTCTAGTCAGACAAACATGGATTCGAGGCCGCTTTTAGTCTTCGGACACAAGAGTATTTATTCCGCTGAATGCGAACATGTGAACATGGCTTAAACTCCTCGCTTCATTTGCATAGATCCATAAAGCCAAGTAACGGAGGACGCCGGTTACCCCGGCTCCCCTCTTCGAAAGGTTGTACATGGACGCAAATCTTTAAGACACTCTCCTATCACACTTTGGAGGACGCAAGTGAACCTTGCTCCCCTCTGACTGCTGTAATGAGTGTCTGTTGCATTTCATTTAAAGCTAAAAACTCGTCTGGAGGACGCCGGTTACCCCGGCTCCCCTCTGATTGAAGTAATGCTAGTTCCTGATCGGAGTGCCTTAAGTGTTCACCTTGCATTCATGAATCAAAATCTCTTGTGCGGTGTAAACTCTGTCAATATGTTTCGACGAAACACGACTGCTTCCTTGTGACTGAGACGAAGGACAAGTAAACATGTCTATCACATACTTCGGTCCATCTCACCGGTTTTTAATATGAGAGATTTTTTCATTAACTCAAAGTTCTATTCACCTCGTGTGAAATTTTTGTTTTGGAAAAATGATGGAAGTGTCTCTTTTCTGGGAAAATATTTGCTCTTCATTGCCTAAAATCACCCCTCAAATATCCACTAAAATGTGTTTGAATGTTTGTGTGTGTTGAACTCTTGATTGACTAACTCGGGATGTGTTGTTTTTGTTTTGGCATTTCTGTAGTTCATATCCAGCGCTACGTGGTTTACCATCTCTGAAGTCTAATTTTGAGTGTAGCAACGGCCAACTCGCAAAATACAAGTGGAAACGTAAAATAAACTAAGTCCAGAGAATGCAAAAACGGAGACACTCAACTACTGACTCAAAAACCGGAGACTCAACTCTTACTCCAAAAACGGAGACTCCAAAAATCGGAGACCCGTGTCTCCATTTTCTTGGCTACCCTGACTGTGCCAAAAACCGGAGAATCCAGTCGCCGAAAAAGCGGCGACAAAGCACTTGCATAATTCCGGAGACTCACCTTGCACAAAACCGGAGACTCAAGTCGCCAGAAAACGGCGACTCTCATTTTGGCACAAAACCGGAGACTTGCACACAAAACGGAGACTCATGTCTCTGAAATTTTTGCCTTAGCCGAATTTTCAGCGTCAAAGAAAAATTGACAACTCAAGTTTCTCAACCAATGGCACTCAACTTCGTTTCTCAACCGTTGGTTCTCAACTTCGGTTTTCATGCCATGGTTTGATTTTCTTTAAACTTTCCATTTTTTTTATTATTATTTTTTTTATTTTATTATTTATTATTTTTGGAAATTATTATTTTAATAATATTTTTCAAATTAATAAATTTTTCTTCGTTTTTTTGACCTGATTTTCTTCTTGAGAAGAGCTGTTTGCAGGTATTGGACTGGGCTTTTTCATTCCAACGGGCGGCCCAAATTTTTCCTATAAATAGGCCTTGATGAAATCCTAATTCATTTACGCTTACATCAGAATTCTCTAACTCTCAAGCTCTCGATCTCTCGACTCTCAACTGCAAGTTCGGCGTCCGAAATTCTTAGTTCTTAGGTTCTTGCTTTTCCGTTGCATCCGACAACTCTTGCTTTGCGCAACCGGCGCCCTGTCCTTGTTTTCTGAAGTTGGACTTCTTTTCGTGGTTACCGTTTTCACAGCTGCTAACTGTCGGTTACTCACCTTTCTGAACTTTGACATGGCGAAAAACTTCGACGACATGATGGCTGATATGACTGCGTATCTGAATGAGCAGTTCGAAAATGCTCTTACTCCTGAATCCAAGAAAGCAGCTTACGAAGAGCTCAAAGCTCATCTTGACAAAGTTGATCGTCGCAAAGCTTCGTCTGCTGAAACTTCAGTTGACTTGACTAGAACTGCTGCACCTGAACTCTCGACTGCCCGTCAGCCGGGAAAAGAACCTAAGTCAGGGAAACCAAAGGATAAAGATACTTCCCATCGCATCTACAGTGGGGTCGTTTCCAAGGCAGAATATCTTCGGTTACTCGCAGCTGGCGAGATAACTAAGGAGGGAAAGAAAGTTGTTAAGGTTCCATCAACTGCAACTGTGTCTGCTGGAAAGAATCCAAAGACACCAAAATCATTGCTTCCAGCTGGAAGTGGTTCAGGAAAGAAACCTGTCGTCAGTGGCAGTGGAGTCAAGTCTCCAACTTCAAAACATTCTGGTGGTGGGTCAATTGAAAAATCCAAAACCCATAGCTCCCAAAAACCACCTTTGGCACCTCATTCCTCGGGATCAGCTGGATCCCAAGTCTCAACTGATGGCTTCAAATACATTGCCGAATACTCTGAGTGTCCTAAAGCTCATTCCCGTGAATTCTTCACGCCAACTGCTGAACGTCGCCACAAATTGATTGCAAAGTTACCAATCCATACGGACAGAACTATCCTCAAGGAGGACTATGAAAAACATGGCATCACAGATTTTCTGACCAAGGTGCACATGCTCAAATCTGTGAACCTTACCTATCGATACTCCATTCCAATACTTTACAAGTTTTATGCTAGCTTGTCTCCCGACTTTGCTAATCCGAAGAGCCGACTGTATGGATGTTTCATTTTTCGTGAAAAATTATACAAGTTCCGTCCTTTCTCCATCAACGCCTTTTTGGAAAGATTGGAAATTGATTCCAGATGGACATCACCGACAGCTGCGGAACGTGCTGATGACCTGACGGTTGGCACTTTTCTCACCCAGAAGAAAGTCAAGTCCGAACTGCCACCGCCGTCCAAGTTGTCTGCTTTCTATGGCATCTTGCATCGTCTTGGGATGTCAAACTGGATTGCCAATCGGGATCCGACTGTCCTGGACCCTGAGTTGATGCACCTCATCTTCCGTCTCAGTTGTGGCGAACAAGTTAACTTGGGCAAAATTATTTTCGCTGACTTGTGCAAAATTGCAAAACTTTCGGATGAAGCCATCATTAGGCAAGCTGAGTTGCCTACGGAGAAAAAATTCCATCTCACGCATCCGTGTCTGATCTATGGTATGCTTCATGACCAGGGGTTTATTCCTGAAACTTCAGCTGAGAAAAAGATGAAGAAGAACGGGGCTGTCAAGATCACGGGCAAGTATTTGACTCCGCACAAAAGAGTTATCGACTTACCCTGGCATGGACTCTTTGATAGGAATGCACTTCCGGAAATCTTAACTCCGCCCTCAACTCCTAAGTCTTCACGAAAGCGCAAGCCTAAATCTCCAAAAACTAAGTCCCCAACTGCTAAGCGCCAGAAATCACAGCCAACTGCGAAATCACAGCTGACTGCTGCTGTCGCAGAACCTGAAGCTGAGGGTGCTAAGTCTCCGAGAGTTGTTCCTCGAGGTTTCGGTCCGACTTCCAATATTCCTTCATATCTGAATCCTCATCATCCGATCCATAGTCACCGTGCTGTGGTTCCTTCGGCTTTGGTTCAGGAATTTTATGTCGACTCCTTAGCTCTTGAAAAGCGTCAAGTCGAACATGTTGATGCTTACAACAGAATGATAGAGGCACAGGAAAAGCAGAAAAAATCTTTCCGGAAACTGCAACGGGAGATCCAACAAGGGGGAGGACTTGGAGATGTTGGAGCCCCAGATGCTAGTTTGAAAGATACATTTATTTTGAAGATGGTGCGGGACGCGATTCAGGAAGCTCATACGCAGCTGTCCAAAAGAAATTTGATCGAGGTTGTGAGTGATGATGGAGAGAAGACCGATGAAGATATTTTTGAAGGTATTTTGAATGCACGTGACAAAGGGAAAGGGAAAATGGATGATACTACAAATCCAGGGGCGTCGTTCGCGATGCCGTCTGATGGTCTGAAAGACGAAGGTGAAGAGGATGTCAATGTTGTGGACGTTGACGAAGCTGCAGGTGATGGTTTGGGCGAGCAAGATATTTTCGGGGATCCGGAAACCGACTCCGATGAAAGTGACGACTCTAGCTCTGACGACGGTTTCAGTTATGAAGATGATGAAGAAGAGTTGATCGAAAGTCCGGAACGTGATCCTTCTCCAACAGCCGTGCCTCAAGACTGAAGTTCAAGTTCTTGATCAAGTTTTCAATTTCAGTTTTTTGTTTAACTCTGGAACTCGTTTTTCTTGTTTTGATTTTGCATGCATACAACTTTGAACCTATTCGTCCATGCATGGTTTTTCATATTTGCTTAACTCTGGTACTCTTGTTTTGTTACTTGGTTTATCCGTGGTTTGGATTATCTATCTAAGTTTTGATGTTTGGTTTGAAATTTTGTCTAAGTATTTTTATGGTTTTTCATTGATTGTATGATTGATGTTTTTTCATCTTTTTACTTAGTTATTTTTGTTGTTTGTTCGGTTGAGGGGGAGATACTTGTATCTCGTTTTTACTTAACCTTGTTTCTATGAGTTGTGCCAAAAAGGGGGAGATTGTAAATGTTGATTTTGGCGACAACGGTTTTTCCTTGTGTTTTTGTCTTTGTTGATTTTCAGGGTTACAGGTTAAAAATCCGAAGTCAACTACCTTGCGCATGGAAATGGAGACATGAGTCTCCACTTTTGGGTTTACATGAAAACGGCGACCAGAGTCGCCGCTTTTGGTGATGCAAGGAAACGGCGACTCCTGTCGCCGGTTTTGATGCAAGGATGAAGAGACAAGGAAACGGCGACAGCAGTCGCCGCTTTTGGTGACGCGAGGAAAACGGCGACTCGTGTTGCCGCTTTTGGTACAATGCTGTTGTGCATAGAAACGGCGACTAGTGTCGCCGGTTTTGGGTGTGACAAGAAAACGGCGACTGGAGTCGCCGTTTATGTGTGTTGAGGAAACAGCGACTGGCGTCGCCGTTTTTGGTGCATACAAGTTTTCCAGCGACGCTGGTCGCCGGTTTTGGGACATGGCTATGAAAACGGCGACTCGTGCCCTTGACATTTTTCCGGAGAATGTAGTCGCCGGTTTTGGTGTAACATGAAAAACGGCGACTCTTGTTTTTTGTGTTTTGGTTTTAAGACTAAGTACTTACAACGTGTTTTCTTTCACTAGGTACTTAGTCCAAGGAAATGAAGAATGGTTCCAAGTTTGCAACTTCAACAATATCGACGACCGTGAAGACGATGAAATTCGAAGCTTCAACACTTAGAGAATTTCACGAGAAATTGAAGATGTAGAATTGAGATCGATGGAGTCAAGATTGAAATTGAAGTTTGATTTTGAAATTGAAGATTCAAGATTCGAAGATTCAAGATTCCAAGATTCAAGAATCCAAGTTCTACAATAATGATGTCATCCATGGAAATGTGACATAGGCCAAGCATGCGACGAATGAGAACGTGCCACGTCATCACTCTCACATGTGCGGCTCTACTATAAATACCCATGGATTTGATTTTCATCATTTGACGATTTTGAGAGAACGAAATCTGATTTTTAGAATCGTAGTCGAGCTTCGAGTTTGTGTAGTAGCTTTTGCGCCGTGTGCCAAGATTAGAGCTAGGAGATATAGCTTTAGGTACTCGTGTGCTAGTTTGCAAGTTAGTGGGAGTTGTTGCGACACTCGGGAAACTTCTTGTAAACATTTTGCCTACCATACTCTACAAGTGTAATAGTTTAAGTTTTGTGATCAATGAAATGGAAACTATTACATAACTTTGTCTTCACTTTTTATTCTACAAATTGTGTGAGTGTTTTACTTTGACGGAAGCTGCTGTCTGTGAGTTCAAGACCAATTTCACGAAAAATTGGTATCCTACGCTGAAGGCGTAATTTCAACATGTGAGAGAGAGATCGGGTAGGATAAGACGAGAAACTCCTCTTCCACCAGATCAGAGGCTCCTCGATCGGGTAGGATGTAAATCAAGAGATGTGCCTGAGTAGCAGACACATGTGGGAGAGAGATCGGGTAGGATGAGACGAGAAACTCTTCTTCCATCAGATCAGAGGCTCATCGATCGAGTAGGACGTAAATCGAAAGATGCGCCCGAGTAGCAGACACATGTGAGAAATATCCAATAGGTCTCATCCAAGGACTAACTTCATAATATTTTAATGAAAATTTGTCATATCCGAGATTCGAACTCTGCGTCGTCGAGGAATTACATCAACATCACCACAGACCTTACTACTCGGCTATGCCCCAAGAAGCTTACATACTATAAATTACATCAAACATGCGTAGTCTTTGAAAATAATAAAATTTTAATACTAATTTACAAATTTTAGTAAGAGATCGATTATTAAATAAAATAATTTGTTAGTCCATTAATAATTTTTTGGCCGAAATACGTTGGAGATTAAGTAAAATTTTAGATTATTTCAAACAAATAAATCACGTGCATCGCACGGGCGGTGGTACTAGTTTGTGTAATTTACCTTTAATTGAAACTTTGTTCAAAGTCATTGTTTTTTTTTTTTTGTTAAATGTCAATTGTATAGAAAAAAAAACGAAAAAAGTATGAAGTTATAGTGCAGCGCATAGAGAAAAGACCGTATTGTTAGGATCGTTTCACTACCGAGAAAGGCGAGCGGTGCTTTACGTCAACGAGACCACCGACTACACGTCGGACCACCGGGACCCGCTCCTAGAAAGCACGAGGAATATTTCCTTGACTCGTCAATCGATCGGACACGCCCAATGCGTGACGGAAACTCCTATCGATCTCCAAACGAATCCACCCCGTACTCGATCACCAATCCCCCCGAGAACAACCGACGTCCAACCGTTGTCGGGAATCCACTCAACCCGAGTGTTCCGAATTCCCGACCAACCAACAACGACAACACCAATATCACCTCCAATACATATATCACCAATGCACCAAAAGCATACACATATATATTGAGCAATATAAGAGCAACTACAATCGAAGCAATCAACACAAACACAAAGCGAGAAAGCAAACAAACACGACACCGAGAATAGGGATGGGAAAAAATACCGAATTATCGAAATACCGAACTTACCGTACCGAAAAATGCCGAAAAAAAATCAAATTTTCGGTATATTGAATTTTTCGGTACGGTATGATACCGTATCGATAATTTTCGGTACGGTATCGGTATGAAAGTTTTTAAAATTTCGGTATTTCGGTATATACCGATATACCGTAAATAATCGGTATAGTTCGATATTTCGATATATATATCCTTCGGTATGCAAAAAACAATCGGTATAGTTCGATATTTCGGTATATATATACTTCGATATGCAAAAAAAAGTCGGTATGATTCGGTATATCGATATTTTCGGTATAATTCGATAATAAAAATTTCGATATGGTTCGATATATCGATATTTTTGTTATACCGAAAGTTCGGTACGGTATCGGTATAGATTTTTTCGATATCGAAATTTCGGTATATCGATATTCGGTATACCGAACTTTTCGGTACGGTATCGGTATGAATTTTTTCGGATACCGAATTTTTCGGTACGGTATCGGTATGACCGATTCGGTACGGTACGGTACGGTATTCCATCCCTAACCGAGAATTATAGTGGTTCACCTTTAAATAGGCTACATCCACTTTGCCGCCACGATCTTTTCACTAGATACACCGAATCGATACACCGAGCTTTACAAGAATTCTCCCTCGAATTCTAACTCTCTCGACTCTCTCTAGGACCACTACAAAAAAACTGCGAATCCCCTACGGGGATTTCCTACGGCATTTTTCCCGTAGGGATTCCCTACGGCATTCCCTACGGGAATCATATTAATCCCTACGGCATTCCCTACGGGAATCATATTCAGAGTTCCCCTACGGCATTTCCTACGGCCCCGCCGTAGAGGCGACTCCCGTAGGGGATTCCCGTAAGGGACTGCGCGCGAATTCGCGCGAGACGCGGGCAACCCGAGTTTGTATGGCCGAAAACATCACAACGCGAGCATGTAGGTTGCCGCCCCTCATAACTTTAATTGCGTTGTAAAATTTTATAAAATGCTTTTAAATCTTTTAATATATTGTATTTAATTTAAATTTACAAATAAAATGTTGAATTGTAAATTTGAATAAACGCGTGGGGTAATTGTGTGTATTTAATGAAATGAAATAAAAAATCTAGATATATATGTATGACGTACAATTGTACATAGATAAAACCGGTAACTCTCCGACTTATAATATTTTAATTATATTCCCAATTATATATATTCATGAACACTATATAATTAAGAATCTCAACTTAATTAATTAATTAGGGTTTACTCGATCATATCATATATACTGTATCATGTCGTGGATGGAGTTAGCCGCTCGAACCCAGCAAATTATCATCGTCCATCGTCCTCGACGAACTCCAATTTCCCCTACGAAATCACAACCACATCGGAATCGACCGATTCGCGGAGTTGGCTAAGCTGACGTTTCTAAGGCACGAGGAATCCAACCACCGCATCGACACTTTCCGGCTACGTATGATCACCGATTCGTACGCTCGTCTCGGCCTCGCTACTCAATGGACTTTGAACGCCTTGAAACTCGGAGAAACCGATCTCACTTTCCAGTCCTATCCTCCTAACATCGCTATCCCGCTTAAGGAAGCCGTCTTCGGAAACAAAAACATCGTCCGGTTATGTCTGGAAAGCTCGACAATCGATCGATTACAGGTAACCGAATGCCCGGGCCTCAAAGCACTCACTTTAAGAGACTTGGCTATTATAAAACTCAATGCGCTTTTCGACATAATATCGTGCTGCCCCTCGGTTGAGGATTTGTCATTGTCCAATATTTCTTGGCGAGGTAATATTGAAGACTTGAAATCCACTGCTCGGGTACCCACACTCATCCTTCATGACCTAAGGTCTCTAGTTTTGCGCGACGTTAATTCCCTATTCCAAATCAAAACGTTGTTTATCGATGACTTGTCGTCCAAGTTTCCTAACCTCAAACACCTAACCCTAGGACTAACACAAAATTCCTTTGGCCCAAAGCTTGAAGTGATTAACATTTCAAGCGCTTCGTTAGAGACATTACACATTACTATGGAGCAGTTGGGTAATAGGGTTCCGAAGTTCGAGTTTGATGTCCCGAGTATTCGTAAGTTTACATTTGAGGTCGACAGTGAATACATTATTCCTGACGTGTCGATATCTGGAAGTCAGTGGGAGGAGTCTCATGTATCGATTTCCAAATGCAATCAGCATATGAGTATTACCAATGGGATCAACACTAAGTGGGTTTGTCAGTTGATAAATTTCCTAAAAAAGCTGAGAGGCTCGAAGATACATCTCTGCCTCCATATGCATAATAAGGAAATATTCGATTACGGCATGGGAGAGCTCGATGGTTTGAATGTGTGTGAAGTGGAAGATTTGACCTTGGACATCCCAGATCTCTCGTCTCTGGGTTGTCATGTTCTTTTAGATGGTTTGTTTCGGATATGTCGCCCAAAGACGATTACCCAATACGTGAGACCTCCCGACAACAACAAAAACAATGATCATGCTGGTTTAAACACTAGAAATAATGATTTAGTTATTTGTCGATCCCTTGAACGAACAATGCAAGTGAAAAGCGTGATGCTCCCAACCCAATTTATGTATGGGTTTCGTGATCTCGAGGAAGTCAATGCACAACAGCTCTTTGATGGGGAGTGGAAGCAGCAGCCATTGGGTTCAATATTAGCTGATGCAGCTGATTCAACAAGTCAGAAATCGAAAACAAGATTTCGCTTCCAATTGAAATGGAAATCGTTCGTCGACGTCGTGTCTTAATCAAAACGCGAGACCTTATGATGATGATTCGAGAACATCTAAAATTTTCTTTTAATTTATTTTGTTAATCTGGTTGAGATTTGAGAGTGAGTTTGTTTAATTTGTTTGAAATTATTCTTTTAATTTATTTTGTTAATCTAGTTGAGATTTGAGAGGGAGTTTGTTAATTTGTTTAATATTTTTTCTATGAATGTGCTATATTCTGAATGCTGAAATTTTGATTTATAGGTTAATTACATTTGTTTTTCAACCATTGGATTAGATATTTTTACACTTTCAAACTTGTCGGAATTTTGTTGCAAATTAGTACCTCGTGTTTAAAGAAATTACAATTTGCAAACCTGCCTGTTGTCAAAACGGAAAATACCAAAAAATATTCCAACACATTTAATATATTTAATTTATGTTTTCCACATTTTTTTTTTCTAAAACGTGGTTGTATATGTTTCTCAAATTGAACGAATGATGATCAATAACATCGTTTAATTTAATTTAATACTATATAATATTATTAACAATAATAATCTCAATTTTAATAAAATATAATTTTTACTTGGGTAAGCTACTTGATCTTTAGTATGTGAGTTAATTATTTGATCGAAAGCACAAATTTATAATTAGATGAACATGTGTTTGATGTTTTTCTTACTCATTATAATGATCATTGTTGATTATGAATCAAAATACCATCATTATTAATTCAACAAAATTGAAAAAAATGGTTTAATCGTGAACTTTTTCATAATAACACAAAAAAAGATGTTTAATTTAAATTACTTTCTAATAAGCAATAAAGTGAAGATAGTTAGAACTTTTTTGGATATTTTAATTTTCCTAATAAGCTATAAAGTTACGAAATCTTTATAATAAGTAAACATATCTTCTTTTTTAATTAGTATTCGAAATAATTAATATAATTACAAGCAAACCCTAATAATACCAATAATTAATCCTATATGTGGCGTGAAGGCTACAAAACAAGACCTATAAATACTGCTACATATGCACGGTTAATTAAATCTATCTCAATAATTAATTAAGGTTTACCCGTAACCCTAATTGATCATGTCCATGGCCAAGTCGTTACCTGAAACCATAATTCATCGCGTACAATCTTCCCTCCCCGGAAAAAAAGCCGCCCAAACAACCCTCCTCTCCAAATCATGGCGCAGCGCTTGGTTGACTCGCCGGAGAATCGACCTCGACGAATCCAACTTTCTACACGCCTCCGAAGACATCGACGGACTCACCGATTTCGCAAATAAGACATTTCGAAGGTACGAGGAATCCAACCTAACTATAGACGCTTTCAGCCTATGTCTAAGTAATGAATCGTATTATCGTTTCGGCTTCGCTAAGGACTGGACTTTGAAAGCATTGAAACTTGGGGCTACCGATTTCACCTTCCGGTTTCCTGATTCAAGCACACAGTCCTATGGGTCCTATGGGTACAGAAACGTCGAGAGGTTATGTATGCAATGCTTGGTAATCAATCAATTAGAGGTAATTAAATGTTGTAATCAGCTTACGTCGCTCACTTTAAGCAACTTGACTTTAAAAACCGATCAGTTTTTCGACCTAATATTGTGCTTCCCATCGATTGAGTATTTGTCCTTGTCCCATATTCATTGTAACGAGCAACAAGTTGCCATGAGATCTTCTCCTCCGACAATCCTCCTCCTTAAACTAAGGTCTCTAGTTCTGTCCGGATTTGAATCCCAATTCCAGATGAAAATGTTGTTTCTCGATGACTTGTCGTCAAAGTTTCCGAACCTCAAAGACCTAACCCTAGGATTCAATTCACATGAAGGGTACTCTCACAAAACAGCTGCTGTAGAGATACGAAACATTTCAAGCGGCACACTCGAGACCTTAAACCTTAGGTGTGTAGATAGTATGGGAGGTGTGAATTATATCGGCGAGCGAGAGAAGGTGGCGGTAATCAAGCTCGATCTCCCGAGTATTCGTAAGTTAACGTTTGAGGGTTCGTGCATGCCTAACCTGTGTTTTAGTCCAACACCTATAGGGGATCAATTGGACTCCCATGTATCGATAAGGAATTTTGGTGATCTGAGTAATAAGTGGTTTTCCGAGTTTGGCGAGTTCATGACGAATTTGAAAGGGTCAAGAATACATCTCTGTCTCCATCTGGATTTTAGTGCCGATTTTGATTACGATGTGGGAGAGCTCGGTGGTCTGAATGTGTTTGAAGTAGATGATCTGACCCTGGACGCAAAGGATGTTCCGTCTCTGAGTTGTTACGCCTTTTTGGATGGTTTGTTTCGAACATGTCACCCGAAGATGATTACTCAATACGTTGGTCCTTCTTCCCTTAATGTTGATAAGGTTTATAATCCTGACCTTGGGGAAAATAGAGTTAATGATTTACATATTGTTCCACTTGAAGGAGCAATGCAAGCGAAACTTCATGTTGATAAGGTTTATCGTCGTGGCTATAATCCTGACCGTGGGAAAAATAGAGTTAATGATTTACATATTGTTCGGTCACTTGAAGGAGCAATGCAAGCGAAAAGCAGCTTGTTGATTCCAACACAATTTCTGTACGGTTTGCGTGAGCTCGAGGAACTAGACGCGCAGCAGCTCATTGACGATGTTTGGGAGCAGCGGCCGTTGGGTTCTTTATTAGCTGATCTCGAGGACATAAAAGAGCAGCAGCAGCTCAGACGGAAGACACATCCAAATGGTCCTTTATTAGATTTTTCAAAAAGAAGATTTCGGTTGCTGTTGAAATGGAGAGAATGAGGGTGAACAAGAGAAAGAGAATGTATTAATTCTCATTTGATTTCATTGTCAGATTGAAGTTTTTATCTTCTTATATGAGTTTGGGGATCTCTTATATTGATTATAGATAATTTTTAATTTAATTTATAATATTAAGTTTTTTAATTTTATTTTTGTTTAGATATTTTATTACTACATTAATTGCATGTTCCATATAATTATTTTTGTTAAGATCAATTTTTTTTCTAGATTCAGTACAAATTTTTATTTATAATTTTATTTGGTTCACATAGATTGTTATCAAACAAATTAAATCCTTTTACCAAAGTATTATGTTAAAAAATCAGTAAATTTTATTTAAATCATTAATAAATTTATCTTTATTATAAAAGATTCTAATAGTTTATTATATAATTTTAAAATAACAACAGGCTGTAATATAGCTATATACCTAAAATATTTATGATATTTTAATTTATGATTTCCGAAAATAAATTATTTGTATTTATGAAATATTCTTTTAGGAAGAATAATACTGAATTTGCATTTAATAAAACAAAGGTAATTCAAGAATTACAAAATTCACTTCAATATTACTCACATAATTAAAAGGTAATTAGGATATTTTATAATTAACTATTTAAAATATTGTATCTCGATCCGTCATCATAGGCTGATAAATGGAGTAGGCCCATTTTGAATATAAATAGGGCACTGTAACCCTAGCTCTCGAAAATAGATGTGAATGAAAATGAATTCTTCTTCTTCCTACGCTCCAGATCTTCCCGACGCCGTAATCCATCTGATAACATCTTCCTTAAACCTCAAGCAAGCCGCACAAACATCCATCCTCTCCAAATCATGGAACAGCGGCTGGTTAACCCGCCCGATCCTCGATCTCGACGAATCCCAGTTTCCAGAACATTACCGACGCCACTTCAACCTCATGCTGTTCGGAAACAAGACACTCCCGAGGTACGAGGATTCCAACCAAAGCATCCACACTTTCCGGCTGTTTCTCGAGAGCGAATGGTACAGCAGCTACGGCCTCTCCGCCGACTGGACTTCCAGGGCAATGAAAATGGGCCCCACCGACGTCACTATCCGACTCAAACACGACACCATCCACATCCCCATCGACGAGGTCCTCGCCTCCAAAAACCTCGCCACGCTGTCTCTTTCAAACGTGAGAATCGATATCAATCGACCGCAGGTAACCCTAATCAAATCCCTCACGTTCACCGAAGGTCGTGTATCGATCGATTCGTTTCGTAACTTTTTGTCCTGCTTCCCCTCGATCGAGACGTTATCGCTTTACAGCTTAAAATTTTCGGTCGACAAAGAAAGCGCGGTGGGGTCCGATCCGATGTCGACCATCAGCCTCGGCAAGCTGACGTGTCTAGTTCTGAGCCAACTCGATTCGGACCAACTGCGAACGTTCTTTCTGCGTGACTTGTCGTCCAAGTTTCCGGTCCTGAAAGAAATGACGCTAACCATCGACTATTACAACTTCAACCGAGCTCAACTACCGGTGCACGTGATCTCGAGCAGTTCGTTAGAGATTTTGAAGTTTATGGTGGGTGAATCGTGCCAGTTGGAGAGAGTCGAGCTTGATCTCCCGAGTATTCGTAACTTTACATTCAAATGTCATCGCATGCATAACATGCTTTTTAAACCTACGTCGGGAGATGAAGAATGGGACTCCAATGTATCGGGAGATGAAGAATGGGACTCCAATGTATCGATAACTCACGACGATCTTCCCCATACTAAATGGTTTCGTCAGCTGAGTGACTTGTTGACTAATCTGAAAGAGTCGAAGATACATCTCGCTCTTCATCTGCGTGGTTCTTCGTATAGCACAAAGTACCAAGCGGAAGAGATGAGAGATTCGAACGCGTGCGAAGTGGAGAATCTGACCATCTACACGAAGGAGGGTCTTCAGCTCGAGACTTTTAACTCTCTTCTGGAAGGATTGTTTCAGGTGTGTCAACCAAAGATGGTTACTCATTGCGTTGGTGGGAAGACAAAAAACAATGATTTATTGCTTTGTCTGGCACTTAAACAAGCTTTGATGTATGCGATGAAAGATTTTCCGATCAAAAAGAAGAAAGGAAAGACGGTGAAAGTGAAGCTGCGAAGCCAATTGTTGTTTGGGTTGAGTGATCTCAAAGAAGTGCATGCGGAGGAGCTCCAAGACAAGAAGTGGGTGCCGCAGACTTTGGATTCGATATTAGACGATTCAACAAGTAAGCAAAGAACTGTTCGCTTCCAATTGGAATGGAAATCGAAATGGAAACCTTAAACAATGCAAGTATTTTAATTTTCATGATTTTTGTTTTTGAATAAGTGTGTGTTCTCTTTGGTTTCATATAATAAATAAATAAATAAATAAATAACAATGCTGCTAGCTATTGTTGAATAATATTCTGTGAAAGATATTTTTGTATCTTTGCTTCTTTCCAATTGTTCAGTTTTATGGTTGAACCACAATTTCAATCACAATAGAATTGAATAGATCCTCAGCTCATATATCTATTTCTCATATCAGTACACTTTCGGGTATTTGAAAATTTCGACCAGCTAGGGGTTTGGTTCCTGAAGCTGTGTAACGTTTAAAGGGAAAATTACTATACTTAGAGCACTTTTGTACTTTAAGCCCTTGTTTAAAGGGAAAATTACATTTTAGTACTTATACTTAGAGTACTTTTGTACTTTAATAACTGATTTATTTTTACATTTTAGTAGCTAAATTATTCAAAAATTGCACTTTACTATTAAAATGAGTGGTTCCAGCAACCCTTGAGAGTCACGTGATTTTTAACGGAGTTAATTAATTTTTCACATATATTAAAATGTAAAATTATTTTAACGGAGTTAATTAATTTTTAATATATATTAAACTGTAAAATTATAAGATTGTCCTCGTCTTCTTTCACCTTCATCTTTTTCTCTAAATTCTAGAACCCTGAATCAATACAGTATATGTAATTGTAGAAAATAAAATAAAAATCATCTAGGAGATAAAAATTATTTTAATCCTATAAAAAAGCTCTTTTCTCGATTTGGTCTCATTTTGTTTTATTTTCCCGTAAAACCTAAAACGTGAGGGTAAATTTAGTCTATTTTCAGTCCAGAAATTAAAGTCAAAACTAGCTAGAAATCGATTGACCGATGAAGACGTGACAGTAAACTTGGAAGAATACAACAAGAAAATGAAGTCTGAACTAGCTAGAAATCGATTGAACGGTGAAAATGTGACAGTCAATTTAGGAAAATACGACAAGAAAATAAAAATTCAACATATATAGGGAGACCTATTTCACTAAAGCTCGGCTCGGCTCGTTCCCACAGCCCAATGGGAGTGGGCCCGTTTAGAATCCATTACATACTTATATAAATATTGGGCACGTACCTAACCCTAGGGCTGGAAATTAAAATACCATTAGCATGAATTCTTCTTATTCTCAAGAGCGTCCGAGCGCCGCAATCCATGTCATACCATCTTCCTTCAACCTTAAGCAAGCCGCACAAATATCCATTCTCTCCAAATCATGGAACACGGCCTGGTTAACCCGCCCGATCCTCGATCTCGACGAATCCCAGTTTCCAGAACATTACCGACGCCACTTCAACCTCATGCTGTTCGGAAACAAGACACTCCCGAGGTACGAGGATTCCAACACAGAGATTCACACTTTCCGGCTGTGTCTTGAGAGTGAATGGTACTGTAGTTCCGGCCTCGCCGCCGAGTGGACTTCCAAGGCGATGAAATTGGGACCCTCTGACGTCACCATCCGACTCAAGTACGAAAGCAACGACATCCCTATCGACGAGGTTTTCGGGAACGAAAAGCTCATCAGGATGTGCCTTGAAAGCGTGAGGATCGATCGACTCGAGGTAACCCTAATCAAATGCTCGGGCCTCAAATCCCTCGAGTTAACCGAAGGGCGAATATCGATCGATTCGTTTTCTAACATATTATCGTGCTGCCCCTTGATCGAAACAATATCTCTTCATAGCTTAAAGTTTTCCGACGATGAACAACGCGTTGCATGCTCGACGATCAGCCTCAAACTAACGTCTCTAGTTCTGTGCGAACTCGAATTGGACCGATTCGGAACATTGTTTCGACTGTCTGATTTGTCGACCATGTGTCCGGTTCTGAAAGACCTTTCGATAACAATCAATGATTACAAATTCGGTAAAGGGGAACGGATACTTGTGATCTCAAGCCGTTCGTTGGAGACTCTGACCTTTAGGCTGATTCATGGATTATCATATTTTGAACATGATAAGGTGCCGAGGGTCGAGTTTGATGTCCCGAGTATTCGTAAGTTTACGTTCGAGGGTCCACTCATGCCGAACATGTGTTTTAGTCCGACATCAGGAGGTCGATGGGACTCCCATGTATCGATAAGTCACAGTGGCTATCTCAGCAATACGTGGTTCCGTCAGTTGAGTAACTTCTTATCGAATCTGAAAGAGTCGAAGATACATCTCGTTCTCCGTGTGTGTGATTCTATGTGTATGTCCCATTACCAAACGGGAAATATCAAAGGTCCGTATGCCTGCGAAGTGGACGATCTGACCATTTACACAAAGGAGGGTTGTCTCGAGTCTGAGTTTCTCGACTTTTTGGATAGATTGTTTGGGAATTGTCGACCGAAGATGATTACTCATTACGTTGATCCTTCTAAGAAGGATGGGAAGATCAGAAACAGTGGTTTATTGCTGCGTCGGGCGCTTGAAAAAGGATTGGCCGCGAATACAAATTTACCGATCAACAAAAAGGAAGGGAAGATCAGAAACAGTCGTTTATTGCTGCGTGGAAAAGCATTGGCCGCGAATACAAATTTACCGATCAACAAAAAGGAGGGAATGAGTACAGTGAGAATAAGTTCTTTGATGGAAAGCCAATTGTTGCATGGGTTGCTTGATCTCAAAGAAGTACATGTGCAGGAGCTCAAAGACGAGGTGTGGATGCCACGGACAATGTATTCAATATTAGACGATTCAACAAGTGGAGAAAGAATTGTTCGATTCCAATTGAAATGGAGTCCTTAATATGGTCAAGATTCGGGGTATATACATATATTCTTCACTTCAAATGTTTTAGGAGAGAGGCTAAACAATTTATTTGATTATTATAGTTTTCAGATAATTTTACAGCATGCACTTCTTTTGAGTCTAAATTGTATTTGGGTTAAAGCTTTTAACCCTAAATAATATTGGCCACGTTGGCAACTAGGCCCACTACCTAACAATTCCGCGCCGGGCTGAAGAAGCATATGATATACTCCTATGTAAGTAAGTATATGAATTTTTTATTATATTTATGCACATTACGGAACCCTAATCCTATAATTTGCGGAACTCATAAAACTCAAAATATACCTAACATCGATTAGTGGAGTCACCTGAACCCATATTGTCATCGGCCATCGTCCTCGACGAATCCCTATTTCCTGCAGAACGTATCCATAGATCCGGATATGGATTCGAATCCCGAATAGCAGAACGAAAACGGCATACTGAAATCGATGGATTCGCAGAGTTCGCTAAGAAGACATTTCGAAGGTACGAGGAATCCAACCTAAATATCGACGCTTTCAGACTATGTCTGATTAATCCATCGTATACTTATTTTGGCCTCGCTTCGGAATGGACTTCGAAAGCATTGAAACTCGGATCCAGCGATCTCACTTTCCGGTTCGAGCATCCGAGCATCGCTATCCCTCTCCAGGAGGTCTTTCGAAACGAAAACGTCGTCCAGCTACGTCTCGAAAGTTGCGAAATCGAACAATTAAAGGTAACTGAATGCCCAGGGCTCAAGTCGCTCACTTTGGGAGACTTGCTTATAAAAGTCGATGCGCTTTTCGACATAATCTCGTGCTGCCCCTCGGTCGAGAATATGTCATTGTCCTGTATTTGTATCTTTGATAACAATGATCATCATCATGATTCTGATCCTCCTCCCGGAATCATCTTTCATAAGCTAAGGTCTCTAGTAATGTTGTGGTGCGACTTAAAATTCCAAATCGAAACATTTTTTCTGGATGACTTTTCGTCCAAGTCTCCTAACCTCAAACACCTAACCCTAGGAATAACACCCGCCTTATGGCAAACACTTGAAGTGATGGGAATCATTTCTAGCGCTTCACTAGAGACTTTACACATTACGGGCATGGTTAGGGATAGGGATCGTAAAAGGGTTCCAAGGGTCCAGATCTTCCTACGCTCCAGATCTTCCCGACGCCGTAATCCATCAAATAACATTTTCCTTCAAACTTAAGCAAGCCGCACAAATATTCCGTCCTCTCCAAATCATGGAACAGCGGCTGGTTAACCCGCCCGATCCTCGACCTCGACGAATCCCAGTTTCCAGAACATTACCGACGCCACTTCAACCTCATGCTGTTCGGAAACAAGACACTACGAGGACCAAATATGATATTTTCCCTGTTTTCTTTGGTTTCATATAATTAATGAATAAATAACAATGCTGCTAGCTATTGTTGAATAATATTCTGTGAAAGATGTTTGTATCTTTGCTTCTTTCCAATTGTTCAGTTTTATGGTTGAACCACAATTTCAATTAGAGTTAGAATAGTCAAGTGAATGCTGATTGTCCGCCGGAAAACTGATGTGGCAGCCACCTCAGCTTGCTTCTTTCCAATTATTCAGTTTTATGGTTGAACCACAATTTCAATTAGAGTTAGAATCATGATTGGTCCCCTTGACGAAAGTCATTAACTTAAACATTCCCGTGAGTCATTTTTTTTTCTCGATTGGTCCTTCAAATAGAAGGACCAATCGTGAAAAAAAATCGACTTACGGGATGTTTAAGTAAATGGCTTCCGTTAAGGGGACCAATCATGATTCTAACTCATTTTAATTACAGTGTATTAATTAAATTATATAAGTATATAACACCGCCATCATTTGCGGCCTCCATCTGTTACTTAACGAAATAGCCAATATTCAGATGCTCCGAAACGGTCACCTCTCTCTTTGGCCTCACAATCGCCACGATTCACACCTCATCGAGCCTACTGCCTACATGTATACATACTTTGTATACGATAATTGAATAGCTCCTCAGCTCATATACCTATTTCTCATATCAGTACACTTTCGTAATACCCATTATTTGAAAATTTCGACCAGCTAGGGGTTTGGTTCCTGAAGCTGTGTAAGGAATCGGATCAACCATTCAACTTGAGGGAGTTTTTTTTGGTCCCACAGAGTTGAGTCATTCTCGATTTGATCCCATTTAGTTACACATTTTCAATTTAATCCCATAAAGCTCAAAATTTTGTCCAATTTAGTTCATTTTGGCCGGAATCTTCAATTTTGACGGTCAACGCATGACGGGGCCTGCTATCTAACGCAGGCCCACTAAACTCAAACCAAATACAGTAGAAACTCTATATAGTAATACTCTATATAGGAATAAACTCCCTATAGTAATAAAAAATGCAAGTCCCAACTTGGGACCAGTTATAAATAGGAATAAACTCCACATTGTCATAAGTCATACATTTTTTAGGTCCCGTCTTAAGGATTTATACCTCTATATAAGAATAAATGATTAATATATAATAAAAATATTTATTAATAATGTTTTTATTTATGAAAATCAATAACATGTTTAAGATGACTTGAAATATTTATGAAAATCAAAAACATATAGTATATGATCAAAGTTTATAGTCCTTAGATTCAATAATATTTTATTTAATTTGTATGTTAAACACAATTTTTACACATATATAGTCAAAAATTATTATTCAAAACTATTAAATTGATTTTGTGAATTTAAAAATAGATAATATTGTATGTATATTATTTTTATATTTATATTATTTTTTATAAAAAAAATTATTTTTATTTTCTAAAACCCTATATAAGAATAACTCTCTATAGTAATATTTTTTCCCGGTCCTAACGATATGACTGTACTTTCTACTGTAACACAACCATGT
The DNA here is from genome assembly GCA_954870475.1 of Euphrasia confusa. Lineage (NCBI taxonomy): Eukaryota > Viridiplantae > Streptophyta > Magnoliopsida > Lamiales > Orobanchaceae > Euphrasia > Euphrasia confusa. The sequence continues at coordinate 2,143,579 of OX940965.1, forward strand.
ACATCAATGGGTCATTCATCCTTCCTTTTCTCTTAACTCTCTCTTCCACGTCATAATTTTCTCTCATCCACTTCATATTCAACTTTCTCCTCTTTTATCAAAATAATCAACTCACATCAATGGGTTCCCATCCATTATTTTTCTACTTTATTATTATATTTCACATTTTAAAAAATAATTAATTAAATAATTTTTAACAATCAATAAATAATAATATTAATTTTTTAATTTTTTTAAGAATAAATATTTTTTCAAAATATTACTATTTATAAAAATAATTATTTTAAATGATATTGTTTATAAAAATAACAATATTTTATAATAAACAAAACTAAAAATAATTTAATTAAAATATAACTATTAATTACTAATAAATTATTGTAAAATTATTAATTTTAAACATTTTTCTATATAGATAAATTAACTACGTTAAATAATAATATTTATATATATACATACCATTATTGTATGGATAGGAGAGGAAGGGGGACCACGCGGGTCCCGCACTTTAACAACGGTGCTCTCCGTTGTGCCGTTGTCGGAGTCGAAAAGATGACAGCTTCTCTTTTCTTTGTAGATGGGTCCCACAGTTTTTAAGCCTACTCAGCTGCCACATACGCATTCCACACATTCATGCCTCGGTTTTTTATTGCGTTGTACATGCTCTTATTAGGGGCCTGCTATCTAACGCAGGCCCACTAAAGTCAAACCAAATAACACATTATTTAGTTAACTCAACTAACGTGATTTTATCCAACCAACGGACCCTAATAATACACCGTAATTATATCCCGATCCGTCCTCATACGCTGATTAATGGACTAGGCCCATTTTCAAACCCTAGGGCTGGAAAATAGATGATTGAGAAGAAGCGATATGAATTCTTCTTCTTGTTCTCCTTATGCTCCAGATCTTCCCGACGCCGTAATCCATCAAATAACATTTTCCTTCAACCTTAAGCAAGCCGCACAAACATCCATCCTCTCCAAATCATGGAACAGCGGCTGGTTAACCCGCCCGATCCTCGATCTCGAAGAATCCCAGTTTCCAGAACATTACCGACGTCACTTCAACCTCATGCTCTTCGGAAACAAGACACTCCCGAGGTACGAGGATTCCAACCAACGCATCCACACTTTCCGGCTATCCTTCGAAAGCTCATGGTACGCTTGTCGCGAACTCGCCGCCGAGTGGACTTCCAAGGCCATGAAAATGGGACCCACTGACGTCACCATCCGACTCAAACACGAAAGCAACAACATCCCGATCCACGAGGTCTTCGGGAACGAAGACCTCGTCAAGCTGAGCCTTCAAAGCGTGAGGATCGATCGACTCGAGGTAACCCTAATCAAATGCTCGGCCCTCAAATCCCTCTCGTTAACCGAAGTGCGTGTATCGATCGATTCGTTTTCTAACGTGTTATCGTGCTGCCTCTCGATCGAGACGTTATCTCTTTATAGCTTCAAATTTTCGGTCGATGAAGACGAGTGCGTGGGGTCTGATCCGATGTCGACGATCAGCCTCACCAAGCTAAAATCTCTAGTTCTGAGTAAACTTGATTTGAACCAATTGAGAGCGTTCTTTCTGGATGGCTTGTCGTCCAAGTTTCCGGTCCTGAAAGACCTGACGATAAAGATCAACGGCTACGCCTTCGACGAATTACTCGTGATCTCAAGCTGTACGTTAGAGATTTTGAACTTTAAGTTGAGTGGCAGTGGATGGTATTCTGACCGAGATCAGTTGGGGAGAGTCAAGCTTGATCTCCCGAGTATTCGTGAGTTTTCATTTAAAGGTCATCGCATGCATAACATGCGTTTTAGTCCGACATCGGGAGGTGAATGGGACTCCAATGTATCGATAACTCACAATAATGATCATCCCAATATTATGTGGTTTCGTCAGCTGAGTGAGTTCTTATCGAATCTGAAAGAGTCGAAAATACATCTCGCTCTCCATCTGCATGGGTCTATGGATAGGTCCAATTACCAAGCGGAAGAGATCACAGGTTCGAACGCGCGCGAAGTGGAGGATCTGACCATTTACACGAAAGAGGGTCTTGAGTTCAAGATTTTTAACTCTCTTTCGGATGGATTGTTTCGGGTATGTCGACCAAAGATGATTACTCATTACGCTGATCCTTCTTACAGTAATTCCTATCGGAGGAGTTGGGATGATTGTGATGGGAAGGCCAAAAGCAATGATTTATTGCTTGGTCGGGCACTTAAACAAGGATTGACGTCTGTGATGACAGATTTACCGTATGGGTTGCGTGATCTCAAAGAAGTGAATGCGGAGGAGCTCCAAGACGAGAAGTGGAAGCCGCAGGCAATGGATTCAATATTAGACGATTCAACAAGTAAGCAAAGAAATGTTCGCTTCCAATTGAAATGGAAAACTTAAACAATGCAACTACTTTCCACGATTTTTGCTTTCTATGGTTTCATATAGTTAATAAATAAATAACAATGCTGCTAGCTGAAGTAATAATTAATGATTCATATAGTTGAATAATATTCTGTGAAAGATATTAGTGTCTTTGCTTCTTTCCAAATTGTTGAGTTTTATGGTTGAACTACATTTTCAATCAGTGTATTACATAATTACATTTGCGCGAGTGACTCCAACCTCCAGTCGATCGGCTGCGATCTCCATCTGTCAATTAACGAAATAACTGATATTCAGATGCTCCATCGAGCCTACATGATGTCGTATATATACAAAGTATACGTAAATAGCTCCTGATCGATCAGCTCATATATATATATAGTGGTTGCATTGCGATGGGGTCGGGTCGTTGTTTAAACTTTAAGGGTTCTCACCTCCTAGAGAGCTGTGAGGATTATTTGTGAAAGACTTCAGCAGGTATTATAGCTATATCTCCATTATAAAAATATTAAAACTAGACTATTAAATTTTAATGTATACATGTGATATAATTTTTCTATCTAGATTTTGTACGAATAGTCGAAAACACTATAGCACAAAGAGCTGCCTTGAAATTATGTTACCGTTCTCACTATATTCGTGATTGGACCAAGTTTGCCACCTTATTGTTGCTCGACCGTGTCTGATGTACTCGGCTTGCTCAGAGGTACATTTGCACGTACAAACTACTTACTACAGTTACTAGCTAGATAGCTATATATAGAATAATTGATGATTTGGTGAAATAATATTGTAGGAAGGGATTGAGGGCTTTGAAATGACTGGTAAGGCTTCAGGAGATAGTCGACCGTGGCTGGTAGGTTTGGAAATAAGCCACAGTGGCGCTTCAGTGCATGCAAGGGTTAGTTTGGGCGTATGTCGATCAAGGGACAGTTTGTGCAGTGGCGATCGACGAAGGTCTCTTAAAGGATTCTGAGGTTGTCATCTGCTTGTACCACTCTTTCAACCGTTCCACTACTTTTCTTCTAATTAAAATAAAGATATGTGAATCCAATTGTTGAAATTTTGGAATTTTGCTAACATGCCCACTATTGATATAAAGAATGGGGACAATTGAAAAGAGAAAATATAAATAGCTAAATAAATATATACAACTAATATAGGGAAATTTTTTATTTTGATTCTATAAAGATTGATCATTCTGAATTTCGTCCATGTAAATAGATTTTTTCAATTTAGTTTCATTTAATTCAAAAAGTGCGTCAATTTGATCTTTTTTCGTCGAAAAATTCAAATTTGATCGGTCAACGCGTGACGTGGCAACCAAGAGCGTGGATTTTAAGTAGTTTGTACACATGGTGTCTTATGATTAGTGGGGAGTCTAGCAAAATCGTAGTTGGCGGGGAATCTAACTAAACAGTGGTTCATTAAAATTAAATGACGTGAAAATGAGGGTAAATTAAAAGACGCCACATGTACGATATTTGAAATCTACATTCTTGGTTGTCACATCACGCGTTTATCTTTCAAAATTGAGTTTTTCGGCCTAAAAAGACCAAATTGACGTACTTTTTGAACTAAATGCGACTAAATTGAAAAAGTCTATCTATGTGATATCAAATCGAGAATGATCAATTTTTATGGGACCAACATAAAAATTCTCTCTACTAATATATATGAAAAATAAATGGGGAAGAAAGAATTATTAATTAATTATTTAATTAATTAAGAATATTTAGGAAACATAGCATTTTAGTTTTTGAATTTATAATTTAAACCCTATAAAATATGGTAATTTTTAAAATTGGGTAATTAAAACTTATTTTATATAAATAAGAGTTATAATTTTTTCCAATTATATATTTTAGTAGATTTTCATATTTAGCCTTTTCATCTAATTCACGTGTAGGCAAATTTAGAGTAAAGTCTATTTTGTAAAGTATAAGTTATAATTTCATTAATCGTATTTACTTATTTTCTCAAAATTCTTATAAAATATACTTCATCCTTGTGGGATAATTTATTTACCTTATTTATTTATTAAAATATTATGAATATTTAAAAAATAATATTTAACAATTTATAAAAAATATTATTCTTTTTATAAATAAATTAATTAAGTTTAACTCGAATATGTTCATATTAAAAAAATTAAATAAATAAATAAATAATTGAAGCAATAATTTTAGTTATAGTTAATGTTAATATATTATTAATATTTTAAAAAAATATTTAATACTATAATTTATAAAAATTATCATTATTATTATAAAAAAATTAATCAATTTTATTTTATTTTAAATTCATTAATTTGATCCGTTCACAACCGCTCTCAACTTAATTCAATTTCAGTTGAATCACTATTTTATTATATTTTGAAAATTAATAAACTCTTAAATTCACAGCCCATGGGTGACGGGGCCTAATAACCCAATACTATATAAGTATTGGGCACACTATATCCTAGGGTTTGAAAATTGAAGATTAATGACTTCTCCCTATTCTCCAGATCTTCCCGACGACATAATCCATCTGATAACATCTTCCTTCAACCTCAAGCAAGCCGCACAAACATCCATCCTCTCCAAATCATGGAACAGCGGCTGGTTAACCCGCCCGATCCTCGACCTCGACGAACCCTACTTTCCAGAACATTACAGGCCCCACTTCGACCTTCTTCGGTTCGTAAACAAGACATTCCCGAGGTACGAGGATTCCACCGACCGGATCCAATCTTTCCGGCTATGTCTTGAAAGTGAATGGATAAGTTACGGCCTCGCCGCTGACTGGACTTACAAGGCCATGAAATTGAGACCCTCTGACGTCACTATCCGACTCAAGCACGAACGCAACAACATCCCGATTTCCAAGGTGTTCGGGAACGAAAACGTCATCAGCTTGTGCCTTCAACGTGTCAGAATCGATCGACTCGACGTAATCCGAATCAAATGCTCGGGCCTCAAATCCCTCGAGTTAACCGATATTGTGAGCGTATCGATCGATTCGTTTCGTAACATATTATCGTGCTGCCCCTTGATCGAAACATTATCACTTTATAGTTTAAAATTTTCCGACGTGAGTCCGACGACGAGGATCAGGATCAGCCATGGCAAGCTGAAGTCTCTAGTTCTGTCCGAACTCGAATCGGACCAATTGGGAACATTGTTTCTGTCTGATTTGTCGACCAATTTTCCCGTCCTGAAAGACCTGACGGTCAAAGCAGAATGGGTACATGTGATCTCAAGCCGTTCATTAGAGATTTTGAACCTTAGGCTTAGTCGTAATTTGCCGAGAGTCGAGCTTGATCTCCCGAGTATTCGTAAGTTTATGTTTGATGGGATTGTTGATATACGTACGCCTGAGCTCTGTTTTAGTCCAACGACATCAAGAGATCGATGGGACTCCCACATATCCATAAGTCACAAGGGTTATCTCAGCAATAGCTGGTTTCGTCAGTTGAGTAAATTGTTATCGAACGGCCAGAGAGGGTCGAAGATACATCTCGTTCTCCATCTGTGTGGTTCTGCGTTTATGTACGATTACCAAGCGGGAAAGATCAGAGGTGCAAAGGCATGCGAAGTGGATGATCTGACCATTTACACCAATAAGAGTATTAATGAGTCTAAGTTTTTTAACTATCTTTTGGATGGAATGTTTCGGATATGTCGACCAAAGATGATTACTCATTACGTTTATCATTCTTACAAGAGTGGCTATCGGAGCTGGGATGATAAAGATCTGAAGATCAGAAACAATAGTTTATTGCTGCGTCGGGCACTTGAAATAGGATTGGCACTGAAAACAAATTTTCCTATCAAAAAACAGGAAGGAAAGAAGACAGAAGAAAATTCTTTGACAAAAAGCCAATTGATGTATGGGCTGCGTGGTCTCAACGAAGTGCATGCGCAGGAGCTCAAAGAGGAGGTGTGGATGCCGCTGACAATGGATTCCATATTAGACGATTCAACAAGTGAGGAAAGAATAGTTCGCTTCCAATTGAAATGGAAACCTTAAGAAGTAGTTTCCTTGGTCTTTGTGTTTGAATAATTAATAAATAAAAATGCTACTAGTTCAAGTAATAATTAATTATTCATAGTTGAAGAATAGTTGTATCCTTGCTTCTTTCCAATTGTTCAGTTTTATGGTTGAACCACAATTTCAATCAGAGTGTGTTGCATAACATCTCACAATTAATGAAATAGCCGGTATTCAGATGATGCTCCATCGAGCCTACATGATGTCGCATATATACTTTGAAAAAATATTTATTATACATTCGACTCTGAACTTTAGGCTCATGAGTTAACTTATGGGATCATATTTTCCATCCTTAGGGTTATGTACGGCTGAGCTATGGATCGAGCCGAATGTCTGGGCCCATTAACTATGAATAGCTATTGGGCCCATTAATTGTTATATATTTTAAGGCTTGAAATTAAGGTTCCCTATACTCTTCTGGGTGAGAGTTTGTTTCTTATATTCTGAATGCTGAAATATTACAGTATAAAATTAAGGCAACTAGTAATTACTGCCCGTGCCATGCACGGAACAAAAACTATATTTTTTTAGCAAGTTATAAATACAATTTAATTTTTTTTTTCGACTTTTAGCGATTGCAAGATTAACACAAAGATTGACATTGATTTTAATTATTGGCTATAGCATAAGATATCATTAATGAGAATTGAAGACGTAGAAATCGAAACAGAATTTTTGAATCAAATGGACTAAAAATCTGTTCTTTTAGACATACTGGACTAAACTGCTCTGAATTGAAATAAACTGAACTGAAATTAATTTCAATAGAATTAAAATTTAAAATAATAAAATATTAATCAAATATTTCAATATTTATTTTAATATAAATATTTTTATAAAAAATTGAATGTTTATATAATAATAATAATAATAATAATAATAATAATAATAATAATAATAATAATAATAATAATAATAATAATAATAAATGAACTGAATTCAATTAGTTTGAATTAAACTTGACTGCATAAGTATAAACTGAATTGAACTGAAAATAATTTCAAAATAAAAGATCCTAAGCGTCATTCTTAAAAAATATATCTCTTGAGCATATTTTCGGCTAAGACTTTAGTTTTAATAAATTAATTTACAAATTGAGTTTCTTTACATAAATCGTGTGATCGATATATTAAAGTGTTTTTCAATAATATGTTAGCATTTACAATAGTTATTGACTCATATAACTAATAAAAATAAATTATTGAATAATTATTTTGTTTGTTTCAATTAATTTTCTTCTCATTTCTTTTGTTAATTTACTTGTATTATAATTATGATAAATAAAATGAAAAAACTGCGTTGAAATTGTTTTCCAAAAATAATTATCCTCGTTTTCATTGATATTTTGTAACATATAACCCCGTATAAATTATAAAATGTGAATAATTGTATAACTTGTAAAATTAAATTGTTAATTATCATCGTTTTCATTAATCTTTTGTAAAATATAACTCGTGTAAATTATAAAATGTGAATGGTTGTATACCTTATAAAATGAAATTGTTATATGATTTTTTTTTGTCATCTCTCTTCTCGATATTTTTATTAATTTAATTTTATAATATTTATGATTAAAAATATACTTTTTTCAAAGTGTTTTTCAAATTTAATTATAATCGATTTCATTGATCTTTTTGTAATATATAATTCAGTGCAAATTATAAAAATTGAATTGTGGTAGAGTTAATAAAACTAAATTACCGAGTAATTGTTTTATTTGAGTTTCAATTATATATTTTCTCAATTTTATTATTATTTAATTGATTATTAATATAAAGAAAATAAAATATTAATTGAGTATTTTTCAAAAATAATTATCATCATTTTTATTAATCTCTTCTAATATATAACTTATATAGTATAAAAGTTGAATTGTTTTATAGCTAACAAACTTACTGTTCAATAATTTATTTTATAATTTATTAAAAATAAGTTATTTAATTTTAAATAAATATTAAAAATTACTCTTTTCCCTAAACCACCCTTATTTGTATTAATTTACTTTAATGATATTTATGATAAAAAACGGTTTTGAAATTGTTTTCCAAAAATAAGTACAAATATCATCGTTTTCATTGATTTTTTTTTAACATTTAACCCGTGTAAATTATAAAATGTGAATGATTGTATAACTTAAAAATTAAATGGTTGAATAACTTTTTATTTGTGTGTTAATTATCTATGATCTCAATTTTTATTATTATTTATTGGATCATTATGATAAAGCAAATACGTTAAAATGTATTTTTCAAAAATAATTATCTTGTTTTCATTTATCTCTTGCAACATATAACCACGTATTAAAAGCATTAAAATTACCTTCTAATTTGAGAAGAATAATTAATTATTGAAAGAGTTAATTGAGAACGAAAATAACCCTTAATTATTTTTTTTAAAAAATTTAAATTATTAGATTTCCATATATAAATTGTTAATTAAGATATTTTGACTTGATTTGATTTAGTTTAATTTTTTAAATTATATAAATTGAGTGTAATCTATTAATTGACTATTAATATGTGACTTGAAAAATTACCATAACATAATATCAATTATATATGGGAATGTAAATAATTTCATATAATTAATTTATTGGACTTTTTTTTTTCCATACGTAAATATTTATACTATTAATATATTTATTGTAAATTATTTATTTATCAATATTTTTTTGGAGTGAAATATATTTATGTTAAATTAGATTTTTTAACACGATTTTTTTTTATTTGAGTTAAATATTTAACATAAAAATAATAAAATAATTAAAAATAAACATAATTAAATTAATATAGATAGAAAATAATATCATTTTTTTTTTGCTTTCTAACATTAAAATTTAATTTATGTAAGTTTGAATAAATATTATATTAAAAGATAAAAAATAATTGTTAATAAAGTAATATAAAATTAAGGAATCAATTATTATAATTAATATAATAATCATATCAAAATAATTTTAAATTAAATTATAATGTATTTTTGGTAAATAAATGATTACATTATTAATAAATAATTCAATTGCCATATATAATGATAATAATAAATTAATTGACCGATTATTTTTACTAAATAAAAACTACTAATAGATTACTTAATTAATTGCTATCAATTAATATACCATATTTATTGGTATACCATATATACCATATTAATTACAAAATAAGTAATTTTATTTAATGGTGATTGAATAAATATATTATATATTATTATACAATTTATTATATAACCTTTTTTTCTTAATTATAGTAAAAATAAAGATAATATTATGTTAATTATTATTAACTAATGGTGATTGAAGTTATTTAAATAACCAATTAATATTAGTAACTACTTAATAACAGTGATTTTAATAATTAAAAAATAGAATATGATATATCAATTATTATTTATATGCAAATTAAATAATAAAAATAAAATTTGAAAAATAGTAAATAAATTTGATTTGTTTTTTCATTTACAGTGATAAAAAAATATTATGTATACAAATCCTCTTCTTCCATCTTTCCATCTTCATCTCCAACTCTCAAACTTCTAATTTAAAATGATAAAAATAAGTAAAAATCTTTATTTATTCAGAAATAATAAAAATAAGTAAATTCTCACAAATATATGATGATTTAATATTTATTGATTAAATCTGAAAAAAAAAGATTAAATCCTATTTACAAACAATAGATGATAATTTAATTGTTAATCTACATAACAACCAAATATTAAATCATATTAAAAGATAAATTCAAGTAAAAATATAATAAACCCTCACATGAATTCAAAATATAATAAAAAAAATCATATTAAAAGATGAATTCAAGTAAAAATATAATAAACCCTCACATGTGTCCTGAAAATAAAAACAAATTATTTATAATTTAGTAGATAACACTACGTAATACCAAAAGATGAATTAAAATTAAAATATAAAAATAAAATAAATATTTACTGTGTGACCTGAAAAATAAATTAAGATTAATTTAGTAAAATTGTTTAACAAAGAAATATTAAACAGTAAAATAAATCAGTAAAGACTTACTTATGAATCTGCAAAAAGATAAATTAAATACTACAAATACAAATAATAAAAGATAATATAATTATTAATCAAAATAAAAATAAATACAAAAAATAAATAATTACCGTTTGTCCTGAAAAAAAAATCATTGAAACAATATTTATATAACAAATAAGAAAACATAACTCATGAATCCATCATATAAAGAGAAATAAAGAAAATCAAATTATACATTTACCAATTTATCGGAATGAAAGTTCTTCGAAAAATAACAACCCAGACACCTCTGTACAAATAATTCAACAAAATTTGCTGAAAATTGTGATATATATAGAGATGGAGAGTACACCATCAAATTTGAATTTAAAATTTGAAATTTGAATAATAATTATAATTATAGAATTTATGTTAGGATAGAAGAATAATTATGAAAAAAATAATTTTGGAAAAAATCAAAAAATATGGAAAAAAATAAATAATTTATTGTTTAATAACAAAGAGATTTGATAAATTAAATTATTTAAAAAAAATTCAAGTTTATTGGAAGTATTAATCATTAATAATAAAATAATAAATATAATTAATATAAGATTTATTAAATCATTTACTAATACATTAGAATATTTTTTCAATTTTGTGCGTTACATTTGAATTTACTTTCTCATTCCATTCTAATTTATTTAGTTTAAATCGAAAAACAATTTACTACTACTACTATTATTATTATTATTCAAAACATATTAATAGATTTCTATTAGTATTAGACTTAAAATCTATTAATTATTATGAATATATATTTAAAATATTATTATTTGATCCGAATAATTTTTAATATTCTAATTAAATTGAAAAATTATTGATATAAAATCAGCATTATTCAAATTGAGGAATTGTGACAAATAAAATTAGAGAATTAATGTTAAGAAATAAAATTTTAAAATAAATTGACATGGATTTAAGGAAGGCTGAAAATTATTATTATGTAATTTATATAATTATTTATGAATTAAAATTGGTTTATAAAAGCCACTCATTCTAACTCAAAATGATATGGTGTTAAGTTGGAGAACTCTTTAGGTTTATAGCATAAGCTCACCATATGGTGTTAAGTTGGAGAACTCTTTAAGTTTATAGCATAAGCTCCTCTCTCACAATTATTCGATGTGGGACAACTCACAAGTGGCCTTCACACATTAACAACTTCTAACAAACAATAATCCTTCCTAAACTATAAGGTCTCTTTGTTCTGTCTCAAATAGTATTTTACAAATTTACCCCTAAACAAAAAAATCTTAAATGTACACACACCTAACCCTAGAAGAATGAGAAGCAGCGATATGAATTCTTCTTCTTCTTCTTATGCTCCAGATCTTCCCGACGCCGTAATCCATCTGATAACATCTTCCTTCAACCTTAAGGAAGCCGCACAAACATCCATCCTCTCCAAATCATGGAACAGCGGCTGGTTAACCCGCCCGATCCTCGATCTCGACGAATCCCAGTTTCCAGAACATTACCGACGTCACTTCAACCTCATGCTGTTCGGAAACAAGACACTCCCGAGGTACGAGGAATCCAACCAACCAATCCACACTTTCCGGCTACGTCTCGAGAGCCAATGGTACGATAGCTACGACCTCGCCGCCGAGTGGACTTCCAAGGCAATGAAAATGGGACCCACCCACGTCACCATCCGACTCAAGCACGACACCATCCACATCCCGATAGACGAGGTCCTCGCCTCCGAAAACCTAGCCAAGCTGTACCTTCAAAACGTGAGGATCGATATCGGTCAACCCCAGGTAACCCTAATCGAATGCTCGGGCCTCAAATCCCTCGTGCTAATCGAAGTGCGTGTATCGATCGATTCATTTTGTAACGTATTATCGTGCTGCCCTTCGATCGAAACGTTATCGCTTTATAACTTCAAATTTTCGGTCGATGAAGAATGCGTGGTGGGGTCCGATCCGATGTCTTCGATCAGCCTCGGCAAGCTGACGTGTCTAGTTCTGAGCGACCTTGATTCGGACCAACTGCGAACGTTCTTTCTGCGTGACTTGTCGTCCAAGTTTCCGAACCTGAAAGACCTGACGATATCGATCGACTGTTACAACTTCAAACCACAACCGGTGCACGTGATCTCAAGCCGTTCGTTGGAGATTTTGAAGTTCTGGGTGGGTGAATCGTGTCAGTTGGAGAGAGTCGAGCTTGATCTCCCGAGTATTCGTGAGTTCACATTCGAAGGACATCGCATGCATGACATGTGTTTTAAACCGACGTCGGGAGATGAAGAATGGGACTCCAATGTATCGATAACCCACGTTGATCTTCCCCATACTAACTGGTTTCGTCAGCTGAGTGGCTTCTTGACTAATCTAAATGAGTCGAAGATACATCTCGCTCTCCATCTGCGTGGTTCTACGTATAGGTCCCATCACAAAGCGGAAGTGATCAGAGATTTGAACGCTGGCGAAGTGGAGGATCTGACCATCTACACGAAGGAGGGTCTTGGGCACGAGACATTTAACTCTCTTTTGGAAGGGTTGTTTCAGGTGTGTCGACCGAAGATGGTTACTCATTGCGTTAATGGGAAGACCAAAAGCAATGATTTATTGCTTTGTCGGGCACTTAAACTAGGAATGACGTTTGTGATGAAAGATTTACCGATCAAAAAGAGAAAAGGAAAAAAGACGGTGAGAGTCAAGCTGCGAAGCGAATTGTTGTTTGGGTTGAGTGATCTCAAAGAAGTGCATGCGGAGGAGCTTCAGGATGAGGTGTGGGTGCCGCAGACAATGGATTCGATATTAGACGATTCAAAAAATAAGCAGAGAATCCTTCGATTCCAATTGAAATGGAAACCTTAAACAATGCAAGTACTTTAATTTCCATGATTTTGGTTTTTGAGTAAGTATGTTTTCTAATTTAATTATTCATAGTTGAATAATAGTCTGTGAAAGATATTTGTATCGATCTTTGCTTCTTTCCAATTGTTCAGTTTTATGGTTGGTTGACTCTAACCTCCAGTCGATCGTTTGCGACCTCCATCTGTCAATTAACGAAATATCCGATATTCAGATGCTCGGTAACTTTGGCTTCACAATCACCCTGATCCACACCCCATCGATCCTACATGATATTGTATACATACTTTGTATACGGGAATTGAATAGCTCCTCAGCTCATACCTATTTCTCAGATCAGTACACTTTCGGTTAATTGAAAAATTCGACCAGCTAGCTAGCTAGGGGTTTGATAGTCTAAACAGTGGTTGCACAATTGCATTGCGTAATTGTTTAAATGTTATCCAATCATGTAGGGTAGTGTTATAGGGACAAGATGATGCATACAGATAGAAAACAAACATTAGACATAGATAGTAACAAATAACTTTCATTTACAATTATATAGGAGTATAAATTTACAATCACTATATAAGTTATATATATCAAGTAATAAATTTATAGATATTTTTGTTTGTTTACCATTAAAATTACAAGTTTATAATTAAGCTGTTTAAGCTCATTTTTAAGTTTTATAATATCCTTTTAAATAAAATTACCAAACAAATTATTGAAATGTTTATAGTAAAATTTCCTTTCAAATATCCTTAATACCCTTCCCAAAAAAATATTTAACAATTTATGAAAAATACTATAATTTTAAAAAAATAATATCAATTTTTTTTCTTTTAATCTTCTTCCTTTGTCTTCAAAACATCTAAGAAATTTTGAGAAATTTGATTTAGTAAAAAAATAAGTATAAAGTAATATTCTCCTTTATTTATTTCTTGAAAATTAATAAACTTAGGTTTATTAATAAAAGTAAATAAAAATAAAGTAATATTATTATATTTTGAAAATTAATAAACTCTTAAAGCCCAATGGGTCGAGCCGAATGACTGAGCCATTAACCCATTAGTTTACTATATAAAAATTGGGCACCCTACGTCTAGGGTTTGAAAATTGAAGATTAATGAATTCTTCTCCCTATTCTCCAGATCTTCCCGACGCCGTAATCCATCAAATAACATCATCCTTCAACCTTAAGCAAGCCGCACAAACATCCATCCTCTCCAAATCATGGAACAGCGGCTGGTTAACCCGCCCGATTCTCGATCTCGACGAATCCCAGTTTCCAGAACATTACCGACGTCACTTCAACCTCATGCTCTTCGGAAACAAAACACTCCCGAGGTACGAGGATTCCAACCAACCCATCCACACTTTCCGGCTATGTCTTGAAAGTGATTGGTATTGTTGTAACGGCCTCGCCGCAGAGTGGACTTCCAAGGCCATGAAGATGGGCCCCACCGACGTCTCCATCCGACTCAAGCACGACACTTACCGACTGATCAAGCACGACTCAAGCATCCACATCCCGATCCACGAGGTGTTTTGGAACGAAAACATCCTCAGCTTGTGCCTTCAATGTGTCACAATCGATCGACTCGAGGTAATCCGAATCAAATGCTCGGGCCTCAAATCCCTCGAGTTAACGAAAGTGCAAGTATCGATCAATTCGTTTTGTAACATATTATCGTGCTTCCCTTTGATCGAAACATTATCTCTTAGTAGTTTAAATTTTTCCGACGACGATGAACAACGAGGTGCGTGCCCGATCAGCCTCGGCAAGCTGAAGTCTCTTGTTTTGTGCGAACTCCAATTGGACCAATTGGGAACATTGTTTCTGTCTGACTTGTCGACCAAGTTTCCCGTCCTGAAAGACCTGACGATAACAATCAATGATTACGTTTTTGGAAAAGATGATCGGATACATGTGATCTCAAGCCGTTCATTGGAGACTCTGAACTTTAGGCTGAGTTCTGTCGGATGGTATTTCGATGAAGATGATAAGTTGCGGAGGGTCGAGCTTGATCTCCCGAGGAGGGTCGAGCTTGATCTCCCGAGTATTCGTAAGTTTACTTTTGAGGGTTCACGCATGCCCGAGCTGTGTTTTAGTCAAACGACATCAGGAGATCAATGGGACTCCCACGTATCCATAAGTCACGAGGATGAGCTAAGCACTACTTGGTTCCGTCAGCTGAGTAAATTATTATCAAACCAGAGAGGCTCGAAGATACATCTCGTTCTCCATATGCATGGTTCTGAGTTAGTTGCAATTACCAAGCGGAAGAGATCAAAGGTGTGGAGGCGTGCGAAGTGGATGATCTGACCATTTACACCGAGGAGGGTGTTGAGTCTGAGTTTTTTAACTCTCTTTTGGATGGGATGTTTCGGATATGTCGACCAAAGATGATTACTCATTACGTTGATCCTTCTTACGAGAAATTCTATCAGAGCTGGGATGATAAAGATCTGAAGATCAGAAACAATAGTTTATTGCTGCGTCGGGCACTTGAACTAGGATTGGCGGTGGAAACAAATTTGACAGAGGAAATTTCTTTGATGTATGGGCTGCGCGGTCTGGAAGAAGTACATGAGCAGGAGCTCCAAGACGATTCAGTAAGTGAGGAAAGAATAGTTCGCTTCCAATTGAAATGGAAACCTTAACAAGTAGTTCCCTTGATCTTTGTGTTTGAATAATTAATAAATAAAAATGCTACTAGCTGAAGTAATAATTAATTATTCATAGTTGAAGAATAGTTGTATCTTTGCTTCTTTCCAATTGTTCAGTTTTATGGTTGAACCACAATTTCAATCACAGTGAATTGCATAACATCTGTCTATTAATGAAATAGCCGATATTCAGATGCTCCATCGACCCTACATGATATCTTATATATACTTTGAAAAAATATTTATTATACATTCGGCTCTGAACTTTAGGCTGAGTTATGGATCATATTTTCCAGCCTTAGGTGAAATTGTGTATTTTGTACTTGGTTCTACCTAGAACAGAATAGTAAAGGGTAGAGTACAAAGACTTAACACAATTTGGAGATTCTAAAGAAAACTCTTTTGTATTACTTGTAAAGGGTTGAACCACTTACAAACACATCTACAAAATTCTAGCGAATCTTGTAGAAAGGTCACACGACAAAAAAAAACTAAGTCTATGTAGAACTAATCTAGCGACTCGTACTACCAAGACTAAACTGACAATAGCACCGGAGCTTTCTAGCGAAGTCTCTCGGTCTACAAATTTTCTCTCTCTAGAATATGTCAAATCAAATCGTTAGTAATGAATTCCAACTACCCGCTATTTATAGGTGTCGAGAAATAGGGTTTCCGGAATTCACGCTTAATGGGCCGAGCCCAAAGCATCTTCATGGAATATTCGAGATTCCATTTTTCCGTGCTTGACGAACCCAGCTCTATGCACTACAACACTAGCGTGTCTTCGTGCTTCAAGCTCGTGGCGGGCATAGCTGGAATACTTGATGTATTTGTTGGACTACAATTTTTCTAGCGAAGTCTTCTAGTCATACCCATAGCTGGCTTCATTCCTTAGCAGTCATTCGTCCAGCTGTATGTATAGCTATGCTTGCACCGCGTCCGTCAAGGTGTTAATTCTGATTCAATGTCTTCACGGTAAGACTTGAACTCTCTGATTTGTAGTGCGCTGATAAACTCGCAATTCTCTCTTGATCCACGTTGAACCACGTTGATAGAATAGCTCGTTCTATGCTGACGCACTGATGCAACTCCATGTTGTTTGTAATGGCCAAGTCTGCTTGCTCCATGCTGATGAACCGTGGTCACGCGTTGAGCCACTTGTTAATTCCACAGTATAACCAGCTCGTTCTATGTAGACCTAGCAGACTTGTATGAATTATTGAATAGAAAACATACAAACATGAAACATGAAGTTACTACAAAACTAAGTGTATAGTTCGACGTAGTTCAAGCAAGAACAACGTGGTTCTATGTTGAACTAGGAAGAACTACACACTAACAATCTCCCCCTTTTTGAGTCAACTTCATAAGCGGGGGTTCGTAGAGAAACTCCCCCTCAAACTAGTATCATACTCAAAAAGTTCAACGTTGAGCAAGGAACAAAAAGAACACAGTCATACGTATCATAAAGCATGAGAAGTAAACAAGCATACGTAGAACAAAGAAAGATAGCAAAATAATTACATAGTTCAAAAACTAGCAAAGCATAATTGTCTCAAACATATTATACGAAGATCAGAGTTAAATATCCCAATAATAAGAACTGAAATAAAATGTTCAAATACGTAGAGCAGGGATAGAAAACACTTGTCAATATTGGTTATTGGCTTGCTTCAGCATCTGAGTCCTCGACCGGCGTATGAGCACGAAGATCCTTCTCTGATCCTTCTTCGTCAGACGGCTCATCACGAAGCTTGCGTTTTTGCTGTGTAGGTTTTGGCTTGTTCTTCGTCACCACTTGCTTTCTACGCTGGCCCATGGCTTTGTTAATTGCAACTTCTTTCTTGCTCAGCGTAGCAGCACCACCTGGACCTGCAACCATTAAACCTTTACCTCCAGATGTTTTGGGCGTAGCAGCAGGAGCAGTTTTTAATATATATTAAACTGTAAAATTATAAGATTGTCCTCGTCTTCTTTCACCTTCATCTTTTTCTCTAAATTCTAGAACCCTGAATCAATACAGTATATGTAATTGTAGAAAATAAAATAAAAATCATCTAGGAAATAAAAATTATTTTAATCTTATAAAAAAGCTCTTTTCTCGATTTGGTCTCGTTTTGTTTTATTTTTCCCGTAAAACCTAAAACGTGAGGGTGAATTTAGTCTATTTTCAGTTCAGAAAGACAAAACTAGCTAAAAATCGATTGACCGATGAAGACGTGACAGTAAATTTGAGAAAATACGACAAGAAAATGAAGTCAGAACTAGCTAGAAATCAACTGAATGATAAAAACGTGGCAGTCAATTTGAGAAAATACGACAAGAAAATAAAAATTCAACATACTCGACCTATTTCACTAAAGCTCAGCTCCGCTCGGCTCATTCCCACAGCCCAATGGGAGTGGGCCCGTTTAGAATCCATTACATACTTATATAAATATTGGGCACGTACCTAACCCTAGGGCTGGAAATTAAAATACCATTAGCATGAATTCTTCTTATTCTCAAGAGCGTCCGAGCGCCGCAATCCATGTCATACCATCTTCCTTCAACCTTAAGCAAGCCGCACAAATATCCATTCTCTCCAAATCATGGAACACGGCCTGGTTAACCCGCCCGATCCTCGATCTCGACGAATCCCAGTTTCCAGAACATTACCGACGCCACTTCAACCTCATGCTGTTCGGAAACAAGACACTCCCGAGGTACGAGGATTCCAACACAGAGATTCACACTTTCCGGCTGTGTCTTGAGAGTGAATGGTACTGTAGTTCCGGCCTCGCCGCCGAGTGGACTTCCAAGGCGATGAAATTGGGACCCTCTGACGTCACCATCCGACTCAAGTACGAAAGCAACGACATCCCTATCGACGAGGTTTTCGGGAACGAAAAGCTCATCAGGATGTGCCTTGAAAGCGTGAGGATCGATCGACTCGAGGTAACCCTAATCAAATGCTCGGGCCTCAAATCCCTCGAGTTAACCGAAGGGCGAATATCGATCGATTCGTTTTCTAACATATTATCGTGCTGCCCCTTGATCGAAACAATATCTCTTCATAGCTTAAAGTTTTCCGACGATGAACAACGCGTTGCATGCTCGACGATCAGCCTCAAACTAACGTCTCTAGTTCTGTGCGAACTCGAATTGGACCGATTTGGAACATTGTTTCGACTGTCTGATTTGTCGACCATGTGTCCGGTTCTGAAAGACCTTTCGATAACAATCAATGATTACAAATTCGGTAAAGGGGAACGGATACTTGTGATCTCAAGCCGTTCGTTGGAGACTCTGACCTTTAGGCTGATTCATGGATTATCATATTTTGAACATGATAAGGTGCCGAGGGTCGAGTTTGATGTCCCGAGTATTCGTAAGTTTACGTTCGAGGGTCCACTCATGCCGAACATGTGTTTTAGTCCGACATCAGGAGGTCGATGGGACTCCCATGTATCGATAAGTCACAGTGGCTATCTCAGCAATACGTGGTTCCGTCAGTTGAGTAACTTCTTATCGAATCTGAAAGAGTCGAAGATACATCTCGTTCTCCGTGTGTGTGATTCTATGTGTATGTCCCATTACCAAACGGGAAATATCAAAGGTCCGTATGCCTGCGAAGTGGACGATCTGACCATTTACACAAAGGAGGGTTGTCTCGAGTCTGAGTTTCTCGACTTTTTGGATAGATTGTTTGGGAATTGTCGACCGAAGATGATTACTCATTACGTTGATCCTTCTAAGAAGGATGGGAAGATCAGAAACAGTGGTTTATTGCTGCGTCGGGCGCTTGAAAAAGGATTGGCCGCGAATACAAATTTACCGATCAACAAAAAGGAAGGGAAGATCAGAAACAGTCGTTTATTGCTGCGTGGAAAAGCATTGGCCGCGAATACAAATTTACCGATCAACAAAAAGGAGGGAATGAGTACAGTGAGAATAAGTTCTTTGATGGAAAGCCAATTGTTGCATGGGTTGCTTGATCTCAAAGAAGTACATGTGCAGGAGCTCAAAGACGAGGTGTGGATGCCACGGACAATGTATTCAATATTAGACGATTCAACAAGTGGAGAAAGAATTGTTCGATTCCAATTGAAATGGAGTCCTTAATATGGTCAAGATTCGGGGTATATACATATATTCTTCACTTCAAATGTTTTAGGAGAGAGGCTAAACAATTTATTTGATTATTATAGTTTTCAGATAATTTTACAGCATGCACTTCTTTTGAGTCTAAATTGTATTTGGGTTAAAGCTTTTAACCCTAAATAATATTGGCCACGTTGGCAACTAGGCCCACTACCTAACAATTCCGCGCCGGGCTGAAGAAGAATATGATATACTCCTATGTAAGTAAGTATATAGATGGCTGATTTTATTTGCACCCCAAAAATTTATAAATTCACCCCATTTACTTTATTCACCTCACTATTAAAAATTTCAATCTTTATTTTTACTGTATAAACCCCTTAATATACCAAATATACCCTTTATTATTAAAAAAAACTACGCAATTTCAAAATATTACAATTATTTATCAAAATTAATAATAAAAGAATTAAAAAAATCACCGATAATAATAAGAATGAAAAAAATCTGATAAAATTTATATTATATATATAAATATAGCAGATTTTTACTAAAAAAATAAAAATGATTTTAAAATATTATATGTATTTATCAAAATTAATAATAAAATGAAAAAATAAAAAAACAAAAAAAAAAAACAATCACCCCAAATAATAATAAGAATGAAAAAAAATTGACAAAATTTATATTATATATATACATATAGCAAAATTTTATTAAGAAAAATAAAAAACAAAAAGTGTTTAAAAAAATTCAAAATAAACAAAGATTAAAAATAATGAAAAATTGAAAGAAAAAAATACAATTTAAAAAATATCTAAAAAATCAATATAAATAAATAACATACATTGTTTTATAAAAAATAAATAATACAACAGTAATTTATAATGAATATGAATTAGCATAAAATAATAAATAATTAATTAAATAAGAGCAATTTATTAATTGGAAGATTAATACATTATTTAATATATTAATTACAAATATTTTTATTTAATTATACGTAATATTTGGTTTTGCGCTAGATTTATTAATTGAATACATAAATATAATATTAAGGATATTTTAGCTAGACTTATAAAATAGGGGATGTACTTATAAAAATTAGAGGTGCAAATAAAATTACCCTTTATGCACATTACGAAACCCTAATCCTATAATTTGCGGAACTCATAAAATTCAAAATATACCTAACACCGATTAATGGAGTCACCTGAACCCATATTGTCATCAGCCATCGTCCTCGACGAATCCCTATTTCCTGCAGAACGTATCCATAGATCCGGATATGGATTCGAATCCCGAATCGCAGAACGAAAACGGCATACTGAAATCGATGGATTCGCAGAGTTCGCTAAGAAGACATTTCGAAGGTACGAGGAATCCAACCTAAATATCGACGCTTTCAGCCTATGTCTGATTAATCCATCGTATACTTATTTTGGCCTCGCTTCGGAATGGACTTCGAAAGCATTGAAACTTGGAGCCACCGATCTCACTTTCCGGTTCGAGCATCCGAGCTATCCCTCTCCAGGAGGTCTTTCGAAACGAAAACGTCGTCCGGCTACGTCTCGAAAGTTGCGAAATCGAACAATTAAAGGTAACTGAATGCCCAGGGCTCAAGTCGCTCACTTTGGGAGACTTGCGTATATGCGCTTTTTGACATAATCTCGGTCGAGAATATGTGTTAGTGTAATATGCTACGCAGTGCACTGCCGCAGCGAGTCGCTAGGCAATGCGATGCAGCAGCATACTTACATGATTTTCTCTTTCTTCACATTGTGTACTGTTGTGCATCACATATTTTATGTGTGATCTATTTAGCATGTGATCTAGTTGATCCATGTGTGTATATGCAACCAACACTCGTCGAGCATTGAAGACCTTGGTGCTGCAGTGAGTCCTACTCATGCTGCAGCAAGATGACACTCATGAGAATGTTTGCTGAAGACTGAAGACGCAACAGTTGCTGCAAGACCTCCTGAGGATATTGACGCAAGGTGTTGCAGCAGTAGCTGAAGTTGGCCCTGTGCAAGACGTTGCAGCAGTGGTCAAACAAGAATCCCTATTTTCTAGCAACTGCCTAATGACTCGGTTTTTAAGGGATTTAGTTGAAGACTGAACACGCACCGTTGCAGAAAGACGCGTTGAAGACGCTGATGCAAGGTGGTGCAACAGTATTTGTCCTGTCTGCGCAAGGCGTTGCAGCATTGGTCAAAACAGATTTCCTTGAATATAGGAACCGCCTTACCTCTCGCTTTACAAGGGAGTTGGTTACGGTTTTGGGCCTATAAATTGAAGGAGTCTTCAGCACATTTACTTACCACTTCCAAAAACACTTTTTCATCTTTTCTTCTTCGATTATTCTCATTTCATCGAGAGTGATCGAACCTTTCAACTACGAAGCTTTGTATCAGAACATATTCAGCCGTAGTTTGTTTAGTAGTGTTGGTTGGGTCGAGATCTTTGAATACGATACCTAAGGAATACATGTGTATGTCCAAAAGGTAGTCGATCGTATATTCAAGATCACATTTTGTAAAGACATTCGATCTTTATTAATCATTTTTGCCGTAAGGCACATTCGTATGGGTATAATTTAAATACTCATACAAGATTAATTTCGTGTGTCTTCTCTTGCTTTTTACTTAGTGTGTGTGTGTTCGTTTGTTTGTTTTTCAAGTTTTTCATTATTCCGCTGCACTCTTTAATATCGTATCAGAATATACATTTATATATTTCTGGTATTATATATAATCCACTCAAACAAAGTAAATCAAATAATAAACGAACGAATTCTTTTTCTGCAACGCGCTGCCGCAACACCCCAGTTGTTGCTGCTGTTGCAGTGCGCTGCCTGTGTAGTGCTGCGTATTCTTCATAATACCTGAGCACTACGAACTTACAAGTGGTATCAGAGCCAACACTAGACTCACTTAGTGTTACGGTCCCTCTGATTACTCACACACATTTTTTATTGACGCCTCGTATATCATGAGAACACCGGTTGTTCTTTATGGTAGAAATTATGGTTGTTGGAAAACTCGTATTGAAGCGAGGTTTAAATCCAATGATTGTAATTCTTGGCTTTCAGTCCTTAAAGGTTGGCCACCACCCGAGGAAGACTTACCGAAGAGTGGTAAGCTTGAAAAAGCACAAGAAAAATGGTCCACCAATGAGGTTGCTGCAACCCCTGCCTTAGCATGGCAAAATGACTGCCTCACAGATCTTGCAGCCAGGGCAAGGGGTTTCACGTGTTTCGTTGTTTCAACTGACGATGTTGCTGCATTAACCGATGTTGTTGCCGCTGCATCAATTGCATACACTAAGATAGGACTTCAACAATCTGAAATCAAAAAATCTTTGTGTATGCGCAGCGTGCCGTAGATGCACGTCTGCAACCGCTGCCGCACTGACATGAAAATTTCAACTTCACTTTGAACCTTGCCGCATCAGAATGTCAAAATAAAGAATGTAAAATCTTCCGAAGGCAGAGAGGATATCCAAAGCTCCGAGGTAACATAGACGAACCCATAAAAAAAAAAAAAAAAAAAAAAACATATACAAAGGGTTTAGATTCAATGTACTCAGTGCCTAGGATATTCAATACATTCACTTTCTGCATCACGGTAAAATCATTAGAGAAGTATGTAGTTTATTTCATATGCAGCGTGTTGCCGCATCAGGAGACTTTTCACATCTCCTGTGTTTTTGTTAGTTCTTCATTGAATAGTTTATCTTAGAAGTCATCACACTGAAAAAAAAAAGTCATTGCCGCAAGAAGCTTCGTCGATGCCACAGCGTGCTGCCGCATTAGGCCCTGATACTTCAATATTTACGTCTGCGTTGCCGCAAGATGTGTGCCCTACAGTTGTTCTCAAGAACAAGATGTATGTCCTGTTCCTTTCATCACAAAAAGGGGGAGTGAAGTTCAGGAAGAGCAAGTGGATGAGCAAAGGAAGCCATTGCAGATGATGCATCAGCAAGGGGGAGCCACTGCAGATGATGTATCAGCAAGGGAGAGCCATTGCAGAAGAAGGTTATGCACAAGTGGATGAGCAAAGGAAGCCATTGCAGATGATGCATCAGCAAGGGGGAGCCACTGCAGATGATGTATCAGCAAGGGAGAGCCATTGCAGAAGAAGGTTATGCACAAGTGGATGAGCAAAGGAAGCCATTGCAGATGATGCATCAGCAAGGGGGAACCACTGCAGATGATGCATCAGCAAAGGAGAGCCATTGCAAAAGAAGTTTCATAGATTTAATTATTCTTCTTTTATTGTTTATTTTAAATTGGTGTGATTCTCTTTTTAGATAATCTTTATCTACATTCTTTTTGTTAGGAAAGAATCTTAGCTTGGAAGTAATTCACTAAGGGGGAGTGTGTTCTACCTTAGTGATAATGCTTAGATATTATCTTAAACTTCTATGTTAAGAGAGTTTTCATTGAGGGGGAGTTGTTCTTATGCTCTTCCTCATGTTTTGTGAAGAAAGATAAAAAGGGGGAGTTTGTTAGTGTAATATGCTACGCAGTGCACTGCCGCAGCGAGTCGCTAGGCAATGCGATGCAGCAGCATACTTACATGATTTTCTCTTTCTTCACATTGTGTACTGTTGTGCATCACATATTTTATGTGTGATCTATTTAGCATGTGATCTAGTTGATCCATGTGTGTATATGCAACCAACACTCGTCGAGCATTGAAGACCTTGGTGCTGCAGTGAGTCCTACTCATGCTGCAGCAAGATGACACTCATGAGAATGTTTGCTGAAGACTGAAGACGCAACAGTTGCTGCAAGACATCCTGAGGATATTGACGCAAGGTGTTGCAGCAGTAGCTGAAGTTGGCCCTGTGCAAGACGTTGCAGCAGTGGTCAAACAAGAATCCCTATTTTCTAGCAACTGCCTAATGACTCGGTTTTTAAGGGATTTAGTTGAAGACTGAACACGCACCGTTGCAGAAAGACGCGTTGAAGACGCTGATGCAAGGTGGTGCAACAGTATTTGTCCTGTCTGCGCAAGGCGTTGCAGCATTGGTCAAAACAGATTTCCTTGAATATAGGAACCGCCTTACCTCTCGCTTTACAAGGGAGTTGGTTACGGTTTTGGGCCTATAAATTGAAGGAGTCTTCAGCACATTTACTTACCACTTCCAAAAACACTTTTTCATCTTTTCTTCTTCGATTATTCTCATTTCATCGAGAGTGATCGAACCTTTCAACTACGAAGCTTTGTATCAGAACATATTCAGCCGTAGTTTGTTTAGTAGTGTTGGTTGGGTCGAGATCTTTGAATACGATACCTAAGGAATACATGTGTATGTCCAAAAGGTAGTCGATCGTATATTCAAGATCACATTTTGTAAAGACATTCGATCTTTATTAATCATTTTTGCCGTAAGGCACATTCGTATGGGTATAATTTAAATACTCATACAAGATTAATTTCGTGTGTCTTCTCTTGCTTTTTACTTAGTGTGTGTGTGTTCGTTTGTTTGTTTTTCAAGTTTTTCATTATTCCGCTGCACTCTTTAATATCGTATCAGAATATACATTTATATATTTCTGGTATTATATATAATCCACTCAAACAAAGTAAATCAAATAATAAACGAACGAATTCTTTTTCTGCAACGCGCTGCCGCAACACCCCAGTTGTTGCTGCTGTTGCAGTGCGCTGCCTGTGTAGTGCTGCGTATTCTTCATAATACCTGAGCACTACGAACTTACAATATGTCATTGTCCTGTATTTGTATCTTTGATAACAATGAACACCATCATGATTCTGATCCTCCTCCCGGAATCATCTTTCAGAAGCTAAGGTCTCTAGTTATTTTGTGGTGCGACTCAAAATTCCAAATCGAATTCAAACATTTTTTCTGGATGACTTGTCGTCCAAGTGATCTCCTAACCTCAAACATTTTTTCTGCATGGTTAGGGATAGGGATCATAAAATGGTTCCAAGGGTCCAGATCTTCCTACGCTCCAGATCTTCCCGACGCCGTAATCCATCAAATAACATTTTCCTTCAACCTTAAGCAAGCCGCGCGCACAAATATCCGTCCTCTCCAAATCATGGAACAGCGGCAGGTTAACCCGCCCGATCCTCGATCTCGACGAATCCCAGTTTCCAGAACATTACCGACGCCACTTCAACCTCATGCTGTTCGGAAACAAGACACTCCCGAGGTACGAGGATTCCAACCAAAGCATCCACACTTTCCGGCTGTTTCTCGAGAGCGAATGGTATAGCAGCTACGGCCTCTCCGCCGACTGGACTTCCAGGGCAATAAAAATGGGACCCACCGACGTCTCCATCCGACTCAAACACGACACCATCGACGAGGTGCTCGCCTCCGAAAACCTCGCCACGCTGTCTCTTTCAAACGTAAGAATCGATATCAATCGATTCGTTTCGTAACTTTAAGTAAATGGCTTCCGTTAAGGGGACCAATCATGATTCTAACTCATTTCGATTTCAGTGTATTAATTACATTATATAACACCAGCCATCATTTGCCGCCTCCATTTGTCACTTAACGAAATAGCCAATATTCAGATGCTCCGAAACGGTCACCTCTCTCTTTGGCCTCACAATCGCCACGATTCACACCTCATCGAGCCTACTGCCTACATGTATACATACTTTGTATACGATAATTGAATAGCTCCTCAGCTCATATACCTATTTCTCATATCAGTACACTTTCGTAATACCCATTATTTGAAAATTTCGACCAGCTAGGGGTTTGGTTCCTGAAGCTGTGTAAGGAATCGGATCAACCATTCAACTTGAGGGAGATTTTTTTTTTTTTTTTGTCACATAGAGTTGAGTCATTTTCGATTTGATTTCATTTAGTTACACATTTTCAATTTAGTCTCGTATAACTCAAAATTTTGTTCAATTTAGTTCATTTTAGCCGGAATCTTCAATTTTGACCGGTCAACGCATGACGGGCATCCCAATAATAGACGATTTGCTCATACACGCGTAATCATATGATTGGCTAATGTCTAAAATTAAAAAAAAAAACAAATTCCACAGTCATTACTTGATTAATTAATTAATAAAAAAGAAATTAAAAAAATCAATTTCAATAGGTATACAGACTGCAAACAGTGGAGGGCTTCGATTTAAACTAGGCCCATATTTTCAATATATTGGGCAGTGGGCACTAACTAACCCTAGGGCTGGAAAATAGATGTGAATGAAAATGAATTCTTCTTTTTCCTACGCTCCAGATCTTCCCGACGCCGTAATCCATCTGATAACATCTTCCTTCAACCTTAAGCAAGCCGCACAAACATCCATCCTCTCCAAATCATGGAACAGCGGCTGGTTAGCCCGCCCGATCATCGACCTCGACGAATCTCATTTCCCCGAGCATTACCGACGTCACTTCAACCTCATGCTGTTCGGAAACAAAACAGTCCCGAGGTACGAGGATTCCAACCAACGCATCCACACTTTTCGGCTATCCTTCGAAAGCCCATGGTACGCTTGTCGCGAACTCGCCGCCGAGTGGATTTCCAAGGCCATGAAAATGGGACCCACTGACGTCACCATCCGACTCAAACACGAAAGCAACAACATCCCGATCCACGAGGTCTTCGGGAACGAAGACCTCGTCAAGCTGAGCCTTCCAAGCGTGAGGATCGATCGACTCGAGGTAACCCTAATCAAATGCTCGGCCCTCAAATCCCTCTCGTTAACCGAAGTGCGTGTATCGATCGATTCGTTTTCTAACGTGTTATCGTGCTGCCTCTCGATCGAGACGTTATCTCTTTATAGCTTCAAATTTTCGGTCGATGAAGACGAGTGCTTGGGATCTGATCCGATGTCGACGGTCAGCCTCACCAACCTCACATCTCTAGTTCTGAGTAAACTTGATTTGAACCAATTGAGAGCATTCTTTCTGCGTGGCTTGTCGTCCAAGTTTCCGGTCCTGAAAGACCTGACGATAAAGATCAACGACTACGCCTTCGACAAATTACTAGTGATCTCAAGCTGTTCGTTAGAGATTTTGAACTTTAAGTTGAGTGGCAGTGGATGGTATTCTTACCGAGATCAGTTGGGGAGAGTCAAGCTTGATCTCCCGAGTATTCGTGAGTTTTCATTTAAAGGTCATCGCATGCATAACATGCGTTTTAGTCCGACATCGGGAGGTGAATGGGACTCCAATGTATCGATAACTCACAATAATGATCATCCCAATATTATGTGGTTTCGTCAGCTGAGTGAGTTCTTATCGAATCTGAAAGAGTCGAAAATACATCTCGCTCTCCATCTGCATGGGTCTATGGATAGGTCCAGTTACGTACCAAGCGGAAGAGATCACAGGTTCGAACGCGCGCGAAGTGGAGGATCTGACCATTTACACGAAAGAGGGTCTTGAGTTCAAGATTTTTAACTCTCTTTTGGATGGATTGTTTCGGATATGTCGACCAAAGATGATTACTCATTACGCTGATCCTTCTTACAGTAATTCCTATCGGAGGAGTTGGGATGATTGTGATGGGAAGGCCAAAAGCAATGATTTATTGCTTGGTCGGGCACTTAAACAAGGATTGACGTCTGTGATGACAGATTTACCGTATGGGTTGCGTGATCTCAAAGAAGTGAATGCGGAGGAGCTCCAAGACGAGAAGTGGAAGCCGCAGGCAATGGATTCAATATTAGACGATTCAACAAGTAAGCAAAGAAATGTTCGCTTCCAATTGAAATGGAAAACTTAAACAATGCAACTACTTTCCACGATTTTTGCTTTCTATGGTTTCATATAGTTAATAAATAAATAACAATGCTGCTAGCTGAAGTAATAATTAATGATTCATATAGTTGAATAATATTCTGTGAAAGATATTAGTGTCTTTGCTTCTTTCCAAATTGTCGAGTTTTATGGTTGAACTACATTTTCAATCAGTGTATTACATAATTACATTTGCGCGAGTGACTCCAACCTCCAGTCGATCGGCTGCGATCTCCGTCTGTCAATTAACGAAATAACTGATATTCAGATTCTCCATCGAGCCTACATGATGTCGTATATATACAAAGTATACGTAAATAGCTCCTGATCGATCAGCTCATATATATATATATATATATATATATATATAGTGGTTGCATTGCGATGGGGTCGGGTCGTTGTTTAAACTTTAAGGGTTCTCACCTCCTAGAGAGCTGTGAGGATTATTTGTGAAAGACTTCAGCAGGTATTATAGCTATATCTCCATTATAAAAATATTAAAACTAGACTATCAAATTTTAATGTATACATGTGATATAATTTTTCTATCTAGATTTTGTACGAATAGTCGAAAACACTATAGCACAAAGAGCTGCCTTGAAATTATGTTACCGTTCTCACTATATTCGTGATTGGACCAAGTTTGCCACCTTGTTGTTGCTCGACCGTGTCTGATGTACTCGGCTTGCTCAGAGGTACATTTGCACGTACAAACTACTTACTACAGTTACTAGCTAGATAGCTATATATAGAATAATTGATGATTTGGTGAAATAAAATTGTGTGAAGGGATTGAGGGCTTTGAAATGACTGGTAAGGCTTCAGGAGATAGTCGACCGTGGCTGGTAGGTTTGGAAATAAGCCACAGTGGCGCTTCAGTGCATGCAAGGGTTAGTTTGGGCGTATGTCGATCAAGGGACAGTTTGTGCAGTGGCGATCGACGAAGGTCTCTTAAAGGATTCTGAGGCTTATACCACTCTTTCAACCGTTCCACTCCTTTTCTTCTAATTTAAATAAAGATATGTGAATCCAATTGTTGAAATTTTGGAATTTTGCTAACATCCCCCACCCTTGATATAAAGAATGGGGACAATTAAAAAGAGAGAATATAAATAGCTAAATAAATATATACTACTAATGTAGGGATAATTTTTATTTTGATTTCAGAAAGATTGATCATTTTGAATTTCGTCCATGTAAATAGATTTTTTCAATTTAGTTTCATTTAATTCAAAAAGTGCGTCAATTTGATCTTTTTTCGTCGAAAAATTCAAATTTGATCGGTCAACGCGTGACGTGGCAACCAAGAGCGTGGATTTTAAGTAGCTTGTACACATGGTGTCTTATGATTAGTGGGGAGTCTAGCAAAATCGTAGAGATAAAATTTTTATTGGTCCCATAAATGTTGGGTTTTTTCGATTTGGTCCCAGAGACGTACGCGTTTTCAATTTAGTCTCAAACAAATCGAATTGAGTTTCAATTTAATTCTTTTGGCCGGAAAATTCAATTTTGGCCGGAATTTGACCACGTGACCCGCACGTGATCGGAGGAGCGGCCATGGCTGCTGACTCAGCGACACGTGTCAGCAGACCATTGGCTATCGTCTTTTTAAAAAAAAAAATCGAAATATAAAACTTAATACCTTGATTTTTTGATTTAAAAAAAAAGAAAAATACGCTAGAAATACGATTTCATATATGGGAATTAAAAATAAAAGTAAAAAACATCTTTGTATTTTTCGATTTGGTCCCACAAAAATACGCGTTTTCAATTTAGTCCCAAACAAGTCGAATTGAGTTTCAATTTAATCCTTTCTGGCGTATTTTTTTTTTAAATCAAAAAATCAATGTATTAATGTATTAAGCTTTGTATTTTAATTTTTTTTTAAAAGACGATAGCCAATGATCTGCTGACACGTGTCGCTGAGTCAGCAGTCATGGCCGCTCCTCTGATCACGTGCGGGTCACGTGGTCAAATTCCGGCCAAAATTGAATTTTTCGGCCAAAAGGATTAAATTGAAACTCAATTCGATTTGTTTGGGACTAAATTGAAAACGCGTATGTCTGTGGGACCAAATCGAAAAAAGACAACATTTATGGGACCAGTAAAATTTTTATCTCCAAAATCGTAGTTGGTGGGGAGTCTAACTAAACAGTGGTTCATTAAAATTAAATGACGTGAAAATGAGGGTAAATTAAAAGACGCCACATGTACGATATTTGAAATCTACATTCTTGGTTGTCACATCACGTGTTTATCTGTCAAAATTGAGTTTTTCGGCCTAAAAAGATCAAATTGACGTACTTTTTGAACTAAATGCGACTAAATTGAAAAAGTCTATCTACATGATATCAAATCGAGAATGATCAATTTTTATGGGACCAACATAAAAATTCTCTCTACTAATATATATGAAAAATAAATGGGGAAGAAAAAATTATTAATTAATTATTTAATTAATTAAGAATATTTAGGAAACATAGCATTTTAGTTTTTGAATTTATAATTTAAACCCTATAAAATATGGTGATTTTTAAAATTGGGTAATTCAAAATTATTTTATATAAATAAGAGTTATAATTTTTTCCAATTATATATTTTAGTAGATTTTCATATTTAGCCTTTTCATCTAATTCACGTGTAGGCAAATTTAGAGTAAAGTCTATTTTGTAAAGTATAAGTTATAATTTCATTAATCGTATTTACTTATTTTCTCAAAATTCTTATAAAATATACTTCATCCTTGTGGGATAATTTATTTACCTTATTTATTTATTAAGATATTATGAATATTTAAAAAATAATATTTAACAATTTATAAAAAATATTATTCTTTTTATAAATAAATTAATTAAGTTTAACTCGAATATGTTCATATTAAAAAAATTAAATAAATAAATAAATAATTGAAGCAATAATTTTAGTTATAGTTAATGTTAATATATTATTAATATTTTAAAAAAATATTTAATACTATAATTTATAAAAATTATCATTATTATTATAAAAAAATTAATCAATTTTATTTTATTTTAAATTCATTAATTTGATCCGTTCACAACCGCTCTCAACTTAATTCAATTTCAGTTGAATCACTATTTTATTATATTTTGAAAATTAATAAACTCTTAAATTCACAGCCCATGGGTGACGGGGCCTAATATTCCAATACTATATATAAATATTGGGCACACTATATCCTAGGGTTTGAAAATTGAAGATTAATGACTTCTCCTTATGCACCAGATCTTCCCGACGACATAATCCATCTGATAACATCTTCCTTCAACCTCAAGCAAGCCGCACAAACATCCATCCTCTCCAAATCATGGAACAGCGGCTGGTTAACCCGCCCGATCCTCGATCTCGACGAACCCTACTTTCCAGAACATTACAAGACATTCCCGAGGTACGAGGATTCCACCGACCGGATCCAATCTTTCCGGCTATGTCTTGAAAGTGAATGGATTAGTTACGGCCTCGCCGCTGACTGGACTTACAAGGCCATGAAATTGAGACCCTCTGACGTCACTATCCGACTCAAGCACGAACGCAACAACATCCCGATTTCCAAGGTGTTCGGGAACGAAAACGTCATCAGCTTGTGCCTTCAACGTGTCAGAATCGATCGACTAGACGTAATCCGAATCAAATGCTCGGGCCTCAAATCCCTCGAGTTAACCGATATTGTGAGCGTATCGATCGATTCGTTTCGTAACATATTATCGTGCTGCCCCTTGATCGAAACATTATCACTTTATAGTTTAAAATTTTCCGACGTGAGTCCGACGACGAGGATCAGGATCAGCCATGGCAAGCTGAAGTCTCTAGTTCTGTCCGAACTCGAATCGGACCAATTGGGAACATTGTTTCTGTCTGATTTGTCGACCAATTTTCCCGTCCTGAAAGACCTGACGGTCAAAGCAGAATGGGTACATGTGATCTCAAGCCGTTCATTAGAGAATTTGAACCTTAGGATTAGTCGTAATTTGCCGAGAGTCGAGCTTGATCTCCCGAGTATTCGTAAGTTTACGTTTGATGGGATTGTTGATACACGTACGCCTGAGCTCTGTTTTAGTCCAACGACATCAAGAGATCGATGGGACTCCCACATATCCATAAGTCACAAGAGTTATCTCGACAATAGCTGGTTTCGTCAGTTGAGTAAATTGTTATCGAACCAGAGAGGGTCGAAGAAACATATCGTTCTCCATCTGTGTGGTTCTTCGTTTATGTACAATTACCAAGCGGGAAAGATCAGAGGTGCAAATGCGTGCGAAGTGGATGATCTGACCATTTACACCAATAAGGGTAGTGATCAGTCTAAGTTTTTTAACTCTCTGTTGGATGGAATGTTTCGGATATGTCGACCAAAGATGATTACTCATTACGTTTATCATTCTTACAAGGGTGGCTATCGGAGCTGGGATGATAAAGATCTGAAGATCAGAAACAATAGTTTATTGCTGCGTCGGGCACTTGAAATAGGATTGGCACTGAAAACAAATTTTCCTATCAAAAAACAGGAAGGAAAGAAGACAGAGGAAAATTCTTGGACAAAAAGCCAATTGATGTATGGGCTGCGTGGTCTCAACGAAGTGCATGCGCAGGAGCTCAAAGAGGAGGTGTGGATGCCGCTGACAATGGATTCGATATTAGACGATTCAACAAGTGAGCAAAGAATAGTTCGCTTCCAATTGAAATGGAAACCTTAACAAGTAGTTTCCTTGGTCTTTGTGTTTGAATAATTAATAAATAAAAATGCTGCTAGCTCAAGTAATAATTAATTATTCATAGTTGAAGAATACTAGTATCCTTGCTTCTTTCCAATTGTTCAGTTTTATGGTTAACCACAATTTCAATCACAGTGTGTTGCATAACATCTCACAATTAATGAAATAGCCGGTATTCAGATGATGCTCCATCGAGCCTACATGATATCGTATATATACTTTGAAAAATATTTATTATACATTCGACTCTGAACTTTAGGCTGAGTTAACTTATGGGATCATATTTTCCATCCTTAGGGTTATGTACGGCTGAGCTATGGGTCGAGCCGAATGTCTGGGCCCATTAACTATAAATAGCTATTGGCGGTTCAACAAGTCAGAAATCGAAAACAAGATTTCGCTTGCACCTCAAATGGAAACCGTTTGTTGGATGATGCAAGAACAGTCTTTTAATTAATTATATATGATGTTAATTGTTATAAGTATATTTTAATTGAAATTAAGGTTCCCTATACTCTTCTGGGTGAGAGTTTGTTTCTTATATTTTGAATGCTGAAATATTACAGAATAATTTTTGGGAAAAATTAAGGCAATATTTTACAAACAAAATATTAATAATATTAAGTATTTTTGAGAATCTCCATCAATTGAAGGTAATTGATTGTTCCCGGCTTAAGTCACTTTAATCGACTTCGTTTTACAAGCCGATCAATTTTGTGACGTAATATCGCGCTTCCCATTGCTTGAGTATTTGTCCTTGTCCGAAATGCATAGTCGTAAGATGATGGGCAACAAGTGATTGTGAGGTCTCCTTTGACAATAATCCTTCCTAAACTATAAGGTCTCTTGTTCTGTCCCTATTTGACTCCCAATTCCTAATGAAAAGGATGTTTTTGGATGACTTGTCTGAAAAGTTTCTGAACCTTACAGACCTAACCCTAGGATTCATTTCCCCAACGAAAGATCTTACCAACCGGATGATCAAGAGATATGAAATATTTCAAGCGGCACAGTAGAGAGTTTAAACCTTTAGGTACGTGGAAAAGGATAGATATTGGAATTATATTGGCAAGAAGGTTGCAGGATTCGTGATTCATGTCCCGAGTATTCGTAAGTTTACATTTGAGGGTCCGTGCATGTCTAACCTGTGTTTTAGCCCATCACTAGGGGATCAATGTGTCTCCGATGTAACCATAAGCAATCATGGTGTTCTCAACATTTTTTATATTTTTTATTTTATTATATTTGAATTTTGAATTAATAAATATTTGATTTATAATTATTTACAATTATTTTTTAATTTTAATAATAAAAATTAAAATAAAAAAATTTAAACATAAAATATAATTTTTGTTTTTGGTCTAGATCAATTTGAGATATTTAAATACTCACACACATGTCTCGAGTTCGAACTTTGGACCGAGTTCGGTTCTCAAGTCAAATGCTCAACCAACTGAGCTAACACACCTTGACATAAAATATAATTTTAAAAAATAATGATTTGATATTATAACTGTTAATTTTAAATTCCAAATTAAATATCATTTAAGAAAAAAAATACTTTAAATTTGCAAATTTTAAAATATTTAATTTAAATTTGTATAATTACATTATATTGTCATTTTTATTTAATTTTTTAATTTTTATAATTTTTTTTACTTTATATTATTAAAATAAATTATTTGAAATATATTTTTATGTATTTATGACGTTTTTTGAAGTAAAATAAAATTTTTAATAAAAAAATCAACATTTTAAATATTAAAATAATAAAAAATTGTGTAAAGTGCAAATTTTATAAAAAAATTCGAGTGTTTTATAGTATTTTATCAAAGCTTTGGGAATTGTGTGCAACTATTACGTACCAAAGAGGGGGTTAAATGCTTTTTACCAAAAAAAAAATATAATTAAATTTGAGTTTTCAAAATCTATCATATTAATAGAGATGTCGACAGATTTCTTTCAAAAATTAAAAGTACAAAAAATGTTGATAATTTAATTGAAATATTACACAGATTAATTATAGAATAATTATTTATATATCATATTAATAAGAAACTTATTAAGAGATTATGACATAAACCCAAAAATAATCATTATTTGCCTTTTTTAGAAAGTATAAATAAAAAAATGTAAATTAATTAAATATTAATTAAATATACCTATTTTACGGACTCAATAAACATATTGATTTTTTCTTATATTTATAACACATTACGAAACCCTAATCTAATCATATATATATACACTAATACACACGTAAAACTCTTCATTATATACATAACACCGATTAATGGAGTCACCTAAACCCATATTTTCATCGGCCATCGTCCTCGACGAATCCCTATTTCCTAGGCGAACCCAACAAAAACAGCATATCGAAATCGATGGATTCGCAGAGTTTGCTAAGGAGACATTTCGAAGGTACGAGGAATCCAACCTAAATATCAACGCTTTCCGCCTATGTTTGATGAATCCATGGTATACTTGTTTCGGCCTCACTTCGGAATGGACTTCGAAAGCATTGAAACTCGGAGCCACCGATCTCACTTTCCGGTACGATCATCCCAACATCTGCCTCCCCCTCGAACAAGTCTTTGGAAACGAAAACGTCGTCCGGTTATGTCTGGAACACTTGAAAAATATCAATCAATTAAAAGTAACCGAATGCCCGGGGCTCAAGTCACTCACTTTAAGCGATTCGAATATAAAACTCGATCCGCTTTTCGACCTCATCTCGTGCTGCCCCTCCGTCGAGATTTTGTCCTTGTCCAATATTTATGGTGGAGATTACCATGATGATGATAAATGGTCCTATTTTTCTCGTGATCATAAGAAAGGTCACGATGATGATGATGATGATGAACCTGCTCGTCCTCTTCCCGCAATCATCCTTCCTAAGTTAAGGTCTCTAGTTTTGTGTGGCGTCCACTCCCTAGTCCAAATCGAAACTTTGTTTCTCGATGACTTGTCGTCCAAGTTTCCTTATCTCAAACACCTAACCCTAGGAATAACATCCTCCTTACTGCAAACACTTGAAGTGATTAGAATCATTTCGAGCGCTTCACTGGAGACTTTACACATCAAGGACATGGATATGGATATGGAATTGGATCGTAATAGGGTTCCAAGGGTCGAGTTTGATGTCCCAAGTATTCGTAAGTTTACATTTGAGGGTATTTACGGCATTCCTGATGTGTCTTTTAGGTCGACTGAAATTGTGTACTATGTACTTTGTTCTACCTAGAACTAGAATGAAAAGGGTAGAGTACAAACACTTAACACAATTTGGAGATTCTAAAAGAAAACTCTTTTATATATCTTGTGAAGGTTGGAACCACTTACAAATACATCTACAAAATTCTAGCGAATCTTGTAGAAAGGTCAACACGACCAAAAACTAAGTCTACGAAGAACTAATCTAGCGATGCGTTCTACTAAGACTAAACTGAGGGTAGAACCGGAGCTTTCTAGCGAAGTCTCTCGGTCTACAAATTTTCTCTCTCTAGAAAATGTCAAATCAATGCATAAATAGTGAATTCCAACAACCCGCTATTTATAGGTGTCGAGAAATAGGGTTTCCGGAATTCACGCTTAATGGGCCGAGCCCAAAGCATCTTCATGGAATATTCGAGATTCCAATTCGATTGTACTTGACGAACCCAGCTCTACGCACCGCCACACTAGCGTGTTCTTCGTGCTTCGAGCTAGTGGTGGGCATAGCTGAAATACTTGAGTATTTTCCATTTGACTATCATCCTTCTAGCGAAGTCTTCTAGTCGCACCCGCAACTGGCTTCATTCCTTAGCAGTCATTCGTCCAGCCCTTATGTGTAGCTATGCTTGCACCGCGTCCGTCAAGGTGTTAGCTCTGATTCAAGGTCTTCACGGTAAGCCTTGAACTCTCTGATTGGTAGTGCGTTGGTGAACTCGCATTTCACTCTGATCCACGTTGAACCACGTTGATGAAATAGCTCGTTCCACGCTGACGTACTGATGTAACTCCATGATGCTTGTAGAGCCTAAGTCTGCTTGCTCCATGCTGATGAACCGTGGTCACGCGTTGAGCCACTTGTTAATTCCACAGTTCAACAGCTCGTACTACGTTGACCTAGCAGACTTGTATGAATTAATGAATAGAAAGCATACAAACATGAAACATGAAGTTACTACAAAACAAAGTGTATAGTTCAACGTAGTTCAAACAAGAACAACGTGGTTCTATGTTGAACTAGGAAGAACTACACACTAACAATCTCCCCCTTTTTGAGTCAACTTCATAAGCGGGGGTTCGTAGAGAAACTCCCCCTCAAATTAGTATCATACTCAAAAGGTTCGACGTTGAGCAAAGAAACATAATAAACATTCATACGTACAGCAGAGAGTAAGATATAAAATATGCGTACGTAGAACAAGAAATGATAGCATAATAATTACATAACTCAAAATGAGTAAATCAAAACATTGTATCATGAGTAGAACAAAGTAGTGAAAACATCATGAATAAACAAAATAGAATTGTTCAACGAAGAGCAGAGATAGAAAGCACTTGATTTTAATCTCATTCACTGGCTTCAGCGTCGGATTGTTCGGGAGTAGTGTGGTGTCGCAAGTCCTCTTCATCCGACGCTTCATCAAGCACCTTGAGGTTTGATTGGTATGGCTTGCGTCGAGGCTTGTTCGCGAATTGCTTCCTACGTTTTCCCATGGCCACTTCACTTTTGGCCAATCCAACGTGGTGCGCTTTTAACTTTGCCTGAGCCTGCGGGCCACCAATAACAGTTAAACCCTTACCTCCCACAGTGGTGCGTGGAGCTGTATCTTTGGCGCCAGTGTTTTTGAAAGTGATTTTGGGAAGCTTGGGTGGCACGGGTGGCGCATCACTTGGTTTTGGCTTCTCAACTGCACTGCTCCCCGAAGAGCCCGCGCCCTTGGCTTTTTCTGCCTTTTTCACAGCCTCCACTTCGTTCACCGTGCCATCAGCGTTTTTCACCAAACCGCTGTGCGCATCACCGGCCTCTTTCCTACTCTTCTTCAACGTTGTACGCAAAACTTGCACCTCATCTTCTTCTTCTTCCTCAACCTCCTCCTCTACGTCCACCTCATCAATTTTTCTCTTCCCACTTTTCTTTGTGGGACGGTCCGCCGCGTTCTTTGACGCCTCCATCTGTTCAGCCACCAAGTTAACCATACCTGATAGCCGTGCGTGGACCAACCTCAACGGGCCCAGATCAGCGTAGGACGACCCATCTCCCCCTAGACGGGCCGCTCGACGTGACTTCCTATGCATATAGGCAGCGTACTGCGACGCTGCATCAATCTGAAAACGTAAGTAGGAAAAGTCACTTAAGAGCGTGGTCGGCTCACAGAGGTATAAGTCGTCCGACGAGTCCTCCCCCGATTCCTCCGACGTCGAGTCCAATGCAGAGGCAGCCTTGCGGCGCGATGAGCTGGGGGCCTTGGTTCTTTTCCTCCTCGGGCCACCTGCAATAGTTAGTGGCTCAACGATCGGCCCCTCTGCGTAGCGCCGCCTGTCGTCCTCCTCGTTCCCCAATTGGCGCCACGGTAGATCAACTACCTTGTGTGGTGCAATATACTTAGAGTCAAATCTGAACTGGATGATGGACTCCATTTCGTCATCTTTGTCGTACGTGAAGCCCTGGCTCACAAGTATAGCACTGATCAAATGGGGGCACGGCAGTTTGGATTGAGTAAGCTCAGAATCGGTCATTAGGCCGTATGACGCGATCTTGTTAAACACCACTTGACCCAGATCTACCTGGATACCACGACTTAATTTATACATTAAGTGTAGTGCATCCGCGTGCACCACTGATGTGTTCGACGTCGGGATCCAGTTGTTGGCAATGATTTTGTTGAGGTGAGTGAAGAATTGGGTCAACGTGGTGCAAGCAGGTGCCTCCACCGGTGAAAGACCGCCTGTAACGACGAACCCCAACATTTTGCTATCAGGGTGATGCTTGGGAGGCACGTCCCACGAGGCTTGGATGCGGGAACGTTTGAACATGGCGTTGATCGTGGCAGGAGAAAGATCATACTCATGCTCCCGGATGATAACCTTCCCGTAGGACGCTGAGCCGGGGTCGCTGAACGCAGCATCAATGTGGCCAAAAACGACTTTGTGGACGTACGGGCTGTAGTCCACGTCGAAGTTCACTGCATCCATGAGATGCATCGTATTCATAAAGGCCTGAAGGCCACGTTGAACCCATTTCTTGGTGCCGTACCACCGTTCGGCGTTGATTTTCTGATCCACCAGGGTTTCAAAACGGTCACTGCACCATTCGTAGAAGAAATCGGCAGAGTAACCCTCTCCAACGTGGCGCGCGGCCACAAGCCTGTGTTCAGGCACCTTTTCTTCCTCAGCGACGGGCTCATCGTTGAGTGGGGATGATGGAGTAGGGACAACAACAGTGGTGGACGCACCACTAGCGTCCTTGGGCTGTTCAATTGGAACAGTAGTGGTGGCAGCAGAGTCAGTGGAACGGTCCACCACAGCTTCAGTATTGGTGGCTCTACGGTCAGCCACTTCCTTTTTCTTCTTTTCCAAGACGGCTAAACGGGCAGCCGCCTCTTTTTCCTTCTTTTTCTGTAACTCGGCTAAACGATCAGCCTCTTCCTTTTCCTTCTTTTTCCGCTCCATTTCGGCTACACGTGCAGCCTCGTCAGCAATACGTTTGCGCTCCAACTCCGCCAAACGTTCGTCCTCCTCCTTTTTCTTTCTTTCTTCCTCTGCTCGACGAGCCTCCTCTTCCCTTATGGCCTTTTCAGCCATCATTTTGGTACGCCGATGCGCAAGGATAGTAGCACGTACAGCACTGATTTGTTTTTCCAGTTCATCGACTTTGTCAAAGTCCTCTTCCACGGCTTGCGCGGCTTCCAGTGTGGCCTCCTCTGCCTTAAGTTCAGTAATTTTGTCCGCGTAGAACGAGGGCAATTCGTATGTGGGCTTGGTGGGAGCAATTGAATTTGAAGAAGTCATTTTGTGAAACGGTGGGAGAGTGTAACCTGCGTTGAGCAAAGAAGAAAAATGCAGGTAGATGATATGAGCTGGCACGTAGAAGTTATGAACAATAAATTTGCAAGGGTTTCTCTCTCTAAAACACGCAGTGTAAGGTGCACTGTGTGTTTGACCCGAAGGGGTATTTATAGTGGTGGCGTAACGGTTGAAATTCTGTGGCGTAGAGTGAGCCACGTGTCCACTGGTCGGTCATGCGTAGAGGTAGATTAGTGGATGCAAGTGAGACAGCGTGAGACACAACCGTAGAGTGATTCATACACGTTGATCACGGAAAATGTAGTGCAACGTTCCTGTAAAAGTTCAATCCAAATAGACCAACGCACCACAAAAATATTAAAGCGTGTAACCAAGAGACTTAGAAAGAGACGAGAGAAAGTATAAACCAAATGTGATAACGGGCAGATCAGCGGTGTAAAGTGTGGCAGAGTCACATGGTAGAACGCTCCAGGAGTAAAGTATGGGCTGCCAGAGTGTGTCCATGGGCCAGGTAGCACAACGTATAAGTAGCAACCTAAATCACAGAGTAGCACGCGCTGCAAAAGAAGTTATGGGCAGGACAACCATACTTATAATGTAAAGTCAGCAAACAGCACAACAAGCAAAGAGTAACACGTTAGACAGGAACGACGTTCATGAGAACTCAAAGTAGCACACGTTGAGCAGGAGTAAATACACATAGACACACGTCGAATTACCCAGATTTCAAATTCACTTAAAAAATTGTCTCGACCAACGAAGCCTAAAGAAGCACTTCAAGGGTAGAATAGCTATGCTTCGTCGAACAGGAGTACTCTGCAAAATTTAATAACACGAAATACAGTTAAAGGCATAACAGGCACACACAAAGTGAACGTACGTACCACCACACAGTGAATCGAAATCGTTGGAAAGAACACTAAGTAGAGATGTTGGAGGTAGAGTGACAGTGCTTTATGGACGGTATTGCTATTTTGGCCAGTTCAACGTGTAATCACGACCATTTCTTTTGCTTTTTCAAGCGTAGAGCAGGCTTATTAGTACCCAAAGAGGGGTGTTATAGATGATGTGTCCATATATATTTTTTTGTTTTCATCATTATATGTATAAGACCATGTCTTTTGCATTTGCCCGAAGACCAAGTCAGTCAAGACCCGATCCATCGAGGAAATCTTTAGGTCGACTTTTCCTGCTAGACATAGAGCAAACAAGTTTGCTCCAATGAATTGCTTATATAAATATTTAAAGAACAGTATGTCCAAATACTACGTCACTTTGCACTGTCAACAACTAACCTCACCTTGCTCTACCTCATGGTTCCATTGAGAAAATAAACGACTGTGGGTGGAGGTAGCCAATTTGCGGCCTACTACCCTTCAAGATGTGGTCATGCAGAGAGACTTCCGTAAGTTCAAAAATCTTTCCGAAGCAAGTGGTTTTGTGAAGAAGTCTGAGAGTTGTTTCTCCGTAGGCACATGTTCCATTACAACCTTACCCCGTTCTACCAAGTCTCGAATGAAGTGATGCCGTATGTCGATATGCTTGGTCTTTGAGTGTTGTACCGGATTCTGACTTATCTTTATAGCACTTTGGTTGTCACATTTTAAAGTGAGTGGCGTGCTCTCAATTTGATAGTCGGCGAGCATTTGTTGAAGCCATAGCATTTGGGTACAACAACTCCCAGCAGCCACATACTCGGATTCGGCGGTAGATAGAGCAATGCAATTTTGCTTCTTGCTATGCCATGAGACAAGATTGTTGCCTAAGAAGCAACACCCACCGCTAGTGCTTTTCCGTTCATCATTGTCACCGGCCCAATCTGCATCTGCAAAACCAACAAGATAAGAAGAAGTATCTTTAGTGTACCATAGACCAAGGTTGGTAGACCCGGCCACATATCGAAGGATACGTTTCACGGCAGCAAGATGTTCTTCCTTTGGTTGGGCTTGGTAGCGGGCGCAAAGGCACACACTATACATGATGTCCGGGCGAGTGGCGGTGAGGTAGAGAAGGCTTCCAATAAGAGACCTATAGGTAGAGATGTCAACATCCTTGCCCTGCTCAGCCTTGCTCAACTTGTCCGTGGTAGCCATTGGTGTCTTCATGTGTTTGGCGTCCGCCATGTCAAACTTCTTGAGCATGTTGATGGCATACTTGGTCTGAGAGACAAACATACCATTGTGACGCTGCGAGATTTGAAGTCCAAGAAAATGACTCAACTCTCCCTCCAAGCTCATTTGAAAAGAAGAAGCCATAGCATTCGTGAATTCCTTTACCAAGTGGTCGTGGGTAGCACCAAACACAATGTCGTCGACATAAATTTGTGCAATGAGCATTTCGTTCCCAACAATTTTGATGAAGAGGGTGGTGTCCGCATTTCCACGAGTGAACCCAAACTTCAAGAGAAACTCAGTAAGGCAGCTATACCATGCACGAGGTGCTTGTTTCAAGCCGTAGAGGGCCTTATGGAGGAGGTAGACATGATCCGGCTTGTGAGGGTCTACAAAGCCCTTGGGCTGTTCGACGTACGCCTCCTCGTCCAACACTCCATTAAGGAAAGCCGCTTTCACATCCATTTGTCTCAACGGGATATTTTTGTGACACGCCACAGCAATGAGCAAACGAATGGACTCGATGCGTGCCACCGGGGCAAAAGTCTCCTCAAAATCTATTCCCTCTACCTGGGTATATCCTTGAGCAACCAGTCGTGCCTTGTTGCGCACTATTTGATTGAACTCGTTGGTTTTGTTCTTGTAGATCCACTTAGTGCCAATGACATTCACTCCTCTTGGTCTAGGAACCAAGGACCACACCTTATTCCGTTCAAACTCATGTAGCTCTTCCTGCATTGCCGCAATCCAAAACTCATCTAGAATGGCTTCCTTTATATTTTTGGGCTCAATTTCGGAGACGAAGCTCATAATGCCCACATCCGGAGATAGGAGAGCCAAATTTGAGAGAGTGGAGGGGTCGCTTGCGAGAAGGGTATCCGTATGTCGGGTAGAGCGGGTAACCCGTTGATTTAGATCACCAATCATTTGTTGGTCTGGATGCCTCTTACGAATGTATGCAGGTGGTCCAGAGTTCGGCACTCCGGTGGAGGTAGAAGCGCCCGTGGTACCTACAACTGGGGTAGAGGTACCTTGATTTGGACCCTCATCATCACTTCCTGAGGGGGTAGAGTCACCAGAATTGTGAGATGTGGAAATTCCATTGAGTGGGACACAAGGTCCTTTTCCTTGATCTACCTCCCCCTCGATCAATACTTCCGTTGTGGGTAGAACAGAGTCAACAACATGTCGTTGGAACGAAGGCTTAGACGAATTTTCATGAAAATGATGCTCGTCAAACTTTATGTTTGTAGACTCTTGTACCGTCTTAGTCCGTAGGTTAAACACTCGGTAG
Source organism: Euphrasia confusa (assembly GCA_954870475.1). Lineage (NCBI taxonomy): Eukaryota > Viridiplantae > Streptophyta > Magnoliopsida > Lamiales > Orobanchaceae > Euphrasia > Euphrasia confusa. The sequence goes on from OX940965.1 coordinate 2,187,516, forward strand.
GCATGACTGTTAAGGGCATAGCCAACAAAATAGCCTTGTCCGACCTAGAGTCAAATTTCTTCAGCGGATCTCTGTCATTCAAGATATAGCAAAGGCATCCATACACACGAAGATGTGCCACATTTGGTTTCTTGGAAGTTAATAGTTCATATGCCGTGCATTGGGTACCGGCTCGAATACTAATCCGGTTGACCACATAACAAGCTGCACTCAAAGCCTCTGCCCAAAACCCCTTTGCCATGCCCGCAGCCACCAACATAACTCTTGCCATTTCCTGTAGAGTCCGGTTCTTCCTCTCTACAATTCCGTTTTGTTGTGGTGTCTTTGGAGCAGAGAATTCATGGTGAATCCCTTTGCGAGTGCAATATTCCACGAACACCCCGTTTTGAAATTCGCCACCATGATCACTTCTTATACGTTGGACCCTTTTGGCGTAGGTGGTGCGAATTCTACGGGCTAAAGATCGAAAGGCTTCAAATGCTTCATCCTTTGTGCCAAGAAAATTTACCCAGGTATACCTAGAAAAATCATCAACAATGACAAGGGTATACCACTTATTTCCCAAACTTTGCACTTCCATGGGACCCATAAGATCCATATGAAGGAGTTCAAAGCACTCAGTTGTGCGATTATGGGTAGAGATAGCTGGATGAGGAGATCTAGTTTGCTTTCCCATTTGACAATCTCCACAAACTCTCTTGTCAATCTTGGGTAGACTATCTATGCCTCTGACTGCTTTAATTTGAACCAACTTTTCAAGGTTTCGAAGGCTGGTATGACCAAGTCTTTGGTGCCAGATATCAATCTCGTCATGGGTAGAAGCACTTAGACAAGACTCAGTGATAGCATAGCAGTTGTTCTTTGCACGAGCCGCGGTGAGAATGCACTCTCCTTTGGCATTGTAAACTTCACAACTTTCTTTGTTGAACTTAACATTCAATTCATCATCGCATAGTTGACTAATGCTTATGAGATTAGCACACAACCCATCAACCAACAGAACATTCTTGAGGGCGGGTAGACCCTTCACATTCAACGTCCCGCTTCCAACAATACTTCCCTTTGCTCCACCTCCATACGTGACGGGGCCACCGGAATGAGGAACAAAGTCGATCAGGGAGTCTTTGGTGCCGGTCATATGTCGAGAGCACCCACTATCAAAGTACCACGTCTCCTTCGTCGTACCCTTAGCCACTGTGAAAGCAACATTGCATATCACCTCTTCCTTTCTCCTCCATTCTTGCTTTGGCTTAATGTCTTTTGCTGTGGGTAGAGCAGCTTTAATTTTCCAAACCTGTTTCGTCTTGCCATGTGTTAATTTAGAGATGGGTCTCCAAACTTGTTTTAAGGCAACTCCGTTAGAGTTTAAATCATCGACACGCTTATAGCAAAACGGTTTGATATGTCCCTTCTTCCCACAATAATGACACACATAAATACGCTTGTAAGAGGTAGAAGAAGTCTTCACTTTCTGAGTGGTCATGCCCGTAGCAGGGTTTAGTAAGGGAGTAGACCCGGACGATCGATCCTTTTGAGTGGATTTAGTAGTGGCATTGTATGCCTTGGATCGATTCGAGACATTTCGTGTGAAATTTTTCTTGTCATGGGTAGACTCGAGTTTAGTCACGGGTAGAGCAGCGTTGGAGACCGGTGTCAACGAGGACAATGAAGCAAGTTTGGGTTGGGGAACAATATTAGCACGTTTGAGAATTTTAACCTTTGAGGTAGAAGTCACATTGCCTTTGGATGTATGAGCATCCTCCGGCGCGACCCCATTTGTATCAACGATAGTTTTGTTTTTAGCATGCACAAACTTAGAAAGCGTATAAGGAGAGTCAGAATAAACGGAATCAAAAGTTTCCTTAAACCCAAGTCCAAAATGCTTGGTGTTAACACAACCCAACATATTATCAAGCTTAGAAGTGCCAGTGTTAAGTTTCTTGAAAAGACAATCAGCAACATCAAGTTTATCTTTCACTTGGTAGAGTTCCTTGGTGCGCATAGCATAGCCTTCCTCCATCTTGGCAAGAGAGTCCCTCAAGAAATCTTTCTCCGCATCGTCCTTCTTCACAATAGCTTCCAGCTCACTTGCCTTCTTCAGCGCTCTCTCCAACTCCAACTTCACAATCTCGAACTCCCTCTTGCTCACCCTCTCAGCATCAAGGGTAGAGTCAGCTTTCTTCTTGGTCATGCCCCCAGCCAGAGAATTGGGGGTAGAACTAGCACCCTTCTCAGTTATGCCTGCAACCACAGAGGTATAGCAAAAAATATTTTCATGAGTAGCCAAGTCAGCTTGATCTACCTCAAACTCTTCATCACTCTCATCGTCAATAGCACTTAAGAGTGCATTAACTTCATTGGGCTCTACCATCTTTCCCTTGTCGTCTTCAGAGGAGTACAAGGCATCATCATCATCGAACACCAAGTAACTCACATCCATGTTGTTCTTCCGATGCAAGTTAGGACATTCATTCTTCACGTGCCCCATCCCCTTGCACTCGAAGCATTTGATACGAGACATGTCCTTGCTGGGGGCGCCACTAACGAACTTCCGACTTGGGGTAAACCCACTGCGGTTGGTTGCGGGTGGAGTGGAGAACGAATTTCCAGGGCTCCTCTGATTCCGGAATTGTTTGAACCTCCTCTTCCTCTTGATGTCTTGACGAACAAGATAGCTCACGGCATCTTGAATGGCGATGAACTTGTCGGGATTTGGAGAGTCAAGAAGTGAAAGGGCCTCACTTTCATCATCGGAGTCTTCGGCAAGAAAAGCATTACTCTCGGTAGATTGAGGAGAGAGGGTAGAGCTGACCTTGTTAGAGGTAGAGCTAGATGCATTCTGAGAGATTGCAAGGGCCTTCATGGAATTTTCAAATGGAGCCATAGAGTAAGATTTGTCTTTCAACTTCAAGTTCAACTCGTAGTTCTTCAAGTGACTCATTATCTCGTTGTAGTCGCCCGAGAGACCAAGCTTCGTGTCTTCCATTGTAGTGACCTTGACGCTAAACTTTTCGGTTACACCTCGCAAGACTTTGGTGCAGATGAGTGGTGGGGGTATGGGATCTCCAAGCTCTTGGCATTCACTCACGATTGCCATTATCTTGTTAAAGAAGGAGTCAAGGTCTTCATCTTCCCTCATTTCGAGCCGGTGGAAGGTAGTGGTAAGTCCTCTAATCTTGGACCTCTTGATGCTATCACTCCCTTCACACATGCGCTCCAAGGTGTCCCACACATGCTTGGCCGAAGTGAGATGTCTCACCACAGAGAACATGTGGACATCGATGAGGTCAGTGATAATGTGGATGGCCTTGGAATTGAAAGTGGCGGCCTCATGTTCGGCCGTAGTCCATGTGGACTCATCCTTCTCGGCGGTGTCGCCATCTTTGTCAACTATGGTTGGAGCTTGCCAACCGTTCAACACAGCACCCCACACACGTGAGTCCACGTTTTTCAACTTCAACCTTGTCTTGCTCTTCCAGTAAGAGTAGTTTGTAGAATTGAGGATGACGGGCTTGACAACGGTGAATGACTCCATTGTAGAATCTCTTCCTAGGATCACACCAAAGGTGGTGAACTCGCTCTGATACCAATTGAAATTGTGTACTATGTACTTTGTTCTACCTAGAACTAGAATGAAAAGGGTAGAGTACAAACACTTAACACAATTTGGAGATTCTAAAAGAAAACTCTTTTATATATCTTGTGAAGGGTGGAACCACTTACAAATACATCTACAAAATTCTAGCGAATCTTGTAGAAAGGTCAACACGACCAAAAACTAAGTCTACGAAGAACTAATCTAGCGATGCGTTCTACTAAGACTAAACTGAGGGTAGAACCGGAGCTTTCTAGCGAAGTCTCTCGGTCTACAAATTTTCTCTCTCTAGAAAATGTCAAATCAATGCATAAATAGTGAATTCCAACAACCCGCTATTTATAGGTGTCGAGAAATAGGGTTTCCGGAATTCACGCTTAATGGGCCGAGCCCAAAGCATCTTCATGGAATATTCGAGATTCCAATTCGATTGTACTTGACGAACCCAGCTCTACGCACCGCCACACTAGCGTGTTCTTCGTGCTTCGAGCTAGTGGTGGGCATAGCTGAAATACTTGAGTATTTTCCATTTGACTATCATCCTTCTAGCGAAGTCTTCTAGTCGCACCCGCAACTGGCTTCATTCCTTAGCAGTCATTCGTCCAGCCCTTATGTGTAGCTATGCTTGCACCGCGTCCGTCAAGGTGTTAGCTCTGATTCAAGGTCTTCACGGTAAGCCTTGAACTCTCTGATTGGTAGTGCGTTGGTGAACTCGCATTTCACTCTGATCCACGTTGAACCACGTTGATGAAATAGCTCGTTCCACGCTGACGTACTGATGTAACTCCATGATGCTTGTAGAGCCTAAGTCTGCTTGCTCCATGCTGATGAACCGTGGTCACGCGTTGAGCCACTTGTTAATTCCACAGTTCAACAGCTCGTACTACGTTGACCTAGCAGACTTGTATGAATTAATGAATAGAAAGCATACAAACATGAAACATGAAGTTACTACAAAACAAAGTGTATAGTTCAACGTAGTTCAAACAAGAACAACGTGGTTCTATGTTGAACTAGGAAGAACTACACACTAACATCGACAACAACGGATCAATGGGAGGAGTCTCATTTATCGATTTACAATAGTGAAGGATGCGATGGGCTCAGTACTACGTGGTTTCGTCAGTTGAGTAATTTCTTAACAAATCTGAGAGGCTCGAAGATACATCTCAGTCTCCAATTGCATAATACGGAAATTTTCGATTACGACGTGGGAGAGCTCGATGGTTTGAATTTGTGTGAAGTGGAGGATCTGACCTTGGACATCAAAGATGATTACCCAATACGCGAAACCTCCTGACAACAACAATATTGATGATGATGATGATGATGTTTATCGTTGGAATAGGAGGGGTAGTGATGATCATGGCGGTGCGAATATTACTAGAAATAATGATTTATTTATTTGCCGGGCACTCGAACGAGCAATGCGAGAGAAAGACAGCGTGTTAATGTCAACCCAGTTTATGTACGGGTTGCGTGATCTCGAGGAAGTCGATGCGCAACAGCTCATTGATGAGGTGTGGACGCCGATGCCATTGGGATCTGTATTAGCTGATGCAGCTGATTCAACAAGTGATCAGCAATCGAAAAGAAGATTTCGCTTGCAATTGAAATGGTAAAAGTTCGTCGTGTCGTAATCAATACACGAGACCTTCTTGTGATGATGATGATGATGATGATGATGATGATTCAAGAACATCGTCTAGAAAACAATTTGAACCCATCTTTTAATTATTTTGTTCATTAATTTACTGTGAATGTTAACTTCTGAATGATTGAAATATATATATTTGATTTATCGGGCGTCACCCACTAATTATTGCAGAATGGAATTGGAGGATGTGGAAAAGTATTTATTGGGTTACAAAAGGTTGATGACGAGAGGTACTCATGAGTCATGAAAATAAAATATGGTACTATTTTTCTTGGGAGTTGCAACTTAATTAACACACTTTTGAAAATAAAATAATTATTTTATTGCGTTGTAATTTGGAATATAATTTTATTTATATTATTTAAATTTTATTTAAAACTATTTAACTTTTTAAATTAAAATTTTAATTTTACAATATATTTTGTTGTCTAGTAGCTAGTTTCTATCTCAGTATCTAAAATCAATGCCATCTATAATATATTAAACACAAAGTATATAATTAATAAATTAATCATTAATAACAAATTGATTAATAGTAAAAAATTATTAATTATAATTAAAATATGTTTTCTTAAATCATAATATTTTTAGAAAAGTAAAGGATTGAGCACTTGAATTGAGGACTTGAGGTCCTTGGTTCGAGACTTGAAGTTCTTGGTTCGAATCCTAAGACACTGCAATTCACATAAACAAAAAAAAAATTAAAAAAAAAAGATAACTCAATTAATCATTAATAATAATTTAATTAATAGAAACAAAATATTAATTATGATTAAAATAAGTTTTTTAAATTAATAGAAACGCGTGACTCTTAGGACCTGTTCTTTTGGACTTAATTTCAGTCCAGTTCAGTTCAGTTCAGATCGCTTCAGTTCAGTTCAGTTCAGATCGCTTCAGTTCAGTTCAGTTCGTTTCAAAATAAATTAAAATAAAATAAACGAAAAATAATTTGAATCTATAATTTTAAATATAAAATCTAGTTATCGTCGTAGTATTATTAATATTTTTTAAAAAATATTTAATAATTTATACAAATTATTATTATTTTTATAAAAAACCAGTTCAGTTCAGTTCAGATCGCTTAAGTTCAGTTCAGATCGCTTCAGTTCAGTTCAGTTCAGCCGGTTTCAGTCCAAAAGAACAGGTCCTTAGTGCGAGGTGCCGATTTCAATATATTGATGAGGGAAATTACGTTACTAAACTTGAAGTCATTTTTATTAAATAAATAAAAAATAATAATGTAATTATTTTTGAAATCCATTGGAAGTTTTTAAACGTGAATCTAAACTCATTTTCAAAAATAAAATAAAATAATAACAAATCGTATAATTATATGATATTTATTGAAGGTTGAAAAAGCCCAAAATCAATCTTTTACAAACTCTAACTAATTAATTATTCGTCTATCTTCTCCAATTTACTCGCCATTGAGGATTACAACAAGGGGAATTATTTTTGAAGGGCATTGGAAGAGGAGTTTGCAGAAGGGGCAAGGTAGGTACGTATATCTATCGGCTGCTGGTCAAGTGATTCCGACAACGGCAACAGTAGTAGCCAGATGCTGAATGGCACTTTCTACCCTGCACAGAATGGTAAAATCGTGATAGACCCGATTCAGAGAAATTACCGGCACTGTTGATGGTGGTGGGGGATGAAAGCTTGGATTTGGTGCTGGCTGATGATGGCGGTGGTGGGAAAGAGAGGTCATCCACAGGGCTTTTCCGAAGATTTGCATAGGGAGAAGATGAACAGTATTATTATTTATTTATTGGAGAAGATCATATTTATTTATTTATTGCAAAAGACAATTTATTTATTTATTTATTTATTATTATTATTATTATTATTATTATTATTATTGGAAAAGACAAATTTGCCACCTAGCAGACCATGTAAAATTCAAAAGGCCTATTCTTAAGCCACTCGGGTATACAAAATAATTAACCAAAATACAAAATTGTCTATACTTCGACCACTAACTTACAATTATCCCTCATTTATAAAAAAAAAAAAATATTTTTATGAAACATATCCTCTGAAAGAATTAAGTATCTTTTATTAAAAATATACACATCAATCAAAAAATATTACATTTTTTCTTTAAAATAAAATTTACCTATATTTTATCTAATTATTTTTTAAATTTTACTTTTAACTTAAAAATAATTTTTTTACTTTTTAATTTTTGATCAAAAAAATTAAAAAAAGTAACATTTCTTAAATCTACTACCATCAACTAGTAGATTATTTTTTCAAAAATATTAATTACCTTATCAAGATAAAATTTTAATTATAATTCAAATTATAAATATTTCTTAAATCTTAATATATTAAAAAATTAATGATTTAATTCCATAAAAATATTTATATGTATAAGGTAATCATATATACTCCTTCCCTTTCAAAAAAATCTGAATCACTCTATCCACACTACAAAATTATAAATAAAAACAAAATTAATTTTTTATTTTTTAATATGACAAAAAATTAATATCAATAATAGTTTAAATTAATTTTGGTAATACATTAATGTCAAATTTATTGTACTAGTAACACTTCCCTGTGCATGCACAGGAATATTTAATATAATATTTTTGGTTAGAAAAAAAATCGTAAAATTTTTAGTATAAATAATGTTAATTATATTATTTTTTTATTGACATATTATAAAATAACAATTAAAATTTGGTTCAAATAAAAAATTAATATGTTTAAAATTTGTATATTATATTACAATGAAATAACAAATTTTGAAATACCTATTTACAATTTAGTATTATTATTCTACTTGTAAACTTTTATCTTATTATAAATAAATAATTAACAAACTGATTATAATTTGTCAAGTTTTATATATTAATAGATTAAATATAAAAATGGTATTTTAATTTAAGGAGATAATTATTATAATTAAGGGACCTAAATAGGTAAATGAATAGTTTGCAATAAACTAATTTAAATTCAAACAAATATAATCGGTTGTTTTATTTATTAATTGTTAATTTTTATTTAATTGAATTTGTTAATTATTCTCCATAATTAGAGATGGAAATATCAAAATAGTATGAAAATAATAATGTAATGAAAATAACTAATCTTAAGTTATGGAAAGCATATAATCCGGAGGTCCAAATTTATTATTAATAATTAGACACGTCAATAATAAATAGTATAAAAAAATCCACGTAGGTGACATGTAGATACATATGTGTGAACATGCTCGTTTTTTTGTAGTGTATTTTTTGTGTTCACGTCCACTTGTGATTAAAAAAATCTGAATTTATATATTATAGGGATTAATCAAATTTGGGTAATATTTTTTACGATTTTCAATTAGTATTCATTAATTATCTTTTATATTTTTTTGAAATATCAATCAATTAAAATGTTTAATTGAATAATAAATTAATATTGAAAAATAAAAAATATAATAATAATAATACATACGGTCCGACACATTTGATGATGCAGATCAAGAAGAGGTCGGGCGTGTGTTTTGAGGACTTCAAAGGGACATTGAACGATTGATGGACGACAGAGATACTGTGCTGGCGAATCTCAATTTCGAACTAGCAGAAAACGAGGATGAATCGATCTGGAAAATCAAGAACTTGGACAACGGGATAGAATTTGTCCTGGACAAGCAATCTGAAGACGGGTCCCTCACCACATTGCGCGAAGTGGCCTCCAAAATGAAAAGTTATTCTTACACTCGATACGGTATCAATTATGGCATGTTGGAAAACACATAATCGCTTGCTCTCTTAAGAGTTCCCTCGTCCATAAAATAACCTTGGGACGAACCGAAAAGCCTTGTTGGATACGTAAATGCCTCAAGCTTACTAGGATCGCGTGAGCTCCCATGTACGATATTTCGCCCAATTCTATTGTGCACTGTTTGGACCGAGGACCAATGGCGGAGCCAGGATATATTTCCAAGGTGGGCTAATGTATTTTTTTTCTGGGGTGGGCTACTATTACTAGTATAAAAAAAAAGGAGAAAAGTGGGAGGAGGGATTCGATCCTGTGACCAATTGAGCCTATTTGAGATACTTTTAGCCAATTCAGCTACAATACTAATGGTTAAACTTCTGCATATGCATATATATATACTTAGACTTTGGAAAATCAGGGTGGGCTATAGCCCACCCCAGCCATTGAATAGCTCCGCCCTTGCCGAGGACTCAAAGTACAACGAACAAAAATGTATAAGTTCCTCCTCAGTGTAGCGCTCTGCAATAGAACCTTCAACCAGTGCTTTGTTACCAACTTTAAGTTTCATCAGACGCATTTGTCTTTCAAAGGGATACATCCATCAGTATTGCTCCATCGAATCAAAGAAACTCGGTGGGAATATATTTTCTAAGGTACACATGATCTTCACGATATTTTTCTCCATTATCATCAAATCATCTAACACTAAAGCGCTCGAGCACAATCCTTTGAAGTAATTTGAGAGATTGCAAAGTGCATTGTGCACATCAGCTGGTAGAAGGCCACGAAAAGCTGAAGGTAACAACTTTTGCATAAACACATGACAGTCATGTGACTTCATACCACCCTGTTGAGTTTGCCACGAAACCGAGCGAGGAGGAAAAACGGCGCCCGCCGTTTTGGAATCGGCGCCCGCCGAAGGAAAACGGCGACCGCCGTTTATGGACCCGCGACCGCCGAAAAGGTCGAATTGACGAAGTCGGAGCTGCACAGTTTTGGGGTGTTTCGGCGACCGCCGTCTCACGTCCCGCGACCGCCGAAAGGGGTCCTGCGACCGCCGTTTTGAAAATGGCGGTCGCCAAATGTGCCAGCGCGGGGGACTTTTGGAAAGTCCTATTTTTGGTCCGTTTTTGGTTTCCTTCTCCTACAAGGCATACTATGGGCGAGAATTAATGTTTCCATACATTAATTAGGACTCTCCCCTATATAAAGAGAGCTACTCCATAGGCATAGAATACACACCAATTATAATTCTATAGCTATTGCGTGAGATTTGAGGGTTTAGAGCGTATATCATCCTTGTAATCGTGAAGCAATATTATAGTGAATTGTTCGTCGTTCCTCCCGTGGTTTTTCCCAATTGGGTTTCCACGTAAATTCTTGTCTTCTCTATTTTCTTGTTGATTTCTTTTCTTCGGTATTCTCGTTTTCATCATACTATACATCGTCCGATCGTCAACAAGTGGTATCAGAGCTAAGGATCTATGACGAGCGTGAAGTATGACATACCGATGCTGGATCTCAACACAAGGTTCCCAATTTGGCAATACAAGATGAGGTTAGTTCTACGATCCCTGAAGCAAGAGATCGCTCTCAATGGTATTGACAACATGCCGGTTCATATGGAGCATGACGAGCGTGTGTCGCTCGATCAGATGGCTATGGCGACCATAGGGCTCCATGTATCGAACAGTTTGGCGGAGGACATCATGGAGATGAAGACAGCGAAAGAATTGTGGGAGAAGCTTGAAGAGATGTGCATCACCAAGACGGTGTCAAGTAAGCACAATTTAAAGAGGAGTCTTTATTTCCTCAAGATGGCGGAGGGATCCTCGATCCAAGCGCACGTAGCGAAGTTCAAGGAGAAGGTTGCCGACCTCGGCAACATTGGCGTGAAGATCGAAGATGATGATCTTGCGTTTTGACTCCTAATTTCTCTACCCCCTTCTATGGCGACCTTCCGTGATACTCTCCTATATTCCGCACGAGAGAGTCTCGCGTTTAAAGACGTTATTTCGGCTCTCTCATCTAGAGATAATATTATGATGATGGAGAATCCTAATTCGGGAGAGACGCCAAGCGAAGGGTTGAATGTCCGTGGGCGGACAACTCAGAAATCGAGCCAGAGGTCTCGATCGAAGTCACGACATAGTAACAAGGTTTGCAACTATTGCAAGAAGAAGGGTCACATCAAAGCCGATTGCTACGCCTTGAAAAATAGGTTGGAGAGAGAAGGCGGCAACAACAACAACAATAATTCCGGGAAGAGTTCCGGTGAAGTTGGTGTAGCCGAGAATTATTGTGATCTCCTTATGGCTTTGGGTGAGGTCTCCAAATCAAGCGAGGAGTGGATTCTAGACTCGGGATGTACGTTCCACATGTGCCCGAATCGTGAGTGGTTCGAGTCTTTTGAAAAGGTGGAGCAAGGTGCGGTGACTATGGGCAACAACGCGTCATGCAAGATCGAAGGGATAGGAAGCATCCGGATCAAGATGTTTGACGGCGCGATCCGCACCCTAAGCGAGGTTAGATTCGTCCCCGGCTTAAAGCGGAATTTGATTTCGCTTAGTACTTTGGAGCTTAAGGGTTACTCGTTCACCGGAGAAGGTGGAGTCGTGAAGGTGGCCAGCGGTTCGTTGGTCGTTATGAGAGGCGAACGTAAGTCGAATAGGCTTTATGTTCTTGAAGGTACCACGGTGAAAGGCGAAGTAGCCGTGGGTGATTCCAAGGTCCAGGATGTCGATACGACGAGACTTTGGCATATGCGTCTAGGGCATATGAGTGATTCCGGAATGGCCGAGTTGAGTAGACAAGGGCTTCTTGGGGATAAGGGCTTGTCGAAGTTGGAGTTCTGTGAGCAGTGCGTCTTTGGGAAGCAAACGAGGGTGAAGTTCACCACTGGCGCTCACACAACGAAGGAGATACTCGGGTATGTCCATTCCGATTTATGGGGACCATCCCCGGTCCCCTCCACTGGAGGTTCTTACTACATGCTTACCATCATCGATGACTATTCCCGAAAGGTTTGGTCGTTCTTCTTGAAGCATAAGAGCGACGTGTTTTCTACTTTCAAAGATTGGAAGGTGATGATAGAGAAACAAACCGGGAAAGTCGTGAAGAACCTACGTACGGACAATGGCCTAGAATTTGTGTCCGAAGAATTCAACCAGTTCTGCAAGAGTTCGGGGATTGTGAGGCACCACACTGTGAGATACACGCCCCAGCAAAACGGAGTAGCCGAGAGAATGAATCGCACGATTATGGACAAGGTACGTTGCTTGTTGGCAACTTCTGGGTTGAGTAAAGGTTTTTGGGCTGAAGCGGCTTCTTTAGCATGTTACCTTATCAACCGATCCCCGTCCATGGCGATTAATAAGAAGACCCCACAAGAATTGTGGAAGGGATCTCCGGCGAATTATGAGGACTTGAGGGTGTTTGGGTGTCCGGCCTACATGCATGTCAACGACGGGAAATTGAGTGCACGTTCTAAGAAGTGCATATTCGTTGGCTTTAAGGAAGGAGTTAAAGGATACAAGCTTTGGTGTCCAGAGACGAAGAAGATCATTCTAAGCCGTGATGTAGTCTTCGATGAGGCTTCTATGATTGGTGATCGGGCGTCTAAAGGGAATCTCGAGGTTCCAAGTACTCCTATTGAGGTGGAGCCGGACAGGGTGCAAGAGGAAGATGATGGGTCAAGTTCCCCGACCAATGAGACGAGTAGTTCGACTACTCCGGAAGATCCAAAAGAGGTGGAGCCGCAATGCATAGCTAGAGATAGGCCAAGGCGAGAGACTCGACCACCTAGAAGGTTAGCCGAGTATGAGTTGGTCGCTTATGCCTTGAGTGTAGCCGATGATGTTGATTTGTATGAGGAGCCTTCCTCATATGACGAGGCGGTTACTTGTGATGACTCGGGCAAGTGGATGCTAGCTATGCAAGAAGAGATGGAGTCTCTTCATAAGAATGGCACTTGGGAGTTGGTTGATCTCCCTAAAGGCAAGAAGGCCATCAAGTGCAAATGGATCTTCAAGAAGAAGGAGGGCATCCCTGGGGTTGAGGACGAGAGATATAAGGCGAGATTGGTGGCTAAAGGTTTTAGTCAAATTCCCGGAGTAGATTTCAATGATGTGTTTTCACCGGTGGTCAAGCATAGCTCGATTCGAGCAATTTTAGGCATTGTGGCAATGCATGATTTGGAGCTTGAGCAAATGGATGTGAAGACGGCCTTTCTACATGGGGAGCTCGAGGAAGATATCTACATGGTCCAACCCGAGGGGTTCGAGGGTTCAAACCAAGGAAACAAGGTGTGTTTTCTCAAGAAGTCCTTATATGGTTTGAAACAGTCTCCTAGACAGTGGTATAAACGTTTCGACACGTTTATGATTAAGAATGGTTTCCGAAGGAGCTCCTATGATAGTTGTGTGTATTTTCGGAAAGGCAGTGATGGGTCTTTAGTTTATCTTCTCCTCTACGTCGACGATATGTTGATAGCGGCTAAGGATAAGTCGGAGGTGGAGAGAGTCAAGGCACAACTTAGTAAGGAGTTCGAGATGAAGGATCTTGGTGCGGCAAGGAAGATCCTAGGAATGGAAATCACGAGAGATCGAAGAGATGGCAAGTTGTATCTTGGCCAAAAGGGGTATATAGAGAAGGTGCTACGTCGGTTCAACCTTGAGAATGCGAACCCGGTAAGTACTCCCCTTGGAACACAATTTAGACTTACCTCTGCTTACTCTCCGACTACGGAGAAGGACATCGAGGATATGGCTCGATTCCCTTATTCCAATGCCGTTGGGTCCTTGATGTATGCAATGGTGTGTACTCGTCCGGATTTGGCCCACGCCGTGAGTGCCGTGAGTCGGTATATGGCGAATCCGGGAAGAGAGCATTGGAAGGCGGTGCAATGGGTGTTGCGCTATTTGAGAGGTACGTCTAACAAGAAGTTGGTGTTCGGGAGGAATCAAGATGATGTGCGAGGGTTCGTGGATTCCGACTATGGCGGTGATCTAGATAAAAGAAGATCTCTTACCGGGTATGTTTTTACCATTGGTGGGTGTGCTATAAGTTGGAAAGCTATCTTGCAAAGTACGGTGGCCTTATCGACTACCGAGGCGGAGTATATGGCGGTTACCGAGGCATGCAAGGAGGCTCTATGGTTGAGAGGTTGGTTTAGAGAGCTCTTGAAGAGTTCTAAGACGACGTCCATCTTTTGTGATAGTGAAAGTGCTATTTACCTCACAAAAGATCAAGTGTTCCATAAGAGAACAAAGCACATTGATATTCGATATCATTTTGTCCGTGAGGTGATCGCCCGAGGCGATATTAAGGTGTGTAAGATTAGTACTCACGACAATCCGGCGGACATGTTGACGAAGAGTTTACCCGCAACCAAGTTTGAGCTTTGCTCTAGCTTGGTTGGACTTCGATCGAGAGATTAAGCCCTTAGGGGCTTTTGGAGGAAGACGGACGGCGAAGGAAGTTCGCGGTTTAGTGCCAAGGTGGAGATTTGTTGAGTTTGCCACGAAACCGAGCGAGGAGGAAAAACGGCGCCCGCCGTTTTGGAATCGGCGCCCGCCGAAGGAAAACGGCGACCGCCGTTTATGGACCCGCGACCGCCGAAAAGGTCGAATTGACGAAGTCGGAGCTGCACAGTTTTGGGGTGTTTCGGCGACCGCCGTCTCACGTCCCGCGACCGCCGAAAGGGGTCCTGCGACCGCCGTTTTGAAAATGGCGGTCGCCAAATGTGCCAGCGCGGGGGACTTTTGGAAAGTCCTATTTTTGGTCCGTTTTTGGTTTCCTTCTCCTACAAGGCATACTATGGGCGAGAATTAATGTTTCCATACATTAATTAGGACTCTCCCCTATATAAAGAGAGCTACTCCATAGGCATAGAATACACACCAATTATAATTCTATAGCTATTGCGTGAGATTTGAGGGTTTAGAGCGTATATCATCCTTGTAATCGTGAAGCAATATTATAGTGAATTGTTCGTCGTTCCTCCCGTGGTTTTTCCCAATTGGGTTTCCACGTAAATTCTTGTCTTCTCTATTTTCTTGTTGATTTCTTTTCTTCGGTATTCTCGTTTTCATCATACTATACATCGTCCGATCGTCAACACACCCAATTTCTTCATTTTCACATTGCTACATCTCGCGATGTTTGAAGCACATCCATCTGGCATTCTCAGTTCGCTGACCCAGGTGTAGAACAATATTTGCTGCTCTCGAGAAAGAACGTACGGAGCTTTCGGCTTTGAAGTGCCCCTAATCCACAAATCTTCTCTGATTCCCAAATCTTTTAAATCTGCTCGGGATTTGTTATTATCTTTTGTCTTGTTTGTATCAAGCATGGTATGAAACACATTGTCAAATACGTTTTTTTCCGTGTGCATGACATCAATACAATGACGAAGACGCAAAGAGTCCCAATATGGGAGGTCAAAGAAGATAGGAAAATGTGTCCAGTTGTGAGTAACACCAAACCCATCAGCTCTGGACTTCACCGATAATTTACCTGGTTGTGGAAAAACTATCCGCTCACATTTTTTACGGACTTGCATCCCTAGTTGTCAGCCCCGTCGTGGTTTTCGGAATTGATGAGAAGTGCCCCAGTAACTGCTCTTCCGACTATGTTTCAGATGTAATGCTTTAACATACCCCATACACACTGAACACGATAATTTGCCTTTGGTAGACCACCCACTCACCATAGCTAATCTCGGGAAGTCGTTTATTGTCCAAAATAGGGCTGCCCTCAATGTGAAATTACTCCTCTTAAACGCATCATATGTCTGCACTCCAACGTCCCACAAGTAACATAACTCGTCAATAAGAGGTCTGAGATATATATTAATATCTCGTGTGGGGATTTTCTCCCCAGGTATGAGTAATATCATGAACATATACGGATCTTTCAT
This sequence comes from Euphrasia confusa, assembly GCA_954870475.1. NCBI lineage: Eukaryota > Viridiplantae > Streptophyta > Magnoliopsida > Lamiales > Orobanchaceae > Euphrasia > Euphrasia confusa. Next base: position 2,203,401 of record OX940965.1, read on the forward strand.
GCACATAGAAGGCGGAAGATTGTAAACGACGATTATAACTGGCCAGACTGAGTAAATTCTAGAGGATTTGTCATTGTATGGTGAGAATCCGTCTGTTGCGAGGCCAAGTCTGACATTGCGAACTTCTTTAGCAAAATCTGAAAAATTTATATCGAATTGCTTCTATTCTTCACCATCCGCCGGATGCGTCAAAATCCCTTCCTGTATCTCTCTAGTCTTATGCCACCTCATACTTTCTGCAGTACAAGACGACATATACAATCTCTGTAGTCTCGGGATAAGTGGAAAATATCTCAGAACTTTTCTAGGAATGCTCTGGTTACCGCTCTCTGTCGCCTCTCTATATCGGCTCGTGCCACAAATTTTGCACTCTTGACAGTTAACGTCATCACCGTAGAACAACATGCAATCATTCTCACAAGCGTGGATTTTTTGATATCCCAAATTCAACTCTTTCACCATTTTTTTGATCTCGTAGTAACTTGACGGTAGTTTATGCTCTTCAGGCAAGACGTCTCCAATGAGGCTCAACAACTCATTAAATCCCCGTTCACTACAACCGTGAGTACTCTTAAAGTGCAATAATTTAGTAACAAATGACAACTTTGTATACTTGGTATTCCCCGGATATATCGGAACTTCTGCATCGTTTACTAGATCGTAAAACTTAGATGCCTCGTCGTTTGGCTCCGATTCATCCAAATCGATATCCTCATTGTTCCCCATATTGTATCCTCCTGCATCCCGCAACATTTCATACGGATCAAAAACATCCTCACGATCATCTATCATATTTATATTTCTTGAAAAAGTAGCATACGACTCTCTTGCAACTTCTCCATGCAAATTCCAAACAATATAACTCAGATTAAAGCCATTCGCTACTATGTGAAATCGAACATCATCCACACTCTTGAAAACAGTATTACGGCAATGACGACAAGGACATCTAATCATTTTATTCAGCTCCGTACAATGACGCTCGGCAAAACTAATAAATTCATCAATGCCATTCAAAAATTCACGGTTAAAGACTATTTCACCGGCTACGAAACGACGATTTATCCAACTACGATCACTTGACATCTACAAATATAAAAATATACATAATATATATAAATCTCATACACAAGTTAAGATATTTGAATATTTTTGCAATAAAAATTAAATCAATATGAACAATAACAATGCTAAAATTAACTTACATTGACAAATGTATTGTAACGTGTTGTGATCGGGTTTTTGTTTCACATCTTGTAATTTTTTAAGAGAGAAAAATAAGGCAAAGGAATGAAATAGAAGAAAATGGGAGAAACAGAGGAGAACATAGTAATTTGCGTAAATTTATTCACAAAATGCGACCGATATGAAACCAATTCAGTCGTAAATAGTGCACATTAAATACGGGTCGGTGACCATTTATTTTGGCAGCTCAACTTATGACAGACTGTATAAAAAGCTGTCGCAACTATGGTTTTAAATATTTTGCGACAAAAATAATAAATCTGTCGAAAACATTCTAATTAAAAGACTTGCGACAGATATTCAATAATAGTTCAGTTGCAAAGAGTGAAATTCTTATTTTTTATTTATTTTAAACAAAAGGAACCAAAGTTTAATAATAAAATAATATTTTGCGACTGATTCATTTATATATATCTGTCGTAAACTGTGTTTGCGACGCAAAATATTTATATCCGACGGAAATAAAAATTTAAGTATTCTTGCGACTGACTGTGTATAAATATCTGTCACAAAAAGCCTTTTTTTTTGTAGTGTTCAGAAAACAATCGACTGGTCGAAATTGTTCAGCAGTTGTTCAAGAAAGACTCCAATGGTTATTTTAACATGGTTGACTTTAAAAATAAATCAAAAACCAATCGGCTCAACAGGTTTAGAGACAAGATAAAAGAATTCATCGATAAGACCACTTTAAAGACGGGATCCGAATATCAGTGGATTTCGTGTCTATGTATCTAGAAAAGACACGAAGGAATTATCGGCTGCTTAAGAATTCCCCACGCATGTAGGTTCAATCCTAGCATGATGTTCTGTTTTGATGGTCGGTATCTTGTTAGTGCTGGGTGGATCGTGCGTGGAAGTGGAAGGTTATTAAGGATGACACAATTAATAATTTTGTTCTGCTCGATCATGTTTCTAAGTTGGGATTGTGAAGTAGAACACCAACATAACCGGTTTGATAAAGCGGTGGGTTTGATAAAGCGGTGTATTATTAATTGTGTAAGGGTAATTATTACATACATAATTATTAATATAAAAGCTAGAGTTAGAAATCCATAAAATTAGTGGCGAAATCGTTTTTGATATTTGACCGACTAATAATAAGCGCACATATTGAATTTATTTCTTAATTAGTGTTCGATATATATGTATACAATAATAAGCACCTAACCCTAATTAAGATATATATATATATATATATATATATATATATATATATATATATAGGCTCTAGCTACTTAATTAAGATTTCTTCGATCGTACATGTCGATGGAGTTATCGGAAACCCTAATTCATCGTGTACAATCTTTCCTCACCGGAAAAGAAGCCGCCCAAACAACCCTTGTCTCCAAATCATGGGCCACCGCCTGGTCAACTCGCCCGACCATTGACCTCGAGGAATCCGACTTTCACTATGGTGAGAGATTTTACGGAAAATATAATATCAAAAGCGACGGGTTCACATCGTTCGCGAACAAGACATTCCGAAGGTACGAGGAATCCAACCTGAGCATCGACACCTTCAGCCTTTGTCTGGAAACGGATTCGTATGTTCGTCTCGGCCTCGCTGCGGATTGGATTTTTAAAGCATTGAAACTCGGAGGCACCGATCTCACTTTCCGGTTTCGTAGTGAAAACATTCATGAAACTCAGAGCTACCGATATCCCTCGGCTCTTCCACAAGAATACTTCGATATCCCACTCACTGATGTCTTTGCGTCCGAAAACGTCCAACGGTTATGTCTGTCTCACTTGCAAATCGATGGATTAAAGGTAATCAATTGTACCCAGCTTAAGTCCCTCACTTTAATCAACTTCACTTTAGAAACCGATCAATTTTGCGGCATAATATCGTGTCTCCCATTGATCGAGTTTTTGTCCTTGTCCAATATTCATAGTAGTAATAAGAAAAAGGTTGTGAGATATCCTCCCAAAATCATCCTCGGTAAACTAAGGTGTCTTGTTCTGTCCGGATTTGAATCACAATTCCAAATGAAAACGTTGTTTCTCGATGACATGTTGTCAAAGTTTCCGAACCTCAAAGACCTAACCCTAGGATTCATTTCCCCTGATCAACAATCTTACAAACCAGCTGAAATGATACGAAAAATTTCAAGCAGTACAATAGAGACTTTAAACCTTAGGTATGATATTGATAGTGTGGGAGACATTGGCAAGCAAGATCAAGAGAGCGTAGAGACTTTAGACTTTATGTATGATGATAGTGTGGGAGACATTGGCAAGCAAGAGCAAGAGAGGGTTCGTGGAGTCATGATTGATGTCCCGAGTATTCGTAAGTTTACATTTGAGGGTTCGTGTATGCCTAAGCTGCGTTTTAGTCCAATACCTCTGGAGGATCAATGGGACTCCCATGTATTGATAAGGAATCATGGTGATCTGAGTACTAAGTGGTTTTCCGAGTTGAGTGAGTTCTTATCAAAGTTGAAAGGGTCAAAAGTACATCTCTGCCTACGTCTGAATTTTAGTAATAAAGGTTTTGATTACGAGGTGGGAGGGGTGGATTGTTTGAATGTGTTTGAAGTAGACGATCTGACTCTCGACACCAATGATGTTTCGTCTATGAAATGTTACGCTTTTTTGGATGCTTTGTTTCGATCATGTCACCCAAAGATGATTACTCAATGCGTTAGACCCCCTCTTAATGATGATGAGGTTTATCATCATAAGATATATCCTGATAGGTTTCTTCACGAGGATCGTGCGAAGAATACTAGAAATAATGATTTATTTATTTGTCGGTCAATCGAACGAGCAATGCCAGTCAAAAGCGTGTTGCTCCCAACCCATTTTATGTATGGGTTGCGCGATCTCGAGGAACTAGATGCGCAGCAGATCTTTGATGGGGTGTGGAAGTCACTGCCTTTGAGTTCTGTATTAGATGATTCAATAAGTGAGAAGAGAAGATTTCGCTTGCAGTTGAAATGGAAACCGTCTTTTAATCCATACATGAGACGTCCTGAATGCGATGATGACGATGATTTTGATGATGTTCAAGTTGATCATGTTGATGATGATGACGATGTTGGCGATGATGATTTTGATGATGTTCAAGTTGATCATGTTGATGATGATGACGATGTTGGCGATGATGATTTTGATGATGTTCAAGTTGATCATGTTGACGATGATGATGAAATGTCATATGTTAATGACGATGATGACATTGTTTTTTAGGCATAAATTTTTGGAGCAGCTCGTTGATCATGATGTTATGTAATGAGGCATCTTTTGTATTCTTTCGATTTTGGGTTGAGTGATCTCAAAGAAGTGCATGCGCAGGACGGCAGGAGCTCCAAGACAAGGTGTGGGTGCCGCAGACTATGGATTCGATATTAGACGATTCAACAAGTAAGCCAAGAATGGTTCGCTTCCAATTGAAATGGAAACCTTAAACAATGCAACTAATTTAATTTCCATGATTTTTGTTTTTGAATAAGTATGTTTTCTGAAGTAATAATTAATTATTCATAGTTGAATAATATTCTGTGAAAGACTTTGCCTCTTTTCCAATTGTTCAGTTTTATGATTGAACCACAATTTCAATTACACTGTATTACATCATGTCATTATAACATTTACGCGCGAGACTCAAACCTCCAGTCTATTGTTTGCGGCCTCCATCTGTCAATTAATGAAATGGCCTATATTTAGATGCTCGGTAACAGTCACCTCTCTTTGGGGAACTTTGGCTTTACAATCGCCCTGATCCACACCCCATCCAGCCTACATATGATATCGTATACAAATTTATTTTAACTATAACTACATGAATATGTGCGTGGCAAAAAAGAAGGATGCGCGCCGTCCACGTCAGCTTTCTAACCCATTTTATTTATTTAAAGATCGAGCACTACATTTATTCTTTTTATTAGTAGAAAAAAGTATACATATTTGAAAGAGGAAGGTGTGAGTGAACATGGTCGTAACTCGTAAGTGGAACGTACAGATGGAGTTATAAAGTCCGGCGTCGTTGACTACTCATATGAAATCTCGTCCTCCGGATAATATTATTATCCGCAGCACGAACAGGATTTGCTGTTGTGAGTGCAAGTGCCTGATTTATACGGCTGGATACAAACTCCAGAGTTCCAGGTCTTGCATAATTGCACGCAATCGTTGTTGCATTTATTCTTACAATCATCAGTTGTTCTATCGTAATCGGGACCTTTAGTGCATGTATAGCCGTCTGCTTTTTTCTTCGCATATCCTGCAGATTCAATTGTTTTCGATCCACTCTAATTAAAATAAAAGATCAATAAAACTGCGCGCAGTGCATATATATCATGATTAATTAATTATTGGAAAAAATAACTTGTAAATTACCAGAGCCAGAGTTAATAAGCAACAACATCGAAATGACGAAGACGACCGCCACTGCAAAACAAAGCCTCATGAAACTGCCCATATTTCTTCCTTTGTTGTTTGTTTGCTGAAAGATATATGTAATGAAAAGACTTTGGAGTTTGGACATTCACCGTGAATTTTATAACCAAAAAAAATAATATTCCATTATTTTACTATAGATTATTAATAATAATATATTAAAATAACGTGCACATTAAATATATATATTTTCCAATTTTTTGTGTACTATTCGTAGGAGGAATGCTTATTATTTTATTTTAAATAGTTCAAATGAAAAAAACGTGTAAGTAAATATAATTGGAATATTGGACAACCACGCGTGTGACGAGACAATCTCATTTCATTTTTTTGACAATTTTATCTCATTTAAGAGTAAAAGTAAATTGTATTTAAATATATAATACAAATTTAAGAAAAAATAATAATATAAATATTTTCTTCGGTGCTTGCGCATTAGTTCGTAAGCATTGTAAAAATAATAATTTAAACATATAAAACAAATTTAAGAAAAAGTAATAATATAATATTTTGCTATGAGTATGAGAAATGCTCTCATTAAACGACAGTATTATTCTTTTCTATAACTCATTTTTTTCATAGGGCTTGAAAATAATATATTAAAATTTAAAGAAAAAAATGTCATACGAGTATTTTCGAAAGATTTTTTTTTTCATTATATTAAATTAGGGATAGTTATACTTTAGTAAATGAACTTAGAGCATTTTTATACTTTTATGACTCAACTTTTTTTTAGCTTATCAGTAACTGAATTATTCAAATATTACACTTACTTACTGTGAAAATCTGTGAAAATCTGTTCGAAAGCGTTAACTCTTTCCCAGTGCAAAGGCAGAAACGGTTCCCTGATCCACACCCCATCCAGCCTACATGATATCGTATATGTTGAGAAAGACACCAGAAACAACCGCGAGTTCCGACGAATTACAAACTCGAACTCAAACCAAAAATTGAACACAAATATTGAAAACGCGATCGAATGGATTAACTCTCAAACTCACCTACTCGAAGTTTGTATGGAGTATTTAGAACACACACACACACACACTGAAAAATCGAAATGAACACGATGATTTTACGTGCTTTGGCCGCCGGAAAGGCAACCTACGTGCACAGTGGAGGAGAGGATGGTTCTGGGATTATACGAAGCAAATGAACTATTACAAAATGTTCTCTCTAGCTCACTAATTCACTACAAAAAAACCAAGGAATCCCTACGGGGATTCCCTACGGCCTTTTTCCCGTAGGGGAATCCCTACGGCATTCCCTACGGGAAATATATTTTGACATCCCCTACGGCAATCCCTACCCTCCAGCCGTAGGGGTAAACCCCGTAGGGGATCCCCGTAGGGGACTGCGCGCGCATTCGCGCGTATAGCTTGGCTCCAAAATCCCCTACGGGATCCCCTACGGCTAGCCGTAGGGAAAATTCCCTACGGGCATATCCCGTAGGGGAATAATAAATCCCCTACGGCAACTTTTCCCGTAGGGGTCCCCTACGGCTATTTCCCGTAGGGGAGTATTAAATGTATTCCCTACGGCAGTTGCCGTAGGGAAAATGTTTTTTTTTTTTTTTTTTTATAACATTAATTTATATAATTATAAATTATTAAATGTTATCATAAAAACTTTAAATTGTTATAAATGTTTTTGTTAAACTACTATTTTACTAAATAATAAAATTACGATTAAAGTTTTTTTAACCGTTTACGCACTATCAATTACAATTATGCAACTACGCAATTACAATTTTATAAAAATAATTAATTACAAAAATCACGCAATTACGCAAAAAATTACAAAATTTTATAAAAATAATTAATTATAAAAAATATCGCAATTACGCAAAAATTACGGAAAAATAATAAAAATGTATTATAGTCTAAACAAATTTCAAAAACTACTACTAAATAATATTTAAATCTACGTAAAACTTGTAAACGCAAAAAAGTTAAAAAATAAGAGACCTTAAATATTAATAAAAAAATATTGAGAGTTCTATTTAATTTAATATATTTAAATTCCCTTTTATTTAAAATTACCTTAATTTTAAACCACACATATATATATATATATATATATATATATATATATAATATATATATATATATATATATATATATTGTATTTTATATTATACTTACATAATAAATATAAGTTAATGATACATATATATTATCTTTTAAGAATTGGACATATAACTCAGATAGCCTAGCGGTTATCATCCTCTTCTTCATTCATAAGGTCAAGGGTTCAAACCCTGGACTATGCAATATACATGAATAATTATTACAAAGCCCTCAATTGAGGGCTGGGCTTGTGTCGGGCCTTGTAATGGTGGGATGTTGTCGGGCCTTGGATCGTGGGTCGGGCTGGTGGCTCGAGCCGCTTGGGGCACCCGTTTTTAAATTAATACTTATTCCCTACGGGCATAAGCCGTAGGGATCCCCTACGGGCGAACCTACGACAGCCCCGTAGGGATCCCCTACGGGAAAGGAAGGGCGCGGTAAGCAGTTTCCCTACGGCTCCCCTACGGCCAGTCCGTAGGGATCTCCCCTACGGCTCCAAAAATCCCGTAGGGGATTTGTTCCCTACGAGGCAAACCCCTACGGGGCCTTGGATCGTGGGTCGGGCTGGTGGCTCGAGCCGCTTGGGGCACCCGTTTTTAAATTAATACTTATTCCCTACGGGCATAAGCCGTAGGGATCCCCTACGGGCGAACCTACGACAGCCCCGTAGGGATCCCCTACGGGAAAGGAAGGGCGCGGTAAGCAGTTTCCCTACGGCTCCCCTACGGCCAGTCCGTAGGGATCTCCCCTACGGCTCCAAAAATCCCGTAGGGGATTTGTTCCCTACGAGGCAAACCCCTACGGCGTGATTCCCGTAGGGGATGCCGTAGGGAACCCTGTTCCCTACGGATTTTTGCGGATTTCCCTACGGGAATTGCCGTAGGGAATCCGCGAATTTTTTGTAGTGATTGCATATCCATCGCTAACACTCGCGATTATATATTAAAATGGAAAAGCACAAAATCAATTTCATCATCTTGACCGTCGACCTGCAACTGACTCGCAAATCACAACCGTGCGATCAATCGATCCAATTCCATGTGCTTTTGTAGATGAGCTGGCAGGGACCACAACCTCGCAAGAATCATGCATTTTGGTGAAGAATCGAGTGAGAAATCACTCGCCCTAGACCCGTACACCCGCGGCCAAATAAGCTTCAAAACGACGCCATTTTAGAGCTGCGGAAAATTCAAATTTCCTGGGAAATTACCAAAATGCCCCTGAGCTCGTTTTTGTCGATTTTTCACGTGGAGTTGAAATTTTGTGTACATTTTAACAAATCTCCACCTTACACAACAATAGAAACTCCATCCAATCTTTTATACACAAGATCAAGCCACAGGCATCATCAAATTCCCAGGAAAATGAAGAACACCAAAACCGACCTGATCAGTTTTCATGAACCAACTTTGAATCCAAATCCTGCACTCCACATCTGGATTCAGACTCTCAAATCAGTCCCAAAATGATCCTTATAACCTCAGCTTCAAATCCATATCAAGAACTCATCATAAGATTCACTAAGTCACTCAAAACTGATTTCAGTTGAAAATACCCAAGTACCCAACTTATTCAATTCTGAACTAAATGACTTCAAACCACCTCCATCAAGTTTGTATACAGAAATGTGACTTCACAGCACAAATCATAAACCACAAACAAGTCTCCAATACATAATCAATACCTAAGTAATTCATACAAGAAATTTGTCAAGTCAACTCAAGCATTGACTTCAAGATTCCTTAACAATCATGCAGAAAACTCAATCCACATAAGTTATAAACATGATTATCGACCTCTGGCCACAATCAACCCACCCAAAAAACCACTGAGCAGAAAAACCACATAATCATACTCCAAAACTAGATGCGCAACAGATCTTTGATGGGGTGTGGAAGTCACTACCTTTGAGTTCTGTATTAGATGATTCAATAAGTGAGAAGAGAAGATTTCGCTTGCAATTGAAATGGAAACCGTCTCTTAATCCATACAAGAGACATCCTGAATGCGATGATGACGATGTTGATGATGATGGTTTTGATGATGTTCAAGTTGATCATGTTGATGATGATGACGATGACGATGACGATGTTGATGATGATGATTTTGATGATGTTCAAGTTGATGATGTCGATGATGATGACGTTGTTGACGATGATGATTTTGATGATGTTCAAGTTGATCATGTTATGGAAGGTCATATGGTAATGACGATGATGACAATGTTTTTTAGGTATAAATTTGGAGCAGCTCGTTGATCATGATGTTATGTTGATCATGATGTTATGTAATGAGGCATCTTTTGTATTCTTTCGATTTTAAGTATAAATAAAAGAGCAAGAAATAATAAAAATAGTATTTTACAAATTATTTTGCCGAAATAGAATATTTGGCGAATGTTCTTGGTAAATAGTATTTTACAAATTTACCCCTAAACAAAAAATTCTTCAATATACACACACCTAACCCTAGAAGAATGAGAAGCAGCGATATGAATTCTTCTTCTTATGCTCCAGATCTTCCCGACGCCGTAATCCATCAAATAACATCTTCCTTCAACCTTAAGCAAGCCGCACAAATATCTGTCCTCTCCAAATCATGGAACAGCGGCTGGTTAACCCGTCCGATCCTCGACCTCGACGAATCCCAGTTTCCAGAACATTACCGACGCCACTTCAACCTCATGCTCTTCGGAAACAAGACACTCCCGAGGTACGAGGAATCCATGGATCGGATCCAATCTTTCCGACTATGTCTGGAAAGTTATTGGTACTGTTGTAACGGCCTGGCCGAAGATGGGCCCCACCGACGTCTCCATCCGACTCAAGCACGACACCAACCGACTGATCAAGCACGACTCAAGCATCCACATCCCGATCTACGAGGTGTTTTGGAACGAAAACATCCTCAGCTTGTGCCTTGAACGTGTCAGAATCGATCGACTCGAGGTAATCCGAATCAAATGCTCGGGCCTCAAATCCCTCGAGTTAACGGAAGTGCAAGTGTCGATCGATTCGTTTTGTAACATATTATCGTGCTGCCCTTTGATCGAAACATTATCTCTTAGTAGTTTAAATTTTTCCGACGACGATGAACAACGAGGTGCGTGCCCGATCAGCCTTGGCAAGCTGACGTCACTAGTTTTGTGCGAACTCCAATTGGATCAATTGGGAACATTGTTTTTGTCTGACTTGTCGACTAAGTTTCCCATCCTGAAAGACCTGACGATAACAATCAATGATTACGTTTTTGGAAAAGATGATCGGATACATGTGATCTCAAGCCGTTCATTGGAGACTCTGAACTTTAGGCTGAGTTGTGTCGGATGGTATTTTGATGAAGATGAAAAGTTGCGGAGGGTCGAGCTTGATCTCCCGAGTATTCGTAAGTTTACTTTTGAGGGTTCACGCATGCCCGAGCTGTGTTTTAGTCAAACGACATCAGGAGATCAATGGGACTCTCACGTATCCATAAGTCACGAGGATGAGCTAAGCACTACTTGGTTCCGTCAGCTGAGTAAATTATTATCAAACCAGAGAGGCTCGAAGTTACATCTCGTTCTCCATCTGCATGGTTCTGAGTTTAGTCGCAATTACCAAGCGGAAGAGATCAAAGGTGTGGAGGCGTGCGAAGTGGATGATCTGACCATTTACACCGAGGAGGGTGTTGAGTCTGAGTTTTTTAACTCTCTTTTGGATGGGATGTTTCGGATATGTCGACCAAAGATGATTACTCATTACGTTGATCCTTCTTACGAGAAATTCTATCAGAGCTGGGATGATAAAGATCTGAAGATCAGAAACAATAGTTTATTGCTGCGTCGGGCACTTGAACTAGGATTGGCGGTGGAAACAAATTTGACAGAGGAAATTTCTTTGATGTATGGGCTGCGTGGTCTGGAAGAAGTACATGCGCAGGAGCTCCAAGACGATTCAATAAGTGAGGAAAGAATAGTTCGCTTCCAATTGAAATGGAAACCTTAACAAGTAGTTCCCTTGATCTTTGTGTTTGAATAATTAATAAATAAAAATGCTACTAGCTGAAGTAATAATTAATTATTCATAGTTGAAGAATAGTTGTATCTTTGCTTCTTTCCAATTGTTCAGTTTTATGGTTGAACCACAATCACAGTGTGTTGCATAACATCTGTCTATTAATGAAATAGCCGATATTCAGATGCTCCATCGACCCTACATGATATCTTATATATATATACTTTGAAAAATATTTATTATACATTCGGCTCTGAACTTTAGGCTGAGTTATGGATCATATTTTCCAGCCTTAGGGTTATGTACGGCTGAGCTATGAGTCGAGCCGAATGTCTGGGCCCATTAACTATATAAATATTGGGCACCTACCTAACCCGGGCTGAAAAATACCATTAGCATGAATTCATCAATAGTTGGGCGTTTGAACATGGATTGGCAGTGCGTACAAATTTACCGATCAACAAAAAGGAGGGAATGAGTACAGTGAGAATAAGTTCTTTGATGGAAAGCCAATTGTTGCATGGGTTGCTTGATCTCAAAGAAGTACATGTGCAGGAGCTCAAAGACGAGGTGTGGATGCCGCTGAAAACGTATTGAATATTAGACGATTCAACAAGTAAGCAAAGAATCGTTCGCTTCCAATTGAAATGGAAACCTTAAAATCCTGTCTATGAGACATATGCCAGGGCGCTTTCGTGCTTTTGGAGCTAAGCTCGCGCAGTCGCACAGACAATAGTATTGGGGAATCAAATTTCTAACAATCCGATGGTATTGGGGAGTCCGACCCGACTGGAAATTAGGCCTACAGGCCATGGGGAGGTGATTATCAAGATTCAGGGTCGAATGTACATTCACTTCAAATGTTTTAGGAGAGTATTATTTATAATTTCTTTTAGTATTATAATTTTCAAATAGTGTTACATGAGCATTATTTATTTAGGCTAATGTTCTGTAGACATTATATTTCCTTCCTATGAAATCAATAAATACACCCATAAAAGAAAATATTCGCACTTAACAAAAAAAAAGATTTCCTTACTTTTTTCTAATTTTACTTATTAAAGCAATGGACAAATTCATTTTTGAAATTATAAAAAATGACACAAATGTACATAGATACTAAAAAAATAATATTTTTGTTAACCTAACTTTTTGTCAAGAAATCAATTTAAAAAAAAAAATATTGTTGGTACATTTTTTAGATGTCTCAACTAAATATAAACTCTTAATAAAGAAATGGTCTTTTTATATTTTTACTTTAAAATACAATTTTTGCTTTAGTTTTTATTACTTTACTTTTTTTTTTTTACTATAAATATATTTTTATTGCAATTCTTTGATAAAAAAAAAATAAAAATACTAACATTTGTTTTAAGATACATTTTGAAAAAAAAGTTAAATTGATTTGCTTAATTATAATAAACCCTCTCCATAATTATCATTTTACAAATAAGTGTAAACATTTTATTTTATTGTTATTATAAAAATTATATATACTTTTAATATTATAAACAATAGCAGTTTTCATAAACTGAAATTATTAAATAAATAGCATGAGAATGAGGTTGTGGAGTTTTTTTTAAACTACTCTTTTTTATAATAACAATCATCAAATATACTTTTTTATAATTTATTAAATTCAATTACGTGCTTATCCTTTTTTTAAGAAGTATTTAAAAAAGGGTAATATAGTTTATTAATTTATATTTTAAATCTCATAAAATATACTTTCAAATTAAGTGTAATTTTCTTTTTACCTTTTTTATTAATGAAATATTAATAATTTTATAATTATAAAAAAGTATAAAATAATTAATGTAATAACCTTACCTTTAATAAATAATCACGTATTTATAATAAAAATAATATTTTTGAAATTTATTCCCTTTTTCTAAAATCTTTTTTTTAAACCTTCTTCCAAATATTTTGATATTTGACCGACTATTTGATATATATATAAATAAATTTCTATATATATAATAGTACGTAGGATATAGATATCACGAACCCTAGCCCTAAATATCTAAAAATCTCAATGGAGTCGGCAGAACCCATATTGTCATCATCCATCGTCCTCGACGAATCCCTATTTCCACAAAACTTGTTGAGGATTCGCACAACAAGGTCTAACCAACCGAATAAATCCGATCAAATTAGACTTTCATAAACCACACGATGTGAACAACTCAAAACCGAACGAATATGATTTGACTCTCCAACTCACAATCACTCACGATATATGTGAACTCACAAGAATATAAAAGCACGATAAACAACACACACAAGACAAGATTTTACGAGCTTCGGTATCGCGCTGCCTATGGCGAGGCAGCCGCTACCTACGTGCTCGGGGAGAGGGGTGTTTCTTCTTTATTAAACGTAAACGAGATTACAATCACTCTTGATAATCCTGAGCCAACAAGGCGTAAGCGATTATCGATCTAACCTCACGTCTAATAACAAGTATTGAAACCCTAATACTTTCGACATGCCTCTCTCTCACGTTTCGCTGCTGTAGCTCGACGTGAATATATAGGCTTCCTGGACGTCGCTTTATGGTAGGAATAGGTTCCTTGTCCTCCAAGGATTCCGTTGCCTTTTGAATCACCTCAATCGGATAAGTATGGAAAGAGATATTCAATTTTTGGTCTCTTACCAAAAATAAGAGATTCTGCCTAGATCCTGCCTCCTGCCAGGGAACCGGTTTCTGCCTTCGCACTGCGGCAGACTTAACGCCTTCGTCCTGCCGCATGGAAATGCCTTACATAAATTTAGAATTTCGAACATATTTTCACAAATCTCCACCTTGTTCAAACTTCTAAACATATGTCACCGATCTTGCAGTAGTGATCAAGTACTGCTCATCCCTGCCGAGTTAAGAAATCAAGCAAATCCTTTGCAACCACCTTATTCACCAATCCATGATCGAACCCGACCATCCGACTCCAGTCCCAGCATGATTTCAGATCATACTGACCCTCCATATGATCATACCCGATCATATATCTCCTAGTATTGTCATTAGGCTTCAGCCTGCCATGCCCAATACTACCGCAACTCCTGCCATAGGCTCTGCATTCCCAAATTCTTCAACACCATCTCGCGGCATCAAGAATTTGCATATGACATAAGTCATATAATCCGAAAGTAGATGTCACTCCACCTTCCCGCATCTCCCCCAGAGACGACTTCATCAAGTTAGCAACTCACAGCTGTGTCTGCCGCAGCCTGAATCTTGTTGCCTAACCTGGCCCCTGTGGCAGCATGAGAATGCCTACCACAGCCCGCATATGACACAAGTCATACAATCCGAAAGTAGATGTCACTCCACCTTCCCGCATCTCCTCTAGAGACGACTTCATCAAGTTAGCAACTCACAACCCTGCCTGCCGCAGCCTGAATCTTGTTGCCTAACTTGGCCCCCTGTGGCAGCACGAAGCCTACCACATCCCTGCAGCACCACGAGAGTGCCTACTGCAGTCCCTGCGGCACCACGAAAGTGCCTGCCGCAGCACCTGCACAATTTCAGCATTGTGAGGTTGTCCTCTTGGGACTTGATGCAAACATGCATCTCCGACATGAAATATGGAGCGCGATCCATTTTCATATCCCGGAAAGTTGATGTAGACCACCTTTCCCCACCTCCGGATATCACCAGAGCGTGAATCCTCCAAGTCAACAACTCACAGAACTGCCTGCCGCAGCCTGAGTCTTGCCGCTGCCCTTGAACCTTGCAATAGCATCGCAATGCCTACTGCAGCCCCTTCACAATGCTCGGAAGCTTATGAAACAGTCCACGTGGGACCAGATGTCAATGCACGTCCCTACTGGTACTCTTTGCCGCAATCGCCCTTGCGGTAGTTGCTACCGTAGTCGCTATCGTAGTCTCTGCCTGCAGTCTCTACCATAGCCAATGCCTCCACCTCGAGAAGCATTATATCCTGTTGAAGTATCTCGAACGAGTCTAATCAACCCCATGCATCACATCACCATAACAAGAGTCTTAGCATAACCGCTTCATCTTGTTATATCCGGCAGAAGAACGTCGTCTCTGCCCCTGCCATGCCATATGGCAGACCCTGCCATGTCTGTACCCTACCACACTAACACTTGAATGCTTTGTGCTTTCCGGTAGTTACACCACACGGCTACCTGTAGAGTTCGTGCAGTAGTACCTACTGCTGCCGTGGTTACCACTTGTGTGTACAGCGGTTGTTCCTACTTAACCAAGTCTTTCCAAGAGGTCTCTCTGCCTCTAAGCTTGAACAAGCATTACTAAGAAGAAGTCCATCTTCTCTGCTTGAAACAAAGTGAATCAACACTCATCTATAAGCAACGAACAACTTGACACCAAATCCACCTTCAAATGTCACTGCCTTGACACTTGGCTCTACGGTAATCCCTACTGCCTCTGCCTAGGCAATAGTTATCTCTGCCTCCACTTGAAATAGCGGAAACCATCTGCCTCTTTCCCGGACAGATTCCAGGTCTTGTTGCTTTGTCCCTAAGTAGATTAATGATGGTTGAACCAATGGTTCCAGCCCATCCCCTTGGTACATCTCTTGCACCTCCTTCTACTCATGAGTATAGCCCGCAGCAGATGCTGCCGCAGTTGCCGCTACACCAACAACAATCCTTGTTGATTTTATAGTATCAAGATACCAAAATCAATATCCCCACATCCAATTCGAGCATCATCCCTGACCTCCATCTTCTTGGACGTGAAACCGTAACCAATGGTTACATTGACATACCTCAACAACCTTCGAACTGCCACCAGTGACTCTCGCTCATACACCTCGATATCACACTCATAACCTGATCAATATCAGGCTTGCTATACACCATAGCATGTATGAGACTTCCCAATTCCCTTCCATTAGGCACTGTTGCCCTGGCTGCTGCGACCGTTCACCCTGCCGCAGGGCAATTCTCCACAGAAAGTATTAAGTGCTGCCTAGGGGTAAGTTGCGCAACTCCACCTCAAAAATAGCAACACTATCCTGTCATTCGCACTTTCTTCCACCATTAGAGCATTATACACAATATCAGTTCGTGCAAACCCCTTAGGTTGATGAATGACAATATCATTCGCACCTTCTTCCACCATTAGAGCGTTTAACACAAATCAACTTGTGTAAACCTCTTAGGTTGATGAATGATCCCCCTTTCTGCATAACTGGACAACCGATACATTCCCGATCAGTTTTATGTTGAGTATTATCAATCCAGTAGTCGCTCTGCCGCAAACTACTTCCCGACACTCGCTCTGCCGCAACCATTCGGCTGCTGCTGCCCTGTTGTTGCCATCGACGATGTATTGGCCATTGTCTCCACCTTCAACGATGTCTTCCTCATCTTGAAGTTTGGTAATATGGTAGTCGATAGTGAGCTACCCCAGCGAAGTTGCTGCCACAGTCAATGCCACTGCCCTGCCTCTGTCGCTGTCTTCGACAATGCCTCCGCCGCTGCCATGAGCGACCCCATCCGCCGATGCCTTCACCTCCAGCGATGCCTGAACACCCTGAGGCTATTTAATCCGGTAATCGCTGCTGCGATTTACCCCAGCGCAGTTGCTGCCGCAGTCATTGCCACTTCCTGCTGCCTCTGCCGCTGCCCAACATGATGAACAAGATATACTTTCCATCATCCCTTGTCCTTGTTCTAGATGGGCCCGGCGATCAGAATGAATGTAATCTAAGTTCCCTTGTCACCCGAAGTGACGGCAGACTCTACCGCAACTACTCCCGTAGCTACTGCCATAGGTGCTGCCTTAACTCTGCCGCAGGTGTTGCCTACCTGCTGCTGCCACCACAATACTGCCTGCCACAGTCATCGCAGTGCCCTCAGATAACACACTCCATTCCTCTACTCTCCTTCCAGCACTAATGTGCTATCTCTCTTCCCTTGGAAGAATCCTCCATTAGAACATGAACAATCCTTGGTTAAAAGCTTCGACGAGCTATCAACCAACCTTCAGTATAGAGTCGAACCACCTCAACTTTACAAGTTAGGTTGATTTCCAAGAATGATAGAACCTCCATCCATCTCCTCAAAACCATCAAACCACTGCCGCATGGGTCTTATGTGAGCCGTGCACCCTGAATCTTTGATCCACCTTGCCCCCTTCCTTGAAGTGACAATTGAAGGCCTGCTGCAGTTCCCTCTGCCGCAGTTGCTGCCTCAGCAACATCATCATCGTGATGTGCTAGATCCATCCTCGATTCAGCTACTTCTTGAAGACAAGATAATCTTTCTTCAAGAACCTCAAACCACTGCCTCCTAGGTCTTATGTGAACTGCGCACCCTGAATCTTTAATCCACTATGCCCCCTTCCTTGAAGTGACAATCGGAGGCCTGCCACATAACCCTGCCGCAGTTGCTGCCTCAGCAACATCATCGCCGTGATGTGCTAGATCCATAATCCACTATGCCTCCTTCCTTGAAGTGACAATCGGAGGCCTGCCGCATAACCCTGCCGCAGTTGCTGCCTCAGCAACATCATCATCGTGATGTGCTAGATTCATCCTTGATTCAGCTCCTTCTTAAAGAGATGACCCCTCCTTAAGAACCTGGTTTTGTTGCCTTGAAAACACCCCGTGCCTTCATGAGATGATGCCTTGTTCTTCACTCTTCCGACTCCTCTTCTGAAGTTGCCTTGAGTACCAACTCTCCAGTTCCTGCCGTAACGTCTCGACAGTCGGCTCCTTGGACACAACAACAATTAGCATGCCTCCAAGACACCTAATCATCGTCGTAGTGCCCCCTGCGAACAATCCTTGTCTTCTTGGTTCTGCCATAGTGCCTGCCTTTTCAGTACCTGCCGGAACTTCGTCCTGCCGCAGAGCCTGCCTGAGTACCTGCTGCCGCAGCGTCAGCTGCATCATCCATAGGTTTATCAGTTCCCCTTGCCTGGAGAATGGCAGTGCTAGCAGCAACCTCCTGCTGTGTTTTCATCGCCTTGCCTTTGATCCGCCAAGGACCAAAGTTATTCTTGTCGACACCTTGTCCTCATCATCCTTCTTCGATCCAAGCTTCATCATCTTCTCGTGATTTATCTTCCCACAGATGGCGCCACTTGTTGAGGATTCGCACAACAAGGTCTAACCAACCGAATAAATCCGATCAAATTAGACTTTCATAAACCACACGATGTGAACAACTCAAAACCGAACGAATATGATTTGACTCTCCAACTCACAATCACTCACGATATATGTGAACTCACAAGAATATAAAAGCACGATAAACAACACACACAAGACAAGATTTTACGAGCTTCGGTATCGCGCTGCCTATGGCGAGGCAGCCGCTACCTACGTGCTCGGGGAGAGGGGTGTTTCTTCTTTATTAAACGTAAACGAGATTACAATCACTCTTGATAATCCTGAGCCAACAAGGCGTAAGCGATTATCGATCTAACCTCACGTCTAATAACAAGTATTGAAACCCTAATACTTTCGACATGCCTCTCTCTCACGTTTCGCTGCTGTAGCTCGACGTGAATATATAGGCTTCCTGGACGTCGCTTTATGGTAGGAATAGGTTCCTTGTCCTCCAAGGATTCCGTTGCCTTTTGAATCACCTCAATCGGATAAGTATGGAAAGAGATATTCAATTTTTGGTCTCTTACCAAAAATAAGAGATTCTGCCTAGATCCTGCCTCCTGCCAGGGAACCGGTTTCTGCCTTCGCACTGCGGCAGACTTAACGCCTTCGTCCTGCCGCATGGAAATGCCTTACATAAATTTAGAATTTCGAACATATTTTCACAAAACTATTGCTACCGCACTGCATCAAAGCTTATCGAAATCGATGGATTACCAGAGTTCGCGATCCAGACATTCCGAATGTACGAGGAATCCAACCAAACCATCAACACTTTCGGCCTCTGTCTGAATAACGAATGGTACTCACAATTCGGCCTCGCTACCGAATGGACTTTGAATGCATTGAAACTCGGAGCCACCGATCTCACTTTCCGATGCCATCATCCAAGCATCCGAATCCCTCTCAACGAAGCCGTCTTCGGAAACGAAAACGTCGTCCGGTTATGTCTGGAAAGCTCGACAATCAAACAATTAAAGGTAACCGAATGCCCGGGGCTCAAGTCCCTCATTTTGAGCAACTTGACCATGGAAGTGAATACATTTTTCGACATCATCTCGTGCTGTCCCTGGGTCCAGAAATTGTCCTTGTCCCATATTTCTCGTGAACATAAAAAAGATCATGATGATGAGCATACGAAATCTGCTCCTCTTGTTCCCGCAATCATCCTTCCTAAGCTAAGGTCACTAGTTCTGTGTGGCGTTAATTCCCAATTCCGAATCGAAACATTGTTTATGGATGACTTGTCGTCGAAGTTTCCTAACCTCAAACACCTAACCCTAGGTCTAAAACCCTCCTTATGGCAAACACTTGAAGTGATGGGAATCATTTCAAGTGCTTCACTAGAGACTTTACGCATTATCGACATGGTTAGGGAATGGGATCGTATAAGGGTTTCAAGGTTCGAGTTTGATGTCCCGAGTATTCGTAAGTTTACATTTGAGGGTATACACATTCCTGATGTGTCTTTTAGGTCGACATCAGTATATCAATGGGAGGAGTCTCATGTAACGATATCCAATAGGGATGAGTTCGATGGGATCAGTACTAGGTGGTTTCGTCAGTTGAGTAATTTCTTAACAAACCTGAGAGGGTCGAAGATACATCTCTGTCTCCATCTGCATAATAAGGAAATCTGCGATTACGACGTGGGAGAGTTCGATGATTTGAATTTGTGTGAAGTGGAGGATCTGACCTTGGACATCAAGGGTCTCCCGTATCTGGTTTGTGATGCTCTTTTGGATGGTTTGTTTCGGATATGTCGCCCAAAGACGATTACTCAATACGCGAAACCTCCTGACAATGATGATGGTTATGGTGATGGTTATGGTGATGAGGGTTATGGTGATGGTGATGGTGATGATGATGAGGATGGTGATGATGATGATGATGATGGTGATGATAATGATGGTGATGGTGATGGTGATGATGATGTCATTGATGATGATGATGATGGTGATGATAATGATGGTGATGGTGATGGTGATGGTGATGATGATGTCATTGATGATGATGATGATGATGATGATGATGATGATGATGATGACCGGAATAGGGGTGATGATGATGATGATGATGATGATGATGATGATGTGTTTTACCGCCCGGATTGGGGTGATGATGATTATGACCGTGTCCCGAACCATAGGAATTATGATTTGGTTATTTGTCGGGCACTCGAACGAGCAATGCAAGAGAAAAGCAGCTTAGTGATCCCGAGCCAATTTATGTATGGTTTACGTGCTCTCGAGGAAATAGATGCGCAGGAGCTCATGGGTGAGGTTTGGAAGACGCATCCATTTGGATCTATACTGGCTGATCTTGAGGAAATCCATGCGCAGCAGCAGAAAAATTATAAGGTTTGGAAGCGGCAGCAGTGCCAGCAGGGCCAATGGGATTATCACATTGATGATCAGGATTGGAAGCGGAAGCGATTGGGTTCAACATGTCAGAAATCGATAGCAAGATTTCGCTTGCAGCTCAAATGGGAACCGTTTGGTGTCCAATGAATATGATGATGCAAGAACTGTCTTTTATTTACTCTTAATTATATATGTTGTTAATTGTTATATATTTTAATTGAAATTAAAGTTCCTTATACTCTTCTGGATGAGAGTTTGTTTCTTATATTCTGAATGCTGAAATATTACAGTATAATTTTTTGAAAAAATTAAGGCAATATTTGACGTACAAATTATTAATGAGAAATTTTTTTTGTTGGTCCCGTAAAAATAGTCAAGTTTCATTTCAGTCCACTAAATGAGGCCACATCCAATTTAGTCCGGTAAACCATCAAAGTTTCGTCAATTTCGTCTTATTTGACCGAAAAATTCGAATTTCCGCCGGAAAGTGAGCACGTGACACTCACGTGATTTCGATTTGGGACTTTCCGGCCGAAATTGACACATCAGATGACAAATGGAAATTTCTCATTGGCCCGATTTAAATACAAAGTGATTTTCCAAATGGTAATACCTGATTGGTCCACGTGGCAAGTTATTAAAAAAAAAAGAAAAACGAATTTCTGAAACAGATAACTAAAAGCGGGATTTACCATTTCAGAATTCAACTCATTCTCAATTTCACTCTCTCTTACAGCTCCATCCCGTAAAAAATCCCTCAGCTTCATGAACCCTAATCCCCAATTTCATAAGCTTGAACCCTAATTCCCAAATCAGAAAATTCCTCCAATTTCATAGTCTCAGTTCGTCCCTATCACAAAGAAAGTTATAAACCCTAATTTTTCAGAGCTTGATTTTTCAGAAACATGGGTTTCGAAAGAAAGAAAAAAAAAGGTGATGCACTATCTGGAGCTCCAATATACGGTATGTTCACAATCATCTCACTGTTACTGGAGCAATTATCTCACTGTAACTGGAGCAATATACGGTTTTTTAATTTTTCTTTTCTTTTTTAATTTCAGACAATAAAAGCAGTTTTCTCACTGTTGTGTTGCACTATGGTGGAGCCTTCTCAAATTCACCCAGAACTGTGTATGAGGGTGGAAAGGAAATTTACTTTGACTGGTGTAAGGTGGTTGAGATGGGTATTTCTGCTTTGAACTCGTTTTCTGAAAGGGCTGGAGTTACAGGTATTAGGAGATATCAATTAAGGATGAAAGATGATAGTTTTAAGTTGCTAGTTGATGATGAAGATGTTAAGAAATGGTGTAATTCTTTCCTAACTGTTAGAGAAAGGTGTTCAATGATGATTCTGATTTCAAGTGTGCATCTGGTCCTCTTTGCTATGATAGTGATGATTCTGTCTTTGATGAAGTAGTAGACTTTGATGTAGAATATGAGTATGATTCTATTAGTACTTCTAATGTATGTGTGGAGGGCCAGTTACCAAATGTTGATGGGGAAAATGTTGATAATGATGAGGAGGCTGCTAATGATGAGGAGGCTGAAATGGAGTCATTTGAGGATTCAGATTTTACCTCTGGTGATTCTGACAGTGAGGCAGTTGGTGAGGCAACTGATGATGAGATATTTGAGGAGGAAGTTGACAGGTTTGATGATGAGTTTGATACCATGGATACAAACAACATAATTGATGATGAAGGTCAGAAAAGGAAGATGGTTGTGGATGATGAAGAGAGTACTGATAGTGACAGTGGAGATGAGTCTGATGTTGTGGTTGCTGAAGATTTTTTGGACCTTGGGAGGGTGTCAGAGGATGATGAAGATGCAGACCAATACCCTATTTTCAACCCTATAACAAGGTTTAATCCTGAGTTTGTCCTGAAACAGGTATTCACAACCAAAAAAGAGTTCAAGACAGCTGTTGAATCTCAAGCTATCAAGCTCAGAAGGAATATCAAATTCACAAAGAATGACAAGCAGAGGATGTATGCTAGGTGTCAGTTTGATGATTGCAAATGGATGATACATGCTTTGAAGATGAAGAATGACACTGCTTTCCAAATCAGGAAGATTATAGATAAGCATACATGTGCTCTAAGTAATAAGATAAAGAGCATGACATCTACTTGGCTTAGTGAAAAATTTCTCCAGAGATTCAAGAGTGACAGTGGGAGATCACTCAAGGGCTTCATGGTTGATGCTATGCATGACACAAGGTGTGAGATATCAAAGAATCAAGCCTATAAAGCAAAGAAGAAGGCAATGGATAAACTGGAAGGGGATCCAAATGCTCAGTATTTCAAACTGTGGGCTTATGCAGATGAGCTGAGGAACACTAATCCAGGTTCAACTGTACTTTTGGGAACTGAGGTGAATAATGGAGTGACTATGTTTCAGAGCTTCTATGTGTGCTTTAATGCACTGAAGCAGGGGTTCTTGAGGGGCTGCAGAAAAGTACTTGGAGTTGATGGATGTTTCTTGAAAGGGAAGCATGGGGGTATGTTGTTAACTGCTGTTGGAGTAGATGGGAATAACAACCTTTTTCCTGTAGCTTATGCAGTGGTTGAGAAGGAAAACCAGGAGATATGGGAATGGTTCTTGCATCTTTTGAAGCAAGATTTGGAAATCAAAGTTGAGGAGTTCACCTTCATGTCTGATAAACAAAAAGGGCTCATAGGTACTATGGAGACAATATTTCCAGGAGTGGACCATAGGTTTTGTGTGAGGCACTTAATGAATAACATGAAAGTGGCTGGCTTCAGAGGGATTGAATACCAGAAAGCATTGTGAAAGACAGCTTACAGTACAACTAAGGGGCAGTTTAAAGTGGCTTTGGATGAGTTGAAATCAGTGGGTGAGGGAGCTTGGGTATGGATTCAGAATAAGCCACCTCACCAGTAGAGCTGTCAAAATTGGGCCCGGCCCATCGGGCCGGCCCGACCCGCCCGACCAAAGGTGGGCTTGGGCCTCAAATATGGAGGCCCAAAAAGAGCCGGGCCTTTTTGGCCCGACCCGACAAGCCCCATGGGCCGATGGGCTTGGGCCGGGCTTGGCCCGACTTTTCAGCCCGGCCCGAACAATTTTTTTTATATTTAATTTTTACAATTTTTAAATTATAAATAATGTTAAAACTAAATATTTTTACATATTTAATTAATTATAAAATTTAAATCACAATAGTTATTATTTTAATTAAAATTTTAGTATATAAACATTATTTTTATTATAAAGGAAATATTAAATTATTATTTTAAATAGATTTTTAGATTTTAATTTAATTTAATTATTTTTTTAAAATTAAATTTTATTATATATTATTATTTTTTAATTAATTAGTGTAATTAACAATATTTTAATTAAAATTAATAGTATTTTTTTATTTAATTACATGGGCCTAAATGGCCCGTTAGCCCGATGGCCCACCCAGGGCCGGGCTGGGCCCAGAAATTTTAGGCCCATCTGATTTCGGGCCGGGCCAGCCCGGCCCGTGAATATTTAAAAGCCCGATGGGCTTGGGCCGGGCCGGCCCGGCCCGGCCATTTGACACCTATACTCACCAGTGGTCTAAAGCATACTTCAATGAGAAATCTAAATCTGAGTTACTCCTCAACAACATCTGTGAAACTTTCAATGCAAACATCCTTGAAGCAAGAGATAAGCCAATAATTACAATGCTTGAATGGATAAGAGAAAGCTTGATGGTTAGGCACCAGAGAAATAGAGACAGAGCATTGAAAAAATGGAAAGGAAAAATCTGTCCCAAGATTCAAAAAATCATGAATAGAAACACTGAGAAGGTGAATGATTGTATAGCTCTGAAATCAAATGAAACTCACTACCAGAAATTGGTAATGAACCTTATTTTGATCAGTTTATTATTGTTTGTACTTTCCTCAATGTGCAGAGAACATAAATGTAAGTAAAACATAAACATAAGCAAACCATTTTCATTCCAAAATAACCAAAATATTTCTGTTACAACACAAAATACAACTTGCCAACTGAACCCAAATGTGTAATGAACACATCTGTCTAATGAACTCAAATGCTTGCCAACTGAATAATCACTAGTACAAGAATTATTTTGTACAGAATGAGAGACTTCTTGTTATTCATTGCCTTCATCTTTTTGATCTTTTCTTTCAGCCGTTCAACTTCGAGCTTCAACACCTTATTCTCCATGTCTACACCTTCTTTCATATTGTCCACATAATTCCCATCCATATCTCGGTCATTTAACCGTCTCAACAAGCCTGGAATTATTTGCTTCGACCTCTCACATATTGGAGGATCAATCCATCTGAAAAATTTGCAATGTCCAGGATTCTACAAAAAAAAAAAAATTACATGCTCTCCAGTTGATCCCTAAAATAATGAAATGAACAATTGCTTACCGGAAATTTTTTACAACCCAAAAAACGTCAGTCGGGATTATCTCTCTTCCAAGTGGTAGACTGCAATGCGACTTCTTGACAAAAACATAAACTGGGCTGCGATGAAGAAGCACTTGATTGAGACATACAGAATTGGGAAATTGACAAATTGAGATTGAGAAATTTCAGTTCAGAGAATCAAAGAGAGAATTGGAAGAAATTGGGGAATTAGGGTTCGAGCGAATTGGAAGAGATTGACATACAGAACTAGGGTTCATTCGCTCGAACCCTAATTTCTCTGTTCCAGAAATTCATTTTTTTCTTTTTTTTAATAACTAGCCACGTGGACCAATCAGGTTATATCATTTGGAAAATGTTTTTGGATTAAAACCCGGCGAATGAGAAATTTACACATGGCATCTGATGTGTCAATTTCGGCCGGAAAGCCCCAAATCGAATTCACGTGAGTGTCACGTGCTCACTTTCCGGCAGAAATTCGAATTTTCCGGTCAAATAGGACGAAATTGGCGAAATTTTGATGGTTTACAGGACTAAATTGGATGTGGCCTCATTTAGTGGACTGAAATGAAACTTGACTACTTTTACGGGACCAGCAAAAAAAATTCTCAATTATTAATACAGTATTCAACTAATTAACTAGATAATTAAAAAGGTATTTACAAAACTAAATAAACAATAATATTAAGTATTATAGTGTAAGAGCATCTCCACCTATTTTGGAGTAGGATAGATGCTCCAACCGATACCAAAACATAAATCTATTATAGGTTTTATGGTGGGTGAAGGTACCGGTATACCGATCCAATCGATATACCGTGTGTGCGGAAGCGTGTAAAGCATATAAATCTATCATGCTTGGATCTTAGTGCACACATAATGTGTATAAGAACACATATAAACATATATATATACACATCTAATATATATATATATATATATATATATATATATATATATATATATATATATATATATATATATATATAGATCAACGAGTTCTTACATTTGTTGATCGTTGACGTTTGTTAAGGTGGTGTTGAGTCGATTGAACCACCTTAATGGATCAGCCACGAATTGTTCACCTTTGGAATGACCCCATCACGCCTTTGGATCATCCGGATGTTGAAGCCGCACAAATGGCCCGGCCTCTACGTGTTGCACACGAACCCGGATGACGAACACTTTGCTTGATCGAGTCGGTTCTCCAAGAACACACTCTCCTTTCTCTCTATTGTGTGGATTTCGTGGTTCAATGTTATGTATGATGAAAATCTGATTTTCATCCATATATTAGCATCATTATGCATGCCATAACACCCCATTGTAACCTCCAACATAATGGGCATCAATTATGCACCATTAACATGCAAAAGGAGTTACAAAGGAGGTGAAAGGTCATGCCACATACACATGCCACTATGCATTGTATGTGGTCCCACTTGCTTGTGTGGCATGCCATGTCACACTATGTGACATGCATCCATGCAAGCCATGCATCCCATGCATGTGAATTAAATCCACGTAAATATTGATTCTAAATCAATATATATATATATATCAAGCATCGTACATCATCTTCGAGTCCGTGTGTGACCCTGTAGGTATAATTATTGATCAATATTATATTGCTCCCAGCAATTAATATTATCGAATAATCATTTAACATACATAGACGACCTTATGACTTTATCGATTGCACACGTAGGATCGAAGGACATATCCCAACAATCTCCCACTTGGCCTTTAGAGCCAGTGTGCTGCCAACTTCCTGTTGTCACTTTATGTCTAAGTTTGAACTTGAGGCAAGACTCGAGTCATCCTCAATCGGTTCAAACCTTTATTGGACTTTGAGACAGACTGTAAAACCAGATTTATCACTATGATACGAATCTGGACGTGGCCACGTATTTTCCACAGTCTCGACTCTCCAAGTGGCCGTTAAGACATATATCCCATTAAAAAATGGAGGACAATCCCATCTTGTCAATCCAAGCTCTCCCACTTGCTTCCTGATATACCCAATAACAAGTTTTATAACCTCCTTTTACGAAAGGCGTTTACTTGTATCAAAGTACACCATTTCACAATGGAATCACTCTGGACTACTCAGGTCAGAGGAAATTGCTCGACAGTCAATGAAATAGTATTATGACTCGAAATCTCAAATACTATTCCAGTCGGGTCTGTTCGATCATTAGCTCCCAGCTAATATCTATGTAATTGTACTTGATGTCCCACATCACTAGCCCATGAAGCGGCGCTATAGTACACATTACAAACTAGTTCATTGTATTATCGGTTTGTCCGTACTCGATTATACGAACCAGGAACAACTATATGATTTAAGTATATCAGTTCAACCATTGGGACTTCATTATGCGGTAAGTCGACCTCATAACCCAATTGATATCACTTAATCATTTGGACAATTCATATAAATTAAACCATATTTATATGAAAAAATATGTATTATACATATGAGTGAATGTTTACCAAATCTCCAAAAGTATCTAATAAAGTAATAGAAATCACAACCCATCTCTAAGATGTCTGATATCTATTGCAGTCGTGAAAGCCTCAAGCTTAAACTGCTGGAGAGGTTTAGAAAGCGGGTTTGCAACCTTACCAAAAGTTGAAACTTTATTATCTCGATGTCTCCACAAAACTATCTCCCAGATAATGTGGAACTTCCTGAGCACCAGTTTTAGACTTGTGGTGCTTCCTAGCTCATTGGCTTGCGCGATAACTCTACTATAAATAGAGAATTATCGGATGGGCTAAGCTAGTTACGCCACCTAGTTCATTCAAGAACTTTCAAATCTTAACTGCCAACATTACTGCATCCAATGCAATATTATGCTCAGCTTCTGTAGTTTAATCAGCTATATTGCATTGCATGGAACTATTCCAACAAATTTCACCTCTAACCAGACAAAAGATATAACCAGATTAAAATCGGAAATTATCTTATTCTGTTTTGAAGTTAGCAGTCAAACAGCTTGTTAATATCAACTCTTTTTGTCTTCCAAAGACAACAAAATATTCTTTAGTCCATCTAAGGTACATAAGAATATTCTTGGCCGCAGTCTAATGCGCCTCACCTGGGTTTCCTTGAAACCGACTCGTCATGCTCAAAGCATACGATACGTCCGGTCGTGTACATATCATGGCGTACATTATAGACCCTATTGCCGAAGCATAAGGAATGTTTTCCATCCTCTTTTGTTCATCAAGTCCCGTAGGGCCTTGCATCTTGCTAATAGATGTGCCATGACTCATTGGAATGAGACCCTTTTTGGCGTCTTTCATTCTGAACTTACCAAGTACCTTATCAATATAGGTCACTTGACTAAGTCCAAACATCATTTTCGATCTGTTCCGACAGATCTTGATGCCCAATATGTACTGTGCTTCTCCAAGATCCTTCATTAAAAAACATCTTCCAAGCCATTCTTTAACAGAATTAAGCATAGGAATATTGTTTCCAATAAGGAGTATGTCATCGACATACAACACAATTAATACAACGTAACTCCCACTGATCTTCTTGTAAAACAAGACTCTTCCGAGTTCCTCTAAAATCCAAATCCCAGTATGGATTCATTGAACTGAAGATTGCTACTCCTATATGCATTCTTTATTTCATAAATAGAACTATAAGCTTGCATAATTTCTCAGCCTTATTAAGATCGATAAAACTCTTTGGCTGTGTTAAAACACATTCTCTTCTAGAATCCAATTCAAGAAGTTAGTTTTAACATCCAATATTATCATAACTCATTATCAAGATGAGTCACAATGGCTAAGTTAATCCGAATGAATAAATCACAACAACTGGTGAAAAAGATTGATCATAATCCACCTCGTGAATATAAAACTTTTACCACCAAAATTGCTTTGAAAACCCTAGGTTTTCCATTCATGTCTATATTGATCTTGAAGAACTATTTGCACTCAAAAGGTCTAGCCTCTTGATGCAAATCTATCAAGTTCCAAACTTGATTACCAGACATTGAAATCATCTCGGATTATATGGCACCATGCCAATTTTTAGTAGCTGCACTCGTCATAGCTTGGATATAGTTCGAAGGTTCATCGCTTTTCAAAAGCATGACTTCATATCTCTCATTGATCACAATACCTAAGTATCTGACTAAAAGAGATATATGCCTTCTGGACCTACAAGGGCTGGTATGGTTTCCAAAACCATAGGAATACTCTCAACCCAGTCTTGAGTATTCATCATTCGTTGTTCCACTTGAACCTCGTTCAAGATAACCGAGCTCCCACTGACTTTCTAGGAAAGATATCTCTTTTCAAGAAAATCACCATCTCGAGCAACAAAATATTGTTCTCAGATAGATCGTAGAATTTGTACCCTCGAGTTTCATATGGACATACTATAAGGAAACTTTTATCCCATTTGAGTTCAAGCCCTGTAGAGATAAATCTCTTCATAGAAGCTATAGAACCTCAAATCTTGATGAAAACAATTTAGGGACCCTCCCTTTCCATACCTAGTATGGTGTCTTTATCAACAGCTTTTGACAGTGTCCTATTCAGTGTATAGGTTGAAGTCAAGAATAGTGTGTTCCCAAAAGAGTTCAGTAGTTCAATTAGACTCATCATCGATAGATCGAACTCTATCTAGTAGAGTTAGTTTTCTCTTTTCCGAAACATAACCTTCATGTGCTTGTGAACTAATAGGTTCCACATACATCAGTATGGATCATCCCTAATTAATTACTCACATGTTCTCCTTTCTCCAAGAAAGATGACATTGTTATCTTTTCAATCACACATCATTCACATGTATCAAATGACTCCAAGTCAAATGATTCTAAAATTCCTTCTAAAAGAAGCTTCGTTACATGTTTAGATTTTGATTTGATCTACTCAACAATGTTTCAGTTATGTCTCATTGAGACTTATTCGATTTGGCCTTTGGTCTTAATGATATATGTGATTTTGTCAAGTTAAAGTATACATAAACCATATAATAATCGTGCCAAAACAAAGAATAATTCACAATTAAAATAGTTACCAAACTATTTAATAGTGAAAAATGAATCCATCAGTATCTAATACTGAACCAATATTCATTGTTTATTGAAGGTACGAAATTACATAGTTATAATACTAAAACAAAGCCCTAAGGCAAAACAATATCATATGATCATACGGCTAATGCAGCGACATTCGCTCCATTTATCGCCATAGATCGACATCTCTATTCACCAAACTTATACTTCTATGTAGTTCCTTCACATGCAAATGTGAGAACCACATTTGGCATCCAATACCCAAGAAGTAGAATTTGTGAAGTTTAATGTCTATAACATTAATACCTGAAGATGAAGCAACCCCGTTCTTCACATCTTCATTGAACTTTGGGCAAATTCAATTATTCTCAATAATTGAGTTTCATTCAAATTTCCAGTTCACAATTATTCCAATATCAAAACGTGATAAATCGTAAGTGAAAACTCGAAATTTTCTAACCAGCGATTTTATCATGCAATTGAAGCCCTATCTCTCATAAAATATGAGGGAGCCAACCAGACAATCGATTCACGCCATCCAATGGCTCGAAAGTCTTTAATTTGTGTCATTGATGAACTTAAGTGTTTTGGATTAAATCACTCCCCGAGGTGAAATAATCATAACCTTATAATCCATCAAATGAAAGACAAATTAGGCATTTGTTTTGAAATTGAATAAAATATGAACTTTTATATGTTTGCAAATAGTGTCCAACACTTTTGAAGTAGACGCAATGAGATTCCCTAGGAACCCTAGTAGCCTTCTTGCCCATGCTCTTTTGACTACCCTATCCCATATCATAAGAATTTCCCTCTTAGGGTCTTTCTCTATCGCCGACTCAGCAGCCTTGAACATCCCGTGGAGCTCACGAAGCGATTTCTTCAAACCATTCATATGGAAAATTTAGCCTAAAGGCATTATAACCATCATGAGATTGAAGTATGAAATCGGTTGCCAACTAATCATCATAGGAAAAATCTAGACGGTCACTTGAAGCAAATAATCCAATCATTTGTTGCACATGTGATCCCATAGATTTCCATTTTTCCAGCCTAGCTGAAGCGATGACCCTGGTCATACCGAACCGCTCAATCATAGTCTGTTCCCCGAACATGCTATTGAGTTGTTCAATGATATCATAGGAATTGGTAGTCTAACACATTCTCTTTGTATTCGTATTTGAGGACCATCCTCAAATTACGTTGTCAATCAAGAAAATTTGTTTTGTTCAATTTTTCACAATCAAGAATTGAACCAAACTTGAATTGAGTTGATATTTGACATGATAAACTACAAAAGAAAGATAACTAAAGTATGTAAACATCCACAAAGCGGTAAACAAATAAGGTTGTCTATCAAAACTACTTATTTGTTCCATTTTGTTCAATCGATATACAATATCTATGTTCCCTTGAACAAAACGATCCCAAGACCCTCATCTTGTGAATCCTTAAGCCGACTGAGTCCGCACTTAAGAAATCCAAGATAGGTAGACATCCCATGTAATTGACATCTAATGTCACTCTCGGTCGATGAGAGTCCCATTCTCATCTCATGTCTCGATAGCCACGCCTGCAGTGGATCTATCGATGAGAAAACCAAACTCACGTGTAAGGGTCTAACCCTTACTCCCACTTATCCCAAGATAACAAGTAGTACCCCGCTGAGGCGGACCTACCAACTTATGATCGAGGGCTTTATGGGTGTGATGTTTTGGACAAGACATTATACTCATTATTTTGGGAACTTGCATGCATAGGTTTGTTTATATGTAAGTTGAACATTTATAACATAAAACAACCTATAACTAGCAAAGCAAATAAATACGAAATCGAAAGGCCCCTAGAACCTCACAACTCTCAAACGAAAAGATTAAAAGCAACAAAATAGGCCTTGAACATCTTCTGGACTGGTCCTCGCCCGCCGTATCAGTTCCGTGCTCGCCGATTTAGGCTAACCTTAGTCCGTACCCCAAAAAGGGTATAGAACGGGGCTGACCTAAAAATAGCCTTTCGGCGGTCGCCGTTTCCAAAACGGCGCCCGCCGAATACATTCGGCGCCCGCCGGAGCACAAATGGCGCCCGCCGTTTTGCTCCAGCAGCCCGGTTTTTGCCCGTTTCGCTTCGTTTTGATTCGTTTCTTCTCGTTTTCGCCGGAGAGCCGAGATCCTCCATCGAACAATGGACCAAGTCCATCGCTTACAAGTAGTACAATACAAATATAATATAAAAACCTATCTATTACAAATGATTCCAAGGGACGCAGCCCTCAAAAGACTATGGCCAATCGAAACGTAAAAAACGACAATTTCATTCACCCGACCACTAACGGTGGCCGACCTTACATCTAATCACATAATCACAATTAAACAAATAATCCAATTATGTTGATTAAACTTCTTGTGTCCAACACAAAAGTGTGCACGAGCCCTAGGCTCTGATACCAATTGAAGGTACCGGTATACCGATCCAATCGATATACCGTGTGTGCGGAAGCGTGTAAAGCATATAAATTTATCATGCTTGGATCTTAGTGCACACATAATGTGTATAAGAACACATATAAACATATATATATACACATCTAATATATATATATATATATATATATATATATATATATATATATATATATATATATATATATATATATATATAGGGATCAACGAGTTCTTACATTTGTTGATCGTTGACGTTTGTTAAGGTGGTGTTGAGTCGATTGAACCACCTTAATGGATCATCCACGAATTGTTCACCTTTGGAATGACCCCATCACGCCTTTGGATCATCCGGATGTTGAAGCCGCACAAATGGCCCGGCCTCTACGTGTTGCACACGAACCCGGATGACGAACACTTTGCTTGATCGAGTCGGTTCTCCAAGAACACACTCTCCTTTCTCTCTATTGTGTGGATTTCGTGGTTCAATGTTATGTATGATGAAAATCTGATTTTCATCCATATATTAGCATCATTGTGCATGCCATAACACCCCATTGTAACCTCCAACATAATGGGCATCAATTATGCACCATTAACATGCAAAAGGAGTTACAAAGGAGGTGAAAGGTCATGCCACATACACATGCCACTATGCATTGTATGTGGTCCCACTTGCTTGTGTGGCATGCCATGTCACACTATGTGACATGCATCCATGCAAGCCATGCATCCCATGCATGTGAATTAAATCCACGTAAATATTGATTCTAAATCATATATATATATATATATATATATATATCAAGCATCGTACATCATCTTCGAGTCCGTGTGTGACCCTGTAGGTATAATTATTGATCAATATTATATTGCTCCCAGCAATTAATATTATCGAATAATCATTTAACATACATAGACGACCTTATGACTTTATCGATTGCACACGTAGGATCGAAGGACATATCCCAACAGTGGGACCCATAAAAAAAATACTTAAATTTACGTCTAACGTAAACACAAATAAAAAACTATTCAATATTTATAAAATGATCCTTTTTTTATAAATTAATAAAAATGACTCATTAATCTTTTTTGTTTATTATTTAATATTTTTTGTAATGTAATGTTTTTAAATAATCATATCATTAATAATTAAAACAAATTATTTTATAAAAAAATAAATATCATAATATAAAATATAATTAAATATTAAATATTTAATTGATAATAAAAAAAATACTTAAAATAAAATGCTACGAATTACAAAAATAAATAAACTATGAATCACAACAACAAAATTGATCGATAAGCATGTAAATTGAAAATAATATTTATTAAATTTTTTTGATGTCAAAAGTTATGTGGTTAAATAGTAAATTTATAAAGATGTTGGTTATTTATAAAAATAGTATAAATAATTGTATAAAAAGAATATTTAAAGAATATTCTTTTAAGTTTGAATATTGGTTTTTGGGTTGGAGTCAAATTACTGTAAACTTAAACTTAAACTTAAACTTACTTTGCGTTTAAGTTTTGGTTTTTCGGTTGGAGATGGCCTAAATAAATATGATATGATAAAATAAATTGTTCTATATTTCTTAATATAAATTATAATAAAAATATTATAAAAAAATTATCATATTTTTTTATTGTTATAATATAAATTGGAAAAAAATATTTATTAAATAATAAATAAATTGAAAATTTATAACATACATATATAAAAGAGGTTTGCCAATTTTTTTTATTTTTTTGATTTGGCCGACTTATTATTAAATAAGCAAACATATAAATATCGATTTTATTTGTTAATAAGTGTTCCATATATATGATATATAATTACAACTAACCCCGAAATAAGTAATCCTATAAATATCTGTACACATAATTAGGGTTTAGATGTCGATGGAGTAATTACCTGAAACCCTAATTCATCGCGTACAGTCTTTCCTCACCGGAAAAGAAGCCGCCCGATCAACCCTTCTCTCCAAATCATGGCGCTCCGCTTGGTCA
Organism: Euphrasia confusa; assembly: GCA_954870475.1. Lineage (NCBI taxonomy): Eukaryota > Viridiplantae > Streptophyta > Magnoliopsida > Lamiales > Orobanchaceae > Euphrasia > Euphrasia confusa. Next base: position 2,238,470 of record OX940965.1, read on the forward strand.
AATCGCCCGACCATCGACCTCGACGAATCCCACTTTACAGAGCGTTGTAGTTTCCAACGTGACGAAAAGTCTGAAATCGAAATCGACGGACTCGCAGACATGGCGAATAAGACATTTCGAAGATACGAGGAATCCAACCTAAGCATCGACACTTTCAGCCTTTGTCTAAAGACTGAATCGTATGTTCGTTATGGCCTCGCCAAACAATGGACTTTGAAGGCATTGAAACTTGGGGCCACCGACCTCACTTTCCGGTTTCGTGATCGAAACAACGATCGTCGACATAGGTATTACTTCGATATTCCACTCACTGAGGTCCTTAGGTCCGAGAACGTCCAACGGTTATGTCTGCAATGCCTGAGAATCGATCAATTGAAGGTAATTGATTATTCCCAGCTTAAGTCACTCACTTTAATCGACTTCGTTTTTCAAGCCGATCAATTTTGTGACGTAATATCGCGCTTCCCATTGCTTGAGTATTTGTCCTTGTCTGAAATGCATAGTCGTGATGATGATGGGCAACAAGTAATTGTGAGGTCTCCTTCGAGAATAATCCTTCCTAAATTGAGGTCTCTTGTTCTGTCCCTATTTGACTCCCAATTCCAAATGAAAACGTTGTTCTTGGATGACTTGACTGAAAAGTTTCCGAACCTTAAAGACCTAACCCTAGGATTCATTTACCCCAATGATCGATCTTACCAACCGGATGATCAAGAGATACGAAATATTTCAAGCGGTACAGTAGAGACTTTAAACCTTAGGTATGTGGAAAAGGATAGATATCAGAATTATATTGGCAAGAAGGTTGCAGGATTCATGATTGATGTCCCGAGTATTCGTAAGTTTACATTTGAGGGTTCGTGCATGCCTAACTTGTGTTTTAGTCCAACACCTCAATGGGACTCCCATGTATTGATAAGTAATCATGGCCGTGATCTGAGTAATAAGTGGTTTTCCGAGTTGAGTGAGTTCTTAATGAATTTGAAAGGGTCAAAAATACATCTCTGTCTCCGTCCGAATTTTTATAACGACTTTGATTACGAGGTGGGAAGGATGGACGTGTTGAATGTGTTGGAAGTAGACGATCTGACCCTGGACACCAAGGATGTTCCGTCTCTGAGTTGTTACGCATTTTTGGATGCTTTGTTTCGGTCATGTCACCCAAAGATGATTACTCCATGCGTTAGACCTCCTGTTAATGATGGTGAGGTTTATCATCGTAAGATTTATCGTGATGGTATGATTCGTCGTGATGGTGGTGGGAATACTAGAAATAATGATTTATTTATTTGTCGGACACTCGAACTAGCAATGCAAGTGAGAAACGTGTTGCTCCCAACCCAATATATGTATGGTTTGCGTGATCTCGAGGAACTAGAGGCGCAGCAGCTTTTTGGTGAGGTGTGGAAGACTCAGCCTTTGAGTTCTATATTAGAGGATTCAACAAGTGAGCGAAGAAGGTTTCGCTTCCGATTGAAATGGAAGCCGTCTCTTAATCAATGCATGAGACGTTCTGATGCTGATGATGATGACAATGGTTAATGATGATTTTTTTCTACTCTTTTTTTTCTTTGTTTCTACTTTTCTTTGTTTCGCATGTAATTAAATATAAAACATGATTAAAAGTGCTGCAGCCTGGAGGTTAAATAGCAATTTTCTTTTTATATGTATATTGGGTATTGGCCCTTAACATGGGGAGAAAATTTTAGTATTTTCTTTGGCCGTAGTTGTTTCCTCTTTAGTTTTTGTAAATAAAAAATGAGGTGGCACAACTAAGGGCATCCACAATACTATGTAAAATTTCTATAAATTAATACATTAATACGTACAATTTTTTAAATTTAGAGAGATGGGATCGTAAGATTGAATTTAATTTAGAGTGGTTATTAAGTTATCGAATATTAATTTAATTTAGAGTGGTTTCTCTAATTTAATTTAGAGTGGTTATTAAGTTATCGAATATTAATTTAATTTAGAGTGGTTTTTCGTCTCTCCTCCTTATAAAAAAAAATAAAAATTTATAGAGACTTTTTTTAGAATATAAATATTTTTTAATTTAGAGAAGTTATTAAGTTATTGAATATTAATTTAAAGAGACTTTTTTTAGCATATAAACATTTTGAGGTAGAAGTTGACACACATGTTGCCAACTCAAAAGTTATTTAACTTCTATTTAAAAAAATTCCTACCCAGGCAATGGTTTCATACTTTAAAAATTCATTTTATATTATATTTTATACATAATTATTAAAATAATATTAAAAATATTCCCTAGTATAGAAATTGTGTCAATTTAATTTAATTTTTTGAAAAAAAATAATTTAAACTAGTTTTTGGACAAAAATTGATAGCTTAATAATTTTGATCAATGAAAATGTGTAAGCTTAGACATATATACATGTTAAAATACTATTCTAATGAGAAAATTATCATTTTGATACCATAAAAGAGGCAAGTCTCGCTTTGATATTACTTTGTTTTGACTTTTTAATTAAATATTATAAAACTTAAAATCATGTCGATTTCATACCTTTTTTTCTCCGGAAAATTTAAAAAACGTCGGAACACAATCGCGTGAGGCTCACGCACGCACTTAATAATAAAAAAATACACGTGACATTTTCTCATTGAACACATGATTTAAATTAAATAAAAAATGCTCTAATATTCACTTAGCATTCCACATCAGCATTTCATTAATAAACAAAATGAAAAAAAATATTAAAATTAGAAAACGTATTAAAAATTTTATTTTTTATTTTTTAATAAATTTAATTCAAGGTTTTTTTTTGTTTATTAATAAAATGCTGACGTGCACTGCAATAGGTGGATATTAGAATATTTTTGATTTAATTTAACTCATGTGTTCAATGAGAAAATGCCACGTGTATTGAGTCATCGGAGAAATGAACCGCGTGCATCTCACATAATTGAGTTTCGGCTATTTCAAAATTTCTCGGCGAAAAAAATATGAAATCAACACGATTTTGAATTTTATGTTATGTAATTGAAAAGTCGAAACAAAATGATATCAAAACGAGACTTGCTCTCCTTTATGGTACCATATTAATAATTTTCTTTTATTCTAATTCATAAAATTAATAAATCTACTCAATTACTTTCCTCGTCGAATATGTATGCACTAATTGATACGCAAATTAAGAAATTTATTATTTTTTACTAAAATTTAAAGAATAAAATTATATTTTTGAGTTCAACAAAAATAATTGTGAGTAAATATATTTTTGAGTTAAACAAAAAGTAATTGTGAGTAATGTTTGAAAAATAAGTGAAAAAAATATGAATAAAATAGTATTTTTAAGTGATAAAATAAAACAATTATTTTATTTTTAAGCTTGTACATAATTAATTGTGACTTCCAGAAAATAAATAGTTGGGATGAAAGTAAGTAGTATATATACATGAAAAAATTTATGTAAATAATTTTTTTAAAAAATACATTATTTCAAATAACTTTGTTTTTTTCTAAAGGTTGGCTTGACCATCTCACTTATTATTATTTTATCAATTCTTCTAAACATTTTAATTATCATACTTCTTGCATCCAATTTACATAAGAAGGGATTTGTATTTAAGTGATCATTGAGGTAGAAAGATGTAGTATTTAGAAGATACCACATCTGTCTTATAATTATAGTCACATTTTTTTTTTATTTGGAAAAGAACCTCTGTCCTATAATTATAGTCACACTTTTTTTGTTATTTGGAAAAGAAGTGTGACTATTGCTTTTGGACAGAAATAGTATATTTATAATATATAACAGCCGAATGATACAGGAAAAAAAACATATTTTTAATATTAAAATAATAAAAAAAATTAAATAAATAATTCTAAACTTAGGAAATTATGAAATAAACAAAAAAATCATTATGTGATTTTGTTTAGAAAAAATATAAATAAAAAATTGTAAATCGCTGATGAAATATTAATTAAATATTCATATTTTACCAACTCATAAATAAATAAATTGATTTTTTATTCTTTTATATATATATCCACATTACGACGAAACCCTAATCCTATAATTTGCTTGAAGGCTACGAAACTTCATATCATATTTATACATAAAACTCAAAATATACCTAACACCGATTAATAATGGAGTCACCTGAACCCATATTGTCATCGGCCATCGTCCTCGACGAAATCCTATTTCCTGCAGCCCTCAGATCCCGACCATCCCGATCCCGAATTCCACAACGAAAACAGCATATCGATATCGATGGATTCACAGAGTTCGTAAAGAAGACATTTCGAAGGTACGATGAATCCAACCAACGTATTGACTCTTTCACCCTCCATCTAAACACCGAAACGTACGCTCATCTCGGCCGCGCTACTGAGTGGACTTTGAAAGCATTGAAACTCGGAGCCACCGATCTCACTTTCCGGTCCGATCAACCCAACATCTGCATCCCGCTCCAAGAGGTCGTCTTTGGAAACGAAAACATCGTCCGCTTATGTCTGCAAAGATTGAATATCAAACAATTAAAGGTAACCGGCCAATGCCCGGGGCTCAAGTCACTCACTTTATGCGACTCGGGTTTAAAACTCGATCCGCTTTTCGACATAATCTCGTGCTGCCCCTCCGTCGAGAGTTTGTCCTTGTCCAATATTTATGCTGGAGATGATGATTATGATGATGATGATGATTATGATGATGATGATGAACATGTGAAATCTGCTCCTCCTCTTCCCGCAATCATCCTTCCTAAGCTAAGGTCTCTAGTTCTGTGCTGCTACGAGTCGAAATTCCAAATCGAAGCATTGTTTTTGGATGACCTGTCGTCCAAGTTTCCTAACCTCAAACACCTAACCCTAGCTGTAAAACCCTCCTTGTGGAAAAGACTTGAAGTGATGGGAATCATTTCAAGCGCTTTGTTAGAGACTTTACACATTAAGGACATGAATATTAATGATAGGCGTCGTAATAGGGTTCCAAGGGTCGAGTTCGATGTCCCGAGTATTCGTAAGTTTACATTTGAGGTCGACAGTGAATACATTCCTGATGTGTCTTTTAGGTCGACGTCAGGACATCAATGGGAGGAGTCTTATGTATCGATTTCCGATTCGTATGCGTGTGATGGGCTCAGTGCTACGTGGTTTCGTCAGTTGAGTAATATCTTAGCAAACCTGAGAGGCTCGAAGACACATCTCTGTCTCAAGCTGCATAAAAAGAAAATCTTCGATTACTGCGTTGGAGAGCTCGATGGTTTGAATTTGTGTGAAGTGGAGGATCTGACCTTGGACATCGAGGATCTTCCGTCTCTGAATTGTCACGCTCTTTTGGATGGTTTGTTTCGGATTTGTCGCCCAAAGACGATTACCCAATACGCGAAACCTCCTGACAACAACAATGATGATGATGATGATGATCATGGTGGTGCAGATACTAGAAAAAATGATTTATTTATTTGTCGGGCACTCGAACAAGCAATGCAAGAGAAAGACAGGTTGTTAATCTCAACTCAGTTTATGTATGGGTTGCGTGATCTCGAGGAAATCAACGCGCAGCAGCTCATTGATGAGGTGTGGACGCCGCAAACATTGGAATCTATATTAGCTGATTCAACATTGCAAAAAAGATTTCGCTTGCAACTGAAATGGAAACCGTTCGTCGTGTCTTAATCAATATATACGTGAGACTTTGTTGTAATGATGATATGATGATGATGATGATGATGATGATGCCTCAAGAACGTCGTCTAAAATACGATTTGAAACCATCTTTTAGTTATTTTGTTATATATTTTAAATGAAAATTTGTTTGTTAATTTACTGTGAATGTTAAATTCTGTGGGCAAATATATATATATATATATATATATATATATATATATATATATACACTGGAGAATGGAGTATGTGGAAAAGTATTTATTGGGTCGTTACAAATGTTGATGACAAGAGGTACTAATGAAAATTTTCCTTGAGATCAATTCAATTGATTTACCCAAGTTGGTGTTATACTGTTATTTATGAATTGATCACTTTAATAAAAATATTATTTTTTGTCATATGAATATTAGTTTTATAAAGAAAAGAATTTAATAAAAGAATTTAAAATATTCATTGTAAAATTATATAGAATTACAAGTATAAATATATAAGATTAATATTGAAATATGTCATTAAAGTTCTTTGGAGGAGTGGTTCAACTTTATTTTTATTTCCTATTCTCTCCATCTAACAAAGGATATAATGTGATTATTACCTTAGGAAAGAGATAGTATATAGGCTATGACGGAAGATACTGTAGCCTTTTCCGGCTATGACTTCAACTCCTATGGTGTTCAAACCATATTTTTTTTATTATGGAAAATGACCTTGCAACCTTAGCTGTCTATAGTGGGACCATTGCCATAATATGTGGTGCGATGACATGCCATGTGACCGGAATAGAATAGGTAATATGAGTGTTTTTGATATTTCTCCAAAGAAGTGAATCCTCTTTTATTAAACAAATAAAGTATTAAGAAAAAACATTAAGTAGTTGTAGTAGTAATAGTTTCAGTAAGAAGAAAAAGGTTGTGAGATCATCTCCCACAATCATCCTTGGTAAACTAAAGTCTCTAGTTCTGTCCGAATTTGAATCGCAACTCCAAATGAAAACACTGTTTCTCGATGACATGTCGTCAAAGTTTCCGAACCTCAAAGACCTAACCCTAGGATTCATTTCCCCTGAACAACAATCTAATTACAAACCAGCTGAAATGATACGAAACATTTCAAGCAGTACACTAGAGACTTTAAACCTTAGGTACGTGGAGAGTGCGGAAGGCATTGGCAAGCAAGAGCAAGAGAGGATTCGTGGAATCATGATTGATGTCCCGATTATTCGTAAGTTTACGTTTGAGGGTTCGTGCATGCCTAAGCTGTGCTTTAGTCCAACACCTCCAGGGGATCAATGGGAATCCCATGTATTGATAAGGAATTGTGGTGATCTGAGTACTAAGTGGTTCTACGAGTTGAGTGAGTTCCTAAAAAAGTTGAAAGGGTCGAAATTACGTCTCTGCCTTCGTCTGGATTTTAGTAAAGGTTTTGATTACGAGGTGGGAAAGATGGATTGTTTGAATGTGTTTGAAGTAGATGATCTGAGCCTGGACACCAAGGGTGTTCCGTGTATGAGTTGTTACGCTTTTTTGGATGCTTTGTTTCGATCATGTCGCCCAAAGATGATTAATCAGTGCGTTAGACCTCCTCTTAATTATGATGAGGTTTATCATCGTAGGATTTATCCTGGTGTGTATTGTAATGAGAATCATGGGAATACTAGAAATAAAGATTTATTTATTTGTCGGTCAATCGAACAAGCAATGCTAGTGAAAAGTGTGTTGCTCCCAGCCCATTTTATGTATGGGTTGCGCGATCTCGAGGAACTAGATGCGCAGCAGCTCTTTGGTGAGGTGTGGAAGACGCAGCCTTTGAGTTCTGTTTTAGATGATTCAACAAGTGAGAAGAGAAGGTTTCGCTTGCAATTGAAATGGAAACCGCCTCTTATTCCATACATGGGACGTCCTGAAGGCGTTGATGACAATGATGTTGATGATGATGATGATGTTGATGCTGAAGTTGAAGTTGAAGTTGATGAGGATGATGACAGATCATATGTTGACGATGATGACAAGCGCATGCCATGTGTTTATTACGATGATGATAGTCGGAGTTGGTAACAATTTTTTTTTCTTCCTTTTTCAGCCACTACAACAGGGAATAGAAGTTGGGAAGCTCGCTTATATCCAATTCATGTACGTGGTAATCATAAAGTAAATGTGGAGCCTCTCATTGATCATGTTTTTATGTAATAAAGTATCTGTTGTATGTTTTACGTAATAAAAGAGAAAGAAATAATAAAAAGCGCAGCTTAAATTTTCCTCGACTGAATCTTGTTTTTTCTCCGTTTTTGCTTGAATATCCATCATACCTGATAAAATATTGTCAAGCACAAGTATAAGTCAAACCACATGAATATGATCGATTAATAAAAAATAAATGTATGTGGTTAAGATAAAATAATAAATAAATAAAACTTTGATCAGTCACTGCTAGCTTGACAAAGTCCAAAAGAAATGCAATCCAATCTATGTTTGTGTGTTCTTGAGGAAATAGATGCGTAGCAGCCATTGGGAACTAAATTTACGAAAACTACTAAACAAATTTGTTGTAACTCTTTGTTTATAATAATGAGGAAAAATAATAATTAAATTAATTTTAATATTTTTAATTTTATTCAATACAACTTGAGATATAGTATTTTTTAGTAAAAACATATTTTTTTTAATATTAAATATACATATATATAAACTTACGAGATTATGAAATAAACAAAATAATCATTATTTGATTTTTCTTAGAGAAAGTATATATAAATAAAAAATTGTAAAAGCTAATTAAATATTCATATTTTACCGACTCGTAAAAAAACATATCGATTTTTTCTTATATGTATACACATTACGAAACCCTAATCCTGTAATTCGCGTGAAGGCTACGAAACTTGATATCATATTATACATACATAAAACTCAAAATATACATAACACCGATTAATGGAGTCCCCTGAACCCGTATTGTCATCGGCCATCGTCCTCGACCAATCCCTATTTCGACAACCACCCATAATTACCGATTTGTCATCCAAATTTCGTAAACAACGCCGTATCGAAATCGACCAGTTCGTGGAGTTCGCCAAGGAGACGTTCCGAAGGTACGAGGAATCCAACCAACGCATCGACACCTTCCGCCTCCGTCTGCAGTCCGAATCGTACGCTCGTCTCGGCCTCGCTACTCAATGGACTTTGAACGCCTTAAAACTCGGAGCCACCGATCTCACTTTCCGATCCGAGCTTCCGATCATCTCTATCCCTCTCGAAGAGGTCTTTCGAAGCAAAAACGTGGTCCGGTTACGTCTCAAAATGTGCAAAATCGATCAATTACAGGTAACCGAATGCCCGAGCCTCAAGTCACTCGCTTTAAAAGAGTTGGTTATAAAACCGGATGCGCTTTTCGACATAATCTCGTGCTGCCCCTCGGTCGAGGATTTGTCATTGTCCGATATTGGTTGTGGAGATCTTAAAACTGATGGTGAAGATGATGATGATTATGATCATGACAAGTATCATGAACATGCGAAATATGCCACTCCACCTCCTCCTGCAATCATTCTTCATAAGCTAAGGTCTCTAAAACTTTTGTGCACCTGCGAGTTACAATTCCACATCAGAGCATTGTTTCTGGATGACTTGTCTTTCAAGCTTCCTAACCTCAAACACCTATCCCTAGCTGTAACACCCTTCTTGTGTGAAACACTTGAAGAGATGCGAATCATTTCAAGCTCTTCACTAGAGACTTTAAACATCCATATCTATTATACTAGGTTTCCAAGGGTCGAGTTTGATTTCCCGAGTATTCGTAAGTTTACATTAGAGGGTGGATACATTCCTGATCATTTGTGTATTAGGTCGATGTCAGGATATGATCAATGTTGGGAGTCTCATGTAAAGTTTTCTAACACCGATGTGCTCACTACTGCGTGGTTTCTTCGGTTGAGTAATTTCTTAAAGAATGATCTGAGAGGGTCGAAGATACATCTCTGTCTCCATCTGCATAGTAAGAAAATCTCCGATTACGAGGTGGGAGAGCTCGATGGTTTGAATGTGTGCGAAGTGGAGGACTTGACCCTCCACACCGAGGATATTCCGTCTCTGAGTTGTCATGTTGTTTTGGATGCTTTGTTTCGGATATGTCGCCCAAAGATGATTACGCAATACGCGAGATCTCATGGCAACAAAAAATATTTATTTATTTGTCGGGCACTCGAACGAGCAACGCAAGAGAGAAGCAGCTTGTTGATGTCAACCCAGTTTATGTATGGGTTGCGTGATCTCGAGGAAATCGAAGTGCAGCAGCTCATTGATGAGGTGTGGGTGCAGCTGCCACTGGGATCTGTATTAGCTGAAGCAGCTGATTCAACATCGCAAACAAGATTTCGCTTGCAACTGAAATGGAAACCATTTGCCGCCATGTCCTAATCTATACGCGAGACCTTGTGATGATGATGATGATGATGATTCAAGAACGTCTCTTCTATTTTTATTTTTTTATAAAATATAATTAAATAATCGCATAGTACGTACTGTTCTGGATTTCAGAGTTTATTGGGTTACAACAGCCAATGAAAATTTTCCTTTTTCTCTAACTTTTGTTGTATACCTGAGAAACCTGGAGGATGCCTATTCATTGCTACAAACCACTATGCTGTTGGACATCTCACCGATCGATCTGTAAAGAACAAACATAATTGTCGATCTATCTTACCGATCGTTCTATAAAGAACCAACATACCAACATAATTTGTAGCGCAAAAGGCTCTTGAGTCGTATGCTTTTCTTGTGTTCCAGCCGCAGATTTAACATCCCATTTGAGTCTATGATTTTCCTGTGTTCAAAAGCCCCAAATTAAACATCCCATTTTCTTGTGTTAGGATACGTACAACTCTTCTTGTTTTGTCTAATGCTACGAGTCAATTAAGGTGTTCTCCGGAATCAATTAAGGTGTTCTCCGTGCCCAAAATATATTGATTTGAAATAATACAGAGATTAAAATAAAAAATTAAGCTTACAAAATATATAAATTAAATTGTAATGATAAAATAAAATATACAATTATTTATTAAGAAAAACTAATTAAAATTATGTACTAGTATTTAAATGTTACAAGAATATAAACATCAATTGTTTAGGTAGAATACATCTACTTTAATAGTGTACTTAAATATTTTTTAGGATATTGCAATTTAAGAGGTACACATGTTCTTTTAGACTTAATTTTAGTGTAGTTCTGTTTAGATCGCTTTAAAATAAATTAAAATAAAATAAATAAAAATTAATTTCAATCTATAATTTTACATATACAATCTAATTACTTCATAATATTATTAATATTTTTAAAAGAATATTTATAAGTTTATAAAAATTATTTAAAAAATTATAAAAAATCAATCCAATTCAAATAGCTTCAGTTCATATCGCTTAAATTCAGTTAAGTCGGTTTCAGTTCAAAACAACAGGTATTAGGTATTCTGTTTAGAATAGACCTTATTCTGTTTAGAATAGGAGAATTACCAAATCAGACAATTTTCTCTTTTTTGCACAATTTATTTTTAAATTAGGCAATTACACAAAAATGTATTAAAAAAAACTGTCCTCTTCTTCCTACCCCACCTCCCTGCCCTTACCTAACCGCATCTCTTAGAGGATTTCTCCATCCACACAGATCGCGATCTCTCAAACAGATAGCGATTCCATATTATTTTGTTTTTTTATTTTTAATTATTATATTTTGCATCTTCGTCTCCGACGCAACATTTCTCTACGATGGCCGATCCTGTTCGACATTCCTTTTTTTTCTTTATGCAATTTATCGGTTGATCGCATCTAAATAAATACACAAATAAATATCGACGGGACCAGCAACCATTTCCGAAGACGGCAAACGATTTTCGAGGGACGGCGAACGATTTCCAAGGTCGGCGATCTAGAATCGAGAGCGGCGACGATGTTCGAGGGCGGAGAACGATCGGGGCCGCTTTGGTCGACTACGGGGTTTTATAAAGTCCGAGCAAGGGAGTCTTGTATCGATGTGACGAATATTCAGTGTGTTTTTATGACTTTCAGTGTGAAAATCTTACATTCAGTGTAAAAATGAAAAATTCAGTGTGGACATATTCAATGAGCTATTATGGGGTCTAGGATATTCAGTGTGGTATTTTGGGGTTTGAGAAATTCAATATATAATATGGAGAGATTCAGTATGTTTGGCCTTTGATGGAGGGCGCGTGGGGCACACGCTCTGCGCGCGGGTTTGTTGGGAGAGAAGACGCGTGGAAGCGGTGTTATTTTTGTACTCACATTTTTTGTTTTGTTGTGGAATGACGGAAATGCCCCTAACATTATTTACTATTTTTGAAAAAATTAATTGCATTTTGGACATTTAACAATTTGTATAGTATATTTGCCAATTTTGGAAAAAATGAGTTGCAATTATTTAAAAATATTTTTAAAAAACTCTTATTTGCCAATTTTCCCTCTAAATTTGATGAGTGTTTTTAATTTAATATAATAACTTTTAAAAACAAAATAATTTGACTATTAATAATTAATAAGCGACCATATTGAATTTATGTTTTAATTAATGTTTCATGTGGACATCACGATTTACCATTTGGAATTTGTTTTTTAATTTCAACTGGGCCATTGAGGAAATTACATTTGGCAGCTGATTTGTCATTTTCGGCCGAAAATCCTCAAATTGAAATCACGTGATCTGCACGTGCTTATTTTTCGAATTTTTTTTGAATTTTCCGGTCGACCAAAATGAAACTTGACTACCAACATAAAAAAATTCCCTATAAAATAGCGGATTGAGGGGGCGTCCAGTGCACTTTTGCACCGGACAATAGCAAGTGTAATCTTGCACCATACACGTGTACAATAAATAATCTAACGGTAAATAAATGATATGTCTTATTGTTTTAATTTGTTTTGTTTACGCAATTTGTATTGTCTTATTTATTTTTATAATATTTATAAAAAATCTAAAATCATACAAAATATATACAAAATAATTATATAATTAAATTCAAACACTAAATCTAAATTAAATTTAAAATTATATATAATTTTTTATAGGTTGAACCTCCAAATTTAAAATATTATTTATAATTATTATAATATATTTAATTATATTATTCAGATTGAGTATTTGAATTTAATTATATTATTATTTGGTAATATATATCTTGTACTATTTCATATTTTATATAAATATTAAAAATAAATAAAACAATAGCGTAAAGAAAACAAATTAAAACACAAAAACATATCATGAATAAATAAAATAATAGCGTAAAGAAAACAAATTAAAACAAAACATATCATTACCGTTAGATTATTTATTGTACACGTGTATGGTGCAAGATTGCACTTGCTATTGTCCTGTGCAAAAGTGCACTGGACGTCCCCTCAATCCTAAAATAGCACCTAACCCTAATAATTAATCTTATACTACATCTACGGTTTTATCTATGCTACAGGTATAAAATAGCACCTAACCCTAATAATTAATCTTATACTACATCTACATAATTAGGGTTTACTCGATCGTACATGTCAATGGATTTATTACCTGAAACACTAATTCATCGCATACAGTCTTTCCTCACCGGGAAAGAAGCCGCCCAAACAACCCTTCTCTCCAAATCATGGCGCGCCGCTTGGTCGACTCGCCCTACCATCGACCTCGATGAATCACACTTTCCCGAACAATATGGTAATACCGAAATCTACGGATTCGCATCGCTCGCGAACAAGACATTCCGAAGGTACGAGGAATCCAACCTAAGCATAGACACCTTCTTCCTATGTGTTGAAACTGAAATATATACTCGTTTCGGCCTCGCTGTGGAATGGATATTGAAAGCATTGAAACTCGGAGCCACGGATCTCACTTTCCGGTTAAGTAATCGACACAACAGATTTAAGGAATACTTCGATATCCCACACACTTATGTCGTCTTCGGGTCTGAAAACGTCCAACGGATATGTCTGCAATGCCTGGAAATCGATGATCTGAAGGTAATCAATTGTACCCGGCTTAAGTCGCTCACCTTAATCGACTTCAGGTTAAAAACCGATCAATTTTGTGCTTTAATATCATGCCTCCCATTGATCGATTATTTGTCCTTGTCCGATATTCATAGCAATAGTAGTTATGATGAGCAACAAGTAATAATGACTAGGTCTCCTCCCACAATCATCCTCCTTAAACTAAGGTCTCTACTTCTGTCAGGATTTGAATCCCAATTCCAAATGAAGACCCTGTTTCTGGACGACTTGTCGTCAAAGTTTCCGAACCTCAAAGACCTAACCCTAGGATTCATTCCCCGCGATGAACAATTTTACAAATCAGCTGAAGTGATACGAAACATTTCAAGCGATACACTAGCGACTTTAAACCTTAGGTACGTGAATAAAATTGATATGTATACTAGAAACATTGGCAACGGAGGAGAGAAGGTTGCAAGAGTCGAGCTCGAAGTCCCGAGTATTCGTAAGTTTACATTTGAGGGTTCGTGTGGGCCTAAACTGTGTTTTAGTCCCCCACCTGCAGGAGATCAATGGGTCTCCCATGTATCGATAACGAATACTGGTGATCTGAGTACTAAGTGGTTTTCCGAGATGAGTGAGTTCTTGACGAATTTGAAAGGGTCAAAAATACATTTCTGCCTCCATCTGAATTTTAGTGAGGGTTTTGATTACGAGGTGAAAGAGATGGATTGTTTGGATGTGTTTGAATTAGACGACTTGACCCTGGACACCAATCGTTTTCCGTCTATGAGTTGTTACGCTTTTTTGGATGCTTTTTTTAGGTCATGTCACCCAAAGATGATTACTCTTACTGATGATGAGGTTTATGATCGTAGGATTAATCCTGCAGGTAGGACTCGTAATAATGATGGTGAAAATACTAGAAATAATGATTTGTTTATTTGTCGGTCACTCGAACGAGCAATGCAAGTGAAAAGTGTGCTGCTCCCAACCCAATATATGTATGGGTTACGCGATCTCGAGGAACTAGATGTGCAGCAGATGTTCGATGAGGTGTGGAAGCCGCAGCCTTCGAGTTCTGTATTAGATGATTCAACAAGTGAGCAGAGAAGGTTTCGCTTGCAATTTAAATGGAAACCTTCGTCGTGCCTTAATCAATACGCCAGAGCTTCTTCTTATAATGATGATGAAGATACAAGAACGTCTAATAAACGTTTTAAACGATGACGACAAGGACGAAGATTGATGAATGTTTTTATTTCTTTCTTTTTCGGCCGCTACTTACTGCGAGGAATAGAAGTCGAAACCTAGCTCGATCATCAGTATTTGTTAATTACTACTCAAATGAAGTTTCAATTTAATTGAGTTCTTATTTGATATTTATGGTGTTTATTTTTATGTTTTCTCATGTAATTAGAAGCAGATTGCATGAAATTAAAAATGCAAGACACCTGAACCAATTATGATTTTGTATTTAAGTTGGGTTGACAAGATATATGAATTTGTTGAAATGTACACGAAAAATCATCTCCGTAAGCAAAATCAACAAAAATGCACTGTAGGAGCAAAATGGTAATTTTGCCAGGATTTGAATTCCGCCCGTAAGCAAAATCAACAAAAATGCACTGCAGGAGCAAAATGGTAATTTTGCCAGGATTTGAATTCCGCGCAAGAACAAAACGGCGTTGTTTTGTGTCTGATATGGCTGCTGGTGCAGCGGTCTAGGGTGCGCGATTTCTCAGCGGATATTTCACCATTTCATATGATTCTTGTGGCTACGTGATCTTTGTCAACTCAACTATAAGACGCACATGAAATTGATTGGATTGATCGCACGGTCGCGATTTGCGAGTATGTTACAGACGTGTGGTGTAGATGCCCATTTCGATTTTGTGCATTTCTGATTTAGCATATAATCACTCGTGTTTGTGATTGATATGCAAGCATTGAGCTAGAGAGAGCTTTGTTCAATCGTTTTTGAATTTCGAATAATACAGTACTTTATCAAAAAACTCTTTTTATTTTACTATTATTTTATTATTATCGTAAAATCATTAATTTTTTTTATTTTTTGTTCATCTTAATAAACTCTTTGAACTTAAACTTTTAAATTATTTTATTAGAAAAATTATTTATTTATTTTAATTTTATTTATATTTTAAAATTTATATATACCAATAAATATATATGTTAAAATAATCATAATAAAATCTATTAATCGAGTAGTAGTATATTTTTTTTGGTATATGTCAATTACAATGTCTTGATTCAAACGTAAGGAACTTTGATTCTCAATTCGAGTGCTCAATTAACTGAGCTAACAACCTTGACTAGTAGTACATATATTTAATTTACTAAAAATGTATAAAAATCTAAAAAAGATTACATGCCAAATGCACAAGGATTAATTCCATATAATAAGCTAAAGTTCGAAACCAAATAAAGTTAGTGCCGATTTACGGAAAATTTTGAAATCTTTTGGTATGTATTTGACCGACTTATAATAAGCAAATGCATAATATAATATAATTAAATTTATTTCTTAATAATTATAATTATTCCTAGATCGCGTGACCTATAAACACTCATTTTACGTAGGTTAAAGGTCTACATTCAATTCGAACCACACCGATCGATGGAGTTACCTGAAACCCTAATTCATCATATTCAATCTTTCCTCACCCAAAAACAGGCCGCTGAAACAGCCCTTCTCTCCAAAGCATGGCGCGCCGCCTTGTCAACTCGCCCGACCATCGAAATCAACGAATCCAACTTTTCACAACAATATAATTACCACTCAGCCACGGATGCACTCACAGAGTTCGCGACAAACACGTTTCGAAGGTACAAGAAATCTAACCTAACTATCAACACTTTCATCCTATGTCTGAAAGATCAATCGTATGAATGCTTCGGCCTCGCCGAACAATGGACTTCGAAAGCTTTGAAACTTGGGGCCACCGATCTCACTCTTCAATTAACCAATCATGATCAGTACACCTCTATTCCCCTTACCGAGGTCTCTAGGTTGGAAAACGTTGTCCGGTTAAGTCTCAAATGTTTTAAAATCGATCGATTAAAGGTAATCAATTGTACCGGGCTTAAGTCACTCGCTCTAAGCCGCTTTTCAATAATACCTGATCAATTTATCGACATATTATTGCGCTTCCCATCGATTGAGTATTTTTCCTTGTCCGATATTAGTATAGGTAATGACAACCTAGTTGTGATCAGATCTTCTCCTCCAACAATCATCTTTCGTAAACTAAGGTCTCTAGTTGTCCCGATTTGATTCCCAAATCCAAATGAAAAAACTGTTTGTGGATAACTTGTCGTCAATGTTTCCTAACCTCAAAGACCTAACCCTAGGCTTAAAGTCCCCTAGGAAACATTACTCTTACCGACCAGCTGATGAAACGATACAAAACATTTCAAGCCATACACTAGAGACTTTGAACCTTAAGTACCCTGAAAATAGTAGATATCGTAATAATTATGACAAGCCACAGAAGATTCCAGGAGTCAAGCTTGATGTCCCGAGTATTCGTAAGTTTTCATTTAAAGGTTCGTGGATTCCTAAGTTGCGTTTTAGTCCAACACCTGTGGGGCATCAATGGGACTCCCATGTTTCGATAACGAATAGTGGTGATATGAGTACTGCCTGGTTTCAACAGTTGAGTCTGCTCTTAAGGAAGTTCATGAAAGGGTCGAAAATACATCTGTCTCCATTTTCGTTTTAATAGTTTTGATTACGAGTTGGGAGAGATGGATGGTTTGAATGTGTCTGAAGTAGAGGACCTGACTCTGGACATGAACGATCTTCCATCTTTTAGTTGTTACGGTGTTTTGGATGCTTTGTTTCGGACATGTCACCCAAAGATGATCGCTCAATATGTTAGTCCTCATGGGAACGATGATGAGATGCACGGTGGGCATACTAGAAAGAAAGATCAATTCATTTGCCACACACTTGATCAAGCAATGCATGCGAAAAGCAGCTTGTTTACGCCAACCCAATTAATGTATGGTTTGCGTGATCTCGAGGAATTAAATGCACAGAAGCTCATCGATGGGGTGTGGAAACCGCAACCTCTGGGTTCTATAATAGATGATTCAACAAGTCAGCAAAGAAGAAGATTCCGCTTGAAATTGAAATGGAAACCCTCGTCGTCTCTTGATCAATACATGACACATTCCGATGATGACAATGCTGATGACGATGAATATATTGATCAGGGGTTGAGCCCTGATCGGAGCCCGAGCCCGAGACGGGGACGAAGCCGGAGCCGGAGCCGGAGCCGGAGCCCGCGGAGACGTATAGCATATTAAATATTTAATAAGGCTATCTAAGGTATTGAAATATCATTAATTTCCTTTTTCTATTCTGTAATCATCATACTTAATTTTCTAATAATTATTTCATTGATTTTTAAATTATGCTTTAATTATGCATTAATAAGATTTTCTATGATTGAATAAAGTTAAAATTTTGATGTTGAATAATATACAGTAAAACCTCTATAAATTAATACTGTCGGGACTTTAAAATTTTATCAATTTAAATAGGTATTAATATATTGATAAATTAATATTTAATTAATTAAAAGAGAAAATTTTCAAGTTCAATAAAATTAAATATATTTATTTAAAATAATTGGATTAAGATTCATTTATCAACTTTATTGCAGCTAATTAATATATTTATCTATATTATTATAAATTCAATGTATAATGTTAACTATTATATTCGTAAAAATAAATTAATTTATAATAATAAATTATGTTTTTTCATTATCTAAAATGTATCACAAAATTATCAATAAATGATCAAATGCATAAAATATTATGTGAATATTAGTGAAGATACATTATCAAAAACTCTTATAAATAGATCACATGAGTACCCAACTTTAAAAGTATTGGTGAGAACTAACATTTATAATTGTAATATTTACAAATTATTAATTTAAAATTTTGATGGGACCTAATACTTATAAAAGATTTTTTCAAAAAATTATTATTATATTATCTTATCGAATTCGCTCATTTTTT
Organism: Euphrasia confusa; assembly: GCA_954870475.1. Taxonomy (NCBI): domain Eukaryota; kingdom Viridiplantae; phylum Streptophyta; class Magnoliopsida; order Lamiales; family Orobanchaceae; genus Euphrasia; species Euphrasia confusa. The sequence continues at coordinate 2,257,151 of OX940965.1, forward strand.
ACAAATGCACAAGTCGAGACCGAGAAATTTTATTATTTTAGAGAGGTTATTAATTTATCGAGTATTAATTTATAAAGGTTTTACTGTAGTATAATTACTAAATTGGTATATTTTTTTAAACAAAAATATAATATTTTAATAAATATAAATAATACTAATAATTAATTTTATAATTTCAATTACACATATTATGTAACGCCTCGGCCCGTTGCGGGGCCGAAGCCCGACCCTAATGGGCCGGCTCGGATACGATGTTGAACAAGTGTTGGTACAGTCGGGCCAAAATATCACTCTCGACGACAGTCATTGGTAACCGAGCCGGCTCATTAGGGTCGGAATTCGGCCCCGCAACGGGCCCACCAAGACGTATAGCATTTTAAATATCTAATAAGGCGCTATTAAGGCATTGAAATAATCATTTAATACACTTTTTCTATACAAGTGTTCAAGAATATATTAAGGGTGTTTGTTATCAAAGTTGTAATTTTAGACGGTTTTTTTTGTAATTGTAATATTTATTTTTCTTTAAAGATTTTATTTCAAATATTTGTATGCAGTTATGATGTTGGAAGTTTGAATGACCATATCATACATACTTTCCTAATACTTATTTCAATTATTTTAAAATTATACTATAATTATGCATTTATAAAAATTTTAAATTGAACAACTTTAAAGTTTTAATGTAGAATAATATACTATAATTACTAAATGGGTATATTTTTTTTAACAAAAATATTAATATTTTAATAAATAATACAAACAATTAAATTTATAATTAATTATAATTTCTATTAAACATATTAAGTATTATTGTGTTTATATTATATAACTAATTTATTTCTCAAATATATATTGGATTTTTTACTATTACTTTTGTTAATTTTATTATTATTTCATAATCAAAATTATTATTTTTCAATTTTGATTTTAATTACAATAACGTGATAATGTGATATAGATCGAACAAAACAAAAAAAATTGTAAATAAATATATTTGAGAAATAAATTTTCACACATCAATAATTCAGAATATATTTGTTCACTATAAATATTTTGTTGCTCTAACTTTTCTAATAATTTGAGATGTTGTGTTGTGTGAAACGGTTTCTAACATTGTATCAGAACCTAACCTTATGGGTTTATGGCCCTCCACCCGAATTAAAAAGTTAATAATATAATATTTTCTTAATATCTGTGCCAAATACACTTGACACACGTGACCATTGTTTCGAACGGAAAGAGTAAAAAATTGCTCAATTCCATTAAAAATCACATGAGATTTTTAAAAAATTCAATCACTAAAGTGCAAAAAAAATAAAATTAAAACACCAAAGTAAAATGGGTAAAAAAACTTTAAACCCCCAAAGCTTTTGCAAAAGTTGCGCTTTACCCCCCAAACCTTTAATAAAATATGTTAAAGACTCAAAGCTTTGATAAAACCTTTAATAAAATATGTTAAGACTCAAAGCTTTGATAAAAAGTGCATTTTACCCAAAATTTATAATTTTAATGTTTAAAATATTAATTTTTAGTAAAAAAATGTATTTTACCTAAAAATATCATAAATAAATAAAAATAAAATTTCAAAAAATGCAATATTTTTTTACATTTTTTATTTTACTATATTTGAATTTTTGAATTGATAAATAATTTTATTTATATTTTTTACAAGCAATTTTTAATTTTAATAATACAAAATAAAATAAAACTATTAAAAAATAAAAATTAAATTTTAATTTTGATAAATAAAAATAACGATATGATATTATGAATATTAATTTCAAATTTTAAATTAAATATTATTTAAGAAAAAAATTTAGTTAAAATTTAAAAATATTTAATTTAAATTTCAATTAAATAAAATTAAAACAACAAAGTAAAAAAGTACTCCAAGTTCAAAGTTAACTATTAGGGTTTACTATTTTGCTCGAAACCTCTAGCTACTTAATTCGTAAGGGTTTACTGGATGGATCGTAACACTCGAACCATGTCGTCGTCGATGCAGTTACCAGAAACCCTAATTCATCGGATACAATCTTTGCTCACCAGAGAAGAAGCTGCTCGAACAACCCTTCTCTCCAAATCATGGCGCAACGCTTGGTCGACTCGCCCGTCCATCGAAATCGACCAATCCCACATTCCAAAACATTATAGTTACCTCCCAAAGTATAAGGACACGGATGCACTCATAGAGTTCGCGACGAACACCTTTCGAAGGTACGAGGAATCCAACCTAACTATCGACACTTTCGTTATGAATCTGCAAATTATATATTATGTTAGTTTCGGCCTCGCCGAACAATGGACTTCGAAAGCATTGGAACTTGGGGCCACTGGTCTCACTTTCCGGTTACCCGATGAAAACACCTCTATTCCACTTCCCAAGGTCTCTCGGTTGGAAAATGTTGTCCGGTTAAGTGTGCAATGTTTTAAAATCGATCGATTAAAGGTAATTATCAAATGTACCGCACTCAAGTCACTCACGTTAAGCCACTTTGCTATAATACCTGATCAATTTTTCGACATATTATCGCGCATCCCATTGATTGAGTATTTGTCCTTATCCGATATTACTACTAGTAATGATGGCCTAGTTGTGACCAGATCTTCTCCTCCGAAAATCATCTTTCATAAACTAAGGTCTCTTGTTTTGTCCCAGTTTCAATCCCAAATCCAAATGAAAGAATTGTTTCTGGGTCACTTGTCGTCAATGTTTCCTAACCTCAAAGACCTAACCCTAGGATTAAATTCCCCTAAGCCATATTTCCCTTACAGGTTAGCTGATGAAAGGATACGAAACATTTCAAGCGATACGCTAGAGACTTTAAACCTTAAGTACCCCAAAACTGGTGAGGGTTTTAGGATTCAAGGAGTCACGCTTGATGTCCCAAGTATTCATAAGTTTACATTTGAGGGTTTGTGGATTCCTAAGCTGCGTTTTAGTCCTACACCTGTGGGGGGTCAATGGGAGTCCCATGTTTCGATAACTAACCGTGGTGATATGAGTACTGCCTGGTTTAGTCGGTTGAGTCAACTCTTAAAAAATTTGAAAGGGTCGAAAATACATCTCTGTCTCCATTTTCGTTTTAAGGAAAGTTTTGATTACGAGGCGGGAGAGATTGATGGTTTGAATGTGTATGAAGTGGAGGACCTGACTCTGGGCATGAACGATCTTCCGTCTATGAGTTGTTACGCTGTTTTGGATGGTTTGTTTCGGACATGTCGCCCAAAGATGATTACTCAATATGACGAAGGTGGGATTAATACTAGAAAAAACGATCTATTCCTTTGTCGATCCCTTGAACGAGGAATGCAACTGAAAGGCATTTTGCACCCAACCCAATTTATGTATGGCTTGCTCTATCTCGTGGAATTGGACGCGCAGCAGCTCTTTGATGGGGTGTGGAGAAAGCAGCCTTTGGGTTGTATACTAGATGATGATTCAACAAGTCAGCAAAGAAGAAGATTCCGATTGCAATTGAAATGGTCGTGCCCTCTTGATCAATACATGAGACATTCTGATGATGATGATGATAATATTGAAGCAGATGACGATGGTGAATATCAGGAGTGGTGGCCTGGGCCTGATCCGGATTGGGAGACCTGGGTCTGCAACTGCAGGTGATGTACGTTATATTTCAGTTGTTAGGTTCATTAGTACATGTTTGTACAAGTACTTAATTTGATGAGGATATATAGGTTTCCTATTTTATGCTTCATTCTACAGTATTTTAAAAAGATTATAGTATTTAAATAAAATATATCAATGATATATTTCCACAGGTTATGTTTGCGTTGCTTGCAAATATAACGTATTTTACCGGTGTAATGATTTTGTGTACAGTACACAATTGTGTTTTTCCTCGTATTGATATTCATCAAAGGTTTTCCTGGTCTCTTTCTCGTTTTTTTCTCCGTTTTCTCAATCAATACATTTTTATTCATACACAAGCACGAGTATATATAAGTCAAGCCACATGTATATCATCATAGAAAAAAAGTAAATGAGCTTGAGAAAGCCCCTAATATTCAAGCATGTGCGGTGTGCCGAAGCCCAACTCATCAATGGGGTTCGTATTTTCTTTGCAATACTTGTTAAAATCATCTTTTTAATAATAATTTGTGGTTTATAAAAGGTAAATATATATTGATATATATCAATAAATACTCCTTCCCTCTCATTAAAGTTGCAATACTGTACTTTCCTTTTTGGGGTGTCCCATAATAGTTCATACACTCTAAAAAAGAAAATAAATATTCATACTTTTTCATTTTAAATTCATATTTCATCCACCTACTTTTTAAACTCTACTCACAACTACTTTAATTTCCAATTTAAAAATACATTAAACCCTTACTTTTTGGTCAAAAAGTAAAAAAAAATAACATTTTTCTTAATGTCCGCGGAAAGAGCAACAAGCCGGACCAGCCTACAAAAACGAAACGGTCTCGCCGCAACCAGTCATCCATAATATCAAATAAATCAGTTTCGTCTTTGGTAAATTTACCAAGGGCTATAGTCATAGTGATTCTCCTATATTAACTATTTTAACCATTTCCGAGCACCTGATAGTATTTTCGGGGCGTCTGAAGATTCGATCATTTCTCTATGATTTTATTTGCACTGCCCCCTCCCAACGGGTTTCGAAGAGAAAAATCCTTTAATTGCCTCATAACCCTTACTTTTTGGTCAAATTAAAAGTCAAAAAAATAACATTTTTCTTAATGTCGCGCTAAAAAAAGTGTTGCATCTTTAGTGGTTTAGAGGGAGTATAAAAAAGGAAATACGGAGTATATGGCTTTACATTAAAGTCGGTATCCTATCCCTAAATAAATATTTTGATACGTGACCCGAATAATAATATAGTACACCTCGAAACCCTAATTACATAGAAATCTCAATGGCACTTGTACGCAAATTGCCATCATCCATCGTCCTCGACGACGAATCCCCATTTCTACAACGAGAAAACCGTAACTGTAACTACTCCGCAGAGGAAATTGCGTTCGCAGAGTTCGCGAAGAAGACATTTCGAAGGTACGAGGAATCCAACCTAACCATCGACACTTTCATCCTCCGTCTGAAGTCCAATTCCTACGCTCTTCTCGGCCTCGCTACGGAATGGACTTTGAATGCTCTAAAGCTCGGAGCCACCGATCTCACTTTCCGATCCGTTCATTCAAGCATCGCTATCCCTCTTACCGAAGTCTTCGGGAACGAAAACGTCGTCCGGTTATGTCTTCAGAAATCATCCATCACACATTTAAAGGTAACCAAATTATTTCCTGGCCTCAAGTCACTCACTTTAAGCGACCTGACTATAACAACCACCGCCCCGTTTTTCGACCTAATTTCCTGCTGCCCCTCGGTCGAGAATTTGTCATTGTCCAATATTTCTTCGGGATATGCGTGTAATAAGATTCGTGAACATGTGGAATCTCCTCCTCCTCCTCCTCCTCCTCCTCCCACGATCATCCTTCATGAGCTAAGGTCTCTAAATTCCAATTCGAAACGTTGTTTCTCGATGACTTGTCGTCCAAGTTTCCTAACCTCAAACACCTAACCCTAGGATTAGCATTGCTGTCCTTATGCCCAACACTAGACGTGATACGAAGCGTTTCATTAGAGACTTTAAACATTATGGACGACGCTAGTGGGATGTATTATCATAAGGTCCAGCAAGAGCGACCGATCAGGCCTCCAAGATTCGATTTTGATGTCCCGAGTATTCGAAGGTTTGCATTTGAGGGTAAATACATTCTTGGCGTGTCTTTTAGGTCGATGTCAGGATATCAATGGGAGGAGTCTCATATATCCCTAACACGTAATGGTACGCTCAGTACTAAGTGGTTCCGCGAGTTGCGTGGATTCTTAACCAAGATGAAAGGGTCAAAAATATATCTATGTCTCCATGTGGATTTTGATAATAGTTTTGATTACGACGTGGGAGAGCTCGATGGTTTGACTGTGTGTGAAGTGGAGGATTTGACCTTGGACATCAAGGATCTCCCGTCTATGAGTTGTCACGCTCTTTTGGATGGTTTATTTCGGATATGCCACCCAAAGACGATTACCCAATACCCGAGACCTCATGACAGTTATTATTGTAAGAAGCTTATTGGTAAGGACTTATTTATTTGTTGGACACTTGAACGAGCAATGCAAGCGAAAAGCAGCTTGTTGGTCTCATCCCAATTTATGTATGGTTCGCGTGATCTCGAGGAAATAGATGCCCAGCAGCTCGTGGGTGAGGTTTGGAAGCCGCAGCCATTGGGATCTATATTAGCTGGTGCTGATTCGCCGAGTGAGGAATCGAAAAGAAGATTTCGCTTGCAGCTTAAATGGAAACTGTGTCTTAATCCATACGACGACGATGATTATGAATACGACAATGATTATGATTATGTTTCAAATTACTCTTCTGGATCAGAGTCTTTTGGATTTTGATAATGATTATATTTCAAATTACTGATCTTCTGGATCCGAGTCTTCTTATTTTTTGAATGGTGAAAATATTAATTTCATAGTTTATAGTATTTAGAGTTTATAATTATATAAACGTGGATTGCAATTTACAAATAATTTTATAAAAATTACCTTCAGAGTAAAATATATAGTACTAATAAATTTCAAAATAATATTTAAGGTTAAATTAAGAAATAAAAATTAATCACAATATAATCAATAGTTTATAATTAAAATATAGTATATAGATTATAGAATCATGGATATGGTTAAAATTTACACGAACCTCTTTTTTATTTTTTTTATTTTTTATTTTTTATTTTACACGTAACTTTTTAAAAATTGCACTTTACTCACAAATTTTTAGTAAAATTCATAACATATAAATGCTTATATTTCAATTACTTAAAAACGGGGGTTTAATAAAGAAACGTTAATTGTTTTTTAGGTGTTGAAAAGGAAGTTTTTAATTTTTCCAAAGAAAATCTTAGTTTCGATTTTGTTTCAAGATTCATAAGATAAAAAGATAGGAGAATACTACGGTACATTTCTTAAATTTGAATGTATCGTACATTTATACCACAACCAATAAACTAATGACAATTCAATTTTTATTATGCACTCTACCACATCTAATTACAACTAAAATTAATTTTCTACCTGATAAATAGAAGGTGACATACTATAGCAGGTTTTATTAATATAATATAAAATATTTTTTATAAAACTATTTAAAATAAAAATGTTTAAATACTTGATTAATTTAATTAAATAGTATAAATAACTTTTTATATTTATTTTTCAAATATGTTTTTAACATTTTATAATTTATCGAATATATATATATTAATACAATTGTTTGTGACTGAGAATATTTTTTTTATTTAGATATGTGATATTTATTTGTTAAATATATGTTTCTTGAAAATTTTATTGAATTTGCACTACAAATAAAAATATAAATTGGCAAAAAATATACTCCATGCAAATAAAAATATAAATTGCGCAAACAATATATACAAATATTGAATAAAATAAAATAATACATGTCTATTTAAAAATTTACTTAAAAATATAAATTGCGCAAACAATATATAAAAATATTAAATAAAATAAAATAATACATGTCTATTTAAAAATTTACTTAAATTGCAGTACAAATAAAAATATAAATTGCAAAATTTACTGAATTTACATACAAATAAAAATATAAATTACAAAATTTACTGAATTTGCATACAAATAAAAATATAAATTGCGCAAAATATGCAAATATAAATATTAAAAAAACAAAAATAAAAAAATTGTCAAACAATATATGCAAATAAAAATATTTAAAAAATAAAAATAAAAAAATTTGTAAAATAAAAATATTGAAAAAACAAAAATAAAAAAATTGTCAAACAATATATTCAAATAAAAATATTTAAAAAACAAAAAAAATTGTACAAGCAAAAAAAATTAAATAGCGCAAATAAAATAAAAAAATAGATTTGCAAGTAAATAAAATATTTTTTGCTGCGATTTGAAGAAAAATATGTATTTTTTATTTTATATTTTTGAATTATTACGTTTTAATATTTTATACGATTTTTTGTTTTAATAAATATATTATTTTATTTTTTATTTGTAATTATTTGCATTATATTTTTTTAATAAGAATAAAATATTATTTTATATTTTATTTTCAAATAAAATATTAGAATTTTTTAATCTTTTGTTATTAGTTTTACAAAATTGTTTGACAATTTTTTGAAAAATCAAAATATTAATTTATATAACCGGTTTTATAGGTTAGTCAATAAATAAGATAATAATTGCGTGTTTTAATCTCCACTCTAACTACTGTATTCTTTTATAAATCTCAACGGTTCATATTACATAATTAAATCTGATCGTTGAAATGGAAAAAAAGTATCGTACCTTCAATGTACTGTAGAAGGCCCCAAAAAGATATAATATATTTTAAGTACTCCGTAATAAATTATATGAATCTAAAAACACAAGTACAATAATAATAGTATAATTAATTCCATATACAAATACAATATAATTAAATTAAATATTTAATTAGTATTATAATGAATCCTGATCGCGTGAGGGCTGACTAGGGCTGGGCGTTTGAGTCCAAAAGCCCGAAAACCCGGACCGAAAATCCGAAAAAAATTTAAAACGAGCCGAGTCTAATATTTTTAGGGATCGGCCCGAGTAAGGACTGGCCCGAAATTCCATTTGACGGTCCAGAGTTCGGGTTTCAAAATATTTGGTCCAGAGTTCGGGTTTCAAAATATTTGGGCCAGAGAGCCCGGGCCCGAACCGCCTCTTCATTACTTTTAAGATAAATTAATATTATATTGTATATATTAAACACTCCTTCTCCACCAAGTATTAATATAGCATTATTATATTATTATATAATATTATACAAGTGTTATGAATATTATTATATTATAGTGAATGACTTGTTGGCTAAGTCAGAAACATATAAAGGGGTCTCCCAAGACAACAATTTACAACAATTTAGAACAATTCTATTCTCCTATCATATTGTCTCCCTTATACTATATTATTCTCTCTCAATTTCTATTGAGTTTATAACACGTTATCAGCACGAAAGCTCAACCGCGTTCTTCATCGAAGTTCTACTATCAAGATCCGAAGATTTCAACTACGTTTTGATCTGAAGTTCCAATCAAGTAAGAATTTATATTTATATTTATTAATAATAATAAATATATCTACTTCTACTCCCTTCTTCTTAAATTCATATGTTCTCGAAGAACATTATAACCTGATATTCCTGAAGTAATATCATATGTTCCCGAAGAACATTATAATCTGATATTTTTGAAGTAATATCATATGTTCCCGAAGAACATTGTAATCTGATATTCTTGAAGTAATATCAAATTAATTATGCTTAGTAAATCGATTAAATTTTTAATGTTCCTGAAGAACATTGTGATATGATATTCCCGAAAAAATATCAAAATTAAAAATTAAATGTTCATGAAGAACATGATATGATATTCCTGATCAAATATCAAAATTAAATCTCCCTGAAGAAGATCGTGATATGATATTCCTGCAGAAATATCAATATCAAATTGATTATGATTATATATACTAATAATCTCGAATAATATCTTTAAAAATTCACCTTTATGAAAAGATTTAAAAGAAAGATACGACCGAAGTTGGTCGTACTACCAAAAACGTGGTATGATTGACTCCACTTTCGATTACAAGATTTTAAATCTGTCGAGGCATTCTGAATAAATTGGTTGTGGAAAAATCATGAAGTTCGACTCACAAGTTTGAGTCGCGTTATAATTTGATATTCCTGAAGTAATATCAAATCAATTATTCTTAATATATCAATTAAATTGAATGTTCTTGAAGAACATAAACTCTGATTTAAATATTATATTGATCGTTTTGGAAGAACATCATGATTTGATATTATTCGATATATATCAAATTAAATTGCTCCCGTAGTAGCAATATGTTTTGAAATATCAAATTACATTGCTCCCGTAGTAGCAATAAGTTTTAAATGTTCTCGAATAACATTATGATATGATATTTATGAATAAATATCAAAATTAAATTTTAAATATTCTTGAAAAACATTATCATATGATATTCCCGCAGAAATATCAAATCAATGTCTTATGATGTAACAATTATTTTTATTAATTGCTCCCGAAGAAGCAAAGATTTTGTAATAAAGTTACATCATTATACTTGTAGTGAAACGTCAAATTCGATTGTTCTGGTTGAAACAATAATTAGATATGAATTATCCCTGAAGGATGATATATTTTGAAAATCAAGAATAAATGTACTATGTGGGTACTCATGGAATATCGAAAAAAGTCGATTCCAAATAAATTTAATTTTTGAGTAAATTATATATTGAGTTATATTTTGATCCCCGAAGGATCATTGATAAAACCTAATATTTTGATCCCGAATGATCATTGGTAAAGATACCGTATCCCCGAAGGATCATTGATAAAGATAATGTATCCCCGAAGGATCATTGGTTAAACATAATATTTTGATTCACGAAGGATCATTGATAATGATATTGTATTCCCGAATGATCATTGATACTGTTATGCAAATGATAACATATCAAGAGTGGGCTCCGGAAGAGCTTTACTAATTATCCCCACGAGTACTACAAATGTACTTAAAATGAAGATGATGCATATCATGATGCGTGGAAATGAATCAAACATTTCCCATCTGCGAATTAATTTGAAATATGCAATTTATATTCATATCACCACTAGAGATATTTTTATGAACTGGCATAATAGAAAATAAGGTATAAATATCTCGAGCCCACGATCCAGAAGATCACGATCCGGAAGATCGGTTTATAAAAATTACAATGGTTTGCATATTTAAGGAAGATTATTTCTCGACATTAGGGGGAGATAAGAATATAATATATATAAATGCCGAGAAATTTCATTGAATGAAAACGATCTTCAATTCTAGATCCACGCACCAATAAATTGAACCCGAAGTTCATGAAAATAAGTAACTTGCAATATTCAGCAAGTAATATGCCAAATTAATGAAGGTGTGACAAAATCACATATATTTGTGATAAAATGAACTATAAGAGTTCAAATACCAAAGAGATCAACTCAAATGTTGATTCTAATATACGCCTGAAGCGTATTAGATTGATCTGAAAATATAAAATAAATCCGCGGAAATACAAAAAAAATTAAGCCACCCTCAAAATCTCCTGAAGAGAGTTAGATGGAAATCCCATTGAAAAAGTATGTGCACATGATAAGAGAAAATTGTGGGAATGCGAAACAACCAAATTAAATATTTTGGGAAATGATGAAAGATTTGATTGATAGAATGAATTGTCATCAACATGGAAAAAGTCGTGAACGACATATTTGCCTTAAGAGTTGCTCTAGAAAATTTGGATCCAAAACTTAAATCAATAATAGTGTGCCGGCAGCACTCAAAGAAATAGAAACGAGCAATTGAGGCTGAGCATGACTCGCTAAATAAAGATATATTTTACTCTATAGTACACACCTCAAAAATATTATCCCAGAAGGATATACGTGAGTGTTCGTAAAAAAAAAAAACGAGTAATGATGTGGTGAGATATAAAAGCGAGATTAGTTGCTCAAGAGTTTTTCGCAGAAACTCGATATTTTTAAAGATGACATTAAGTTCCGCTACCTTATACTTCTGGCAGCAATAACGATAAATATAGATATGCATGAATGTATGATTTGACCATGTAGAAGTCATTAGAAAGATACATACATGAAAATCTTGGATGGATTTTAAAATTCCTGATATGAAAGGAAATGAAAATCAGAATATGTACAATATCATATTACTATGTCATTATGGACCCAAATGATATTGAAGACAAGGTCCCGAAGACCAGTGATTTTGGTCCCGAAGACCAGTGAATCAGTGATTGCACTCTTTTTCCCTCTACTAAGTTTTTTCCACGAGGTTTTCTTAGTTAAATGTTTTTAACGAGACAATCACCACAATATAAATGTGAATGTCATGTACTCTTTTCCTCGAGTATTTTTTCCTACAAGGTTTTATAACGAGGTTTTTAACGAGACATGTACATCACTCGATAATAATTAATGGGGACATCAGAATGTTCCATATGAGTTTGTTTTCGAAATAAACTGAGATATTGAACCTGAAGTTCAAAAGTAAAATATAATATTTTAGATGATTGTGAATTGAAGTTCACATTATTCATTTGTCAAGAAATGTATATTGAACACTAGACGCATATAAAATACTCTAGAAGAGTTACCGGCCGGTTATAGCAATTGCGAATGCTCTAGTCAATATAGATGTCTGGTAAAGGCATGTCCCTGAAGGACGAAAAATATACAATAATACAAATGAATATGAAACTCGATAACTCGAAGGTTGGGTCCTGAAGACCAAAATGTATATTTGAATAACTAAGTTTTTCCTATATGGTTTTATCAGTTACAGGTTTTAATAAGACTGATTGATCACAAATATTTACTTTCAAGAAGTCAAAGATTTTCGGTGATTACAATCAGGGGAGCAGGCTGTACTCTTTTTCCTTCGCTCAGGTTTTGTCCCACTGGGTTTTCCTGGCAAGGTTTTAACGAGGCAGCAATCCTGTAAATAGTCATTCAAGGGGGAGTGTTATGAATATTATTATATTATAGTGAATGACTTGTTGGCTAAGTCAGAAACCCTAGATTGTATCCTATATAAAGGGGTCTCCCCATATGAATGAAGACAACAATTTACAACAATTTAGAACAATTCTATTCTCCTATCATATTGTCTCCCTTATACTATATTATTCTCTCTCAATTTCTATTGAGTTTATAACAACAAGAGTATATTATGTAAATAGTGTAGTAAAATACTCAAGCATCGATACTATCCATTCCATCTTTTGCAAATTAGATCTAGGGTTCGTAGTCTCAACTTTTTTTCTCCTCTATAAAATCGTTCTTCTTAATAGCTCCTGATGGATAGGAAATTTCTGAATACTCCGTCCTTCTTTGAGAAAAAATATCAAAGTTCGTGTTGCACTCTCATTGTTAGGTCTGCCCGCCACCACCACTCCGTCGCATTAGTATGATATTGTCCGCTTCGGACAAAGCCCTCACGGTTTTCACTTTGAGACTCCTTCCCAAAAGGCCTCATACTAATGAAGTGGTGGGTCTCTTTATAAGCTTGGCAAACTCTCCTTCATTTTCCGATGTGGGATAGGTTTGTACTCAACAATCCTCCCCTCAAACCGAGGACCACATAGTTATCCTCCTCTTCTCGATAAGATTCGTTCATCTTGTACCGCCGACCAACGGGACTCGCTGCTTGAACACTATATATTCAAGAAGACTTTCGACACAAGGCACCCACGAGTCACAATCGAGGTTACACTGAGGGCGTCCATCCACATCGAACCCAGACGAACTAGGCTCTGATACCAATGTTGGGTCTGTCCGCCACCACCACTCCGTCGCATTAGTATGATATTGTCCGCTTCGGGCAAAGCCCTCACGGTTTTCACTTTGGGACTTCTTTCCAAAAGGCCTCATACTAATGGAGTGGTGGGTCTCTTTATAAGCTTGGCAAACTCTCCTTCATTTTCCGATGTGGGATAGGTTTGTACTCAACACTCATAGATCGAGAATTTCTGAAATTTGTATGAATTTTTATAAAATTTAAGTGAAATTTCAACTAAGAAGACATACGTCTTATCGATCTATTGCAAATTATTTTGGGTTTGTACAAACAATATAAATTTATTTTGGTTTGTTTGTTGGAAACTGGTTGAATTATTGAAGCCTTAAGTTGAATTTGTTGCTGATTTTGTGTTTCGAATTCCAGAAATTAATTTAGGATCTTGAGCCCGAAAAAACCCGAAACCCGGCTCGGCCCGTCGGGCTCGGTCCCGGGCCGGTCCTTAGCTTCTTAAAAACCCGGCTCGGACCGGATCGACGAACTCAGGTTTCGGTCCGGGTTTTATATTTTTTGGGCCCGGCCCGGACCGCGCCCAGCCCTACAGCGGTCAGCCGGGCTGACCGCTGACCTATATATAAATATACTGATACGTACGTAGGTAGAATCCACATTCGAATCTGAAAAGAAAAACGTATGGAGTTACATGAAACCCTAATTTATCGGATACAATCTTTGCTCCCCGGAAAAGTCGCCGCTCGAACAACCCTTCTCTCCAAATCATGGCACACCGCTTGGTCAACTCGCCCGACCATCGAAATCGACGAGTCTCACTTTCCACAACATGATGAACGACTCGAAATCGACAGACTCGTAGAGTTCGCGAAGAAGACATTCCGAAGGTACGAGGAATCCAACCTAAATATCGACACTTTCACCCTATGTCTGAGTAATGAATGAAGGTTTTCGATACCGATCCAATCGCTCGATTACCTTGTTCGTGTGCGCGGAAGCGTGTAAAACAATAGAACACGAACAACATGAAGATCTAGGCACACATTATATGTATAGACACGTTTATATATATACATCCAATATATATATATAAGGATTAACGAGAACACTTACAACCGGTGTAGCGTGCCTCGTTGATGTTGATGAAGGTGGCGTTGAGTCGATTGAACCACCTTCATGGATCACTCACTAGATGCTCTCCTTGTGAATGACCTCGTCACTCTTCTTGTCTAGATCGCCCGGATGTTGAAGCCGCACAAATGGCCCGGCCTCTACGTGTTGCACACGAACCCGGATGACGAACACTTTGCTTGCTTGAGTCGGTTCTCTAAGAACACTCTCTCATTTCTCTCTTTTGTGTGAATCTCGAAATTGGTAATCAAGTCATTGTGAAAATCAGATTTTCACTCCTTAACACCTTCATTACCACCTCCATCACTCCCTTGTAACCCCCATATTGAATATGCACCATTATATCACATAATGGATGGTTAATGGGGAGGTGAAAGGTCATGTACACATCACTATGCCACAATGGCATAAGATGTGGTCCCTCTTGCTTGTGTGGCATGCCATGTCACACTATGTGACATGCATCCATGCAAGCCATGCAATGCATCCCATGCATGCATATAAATTCACGTAAATATTGATTCTAAATCAATATAATTAACAAGCATTGTACATCATCTACGAGTCCGTGTGTGACCCTGTAGGTATGATTTATCGATCAATATTATATTGTTCCCAACAATTAATATTATCGAATAATCATTAAACATCCAAAGACGACCTTATGACTTTATCGATTGCACACGTAGGATCGAAGGACATATCCCAACAATCTCCCACTTGGCCTTCAGAGCCAGTGTGCTGCCAATTTCCTGTTGTCTCTTTATGTCTAAGTTTGAACTTGAGGTAAGACTCGAGTCATCCTCAATCGGTTCAAACCTTTCTTGGACTTTGAGACAAACTGTAAAACCAGATTTATCACTATGATACGAATCTGGACGTGGCCACGTATTTTCCACAGTCTCGACTCTCCAAGTGGTCGGTAAGACATATATCCCATTAAAATGGAGGACAATCCCATCTTGTCAATCCAAGCTCTCCCACTTGCTTCCTGATATACCCAATAACAAGTTTTATAACCTCCTTTTACGAAAGGCGTTTACTTGTATCAAAGTATACCATTTCACAATGGAATTACTCTGGACTACTCAGGTCAGAGGAAATTGCTCGACAGTCAATGAAATAGTATTATGACTCGAAATCTTAAATACTATTCCAGTTTGGGTCTGTTCGATCATTAGCTCCCAGCTAATATCTATGTAATTGTACTTGATGTCCCACATCACTAGCCCATGAAGCGGCGCTATAGTACGCATTATAATCTAGTTCTTTGTATTATCGGTTTGTCCGTACTCGATTATACGAACCAGGAACAGCTATATGATTCAAGTATATCAGTTCAACCATTGGGACTTCATTATGCGGTAAGTCGACCTCATAACCCAATTGATATAACTTAATCATTTGGACAATTCATATAAATTAAACCATATTTATATGAAGAATTATGTATTATACATATGAGTGAATGTTTACCAAATCTCCAAAAGTATCTAATACAGTAATAGAAATCACAACCCATCTCTAAGATGTCTGATATCTATTGCAGTCGTGAAAGCCTCAAGCTTAAACTACTGGAGAGGTTTAGAAAGCGGGTTTGCAACCTTACCAAAAGTTGTAACTTTATTATCTCGATGTCTCCACAAAACTATCTCCCAAATAATGTGAAACTTCCTGAGCACCAGTTTTAGACTTGTGGTGCTTCCTAGCTCATAAGCTTGCGCGATAAATCTACTATAAATAGAGAACTATCGGATGGGCTGAGCTAGTTACGCCACCTAGTTCATTCAAGAACTTTCAAATCCTAACTGCCAACATTACTGCATCCAATGCAATACTGTGCTCAGCTTCTGTAGTTTAATCAGCTATATTGCATTGCATGGAACTATTCCAGCAAATATCACCTCTAACTAGACAAAAGATATAACCAGATTAAAATCGGAAATTATCTTAGTCTGTTTTGAAGTTAGCATTCAAACAGCTTGTTAATATCAACTCTTTTTGTCTTCCAAAGACAACAAAATATTCTTTTGTCCATCTAAGGTACATAAGAATATTCTTGGTCGCAGTCTAATTCGCCTCACCTGGATTTCCTTGAAACTGACTCGTCATGCTCAAAGCATACGATACGTCCGGTCGTGTACATATCATGGCGTACATTATAGACCCTATTGCCGAAGCATAAGGAATGTTTTCCATCCTCTTTTGCTCATCAAGTCCCGTAGGGCCTTGCATCTTGCTAAAAGATGTGCCATGACTCATTGGAATGAGACCCTTTTTGGCGTCTTTCATTCTGAACTTATCAAGTACCTTATCAATATAGGTCACTT
This sequence comes from Euphrasia confusa, assembly GCA_954870475.1. Taxonomy (NCBI): domain Eukaryota; kingdom Viridiplantae; phylum Streptophyta; class Magnoliopsida; order Lamiales; family Orobanchaceae; genus Euphrasia; species Euphrasia confusa. The sequence continues at coordinate 2,274,068 of OX940965.1, forward strand.
GACTAAGTCCAAACATCATTTTCGATCTATTCCGACAGATCTTGATGCCCAATATGTACTGTGCTTCTCCAAGATCCTTTATTGAAAACAATTTCCAAGCCATTTTTTAATAGAATTAAGCATAGAAACATTGTTTCCAATAAGGAGTATGTCATCGACATACAACACAATGTATACAACGTAACTCCCACTTTTCTTCTTGTAAAACAAGATTCTTACGAGTTCCTTTGAAATCCAAAACCCAGTATGGATTCATTGAACTGAAGACTGCTACTCCGATATGCTTTGCTTTATTCCATAAATGGAATTATAAGATTGCATAATTTCTCAGCCTTATTAGGATCGATAAAACTCTTTGGCTGTGTCAAAACACATTCTCTTCTAGAATCCAATTCAAGAAGTTAGTTTTAACATCCAATATTACCATCCCTCATTATCAAGATGAGTAGCAATGGCTAAGATGATCTGAATGATTTAATCAAAGCAACAGGTGAAAGTTTTTCCATAATCCACCTCGTGAATAAAACTTTTACCATCAACCTTGCTTTGAAAACCCTAGGTTTTCCATCTGTCTGTTTAGATCTTAAAGATCTATTAGCATTCATTGGGTTTAACCCCGTGATGCAAATATATCAAGTTCCAAACTTGATTATCAGATATTGATATCATCTCAGATTTCATGGCACCATGCCAATTTTCAGTAGCTGGACTCGTCATAGCTTGGAATTAGGTCGAAGGTTCACCGCTTTCCAAAAGCATGAATTCATATCTCTCATTGGTCACAATATCTAAGTATTTGAATAAGAGAGATAGATTTATGCCTTTCGGACCTACGAGGGCTGGTATGGCTTCCAAAACCATAAGAATACTCTCAATCCAGTCTTGAGTATTCATCATTGGTTGTTTCACTTGAACCTCGTTCAAGACAGCCGAACTCCCACTGAATTTCTAGGAAAGATAACTCTTTTCAAGAAAATCACTATCTCGAGCAACAAAATATTGTTCTCAAATAGATCGTAGAAGTTGTACCCTCGAGTTTCTTATGGACATACCATAAGGAAACTTTTATCCCATTTGAGTTCAAGCTCTATAGAGATAAATCTCGTCAGAGAAGCTTTTAGAACCTCAAATCTTGATGAAAACAATTTAGGGACCCTCCCTTTCCATACCTAGTATGGTGTCTTATCAACAGCTTTTGACAGCGTCCTATTCAGTGTATAAGTTGAAGTCTAGAATTGTGTGTTCCCAAAAGAGACCAGTAGTTCATTTAGACCTCTCATCGAATGGTCGAACTATATCTAATATAGTTTGTTTTCTCTTTTCCGAAACATAACCTTCATGTGCTTGTGAACTAATAGGTTCCACATACATCAGTATGGATCATCCCTAATTACTCACATGTTCTCCTTTCTCCAAGAAAGATGACATTGTTATCTTTTCAATCACACATCATTCACATGTATCAAATGACTCCAAGTCAAATGATTCTAAAATTCCTTCTAAAAGAAGCTTCGTTACATGTTTAGATTTTGATTTGATCTAATCACCAATGTTTCAGTTATGTCTCATCGATACTTATTCGATTTGGCCTTTGGTCTTAATGATATATATGATTTGTCAAGTTTAAAGTATACATAAACAATATAATAATCGTACCAAAACAAAGAATAATTCACAATTAAAATAGTTACCAAACTATTTAATAGTGAAAAAACTAATCCATCAGTATCTAATACTGAACCAATATTCATTGTTTATTGAAGGTACGAAATTACATAGTTATAATACTAAAACAAGGCCCTAAGGCAAAACAACATCATATGATCATACGGCTAATGCAGCGACCTTCGCTCCATTTCTTGCCCGTAGATCGACATCTCTATTCACCAAACTTATACTTCTATGTAGTTCCTCCACATATAAATGTGAGAACCACATTTGCCATCCAATACCCAAGAAGTAGAATTTGTGAAGTTTAATGTCTATATCATTAATACTTGAAGATGAAGCAACCCCGTTCTTCACATCTTCTTTGAACTTTGGGCAAATTCAATTATTCCCAATAATTGAGTCTCATTCAAATTTCCCATTCAAAATTAATACAATGTCAAAACGTGATAAATCGTAAGTGAAAAATCGAAGTTTTCTAACCAGCGATATTATCATGCAATTGAAGCCCTATCTATCATAAAATATGAGGGAGCCAACTAGACAATCGTTTCACGCCATCCAATGGCTCGAAAGTCTCTAATTTGTGTCATTGATGAACTTAAGTGTTTTGGATTAAATCACTCCCCGAGGTGTAAATAATCCTAACCTTATAATCCATCAAATGAAAGACAAATTAGGCATTTGTTTTGAAATTGAATAAAATATGAATTTTTATATGTTTGCAAGTAGTGTCCAACACTTTTGCAGTAGACGCATTGAGATTCCCTAGGAACCCTAGTAGCCTTCTTGCCCATGCTCTTTTGAATACCCTATCCCATATCATAAGAATTTCTCTCTTAGGGTCCTTATCTATCGCCGGCTCAGCAGCCTTGAGCATCCCGTGGAGCTCACGAAGCGATTTCTTCAAACCATTCATGTGGAAATTTTAGCCTAAAGGCATTATAACCATCATGAGATTGAAGTATGAAATCGGTTGCCAAATAATCATCATAGGAAAAATCTAGGCGGTCACTTGAAGCAAATAATCCAATCATTTGTTGCACATGTGATTCCATAGATTTCCATTTTTCCAGCCTAGCTGAAGCGATGACCCTGGTCATACCGAACCGCTCAATCTTAGCATATTCCCCGAACATGCTATTGAGTTGTTCAATGATATCTTAGGATGTGGTTATCTAACACATTTTCATTGTCTTCGTATTTGAGGACCATCCTCAAATTACGTTGTGAATCAAGAAAATTTATGTTGTTCAATTTTTCATAATCAAGAATTGAACCAAACTTGAATCGAGTTGAAATTAACATGATAAACTACAAAAGAAAGATAAATAAAGTATGAAAACATTCACAAAGCGGTAAACAAATAAGATTGTCTAACAAGCTACTTATTTATTCCATTTTGTTCAATCGATATCTAATATCTTTGTTCCCTTGAACAAAACAATCCCAAGACCCTCATCTTGCAAATTCTTAAGCCGACTGAGTCCGCACTTAAGAAGTCCAAGATAGGTAGACATCCCATGTCAATGACATCTAATGTCACTCTCGGTCGATGAGAGTCCCATTCTCATCTCATGTCTCGATAGCCACGCCTGCAGTGGATCTATCGATGAGAAAACCAAACTCACGTGTAAAGGTCTAACCTTTACTCCCACTTATCCCAAGATAACAAGTAGTACCCCGCTGAGGCGGACCTACCAACTTATGATCGAGGGCTTCATGAGTGTGATGTTTTTGGACAAGACATTATACTCATTATTTTGGGAACTTGCATGTATAGGTGTTTATATGTAAGTTGAACATTTATAACATAAAACATCCTATAACTAGCAAAGCAATTAAATACGTAATCGAAAGGCCCCTAGAACCTCACAACTCTCAAACGAAAAGATTAAAAGCAACAAAATAGGCCTTGAACATCTTCTGGACTGGTCCGTGCACGCCGTTTCAGTTCCGCGCCCGCCGATTTAGGTCAACCTTAGTCCGTACCCCAAAAACCACGAACGGCGCCCGCCGTTTGTGCCGTTTCACAAACGGCGGTCGCCGAACACCACTGGCGGTCGCCGTTTCCAAAACGGCGCCCGCCAAAAGGGTCCAAAACCTGGCTGACCAAAAACCAGCCTTTCGGCGGTCGCCGATTCCAATCGGCGCCCGCCGGAGCACAAACGGCGCCCGCCGTTTTGCTCCAGCAGCCCGGTTTTCGCCCGTTTCGCTTCGTTTCTTCTCGTTTTCGCCGGAGAACCGAGATCTTCCATCGAACCATGGACCAAGTCCATCGCTTACAAGTAGTACAATACAAATATAATAGAAAAAACCTATCTATTACAAATGATTCCAAGGGACGCAACCCTCCAAAACTATGGCCAATCGTACGTAAAAAACGACAATTTCATTCACCCGACCACTAACGGTGGCCGGCCTTATATCTAAACACATAATCACATAATCACATAATCACATAAAACAATTAAGCCAATTATGTTGATTTAAACATATTGTGTCCAACACAAAACATGTGCACGAGCCCTAGGCTCTGATACCAATTGATGGTTTTCGATACCGATCCAATCGCTCGATTACCTTGTTCGTGTGCGCGGAAGCGTGTAAAACAATAGAACACGAACAACATGAAGATCTAGGCACACATTATATGTATAGACACGTTTATATATATACATCCAATATATATATATAGGGATTAACGAGAACACTTACAACCGGTGTAGCGTGCCTCGTTGATGTTGATGAAGGTGGCGTTGAGTCGATTGAACCACCTTCATGTATCAGTCACTAGATGCTCTCCTTGTGAATGACCTCGTCACTCTTCTTGTCTAGATCGCCCGGATGTTGAAGCCGCACAAATGGCCCGGCCTCTACGTGTTGCACACGAACCCGGATGACGAACACTTTGCTTGCTTGAGTCGGTTCTCTAAGAACACTCTCTCATTTCTCTCTTTTGTGTGAATCTCGAAATTGGTAATCAAGTCATTGTGAAAATCAGATTTTCACTCCTTAACACCTTCATTACCACCTCCATCACTCCCTTGTAACCCCCATATTGAATATGCACCATTATATCACATAATGGATGGTTAATGGGGAGGTGAAAGGTCATGTACACATCACTATGCCACAATGGCATAAGATGTGGTCCCTCTTGCTTGTGTGGCATGCCATGTCACACTATGTGACATGCATCCATGCAAGCCATGCAATGCATCCCATGCATGCATATAAATTCACGTAAATATTGATTCTAAATCAATATAATTAACAAGCATTGTACATCATCTACGAGTCCGTGTGTGACCCTGTAGGTATGATTTATCGATCAATATTATATTGTTCCCAACAATTAATATTATCGAATAATCATTAAACATCCAAAGACGACCTTATGACTTTATCGATTGCACACGTAGGATCGAAGGACATATCCCAACAATGAATTGTATGCTCGTTTCGACCTCGCTACGGAATGGACTTTGAAATCATTGAAACTCGGTGCCACCGATCTCACCTTCCGGTCTCCCAGTCGAAAATTCGATTTTCCGCTTAACCAAGTATTCGGGAACGAAAACGTCCAACGGTTATGTCTGCATGGCTTGGAAATCGATCAAGTAAAGGTAATTAAATGTACTCGGCTTAAGTCACTCACTTTAAGCGACTTGGCAATCAAATTCGATCAATTTTTCGACGTAATAATATCGTGCTTACCATTGATTGAGTATTTGTCCTTGTCCGATATTCATAGAGTTTATGATTCCCGAGTTGTGAGAACTTCTCCTCCAACAATCATCCTTCCTAAACTAAGGTCTCTAGTTCTGTCACAATTTGAATCCCAAATCCAAATTAAAACTTTGTTTCTGGATAACTTGTCGTCAAAATTTCCTAACCTCAAACACCTAACGTGATTTGTGTCGTGTGTGTGTGATTACGTCGTTGTTTTTTTTAGTTGTTATGTGTTAATCGTGTCGGTTATTTTGTAGTATGTCTAGTCTTGTGTGTTGATCTCATGGGTGTTTGGAGTTGGTTTATTGTGCATGTTTCAGGTGCAAAAGTCGAAGGAACATCGAAAGAAACGAGTCGAGGACGAGAAAACGAAGAAAGAGCCAAAAATCCGATGCAACGGTCGCTACATGGAGAGTAGAGGTCGCTAGCTTGACCGCTAAAAAGAGCGCTGCAAGTAACGCTCACGGATCGCTGCCATTTTGATGATTTGGGATCTGCACAAGGGTAGCGACCGCTACCCCATGCCAAGCGGTCGCTACCCACATTTTTATTAAATGATGAAATAGAAACGGGCAGTTATGGGGAGCGGTTACAGAAATATTTGGTGAGGCATTTTAGGTGTGAAACGAGGAGAACAAAAAGTGTACTTTTCGCTTGGGGAATTTGAAGGAGAAGACGGAGAAATCCAATTCGGAGCCGACAACTTCGAAGATCGACAACAAGTTCATGAGCCATTTTAATTACCGTAATCGTAGTTAATATTTCTAGTTCTAAAAACTTCTACTAGATTTCTTTTATGCATTTTTCTCTTTTGCAAAACTTTGAATGCTTATGAATGATTATCTAGATGAACTTGGTTTTCTTAATTAAAGATTGTTCTAAACTTTTTCTTTGTTTAATTCTCTTAATTAATTTCTTATTTATTTTCGAGTGCTTACTTAAATCGATTATGAGTTTAATGTTAATTTTCGTTGTTCGATCTATGTTAAAAATGATGAACTAAATAATTATCTCGGATGATCATATGAAAAACGAGACGGATAAATTGTTATAACCGGAAGATCTTTTATAATCGACACAACTTTATAATCGTAACCCGACCGGGAGCGATTAGGCGAGTGAATTAAACGTTGGAAATACGAGTTAAGCAACCCGACCGGGAACTTGACTTTCGAGTGTCGTTTTATATAGATTGAAAAAGGCGGAACAATTTGAAGTCGAGTTTGAATTATATTCATCCGAGTCTTTTCCGTATTAATTATTTTCAAGCTTTACATTTTAATTGAGAATACCAAAAAAAAAATGATCTTAGGATTTAGTTTTATGATTTATGTTTTTAACTCTTTACTTTCACTTAAATACTACTCTTCCGTTTCCTTGGATTGATACCGAGTCAACTACAATTGACCTCGGATTTTGACGAGAGACGCACGAAAAACGTCTAATCAAAATTGGCGCCGTTGCCGGGGAAACGGATAGTTTTGTTTAAGTGTTTGTTTAGTTTTAGTTTCGTATTTACTTTAGTTAATTTAGTTTAATTGTCTTGTTATTTGCTAACCATTTACTTGAGTGTGCATGGTTACCACGAGAAGCAAGGCATCACAAGAGCAATCTGGAGAAAACATGGAGAAGAATAAAGAAAGGGTTGAAGTCGAAGATGAAACCGGACAAGAATCTTCAGGATTAAAGAAAGGTCAACCTTCCCAAGGACATGTTTTATCTCCGAATACTCAAGGACCTCTTCTACCTTTGGGAGCTCCTCAAAATAGCAACAATCAAGCGGGAGGAAGTAATTTACAGATACAAATTCCCCAATTCAATGTTCAAGCACAACTTACTCCTCCAACACCTCTAAATCCACAAGAAGAGGATCATCATTCTACTCCTCATACCGTGATGAGTCCTAATGTTGGTTATCATCCAAATATGATGAATCCTCAGATGATGAACCAACCACCGATGATGAATCCGAACATGATGAATAACATGGCTTATCAACCAAACTACGGGTATCCATTTCAGCAACCTGGAGTTCAAGTCAATCAAAACATGCAAGGACAATTCCAACAACAATGGCCAAACATGGTGCCTAATATGATGCCATATGGGGGTTATGGGATGCAACCGAATCAGTGGAATCAATATGGAAACCCAGCGGCACGACGAGTTCAACAAGGTGACATTACAAGGCCTATTATTGGAGCAACTCCGGCATGTGTTGATTTACCGGAGTTGGTGAAGAACTACAAGGTGAATCCGATGGATTTCAATCAACTACCGGAGTACCATGGGAATAACAATGAGGATGTGTTGAGTTTCATCCGAGATTTCTACAACACCATTCATACCTTTCCATTGAATGGACTTCAAGAAGACGAGTTGCGATGTCGGTTCTTTCCGATGACATTGAAGGATAAGGCCAAGTCGTGGTGGATAGCTTTGCCACCAAATTCTCTCCAAAATTGGAATGACATCTATGACGAGTTCATGAGTCAATTCTTCCCACATCACAAGACGACGGATTTCCGAAATCAAATTTGTGGCTTTACAAGTCGTCCGGGAGAATTTTTCCATGAAACTTGGGATCGTTTTCAAGATTTACTTCTTAAATGTCCACATCACACTTTTACTCAAGTATTACTTAATCAAATTTTCTATGACTCTTTGACAGATTCTTTGCAAGGGTCGGTGGATAATCAAGCCGGAGGTGACATCACATATCGATCACCGGAAGAGATGGTTACTATCTACAAGACCATGGATGGGAATTCAAGGAGGAAAAGTTCGAGAAGGAGAGTTGTGAATGATGTGAAAGAAGTGGAAGCGAGTAACCTCGACTTGAAAATTGAGGAGATGTCAAAAGAAATCAAAGAGTTGAAAATGGAGGACGGGAACCGGAAAACACAACTTCTTTTGAATCAAATGGAGGTGTGTACTTTGTGTGGATATCAAGGGCATGGACCAGCTACTTGTCCGATGCCTCAAATGCAAGCTCCGTTGATGATTGAAGGGCAGCCTATGATTGGAGAGCAAGGGAACATGGCATGTGTTCCATACCAACCACAACAACAATGTGAAATGGTGATTTCGGAAGTACAAGCTTTGGTGGTACAGCCGTATAACCAACAAGGGAACTACTACAACAATCAACAAGGAGGAAATCAAAGGCCTAATTATCCATATCAACCAAGGCCACAACCTCAACAATGGCAACCGAGACAAAATTTTCAGCAAGGTCAATCTTCGAGCACACCGTACCGAGCTCCTTACCAAGCACCAAACCAACAATACCGGGCTCCGTATCAAGCTCCTACTCAACAACAACAGCCTCTAAGACCTCCTCAACAACCCTCGAGTAATAATTTTTGAAGAGTGGATGAAGAAGTATGCCGAGAAGAATGATTTGAGGATGGACAATTTGGAGGTGAAAGTGGGAGGATATGATGCGGTACTTAATAGCATCAATACTCAAATGGGACAAATGGCTACTACACTTGGAAAAATGCAAGCTAAAGAAGAGTCGGGAAGACTTCCAAGTCAACCATCCCATGCCAAAGCTCTTACGGTATTGAGGTCGGGAAAGATTATAGATAACAAAGTAAGGATGCCGGGTGAAAAAGAGGAAAAAGACAAAAGGGCAGTGGTTTTTGAGGAAGAAAATGAGGAAGACATTGAGGAGATTATTTGCGAGAAGAAGGATGAGGAAAAAGAAGAAGAAGATGAAGTTGAAAGTGACGAGAAAGAAGAGGAAAGAAAGAAAAGAAAGAGAGTCGAAGTCGAGGCCGGAAGTGAAAGAGTAGTTCTTCATAAGGCGAAGAACCCGTACAAGCCTCCCGTTCCTTTTCCGAGCAATCTTAGGAACAAAAAGAAGGATCAACAATTTCAGCAACTTTATGATCTTCTAGCAAAGGTTGAGGTAAACGTCCCTTTGCTCGATATGATTTCGAATATTCCTTCTTATGTGAAATTTTTTAAGGAATTGGCTTCTAACAAGAGGAAGTTCGAGGAGAACGAGAAAGTTGTGTTGTTTGCAGGTGCTAGTGCCGTGATGCAACACCAAGTACCACCAAAGGAGATCGATCCGGGAAGTTTTGTTATTAAAATTGTGATTGGAGCCGGAAACGAGGTGTCCGGTATGTTAGACTTGGGAGCCGGAATCAACTTGATGCCGTCGGCTATATTTGACCAATTGAAGCTTGATAACTTGAAGCCGACGAGGATTTGTCTTCAACTTGCCGATAGGTCGGTTAGATATCCAAGAGGAATTGTCGAAGACATTCTTGTTGAGGTTGGAGGCTTGATAGTGCCGGTCGACTTTGTGGTTTTGGATGTTGGTGACATAACAGAGAATTCCCAAGATCATTCTATCTTATTGGGACGTCCTTTCATGGCTACAACCAATACTCTCATTGACGTGAAGAAAGGACAACTCCAAATGTCGGTACTTGGAGAAACGGTGTCGATTTCGGTGAGAAAGAAGAATATGGCTCCAGCTGCAACGTTGATGGAAGAGTGCTCATTTATTGATGTGATAGATACATTGACGATGCAAGTTTTGGAGATTAAAGAAGAGAACGAGGTGGAGCTTGGGGACGAAGATTTAGAAGAACTAGAAGAGAATGAACAAGCTCCACGGTTTGTCGACTTGAGCGTGGGGGGAGAGGATCGAAAGAAAGAGGTTTCATTGCCAACGAAGAGTGTGAAGTTGGTTTTGAAAGATTTACCTCCTAACCTCAAGTATGTGTTTTTGGAAGAAGGTGAAAACAAACCGGTCATTATTTCTTCGAAGTTGACCGTCGAAGAAGAGGTGAGATTGGTAGAAGTTTTACAAGAGAACAAGGCGGCTATTGGATGGAGTATCGAAGATTTGAAGGGAATCAGCCCTTCTATGTGCATGCATCGTATTAACTTGATCGAGAATGCTACTCCAAAGAGGCAGCCACAACGACGACTCAATCCACTTCTTAGTGATGTTGTGAAGAAGGAGATTATCAAGCTACATGGAGGTGGTTTGATTGTACCGGCAGCGGATAGTGAATGGGTATCACCGATTCACATGGTGCCGAAGAAAGGAGGGATAACGGTAGAGGAGAACGAAGCGGGACAACTCATAGCTACTCGGGAGAGGACCGGGTGGAGAATGTGCATGGATTACCGGGAGTTAAATGCAGCTACAAAAAAGGATCATTTTCCTTTACCTTTTATTGATCAAATGCTTGATAAACTTGCCGGTAATTTCTTATATCATTATCTTGATGGACTTTCAGGTTATTACCAAATATTCATAGCACCGGAGGATCAATCGAAGACCACATTCACGAGTCCTTTCGGAACCTTTGCATGGAAGAGGATGCCATTTGGGCTTTGCAATGCCCCAGGTACGTTTCAACGTTGTATGCTTTCCATATTTTCCGAGATGGTAGGGGACTTTGTTGAGGTTTTCATGGATGATTTTTCCGTATTTGGTTCGTCATTTGATGATGCTTTGAAAAAGATTGACACGGTTTTGAAAAGATGCATTGAGTGTAACCTTACTTTGAGTTGGGAAAAATCTAATTTTATGGTTACACAAGGGGTGGTACTTGGGCATGTGGTTTCTAGAAGGGGGATAGAAGTTGACCCCTCGAAAATTGAAGTGATTAAAAATTTGCCACCCCCGGTTAATGTAAAAGGTGTAAGAAGTTTTCTTGGGCATGCGGGTTTTTATAGACGTTTCATTAAGGACTTTTCAAAAATTGCACAACCTTTGTGTCATTTACTTGGTCAAGATGTTGATTTTGTCTTTGATGATTCATGTTTGAATGCCTTTAATACTTTGAAAGAAAAGCTTGTGAGTGCACCTATTCTTGTATCACCGAATTAGAATTTAGAGTTCGAAATCATGTGTGATGCTTCGAATTTTGCTGTGGGTGCGGTATTGGGTCAAAGAATTGATAAGATGTTGCATGTGATTTATTATGCAAGTATGACTTTGAATGATGCTCAAGTAAATTACACGACTACGGAAAAAGAGATGTTAGCGGTTGTATTCTCACTAGACAAATTTAGGTCGTATTTGCTTGGTACTAAGGTGATTGTTCATAGTGATCATGCGGCTCTTAGGTACTTAATGACTAAAGCACAAGCTAAACCGAGAATAATTCGATGCATTCTTTTGTTGCAAGAATTTGATGTGGAAATTAGAGATAGGAAGGGTTGTGAAAATGCGGTAGCCGATCACTTGTCTAGACTTGAATCGTGTGATAATAATGTGATGGCTAATGTTCCTATCTCTGAAACTTTTCCATATGAACAATCCATGCTTGTGAATGCTATTGATGAAAAAGTTCCATGGTATGCCGACATCGCTAACTATTTGGCAAGTGGTGAGATGCGTGAGGGAATTACTTCCCAAGAACGCAAACGTTTGTTGCATGTGTGTAGGTATTACTATTGGGACGATCCTTTGTTGTTCAAGCTTGGGAAGGACAACTTGTTGAGAAGATGTGTACCGGAAGGAGAGCAACGGGCTATAATCTCAAAATGCCATGAGGATGCATCGGGTGGACACTTTGCAAGTAGGAAGACCGGAGCTAAGATTCTACAATCGGGTTTTTTCTGGCCTACTTTATTTAAAGATGTTCATTTCTTTATTCTTTCATGTGATAGATGTCAAAGAATTGGTAACATTGGTAAAAGAAACGAAATGCCCATGCAAGTTAATCTTGTGTGTGAAATTTTTGATGTGTGGGGTATCGATTTCATGGGACCTTTTATCAATGCTAACAAGTTTGAGTATATCTTATTAGCCGTTGACTACGTGTCGAAGTGGGTTGAGGCAATCCCCACTAGAACTTGTGGGGCTGATGTTGTTTTGAAGTTTGTGCAGGAGAACATTATTTCTCGCTTTGGATTTCCAAAGGCAATTATTAGTGATGGAGGATCACACTTTTGCAACAAACTATTCAAGAGATTGATGAGATTGAATGGGATTGATCATCGTGTTGCTACTCCGTACCATCCTCAAACTTCTGGTCAAGCCGAGACGAGCAACAATCAAATAAAGACGATCATTGCTAAAACCGTGAAACCGTCGAGGAAAGATTGGCCGGAAAAACTTCGAGATGCACTTTGGGCGTACCGGACGACATTTAAATCGATCCTTAATGCAACTCCATTTCAAATCGTTTATGGGAAGTCATGTCATTTGCCGGTCGAGATTGAACACAAGGCTTTTTGGGCTATCAAGAAAGTGAATTTGGAAATGACGAAGGCCGGAAAAGAGAGAGCTTTGCAAATCGAGGAGCTTGAGGAGCTTCGTAATGAGGCATATGAAAATGCTATGATCTCGAAGACCAAGATGAAGAAGGCACATGACCGGAAATTAGTGGAGAAGGACTTACAACCGGGTATGAAAGCTCATTTATTCAATGCTCGACTTCGGTTATTTCCGGGAAAGCTAAAATCGAGGTGGGTTGGTCCGTATGAGGTGGTGACTATACACGATAACGGGTCCGTCACATTGAAGAAAGAAGGTGATGAACAAAACTTCAAGGTCAATGGACATCTAGTGAAAAGGTACTATGAAGGAGAGTCGAAAATCGGAAATGTCGAGATTTTTCGGCTCGAGGAAATCGACATTTGAACTCATAAATGGGAATAAGTCTAGCTCTGGACAATAAACTGAGCATTAATAAAGGTTTCGTGACTTGGATGAGCTCGGAAGGTGAAAGAATCGAAGAAACGGAGAAAAATCGAGAAACCGGGAAAAATGGGCTTGGAAGCGGTCGCTACCAAGCATTAGCGCTCGCTAGTAGGGGCGCTACCCAGAACGCTATAAGCAACGCCAGCCGGTCGCTACTTTTTGAAGAATTTGGGGACTGGAAGGGGGTAGCGACCGCTACCTCATGCCAAGCGGTCGCTACCACTATATTTTAAAAAAAAAAAAAAAATTTACAAAAATCAAAATAATAAAAAGGGGAGTGGGCAGCGGGAGTTTATTCTTCAAACCTTCTTTTCCATTTTTTTTTTCTCTCTTTTGGGCGAATTACTCTCTCGATTCTCTACTGTTTTTATTCAATTTTTTTTGGCATTAATCACTTTCTATTATCTCGTGAACATTGATGTGCAGGTGGTTAGGCAAGGATCAAACAATTATCCAAGAAATTCATTAAGTTCTTAGGCGCACGCAAGGTGTTTTAGGAAATTTCTGAGTGAAGTTTTTTCTAATTTCTCTTCTCCGATTGTCATGGCACCAAAGAAGAAAGCTACTATCCCTACTGTAAGGACCACAAGGAGTAGTGGAAGAGCCTCAACATCCACTCAAGCTCCGGTAGCCCCGGTGAATCCACGGGACATTTCGGCTCGATACGGGGCCCCATTTCCGATTTACGAAGAGTCCGAGGGTGATGCTTATAAGGCAATGCTTATAAAAGGAGACCATGTCTACCCTCGACCACTTGATTGGGATGTGATTGACATCATGGAAGTCCGAGAGGGAACCGAGAAATTTTTGAAGTCTCTTTCGATGGACAAATTTGCAAATATGGACTTCCGGTATTCGACAAAGCTAGGTCTTGAGATGTTGAGTACTTTCAAGTTAATCGAAGAAAATAATCTTCCGACTCGTTGTACTTGCCGATTAAAAGGGAAGACGTATGAAATCACGGAAGAGGTAATGAAAGAGGTTTTCGGGTTTGAGTTTGGGCCGGATGTCGTCATACGACATACACAAGATCAACTTAACGATATGCGTTGGAAGATGTTGACTTCGGTGAAACAAGAGTGGGGGATCAACGGCCGAGCGATTACTTTCAAAGACCCGATCTTGTGTATCCTACACAAATTTATGACGTATAACATCTTTGGGAAGAAAGAAGGGAACAAAGTAAGTAACATTGAACTTACGCTACTTTATTCGGTGATGGATGAATATCGAGCAAGTCCTTACATGGCAATTTGGGAGAAGATGAAAGATGTGTCAAGGGGTTCGGCAGAACGAGGATCACTATTTCATTTTGCACGACTCCTTGCTATACACTTCAAAGTCGTTGACAAAAATGATCCGGGAGCTTACAACGGGGAGCCTTGGGAAGTGCCGAGGAAATTAGATATGAAGGAGTTCGAATCGAGCGGCTTGATAATGTCGAAATTGTTTATTCCGCATCACGCACGACTCAAGAGTAGAGATGAACAATCAAATTTTAGAAAGAGGTGTCGAGAGGGCATGAAGCAAGGGATGATCGATAATCCGGAAGACTTTGCCGATGAGGAGTTTGATCGATTTGCAGAGGATAGAGATGCTCGATTTTATGCTTACTTTAAAATTGCCCCGGAAGGAAATGTGGATGCTCAAGGAGATGTACAGATGAGGGATCCGGTTTGGCAAGCAGCATTGGCTGAAGATGAAGAACAAAGGTTCCAACGTAACCAAGTGGGAGAATGGACGAACCCCGGTATGGATTGGAACAACCCTCCACAAGCTGGAACGAACACGAGTACGTATGACGGGAGTACGAGCCGGATGCATCCAGACGATCTCCAAGCCATCTTGAATGCAAATGTAGCGGGCTTTGATGCGATGAACACAAGGTTGGATAGCTTTGCAGTTGATGAGGCGACTTGGGTCAACCGGATGTCTACCGAGAGGAAATATTACGAACAATCGATTCGTTCAATCATTAAGGAGAGGGACCAAATGTGGGAAGATAAACTTGCTCCTATTGTAGAAGAGAATCGTGCTTGGCGTGAAGCATTTGCTCGTGGGACACCGATGGTGTGTCCACCACAACAACCACCACCCGACATATGAGATAGGTCGTGCTAGTCACGACCTAGGTATGTTTTTCTTTTCGTGTTTTTATTATTATTTTTATTTTATTTTATTTTATTTTATTTTATTTTGAGTCTTGTATATATTTGTGTGTTTATTTCTTGTTTGTAGATTGTAGTTTGTTTTTATGTGTTGTTTGTATTGGGGATTATTTGTCTACGCTCAATGAAATTGTTTTGTCCCGAATGTGGTAGTGTTTGCATGTGGATAAGGTTAAGTTGTTGCTTGAACTCACTTGGTTTGTAGGTTGTACTACTTGTCATGTGTAGAGGAAATGAGTTATGATATACATGAGTTTTTCCTTGATATATATATGTGAGCTTTTGAGCCTATTTTCTTTGGAGAGTACTTATGATATTCCTTTAGTGTTGAACATGATATTTCTTTGGAATTGTTTCGAGAATGGATGATTAAACTTTGTTGTGACATTGCATGAATAGAAAGTTACTTTGCCATTGTTCAGAATGAGAAAATGACGTATGAGATTGCTAGGATTACCTCCATATTTATAAATTCCCCAAAAATGACCGTGCCCGTCGAGGGACTCCCTAGTTAACCCTTTGAGCTTACATGGAGCCTTTTCTTGTAACCGAGAGTTCCACGAGTGATGTGAGATTGTGAGGGTGTTACAAGTTTGATTGTAAAGGTTAATAAGGGATATTGTGTATATTGAAACATGTTTTCTCGTATAAAGGCAAACAATAAAAGAAAAAGCTTACTCCCTATATAAAAAAAAAAGAAAAAAAAATGAGTACTCTTTGGTTGTGAAAACAATCGATGAGGGAATAATAAAAACTAAAAAAAAAAAGCAAAAAGAAAGTAAAAAAAAAAAAAAAAAAAAGCATAACAAATAGATAAAAAAAAAATGCGGGAGTATTAAATAATAATAGCCTATCGAGAACATGTATTCATTGATGAGTTCGTTGATATAAGGGGGTTGTGATGTTTTACATTTGGTGTTGGAGGGTGATTGTGAGTACATTTGTTGGAGGAGGATGTCGAGAGCGATTAAACTTGTATTATTATTATTTCGTTTCCTACCTATGACCCGAGCCTACCTTAATTGCAATCTCGTATCGATTCTTGGTTCTTCTTTGTCAAAGTATGCGGATTTTCTTGTGATGATATTGATGTATACATTCTTGATGTACTTGACGTGTTGATACCATTTCATATTTTCGAGGGATACACTTAGAGAGTTTGGCGAGCTTGAGTGACATGTTATCATTTCTCATTTTTCTCGTTCATGACAAGTTGGTTGGATTGTGGTTTGTAGTGAGTTCAAGTAGGTGATTTGTGCAAACACACGTGTTGGTTGATTTTACCTTGCTCGGGACTAGCAAGGATTTGAGCGTGGGGGGGTGATTTGTGTCGTGTGTGTGTGATTACGTCGTTGTTTTTTTTAGTTGTTATGTGTTAATCGTGTCGGTTATTTTGTAGTATGTCGAGTCTTGTGTGTTGATCTCATGGGTGTTTGGAGTTGGTTTATTGTGCATGTTTCAGGTGCAAAAGTCGAAGGAACATCGAAAGAAACGAGTCGAGGACGAGAAAACGAAGAAAGAGCCAAAAATCCGATGCAACGGTCGCTACATGGAGAGTAGAGGTCGCTAGCTTGACCGCTAAAAAGAGCGCTACAAGTAACGCTCACGGATCGCTGCCATTTTGATGACTTGGGATCTGCACAAGGGTAGCGACCGCTACCCCATGCCAAGCGGTCGCTACCCACATTTTTATTAAATGATGAAATAGAAACGGGCAGTTATGGGGAGCGGTTACAGAAATATTTGGTGAGGCATTTTAGGTGTGAAACGAGGAGAACAAAAAGTGTACTTTTCGCTTGGGGAATTTGAAGGAGAAGACGGAGAAATCCAATTCGGAGCCGACAACTTCGAAGATCGACAACAAGTTCATGAGCCATTTTAATTACCGTAATCGTAGTTAATATTTCTAGTTCTAAAAACTTCTACTAGATTTCTTTTATGCATTTTTCTCTTTTGCAAAACTTTGAATGCTTATGAATGATTATCTAGATGAACTTGGTTTTCTTAATTAAAGATTGTTCTAAACTTTTTCTTTGTTTAATTCTCTTAATTAATTTCTTATTTATTTTCGAGTGCTTACTTAAATCGATTATGAGTTTAATGTTAATTTTCGTTGTTCGATCTATGTTAAAAATGATGAACTAAATAATTATCTCGGATGATCATATGAAAAACGAGACGGATAAATTGTTATGACCGGAAGATCTTTTATAATCGACACAACTTTATAATCGTAACCCGACCGGGAGCGATTAGGCGAGTGAATTAAACGTTGGAAATACGAGTTAAGCAACCCGACCGGGAACTTGACTTTCGAGTGTCGTTTTATATAGATTGAAAAAGGCGGAACAATTTGAAGTCGAGTTTGAATTATATTCATCCGAGTCTTTTCCGTATTAATTATTTTCAAGCTTTACATTTTAATTGAGAATACCAAAAAAAATGATCTTAGGATTTAGTTTTATGATTTATGTTTTTAACTCTTTACTTTCACTTAAATACTACTCTTCCGTTTCCTTGGATTGATACCGAGTCAACTACAATTGACCTCGGATTTTGACGAGAGACGCACGAAAAACGTCTAATCAAAATTGGCGCCGTTGCCGGGGAAACGGATAGTTTTGTTTAAGTGTTTGTTTAGTTTTAGTTTCGTATTTACTTTAGTTAATTTAGTTTAATTGTCTTGTTATTTGCTAACCATTTACTTGAGTGTGCATGGTTACCACGAGAAGCAAGGCATCACAAGAGCAATCTGGAGAAAACATGGAGAAGAATAAAGAAAGGGTTGAAGTCGAAGATGAAACCGGACAAGAATCTTCGGGATTAAAGAAAGGAACAATATTGAACGTATATATATAGCTACTTAATTAAGCCAGGTTTATTCGATAGTATATGTCGATGGAGTTATTACCTGAAACCCTAATTCATCGTGTACAATCTTTTCTCACCGGAAAAGAAGCCACCCAAACAAGCCTTCTCTCCAAATCATGGCGCGCCGCTTGGTCGACTCGCCCGACCATCCACCTCGACGAATCCCACTTTCCAGATCCTCCGTTTTACGATGAAATCTATAATACCGAAATCGACGGATTCACATGTCTCGCGAAGAAGACATTTCGAAGGTACGAGGAATCCAACCTAAGCATCGACACCTTCTTCCTATGTCTGGAAACTGGATCGTATGCTCAAATAGGCCTCGCTGCGGAATGGATTTTGAAAGCATTGAAACTCGGAGCCACCGATCTCACTTTCCGGTTTCGTAATCGATACACCAGAATTAAGGAATACTTCGATATCCCACACACTGCGGTCGTCTTTGGGTACGAAAACGTCCAACGGATATGTCTGCATTGCTTGCAAATCGATGGGCTCAAGGTAATCAATTGTACCCGGCTTAAGTCGCTCACTTTAGTCGACTTCAGGTTAGAAACCGATCAATTTTGTGGCATAATATCGTGCCTCCCATTGATCGAGTATTTGTCCTTATCCGATGTTCATAGTAGTAGTAGTAATAATAATAATAAGTTGATCGAGTATTTGTCCTTTTCCGATATTCATAGTAGTAGTAGTAGTAATAATCAGAAGAAGAAGAAGAAGAAAAAGGTTGTGAGATCTCCTCCGACAATCATCCTCTTTAAACTAAGGACTCTAGTTCTGTCGGGATTTGAATCCCAATTACAAATGAAAAGGTTGTTTCTGGATGACTTGTCGTCAAAGTTTCCGAACCTCAAAGACCTAACCCTAGGGTTAATTTCCCCCTATGACAAATCTTACAAACCAGCTGAAGTGATACGAAACATTTCAAGCGGTACACTAGAGACTTTAAACCTTAGGTACGTGGAAAATATTGATATGAATAATGAAAACATTGGCAACGGAGGAGAGAAGATTGCAAGAGTCAAGCTTGATGTCCCGAGTGTTCGTAAGTTTACATTTGAGGGTTCGTTCGTGCCTAAGTTGTGTTTTAGTCCAACACCTGCAGGTGATCAATGGGACTCCCATGTATTGATAAGGAATTGTGGTGATCTGAGTACTAAGTGGTTCTACGAGTTGAGTGAACTCTTAACCAAGTTGAAAGGGTCGAAAGTACATCTCTGCCTCCGTCTGAATTTTAGTCGTGGTTTTGATTACGAGGTGGGAGGTTTGGATGGGTTGAATGTGTTTGAAGTAGACGATCTGACCCTCGACACCAAGGATGTTCCGTCTATGAGTTGTTACGCATTTTTGGATGCTTTGTTTCGATCATGTCACCCAAAGATGATTACTCAGTGCGTTAGACCCCCTCTTAATGATGATGAGGTTTATCATCGTAAGATTTATCCTACTAGTTCTTATCATGAGGATCGTGCAAATAGTAGAAATAATGATTTATTTATTTGTCGGTCAATCGAACGAGCATTGCAAGTGAAAAGCGTGTTGCTCCCAACCCATTTTATGTATGGGTTGCGCGATCTAGAGGAACTAGATGCGCAGCAGCTGTTCGATGAGGTGTGGAAGCCGCAGCCTTTGAGTTCTGTATTAGATGATTCAACAAGTGAGAAGAGAAGATTTCGTTTGCAATTGAAATGGAAATCGATGGGAAGTCCTGAAGGCGATGATGACAATGATGTTGATGATGATGTTGATGAGGATGATGACAGATCATATGTTCATGACGATGATGACGATGATGACATGCCATATGTTGATGACGATGATGACATGTGACATGTCATATATATGGTATTGGTCGGAGTTGGTAACAATGTTTTTTTTTCTTCCTTTTTCGGCCACTACAACAGGGAATAGAAGTTGGAAGCTCGCTTATATCCCAAGCCAATTCATGTCGTGGTAATAATAAAGTAAATGTGGTGCCTCTCATTGATCATGACTCTATGTAATAAAGTATCTGTTGTATGTTTTACGTAATAAAAGAGCAAGAAATAATAAAAAGGGCAGCTTAAATTTTCCTCGACTGAATCAGTGAATCTTGTTTTTTCTCCGTTTTTGCTTGAATCTCGATCAATACCTAATAAAATATTGTCAAGCACAAGTATAAGTCAAGCCACATGAATATGATCCATTAATAGAAAATAAATGTATGTGGTTAAGATAAAATAATAAATAAGTAAAACTGTGATCAGTCACTGCTATGAGCTTGACCAAGTCCAAAAGAGATCCAATCCATTAATATTGATTTGTGGCATGTGATCGAAGATGGAATATGAGAGTCATATTTTCTATAAAAAAAAAAAAGAAAGATTTGTTTTGATATATATACGAATAATACCACGAACCCTAATTAATCCTATTAGTTTGCGGCCATTTCATATGTGAATGGAGTCACCTGAACCCAAATTGTCATCAGCCATCGTCCTGGACGAATCCCAATTCCCAGATCCAGATCGTTACTCCCCAATCGATGAACTCGAAGAGTCCAACACCTTGTAAGCCCAGGCCCACTTGTTTGACAGCCCAGTCATCTTTAAATTCCAGCCCAATACACCTTTGATTTCTGCACACCACAAAAACAAGTAAACATCAAATGTATTTCAATGAGGCTGGAAAAATACCTCAACAAACTCCTCCTTTTTGCCAGCCGTATTGAACTTGATACTGATGGAGTCTTCCTTGTATCAACCTGCAAAAAGACAAGTACCCAGAAGGCCAACAACCAACACATGATGGAATCAAACCAAAACATGCATTCAACCTACATCAAACGTAGTTCATTGTTCAAGGTTTACATACCCAAGCAGAAACAAAACAACCAAACAGAAACCACAAAAAAAAATTCAAAAGCACACATAACCAAAACAGAACAAAACTCAGACATCCTGAGTACATCAGACAGCAGACATCAGATGTTTTCACAGCAGTTCATCAGCATCCCTCTTCCTCTTCAGCTCCCTCTTCCTCCTTAGCTTCTGACTCTTTTCCAGTTCCTCCAGCTCCTCCTCCTCTTCAGTCTCCTCATCCAGCAATCCTTTACCTTTGTCTTTTGGGCCTGGAGTAACTCTCTTGCATGTGCCCTTCTTTGTCTTGTGACCAGTTCTGCCCCAAGTATGTGCTCCCCCTGAGTCTGTTGCACTTTCTCCCCCTTGCTGATGCCTCTCTGGTGTGGAAACACTGAGGGCTGCAATCTGAGCATTTAGTAGGGTAAGGGCATCTTCCAGAGTTTTTCTGTGATCCAGTAAAACAGACAGAGGCACCATAGTGTTTTGAGGCTTAGTTAAGGGAGGTAGTGTTCTGTCAGAATCCCAAGGTAGGTCAAGTACCCTTGCAGTAGTAGGTTTGGTGAAGCTGTAGTGGATGTCCAGTTGTTTTGGTGCTTCAGATAAATGACCATCTTTTGCATCTTTGTACTTGAAGCCTTGGTTGACCAGAATAGCATAGATTAGGGATGGATATTGAATACCTCTCTGGACTTGATTGGGTGTAGTTTCATGGATGCGGTTGTAAATAAGATCTCCCAAGTCAAGTGACTTGTTAGTGGACAGCAGATAAAGAAAGGTAGCATATTCCACTGTTAGAGAAGATTTATGAGTATTTGGCATCCAGTTTGAGAGACATAACCTGAAAAGAACTGAATGGAAGGCAGACAGATGTGTGGTGGTTGGAGCAAACGTATTTCCATCAAACCATTTATGTGCAGCTCCAGCAGTGAGCACATGTGCCATGTCCCAGTCATCAACCTTGGTCACAATGTATCCAGAAGTTGGTCGATCAAGAAATTTGTTAATCACTTCTGGGGTGATGTTGTAGATGTGGCCTTTAACCCAAACACGTCCGTAGTTGATGTGATCTGGTTCACGTCGTGTGCCCTTGATATTACAGTAGAATTGTCTCACAATTTTTGGAGGAAATTTTGTAGCAAATGTGACTGACTTCATCAATTTTGAGATGGCAAGGAATTCAGAAACATTATACTTTTGGAATGATGCCAAGTTGATGTTGCACTCAGGAAAGAAAAAACGGGATTCATACCACTGCCAATGAACACGAGCCATATTAGTATAAAAATCAGTAGAGACACTACGAGATACCTCAACCAGTGGTTCTTCATAGGAGTCGGCTTGTGCTTTCAGATCTGCATCGTGCAGTTGTTGTTCAAGAACTGGGTCCCCTGTACATGCCATACCCAAAATCGACAGGTGAAGTTGATCCATTTGATTCAGAGGTGGAGGAGTCAACTTGAGTCACCAAAGGTTCAATAAATTCTGGTGGTGGACGGTTGGCAGTTTTATGAAGTCTGTTACTTCGTCGGCAAGGTGGAGAGAGACTCTGTTTGGTTTGGTGTCGGTGAGCATATGGACCAGTAGCAACTCTCTGTTTTGTCCTTTTAGGTTTTTTGGACGTAGGAGAAAACAGATCTGCATCTGGTGTTGCATCTCCAGCATCCATTGCTGGTTGAGTTTGAGCCATTGGAACATCGTCATCAAGAGTAACTGGTGCACCATCATCTGGAATCTGAACAAAAGGATGACCATAGGGAAGATCTTTGCGATGAATCACGATTGGGAGATGAAGGTCTTGAGTGGGTATGCGTTCAGGTGTGGGTTCAAGAGACAAGACTTTATTCAAGACAACTGGATCATCTTTTAGTAAACTCTTGAAGTAAGCTTGCATGGCTGGATCCATGGTGAAAAAGTTATGCGGCTGTAAAAAGACTGATGAATGAAATTAGGGTTAGTGGAAAGTGAAAGGTGAAAAGCTATTAAGTAGTAGTGGTGGACGGTTGCGATATGTTTGGGAAAGTGAATCATGGGGATATGTGACGAAGCCACTACTTTGACGGTTGGACTTCTGAGTCGCACTGTTGTCCACTAGGCCCACTAATGTCAAACAGAATCCAGCCCATTATCTGAATCACACATCAAACAGTAATTCCACCAAACACTTGCGATAAAAATAATCACCCCTGAATATGTTAACTAAAATGAACCAGTGATTATTTGAACACCATGAAGTACGAAGACCAATTCCAATATACCCAGTCAAGCCATAAGGTCTCCACAACTCACACCTGTTCGAGTTAGGATCTAACAAGAGACATTAAAAACAATCACTCATACAGAATATAAAGTACTACAACATTGAAACGTAAATCTAATCATCTAGACAGTTGATCACAAGTATCCGGTTATCCCTTGAAAAAAAAAGCAAATTGAGACATAAACCAACCAAGGTTCATTATCAACGAGGCCTACCTAGTCGCAGCTGAGACCGAATTCACTCAAGAATCCAAGTCAACAATGCCAAACAACACCAGGCAGATGAGAATGAGGTCTGTCAAGTCCCCGTATCAACATGTACCCCTAAATATTTACACTAAGTAGTCGAGACCGAAATCAACCAAAATTCCAAGTCAACGAGTACTCTAAAGCATAGTAGTCGAGACCAAGATCAACCAAGATCCTAAGTCAACGAGTACTCTAAATAGTAGTCGAGTGTGAGATCAGTCAAGTTCCCAGTACAACGAGTACTTTTTTTTTTTTTAAACTACTCAGGGGAAAGATAGACACACCAGATCAACACAAAAGATGACAAAAGAAATCTTTCAAAAGAAAGCATAGAGAGTGTGAGTACAAGCGATATTCACAGAGTGACTAACAACACATAAGCATAGAAGTCTCAAGACCAGATCCCAACTCGAACAACCCATTCATATGGTACCCAGACATAAAAAGTTTTTCAGGAATGTGAATCGTTCATAAGTCAAGGGTTTTGTAAATATATCAGCAAGTTGTTTTTCAGTATGGACATATTCAAGTTTGATTACCTTATCTGCAACAAGGTCTCGGATAAAGTGATGTCTTATACTGATGTGTTTTGTTCGTTGATGCTGGACTGGATTGTTTGTCATTTGTATAGCACTGTTGTTGTCACATTTCATCACCAGTGTATCAGACTTGAGTGAATAATCGGTAAGCATGTTTTGAGCCAGAGAAGTTGAGTAGTGCAACTTCCAGCAGCAATGTACTCTGACTCAGCTGTAGATAAGGCAATGCAGTTTTGTTTCTTGTTTCTTACCGCTTTGCAACACTTTGCCTTCTACCGCTTTGTCGATCTGATCGATCATATGAACTTCCTCAGTATCGGTTGGGTGCTTCATAGACTTGTAAAGGTCAAAGGTGACTGTTTCTCCCTCGAACTTACATGTCAGTTTGCCTGTCTCGCAGTCGATGTGTGTTCTTGCAGTTTTAAGGAACGGTCTTCCCAGAATCATAATTGGTTCTTTGCTTGATCTCCCCATGTCTAGTACGTAGAAGTCTGCTGGGAAGATTAAATCTTCCACTTTGACCAATACGTCCTCCAGTATGCCCTCAGGGTAGACATTGGATCTGTCGGCCAGCTGGATCACCACTCTTGTGGGTTTGAGAACCCCTATGCCCAGGTCTGTTGGAGTTGTGTACTTAATGTCTAGATTTAAGTAACGGAAACTCCCGATCCATTGCCATTAATCTATTTAATTAAATAAACAATTATTTGCGTTTAATTATTTATAATTAAATATATGCAAATCATAGTCCTGGATTTTATACGTTGTAGTTAGTATGGTGCAAGCATGGGCGCACAGAAGATCATACTATCGGTTACTCGTATTTAATCGAACAGTTGCTCACGACCTAGATGGACACGGACCAATCCATCGGTATAGTCGTTGTGTGAGAGAGAAAATAATTTATCTTAATTATTTTATCACACTTGTACACTTGGTGTATTGAGCGGATCTGCTTGAGATTTATCGATTAGGATTGCCGGCGATAATCGATTTAAGTCTCAGTGTATTTTATTCTTAATCCCCGATACTATTGCGGGTGTGTATATTTAATATAAGTGACTTTGATTTTCCAAAGGAATTGACTGGTTTAATTACTGGGTCAATTACCGGCTAAGTTGGGTCGCTATATTTTATATATGACATGCCGTGAATACTTGACGGGAAAGTGTATCCCGTAAGGGTTGATAATATCCCCGAGATGAGTTCATAAGGAATTATTATGTAAACCCTGCAGGTGGATTTGTTCCGCATAATAATTAAGGATGAATGGTACTAATCTCGGATATAAGAGATGAATAAATTAATTAGCAATAAATTAATTTTATTCATGGATATTTATATCTTAAATACACGGAATAAATAATACTACCGGAGAAATATTATTTGATATAATATGGTTTAATATTGGGAGTGCAATTAATTTATATAGTGGAAAATAAATTAATTAATATTGATAAGGATTAATGGACTTGAGCATTGGGCTCAATTTAATCTTCAATATTAGAAGCCCAATATTCCACCTCCTTAAGATCCCCTACGTAGCCTATAAAAGCACTACATGGTCTTCTCTATTCTCATAACTTGAAGATCACAATTCTAGAGAGAGAAAGTAGAGAGGGAGATCCATGGAGTTCGGAAGATCGTCGCCCACCCGACGTTCGAGCTAGTGCAAGGAATACGTGGGAAGGTCTCAAGGTCTTCATAGATCTCGTTTCTCCGTACAACGAGAACAAAGGTAAAATCACGAACCCCCTCGATGATTTTATTTATTTATTCGCGTATATACATGAACAAAGATCCGAGGATAGAACCCCGGGACGAGGGTCGAGCCGGGCGGTGGTGGTTGGACCACCGGACCGCCGGCGGATCGTGGATCCCTTGTGGGGATCGAACGCGCGAACCCTCGGCTGGACGCCGAGGATCGATCGAGCCCTAAGGGGCTGATCGCTAGGGCTACGGGGCGTGACCCGTAGCAGCTCGTAGCGAGCTGCGGGTTTCCCCGCAGCGGCTCGCTAGACGCGAGCCCTAGCCGCGTAGCAGCGGATCAACGGATCCGCTGCGGGGTTGCTCGTAGCAACCCAACGATCGCCCGCAGCGATCGCGAGTCCTCTCGCGGGGACTCGGCTGGGCGTTAGCGTGCCTCGTGCGCGCGACGCGTTCGGTCGGGTCCCGGTTCGCGTGGGCTCGTGGTCTCTCCGGCGATTGAGGTTTTCGATCATATGAACCCCGGCTCGCGGGGGTTCGGGTGGGGGCGGGCTACGTGTCTTCGGACGCGTGGTCTCCAAAGCCCGGACTCCGGCGGATGAGTCGGCGTTCGTGTGATCTCCGGCGAAGGGTTCGTTCGGGTTATCGGTTCCGCAATTTAGATAACCCGGGATATCGAATTCCAACAACTGGTATCAGAGCGTTGGTTCTAGTTCATGTGTATATGCGATAAATTGTTCTACCTTGCAGGGTTTCCGACTATTATGGCTAGCGTTTAATTATTCGTTAATTATTGTCATAATTGTTTTAAACTCTCGGACATGTCGAGATTCGTTTTATGTGTGGTGAATGCTTGTAATAGTAAAAATTCGGGGGTTGACCGAATTTAGGATTTATTATTACGTTATTTATTTTCCGGAAAATGTATAGGGTCGATTTCATGTATAGAATCGATACCGGATAATTGTATTTAAATTATGTAATTTATTATACGTTGGATCGATGCCGAAACGACCGCCGGAAGAGACATGTGACGAAGGAGACGAAAGAAAGGAAGGACTCGGACCGGCCATCCCCATGGCCGATCCCATAGGATCGATCGACCCTTCATGGGGCTGCCCGCGGCCCTCTCGGCCATGGAGTCGCCGGCGACGGTGGCTGGCCGGCTGGGGGCGGCGGCGGCGGTGCTCCTTGGGGTGATCGATGGTGGTGGTAGGGTGCGGGGACTCCCAACCCGTGCTCTCCCGCCAAGATCAAACTTTCCTAAATTGTTCGGTTTTCCTATTTTGAGTATTCTCAATTTTTTTGGGAACTCTCATGGAATAGGAAAAGAATCAATTTAGAATAAATTTATTTTCTTATTTGATTATTCCTAGTATGGGAATTTTCATGGATAAGGAAGGAATAAATTTAGAATTAATTTGGTCTTCCTAATTGATTATTCCTTTTGGAATATTCATGGATTAGGAAAAGAAATTAATTTGGAATTAATTTATTTTTCCTATTTAATTATTTCTTTATGGAATTTTTAATAGATTAGGAAAATAATTAATTTGGAAAGTTTTATTAGTCCTTAATTAATTTTTCCTATTTAATTATTTCTTTATGGAATTTTTAATAGATTAGGAAAGGAATTAATTTGGAAAGGATTGGGAGTCCTAATTTATTTTATTTCCTTATTCTATTATAGAAGTCTTCTAGAATATTCCGAGTTTGACTTGGATGGGATTCTAGAGATTTAATAGAATTAGATAGGAAAATAAAAATAAATAAAAATATTAATAATATTTAATTTTATTTTTGATATATTCGATTGACTTAATTTTCGAATTAAGTAACTTTTGGATTAATTGAAAATAAATAGATTTAAATATTGGGATTAATATTCTCGTCACATGGAGCATTCAAGAACGAAGACTGAAGACTAGAAGATGCGTACGGGGATGCGATAAAGCCATAATAGTCGGAAAATAATATTCTAGTATTATTTTGACTATGTGATAATATTCTATGTGCTTTATTTCATGTATGCATGCTTATGTGTATTTAATTATGCATTAGATAGCGTATCCCTTTATTGTAAAAAGCTAAGTGGGAGAGGGTATGGAAACATACCCATGGTCTCCATTGCTGCTCTCTTGGTGACTTTTATAAACTTTTGAAGTTTATATAGATAAGTCATTGGAGGAGAGTTCTTGTAATTCCTCTTACGAGAAACATTGATTAAGTTTATCAAACAATGCCTAATTTGTCATTCCAAAACTGATTTCAGGTCGACTCATTCTCACCCCGGGGAGTGGAATGGAGCCAAAGCCACTTGGTCATGTAGAGGACACAAATTAGAGACCTTCGTACCATTCTTTTATAGATGGATCGATTGTCTGCTCGGCTCCCTCATCTAATGAGAGATAGGGTTGTTCGCATGGTGAATCACTGGTTAGAAACTTCGAGTTTCACTTATGATTCTCCACGTCTTGATTTACAAGATCGAATGGATCAAGTAATTGGATTTCAATTATATAAATCTTTTGGTATAGTAAACGTCCACACGAACGTGGCTTGCTGTACTGAATGGGATTTTAGAATAATTGATGTAGACAGTTATAGGGAATTGTGAAGGATTGCGAGTTATCGTAAACGTCCACACGAACGTGGCTTGCGGTGACATAACAATTCTAAACGATTCACCTTAGTACTGAGTAATGGTTTACACTTAGGTGCGCTTTATAGTATTCTTCCCAACGAAGTAACGCTATAATGATGTACGACCGAAGCAAATCTAATTGCTAAATCATTTGGGTGGGTAAACGTCCACACGAACGTGGCTTGCTTTACCTGATGGGATTTTAGATGTGATTAGTGGTTTAATGATATTATTTGAGGGAGATAATATCGGAGATTAAATCGATTGTTTGTTGTTATATGTGCTCATAGATTAGGATATGGCTTTGAACCCACTTTATGTGATACATGAGGATTTTAAACTCACTGGTCCCTGAATGTAATGATTGGAATAGAGATCTAGACATTGCCCGGACTGTAAAAGAGTGCAAGTTTGTACTCAATGAGCTTTGTCCTCCCGAGCCTACCAATGTCTTAACTGATGAGGAAAGGACTGATTTTAAGAAGTGGAAAAATGCTTATGCAATAACCACTGATTATATCATGTTCAAACTCAAGAAGATGTTTAGACATGATGTAGAGGCTAGACAAGAGGCGATGAGGATACTCATAAAGTCCAGCCGATTCAAGGAAACGCTTAAACACGTTTTTGAGATGATGGACCTTTTGGACGAGTTGAGACGGAAATCGCAAGCTCTTGTAGCCAATGCCAAAGGTTTCGAACCTAAGGGAAAAACCGGGGGATAGGAAAAGCGAGCAAAGAAACCCAGTGATCCTAAGTTTCTTGGATCACGAGATGGGGCGAGAAAGCCAATAGGCTAGAGTTCTCGATGCAAACAGTCTGGGTACTGGAAGTCTGATTATCCTCTCAAAGAAGGTACGAAATTTTCTTTAGTCGTAAAACATAGTCAGTAGTATTATCTACCGGAACCTGGTGTGTAGATATGGAACCACTGACGGTATGTGCATTCTAAATGCAAGGGTTCCAGGAAACCCGACGACTTAGAAAAGAAGAGATCGTAGTCTACATGGGCAATGCTGTAGAGGAGGCAGCAGTTGCAGTGGAGGACATTTTATAGGATTTCATTTTGTGTTATTGCTTTTATGTACCTTTCAAATTAGAAAGAACCTTGTTCTGGATTTCTAATAAATGGATATTTTATTTCTTTTAATCATTTGATAAGAAGAAATAAAGATAGTATCTATTCTGGTACATTAGCTAGCAATATATAAATGATGAATCCTGAGTCCACCACGGTGCAACGAACCGTAGTACAAAACTCGTTTTACTAATAAGAGATTTCTTTATTAAATCGATTATACTTGTGGATTCTTATGCTAAATCATGTTTATTCAAATAAGAAGTTCAAAGGTCGAAAATTGATATTTGATCAACTAAGTTGAAGGAGTGGACCTTCCGACCTAAGAATCTAATTTGGAAGATAACATGACTAAGCAATCCTTTATGGATATAAGATATAAGATCCGGACAAGTATAAGAATTGATTGACTCTGATGTGTGCAGACCTTTGTTTACTCAGACAATAAGGTACGAGTACTTCATTTTATGATTACTCGAAAGAATGGATTAGCATACCTGATGTACCACAAAAGCAAAGTGTTTTGACAAGTCAATGGACACAAAGCTATTGTGGGGAACCATCATGGTATATCCATTGAAAGCCTGCGATCTATTCGCGGAGGCAAGTGCCTGTCTGAGGAATGCATGGCATACTGATCAGAGATTGGGATTTGATCCCAAATGACTACACCATACACTCTTGTGTAGAAATGGTGTGTCGGAAATAAGAAATGGAACTCTTATAGAAATAGTAAAAGCATGAGTTATACGGAACTACCTGTGTTCTATGGATATGTCTGGAAACAACGGCGCATTCAAGTGCGGTTGTAGAATATCCTAGAAGAACAAAAGATATGTGTTCAATAGCACTATGAACCAGAAGGACGTTATAAGTTCTAACGCCCGGTTCTTAGAGAAAGACTATTAGATGAACCACAAGCCCAAAGTGACGTAATACTTTGAATGAGAGAAAGCGATAAGGACTGGGAACCAGCCGAACCGAGTAGCGGTACACCACAAACTGCACCTACTGTTATTACCGTTTATACACCGGAATGTCGTTGTAGTGGGAGGTTATAATCAACCAGAGATATTCATAAGACTAGGAGAGTTTTCGGACTCTGAACCTAGTATACATGAAATCGATCCCTGGATCTACATAGAGGCAGTACTAGATCTAAATGTGCTCTCTTAGAAAGCAATAAGGTTTATTGCTAAGAGGCAAGATCATTTAGAGTACAAGCTTAGTTGATCCATTTATGGATTGGAACAAAGCATTGAGTTCGTGGTACTTGCAAGTTGATGAGATAGTCCATTTTATGGATTCATCAAAGCATAGACGAATAGTGTGTATTGGAAACGTGAAGGAAACAAGGTGGTGTTTCTCGGGTTTTTATGTAGATAACATTTTATCATTGGCAACAATGTAAAGATGTAATCAGACATGGAATGATGGTTGTCTGGATAAATCATTATGAAAGATATAGGAAGAAGTTGTACTTCTCCTGGACATCTTACATATATATGATTATAGTTCGTTTTAACATGCAAGATTCCGAGAAAGGTTCGTTACCTTTCATATACGGAATGCATCTATCTAAGAATATGTGTTTTGGAACACAAAAGGAGGTAGAAGCAATTAAAGCGGTTTCCTACACTTGGAGTGTGGAAAGCTTAATGAATGCGATGTTAAAAACGAGAACATGATATCTGCTATGCGGCTAGTATAGTGGGAGGATATCAAGGTAATCCTGGAAAGGAATACTCGACTGCTGTAATGAACATTTTAAGTACTTTCGAAGTACTAGAAACTATGTTCTGGATTACGGAGCAGACGAGCATTTCCTTTGGATTACATTCTCTTAGATTTCTAATCGAATGAGGACCGGTGTAAGTCGATATCAGGCTATGTGTTTCACTATTAAAGGAGAAGGAGTTTTTAACATGGAAGAGTGATAAGCACGATGCTTTTCGGACTCTGCCATGGGTAACCAAATAGCGGCCTCAGAGGCAGCGGAAGTTTTGGTATAGCTCCGGGATAATCTCTGGGACTTAGATGTGATTCTTAATTTGTCAAAGGCTATGTAAATAGCGGTGCGATGGCAAATGGTAAGAAATCACAAGTCCATAAGTGTAAGATAACACATAGAGCAAGTACCACCTGATACGAGTCATCGTCAAGGGAGACGACGCTGTAGTCACCAAGATAACTTCAGAGCGGCAACCTAGATTGCTCATTCACATAGTACTTCTTGGAAGTACAACTTAAGCACGTGATGAGTATGGGAGTCGGGAGTTTGGAGGAAATGACTAGACCTTAGTACAAGTGGGAGATTGTTGGAGTTGTGTACTTAATGTCTAGATTTAAGTAACGGAAACTCCCGATCCATTGCCATTAATCTATTTAATTAAATAAACAATTATTTGCGTTTAATTATTTATAATTAAATATATGCAAATCATAGTCCTGGATTTTATACGTTGTAGTTAGTATGGTGCAAGCATGGGCGCACAGAAGATCATACTATCGGTTACTCGTATTTAATCGAACAGTTGCTCACGACCTAGATGGACACGGACCAATCCATCGGTATAGTCGTTGTGTGAGAGAGAAAATAATTTGTCTTAATTATTTTATCACACTTGTACACTTGGTGTATTGAGCGGATCTGCTTGAGATTTATCGATTAGGATTGCCGGCGATAATCGATTTAAGTCTCAGTGTATTTTATTCTTAATCCCCGATACTATTGCGGGTGTGTATATTTAATATAAGTGACTTTGATTTTCCAAAGGAATTGACTGGTTTAATTACTGGGTCAATTACCGGCTAAGTTGGGTCGCTATATTTTATATATGACATGCCGTGAATACTTGACGGGAAAGTGTATCCCGTAAGGGTTGATAATATCCCCGAGATGAGTTCATAAGGAATTATTATGTAAACCCTGCAGGTGGATTTGTTCCGCATAATAATTAAGGATGAATGGTACTAGTCTCGGATATAAGAGATGAATAAATTAATTAGCAATAAATTAATTTTATTCATGGATATTTATATCTTAAATACACGGAATAAATAATACTACCGGAGAAATATTATTTGATATAATATGGTTTAATATTGGGAGTGCAATTAATTTATATAGTGGAAAATAAATTAATTAATATTGATAAGGATTAATGGACTTGAGCATTGGGCTCAATTTAATCTTCAATATTAGAAGCCCAATATTCCACCTCCTTAAGATCCCCTACGTAGCCTATAAAAGCACTACATGGTCTTCTCTATCCTCATAACTTGAAGATCACAATTCTAGAGAGAGAAAGTAGAGAGGGAGATCCATGGAGTTCGGAAGATCGTCGCCCACCCGACGTTCGAGCTAGTGCGAGGAATACGTGGGAAGGTCTCAAGGTCTTCATAGATCTCGTTTCTCCGTACAACGAGAACAAAGGTAAAATCACGAACCCCCTCGATGATTTTATTTATTTATTCGCGTATATACATGAACAAAGATCCGAGGATAGAACCCCGGGACGAGGGTCGAGCCGGGCGGTGGTGGTTGGACCACCGGACCGCCGGCGGCTCGTGGATCCCTCGTGGGGATCGAACGCGCGAACCCTCGGCTGGACGCCGAGGATCGATCGAGCCCTAAGGGGCTGATCGCTAGGGCTACGGGGCGTGACCCGTAGCAGCTCGTAGCGAGCTGCGGGTTTCCCCGCAGCGGCTCGCTAGACGCGAGCCCTAGCCGCGTAGCAGCGGATCAACGGATCCGCTGCGGGGTTGCTCGTAGCAACCCAGCGATCGCCCGCAGCGATCGCGAGTCCTCTCGCGGGGACTCGGCTGGGCGTTAGCGTGCCTCGTGCGCGCGACGCGTTCGGTCGGGTCCCGGTTCGCGTGGGCTCGTGGTCTCTCCGGCGATTGAGGTTTTCGATCATATGAACCCCGGCTCGCGGGGGTTCGGGTGGGGGCGGGCTACGTGTCTTCGGACGCGTGGTCTCCAAAGCCCGGACTCCGGCGGATGAGTCGGCGTTCGTGTGATCTCCGGCGAAGGGTTTGTTCGGGTTATCGGTTCCGCAATTTAGATAACCCGGGATATCGAATTCCAACAAGGTCCTCGTACATAGTCTTGGGCATCACATTTATTGATGCCCCTAAGTCCAGCATTGCCTTCTCGATTCTCATCCTTCCTATGATGCATGGTATGTAAAACATGCCTGGGTCTCCACACTTGGTAGGTACGTTCCTCTGAAGCACTGCCGAGACATTTTCACCCACCTCGAACTTTGCATCGTCTTGATATTTTACCTTCTTTGTGCATAGCTCCTTGAGGAATTTAGCACACCGGGGCATAGTGTTTAGTATAGTCAGTAGTGGCATATTGATCTCCACCTTTTTTAACATCTGGAACATCTCGTAAGTCTCTTCCCTTTCTTTATTCTTGCTTAGCCTTCCTGGAAAGGGGACTCGGATCTTTGGTGGTGGCGATTTATCTCTCTTTGCCCTGACTACTCCTTCTTCCCTTTCTCTTTCATCTTCCACAGTTATGTCCTCTATCTCTATGGGTTTTGTCTCTTGAGGTTGTTTGCCCTGGGTCGGCGCTTTGACTTCTGGCAAGATTCTCCCACTTTTTAACTGGATGGCATTGCAGTGGGCACTCTTTACTTCGACTTGTGGTGGTAAGTTTCCATTCCTCTGTTCCAGCTTTGCCACGACCTGGTTCAAATGGGCCATTTGGGCTCCCAAGTTATTCAGTTGCCCTCTAGTTTTCTGCTTGAATTTTTCGTTTTCTTGCATGGCTTTCATGTTTTCTTGCTGGAACTTTACGTTCTCTCTGACCAAAGTCTCCATCATGTCCGATAGTGATGCCCCTTTGCCCTGATTCTGCTGGGAATTCCCTTGTTGCTGATGGTTGTAACGGTTCTGGTTCGGGTTGCCTTGATATCCTTCTCCTTGGTTGTTATTATTCCCATACCTGAAGTTCTCATGGTGCCTCCATCCTGGGTTGTAGGTATTTGAGTATGGGTCGAAGTGCGGCCTCCCTCTTCCTTGACCGTTTCCATTAGATTGCCCCATCGCTTTGAGCTCTTCATCGAATAAAGATGGACATTCATCAGTGGCGTGCTCTACCTCTTGGCAAATCTGACACGCTTTGACTGCCTTCTTTGGTCCCCCCGCCATACTGGTTATGAATTTTTCCATGGCACTGCACAGCTTGTCGATTTTTTAGTCAGAGGGGGATTGCACCAGCAGGCTTTGTTTGGGCATATCGGTGTCTTCACCCAATTCCTCCGCCATCTCTTTGAATAGTTTGAATGCATCGGCAGCACTTTTGTTGAGTAGAGATCCTCCACTGGCAGCTAGGAGTAGAGTCTTCTCATGATGTCTCAATTCGAACACAAAGTATTGGATGAGGTCGTGATCCGGGATCTGGTGCTGGGGGCATTTAGTTAGCAGTTGCTTGAATCTTGCCCAGTAGTCTTGAAAGTTCTCGTTGGTTCCCATCCTTATGCTATTGATTTTCTTGCGCATTTGTTGGATTCGTGCCGCTGGGAAATATTTTTCCAGGAACCTCTTTTGTAGTTGTGCCCAGGTGGTTACTTCGCCTTGCGGAATAGTATACAGCCACTCTCTGGCCCCATCAGTCAAAGAGAAAGGAAAAGCCAGGAGTCGTATATATTGCGCTAGTACCCCGGTTGCCTGAATCGTCCCGCATGCTAACTCAAAGTCCTGTAAATGCCTCTGTGGGTCTTCTCCGGGCATATCACTGAACTTTGGCAGGATTTGTATGAAGTTGTGTTTCATCTCCCAGGGGGTAGGAATGGTGGGCAAAGTGATGCCCAATGGCCTCGAGTTCATCTCTGACGGGAACATCATGTCCCTCAAAGTCCGTGGTGCTTCTGCTCCCATCTCTTCTATCTCTTCTGAAATTGGTTGACTGGAAGTGTCAACTGGTATGATCTCCTTGTTCTTTGCCTTTTCCACCTTACGTGCTTTGGCAGAATTCTCTCCTTGGGATGCACGTGCTAATGCCTTGTTCTTTGCTTCTTTTCTTAGTCTCTTGGCGGTTTTCTCGATCTCAGGATTGTTTCGCACGTTTTTGTGCGACTTTTCTATTGTTTTGTGTGACCTTTTTGTGATGTTTTTGTGATTATATTCATCCTATTCATGTGAGTTTGTGTATATTTTGTTATGGTTGTGGTTTTGTAGGATTTGGACGAGAATTGAGTAAAAACGAGAAGGATATGTTCGAATCGACTCATACCGGTGTCCAGCCTTTCGCATCGTTGGGAGAATCCTCATCCCGACCAATTCCACCGTTGGATTGTCTCCAAATTTTTCAGGACTGTATAAGACTTCTAGAGCTACAATATGAACGGTGGGTTTGTCGAAATAACTGTCCAAGACAAAGATATAGCGCACAGACGGAAGCAGCAAAAACCAGAATTTTGGCGCGTTTGCGCCATCCTGGCGCATTTGCGCCAAACTGCTGAGAGCGTGGCGCATTTGCGTCAAGCGGCTGAGAGCGTGGCGCATTTGCGTCAAGCGGCTGGGAGCTTGGCGCATTTGCGCCACATGGCGTTGACCCAAGTTTGACCAGCCTTTTGGAGCTCTTTTGGAGGGGCATTTTCGTCTATTCAAGGCCAAGATAGAGAGCACTATATAAGGATTTTGTGGGCACTAAAAGCATCTTATCCATTTCATCTTCACCAACACCCACCTTTCCCCCCATTTTCTCTCTCTTAGATATTTTTATGTTCTTAGATCTAGTTTTAGTTTCAATTTTATCTTCATCATCCATTGAGATTTTGTATTCAAGCATTTGAAGAAGGTTGTTTAGAGTGCTTCAAGGAACACATTGATGTAAACAATATTCGATTTGAAGCTTTTTGGTAATATCTCCTTTTTCATTGCTTGTTTATGATTTTGATGATGAATGTTTGTGTGCTTTTTATGAATATGGTTAGCTAGATTGCATGTTGGGGATTGGGTGATGAGTAATTAGGTTTGGGTGATTTGTAATTATATGAATTTGAGGATAATTGATATTTTGACTTGTTGAGGAGATGGACCAAATCCCTCATTCTTGGTATGCTTCTAGTATTAAATATAGGGAGCGCCGGATAAAGGGCCTTTTTGGTTAGGGTTTTGTGAAAATGTCTTTTCGAGATTCAGTGTTGTCAAAATGACCCTTTTTAATATTAATTCATTTTATAAAATTTCAAAAATAAATTAAATCATTTCTTATTTTCTG
Organism: Euphrasia confusa; assembly: GCA_954870475.1. Taxonomy (NCBI): domain Eukaryota; kingdom Viridiplantae; phylum Streptophyta; class Magnoliopsida; order Lamiales; family Orobanchaceae; genus Euphrasia; species Euphrasia confusa. Next base: position 2,310,750 of record OX940965.1, read on the forward strand.
AAAAATACAAAAATTGTTTTATATAATTAAAATATAGATTCAACCCATTAACCCATACCCATTTAATACGAATCGAATCACAATTTCCACCAAATCAAAATCCCCAAATGTTCAAATTAGGGTTCTAAAAAAATTCACGTTTTTCTTCTTCTTCTTCTTCTTCTTCTTCTTCTTCTTCTTCTTCTTCTTCTTCTTCTGCCGCCTCTCTCTCTCCTCCTCCCCGAACTCCACCGACCGGAACGCCGCCGCCTAGGACATCGCCTCTTCTTCTTCTTCTTCTTCTTCTTCTTCTTCTTCTTCTTCTTCTTCTTCTTCTTCTTCTTCTTCTTCTTCTTCTTCTTCTTGTCGGGATTTTCTGGAATTGAAGAAACCTGGAACGATGAGACCATCTCAGCCTGTTGTTGATTTGTTTTCCCAAAATCTGATCGGGATTAGATCCTCTCCAGAAGAAAACTGAAGGTCGAACACCAGTTTCAGCGCAAAAAAAAAATAAAATAAAATAATTATTAACAAAAAATATATTTTAATTATTAATATAAAATTAATTTACATGAATTAAATTTTAAATATTAATATAAATTTAAATTACATTAAATTAATATATATTTAAAATACTAATACAAAGTTAATTTACATAGAATTACATTTTAAATACTAATATAAAATTATTTTTCTTGAAATTACAATTAATTACTAATATAAAATTAAATTAGATGAAATTACATTTTAAATACTAATACAAAGTTAATTTACATAAAATTATATTTTAATTACTAATATTAAGTTAATTTTAATAAAATTACATTTTAATTACTAGGACTCGGATCAACAAAAATCATCCGTTGATTATTTTGAATGGATGGTTGTGATGTAAAGTTGACCATTGGATCGGATCAACAAACACAACCGTTGATTACGTTTGAACGGATGGCTGTGATTAATTCTTGATTTATTCATTTTTTATTTATTGAAATTAATAGATGGCTGTGATTAATTCTTGTATTATTTACTTTTGAATGGATGGCTATGATTTAATCATGAATTCTAGACACACATACTTAATCATAATTGTAATATATCTATTGCAATTCTAACTCGTTTAGTATGAAGTCTCTTATAGACAATATGCATGATATATAACCCATCTTCTATGAAATTAGACATTGTGATAGATAGATTTTCAATACACCTAAGACTAAATGTCATATACCTTCATGAAATTAACTTTATATTACCAAATAAAATGTTATTTAATGAAATTAACTTTATATTAGTAATTAAATTTCGTGAAATTAACTTTATATTAGTAATTAAATTTCATTATATTAGCTTTAAATTTGTAATTAAAATGTTATTTCATGAAATTAATTTTATATTAGTAATTAAAATGTTATATTTCGTGAAATTAACTTTATATTAGTAATTAAATTCATTATATTAGCTTTATATTAGTAATTAAAATTTTATTTCATGAAATTGACTTTATATTAGTAATTAAAATGTTATTTCATAAAATTGACTTTATATTAGTAATTAAAATATTATTTCATAAAATTAACTTTATATTAATAATTAAAATGTTATTTTATGGAATTAACTTTATATTAGTAATTAAATTTCATTAAATCAACTTTATATTAGTAATTAAAATTTTATTTAATGAAATTAACTTTATATTAGTAACTAAATTCCATTAAATTAATTTTATATTAGTAATTAAAAGGTTATTTCATGAAATTAACTTTATATTAATAATTAAAATGTTATTTCATGAAATTAATTTTATATTAGTAATTAAATTTAATGAAATTAACTTTATATTAGTAATTAAATTTTATTAAATTAACTTTATATTAATAATTAAAATTTTATTTAATGAAATTAACTTTATATTAGTAATTAAATTTCATTAAATCAACTTTATATTAGTAATTAAAATTTTATTTAATGAAATTAACTTTATATTAGTAATTAAATTTCATTAAATTAACTTTATATTAGTAATTAAATTTAATTAAATTAACTTTATATTAGTAAATAAAATGTTATTTCATGAAATTAACCTTATATTAGTAATTAAATTTCATGAAATTAACTTTATATTAGTAATTAAATTTAATTAAATTGACTTTATATTAATAATTAAAATGTTATTTTATCAAACTAAAAATAAAAATCCATCAAAAGTATTTTACATCCGCGATAAAACGATCTCGAGACCATCAAAATTTCATGAAATTTATCTCGAGACCATAAGCTAGATTAATATATAAAATTTTAAATGAAATTATTTGTTAGTATATATATATTTAAAGTTTGATAAAATATTCAATCAAGTTCACTTGGTTCAACGGGAAAACAATCTAATTTTCTAGACTAAAGTCGGGACGGTCTTGGGTTCAAATCCTCAAAAACCCAAAAAATTATTTTACTCCCTTAAATGTGATAAGTGATGGAGTAGTATACTTAATGTCTAGATTTGAGTATTCTGAACTCTGTATGCACTTTCATTTACCTATTTATTACAGACATTCATTTGCTTTTAATTATTGTTAATTAAATACATGCAAATTATAGTCCTGGATTTTATACGTTGTAGTTAGTATGGTGTTGCATGGGCACACAGAAGATCATACTATCGGTTACTCGTATTTAATCGAACAGTTGCTCACGACCTAGATGGACACGGACCAATCCATCGGTATAGTCGTTGTGTGAGAGAGAAAATAATTTATCTTAATTATTTTATCACACTTGTACACTTGGTGTATTGAGCGGATCGATTGAGACTCATCAATTAAGATTGCTCGGCGATAATTGATTTGAGACTCGGAGTATTTTATTCTTAATCCCTGAAACAATTGCGGGTGTGTATATTTAATATTAGTGACTTTGATTTTCCAAAGGAATTAACCGATTTAATTATTGGGTTAATTACCGGCTAAGTTGGGTCACTATATTTTATATATGGCATGCCGTGAATTCTTGAAGGGACAGTGTATCCCGGAAGGGTTGATAATATCCCCGAGATGAGCTCATAAGGATTTATTATGTAAACCTCGCGAGTGGATTTGTTCCGCATAATAAATAAGGTTGAGTGGTACTATTCTCGGATATAAGAGATGAATAAATTTATTAAGCAATAAATAAATTTTATTCATGGATATTTAAATCTTAAATACACGGAATAAATAATACTAAGTTGGAGAAATATTATTTGATATAATATAGATAAATATTGGGAGTGCAATTTTATTTATATAGTGGAAAATAAATAAAATTAATATTGATAAGAATTAATGGATTTGGGTTGGACCCAATTTAATTTTCAATATTAGAAGCCCAATATTTAATCTCCTTTTGATCCCCTACGTAGCCTATAAAAGCACTACATGGTCTTCACTTTTCACAACCTAAGATACGCCAATCATAAAGTCTTGAAGAGTGAAGAGGATCCATAGAGTTCGATAGCTCGTCGCCCACCCGACGTTCGAACGGAGTGCAAGGAATACGCGGGAAGATCACGAGGTCATCGATTTCGTTTCTCCGAACAACGAATCGAAGGTACAATATCTAAACTAACTTGATAATTGTTCGATTTGTTTTTATCGAGAATACCGTAGAACAAAGATCCGAGGATCGAACCCCGGGATGAGGGTCGAGCCGGGCGGTGGTGGTTGGACCACCGGACCGCCGGCGGCTCGTAGATCCCTCATGGGGATTGAACGCGTGAACCCTCGGCTGGACGCCGAGGGTCGATCGATCCCTACGGGGCTGATCGCTAGGGCTACGGGGCTGACCCGTAGCAGCTCGTAGCGAGCTGCGGGTTTTCCCGCAGCGGCTCGCTGGACGCGAGCCCTAGCCGCGTAGCAGCGGATCAACGGATCCGCTGCGGGGTTGCTCGTAGCAACCCAGCGATCGCCCGTAGCGATCGCGAGTCCCCTCGCGGGGACTCGGCTGGGCGTCCGCGTGCCTCGTGCGCGCGACGCGTTCGGTCGAGTCCCGGTTCGCGTGGGCTCGTGGTTTCTCCGGCGATTGAGGTTGTCGATTGTATGAACCTCGGCTCGCGGGGGTTTGGGTGGGGGCGGATTATGTGCCTTCGGGTGCGTGGTCTCCAAAGCCCGGACTTCGGCGGATGAGTCGGTGTTCGTATGATCTCCGGCGAAGGGTTCGTTCGGGTTATCGGTTCCGCAATTTTTGATAACCCGATATAACGAATTCCAACAATTGGTATCAGAGCGGGGTTTACGTTCGCGGTATTTTCGATAAAATTGTTCTACCTTGCAGGGTTCCAACTATTATGGCTTAATTTATTATTCGCTTAATTTATTTTGTCATGATTGTTGTTTTATTAAACTCTCGGACATGTCGAGATTCGTTTTTGGTGGTGAATGCTTGTAATAGTAAAAATTCGGGGGTTGACCGAATTTAGGATTTATTATTATGTTCGTTGTTTTTCCGGAAAATGTATAGGGTCGATTTCGTGTATAGAATCGATACCGGAATTGTAATCTGGATTTTTGTAAATTTATTTTGCGATTGGATCGACGAATCGAAGACCGCCGGAGAAGACGAAGTGACGGGATGGACGAAAGGGCTAGGGATCGATTGGATCGATCCCCATGGATGCCCGATCGAATGGCGATGGGCGAGGGGCTTGTTGCCCTAGCCGCGGCTGCCACCGGTTCGGTGGTTGGCGGCGTGGCTGGGCGGCGGCGCTCCTCCCCGTGGCTGGCCGGTCGGACGAGGTGGGGGTGGCTCGGGGTCTCCCAACCCGGGCTACTCCTACCGGAAATATACTTTCCTAATTAATTCATTATTTCCTATTTTGATTATTTCTTTATGGAATATTCTAGAAAAATAGAAAAAGAATTAATTTAGTACTAAATTTATTTTTCCTATTTGATTATTCCTACTCATGGGAATATTCATGGATTAGGAATAAAATAAATTTGGAAAAGTATAATAGTCCTAATTATTTTATTTCTTTATTTCATTATGGATATCATCTAGAATATTCCAAGAATATCTTGGATAGATTATTCTAGAGATTTAATAAAATAAATAAAAATATTAATAATATTTAATTTTATTTTTGATATATTCAATTGACTTAATTTTCGAATTAAGTAACTTTTGGATTAATTGAAAATAAATAGATTTAAATATTGGAAATTAATATTCTCGTCACATGGAGCATTCAAGAAACGAAGACTGAAGACTAGAAGATGCGTACGGGGATGTGATGAAGCCATAATAGTCGGAAAATAATATTCTAGTAATTATTTTGACTATGTGATTATACTATGTGCTTTATTACATGTATGCATGCTATATGTGTTTATTTTATGCACTAGATAGCGTATCCCTTTATTGTAAAAAGCTAAGTGGGAGAGGGTATGGAAACATACCCATGGTCTCCATTGCTGCTCTCTTGGTGACTTTTATAAGCTTTTAAAGTTTATATAGATAAGTCATTAGAGGAGAGTTCTTGTAATTCCTTTTACGAGAGACATTGATTAAGTTTATCAAACAATGCCTAATTTGTCTTTCCAAAGCTGATTTCAAGTCGACTCATTCTCACCCCGGGGAGTGGAATGGAGCCAGAGCCACTTGGTCATGTAGAGGACACAAATTAGAGACTTTCGTACCATTCTTTGATAGATGGGTCGTTTGTCTGCTCGGCTCCCTCATTTATGAGAGATAGGGTTGTTCGCATGGTGAATCACTGGTTAGAAACTTCGAGTTTCACTTATGATTCTCCACGTCTTGATTTACAAGATTAAATGGATCAAGTAATTGGGAGTCAATTATAAAAGTCTCTTAGTGTAGTAAACGTCCACACCACGTGGCTTGCTATGCTGACGGACTTTGGATTAATTGATGTAGACAGTTGTAAGTAATTATGAAGAGTTGTGAAGTTATCGTAAACGTCCACACCACGTGGCTTGCGGTGATGTAGCAATTCCAAGTAACTTACTTTGGTACTGAGTAATGGTTTACACTTAGATACGCGTTATAGTATTCCTCCCCACGAGGTCACGCTGTAATTGATGTATGACCAAAGAAAATCTAATTGCTAAATCATTTGGGTGGGTAAACGTCCACACCACGTGGCTTGCCTTACCTGATGGGATTTTAGATGTGATTAGTGATTTAATGATATTATTTAAGGGAGATAATATCGGATATTAAATTGTTTGTTTGTTTTATGTGCTTATAGGTTAAGAATGACTGTGACCCCACTTTGTGATATACTTAAGGATGAAAACTCACCGGTTCCATATGGTGATGATTGGGAACGAAATCTGGACATTGTCCAGACTGTTGAGCTTTCCGAATCCACTGTTGTCCCAACTGATGAGGACATTCGAAATGACCTCAGAATGATGTTGAGACATAGCGTGGAAGCCGAACAAGAGGTGATTAACATACTCACAGAATTCTCTCTCAATGAGTCCCTTAAAAAGGAATCAACGAGAGCGGAGTTTGTGCGTAAGTTAAGAGAATCACAAGCTTTTGTGGCAAGGCTAGAGGAAAAGCATGCAAAGAAACCCAGTGGCTCAAAGCCACGGATTGGGAAAGGCAAGCCTTCTGGCAAGTGCTTTCGATGCAAGCAGTTTCGGCACTGGAGGTCTGATTGTCCTCTCATCAAAGGTACGAAATTTTCCTTAGTCACTGAAACATTGTCAGCGGTGATATCTACCAGCACCTGGTGTGTAGATACGGGCGCCACTGACCATGTCTGCAATTCATTGCAGGGGTTCCAGGAAACCCGGAGACTTAGAGAGGGAGAGATCGTAGTCTACATGGGCAATGCCGCGAAGGTGGCGGCTGTTGCAGTGGGAGACGTTCACTTACGCTTTAGTAGTGATAGGGTTTTAGTTTTACAAAATTGTCTTTACGTACCGAATTTTAGAACGAATTTAATTTCAGTTTCTAAGTTAATTCTGAATGGATATTCTGTTTCTTTTGATCACTCTGTGGTCATAAGAAGAAATAGTGAGATTGTCTGTTCTGGTACATTGGTAGACGATTTGTATATTCTGAATCCTGAGTCTACCACGATGCAACGAACCGTTTTATATATAACTCGTTTTACTAATAAGAGATTTCTTTATTTAATCATTTATACTTGTGGATTCTTATGCTAAGTCATATTTATTCAAATAAGAAGTTCAAGGGTCGAAAATTGATTGTAAGATCAATTAAGTTGAAGGAGTGGACCTTCCGACCTAAGAATCTAATTTGGAAGATAATACGACTAAGCAATCCTTTATGGATATAAGGTATAAGATCCGGACAAGTATTAGAATTGATTAACTCTGATGTATGCAGACCTTTGTCTACTCAGACAATAAGATACGAGTACTTCATTTTATGATTACTCGAAAAATGGACTAGCATACCTGATGTGCCACAAAAGCAAAGTGTTTTGACAAGTCAATGGACACAAAGCTATTGTGGGGAACCATCATGGTATATCCATTGAAAGCCTGCGATCTAATCGCGGAGGCAAGTGCCTGTCTGAGGAATGCATGGCATACTGATCAGAGATTGGGATTTGATCCCAAATGACTACACCATACACTCTTGTGTAGGAATGGTGTGTCGGAAATTAAGAAATGGAACTCTTATAGAAATAGTAAAGGCATGAGTTATACGGAACTACCTATGTTCTATGGATATGTCTGGAAACAACGGCGCATTCAAATGCGGTTGTAGAATGTCCTAGAAGAACAAAAGATGTGTGTTCAAATAGTACTATGAACCAGAAGGACGTTATAAGTTCTAACGCCCGGTTCTTAGAGGAAGACTATTAGATGAACCACAAGCCCAAAGTGACGTAATACTTTGAATGAGAGAGAACGATAAGGACTGGATACAGCCGAACCGAGTATAGATACACCACTAGAACCTGCACCTAATACTGTCACTGTTAATACACCGGAACGCCGTCGTAGTGGGAGGGTTGTTAAACAACCGGACAGATGGATTGGACTGGGTGAGTCTTCGGACTCGGCACCCGGAGTTCATGAAGTCGATCCCTGGACCTATGATGAGGCAGTACAAGATATAGATGCGCCTTCTTGGAAGAAAGCGATGAAATCCGAAATAGAATCTATGGATTCTAATAAAGTCTGGGATCTTGTAGAACCACCAAGCGGCGTAAAGCCAATTGGGTGTAAATGGGTCTACAATAGAAAGAGAGGATCTGACGGAAAGGTCGAAACCTTTAAAGCTCGGCTTGTTGCGAAAGGATATACTCAGAAAGAGGGAATCGATTATGAGGAGACCTTCTCGCCGGTAGCCAAGATAAAGTCAATCCGGATTCTCTTATCCATAGCAGCTCATATGGATTATGAGGTGTGGCAAATGGATGTCAAGACAGCTTTCCTTAATGGAAGTCTTGACGAGACGATTTATATGAAACAACCAGAAGGATTCATTGCTAAGGGGCGAGATCATCTAGTGTGCAAGCTTAATCGATCCATTTATGGATTGAAACAAGCCTCGAGTTCGTGGTACTTGCAAATTGATGAGATAGTCCATTTTATGGATTCATCAAAGCATAGACGAATCGTGTGTATGGGAAACGTGATGGAAACAAGGTGGTGTTTCTCGGGTTTTATGTAGATAACATTTTATCATTGGCAACAATGTAAAGATGTAATCAGACATGAAATGATGGTTGTCTGGATAAATCATTATGAAAGATATAGGAAGAAGTTGGACCTGTTCTTGAGATCTTGGATCTCTAGGAGAGAACATTGTACTTCTCCTGGACATCTTACATATATAGGATTGTGGTTCGTTTTAACATGCAAGATTCCCAGAAAGGTTCGTTACCTTTCAGATACGGAATGCATCTATCTAAGGATATGTGTTTTGGAACACATAAGGAGATAGAAGCAATGAAAGCAGTTTCCTACACTTTAAGTGTGGAAAGCTCAATGAATGCATTGTTGAAAACAAGAACCTGATATCGGCTATGCGGTTAGCATAGTGGGAGGATATCAAGGTAATCCTGGAAAGGAATACTTGACTGCTGTAATGAACATTTTAAGTACTTTCGAAGTACTGGAAACTATGTTCTGGATTACGGAGCAGACAAACATTTCCTTTGGATTACATTCTCTTAGATTTCTAATCGAATAAGGACCGGTGTAAGTCGATATCAGGCTATGTGTTTCACTATTAAAGGAGAAGGAGTTTTAACATGGAAGAGTGATAAGCACGATGCTTTTCGGACTCTGCCATGGGTAACCAAATAAGCGGCCTCAGAGGCAGCGGAAGTTTTGGTATAGCTCCGGGATAATCTCTGGGACTTAGATGTGATTCTTAATTTGCCAAAGGCTATGTCAATAGTATACTTAATGTCTAGATTTGAGTATTCTGAACTCTGTATGCACTTTCATTTACCTATTTATTACAGACATTCATTTGCTTTTAATTATTGTTAATTAAATACATGCAAATTATAGTCCTGGATTTTATACGTTGTAGTTAGTATGGTGTTGCATGGGCACACAGAAGATCATACTATCGGTTACTCGTATTTAATCGAACAGTTGCTCACGACCTAGATGGACACGGACCAATCCATCGGTATAGTCGTTGTGTGAGAGAGAAAATAATTTATCTTAATTATTTTATCACACTTGTACACTTGGTGTATTGAGCGGATCGATTGAGACTCATCAATTAAGATTGCTCGGCGATAATTGATTTGAGACTCGGAGTATTTTATTCTTAATCCCTGAAACAATTGCGGGTGTGTATATTTAATATTAGTGACTTTGATTTTCCAAAGGAATTAACCGATTTAATTATTGGGTTAATTACCGGCTAAGTTGGGTCACTATATTTTATATATGGCATGCCGTGAATTCTTGAAGGGACAGTGTATCCCGGAAGGGTTGATAATATCCCCGAGATGAGCTCATAAGGATTTATTATGTAAACCTCGCGAGTGGATTTGTTCCGCATAATAAATAAGGTTGAGTGGTACTATTCTCGGATATAAGAGATGAATAAATTTATTAAGCAATAAATAAATTTTATTCATGGATATTTAAATCTTAAATACACGGAATAAATAATACTAAGTTGGAGAAATATTATTTGATATAATATAGATAAATATTGGGAGTGCAATTTTATTTATATAGTGGAAAATAAATAAAATTAATATTGATAAGAATTAATGGATTTGGGTTGGACCCAATTTAATTTTCAATATTAGAAGCCCAATATTTAATCTCCTTTTGATCCCCTACGTAGCCTATAAAAGCACTACATGGTCTTCACTTTTCACAACCTAAGATACGCCAATCATAAAGTCTTGAAGAGTGAAGAGGATCCATAGAGTTCGATAGCTCGTCGCCCACCCGACGTTCGAACGGAGTGCAAGGAATACGCGGGAAGATCACGAGGTCATCGATTTCGTTTCTCCGAACAACGAATCGAAGGTACAATATCTAAACTAACTTGATAATTGTTCGATTTGTTTTTATCGAGAATACCGTAGAACAAAGATCCGAGGATCGAACCCCGGGATGAGGGTCGAGCCGGGCGGTGGTGGTTGGACCACCGGACCGCCGGCGGCTCGTAGATCCCTCATGGGGATTGAACGCGTGAACCCTCGGCTGGACGCCGAGGGTCGATCGATCCCTACGGGGCTGATCGCTAGGGCTACGGGGCTGACCCGTAGCAGCTCGTAGCGAGCTGCGGGTTTTCCCGCAGCGGCTCGCTGGACGCGAGCCCTAGCCGCGTAGCAGCGGATCAACGGATCCGCTGCGGGGTTGCTCGTAGCAACCCAGCGATCGCCCGTAGCGATCGCGAGTCCCCTCGCGGGGACTCGGCTGGGCGTCCGCGTGCCTCGTGCGCGCGACGCGTTCGGTCGAGTCCCGGTTCGCGTGGGCTCGTGGTTTCTCCGGCGATTGAGGTTGTCGATTGTATGAACCTCGGCTCGCGGGGGTTTGGGTGGGGGCGGATTATGTGCCTTCGGGTGCGTGGTCTCCAAAGCCCGGACTTCGGCGGATGAGTCGGTGTTCGTATGATCTCCGGCGAAGGGTTCGTTCGGGTTATCGGTTCCGCAATTTTTGATAACCCGGGATAACGAATTCCAACAATAAGGGTAATATAGACATTTCCTTGTTTACTTGAATTAAAAAAACAAAACAATTAAAAAATAGATATTTCCTTTTTACTTGAATTTAAAAAAACAAAATAATTAGAAAATATGGTTTGACTTTGTCAAAGGCTTCATAAACAAAGGGCCTTTGAGAAAAGGCCCTTTAGACAATAAACCCTTAAATATATTCATGTTAGACCTTAATCAATTATCCTTGGCCTAATCGTGGTATCGTATGGCCTAACTCGATTAATTGTGATTTCCGATTATGAGAGTTTTCATATGTGAAGCGAACCTATATAACCTCGTTTTGATGCTTAGACTTGAATCTCGGTTTTGGGTATGGTTGACGTTGATCACGAGTGAGTGTAGTTCCACTTAGCATTGTTATTCGTGTATTGCATTGAACTCATTCCAATTACTACGATCTCATTCCCTAATGTTCCACATACTTGATCATTTGCATTTTAAATAGTTTAGTATTTATTAGTCTTTGCATGCTACATTTTGTTTTAATTCACTCCTTAGCTTTCACTCTTCAAAACACCCCCTTTCGTTGCTTGTTTTCTTTTTCTTATTTTCTTTTGCACTCGAGCAAGACAAATTCTCTTGAGACGACACACAAGGCCGATAGTATTGCTCCTCTCGAGAACGACATTCGGGTTTACAAATCGAGACAACACATTTTAGCGAAACAAAATGGCGCCGTTGCCGGGGAGCAATTTAGGCGTTTGTGTTAGTTGATTGATTGTTTGTCTTGCACTTTTTATTTCTTGTTTACTTTTTTTCGTTTGCTTGTGTTATCGTTTGCTTTCCACTCGGTGCGTGTGATCTTGTGCTTTAGTGTTGTGTATGCAAGGTTGAAGACGTTCATCCTTCCATCTCTTGTACAACGCCCGAGGTGACATCATGGCTAGACGCAACGGTAACCGAGCTTAAGACGATGATTATTCCGATTTTCCATCGGAGAGGGACTTTTCTCCACGTCATTGTTCTAGCCGCCAAGCTCATGATTTATATCACCGACCTCGGCATGCCGGTGTTTCTTATTATGACGATCGAGATTACTCACCTCCACGCCACCGAAAGCATCATAGATACCGCGACCGAGATCTTGATTACTCAACCACCGAGAGGGATTCGATGTTACCACCACCTTGCCAAACTCAAAGACCAAGGAAGCATTCTCGACCTACGATTGCCGATTTCTCAAGGCCACGAATTCACCATGTGTTACCTCCACGACGTGACATCGAGGATTCCAATCGATCGAGGTACAATTACGAATCTTCTTGCAAAAGTCGTGTTCCGAGGGTCCAAGACGACAAGCTATTGCCGCATCATCTAGCTCGACTACCGTCATTCTCCGGATTTCCTAATGAAGACGTTTCTTTGTTTCTCAAAGATTTTGTTATTGAAATTGAGACCTTTCCATTAGACGGCTTTGATAAGAATGAATTGAGAGTATGGTGCTTCAAATATTGCATGCGAGATGGAGCTCGAGATTGGGTTATGTCATTGCCTTCTAGATTCGTGAGCAATTGGAAAAATCTCTTCGACATATTTATCGCCCGTTTCTTTCGGCCACCACCACGGTCTCCTATGTCACCTCCTCCTTCTATAGACATATTGATGGATGTTATCGAGGTCGATATTGATCACTTGCTCGTTGAAGGTCTATTACACTACATTGAGGAGCACTCCGTCGAGGACGAGTGGGAGTTGGAGCCCGTCATGTGCATCGAGGAAGAGAAGCCCCCTTTTGGGGATGATGATGTTATAGCCGACCAAGAAAACGATCCATTGATGATTGATACCGGTGTTGAGCCCGAGAGTTCTCCTCTATATGACACGAGTGATGGGGAAGACGAGTTTGAGGATATGTCTCTCTCATTGGTTCATTCGTTCGAGCCTCCTCTCTTATCTTCCGTTGACTTAATTTGTGAGAAGTCGATTGTGAGTTGGGTTTCTCAAGCTCCTAGGTCGCTTGAGTCCGGTTTAGACAAGATGAGATTCAGTTGGAGCTTTGGTAAGAAAATATCGGGATTGGTTGATTTTGGAGTTGATATTGGACTTTCCCGAGGTGTTGAGGACGTGATGGGTATTGATGATGATAAAAGAGATGATCTCGGTTGCGATTCTAACAAGGTTGAATGGACTTTGGAGGAGATGGTGTTTCTCCAAAAGTTGAGTTAGATATTTTTAGAGATTCGGGTGGAGGAGAGGAGTAGGAATGGCTTATTGGACTTATTTTGTTTCCTCGATCGATCATTCACTCATTCTTATTTGGAGGATCGAGTCCCTTTGGCCGAAACGCTCTATCACCGGAAGTATAGCTCGATCTTTCTAGCGGCCGAGTTGGAAGATATTTACTATCTACCTTTTGACGCAAGTGTGGGGGAGACGTCCTTATCAAAGCTTATTGTTCGTTGTCTCACTTTGCGTGCTCTCGATGGACCTTCTCTTGAGAACCGAGCGCCCTTGGCCGAGATGATTTTCTTGAGAAGGTGGAGTTCTATATTTTTAGTGTCGAGGTGGTAGATCGTGGATGGTGTTTGCTCGGGACGTGAAACGAGTGCCTCGTGGGGGCGAGCCCACGGACGTCAAGCTAATGATGTAAAATAAGCGCTTATTGAGAGGCAACCCAAGGTTTCTTTTATGTTTTTGTTTTCTTTTTGTAGGAGAGAGTACGTGGATCCCCATGCCCGATGCCCAAGCCCTCGATGCGATGATTGTCTCTTCTCGACTAAGTCTACCATTCCACGACCACAAACCATGAAGGATTGATGTTTTTCGTTTGAGGTTGGATGTCCATTGCCGCCCCGTTGATTAGTCTTCGACTTGCCATGTCCGGTTCTCTCCATTCTAGGGAAGTTTCGTTATCCTCTTCGTCTCTTTTCCCTTTATTTTTCGCATGAGGACATGCTTGTATTTTAAGTGTGGGGGAGGTTTATTGGAATTCACCTTGTGTTTTTGTGTTTCGGGTTTTATGGTTGTGTCTTGTGTTGTTCATTGGATGCCTAAATGTTTTACCTCTATTGCTTGAGTTTTGGTGAAATTTTTTGTGAATGATCCTTGTTTCGTGCTCATGAGCATTGGGTGAAATATGATTCTCATGTTTGTTGTGGCTCATCCACTTACCATTGTACCTTGCGAGATTTTGAGCCGTTTAAGCTTTCTTCTTGAGCGATATTTTTTTTGATAGACTCGTTGTGCTAGTATGAACCTCATGTTTCTTTGTTTCAACAACGTGTGTGTCACTATGAACTAGAGAAAACTAGAACTTGCTCAAGTTGATTTTCAAAGCTTTATGTCATAACCTACTTGATTTCGAATATGATTGGAAGGATCGTTTAGGATTTAACCCCTTAGCCAAATATTTTTCGACCTTGAGCCCGTCGAGGGACACCCTAGTAGCCCCTTTGTGCCTACATTTAAACCATTTTATTCATCACCTTAATTCTTTCTATCTTGGAGGATTTTGTTTTGAAGATCATATGAGTTGTAATCCTTGTGAAATGATGAATGTGAGGAAAAAAGAGATGCTAATAGCTTCAATGTGTAATGTAATGTCAATGTGCTCCAAAAAAAAATGAAAAAAAAAACAATAACAAAAAAATGAAAAAAAAAGAAGAAGAATAAAGAGCACAAAAATGTATATGATTCATTGTTTGGTGTCAAGTATTTGTCGTTTGAGTGAGTTGATTGTGTTTCTAAGAATGAAGAAAGGGTTCAACATGTAAAAATCCGACCCGGGGCAAGGAGTGATAAGGAAGGGCAATGAAATGCCGTATATTAAGTCCACTTATCCCAAAAAATCCCGAATACCTTGAGCCTAGCCCCATTACACCCTTTGAACGACCTTCCATGATTCTTAAGATGGTTAAATTTGATTTGTGGAGTCTATCACTTGAGTAAGCTTATGGTTATTGTTCTATGATGCTCATTGTTGTTACTTGAGGTTTTCATTTCCATACATTCATTTTATTCATTTATTTCTTGGCATATGCAAGTTCTTCATTGCTTATAATCTTTCACTTGCATATAATTTTGAGTGAATACCATGCTTCGAGTGAAAAAAAAAAAAAGAGTGAACCTTAGTGAGGGAATGTGGTTTGGCCCGACACTCATTTGCATTTGTATGATCCTAAGTGTTGCATGTTCATGGAGCTCGTGTTTGTTCTTTTACTTATTCATTTCTATACACCAAAATCTCATTCTTGTATGCATAAGAGTGTATTCATGATGTCATCCATTGTTTTTGTGTTTCGGTAAGTGTTGGATTTGCTTGAGGACAAGCAAAAGTTTAAGTGTGGGGGAGTTGTTTCGCACGTTTTTGTGCGACTTTTCTATTGTTTTGTGTGACCTTTTTGTGATGTTTTTGTGATTATATTCATCCTATTCATGTGAGTTTGTGTATATTTTGTTATGGTTGTGGTTTTGTAGGATTTGGACGAGAATTGAGTAAAAACGAGAAGGATATGTTCGAATCGACTCATACCGGTGTCCAGCCTTTCGCATCGTTGGGAGAATCCTCATCCCGACCAATTCCACCGTTGGATTGTCTCCAAATTTTTCAGGACTGTATAAGACTTCTAGAGCTACAATATGAACGGTGGGTTTGTCGAAATAACAGTCCAAGACAAAGATATAGCGCACAGACGAAAGCAGCAAAAACCAGAATTTTGGCGCGTTTGCGCCATCCTGGCGCATTTGCGCCAAGCGGCTGAGAGCGTGGCGCATTTGCGTCAAGCGGCTGGGAGCTTGGCGCATTTGCGCCACATGGCGTTGACCCAAGTTTGACCAGCCTTTTGGAGCTCTTTTGGAGGGGCATTTTCGTCTATTCAAGGCCAAGATAGAGAGCACTATATAAGGATTTTGTGGGCACTAAAAGCATCTTATCCATTTCATCTTCACCAACACCCACCTTTCCCCCATTTTCTCTCTCTTAGATATTTTTATGTTCTTAGATCTAGTTTTAGTTTCAATTTTATCTCCATCATCCATTGAGATTTTGTATTCAAGCATTTGAAGAAGGTTGTTTAGAGTGCTTCAAGGAACACATTGATGTAAACAATATTCGATTTGAAGCTTTTTGGTAATATCTCCCTTTTCATTGCTTGTTTATGATTTTGATGATGAATGTTTGTGTGCTTTTTATGAATATGGTTAGCTAGATTGCATGTTGGGGATTGGGTGATGAGTAATTAGGTTTGGGTGATTTGTAATTATATGAATTTGGGGATAATTGATATTTTAACTTGTTGAGGAGATGGACCAAATCCCTCATTCTTGGTATGCTTCTAGTATTAAATATATTCATGTTAGACCTTAATCAATTATCCTTGGCCTAATCGTGGTTACGTATGGCCGGCCTAATCGTGGTATCGTATGGCCTAACTCGATTAATTGTGATTTCCGATTATGAGAGTTTTCATATGTGAAGCGAACCTATATAACCTCGTTTTGATGCTTAGACTTGAATCTCGGTTTTGGGTATGGTTGACGTTGATCACGAGTGAGTGTAGTTCCACTTAGCATTGTTATTCGTGTATTGCATTGAACTCATTCCAATTACTACGATCTCATTCCCTAACGTTCCACATACTTGATCATTTGCATTTTAAATAGTTTAGTATTTATTAGTCTTTGCATGCTACATTTTGTTTTAATTCACTCCTTAGCTTTCACTCTTCAAAACACCCCCTTTCGTTGCTTGTTTTCTTTTTCTTATTTTCTTTTGCACTCGAGCAAGACAAATTCTCTTGAGACGACACACAAGGCCGATAGTATTGCTCCTCTCGAGAACGACATTCGGGTTTACAAATCGAGACAACACATTTTAGCGAAACAAGGATCAAAGAGTAGTCCCGTGTCGCCTTCCACCGCGTTGATGGTACCTAGTCAAAGAAGTAAAAACAAAAGCGATAGTACAGAAAAACTAAAAAGCAGGAATATTGCCTCCCCGGCAACGGCGCCAATTTTGACGACGCGAAAACTTTGTCGTGGAAGCTAACGCGGCCAAAATAAATTTATAAAGTTCCTAAACTCAACACAAGATAGCAAGTGGTAAGTATAGGGTCGATCCCACGAGGAAGCAATTGCAATTTAGTTAATCTCGGCTTTGCCCAAATAGTGTCACAATAAAAAGGTTTTAAGTTTGGTTGCTGAGTCACAGCGTTTTATCAAACTACCACTAACAGAAATAATTAAACTAATTAACCCAAACTATCATGCAGAAATATTAAACTAACACTTTGACCAAACTGGAAACAGAAAACAATTAATCAAACTGAAATCAAATAAGAGAAAGTAGGCTTCTGGGCTTTGGCTTCTCTCTGGGTTCTCTGGGCAAACTACCGATCCCTGGCACTAATGGTTTTAACTGATGGTTTGTCAATCGGTTATAGGATGTCTAACAAAGTGAAAGCAGTCCTATTAAGTCACGCCTACAGTCACCCCACCCCAATCCGTCCTTACTGGGTAAAGAAAAGGCAAGGTATACTTATGCCTAATCCCCTGAGTCTAGACAATTCGATACCTATGTGGTCGCATGGATCTAGTTTGCCCAAACTCGCATTACTCTCTCGACGAACCCAATTCGGCCAATAGCATGTCCGGAAATCCGAATCATACGACCGCTACTCCAACACGTTCTAGCGCTATGCCCGTAGTACATCTAACGCGGAATACTCGGTTGATCAATCGCTGGTATCTCAAAGTGTAAGGGTTTCCTAACGACCAAATTAGTCTGCCCAAACCTGCAAGAATATGGTTAAACCTCAACTATGTATCGGGAACAAACCTCCAGGCAGTTAACTAAAAGCCCTAACAACCTCACGGTTCTACCTTAGCCCAGAGTCCCCTTCGATCAGCCTTTGCCCAGACGCCCTGCAAGTTTAGCTACTCATACGTGAAGAAATAAAACAAGAAATAAATTGGAAAACGAAACTGAAATTCATATTAACTAAAATCTAAAATCGTTCAACTGGAATAGTAAAAACAAAGCAATAAAAACATAAAGCAATAAATTGTTTTTATGCCCGAAGGCTCGATCAACTTCAAAAACAAAACAACTTGGCCGGAAATCTCCTAGCTTCAATCGTCGGCGGCTGCTTCGTGAACGGGGTCGGAATTGTGTGTCGCGTTCTTCTCCAGCTTCTCTTCCTTATATAGGCGTGAATTAGGGTTGCGGAATCGCAGTTGCATGGGCCGCTGCATGGGCTTCCTTTTCCAGGCGCCGCTAAGTACTTTCCATCTTTAGCTCCAGCCGCCTTTGACTTTGCCCGCTGGCAACCCGCTTCCCAAACTCTCTTCAGGTATTCTTCTCCTCCACAGGTGAACGGACCAGGCACGGTACTTAGTAGTCGATTTGGGTCTTCTGCTTCATGACTCAACCCCAACTGGTTTGACTTGCCTGTAAAGCCATCTTTGCTCAGTCACTACACACTCCAAATCGCTGTTTGCCCAAAGAAGGGGTTTTCCTTGCCTCTTTTGCCCAGTGCGCCACCTGCTACCTATTTGCCTGCATACCCTGACCAAACACTCTACTGTGCCCTCCCAGACACATAAAACAGACTCAAACTGACTCTAAAAGAGGCTCAAGATGAGCAAATAAAATGGCTCATCAATAGGTAACAGTACCTCTGTTTATTTTACAGTAATCTTTAAGGAACTTCGAGTTTCCAGTCATGTGATTCGAGCAACCACTGTCAAAGTACCATGAACCTGTACATTTAGTATTGGAGACTGAAAGAACAACATTTCAAACATGGTTAGACTTCACAACCCATTTCTTTCCAGGTAAATTTTGTGTTGGTTTGGTACCTGTCTTTGAAGAACTTGAAGAAATTTTTAGATTTTTCACATCAGCAAGTCTTAATTTGCAAAAAGGTTTAATATGTCCCTGTACTGAACAATAACTACACACAAAGGTTTTTTCGTGTTTTTTATCAAGTGAAAAATTTTGAAGAATTTTTTCCGTCTCAGAAGTTTTTTTTAGAATGGAAGTAGAGTTTGATTCATTAGAAGTACATGCTTCATTACAATGTTTGGAAACAACTGAAGTACAAGAACTAGATTTAATAAATTGAGTTGCTGAGACGGAAACTTTTGAAGACTTGACTTTTTCAACTTTGGCTGGAATTTCTTCTTGATCAGTAACTTTCTGAAAACCAAGACCACAATTTCCGTTATCTTGAATACCCATACTAAGAATTTCGTCAAGAGTTATCTTACCTTGATTCATCCTCCTGAACGTAGCCTTGGCTTCTTCAAGCTTGTTTTTTATCTTGACCAGTGCTCCATTTGTTTTGTTTAGCTCCAGTTCCTTCTTGGTCAGAAGACTCTCCAGTTTGGCAAGATCAGACTTGTGATGCTCATTTTCTATCTGGAGAACTTTATTGAGACCATTCAGTTTGCTATACTTTCCTCTGAGAGTGTAGTACACTTCTTTTGGAACAACCTGGTGTTTGCTTGGTTCTGTGACCAGAATCTCATCACTTCCTGAGTCAGACATAACTGATGTTAGACAAAACAAATTTGAATATTCAGTTTCATAACCTTCCATAACTGAGTCAGATTCCATGTGTTCAACCAGTAGAGCACTCTCTTCATTGACAGGAGTCTTTAAACCATCAGCATCTTCATTCTTACTTAGAGTTTCTTCTGGGAGAGTAACATATGCCACCTTTCTGCCCATTTTCCGGTGAGTGTTTGCGCATTCATTTGCAAAGTGACCAATGCCGTTACACTCGTAGCACTGAACAGTTGAATAGTCTTTGGACTTCGTGCCTTCGATGAGGTTCCGGTTGTTTGGTCTTGGTTTGAATCCTTCAGACTTTGGACTTGTTAGTTTTGTGCCTGACGGATCACTTCTGTCAGCAGACTTCTGACCTCTGGATTGCCACCTTTTCTTTTTGAACATGTGACTTAGTTGTTTGGTGATCAGCGCCAATTTTTCATCAGTGCTTTTGGCATTCAGCAACTCCAAGAGGTTTGATTCTTCTTCATCACTCTCAGGCTGGTCATCTGACTGTCTTTTGGGTGATCTGGATTTTGATGTTCCTTCTCCATATAAGGCCGTGACATGAGAGATGTTTGGATCACATTGTTCTCTTTCAAGCATGGTCATTTCGTGTGTCTTCATGATATTCATCAGTTTACCAAAGTCAAGATCATCTGTTCTCTTTGCCGTCTCAAGAGAGATAACCTTGGTGAGGAATTTTAAATTCATAGTTCGTAATGCTTTTGACACCAAGGTTTTACTAAGAATGGGATCACCAAGTTCTGCACACTCGTTAGCAATATCATAAATCTTATTGAAATAACTTGATGCAGATTCATCATTCCCCATCCTCAAGTTTTCAAACCTGGATGCAAGGATTCTGAGACGTGACTCACGAACTGACTTGTTTCCTTCACAGTGGAGTTGAAGTGTGTCCCAGGCCTCCTTTGCAGATTTTGAGTTTTTGATCAGCCTGAAGCGAACCTATATAACCTCGTTTTGATGCTTAGACTTGAATCTCGGTTTTGGGTATGGTTGACGTTGATCACGAGTGAGTGTAGTTCCACTTAGCATTGTTATTCGTGTATTGCATTGAACTCATTCCAATTACTACGATCTCATTCCCTAACGTTCCACATACTTGATCATTTGCATTTTAAATAGTTTAGTATTTATTAGTCTTTGCATGCTACATTTTGTTTTAATTCACTCCTTAGCTTTCACTCTTCAAAACACCCCCTTTCGTTGCTTGTTTTCTTTTTCTTATTTTCTTTTGCACTCGAGCAAGACAAATTCTCTTGAGACGACACACAAGGCCGATAGTATTGCTCCTCTCGAGAACGACATTCGGGTTTACAAATCGAGACAACACATTTTAGCGAAACAAGGATCAAAGAGTAGTCCCGTGTCGCCTTCCACCGCGTTGATGGTACCTAGTCAAAGAAGTAAAAACAAAAGCGATAGTACAGAAAAACTAAAAAGCAGGAATATTGCCTCCCCGGCAACGGCGCCAATTTTGACGACGCGAAAACTTTGTCGTGGAAGCTAACGCGGCCAAAATAAATTTATAAAGTTCCTAAACTCAACACAAGATAGCAAGTGGTAAGTATAGGGTCGATCCCACGAGGAAGCAATTGCAATTTAGTTAATCTCGGCTTTGCCCAAATAGTGTCACAATAAAAAGGTTTTAAGTTTGGTTGCTGAGTCACAGCGTTTTATCAAACTACCACTAACAAAAATAATTAAACTAATTAACCCAAACTATCATGCAGAAATATTAAACTAACACTTTGACCAAACTGGAAACAGAAAACAATTAATCAAACTGAAATCAAATAAGAGAAAGTAGGCTTCTGGGCTTTGGCTTCTCTCTGGGTTCTCTGGGCAAACTACCGATCCCTGGCACTAATGGTTTTAACTGATGGTTTGTCAATCGGTTATAGGATGTCTAACAAAGTGAAAGCAGTCCTATTAAGTCACGCCTACAGTCACCCCACCCCAATCCGTCCTTACTGGGTAAAGAAAAGGCAAGGTATACTTATGCCTAATCCCCTGAGTCTAGACAATTCGATACCTATGTGGTCGCATGGATCTAGTTTGCCCAAACTCGCATTACTCTCTCGACGAACCCAATTCGGCCAATAGCATGTCCGGAAATCCGAATCATACGACCGCTACTCCAACACGTTCTAGCGCTATGCCCGTAGTACATCTAACGCGGAATACTCGGTTGATCAATCGCTGGTATCTCAAAGTGTAAGGGTTTCCTAACGACCAAATTAGTCTGCCCAAACCTGCAAGAATATGGTTAAACCTCAACTATGTATCGGGAACAAACCTCCAGGCAGTTAACTAAAAGCCCTAACAACCTCACGGTTCTACCTTAGCCCAGAGTCCCCTTCGATCAGCCTTTGCCCAGACGCCCTGCAAGTTTAGCTACTCATACGTGAAGAAATAAAACAAGAAATAAATTGGAAAACGAAACTGAAATTCATATTAACTAAAATCTAAAATCGTTCAACTGGAATAGTAAAAACAAAGCAATAAAAACATAAAGCAATAAATTGTTTTTATGCCCGAAGGCTCGATCAACTTCAAAAACAAAACAACTTGGCCGGAAATCTCCTAGCTTCAATCGTCGGCGGCTGCTTCGTGAACGGGGTCGGAATTGTGTGTCGCGTTCTTCTCCAGCTTCTCTTCCTTATATAGGCGTGAATTAGGGTTGCGGAATCGCAGTTGCATGGGCCGCTGCATGGGCTTCCTTTTCCAGGCGCCGCTAAGTACTTTCCATCTTTAGCTCCAGCCGCCTTTGACTTTGCCCGCTGGCAACCCGCTTCCCAAACTCTCTTCAGGTATTCTTCTCCTCCACAGGTGAACGGACCAGGCACGGTACTTAGTAGTCGATTTGGGTCTTCTGCTTCATGACTCAACCCCAACTGGTTTGACTTGCCTGTAAAGCCATCTTTGCTCAGTCACTACACACTCCAAATCGCTGTTTGCCCAAAGAAGGGGTTTTCCTTGCCTCTTTTGCCCAGTGCGCCACCTGCTACCTATTTGCCTGCATACCCTGACCAAACACTCTACTGTGCCCTCCCAGACACATAAAACAGACTCAAACTGACTCTAAAAGAGGCTCAAGATGAGCAAATAAAATGGCTCATCAATAGGTAACAGTACCTCTGTTTATTTTACAGTAATCTTTAAGGAACTTCGAGTTTCCAGTCATGTGATTCGAGCAACCACTGTCAAAGTACCATGAACCTGTACATTTAGTATTGGAGACTGAAAGAACAACATTTCAAACATGGTTAGACTTCACAACCCATTTCTTTCCAGGTAAATTTTGTGTTGGTTTGGTACCTGTCTTTGAAGAACTTGAAGAAATTTTTAGATTTTTCACATCAGCAAGTCTTAATTTGCAAAAAGGTTTAATATGTCCCTGTACTGAACAATAACTACACACAAAGGTTTTTTCGTGTTTTTTATCAAGTGAAAAATTTTGAAGAATTTTTTCCGTCTCAGAAGTTTTTTTTAGAATGGAAGTAGAGTTTGATTCATTAGAAGTACATGCTTCATTACAATGTTTGGAAACAACTGAAGTACAAGAACTAGATTTAATAAATTGAGTTGCTGAGACGGAAACTTTTGAAGACTTGACTTTTTCAACTTTGGCTGGAATTTCTTCTTGATCAGTAACTTTCTGAAAACCAAGACCACAATTTCCGTTATCTTGAATACCCATACTAAGAATTTCGTCAAGAGTTATCTTACCTTGATTCATCCTCCTGAACGTAGCCTTGGCTTCTTCAAGCTTGTTTTTTATCTTGACCAGTGCTCCATTTGTTTTGTTTAGCTCCAGTTCCTTCTTGGTCAGAAGACTCTCCAGTTTGGCAAGATCAGACTTGTGATGCTCATTTTCTATCTGGAGAACTTTATTGAGACCATTCAGTTTGCTATACTTTCCTCTGAGAGTGTAGTACACTTCTTTTGGAACAACCTGGTGTTTGCTTGGTTCTGTGACCAGAATCTCATCACTTCCTGAGTCAGACATAACTGATGTTAGACAAAACAAATTTGAATATTCAGTTTCATAACCTTCCATAACTGAGTCAGATTCCATGTGTTCAACCAGTAGAGCACTCTCTTCATTGACAGGAGTCTTTAAACCATCAGCATCTTCATTCTTACTTAGAGTTTCTTCTGGGAGAGTAACATATGCCACCTTTCTGCCCATTTTCCGGTGAGTGTTTGCGCATTCATTTGCAAAGTGACCAATGCCGTTACACTCGTAGCACTGAACAGTTGAATAGTCTTTGGACTTCGTGCCTTCGATGAGGTTCCGGTTGTTTGGTCTTGGTTTGAATCCTTCAGACTTTGGACTTGTTAGTTTTGTGCCTGACGGATCACTTCTGTCAGCAGACTTCTGACCTCTGGATTGCCACCTTTTCTTTTTGAACATGTGACTTAGTTGTTTGGTGATCAGCGCCAATTTTTCATCAGTGCTTTTGGCATTCAGCAACTCCAAGAGGTTTGATTCTTCTTCATCACTCTCAGGCTGGTCATCTGACTGTCTTTTGGGTGATCTGGATTTTGATGTTCCTTCTCCATATAAGGCCGTGACATGAGAGATGTTTGGATCACATTGTTCTCTTTCAAGCATGGTCATTTCGTGTGTCTTCATGATATTCATCAGTTTACCAAAGTCAAGATCATCTGTTCTCTTTGCCGTCTCAAGAGAGATAACCTTGGTGAGGAATTTTAAATTCATAGTTCGTAATGCTTTTGACACCAAGGTTTTACTAAGAATGGGATCACCAAGTTCTGCACACTCGTTAGCAATATCATAAATCTTATTGAAATAACTTGATGCAGATTCATCATTCCCCATCCTCAAGTTTTCAAACCTGGATGCAAGGATTCTGAGACGTGACTCACGAACTGACTTGTTTCCTTCACAGTGGAGTTGAAGTGTGTCCCAGGCCTCCTTTGCAGATTTTGAGTTTTTGATCAGCCTGAAGCGAACCTATATAACCTCGTTTTGATGCTTAGACTTGAATCTCGGTTTTGGGTATGGTTGACGTTGATCACGAGTGAGTGTAGTTCCACTTAGCATTGTTATTCGTGTATTGCATTGAACTCATTCCAATTACTACGATCTCATTCCCTAACGTTCCACATACTTGATCATTTGCATTTTAAATAGTTTAGTATTTATTAGTCTTTGCATGCTACATTTTGTTTTAATTCACTCCTTAGCTTTCACTCTTCAAAACACCCCCTTTCGTTGCTTGTTTTCTTTTTCTTATTTTCTTTTGCACTCGAGCAAGACAAATTCTCTTGAGACGACACACAAGGCCGATAGTATTGCTCCTCTCGAGAACGACATTCGGGTTTACAAATCGAGACAACACATTTTAGCGAAACAAGGATCAAAGAGTAGTCCCGTGTCGCCTTCCACCGCGTTGATGGTACCTAGTCAAAGAAGTAAAAACAAAAGCGATAGTACAGAAAAACTAAAAAGCAGGAATATTGCCTCCCCGGCAACGGCGCCAATTTTGACGACGCGAAAACTTTGTCGTGGAAGCTAACGCGGCCAAAATAAATTTATAAAGTTCCTAAACTCAACACAAGATAGCAAGTGGTAAGTATAGGGTCGATCCCACGAGGAAGCAATTGCAATTTAGTTAATCTCGGCTTTGCCCAAATAGTGTCACAATAAAAAGGTTTTAAGTTTGGTTGCTGAGTCACAGCGTTTTATCAAACTACCACTAACAGAAATAATTAAACTAATTAACCCAAACTATCATGCAGAAATATTAAACTAACACTTTGACCAAACTGGAAACAGAAAACAATTAATCAAACTGAAATCAAATAAGAGAAAGTAGGCTTCTGGGCTTTGGCTTCTCTCTGGGTTCTCTGGGCAAACTACCGATCCCTGGCACTAATGGTTTTAACTGATGGTTTGTCAATCGGTTATAGGATGTCTAACAAAGTGAAAGCAGTCCTATTAAGTCACGCCTACAGTCACCCCACCCCAATCCGTCCTTACTGGGTAAAGAAAAGGCAAGGTATACTTATGCCTAATCCCCTGAGTCTAGACAATTCGATACCTATGTGGTCGCATGGATCTAGTTTGCCCAAACTCGCATTACTCTCTCGACGAACCCAATTCGGCCAATAGCATGTCCGGAAATCCGAATCATACGACCGCTACTCCAACACGTTCTAGCGCTATGCCCGTAGTACATCTAACGCGGAATACTCGGTTGATCAATCGCTGGTATCTCAAAGTGTAAGGGTTTCCTAACGACCAAATTAGTCTGCCCAAACCTGCAAGAATATGGTTAAACCTCAACTATGTATCGGGAACAAACCTCCAGGCAGTTAACTAAAAGCCCTAACAACCTCACGGTTCTACCTTAGCCCAGAGTCCCCTTCGATCAGCCTTTGCCCAGACGCCCTGCAAGTTTAGCTACTCATACGTGAAGAAATAAAACAAGAAATAAATTGGAAAACGAAACTGAAATTCATATTAACTAAAATCTAAAATCGTTCAACTGGAATAGTAAAAACAAAGCAATAAAAACATAAAGCAATAAATTGTTTTTATGCCCGAAGGCTCGATCAACTTCAAAAACAAAACAACTTGGCCGGAAATCTCCTAGCTTCAATCGTCGGCGGCTGCTTCGTGAACGGGGTCGGAATTGTGTGTCGCGTTCTTCTCCAGCTTCTCTTCCTTATATAGGCGTGAATTAGGGTTGCGGAATCGCAGTTGCATGGGCCGCTGCATGGGCTTCCTTTTCCAGGCGCCGCTAAGTACTTTCCATCTTTAGCTCCAGCCGCCTTTGACTTTGCCCGCTGGCAACCCGCTTCCCAAACTCTCTTCAGGTATTCTTCTCCTCCACAGGTGAACGGACCAGGCACGGTACTTAGTAGTCGATTTGGGTCTTCTGCTTCATGACTCAACCCCAACTGGTTTGACTTGCCTGTAAAGCCATCTTTGCTCAGTCACTACACACTCCAAATCGCTGTTTGCCCAAAGAAGGGGTTTTCCTTGCCTCTTTTGCCCAGTGCGCCACCTGCTACCTATTTGCCTGCATACCCTGACCAAACACTCTACTGTGCCCTCCCAGACACATAAAACAGACTCAAACTGACTCTAAAAGAGGCTCAAGATGAGCAAATAAAATGGCTCATCAATAGGTAACAGTACCTCTGTTTATTTTACAGTAATCTTTAAGGAACTTCGAGTTTCCAGTCATGTGATTCGAGCAACCACTGTCAAAGTACCATGAACCTGTACATTTAGTATTGGAGACTGAAAGAACAACATTTCAAACATGGTTAGACTTCACAACCCATTTCTTTCCAGGTAAATTTTGTGTTGGTTTGGTACCTGTCTTTGAAGAACTTGAAGAAATTTTTAGATTTTTCACATCAGCAAGTCTTAATTTGCAAAAAGGTTTAATATGTCCCTGTACTGAACAATAACTACACACAAAGGTTTTTTCGTGTTTTTTATCAAGTGAAAAATTTTGAAGAATTTTTTCCGTCTCAGAAGTTTTTTTTAGAATGGAAGTAGAGTTTGATTCATTAGAAGTACATGCTTCATTACAATGTTTGGAAACAACTGAAGTACAAGAACTAGATTTAATAAATTGAGTTGCTGAGACGGAAACTTTTGAAGACTTGACTTTTTCAACTTTGGCTGGAATTTCTTCTTGATCAGTAACTTTCTGAAAACCAAGACCACAATTTCCGTTATCTTGAATACCCATACTAAGAATTTCGTCAAGAGTTATCTTACCTTGATTCATCCTCCTGAACGTAGCCTTGGCTTCTTCAAGCTTGTTTTTTATCTTGACCAGTGCTCCATTTGTTTTGTTTAGCTCCAGTTCCTTCTTGGTCAGAAGACTCTCCAGTTTGGCAAGATCAGACTTGTGATGCTCATTTTCTATCTGGAGAACTTTATTGAGACCATTCAGTTTGCTATACTTTCCTCTGAGAGTGTAGTACACTTCTTTTGGAACAACCTGGTGTTTGCTTGGTTCTGTGACCAGAATCTCATCACTTCCTGAGTCAGACATAACTGATGTTAGACAAAACAAATTTGAATATTCAGTTTCATAACCTTCCATAACTGAGTCAGATTCCATGTGTTCAACCAGTAGAGCACTCTCTTCATTGACAGGAGTCTTTAAACCATCAGCATCTTCATTCTTACTTAGAGTTTCTTCTGGGAGAGTAACATATGCCACCTTTCTGCCCATTTTCCGGTGAGTGTTTGCGCATTCATTTGCAAAGTGACCAATGCCGTTACACTCGTAGCACTGAACAGTTGAATAGTCTTTGGACTTCGTGCCTTCGATGAGGTTCCGGTTGTTTGGTCTTGGTTTGAATCCTTCAGACTTTGGACTTGTTAGTTTTGTGCCTGACGGATCACTTCTGTCAGCAGACTTCTGACCTCTGGATTGCCACCTTTTCTTTTTGAACATGTGACTTAGTTGTTTGGTGATCAGCGCCAATTTTTCATCAGTGCTTTTGGCATTCAGCAACTCCAAGAGGTTTGATTCTTCTTCATCACTCTCAGGCTGGTCATCTGACTGTCTTTTGGGTGATCTGGATTTTGATGTTCCTTCTCCATATAAGGCCGTGACATGAGAGATGTTTGGATCACATTGTTCTCTTTCAAGCATGGTCATTTCGTGTGTCTTCATGATATTCATCAGTTTACCAAAGTCAAGATCATCTGTTCTCTTTGCCGTCTCAAGAGAGATAACCTTGGTGAGGAATTTTAAATTCATAGTTCGTAATGCTTTTGACACCAAGGTTTTACTAAGAATGGGATCACCAAGTTCTGCACACTCGTTAGCAATATCATAAATCTTATTGAAATAACTTGATGCAGATTCATCATTCCCCATCCTCAAGTTTTCAAACCTGGATGCAAGGATTCTGAGACGTGACTCACGAACTGACTTGTTTCCTTCACAGTGGAGTTGAAGTGTGTCCCAGGCCTCCTTTGCAGATTTTGAGTTTTTGATCAGCCTGAACATGTGGGTGTCCACCGAACCATAGATTTCTGAAAGTGCTTTCTCATTTGCACACGCGGCTTCGCGTTCCTCCTTGGTCTACAGTCGAGATGGTTTGAGGACTTGATCGCCGCGATCTTCATGCATTGGATGCTCCCAACCATCTTCAATTTTTTCCCATGCGCGTGTATCGATGGACTTGATTTTGCACCTGATACGCACTTTCCAATGAGAGTAATTTGACCCGTCAAGTACAATCAACCGTTGTTGCATGTAGTTGGTATCCATGACCAGTGATCAACACTCTGTCCGTCGAGTGCACTGCTCTGATACCACTTGTTAGAACCTGGAAACGCAACTACACGTACCTGTACTAAATAAAGCAGCGGAATATTGGAGACTATATTCGGCCCACTATATATGTCTAGTTGCCCAACTTCTCTAACAGTTCGAGCTTTTAGATGAAGCGGTTTCTAACATGGTATCAGAGCAGGCCCAACACGATGTGGGGCCCCGGTCGATGGAATTTCCGACTGTGGGCACCCCTGCCGATGAAATTTCCGGCCACGAGTAATTCCGATGGAATTTCCGGCTTACTCGTGAGGGGGAGTGTTACAATATCCCACATCGGTTGGATAAAGAACCTCGAGCTCACATATAAGTTGGACAACCTTATCACCTTAACAAGGCCTTGTTAAGGTGTATACTGGCCCAACTTTGACACGGAAATTAAACGACAAACGGGGATAAAAAAATTCACGAGTTGTTCTTCACTCGAACAACTCGCAATAGCCTCAAGGCCACAAACTTTCTCATTGATAATTACAAAATTCGCTCAAGGGTTAAGACTACACAAAGTCGCGGTACTTAACCGGAAGTGTTGCTCACAAAAGATAAAGAAAAATACAAACGCTCTTCACTCGAGTTTTCTATTTTTCTTCTAAGTGTTCCTCAATGTAAGCCGTACTGGATGAATTCCTTTGATCTACTATTTGTACTGCTTCATCACTTCGATGTAGTGGGCTTCAACTTCCTTGCACCATCATCACATAACTTAGCCCACTACCTTCACTTCACAACTGCCAGCTATGTGGCTATGTTGAACCGGTCACCTAGTTAGCTTGATTGCCCAGTACACACGAATGCTCAGTCCAACACCTTGTAAGCCCAGGCCCACTTGTTTGACAGCCCAGTCATCTTTAAATTCCAGCCCAAGACACCTTTGATTTCTGCACACCACAAAAACAAGTAAACATCAAATGTATTTCAATGAGGCTGGAAAAATACCTCAACAGATGCGCAGGAGCTCGTGGGTGAGGTTTGGAAGACGCGGCCATTGGGTTCTATATTAGCTGATCTCAAGGTGGAAATACACGCGCGGCGCGAGCTCTTCGATGAAGATGGGAAACCGCTTGCTATATCGAAAATAATATTTCATCGAAAATAATATTTCGCCTACTGCTGAAATGGAAATCATAAGACCTTCATTCTTATGAGGATGATTAAACGTAGTCGTCTATCTATAATTAATTTTTTTTATAAAAATAATAAAAAAATTATAAATTGTTAAATATTTTTTTACAAAATATTAATAATATTTTAATCTTAACCTATACATAAAATTATTAATTTGAATTATTTTATTTTAATCGACCAATTAAAACAAAAGAGAATAAATATTTTTATGAGATTAAACATTAAATTATATTAATTTATTAAAATGTATAAGCAATTTTTAACAATTTAATTATTTTTGAATATATTAAGAAGTAACAAATATTATCTGAATTACTATTAAGGGAGAAATTTAAAAATACAGAGAGTGTTTCATGTATTTATAAGTACACTCATTAATAATTTATTTTTTTACACGTATAATTCATAAATTGCTTTAAATACTATTTCAATTGGTTGAAAATCAATTTATTTTGTAAGAACGAATATTTGTCCGAGGCCGAAAATGTTGCTAAAAGACCGAATTAATTATAACATTTTGGGTCCTCTAGTCAACATATTCGGTTTTCGGACACATATTTGGTCTCCGACTTTTTATTTATTCTTAGAAACTTTTTTATAAAATAATTAATTTTCAACCAATTTAATTGTTTTAATATATTTTGAACTAATTAACATATATAATGTGAATTATAATTAATATTTTAACTCATTAAAGTAATTAATATTTAAGGTAATTAATAATGTTCGGGAAGCCGCCGCCTGGTCAACTCGCTCGACCATCGACCTCGACCAATCCCAACACAGACACCGGATGCACTCACAGAGTTCGCGACAAACACGTTTCGAAGGTACGAGGAATCCAACCTTACTATCCACACTTTCATCCTATGCCTAAAAAATGGATCGTATGTTCGTTATGGCCTCGCCGAGCAATGGACTTCCAAGGCATTGAAACTTGGGGCCACTGATCTCACTCTCCGGTTAAATGATCGAAACACCTACCCCATTCCACTTACCGAGGTCTCTAGGTCGGAAAACGTTGTCCGGTTAAGTCTGACATGTTTTAAAATCGATCGATTAAAGGTAATCAATTGTACCGGGCTTAAGTCGCTCACGTTGAACGACTTTTATATAAATCCTGATCAATTTTTCGACATATTATCGCGATTCCCATTGATCGAGTATATATCCTTGTCCGATGTTCGTAGATCTAATGATATTAGAGTTTCTAGTTCTGTCCCAATCAATATCCTTCATAAACTAAGGTCTCTAGTTCTGTCCACATTTAAACCCCAAATCCAAATGAAAAAATTGTTCCTGGATAACTTGTCGTCAATGTTTCCTAACCTCAAAGACTTAACCCTAGGATTGAATCTCCCTACAAAAAAACATTTACATGAAACCATACGAAACATTTCAAGCTCTACAATTGAGACTTTAAACCTTAAGTACCCCGAAGTGGTGAATACCGTGATATTTATGACAAGCCACCGAAGATTGATGTCTCGAAGATTCCAGGAGTCAAGATTGATGTCCCGAATATTCATAAGTTTACATTTGAGGGTTTGTGGATTCCTAAGTTGTGCTTTAGCCCAACACCTGTGGGTGATCAATGGGAGTCCCATGTTTCGATAACGAATTTTGGTGTTATGAGTACAGCCTGGCTTCGTCAGTTGAGTCAACTCTTAAAAAAGTTGAAAGGTTCGAAAATACATCTCTGTCTCCATTTTCATTTTAATGTAAGATTTGATTACGAGGTGGGAGAGATCGATGGTTTGAATGTATTTGAAGTAGAGGACCTGACTCTGGACATGAAGCATCTTCCGTCTTTTAGTTGTTACGCTGTTTTGGATGGTTTGCTGCGGATATGTCACTCAAAGATGATTACTCAATATGTTACTCCTGGTGTGAATGATGATGATGATGGTGGGATTAATAATACTAGAAAGAACGACCTATTAATATGTCAATCCCTTGAACAAGGAATGCAATTGAAAAGCGGGTTGCACCCAACCCAATTAATGTATGGTTTGCGCGATCTCGAGGAATTAGATGTGCAGCAGCTCTTCGATGGGGTGTGGAAAACGCAGCCTTTGGGTTGTATATTAGATGATGCTGATTCAACAAGTCAGGAATTGAAAAGAAGATTCCGCTTGCAATTTAAATGGAAACCATCGTCGTGTCTTGATCAATACATGAGACATTCCGATGATGACGCCGATGATGATGATGAATATATTCATCGGGGGTTCTGTAGGAGGCCTGATCATGAAGATGAGGGGTATTGGAGCTCGGATTATACTTCTGATGATGATATTTATTAATATATTAAAATATGTCGTACCTATTTTATTTAATGAATAAAGTTATTAATTTAAAGTATTAAAATATGATTTGTTATCTTTTTTCTATTCATTAATCATTGTACTTACTTTCCTAATACTTTTATTTCATTGATTTTAAAATATAATTATGCGCATTTATAAAAATTTTTAATTGAATAACATTAAAATTTGAAAGCTTATTTAAATCACTTTCGAAAAAATATTTGAAGAAGCTATAGATAAATCTTGTAGTCAACTTTTTTTTAAATATTGCATAATTTTTCACGATTGAATAATAAAATTTGATTATATATATAAAAAATTGTGTTTCACATATACATTGAATAAAATATTGATAAATTTAAGAATTATAAATTTTGATCATATATTATACGGATATATTATTGATTTTGATAAATAAATGAGTTATTTTTAATGTGTTATTATGTGGCTTGGCAATTATTTTTGAAATGTCAGAACAATTCATAATTACATGACCTAACCTTACAAAATGAATTACTATCATTTTGTGGCATTATATAATGATGACAATGTTAAAAAACTCATAGTTCTACCATGTTACTAATATTAGTGTTTTAATTTTAAATTGTCTCACTTAGACGGACTTCTCACTGTTTAACTCTTGAGTACTTTGGTACTCAGTTTTTCAATATAATTATTTTTTCGTTAAAAAAACATTAAAAATTTAATGTTGAATAATATTACTATAATTACTAAATCAGTTTACTCTTTTAACAAAAATGTAATATTTTAATAAACTGTACAAATAATTAATTTTATAATTACTAATATAATTTGAATTACACATAATAAACTAATCAATTTCTCAATTATTGATATTGCTTAATTTTTTTAATATATAATATTTGCATTTTTAATTTATTGATATTAATAAATGTAATGTAATTAATTTGCATAAATAATATCTAAACCTATAAATAATTAATTTCCTTAAAAATATATTTAATAAAAATGATTTATGATGTTTATATAAGTTCATATATATGTAATCGTTACTTAATTTAAAATTAAAATTTATTTTTATAAAAAAATATATATTTGTATCAACTAAGTATTCATACTACTAATTATGTTGATCACGAAATAATAAATTGTTATTTTATGATTTTTCTACTAAAAAATAAAAGGTAAAAAAAATAATTTTGAAATTAAAAATAAAATATTTTTAGTAAAATTTAAAAATATAATAAAAAAACAGGGACAAAATTTGTTTTTTAAAATAAAAATAAAAAAGGAGTTTTTCTATAAGGTAAATACTAGGTTAGTAGGTACTATACATATATTGTGAAACGTGAATAAAGGAGTAATATATAATAAAAATACCAATAATACCACAAACCCTAGTACCCTTTTATAATCTTTTATAAATTTTCAGTACCTCTCTCTTTATATATTATACTCCCGATACAAAAAACCTAATCTAGAAATATAACATGTCAATTGAGTCACCTGATGAACTCCAATTGTCATCAGCCATCGTCCTCGACGAATTCCAATTCTCAGATCGGTACTCCTCTTCCTCTTCAGTCGATTTACTCGAAGATTTCGCGAAGAAGTCATTCCGAAGGTACGAGGAATCCAACCAAAGTATTGACACTTTCAGCCTTTGTCTAAAGACTGAATCGTATGCTCGTTTCGGCTTCGCTACGGAATGGACTCTGAATGCATTAAAACTCGGAGCCACCAATCTCACTTTCCGGTCCCATCATTCGAACATCGTCATCCCGCTCAAAGAGGTCTTTGGGAACGAAAACGTCGTCCGTTTATGCCTCGAAAGCTCGAAGATCAAACAATTAAAGGTAACCGAATGCCCGCGCCTTAAGTCACTCATTTTAAGCGACTTGTTTATGAAATCCGATACGTTTTTCGACATAATCTCGTGCTGCCCCTCGCTCGAGAATTTGTCCTTGTCCAATATTAATTATTGTGAACGTAATAATCGTGGTGGTTATGATGAACACATGGAGTATGTCTCTATTCCTCCTCCTCCCACGCTCATCCTTCATAATCTAAGGTCTCTAGTTGTGTGCGACTTTGATTCCCACTTTCTCGACGACTTGTCGTCCAAGTTTCCTAACCTCAAACACCTAACCCTAAGACTAACACGATACTCTGGCTACAAAGTGATTCGAAACATTTCAAGCCCTTCACTAGAGACTTTAAACATTATGAACCAGGGTAGCGATAGTTACTACGAAGATGGGGACGGGCGAAATAGGGTTACAAGGGTCGAGTTTGATGTCCCGAGCATTCGTAAGTTTACATTTGAAGTTGTCTGTAAAGACATCCCCGACGTGTCTTTTAGGTCGATATCAGGACACCAATGGGAGGAGTCTCATGTATCGATTACCAACGACGATAAGCGTATGCGCAACAACAATCGGATGATCAGTACTAGGTGGTTTCGTCAGTTGAGTAAATTCTTAACAAATCTGAGAGGGTCGAAGATACATCTCTGTCTCCATCTGTATTCTTACTACAGCTTCGATTACGACGTGGGAGAGCTCGATGGTTTGGATGTGTGTGAAGTGGAGGATCTGACATTGGACATACAACATCTTTCGTCTCTGAGTTGTCACGCTCTATTGGACGCTTTGTTTAGAATATGTCGCCCAAAGATAATTACCCAATATGCCTACGACATTACTGCTTATAATGTTTTTGATCTCGGTGATGGCAGTACCGATTTGTTTATTTGCAAGGCCCTCCAACGAGCAATTCAAGAGAAAAGCAGCTTGTTGGTGTCAACCCAATTTATGTATGGTTTGCGTGATCTCGAGGGAATAGATGCCTAGCAGCTCGTGGGTGAGGTTTGGATGCCGCAGCCATTGGGTTCTATATTAGCTGATCTCAAGGAGGAAATACACGCGCAGCAGCAGCAGCGATGGAATCATCTGCCTCCTATACCAAAAACAAGATTTCGCTTACTGCTGAAATGGAAATCGTAGAACCTTCTGATGAGGATGATAAAATGTACGTCGTCCTCGATCCATCTCTTAAAAGAGTTGATTTTTTAATTTATTTTGTTGTGTGAATTGAAATTCTAGTTTCCATGCTCTTTTTGATAAGTCCTTTTTGTTTATGTTAGTAATTATGCTTAGTAATTAAATAAGGTAATGTTATTGGGCACCCTACAAACTCAAGGGAGAAAATTTTTGTTGGTCCCGTATAAGTAGGTCTGTCTCAATTTGATATTTTAAAGGATTCTGTTTTAATTTAGTCATGCAAATCGTCAAAAAGTAGTCAATTTAGTCTAATTGGCCGGAAATTCAAATTTATGCCAAAAACAACACATGATAGTCACGTGCGATTCGATTTGGGGATTTCCGATGGGGCTTGTTGACTGTGGCGACATGTGTCACTACCCTATTCGCTGATAAATATAAATCAGCTTGAACGATTTTGTTCTTGCGTTGATGTCCGCTCTATCTCGTCTTTGTGTCGATGACGTTATCAAACCATTGAGTCAGTGTTCCCGACCTACAGTGTACAAATGCTTATTTCTCGTTACTCGAACCAGTAGCCGATATGGGATTGGGCCGGTGCGTGTTCGCACGATTCATCAAGCCTGAGATGAATAGGCGAAGCAAAGCTCGTTTTTTGACGCATAACATTATTATTAGTTATTACTAGTAGTACTATCTTTTGTTGTTTGTGTGTTCTATTATTTTGGTCATTTGGTGAATGGTCATATTTAATTTTAAAGTAATTGTTAAAAAATGTAATTCTTTTTTATTGTCAAAATGCACAAGTAGTAACACTTTCACAAATCAGCTGCGATGCATACACAAAACAAAACTCATTTTCTAGGTGGAGACGAGGATGCTGGTGGACGCGTGTACGTAGGCCTGTCAATCAGGTCATATGGGTCAGGCTTTAATTGGCCTTGACTCGGCTAGCTCATAGAATTTAAAAGGTTATGGGGTTCGGGCTTTGGCCTTTGGGCTTGAAAATTTCAAGCCCAAGTTTGGCCTATATGAGAATTTGGACTTCGGACACCGATATCGGGCTAAGCCCTAATTTTCTATTCTTTTTTTCAAAATAAATATATTAATTAGAAAAATAATTAACATTTATATTATACTTAGAATATTATTTAAATTAAAAAATTATAAAATATATTTTAAAATACTTTATACATGTTAATAATTTCGTGAATGTATAAATTACAAATAAAATAAACGAATAAAAATAGTAACAATTTTTAATTTTTAAAAACGTACTCATACAATTTTAACAAAAGAAAAATGATTAATTTATCAAAATAAAAAATAAATAATGTGTTTTTAACACATTGAATCATATATAATTACTATATAATTTACTTATATGAATAAATTGAAAAAATAAAATTATATGTATAAATAATATAATTATTTTATAATATAATTATTATAAAATGGGCCGAGCTTTAGAACTTAGAAGGGCCGAGCCTAACAAAGCCCAAGTTTGGCCCTATATATAATTTGAGCTTAATTTTTAAGACCTAGTCTGACTCGGCCTTAAAAAAATTTAAAGGAACGGGTTTTTCTTAGGGTCGAACGAGCTGAGTTCGGACCGGTCCGACCTAATTGACAGTCCCAGACGCGTGGGAGGTAAACTGGGCCTGGGAGGTGGGAAAAGATGGAGGAGTTCGTGAGGGTGAAATGGGAGATATGGGGTGAAGGATGTGGCCGAGACATGTATTGAAGGGAGGACAATTTAGATATTCTACACAAATATTTATATTAACTGAAATTTAATTAAATTACATATTAAAACAAATTACTCTATAATATTTATAATATAATTAATTAATTATATATTTTTAAGCCACTATAAAATACTACTAAGGTTTACCTGAAAACCTAAATTCATGATGGAGTCACTTGAAATCCTAATTCATCTCGTACAATCTTTCCTCACCAAGAAAGAAGCCGCTCGAACAACCCTTCTCTCCAAATCATGGCGCGCCGCCTGGTCGACTCGCCCGACCATCGACCTTGACGAATCCGACATGCCAAAATATTATGACGACGAAATCGACGGTCTGACGGTATTCGCGAAGAAGACATTTCGAAGGTACGAGGAATCCAACCTAACTATCCACACTTTCAGCCTGTGCCTGAAAAATAAATCGTATCATCGCCACGGCTTCGCTGCGGATTGGACTTTGAAAGCACTGAAACTCGGTGCCACCGATCTCACTCTCCGGTTTCCTAATGGAGACGTCGATAATATTCCGCTTGACCAAGTTTTCGGAAACGAAAACGTCCAACGGTTATGTCTGCATGGCGTGAACATCGATCGATTGAAGGTAATCAAATGTACTCGGCTTAAGTCACTCACTTTAAGCAACTTGAATTTAAAAACCAATCAATTTTTCGACATAATGTCGTGCTTCCCATCGATTGAGTATTTGTTCTTGTCCGATATTCGTAGTAGTAGTAGTAGTAGTAGTAATGAGCAACAAGTTGTGAGATCTTCTCCGTCGACAATCATCTTTCCTAAACTAAGGTCTCTTGTTCTGTCCGGATTTGAATCCCAATTCCAAATGAAAACATTGTTTTTGGATGACTTGTCGTCAAAGTTTCCGAACCTCAAAGACCTAACCCTAGGATTCAATTCCCCCAATGAAGACTCTTACCAACCAGATGATCAAGTGATACGAAACATTTCAAGCGGGACACTCGAGACTTTAAACCTTAGGTACGTGGATAACGTGGATATTGAGATGTATAATGAAGACATTGACTACAGAGAGAATGTTGCAAGATTCAAGCTTGATGTCCCGAGTGTTCGTAAGTTTACATTTGAGGGTTTGGGCATAATGCCTAAGCTGCGTTTTAGTCCCCCACCTGCACCGAATCGATGGGTCTCCCATGTATCGATAACGAATCCTGGTATTCTGAGTATTACGTGGTTTCGTCAGTTGAGTGAGCTCTTAACCAAGTTGAAAGGATCTAAAATACATCTTTGTCTCCATATGCATTATAATATCAGACTTGATTACGAGGTGGGAGAGATCGATGGTGTGAATGTCCTTGAAGTAGAGGATCTGACCCTCGACACAAAGGATCTTCCGTCTCTGACTTGTTAGGCTCTTTTGGATGCTTTGTTTCGGATATGTCGCCCGAAGACGATTACTCAATATGTTACTCCTCCTCCTGGGAATAATAGATGTAATGATGTATTTATTTGTCGGTCTATTGAACGAGCAATGCAAGTGAAAAGCGTGTTGTTCCCAACCCAATTTATGTATGGTTTGCGCGATCTTGAGGAATTAGATGCGCAGCAGCTCATCGATGGGGTGTGGAGAAGGCAGCATTTGGGTTCTATTTTAGATGACTCAACAAGTGAGCAAAGAAGATTTCGCCTCCAATTGAAATGGAAGCCATCTCTTAATCAATACACGTCTGATGATGATGATGATGATGATGATGATGATGACATGCCGTGATGGCTGGTAGCAATGGTTTCTCCCCTTTTATGGCCACTACAACGAAGTATAGAATGAAGTGGAAAGCTCGATGATCCCAAGCCAAATTTTTGATGATGGAAGATGTATAGACAATCTCACCATTTGTTAAGCGCTGATCAATAATTGTTTGAAAGGTTTTGCTTCCAATTGAAGTTTATTATTTTTCTTCATGCTTAAAAATAAAAAGTGCTGCAGTTTAAATAGCATCTAAGGTTAAATTTTTTTTTGAAAGGAAAAATAAGATATAATAAAAACGAGTATCAGAAGTACTCAACAGAATAAGAGTTCACCTAAGTCATACACAATCTAGGATTACAACACCAATCGTGAAACGTCAAATTACGCTTCTTCAAATATTTTTACGGAAGTTGTTTCAAGGCCTTCAAAAAGACGAAGATTTCTTGCTTTCCAAATGAACCAAAGCACACAAGATCAAATACACACAAGAATTTTCGTCGAACTTTTTTTTCTCCAAACTCCCAAGTGTTGCAAAAAGTGAGCCGCCGGCCTATTCGGTAGGGCTGTGGAGAGCATCTAAGGTTAAATAACTTTGTTTATTCTTAAGGTTTGCTTGACCATCTGATTAGTGATCACTTATTATTAAGGTATTGGAGCTCGGATTATGCTTCTGATGATGATCATATGTATGAGGCGGGGCCACTTATTTATTAATATTAAAATATGGAGTACTATTTTATTTAATGAATAAAGCTATTAATTTGAGATATAAAATTATGATTTGATATATTTTTTCTATTCATTAATCATTGTACTTACTTTCCTAATATTTTTATTTCATTGATTTTAAAATATAGTTACGCGCATTTATAAATTTTTTTAATTGAATAACATTAAAATTTGAAAGCTTATTTAATAGGATAATTTAGAGAAAAAATTAGAATGAGATTATGATTTAAAATAAACAACCGTATTTTTCAATTTTATTAAAAGAGGTAATTAATATATTACATATATATAAATAAATGTATTGATATTTAATGTAATCACAATTTAGGTAGTCTTTTTAAATTTGAATTGTCTATTTTAACCTTTATATTATATAAGTTGTATATACTTTTTATTACATACCTTATATAATTGAATGCATACGAATCTTAATAGTTTTAAGACAAAAAATTTCAAATCAATCACGATTCTATTTTCGGTAAGTATTTTGGTATTGATATTTGTATTTTTTTCAAAATTCTCACCGTAAGTAGCCGTTCTTCGTCCAGTAGTTTGTATGTTCTTGAGACGCGTTTAGGTAAATCGTTTTTTTTTTCAAACGAATCGGTTGTGTTAGTGTTTCAATCTGTTCTATTTCTCTAATGTTTAACCAAACTCGTAGATGTGGAATCCTTTATTCTTTTAAATAGGATTTCTTGATTTTATTTTTCGAATCGATCAGCTGCTAATCGGAATTTTTTCACAGCTTTTCAATTTGATTTATTGTGTATATTTATCAAATCTATCGATGAATGAGTTATTTGTGTGTCCTTGGATGGGAATTCTAGCAAATGTTGATGGCGAAAGTATCTCTGGCTTCAAGAAAGACCTGGCCAAGAGAGGGTTTGACCCGGTCAAAGTTCGATCACTGTCGAGCGGTGGATATGCGGTAGTGGAATTTAAGAGGGACTGGTCTGGATTTTACAGGGCAATCATGTTTGAGGAGGAATCTGAGGTGAAGAATCCAGTTAAGAAGGATTACGATGTGGGGGCAGATAAGTTGTGCGGTTGGGTTGTTCGGGCTGATGATTACAATGTTGAAGGTATCTTAGGCGAGTATCTTCAGAAAAATGGAAACTTGAAGACTCTTGAGGATTTGGAGGCCGAAGAGAAGCACAAAACTGCTCATTGCTCAATTGATTAACACAATTGAAGGATTGAGTGCTCGTCTGGATAAGCTTGAGAACAATTGCCATTAGCCCCCAGCAGTTGTTTGTGTGGGAAGTCAGAAATACGAGACATATTATGTCTGACTAATTTTCATTTCCCATAATTTTCCTTTCCCAAAGACATCTTTAGCTTTTGCTAGTAGTATTTGGAATATGACTTGTTATATGTAGCTCTTCTCTTGTTGCCTTCTCTTCGAAATTTTCATGTGTATTGACTTTTTGTATTGTTGTAAGTACTCGGATAGTAACTGCAAGTGAAGAAGGAGCCTATGTTTTAGTTTCTGTAAATTATTCGTCGTTTCAAGTTGTTTCTATGCTTGCTCAAATGTCTTTGCAGCATTTGTTTATTAAATTATGTGCAAGAATACAATACAATTATATGAATCAGGACAACGTTGTATGCTAGTACATAATACAATAAGGAACACAACTTTCTAACAAACTAAAAACTGCCAGTCGCAGTCGGTAAACAAAAAACAGCTTGAATGCCTTCCTACAAGATGACTGAGTCAACGAAAAATAAGGCAGGGTATTTTCCTGCATCATACATCCATCTTTGGCGTCTACCCATGGAACGAATTAAGTAGATGCGACCATACACCCATTTGCTATCGGGACTCGAGACTGATTGTTGCAGTCATTAAACAGATGACAGAAATCAGAAATAAGTGACCAGAAAAAATATAGCATATTCTATAATGACCTGAGCATTAGAAAGAGGCTTGCCTTTCCAAGGTTTTTGCAAAAGTAAAAAAAAAAAAGGAAGCTGGAACGGGACAGTTGAAGATGAACAAAACAACCGAAGCCCCTGTTTGAGATAGGTATTGGTACATCGAGTACACAGGCCAGATTCTCATGAGGTTACCGATAATGTGGATGATTTGCAAGGGGGTTTGCCTGACATTAAGAAACATACATGTATCAGACTATCAGTTCAACCAAATGAAAAGGTTTAAAAAATCTACCCAACATGATATATTAATGAAAATTAAAACATGCTACTCGATACTCGACTCAAGATCGACTGTTCACTAAGTTAACATTAAGAACCAAGCCTTAACAAATTTTCCCGTCAATAAAATATAAAGTTATGTTCAAGCTCAACTCATATTCGATTGTTAATAAAGTTCAGACAGAATTCTGAAAGCTCGATTCATAATAAAACAAGCTTGGATGTCAATATGTTCCAGTCCACTCAACTCATTTACAACCCTATAAATTCA
The DNA here is from genome assembly GCA_954870475.1 of Euphrasia confusa. NCBI lineage: Eukaryota > Viridiplantae > Streptophyta > Magnoliopsida > Lamiales > Orobanchaceae > Euphrasia > Euphrasia confusa. Next base: position 2,352,830 of record OX940965.1, read on the forward strand.
AACTGGAGGATACTTATCCTGGAAAAATACTTGTATCTTCCAGCAACAGAAAAACTTCAGAAAAATAACTGGTTGCTTACCGACTCTCTTGTTTCACTCTCATGTCATAATTTATATTAACCAATACGTTTAAACTACCAAATGGACTGCCTAAGCCGGTACGTGTGTGTAATAGATTATGACATGCAGGTAAACCATTATTTATCATAACCCAAGGCAACACTGTAATCAAGGTTAAACTATTGGAACTAATATGTGTTATGTCCATGAACAAGTTTTAGTTAGTGCAGCTATTAATATAGTAAATTACATGTGCTTAAACGATTAAACCACTTTATGAATCTAAAACTACAAAATACACTGTGCAAAAAGGTACACTGTTTGTAATAGATTCTGAAATTTATTTATTACACTACTAAATACCTATTTGTTACCTAATATCCCAACTTATGAATTCTGAACTACCGACTACACTGTCAAGGTACAATTTATAAATTCTGAACTACCAACTACAATGTCCAATGCCTTGAAGTGTATGTAATAGATTCATACATGCACTTTAAACTATTATATGATTAACAACCAATCCAACACTTTTATGAAGCTTAAAAAATTTACAATAGTGTTTTGTCTTTGAACAAGATTGGGTCAGTTCAAAAATTAATATAGTAAACTACTTGTGCGTAATATAATAAACAACTGAATGGATCTTTAACTATAAAATACACTGAGCAAAAAGGTACAGTGCTTGTATAGATTCCGAACAATTTTTTTACTACACTCCTAAACACTTTTCGTTAGCTAATGTCCTGTTATCAAGGTTAAACTAGTGGAACTAATAGTTCTTGTGTCCATGAACAAGTTTGAGTCAGTGCAAATATTAATATAGTAAAATGTATTAATAGTTCACGAATAAACATAAATATGAACCAAGAACTACAAGATACACTGCCCACAATGGTATAGTGTTTTTAATAGATTTTGACCACATAGCTACTTGTGCGTAAACGATAAAACAATATCATGAATCTTGAAATATTAAATACACTGAGCAAACATAGGTACAGTGTGGGTAATAGATTCTGAAATTTATTTATTATAATACTGAACACTTTTATATTGCTAATGTCATGTTATTAAAGTTAAACTAGTGGCACTAATAGTTGTTGTGTCCATGAACAAGGTTGAGTCAGTGCGAATATTAATATAGTAAACTATATTAATAGTTTACGAATAAACCTAATTACTAACCAAGAACTGCAGCATACACTGCCCACAACGGAACATTGTTGCTAATAGATTCTGACACAACCTAAGATGAAACTTGATTTTATTGTAAATTTCTCAATTAAAGCACTGGCTTGTTAAGTACTAACACACTTTTGTCATTTTACCAATCAGTTACACAAACCAAATATTGTGTGCTACTATTAATACAAACTACAATAGACGAACTGCTATGAACAACGTCTTCTTAATTATGTTCTCCAATTTTAAGTTCATAGTTTGCAAATATTTATAACTCAGCAGATTACTCAGTGTGAATAAGTTGAACAAAGTGATTGAAAATATTTACAATTGTTTGCAAACTATTGGTAATCAAGAATAATCTATAACTGACCTACTAAACTATTAAGCAAAAAAATGATACAATGGCTTTTGATGTAGTACACTAGATTGGTTAACAAACACACCCATATAGGCTATTCATCAAAAGAACAAATGATAATTAAAGTGTGGGAGCTTAAAGCTTAAGATGACTATGGTTGTAGTTGTTTGTCTTGTGCGGTTGATATTTAAAAATCCAATATGTGCATTTGGTACAATATATCAGAAAAAAAATAAAAAGTACAATTGTGTTTTCAATAGACCAAACAACATGATGTACTGTCAGAAATACTTACCCAGGCAGTGAATAAAGGGACTTCGTGACCAGTGACCAGGGGAATATCCTCACGGACGATCCATAATTTTAGGCAAACTATGAAATACACTTGCACAAAAGGCATCAATAATTTTTAAACTATAATCAGATTTGGAATTCATCAACATGCACTGATTTTGTAGGAACATGAATTCAAAAGCAAAAAAAAGCAAACAAAATGTGTAGAATAAAAACCCAAATTCAAATAAGAAACAAAATACTTTATTTGTAATGTATGATAATTGAAAATTTTCGCCAACCTGAAGAAGAGCTAGGCCACGTACAATCCCTTGGAAACACCAGGATAAGTGACCAGCCCAATAGGTTTATCAATGAGAACCTACTAAGAAATAATTAATGTAAAAAATAACATGTAATTTAAATGGAAAATATATGTGATGCCCAGCAATTAGTCAAGTACAAAGGACTTGTTTCTTATATTGGATATTCTAATTATCATCATTAAAACATCAAGATAACAGGTTCACTTTTATCACCTCATATTCAATAATCAATCCACTTATGTACGATATAATTTTGTTATAATCCTCGTTCCTTTCTGCTGCGTATCATTCTCCTGTAAATATATCAAGGATAGTGTTACATCACTGTTGTGCATACAAAAACAAAGGATAAGGATCTAGCGATGTAAACATCCATGTAGAAACCTCGAGGTCCAAACTGAAAACACAGAAGTCATTGCTACGTTAAAGATGAAATAGAAGATGATAAAAACACAAGATCAAATAGTTGGTTACTCACAGACATGCCCCAACAAGTGACGTCCCAACAGCAAAATATTCAGCAAGACGAGATTTTGCCTTTTTTTTTTTTTTTTGCACAAAGTAGTACTCCTATTTCCATAAAAAAAAGTGGTAAATAAACACCGAATTGTAAATTACAAAAACAATTCTTGTATTTAAATTCAGAAATCACTACATGTCAAAAAATCGATCTAAAAAACTAACCAAGAAAACAAGCGGTGGAATCATACCTAATTAAAGCAGACTTTCTAGTTTGTTGCAAGCATTAAAATGTCTAATTATTGGAGTTACACTGCAATCATGTTATTTGATTCAACATTTAACAACCCAAAATCTTTAGAAGAGATCAAAAATATTAGAGAGATTTTCAAAAAAGATAAATTTCAAGAAGAGATTTTTAGTACTAAAAATCAAGGTGAACAATGGATACAAGACCAATCTACCAACCCACAGATTCTACTTATTAATCTACTTGTTCAAGATGTGGCTTAATTTTAGGAAAATAACGACGTGCAGAAAAAACATATTTTACACTAACAATTTCTGCCGAATTAAACTACAAATCCAAGAAATTTCAACGGGTAGATTGATTCCCCAATCAATCATTGCTAAATTCGATTGAATTTAACCAAAAAAACGTAGAACCCTAAATCTTGAAAGCAATCTATGCACTACAAGATTTACACAGTTATCACCGGTAGAAGAAACGAAAATCACATAGACTGTGAAAGTCGTAGGCAGTAAATAAAACGCAGTGAAATGCGCTGCCTAGGCAAGGCAGTGTTCTGCGGTACATTTAAGGCATTGTAATGCCCAAACATATTTATCCTTACAGACTGTAACCAGTAATCATAAACCTTACCTAATTTGAAGAAAATCAGAGTGTTCCAATTTCACAATCGTTCCAAAGACACTGTCGCCGGAAAACTATTATGCGTCGGTTTCTTTCACAGAGCATGAAGTGAGATTTTTGGTAAGATTGTAAGTGATATCCTTGATTTATTTTGGTAGTGTATTATTTGACCACATGGTAAGTAGTGTATTATTGTCCCTCTAATTAAGTGATTTCATATAATATTGGTTATATATAAAATATTAGATAGTTTAATATAGTTAAAAGGGTTAATTAGGTAAATCTATTTTTTTTTATAAATAGTGTAAAAATTGATCTTAATATATAATAGAGAGTAAAATAATTACCTTTTTATAAAATCTCCCTATTTAATATTTGAAAATATTTGAGATAAATCTTGTAGTCACTTAGAAAGACTTCTTTTGTAACCTTGGTACTCTTTTTTAATATATATATATATATATATATATATATATATATATATATATATATATTTTGTATAGATCAATTACAATGTCTCGAAATTTGAACTTTGAATCTTATGTTCTTCAATTCAAATGCTCATATAATTTTATTTTGGTTACTTCTTTTGTAACCTTGGTACTCTTTTTTAATATAATTTTATTTTGGGTGAATTTGGAAGAGGGAGAAAGTCTTTTATGTTTTTTTAGAATTAAATGACATAATTTATTATAATTATAAGTTAGATAGTAAATACCATAAATTTAATTGAAATTATAAAAATTGTTTTATATGCTGTTATACGTCAATTTTATTAATTTAAATTTCAATAGTTAAAATAAATATTAATTTTAATTCTATTCTATTAATTTAAATTTCAATAGTTAAAATAAATATTAATTTTAATTATAATTTTAACTGCTATACGTTAATTCTATTAATTTAAATTTAAATAGTTAAATAAATATTAATTTTAGTTATAATTTTAATTCGTAATCTTATTCTATTAATTTAAATTTAAATAGTTAAATAAATATTAATTTTAATTATAATTTTAATCGTAATCTTTATTTTGAAAATCTTAATTGTAATCTTAATTAAAAAATATATTTTAATTTTAATCATAATCTTAATTTTCAAAATAAATATTAATCTTATAAATTTTAATTTAAATGGTCAAAAGTAGTTTATAATTGTTAATATAAATTAATTTATTAATTATAATTATTAAGTTTTTACATAAGGATATTATAATTTTCTATAATTAAAAAATTATAATTGTTAATATAATTTAATTTATTAATTATAATTGTTAAGTTTTTACATAAGGATATTATAATTTTCTATAATTAAAAAAATACCCTTCACTATAATTAAAAATATCTTAACACACTATTCTTTGACAAAATTAAAAGAGTTATTTTGAAAAAGGGTATTTGAATTTATGTATTTAAATTTTTTACCTCATAAATTTTACTTTTTAATTAAGTGTTTAAATACTTTACTTTATTTAGTTTTTAGGGTAGTAACTACCATTTTATTACAATTAAAAATACATTATTAAAATGTTAATTACTATTTTACCCTTACATTTAATTTATTTTTATTATTAATAAAAGGTTAATTTAGGTAAAGTACTTACAATTATAATTAAGAAAAACTAATACCCTAAATTATATACAAACTTATAAAATTACCCTTTTAACAAAATCTCCCAAATTAAAAATATAAATTTGAAAGATTATAACTACACCTAATTATATAAATATAATTAGAATTTCCCTTAAATAAAAATAATCCTTTTTCAGTATTTTTGATATTTTTTACCCTTAATATATTGATTTTCTTTTAAAAAATAAGAAAATGATATATGGAGTACTCCGTATTATAAATTTATACAAACCACAAAACCCTAATATCTGATCAATACATCATAATTCATATATTGTGAATGAAGTCATCTGAACCCAATTTTTCATCGGCCATCGTCCTCGACGAAACCCTATTTCCAAATCGAAATCCTAACTACTCCTCAGAGCAGCTCGAAATCGATGGGCTCATAGAGTTCGCGAAGAAGACATTTCGAAGGTACGAGGAATCCAACCAACGTATCGACACCTTCAGCCTCCGTCTGAAGACCGAACCGTACGCCCGTTTCGGCTTCGCTACGGAATGGACTTTGAAAGCATTGAAACTCGGAGCCACCGATCTCACTTTCCGGTCCGATCATCCCAACATCATTATTCCCCTTGGAGAAGTCTTTGAAAACAAAAACGTCGTCCGGCTATGTCTCGAAAGCTCGACAATCATAAAATTTGAGGTAACAAAATGTCTGAGGCTCAAGTATCTTACTTTGAGCAACTTGGAAATGAAAATCGATTCGCTTTTCGGCATAATCTCGTGCTGCCCCTCGGTCGAGAATATGTCATTGTCCAATATTAATGATTGTGACCGTAATAATTATGGTGGTACTGGTTATGATGAATATGTGGAGTATGTTCCTCCTCCTCCTCTTCTTCCTCCGCCTCCCACACTCATCCTTCATGATCTAAGGTCTCTAGTTCTGTGCGACGTTGATTCTTACTTCCTCCAAATCGAAACATTGTTTTTCGATGACTTGTCGTCCAAGTTTCCTAACCTCAAACACCTAACCCTAGGACTAACAAAAAACCCCCTTTTCCCAAAACTTGAAGTGATACAAAACATTTCGAGCACTTCACTAGAGACTTTAAACATTATGGACCTGGATGACAATAGTTCTTACTATGATGCGCACGGGCTACGAGAGCGAGAAAGGGCTCCAAGGGTCGAGTTTGATGTCCCGAGCATTCGTAAGTTTACATTTGAGAGTAAATACATTATTCCCGATGTGTCTTTTAAGTCGATATCAGGATACCAATGGGAGTCGCATGTATCGATTACCAATGACGATAAGGTTATGCTCAACACCAACAGGCTCAGTACTACATGGTTTCGTCAGTTGAGTAAATTCTTAACAAACCTGAGAGGGTCGAAGATACATCTCTGTCTCCATGTGAGTTCTTATTACAGCTTCAATTACGATGTGGGAGAGTTGGATGGTTTGGATGCGTGTGAAGTAGAGGAGCTGAGAATGGACATCCCGAGTCTTTGGTCTCTGAGTTGTAAGGCTCTATTGGACGCTTTGTTTCGGATATGTCGCCCAAAGATAATTACTCTATATCCTGACATCAATGCTTTTAAAGACTTTTATGATCCCAGATGTAGAAATAACGATTTGTTTATTTGCGGGGCCCTCCAACGAGCAATGCAAGAGAAAAGCAGCTTGTTGATGTCAACCCAATTCATGTACGGTTTGAGTGATCTCGAGGAAATTGATGCCCAGCAGCTCTTGGATGAGGTATGGAAGCCGCGGCCATTGGGTTCTATATTAGCCGATCTCAAGGAGGAAATACACGAGCAGGAGAAGCTCTTCAATGAAGATTATGAGTCATGTTCTATATCGAAAATAAAATTTCGTTTACTACTGAAATGGAAATCGTAAGACATTCTTACGAGGATCTATAAAACGTTTTTATTATTATTATGTTGTGAATTGAAATTCCTAGTTTCCTTGACACTTTTTGATTGATAAGTGACTTTTTGTTTAGGCTGAATAATGAATTCTGAATGAGCGGTAGCCGGTAAATGATAAAAATGGGAATACCGTTCAAGAAATAAATACTCCTCATATGACTAACATAAAAATAATGGTTAAAAACCCTGAACTTTTTAAATAATTTCACTTTACCTCGATTTTTTTCCTAAAATGCCATTATACACCGAAAGTTTTGAGAAAACTTACAATTTTCTAACATTTTCATTAAAAAATTGTTAACTTATCTTTCATAAATAAATATCAGAGAATAATTTTGTTGGTCCAATAAAATGTGTCTGTTTCTTTAGTCCCTTAGGCCATCTCCAACCGAACACAAAAACTCAAACTAAAAAATAAGTTTTATTTTAAGTTTACAGTAATTTGACTCCAACCGAACTCAAAATTAGTTTAAGTTTACGTTTACAGTAATTTTACTCCATCCGAGAAACTAATACTCTAACTTAAAATAAATTTTTTTAAATATTCTTCTTATATAATTATATATACTATTTATATAAATAATCAACATCTTTACAAATTTACAATTTTATCTCATAATTTTTTAAATTAAAAAATATAATTAATATTATTTTCAATTTAAATTTTTAAACATAATAAATATAAATAATTCTAAATAAAATATTATTTAATTATTAAAAAAATTACATTAAAAAACACAAAAAACTAATTATTAATTATTTTTGTTTTTGTAATTGGTAGCATTTTTTTAAATATCTTGTTTATTATTATTTTATTTTTAATGTTAATTATATAATTTAATTATTTAATTGTATTTCATATTGTGATATGTATTTTTATTTCATTATTAAAAATATTTTTATTAAAATTTATTTTAATTATTAATTATATAATTATTAAAAAAATTACATTACAAAAGATATTAAATAAGATACTAAAAAATAATTGATAAGTTATTTTTATTAATTTGTAAAAAAAATAATCATTTTATAAATAAAAAATAGTTTTTGGTTTGAGTTTACGGTAAACGTAAATATAAGTATTTTTTGTGTGGGTCACACCTATAAACCAATAATAGGTTCCTGTTTTGGTATCGGTTGGAGCATCTCCCCTACTCCAAAATAAGTTTTTGGTATCGGTTGGAGATGGTCTTAAACTGTAAAAAGTTAGTTAATTTAAGTCCAATTTGATTGAAAATTTTAAATTTTGCTAAAAACCAAATGTGAATTTTTTTCAAGCAAATTTTGCTGACTAGACGCCACGTGAAACTACTACGTGAACATTAACTTGATCGATTTGATCCATTAAAAGTGACTACTTTCAATTTAGTTTCTCAAATCACAAAAATATAGCCAATTTAATTCAATCTGATCGGAAGTTCAAATTTCTGCCGGAAAAGGATATTGTATTCATGGATCATATTAAAAATTAACTCTAAGCTCAACACTAGCCCATTACATGCCAAGACCCAAGACCATTGTACGAGCCCAATAACCTCACAGGCCAGAGTCCAGACTGACTGCTGGCATATCATATTCATATTAATTTTAATTATCTTATGCTAGTGTAGAGTAAGTTGTTAACACTTAGTGAACATCTAGCTTGCACATTCCTAGATGTCAAGGTTTATCTTTTTGTGGCTATTTATTAGCTAGTAACTTTAATTTGAATTTTTGATCAAATTAGACTAAAGTACCTATATTTTTTTTATTTAGAGGATTAAATTGAAACTGGTCACTTTTAGTGACCAAATCGATCAAGTTGATGTTCACGTGGCATATCCATGTGGCGCCTAGTCGGCAAAATTCGCTGGAAATAAGTACACGCGTTTTTTTTCGGCAAAAAATTGTTTCCGATCAAATTAGACTAATTTGATTGCATTTTTACTGTTTAAAGGACTAAATTAAAACTGACCCAGATTAATTTGATTGCATTTTTACTGTTTAAAGGACTAAATTAAAACTGACCCGGCCATTTTAGCGGACCAAATAGAGACCAAATCAAGATTTGACTTCTTTTGACAGACCAACCAAATTATTCTCTCAAATAAATTCTTATAATGTCCCATAAAAATAAAAACATTTTTTTAAAATAAAAAAATAGATATTTGTTTTGTTAATTAAGAAATAGATATTTTTTTTGTTAATTAAGACAGAGGAAGTAAAATTTAGATATTATTTATAAATATTTATATTGTAGTATGAATAATTGAATTATTATAAGTTAAATTTCTCCCAATATATTAATTAGTTAATTAATTATAAATACTACTGGTATTTTTTAATTAAGCGTTTAGAGAACAATCACATGTTTACCTGAAAACCTAATTCACGTATGGAGTTACCTGAAACCCTAATTCACCGCATCCAATCATTCCTCACCGGAAAAGAAGCCGCCCAAACAACCCTTCTGGCCGACTCATGGCGCACCGCTTGGTCAACTCGCCCGACCATCGACCTCGACGAGTCCCACCACACCTCAAACTGTATCTCAATCGACGGACTCACATCGTTCGCGAACAAGACATTTCGAAGGTACGAGGAATCTGAACTGAGCATCGACACCTTCAGCCTTTGTCTGAAGTCTGAATCGTACACTCATTTCGGCTTCGCTGCAGAATGGATTTTGAAAGCATTGAAACTCGGAGCCAGCGATTTCACTTTCCGGCCTTCTTATGATCCTCAAAACATCCATTTCCGCCGGTTTCCAGAACAATGCATCGATATTCCGCTTATCGATGTCTTCGGGTCCGAAAACGTCGAACGGTTATGCCTGCAACGTGTCAACATCGATGGATTAAAGGTAATCAAACTTACTCGACTTAAGTCACTCACTTTACTCAACTTGACTATGAAAACCAATCAGTTTTTCGACATAATGTCGTGCTTACCATCTATTGAGTATTTGTCCTTGTCCGATATTCATAGTAGTCATAGTAGTAATGAGGAACAAGTTGTGAAATCTTTCGTCTGTCTTAAACTAAGGTCTCTTGTTCTGGACGGATTTGAATCCCAAGTACAAATGAAAACATTGTTTCTCGATGACTTGTCGTCAAAGTTTCCAAACCTCAAAGACCTAACCGTAAGATTCAATTTTCCCAATGTTGAAAGAATTTCAAGTGGTACACTAGAGACTTTAAACCTTAGGTATCCGTACGTAGGTACAAATAGATATGACAGCATTTACGACGGAGAGAAGGTTGCCAGAGTCGAGCTTGAGGTTCCGAGTGTTTGTAAGTTTACATTTGAGGGTTCGTTCGTGCCTAAGTTGTGCTTTAGTCCCCCACCTGCAGGTGATCAATGGGTCTCCCATGTATCGATAATAATTACTAGTGATCTGAGTATTAACTGGTTTCATCAGTTGAGTGAACTCTCAACCAAGTTGAAAGGTTCTAAAATACATCTATGTATCCATATGCATTATAAGGTCAGACTTGGTTACGAGGCAGGAGAGATCGATGGTTTGAATGTGTTTGAAGTAGAGGACCTTACTCTGGACACCGAGGATCTTCCGTCTCTGAGTTGTTACGCTCTTTTGGATGTTTTGTTTCGAACGTGTCACCCGAAGATGATTACTCAATATGATGTTACTCCTCCTGGGAACAATAGAAATAATGATCTATTTATTTGTCGGTCTATTGTACGAGCGATGCCAGTGAAAAGCGTGTTGCTCCCAACCCAATTTATGTATGGTTTGCGAGATCTCGAGGAATTAGAAGCACAGCAGCTCATCGATGGGGTGTGGAAACAGCAGCCTTTGGGTTCTATTTTAGACGATTCAATAAGTGAGCAAAGAAGATTTCGCCTCCAATTAAAATGGAAGCCATCTCAATCATTACATGAGACGAAACCCTGATGATGATGATGATGATGACGACATGTCATATATATATTTATGATGATGACGACAATGTCACCATTTGTTAAGTACTGATCAAGAACTGTTCTAAAGCTTTCGCTTCCAATTTTTTTTTTTTTCATTCTAAGGTGCATATTTTGCTTTTTCTAACGTCTTTTTAGTTTTTAAGGGCACCTCAGGTGCAATAAGTTACTTTTTTCTGAAGGCTTGCTTGTCCATCTCACTTATTTTTTAGAGTTTATAAAGCTCTAATGTTAATTTTTAAAAATAAAAAAAATTAAAACACTGTTCTGATTTATATATATATATATATATATATATATAATAAAAAATAAATATAACTTATAAATTTATTTATTTTATAAATTAAAACATAATATTTCTCAACAAAAAAAAATAACATTTTAAGCGTGTACAATTTATAAGATATACGCGACTTGTCCGCAAATTTTACTTATTCGTGGTCTCAATGTAATTTTTTTTATATTTTTTGAATAACATTGTTATAATAAATTAATAATTAATTAATCATCTATTTATTTATTGTTTTTTATAAATTATAAAAGAAATAGTGCATAAATTGTTCTGACAAAAGAGTACTCCGTATAATTTTTTATTAAGAAAAAAAATCCAGCTTTTTTATTTGTATTAAAAAACAAGACACATTGTTATTTGTGTTAACAAACAAGACACAAACAAGACACTCTTGATGTCTGTATATGATATGAATATATTTTATATTTTTTAGTCTAGGTGAATTGTAGATATTTAAATACTCACACACATGTCTTGGGTTTGAACCTTCTTACTGTTCTCAAGTCGAATGCTTAACCAACTTAGCTAACAACCCTTGACGATGAATATATTTCTTGATCATGTTCCAAGTTGAAAATCTAAAAGAAGTATATTTTTTTTTGTGGGACTAGTCTATTGTTCAATTGAAAATTTTAAATACTCACGCACACATGTTTCGAGTTCGAAACTTAGACCATACGGTGTTCAATTCAAATGACTAACCTATTGAACAAACAACTATTCACAATCTAAAAGAAGTTGATATTGCTATATATATTTGCTTATAAGTGAATCAAATAGATTTGGTTTAAAATTTTGTTATGTGGATAATTAATATTTTCAAAACCTAAACAATATTATTAATTAATTATGAGTATATTTCATATTTTATTTTATTTTCCATTTCCTACGTAACATATAAAGTTCCAAAATGTTATTTTGATTTGAGTGTGAAATTTTGATTTGAAAACAAAAATTAATAGAAATAAATTGAATTTGAAATCATATATATATATATATATATATATATATATATATATATATATATATATATATATATATATATATATAAACAAAATTTAAGTGGTAAAATAATAAATATTTAAAAAGTAAAAAATTTGAATAATTTACAGGGAGTTAAAATTAAAGAGAATAAATATTTTTATGAAATTAAGATATTACAGTAAAACCTCTATAAATTAATACTTTTAATAATACTCTTTAAATTAATAGAATTTTTTACGGTCAAGAGGCTATTACTTTATATAAGTTTGGGGGTGTATTCAACTGAGATTTTGATGGATTTTTTTGTACTTTTAAAAGTCCGTGGATTTTTATGGATTTTCTAAATCCACGGAGTCTACGTAGATTTTGACTGACATATTTCCATTGATTTTGATGGATTTTCATAAACTTCAAATATAATTTTTTAAATTGTTTTACTTTAATTTTTATAAACATTTATATATAAAAAAATCTTAATTATTTTAAAAAATCTAAATTGTTCAAAAATAAATAAATATTATTATTTATCAAAAAATAAATTTGTTCAAAAATAAATAAATATTATTATTTATCAAAAAATGCATTTGTTCAAAAATAAATAAATATTATTATTCATCATTATTATTTTATCTTCATTTATATTATTGTAATGCATGAGCCTCATTTCTCACCTAGCATTAGCAATACTCGATTTTCAATCTACGTGAAGGTGTATTCGATTAGGATTTTATAGAATTTTTTTATTTTGAAAATCTATAGATTTTATGGAGAATTTGACCGATTTTATATTTATTTTCATATATTTTAAAGAATTGTAAAATATATATGATTTACGTAAACTTTCATAAATATCAACTATATCCAAATGTATATGAACATACTTTTATATAAAAAAAAATTAAAAACAAAAAATAATTTATTATTCTAATTATTCTAATTTTTATTTTCATCACAAAGTAATTTATTATTAATATCATGTATAAATATTATTTTTAACGAAAATATGATAAGATTAATTTTCTCAAATAAAAATTTGAATAGAGTGATTTGTGTAACTATTGTCAAATGACTAACAATTGTTTTATTTTTATTTTTTGTATTTGAGTTTTCGTGTGGTAAAGAAGTCCATTGAAATCTCTCTCATAATTATGAGAGATTTCGAAAAGTCAAATTTAGTTATATTTTGTAAAGAGAATCCATCAAAATCCATAAACTTTTAAAATCCATTATAATCCATGGACTTTTGAATCACTACAGATTTTTAAAGACTTTTTAAAATCCTAATTAAATACCTCCGGATTTTAATGGATTTTTAAAAATCCGGATTGAATACACCTAGATTTTAAAAGTCCATTAAAATTCTATAGATTCTTAATTGAATACATCCCCGTAATTGATTAAAATGTATATTCAAATTAATTTTATTAATTTAATTATTTTTTTTAAAATATACAGAACTGACAAATATTATCTGAATTATAATTAATATTTTATTTTAATAAGGAACGAGAACAACGGAGAGATCACAAATATAGGCTCGCGATTATCACATCTTAATTATGTGTGTGATAGTCACACGTGACAATCAAATTTTTTTTCGGGCTGAGATGTGTAGTGCTGTAGTTTCGGATCGATTGATTTGAACGTGGTCCGGGTTTTTTGGTTCTTTTTTTATTAGTTAATTATTTTATTTAATGGACTTTATAATTATATATAATTATATTGAGAATATTGTTAAGATTTTTTCAAAATTTAAATTAATTTACATTTAATTAATTTTTTAATGATACACTTTTGATCAATAAAATAGTTAAACCTTCTTTGGTGCTTACCAAACCTAGCTAGGGTTCTTGTTCCCTGCCGACATTATGGAATTCTATTCTCCTGAGCTTCCCGAAGTGTTAATCCAACGCATTCAATCTCTCCTCGACCTTAAAAAGGCTGCACAAACAACCCTTCTCTCCAAGTCATGGCACGTGGCAAGATCGACTTCCCCGACCATCGACCTCGACGAAGCCTACTTTCCACCGCCTTGTTACTCCTCCTACTGGCGGCATCACAAACTCAGCGATTTCACAAAGTTCGCCAACAAGACATTTGAAATGCACGAGCAATCCAACAACCTCAGTCTTATCCACGCTTTCCGTCTCCGTCTCGTAAGTCCCGAATTCTATATTCATACAGGCCTCGCTACCAAATGGACTTTGAAAGCATTGAATCTTGGAGCCACCGATTTCACTTTCGAAATCAATCATCCGGACATAAATATTCCGTTTGATGCGGTCTCCGGGAGCGAAAAAGTTGCCACCTTGTGCCTAGAAAGTTCGACATTAATCGATCCACTAATGGTAGTCCAATTGCCTGCGCTTAAGTCCCTCGCTTTACGCAAGTTGAAGATGACACGGGCATCGTTTTTTAAGGTAATCTCTTGCTTCCCCTTGATTGAGAATTTGTCGCTATCTGATATTCGTGGAGCTCATGGAACTAATAATGATGATACTTATCATGCTCCTCCTCCGAAATTCTTTCTTCATAAACTAAAGTCTCTAGTTATGTGCCGAGTTTCACCTGAATTCCAAATCAAAGCGTTGTTTCTAGATGGCTTGTCGTCCAAGTTTCCTAACCTCAAACACCTAACCTTAAACTTAAGCTTCCAACGACAGAAAGGCGTTATAATAATCTCGAGCCGTTCACTCGAGGTTTTAAACTTCAGTGTGGATAAGGATGAGAATGATAATGAGAAAAACGAGGGGTTCGAGTTTGATGTACCGAGTATTCGGGAGTTTATACTTGACTGTACGTCATACATGCCAACCCTGTTTTTTACATCAACGGATCGTCGATGCAAGTCTCGTGTGTCGTTAACGTATCACGGTCGTCTCAGTATTCAGTGGTTCCGTAATCTGAGTAAATTTTTAACAGGGCTGAGAGGGTCGAATATACATTTATTTCTCCGTGTGGATAATAGACACAGCTTCAATTACCAGCCTGGAGACATTAAATGTTTGAATGTATGTGAGCTGGAGAATCTGACCATGAGTACAAAGGGTCTCCCGTCTCTGAGTTTTCAAGCTCTTTTGGATGGTTTGTTTCGGATATGTCGGCCGAAAATGATTACTCAATGTAACATTACCCCTCCTTGCGATGACAAGGATGATGACGAGATGTATGTTGATGACGCTGGGAATACTATAAACAATGATGTAGTCCTATGTCGGCTACTTCAAGATGGAATGAAACTGAAAAGCTTAATGATGATCCCGAGCCAATATATGTATGATTTGCGTGATCTCGAGGAACTTAATGTGCACAAGTTCTTCAATGGGGCGTGGAGATCGCAGCCATTGGATTCGATCTTATTGGATGATTCAAGTAAACAAACAAGATTTCGTTTACAATTGAAGTGGAGACCAACGGAAATGCGCGCCTAGGTAAGTCGTAATTACACAAGAGAATAATTTGTTATTCTTACTTTAATTTATTTATTTATTTATATCTGCCTTCAGTTTTTATTACGTACCATCAATGTCTTCGAACCGGGCTAATTAATATCGTTTGTTTTTATGATATAAAATTTCTGAAAAATGTTTTCCAGCTTTGTTATTTGTGTTAACAAACGATAAGTTTACGTAAGCTGTGTTTTAGTCCAACGTCAGGAGATCCATGGGAGTGGGACTCACATGTATCCATAAGTCACCAGGGTCATATGATCTCGAGGAACTTCATGTGCAGAAGTTCTTCGATGGGGAGTTGAGACCGCAGGCATTGGATTCGATATTAGATGGTTGACAAACAAGATATGATTTCGGTTTCAATTGAAGTGGAAATCATCATTTGCCTAAGTCGTAACACAAGACTAAGTGGTGTATTCGTTGCCGTAGGATTTTAATGGACTTTTAAAATCCGGAGGTATTCAATTCGGATTTTGAGAAATCAATTAAAATCCGGAGGTATTCAATTAGAATTTTAAAAAGTCTTTAAAAATCCATAAGTATTCAAATGTCTATGGATTTTAATAATTCATGAATTTTAATGGATTCTCCTTAAAAAATATAACTAAACTTAATTTTTCAAAATTTTTCATAATTTTGAGAGATTTCGACGGACTTCTTTATGACACCTAAAATTCTAACATGAAAACTAAAAAAAACAATCATCATTTAACAAGAATATTACACAAATCTATATCTATATAAAATAATCAAAATTTTATTTGAGAAAATTGATCTTATCATATTTTATTTAAAATTAATTATTTATATATCATATTAATAATAAATTATTTTGTATTTATTATATACAATAATATATTTTCTCAATAACAATCCAAATATAATAAATTTATATTATTAATATTATTATTATTCAATTTATTTAAAAATATTTATTATCTTTTATTTACCATGATGTATTGTTTAATATTTGATAAAATATGATAAAAATTCACTCGTCTCGACACCAATGAAGATTTTTTTTTTAAATATGACGAGGGATGTAAACAATACGTATATTTTATATATACATATATATAGGTCGTTGTATAACAATGATATAAATGAAAAATGAAAATAATAATGTGAGAAATTAGATTGACGTATAAAAAATGATGTAAATGAAGATTAATAATAGTGATGGATAATAATTTATTTATTTAAATTTTTTGAATTAATGCATTTTTCTTTTTTTATTTTCTAAATAATTTAGATTTTTTTAAAACAATTTATTATTTTTTATAAATACAACTCTATGAAAATTAATGTTAATAATTAAGAATATATTTCATGAAAATTAATACAAAAGTCAGTCAAACTCTTAATAGACTCCGTAGATTTAAAAAATTCATAAAAATCCATGACTTTTAAAAATTCAAAAAAATCCTTTAATTTATATATATCTGCCATAAGACTAAGTTGTTATTAGCATCATTCTTTGTCTTTATGATATGCAATTTCTGCTTACACCGGCCTTAAACTTTCTTGCAGTCTTGATGTGCATATAAAAAAAGTTCGCTCAACTTTTCTGAAATAAAGAAAATACTAGAGGTGGGCGTTTGAGCACGAAAACCCGAGCTTGGACTGAATACCCGCAAAAAAAAACCGTCACAGACCAAACTCTTATTTTTTTTTGGGAACAACCCATCAAAAGTTGGGACCGAAATTTAAAAGTCGGTCCAAGCTCGGGCCCAAATAAAATTGGGACCGAAAGCTCGGATCGGCTCGACTTTTTATTTTTTTTAATTTATATTTTAATAAATTGTATATTTTTAAATGATTTTTTTTATTTTTATTTATAATTTGAATTTAAAACTTAAAATTTATACTTTTGTATCAATAATATTTAAAATTGTATATTTTATTAATTTTTTTAATTCAAATAAAATAATTTTTATTTTAAAAAAAATATTTTTTTAATTAAAAAAACCGAGCTTTAAAAAACCCAAAAAATTCGGCTCGGATCGCGAACACAAGCCGAGCCTTAACTACAAAAATGTCCGGTTCGGCTTGGACTGCGAGAACAGATTTTGGGCCGAGCCTTACAAATTTTGGTTTCGCTCGACTAGTGCCCCAGAACTGATCCCCTCCACGCGTCGGGATTTTTAATATCACCGTCAATCCACGTGTAGGCTAAATTATAGGTACAGTCATTCACAATATTATAATATATTAACTTTCACGTATTTAATGTTCCCTCTTCTTCTCTCTCCTCTCTCCTCCCACATCTTCTCTCTTTTATATTATTCTCTCTTAATCCGTCAACACAAAACTAAATTATAATAATTATTTTTTATTTATATTTTTATTGTCAACTAATTTCTTTTCGTAGACACGCTACCCTAAGCAACAACAATCGTATCAGACGCCACCAATACCCAATACCATCGTCTTCAAGTAATTCATAGTAAATTTTCTTCTTTTTCTAATTACTTGTTATATACAGTTTGAGATTATTTCAAATTAACTAGTAGTATAATTTTAATATGAAACAGTAATACTCAGATTAACGAATAGCTACTGTATTATCAAATTAATTTCAGATTAACGATAGCTACTGTATTATCAAATTAATTTATAGGACGATCGTAATATTTATATTTTACATGTTTTTATTTTTTTGATCAATATAGTGATGGAAGATGAACCAGAAAACTCAAATTTTGTTCCGCAAGTTATCATGGGTGTTATTCCTGAAGTTGGTCAAGAATTTCATTCAACTGAAGAAGCACAAGAATTTTATAATCAATATGCAAGACAAGCAGGATTCAGTACAAGAATCAATAATAGCAAGAAGAATAAAGAAACCGGAGAAGTCGTTTGGAAATTATTTGTATGTTCTAAAGAAGGGCAAACCGATGAAACATGGCAAAAGAAATTGAAAAATAGTGTACCTCGTTCAGGAGAAAGGAATCGCGGACATACACGATGTGGGTGCGAAGCAAGAATGACTATTGTGAAGTCAAAAAATAAAGATATGTGGACTGTTAGCCACTTTGTTGAAAATCATAACCACATCCTCACTACTCCGAGTAAGGTTCACTTACTAAAGTCACATCGAAAAGTCTCAACAACGAAGAAGGCTCTTGTGCAACAATTAACAGAAGCAAATATTCCTACTTGTCAGCAGGTGAGATTGTTAGAGATAAATGCAGGAGGTCCATCATTGGTTGGTTGTTTAGAAAAGGACATTCGAAACCATGAAAGAGACGTTCGAGGTGAGTTATTTGGACATGATGCCGAAACATTGATCCAACATTTTGAAATGGAAAAAGAGCGAAATGCGAACTTTTACTTCTCTTACGAGGTCGATGACAATGGTGTTTTTCTTAGATGTTTTTGGGCTGATTGTGCTTCTAAATCTTCATATGCACATTTTGGTGATGTAGCGGTGTTTGACACGACCTACAACACAAATAAGTACGGTATGGTGTTCGCCCCATTTGTTGGAGTTAACCACCATCGCCAGACTACATTTTTTGGGTGTGGATTATTAAGCGACGAGAAGGCAGAGTCTTTTATCTGGTTATTTCAGGAGTTTCTTGAAGCAATGCCAAATCATGCGTCTCCGAAAGTGATAATTACTGATCAAGATGCTGCCATTTCACGAGCAGTCTCAGTGGTATTTCCTGATATATTGCATCGATTTTGTTTATGGCATATACTTAATAAGTTCTCTGAGAAGTTGAGTATCGTATTGTACAAAGAGCAATATCGCAGTTTATCAAATATTATTAAAGAGTCAGAGTCAGTTGAGGAGTTTGAGCATCGATGGACAGAGTTGATGAGTACTACCGAGTTGGGGAAGAATGAGTGGTTAATCAATATGTATGAAATACGTCATCGTTGGGTGCCAGCGTATGTTAGACATGTGTTTGCTGCAGGGATGTCGAGTAGCCAGAGAGTCGAGAGTAATCATTCTTTCTTTAAGAGGTATGTGAATCGCAAAAATTCTTTAACAGATTTCATTACACGCTTCAATAGGGCCCTTGTGCACCAAAGACATCTTGAGTTAGAGGCAAATCATATTGATCTTAGTCAAGAACCAAGAATGGTCACAAGTTTTTTGATGGAACAACAGATGGTTAAAGTTTATACAAAGGCAATATTTCTATTATTTCAGAAAGAGTTGCAGCAGAGTGTGTCATACATATGCACAATGATTTCGAACACAGATGACACTTCTGTCTATGTTGTGAAGCGATTTGAGACGGGAAAAACATTTGATCGACAACGAGAGTTAACATATAACTCTTCTTCTTATTCATTATCTTGTAGTTGTCTCATGTTTGAATTCGAAGGATATTTATGTCGTCATATGTTATGTTGGATGAAAGTCCAACAAGTGATGTTGCTACCAGATAAATACATCAACCAAAGATGGACAAAGAATGCAAGAGTTGGTGAGTCTATGCGAGACTATGAAGGTCAATCTTTAATTTCAAGGCGCGGACTATTAGCTCATGTAGCAATGGAGTTGGTTGACGATTGTTCGTTAACTGAGGCACGCAGTAATTTTTTGATGGCCGAATTAACGAAGTTAAAGAAAGCAGCGAATGAGATTGATGATGGCGGCAACATAGGTAAACAAGTGAACAAGATTAAAAGTCGCAGTTTCGTAGAGGTTGTTCAAGATCCAGAGCAAGTAAATTCTAAAGGAAAACGAATAAGATCTTCTAAGGATAAGGCGATGTCGCAAAGTACCAGAACTTGCAGTGTGTGTGGTCAATGCGGACATGACAGACGAACATGTCCCGATGTTCATTTTACGTACGGTAACTTATGAGATTATTTTTATTACTTTTTATTTTGTATAACAATAATATTAATTTTTATTATTTTTCGCAGTTCACAATCGATCGATGAGACGAACTGATCGATGAGACAAACAGCACAAGTCCTTCCCCAAACCAAACAATATTATGAAATTATTGATTAAATGTTTGTTTTTCATATTCTTTTTAGCAATATTATGGATTTATTGAATTTTTAAGTTTATTAGTAATATTTTATGCTTCTATTAATTAGATACTGAGTATATCAAGTAATTTGTTTTTTAATATTAGTTCATGTGGCCTTTAATTTGTGATAAAAGAGCCAGAAGCACTCTGGATCGTTCTCTCATAAAAAACTTGTGAAAATTTTGATTACTGTAAATTCAAAAAATGTATACGATGAAGTTTTTAAACTAATTATTTTAGAGATCCACTTTTCAAAAAAGAATGAGTGGACAATAAAAAAAAATTGAGTTTCAATTTTTGTGTTGACGGATTAAGAGAGAGAATAGTATAAGAGAGAGAAGATGTGGGAGGAGAGAGGAGAGAGAAGAAGAGAGAGCATTAAATACGTGAAAGTTAATATATTATAATATTGTGAATGACTGTACCTATAATTTAGCTTACACGTGGATTGACCGGTGATATTAAAAATCCCGACGCGTGGAGGGGATCAGTTCTAACTAGTGCCCACCCCTAGAAAATACTCTCCCTCCTAACAAAGATGCAATACTTCTTTTATAAATTACAAAGAAAGTATAAAGAAAATATTATCTTTTACTATAATTGAATTCTCATTGACTACAAATTAAGAATTCTCATTGACTACAAATTAAATTGCATATTACATTGTTCAAATTATTGATGAATTTATAAAAATATATATATATGAAATTATTAAAATTCGAACTTGGCTATATACAGCTTATATACAATTGGCAATGACCATATATATATATATATATATATATATATATATATATATATATATATATAGATGAAATTAATTGGCTTTACAGCTTATATACACTTGGCAATTACCATATACTGGTATATAGATGAAATTAATGTCCGGTTCGGCGAACACAAGCCGAGCCTTAACTACAAAAATGTCCGGTTCGGCTTGGACTGCGAGAACAGATTTTGGGCCGAGCCTTACAAATTTTGGTTTCGCTCGACTAGTGCCCCAGAACTGATCCCCTCCACGCGTCGGGATTTTTAATATCACCGTCAATCCACGTGTAGGCTAAATTATAGGTACAGTCATTCACAATATTATAATATATTAACTTTCACGTATTTAATGTTCCCTCTTCTTCTCTCTCCTCTCTCCTCCCACATCTTCTCTCTTTTATATTATTCTCTCTTAATCCGTCAACACAAAACTAAATTATAATAATTATTTTTTATTTATATTTTTATTGTCAACTAATTTCTTTTCGTAGACACGCTACCCTAAGCAACAACAATCGTATCAGACGCCACCAATACCCAATACCATCGTCTTCAAGTAATTCATAGTAAATTTTCTTCTTTTTCTAATTACTTGTTATATACAGTTTGAGATTATTTCAAATTAACTAGTAGTATAATTTTAATATGAAACAGTAATACTCAGATTAACGAATAGCTACTGTATTATCAAATTAATTTCAGATTAACGATAGCTACTGTATTATCAAATTAATTTATAGGACGATCGTAATATTTATATTTTACATGTTTTTATTTTTTTGATCAATATAGTGATGGAAGATGAACCAGAAGACTCAAATTTTGTTCCGCAAGTTATCATGGGTGTTATTCCTGAAGTTGGTCAAGAATTTCATTCAACTGAAGAAGCACAAGAATTTTATAATCAATATGCAAGACAAGCAGGATTCAGTACAAGAATCAATAATAGCAAGAAGAATAAAGAAACCGGAGAAGTCGTTTGGAAATTATTTGTATGTTCTAAAGAAGGGCAAACCGATGAAACATGGCAAAAGAAATTGAAAAATAGTGTACCTCGTTCAGGAGAAAGGAATCGCGGACATACACGATGTGGGTGCGAAGCAAGAATGACTATTGTGAAGTCAAAAAATAAAGATATGTGGACTGTTAGCCACTTTGTTGAAAATCATAACCACATCCTCACTACTCCGAGTAAGGTTCACTTACTAAAGTCACATCGAAAAGTCTCAACAACGAAGAAGGCTCTTGTGCAACAATTAACAGAAGCAAATATTCCTACTTGTCAGCAGGTAAGATTGTTAGAGATAAATGCAGGAGGTCCATCATTGGTTGGTTGTTTAGAAAAGGACATTCGAAACCATGAAAGAGACGTTCGAGGTGAGTTATTTGGACATGATGCCGAAACATTGATCCAACATTTTGAAATGGAAAAAGAGCGAAATGCGAACTTTTACTTCTCTTACGAGGTCGATGACAATGGTGTTTTTCTTAGATGTTTTTGGGCTGATTGTGCTTCTAAATCTTCATATGCACATTTTGGTGATGTAGCGGTGTTTGACACGACCTACAACACAAATAAGTACGGTATGGTGTTCGCCCCATTTGTTGGAGTTAACCACCATCGCCAGACTACATTTTTTGGGTGTGGATTATTAAGCGACGAGAAGGCAGAGTCTTTTATCTGGTTATTTCAGGAGTTTCTTGAAGCAATGCCAAATCATGCGTCTCCGAAAGTGATAATTACTGATCAAGATGCTGCCATTTCACGAGCAGTCTCAGTGGTATTTCCTGATATATTGCATCGATTTTGTTTATGGCATATACTTAATAAGTTCTCTGAGAAGTTGAGTATCGTATTGTACAAAGAGCAATATCGCAGTTTATCAAATATTATTAAAGAGTCAGAGTCAGTTGAGGAGTTTGAGCATCGATGGACAGAGTTGATGAGTACTACCGAGTTGGGGAAGAATGAGTGGTTAATCAATATGTATGAAATACGTCATCGTTGGGTGCCAGCGTATGTTAGACATGTGTTTGCTGCAGGGATGTCGAGTAGCCAGAGAGTCGAGAGTAATCATTCTTTCTTTAAGAGGTATGTGAATCGCAAAAATTCTTTAACAGATTTCATTACACGCTTCAATAGGGCCCTTGTGCACCAAAGACATCTTGAGTTAGAGGCAAATCATATTGATCTTAGTCAAGAACCAAGAATGGTCACAAGTTTTTTGATGGAACAACAGATGGTTAAAGTTTATACAAAGGCAATATTTCTATTATTTCAGAAAGAGTTGCAGCAGAGTGTGTCATACATATGCACAATGATTTCGAACACAGATGACACTTCTGTCTATGTTGTGAAGCGATTTGAGACGGGAAAAACATTTGATCGACAACGAGAGTTAACATATCACTCTTCTTCTGATTCATTATCTTGTAGTTGTCTCATGTTTGAATTCGAAGGATATTTATGTCGTCATATGTTATGTTGGATGAAAGTCCAACAAGTGATGTTGCTACCAGATAAATACATCAACCAAAGATGGACAAAGAATGCAAGAGTTGGTGAGTCTATGCGAGACTATGAAGGTCAATCTTTAATTTCAAGGCGCGGACTATTAGCTCATGTAGCAATGGAGTTGGTTGACGATTGTTCGTTAACTGAGGCACGCAGTAATTTTTTGATGGCCGAATTAACGAAGTTAAAGAAAGCAGCGAATGAGATTGATGATGGCGGCAACATAGGTAAACAAGTGAACAAGATTAAAAGTCGCAGTTTCGTAGAGGTTGTTCAAGATCCAGAGCAAGTAAATTCTAAAGGAAAACGAATAAGATCTTCTAAGGATAAGGCGATGTCGCAAAGTACCAGAACTTGCAGTGTGTGTGGTCAATGCGGACATGACAGACGAACATGTCCCGATGTTCATTTTACGTACGGTAACTTATGAGATTATTTTTATTACTTTTTATTTTGTATAACAATAATATTAATTTTTATTATTTTTCGCAGTTCACAATCGATCGATGAGACGAACTGATCGATGAGACAAACAGCACAAGTCCTTCCCCAAACCAAACAATATTATGAAATTATTGATTAAATGTTTGTTTTTCATATTCTTTTTAGCAATATTATGGATTTATTGAATTTTTAAGTTTATTAGTAATATTTTATGCTTCTATTAATTAGATACTGAGTATATCAAGTAATTTGTTTTTTAATATTAGTTCATGTGGCCTTTAATTTGTGATAAAAGAGCCAGAAGCACTCTGGATCGTTCTCTCATAAAAAACTTGTGAAAATTTTGATTACTGTAAATTCAAAAAATGTATACGATGAAGTTTTTAAACTAATTATTTTAGAGATCCACTTTTCAAAAAAGAATGAGTGGACAATAAAAAAAATTGAGTTTCAATTTTTGTGTTGACGGATTAAGAGAGAGAAGATGTGGGAGGAGAGAGGAGAGAGAAGAAGAGAGAGCATTAAATACGTGAAAGTTAATATATTATAATATTGTGAATGACTGTACCTATAATTTAGCTTACACGTGTATTGACCGGTGATATTAAAAATCCCGACGCGTGGAGGGGATCAGTTCTAACTAGTGCCCACCCCTAGAAAATACTCTCCCTCCTAACAAAGATGCAATACTTCTTTTATAAATTACAAAAAAAGTATAAAGAAAATATTATCTTTTACTATAATTGAATTCTCATTGACTACAAATTAAGAATTCTCATTGACTACAAATTAAATTGCATATTACATTGTTCAAATTATTGATGAATTTATAAAAATATATATATATATATATATATGAAATTATTAAAATTCGAACTTGGCTATATACAGCTTATATACAATTGGCAATGACCATATATATATATATATATAGATAGATGAAATTAATTGGCTTTACAGCTTATATACACTTGGCAATTACCATATACTGGTATATAGATGAAATTAATTCATATAAATATTCATCACCTAGGGTTTTGCAAAGTTGAATATAGACCTGATGAATTCTTGGGAGCTTCCGGAACCCATAATCCATCTCATCCAATCTTCCTTCAGCCCTACTGAAGCCGTCCGAACAACCCTCGTCTCCAAATCATGGCGAAGTGCATGGTCAACCCGCCCTACCATCGACCTCGACGAATCCTACTTTCCACATCGTTGCCCGGTCTATTCCGACTACCTCGATCCGCTCATGGTGTTCGCAGATAAGACTTTCCTAAGGTACGAGGAATCCAACCTAACCATCCACACTTTCCGGCTTCGTCTTAAAAGCGAATGGTACGTCCGCTCGGGCTTCGCCGCAAAGTGGATTTCCAAGGCATTGAAATTGGGAGCCTCCGACATCACAATCCGATTCTGGTACGAAGAAAACATCCCGATTGACGAGGTGCTTGTGTCCGAAAACGTTGTCGCCCTACGCCTCGAAAGGCTGAGCATCGATCGACCAATTAAGTCAACCAAATGTTCCGGGCTCAAATCCCTCGCGTTGACCGAACTGTACGTATCGATGGATTTGTTTCTCAACATAATCTCTTGCTGTCCCTTGATCGAAAAACTATCTTTAACGTCGTGCCCTTATGGTTTTCGACCTCGTGCATGCGTGAGATCTGACGGTGATCTTACGATGATCAAGCTAACGTCTCTAGAACTATTCCTCGTTGAATCGGACCAATTCCAAGCGTTGTTTCTGGCTGACGTGGGGTCCAAGTTTCCCATCCTGAGAGAACTAACCATAACATTCAGCAATACAAGATAGAGACCATCTCAAGCCATTCATTAGAGATTTTAAACTTTAGGGTTATTGGTGGTAGGGAAAATGATAGGGGAGAATATGATTTTCAGAGGGTCGAGCTTGATCTCCCGAGTATTCGTAAGTTTACGTTTGAGGGTGAGTGGATGCCTAATTAACCTGTGCTTTAGTCCAAGACCTGCAAGGGATCAATGGGACTCCCATGTTTCGATAAGTCACAAGGATCAAGATCTCAGCACTACGTGGTTCAGAGAGTTGTGTACATTCCTAACAAGGCTGAGAGGGTCGAAGATACATCTCGTTCTCCGTCTCTATTATCCTAAGATCAGCTCCGCTTGGTCGGTAAAGATCAAAGGTTTGAATGCGCGCAAAGTGGAGGATCTGACCATTTACACGGAGGGTTTTTGGTCTCCGATTTTAACCTCTCTTTTGGATGTATTGTTTCGGGTATGTCGTCCAAAGATGATTACTCATTACACAGATCCTTCTTACATCGATAACCATCATTGGTGGGATGATACTGTTGATGAGAAGTCCAGAAACAATGATTTGTGGCTTTGTCGGGCACTTGAAGGATTGAAAGTACTTAAAAGCAGTTCATCAATGCAGAGCAAATTTATATACGGCTTCCATGATCTTGAAGAAGTGAATGCTCAGGAGCTCCAAGGCGAGGTGTGGATGCCGCAGCCAATGGACTCGATATTAGGTATTGACTCGGCAGATGAAAGAAGATTTTTTCGCTTACAATTGAAATGGAAACCGTAGCTTAACCGATATCCACTATATATATATATTTTTGTTTCGTTGGAACGAGTATTGTCCATGTTTTTTTGCTTCAATTTATTACATGTTATTTTGGACTGAAACTGGTTGAGTTGAAACAACTAAATATATCTAAACAGAACTGAAAAATACATTTCCGTTGACAGCTAGTTACTCTTGTAAATTTGAAGTACTGTTGCCCGTGCACCAAGGATGTTTTCAAATTCTCTTGTAAATTTTAAGTACCATTGGTATTCTTTTTTATGTTAATTTCTTTTTGGATAAAAAAAAATACATCTCCAGGTTGGGGGATATAGTGAGGTCCCCGTGCACCAAGGATGTTTTCAAATTATTGTTTAATAAACATATTTTAATCAATTGTTTAGGCTAATAGTATTTTAAGCACTATACCCAAATTGCCCTTTTCAATTAGAATAATAATAATTGCGCAAATATATTAAATCACACTGTAAATTTTATGTATTTTATAATAATTGCATAAACATATTTTATCACATTATTAGCTCACATGTATTTAAAATTTTGTACATTATTAACTCACATGTATTTAAAATTTTGTTTGCGTAAACTTTTATGTATTTTTTAATAATTGCGTAAATATATTAAATCATATTGTAAATTTTATGTATTTTTATAATAATTACGTAAACATATTTTATCACATTATAAACATATTTTATGACATTATTAATTCATATTATTTGTTTATAAAAATAATTGATTTTTTAATAATTGCGTAAATATATTAAATCATATTGTAAATTTTATGTATTTTTATAATAATTACGTAAACATATTTTATCACATTATAAACATATTTTATGACATTATTAATTCATATTATTTGTTTATAAAAATAATTGCTTGTTTGAATAAATTGAAACACGGTTACGCTCACTATATTTTTGTTAAAATAATTAATTAAATATTAATTGTATAATCTATATATATATAATTTCAGAATCCACTAATACCACGCGAAGAAATAGAAAAACAATACTATAAATTATAAATAAAAAAATTATAAATTATAATTAGTAATATTATTAAGCATATTTAAATTATTATATATAAATTTTAAATAGTAATTTGAAATTATATATTTTTGGTAATAATAATTAATTGTTATCTTAAATATATATATATATATATATATATATATATATATATATATATTTTTATTTCTTTTCTCAAAATTATTTTTTATTCTATTAATATTAATATTAATTTAATTTCAATTAATCGTATCTCATAAAAATCAATTTATTCTTATTATTTAATCCATTTGAGTTAAAAAAATTGATCAAACTTTTTAAGTATATTATTTTCTCTTCCTATAATCTGCTTCGTATGTCCTTTTTTATTTTTCTGAACATTGAATCGAATTATTAATTATGTTCGACTAGATTTTTTTTTTAATTTTTAGTTTATCCCTGCTTCGTATGTCCTTTTTTATTTTTCTGAACATTGAATCGAATTATTAATTATGTTCGACTAGATTTTTTTTTTAATTTTTAGTTTATCCCTAATTTAGTTATGTTAAATTTGTTTTGGAGGTTAACATAGTTCACAAAGTAAATTCAATTTTTTTTATTTCTATTTATTTTCCAGATTTATAATTTTTATTTTCCATTTATTTGGATTTTCCCCTAGCGGTTTTAGGTATTTGTTGAATGCGTTTGACACTCGAGAAATGCAAAGAAGAGAAACTCCTCTTCTACCATATCAATGCACAGAATAGAAACTCCTCTTCCACCAGATCAGAAGCTTCTCGATCGGGTAGGATGAGACGAGAAACTCCTCTTCCACCAGATCAGAGGCTCTTCGATCTGGTAGGATGTAAGATCAATGCAGAGAAGAGAAACTCCTCTTCCACCAGATCAGAGGCTTCTCGATCGGGTAGGATGAGACGAGAAACTCCTCTTCCACCAGATCAGAGGCTCCTCGATCGGGTAGGATGTAAATCGAGGGATGCGCCGAGTAGCATACACATGTGGGAGAGAGCCAATAGGTCTCATCCAAGGACTAACTTCATAATATTTCAATGAAAATTAGTCATAGCCAATAGGTCTCATCCAATGACTAATTTCATAATATTTCAATGAAATTTTTGTCATATCCGAGATTCGAACTCTGCGTTGTCGGGGAATTACACCAACATCACCACAGACCTTACACTCGACTATGCCCCAAAAAGCTTACATACTATAAATTACATCAAACATGCGTAGTTTTTGAAAATAATAAAATTTTCTTAATTGAGATAACGGTTAATAATAAGATTAATACGAATTTATAAATTTAAGTGAGAATTCGATTATTAAATAAAATAATTTGTTAGTCCATTAATAAATTTTTGGCCGAAATAGTTGGTGATTACGTGCATCGCACGGGCAGTGGTACTAGTTAATACTTAGTTTGACAGTTCCGGGTTATTTTAGTAATTCTATATTTTCAGTACTGCCCTATTACATAAATATAAAAATATAAAAATCCCTCTATGAAATAATGTTTAAAACGCTAAGATATAAAGATAAAAAGAATGAGTTTTTACTCTAATAATAACAACTAGTGAGCCTGAAACATTAAAATCACCTTTTAAATATCGTCAAATTAATTTCAAATTCATTAATTGTTTTCTTGAACATTTTAAATTATTTTCAAATAATTTAAAATAAATTTTAAACATTCTAAAGTGTATTAAAAATAGTTTTAAAATAAAATTTAAAACATTTTGAAGTATAACTAATAATTTTAAAATAATTTAAAATATTTTTTTTTCTAAAATATATTTTAAAATTATTTATTACGTAAATTTCAATTTTAATTATAATAATATTAGAAATAAATTACACTTAATACACCAAGAAAAATGAAGACCAAGGGCACGAGGGCGATTCTTTTTGGGCCACCATAATTATAGGCCATGGCCATAGGGTTCAAAGGGCGGGGCCCATTTTGGTGTATAATTTTGGCCATAGGATTAGGGTTTGTGTTCCCAAATCATGAAGAATTATTCAGAGCCTGGTCAACCCACAAAGAAGCCGCCCAGTCAACCCTTGTCTCCAAATCATGGTCCACCGCCTGGTCAACCCGTGTTAGAAATATTTTAGAATTGGAGTACGTATCTCCGAAATATTTAGAAGAGTAGTATTTAGAAAAATAGAATTTTTATTAGAGTGTTTGTGTTACAATTTTCGGATGATTACAAAGTGAGATGCAAGTCCTATTTATACTTAGTCATCTTCACTAAGGAAGAATCTAGAAACTAATTAAATATTCCACCATTAGAGAGGATTGTGGAATATTCTAGTTACCTTATTAATTAGGAATTCTCTAGATGCTAATGGATCCCTCTAGTCTTTGTGTAATCTACCCATGAAGAGAGTGGAAATGGGTAGAGATTTCTAGAAGGATTAATGCTTCATTATTTTACACTCCTCCTTGAAGCATTAATCGGTAACTCCAAGCATCGTGCGTAGAAACTGGAATCGGTCTCTTGGCAAGGATTTGGTGAATATATCCGCCACCTGTTCTTCGGTTGGGCAGTACTTCATCTCGATTAGCTCCTTTGCTTGGACGTCCCTTAGAAAATGATATTTGATGTCGATGTGCTTGGTTCGGTTGTGTTGGACCGGGTTTCTGACCATCGCAATAGCTGACTTGTTGTCGCAATAAATTTCTGTCGCCGAGTCTTGTAGTTCTCCCATGTCTGCTAATATTCTTTTAAGCCATATAGCTTGGCACGCTGCACCGGCTGCTGCGACGTACTCTGCTTCGGCTGACGATAGAGCAACTGAGTCTTGCTTTTTCGATCCCCATGAGAAAACTCCAGAACCGAGCGTGAAAGCATACCCTGAGGTGCTTTTCATGTCATCTTGCGATCCAGCCCAATCGCTATCTGTATATCCGACGATCTGTGAGTCGGGGCTTGGTTTGTACCAAATTCCGTAATTTATCGTTCCTTGTAGATATCTGAGGAGTCTTTTTGCTGCTCCATAATGGGTCTCGCTTGGACTCTCCATGAATCTGGATAGCAGACTTGTGGCATACATGATGTCCGGTCTTGTTGCCGTTAGGTAGAGCAGACTCCCGATTAGGCTTCGGTAGTTGGTAGCATTTGCCGGCTTCGTCCCGTCTTCTTTCTTTAGCTTCTCATTTGGAATTAGAGGGGTGACGACAGGCTTGCAGTCTTGCATCCTGAACTTCTTTAGCATATTTTCAGTATACTTTTTCTGAGATATGAAGATGCCCTCTTCTTCTTGTTTTATCTCCATTCCGAGAAAGTAGTGCATCAATCCCAAGTCACTAATCTCAAAAGTGTCCATCATGTCTCTCTTGAATTCTTCGATCATGCTTGTATTGTTTCCGGTGACGATTAAATCATCAACATAAAGAGAGACGATTATAATGTTGTTACCTTGGGATTTGATGTAGAGAGTGGGCTCGCTTATGCTCCTCCTGAATCCTTGACGAGTGAAGTACCCATCGATCTTGGTGTACCACGCTTTAGGCGCTTGTTTTAGCCCGTATAGTGCTTTCTTTAGTCGCAGGACTTTGCCTTCTTCTTGCAGGAAGCCTTCTGGTTGCTCTGCATATATCTCGTCTTTCAGCTCTCCATTTAGAAAGGCCGATTTGACATCGAGTTGATATATTTTCCACTTCTTCTGGGCTGCGAGAGCTATGAGTGCTCTAATTGTGTCCATCCGAGCGACTGGAGCGAAAGTCTCTGTGTAATCGACTCCTGGTATTTGAGCATATCCCTTTGCGACGAGTCTCGCCTTATGCTTCTGGATTGATCCATCGGGATTTAATTTTTTCTTGTAGACCCATTTGACTCCTATAACGTCTTTGTCACTTGGAGGATTCAACAGCTCCCAAGTCTCGTTCTTTTCTATCATCTTGATCTCCTCCTCCATTGCTTTAATCCAGACTTTTTCTTTTGAAGCTTCTTCGTAGTTGTGTGGCTCCAAAGAACAGAAGTTGCATGTTTCGATGATATTAGTGGAATCATATAGATCGGTTAGAATTCTTACTCGAAGAGGTGGAGATTCTGGCGAGGAGTCAAGTTCGTTGGCAGTATCGACTTCTGAAGAGGCTCTTGGCGTTGAAGTCGGACTTTGTTGATCTTGTTCTTCTTGTTCTGGAATTTCCTGGATTTGTGTAGTAGTAGTCTTTCTCTCGACGGTGTCGGTCTCCCAGTTCCAGAACGCTTGTTCGTCAAACTCTACATCCCGACTTGTTACCAGCTTTTTGGTCTCGAGATTGTAGATACGATATCCTTTAGATATTGTACTGTAGCCGAGGAAGATGCCCTTCTCCGTCTTCTCCTCTAGTTTGTGTCTTTTTACCGAGGGGACGTGAATGTAGCAGATACTTCCGAAAACCCTCAGGTGTTTGGCTGAAGGCTTTTGTCCCGACCACGCTTCTATTGGAGTTTTGTTTAGAACCGCCTTGGTTGGACACCGGTTTAGTAGGTAGACCGAGGTGTAGACTGCTTCTGCCCAGAATTTCTTTGGCAATCCTTTCTCTGCTAGCATAGATCTCGCCATTTCCATGACTGTCCGGTTCTTTCTTTCTGACACTCCATTTTGTTGAGGAGTGTAGGCCACGGTTAGTTGATGCTCTACGCCTTCGTCTTCACAGAATTTGTTGAACTCCTTTGAGTTGTACTCGGTACCTCGATCACTTCTTAACTTCTTTATTTTGTGACCACTCTGTTTCTCCACAAAGTTCTTGAATCTCTGGAAGATTCTAAAGACTTCCGACTTTTCCTTGAGGAAATAGACCCATGTCATTCTAGAGTAGTCGTCGATAAAGAGGATGAAGTACCTGTTTTGATTTACGGTAGGCGTGCGCATTGGACCGCAGACGTCAGTGTGGACAAGTTCTAGAATTTTCTTGGCTCGCCATGTCTTCTCTTTTGGAAATGGTTGCCTGTGTTGCTTCCCGGTCATGCATCCTTCGCATACTCCTTCTTTTTCATTTAGAAGAGGCATATCTCTCATCATATTTTTCTGATGGAGCAGCCTCAGGGCATTGAGATTGAAATGCCCAAATCTTCGGTGCCACAGACTCGTATCGTTGAGTTGAGCTACCAGGGCCTTTTGTGGATATTGCCATTGGATGGGAAAATTTCTGTTACTTCCCATTTTTATTTCGGCAATATCTTAATTATTTTTCTTGTCGTAGATCCGACAATAATTATTCTCAAAGTGGAGGGCATATCCATTTTCCATCATTTGGCCGACGCTTAGTAGATTTGTAGCAAGGCGTGGGACTAAGAGAACGTTTTTGATGAAGCGCGTACCTTTCTTCGTTTCGATAGCGATGGTAACCTTTCCTTTCGTCTCCACTAGTTCTCCGTTGCCCATCTTGACCTTCGTTCGTACGGAGTCGTCTAGCTCACGGAAGATGGCCTCGTTGGATGTCATGTGGTTGCTGCATCCGCTGTCGATGAACCATTCTTCTTCTTTTGCTTCCGTTGCCGAGTGACATGCATAAAACATGTTATCTTTCTCATTTTGGTCTTCTGTATAGTTGGCCTGATGGTTTCTTTTATTTCTGCAGTCTTTTTCTGCATGCCCGAACCTTTTACAATTTTTGCACTGCGGCTTGCCTCGATGGTAGCAGTCCTTCTCCAAGTGATTCGTCCTCTTACAAATCCCGCATGGTGAAAAGTTTGCCCTTTCTTTGTTGTCGAAGCTTCTTTGTTTGTAGTGTCCACCACTTCTCGGCTTGTTTCCTTTGACGTTGAGCTTGGATTGGAAGGCGCTCTCGAGTGAACTTTCTTGCCGTCTGTTTAGCCGTTGCTCGTGTGCCTCCAGAGAACCCATCAATTCTGCCACGGACATGGTTGATAGATCTTTCGATTCTTCGATCGCCGCTACTACCGAATCGTATTTTTCGGTGAGGCTTATTAAGATCTTCTGGATGATTCTCTCGTCTGAGACTTTTTCTCCATAAGATCTCATTTGATTGATTATTTCTATCACTCTCGAGAAATAATCTTTAGCCGCCTCTGAATCCTTCATTTTTAGATTTTCAAGCTCGCGCCTTAAACTTTGTAGTTTAATGGTTCGAACTTTAGCACTTCCTTGAAACTCCTCTTTAAGGATGTTCCAAGCTTCTTTGGCAGTAGTAGCTTGAATGATTCTCGACATAATAGAATCGCTGACAGATTGTTGGAGGAGATAGAGAGCTTTGGCATTTTGTTGCTTTAATTTCTTACGTACCTCGGACGAAGATGTTTTGTCGGTTTCTTCCTCCGGCATGGTGACCCCTTCATCGACGATATCCCAAAGGTCGTAGGACTCCAGGCAAGTCTTCATACGGACGCACCAAAAATCATAGTTCTCTCCATTGAACATCGGAGTAGTGATTGAGATGTTGGATGACGTCATTTCTCCTTGGATGATCGAACGGGGCTCTGATACCACTTGTTAGAAATATTTTAGAATTGGAGTACGTATCTCCGAAATATTTAGAAGAGTAGTATTTAGAAAAATAGAATTTTTATTAGAGTGTTTGTGTTACAATTTTCGGATGATTACAAAGTGAGATGCAAGTCCTATTTATACTAGTCATCTTCACTAAGGAAGAATCTAGAAACTAATTAAATATTCCACCATTAGAGAGGATTGTGGAATATTCTAGTTACCTTATTAATTAGGAATTCTCTAGATGCTAATGGATCCCTCTAGTCTTTGTGTAATCTACCCATGAAGAGAGTGGAAATGGGTAGAGATTTCTAGAAGGATTAATGCTTCATTATTTTACAACCCGACCGACCATCGACCTCCACGAAGGCCACGTTCCGAGAAAGCACCTCGCGCCCTTGGCAGACAAGACATTCTCAAGGTACGAGGAATACAACCTCAGCATCCACACTTTCCGGCTATGTCTCAAACGTCGACAATGGCATTTGACTCCCAGTCTCGCCGCAAAGACTTCCAGTCTCGTCGCAAAGTGGATTTCCAAGGCATTGAAATTGGGAGCCTCCGATATCACCCTCCGACGTGAATCTCCGATCGATGAGGTGTTTGGGTCCGAAAATGTTGTCAGGTTATGCCTTTCATTTTTGAGAATCGATCTACCGGAGGTGATAAAATGTTTGGGTCTTAAGTCCCTCAAGTTAATCCAAGTGGATTTATCGATAGATTCGATTCTTAGGATAATCTCGTGCTGTCCCTCGATCGAAGAGTTATCATTAAGGTGGCCTTCTTATTATGGGAATAGATTTTCTGGTAATCTGGCTGCATGTGTGACAATGATCAGCCTTCAAAAACTAACGTCTCTAGACCTGTGTCGCCTTGAATTTGACCAATTACGACCATTGTTTCTGTGTGATTTTTCGTCCAAGTTTCCGGTCCTGAAAGACCTAACCTTAACATTCAAAGAGTACTTCTTCCAACAACAACAAGCACAACACATTCCTGTGATCTCGAGCCGCTCATTAGAGATTTTAAGGTTGAATAGTGATGGTGGTGAAAGTTTTATTAATCATGATCATTTTCGGATGGTCGAGCTCGATGTCCCGAGTATTCGTAAGTTTACGTTTGAGGGTAAATGCATACCTAAGCTGTGTTTTAGTCCAACTTCAGGAGATCAATTCGACTCTCATGTATCCATAAGTCACACTGGCCATCCGAGTAACATGTGGTTCCATCATTTGGGTAAATTCTTAACAAATCTGAGAAGGTCAAAGATACATCTCACTCTCCTTCTGCATGGTTCTACGTTTAACTCCGATGACCAAGTGCTAAAGATCAGAGGTACGAATGAGCGCAAAGTCGAGGTTCTATCCATTTGCACGGAAGAAGGTCTTCGGACGGACTTTTTTAACTCTCTTTTGGATGGAATGTTTCGGATATGTCGACCAGAGATGATTGCTCATTACGCTGATCCTTCTTACAACGATACCGATCAGAGTTGGGATGATCATTATATTTATAGGAAGACAAGAAAAGATGGTTTGTTGCTTTGTCGAGCACTTAAACTAGGAATGAAAGTGAAAAGCTCTTCCATGCGAAGCCAATTGATGTATCGGTTGCGCGTGAAATTGTGTTTGTAGCACTACAGTGTTAATAACTGCAGTCCTTGGTAGACCAGTAGTGAGACACACGATGGGTCTATGTACTACGAGATATGACAACACAACATAAGAGGTTCTTGAATGAATGCTTTGTAATAAATACTTTCAAACAAACATCTATAAGTCCTTGCGAACTTACAGAAAGGTCACACGACCAAACACACCGTCCAATAGCTCAAAGTACTAGCGTCCTATGAACTACAGACTAAAACAGATACTCTATGAACTCCTTCTAGCGAACTAGTTCTAAGCGTATCACAGAAGAGTGAACCGGAGCTTTCTAGCGAATACTCTCGGATTACAATATTTCTCTCTCTAAGAAATTCCAGATAAAAGCATTAAGTTCTACAAATAATCTAGCGACTATTTATAGACCTCGTGAAAGAAACCCTAATGGGCTTCCGGATTTTACGCTTGATGGGCCGAGCCCACAGCATCTTCTATGGAATCTCGAATATTCCAACACTGACTTGTTCTCTGTTCTTCGTCTCTGGCGAGCCTTCGAACTTCAAACGGGGAGTGCGTAGAGCTACTTGACGTTCTACTTCAGCGAGCTCGAACTCCCTTAGCAGGGCCTTCTCGCTCTTCGCGCTTCTGGCTTCATAGCCCTAGCAGGATGAACTCCAGAGCCATCAGCTTCTACAACACTCCTTTGAAGAGTCAGTGAACAGATGAGTTCGAACCCTTTGCAGCTAAGAACTCCAGGGACTTATCAGCACCAGTGCTTCCAAGACCCACAATGTAATTTGCACTTGCAGATGGCTAAGTCTTCCAAGTACTACATACTTAGGATTACTCAACCTGTACAAATAGCAAAAACATATAAGAATGAAGTTCATTCAAAAACCAAAGTGTGAAGTTCAAGCTAGTTCACAGGAGTCCGAAGACTCCATGTGAACGAGAGCGAACTTTCACACTAACAATCTCCCCCTTTTTGAGTCAACTTCATAATCGGGGATTCGAAGTGAATCTCCCCCTCAAATTAGCATCACACTCAAAAAGTTGTAAAGATAGACAAATGCAAAAAGTGAAAGAGATAATTCAAGGTCACAGGCACTAAAGTACGAACACCAAAACAAGAGAATAGAATAAATAAGAAGTACTTAGTTCAAACCACAAACCATAAGCAACGAAAAAAAAATGAAACAGTCAACATTAGTTCGCACGATCAGACAGAAGAAAAATAATCACAAGAGATCAATTAATCAGATGCTGTGGCCGAATCATCAACCGGAGTGTCAGGTCTTCGGAGATCCTTCTCATCAAAATCGTCATCACCACTGAACGTGATATCAACGTCTTCCTCATCAGTTTTCTGCTCTTCTCCTTCGTCCTCCTCCTCTTCATCATCTTCATTCTCTTCTTCTTCGGACGCAGGGGTTGGAGAGGGCAACTTGACCGGTTTCTTCTTCGAAGCCCCTTTGTCAGCCAATTGCTTCCTAGGCACTTTCTTCACTGATACACCTGTCTTTTGATTTACAACAAGCTTGACAGAATCTTTTGACTTCGTACCTGCAAGAGGTTTATCAGTAGATTTTAAAAATCCTTTTCCAGTTCCTTCAGCAGGGACAAAGCTCGAAGGCTTGAGGTCAGACTTCGATCCAGTAGTGTCCTCTGAGCAAGGGAGCCCTTCAGCATCATACTTTGTAGCTTTTGTCTTCGCTCTCTTGGCAATGTGGATCTCATCCTCATTCAATTCTTGAACATCATCATCACACTGATCCTTCCTCTTTTTGGCTTTTGACTTCGAAGCCCTGGCCTCTTCCCTGGCCTCTTCAACAGCAGCAGCGTCTGCCTTTGCTTTTTCAATCCTGATAGTCTCTGCGACTTCGAGGATCTGTTTATAAATTTTTCCTAGACGTTCGGAGTCCTTGGAAGATGACCCATCTCCCCCTCGACGACTAGCTCTTCGAACCTTGCGCTCCATGTGTCTGTTGAGATCCAATGCCAGTTTAAGATAGTATCTTTCATTTCGGATATCACGGATAAGGGTAGTCGGCGCCATCAAATACATTTCATCATCCGAGGAGTCCGAATCAGCAGAGTCCGAAGGAGAAAGTTGAGGTTTACGCTTCGAAGAGGTCTTGGGTTGAGATAGCTCCGTGGCAGCTGTTATGACTTTTATTTTTGTTTTTCCAAACATCTTTTTGTCCAGACTTCGATCCCCAAAATTTTCCCATGGAAGATCTTTCACTCTTCTGTTGCTTAAATACGAACCATTCCATACAAAGTTTTGAACCTTTATTGGTTCACCATCCGAAGGCAGGGGGACAAAACCTTGTTCGTACATCAACGAAGCCACCAAATGAGGGAATGGGAGTCTCTCAGAGGCTATTGTGTTGTCCGTCTTCGAAGCATAGGAACACATCTTCTCAAAAACAACTTGTCCCAAATCAACTTGTATACCCCTGCTTAGTCTATAAATGAGATGGAGCGAAGCTGAGTGGACTTGAGCCGTGCTAGTTGTAGGAATCCAATTGCTTGACACCATTTTGTGCAACACACAGAAAAAATGAGTGAGTTTAGGGAACGCAGGCTGGGCAGAAGGATCACGTCCACCAGTGAGTACGAAGCCCAGCATTTCGGAATCAGGATGTGTAGTCTTCGGAGAGTCCCAAGAGGCTTCGATCCTGTCTCTCTTATAAAATTTGTTAATGACAGAGGGAGTGAAGACGTAGACTTTACCGCGAAAGATAAACTTTCCATAGAAAGGAGAGGTGGGGTCTGCGAACTCTTTAGTCACATGTGCAAAGAAAATCTTGTGCACCTTCTTATAACAGGGATAATCATAATTGAGTGTGTAGTTCAACTTCATACGCGTCAGAAACTCAGTGAGCCCTAATTTCTTGAGTTTGGAGTTGTATATCTTCTCATATGTGAATAGGGTGTTGGACAGAGCATTGAAACGAGTCTCCGCAGCCTCAGTATAGAAGTCATCAGAGTGTCCCACAAGGGACAGTGTGGGAGAGCGAACCACCATGGTGGTTTTGACATCAGGTGCGTGAGATCCCTCACCCTGTGAAGTACCAATGATAATGGGCGAATCTGGAGATTCAGAGAACACTTCATTAGTAATAAAATTTGAAGTGCGAGCTAGTGAACCTGCGAACTCGGGAGAGCATTTCTGAGAGGCGTCTGTGATATTCTCCAGTGAAGTTTTGAGCTGTTCTTCTGCTGCTGCCTGTTTCAATTTTAATTTACGAAGTTCAAGAGTAGAAAGTTTCGAACCTTGTGACAGAGTAGGACTGGGTAAAAAATTCGGTCCCACAGTGGTGACAGCACTAGGGATCTCAACAGTGAGAGGCTTCGAAGTAGATTTCTTAGCAGGTAGCGGCTTCTTCGAAGCCTCTAATTTTGCCTTCGCAGCCTCCTCATCAGCTTTCTGTTTCTTCTCTTTCGCAATGCGAACCCTCTCAGCCTCCTCATCTTCTTTTTGTTTCTTTAATTTTTCAAGGCGAACCCTCTCTGCCTCTTCATCCTCCTTTCTCTTCTTCTCTTCTTCAGCAATTCGAAGTCTCTCAGCCTCTTCGAATTTTTCTTTTTCAATTCGTTGCCTTTCCTCTTCAGCCTTTCGATCCTCCTCTTCCTTTTCTTTCTTATCTAACTCATTTTCTGCTGTCTCTTTTTGTGACTTTAGTTCGAAGAGATATTTCTTTAGAGAGTTAAATTCTAAGAGGATGGCGTCAGAGTCTTCCTCGGCCTCTGCAAATCTCAGAGAGCAGGCTTTCACGACGGCGGCTTGAGTAGTGATCTGTGAAGTAAGAAGTGTAATTTTGTCTTGGAGTTCGGAGATAGTCAGATCAGCAAATTGAGAGTTTGAAGTAGCCATGGTAGTAGCGTGATTAATGAAAATTCAGTAATCTAGCTCGAAGTTCAGTAGTGGTTCGAACGTTGTAGAGAGAGAATTTTTGCAGGGGGTAGCTCTGAAAAACACACAGTGAAAAAGTGAACTATGTGTTTCACGGAGGGAGTATTTATAGAGAATCACGAAACCGCTTCAGATTCAACCGCTGGGATCGTGCCACGTGGAGTGTCAGTCAGAGTGAGTTCGAAGAACCTAACTGGCCAGCACGTTGCAGGTTCGAACCCAGAAACCGTTGTAGATAAACTTCGAGGCGTTGTAGTAGTATGATAGTGAAATACTTCGAACCCCTGTGAATACTAAGCAGGAAAGGGCAAACAAAACAGTGTGATAGAGTACAATGGAAATTGTAAACAAGATCGAAGTAGTGGTCAGTTAAACACGTAATAGCCAAGAGTAAAACGGAGATCGAAGGACAAACAGGGAAGAATAACAATTCTCAGAGATCGAAACAAGAAATAAAAAGGATTCCAAGTTCGAAGTCTCAGAGAGAGAAAACTACTATTGTGCACCTGTGACTTCGAAGGCGTAACATGCAAAAAGACATAATTTAAAGAGAGTAAGGAATTCGAACCCCCACGCTTCTGTGTGTCAAATGGCTGATGCGTCCACAAGGTAGAGATAGAGAGACATCGAACTCTTAGAGCCATGGGAAATGAGTGAGTTCGAAACAGCAGGTAAGCAAGTATGAATATGTGATAATACAATGAATCATTTTTGAAAGGAATTTACTTTTCAATCATCACAATCACAGAGTCTAATTCATGTTTCGTCGGAACAAATTAATGAGTTAGCACCACACAAGAGATTTTAATTCATGAGTGTGAGGGGAACTTTTAAGGCACTCCATTTGGGACAAGCAATACTACAATCAGAGAGGAGCCGGCGGACACGTGATCCGGCGTTCTCCAGACGAGTTTTTAGCTTTAAATGATATGCAACAGGTGCTCATTACAGCAGTCAGAGGGGAGCGAGGATCATCCCGCATCTCCGAAGTGTGATTTGAAGAGCACCTTAAACTATGGCGTTCATGTGCTACTTTTCGAAGAGGGGAGCCGGCGGACAACTGATCCGGCGTCCTCCGTTACTTGGTATTATGGATCTATGCAAGTGATAGCGAAGGAGTTATAAGCCAAGTTCACATGTTCACACTCAGAGGAATAAATGTACTTGGGTCCGAAGACTAAAGTGGCCTCAAATACAAGTTCAACTGATAAGACTAATCCATGAATAGTTCAAAGTGCATATTCAGAGTGGAAGAAAATGAACTTTCAAATTTATCAAAGTTATATGTATAAAAAGTATATGTATATTGCAAATACCATGGTTCAAGCATTTTCAACATCCAAGCAAAGTGAGTCATACTCTCTTGTCAATCTACCTGTGGGGCTTCCTGCAAGTGACATACAAAAGAACAGAGGCCGTAGCCTGTGTCTCTTCAAAATAGTCATAGAGCACACATGCATAAAGAATTTCTGAGAGAAATGAATCTCTCCGAAGCCAATGGTTTTGTAAAGAAATCTGAGAGTTGTTTTTCAGTGGGAACATGTTCCATGATCACTTCTCCTTTTTCAACTAAATCACGGATAAAATGGTGTCGAATACTAATATGTTTAGTTTTAGAGTGTTGTACCGGATTTTGACTGATTTTTATAGCACTTTGATTATCACAAAGAAGGGTGAGAGGGGTACTTGTGATTTGGTAATCTGCCAACATTTGTTGAAGCCAAAGGAGTTGAGTGCAACAGCTGCCCGCGGCTACATACTCCGATTCTGCTGTAGAGAGAGCTATGCAATTTTGTTTCTTACTGTGCCAAGAAACCAAGTTACTTCCGAGAAAACAACATCCTCCACTTGTGCTTTTCCTATCATCCGCATCACCAGCCCAATCAGCGTCCGCATATCCAACAAGAGAGGCTGTGGTGTGTTTGGTGTACCATAGCCCCAACTCAGTAGTCCCAGCAATATAACGAAGAATTCGTTTAACAGCTGTAAGGTGTTCTTCCTTTGGCTGTGCTTGATAGCGGGCACATAGGCAAACGCTAAACATGATGTCAGGCCTAGTAGCAGTAAGATATAACAGACTTCCTATGAGAGAACGATAGTTGGTAACGTCTGTGTCCTTACTCTTTGAAGCCCGAGAGAGTTTATCAGTAGTAGCCATGGGAGTCGTCATAGGCTTAGCCTCTGCCATACCAAACTTTTGTAGCATATTTAAGGCATATTTGGTTTGTGAGACAAAAATGCCATCCTTGCGTTGAGAAATTTGGAGTCCAAGGAAATAATTTAGTTCACCCTCAAGGCTCATTTGGAACGAGGATGACATTGCCGTAGAAAATTCTTTCACCAACTTCGGATTGGTGGCACCAAACACGATGTCATCAACATAGATTTGTGCAATGAGCATATCTTTGCCGATCGTCTTAATGAAGAGGGTAGTATCAGCATTTCCCCTTATGAACCCATATGCAATTAATAACTCTGTCAGGCACGAGTACCAAGCCCGGGGTGCCTGCTTAAGGCCATAGAGGGCCTTATGAAGACGGTAGACGTGGTCGGGCTTCTTTGGGTCGATGAACCCTTTAGGTTGTTCAACGTAGACTTCTTCATCCAATACACCGTTTAAGAAGGCAGCCTTAACATCCATTTGTCTCAATGGAATATTTCGGTAACATGCTATGGCAATGAGGAGGCGTATAGACTCAATACGAGCCACAGGTGCGAAAGTCTCATCAAAATCCACACCTTCAACTTGAGTGTATCCCTGTGCAACAAGACGAGCTTTGTTTCGGACAATTTGATTGTGCTCATTTGTCTTGTGTTTATAGATCCATTTTGTGCCAATGATGTTAACATGCTGAGGACGAGGCACTAAAGACCAAACTTTATTTCGTTCAAATTCATTCAACTCCTCATGCATAGCAGCTACCCAGAATTCATCTAATATGGCCTCCTTGATATTTTTCGGTTCAATCTCGGAGACAAAATTCATAATCCCAATATCAGGAGATATAAGCGCCAAGTTAGATGTCTCACACCAAGGAGTTGAAGGTCTAGAGGAGCGAGTTGTGCGTTGATTCAAATTTCCAATAATAAGTTGGGTAGGGTGACGTTTTCGTATGTGAGCTGGAGG
Organism: Euphrasia confusa; assembly: GCA_954870475.1. Taxonomy (NCBI): domain Eukaryota; kingdom Viridiplantae; phylum Streptophyta; class Magnoliopsida; order Lamiales; family Orobanchaceae; genus Euphrasia; species Euphrasia confusa. Next base: position 2,395,945 of record OX940965.1, read on the forward strand.
TCTGGAGTTAGGGACTCCAGTAGAGTTCGAATTTTCAGTAGTAGTAATGGATGGGTTTATGCTATCTGGAGTAGACTCATCATCCGAGGAATCTGTACTAGAGCCAGACTTCGAATCAGTAGCAACTTGTTCATACAATGGCTCAGAGTTCGAAACTGTAGAGCCTAAATTTTCAGGCTCTTCCCCTTCGCGGTTTCTATTTGAGATTTGAACATTAGTAACAACTTCAGTGGGTTTTCCTTTGAAGTCATGTTCATCAAAAGTTATATTCGTTGATTCTTGAACAGTACGAGTTCGAAGGTTGAATACACGATATGCATGGCTATCAAGAGCATAGCCAATAAAAATAGCTCTGTCGGATTTGGAGTCAAACTTTTTCAGTGGATCACGATCATTCAGAATGTAACACAAACAACCAAAAACACGTAGATGTGCTACATTTGGCTTTTTTCCTGTGAGAAGTTCATAGGCAGTCTTCTCTGTTTGGCTTCGAAGGGTGATCCTGTTGATTACATAGCAAGCCGTGCTGATAGCCTCTTCCCAAAAACCTTTAGGCATTTTCTTAGATACCAACATAACAGTGGCCATCTCCTTTAAAGTTCTATTTTTCCGTTCAACAATGCCATTTTGTTGGGGTGTTTTAGGTGACGAGAATTCATGATGAATGCCTTTTCGGTTGCAATATTCAAGGAAGGCTTGATTTTGGAACTCCCCACCATGGTCACTTCGAATCCTTTGAATTCGTGCCCCATGAATGTTTCGAACTTTTCTAGCTAAATTATGGAAGGCTTCAAAGGCCTCATCTTTGGTAGCTAAGAATTTTACCCATGAGTATCTTGAAAAATCATCAACAATCACAAGAGTGTACCACTTGTGTCCCAAGCTATGAACTTCCATTGGTCCCATAAGGTCCATATGCATAAGTTCAAAACAGTTTGAAGTTCTAAAGTTCAAGGTTAGAGCTGGATGTGAACTTATGGTTTGTTTTCCCATTTGGCACTCGCCACAAACTCTTTTGTCGATCTTTGGAAGAGATTCGATGCCTCTCACAGCCTTGAGACGAATAAGAGTTTCCAAATTTCGAAGACTGGTATGGCCCAGTCTTTGATGCCATAAGTCTATCTCATCAGCAGACCTAGTAGAGAGACAAGTCTCTTCAATAGCATAACAATTATTTTTAGCACGGACTCCAGTCAATATGCATTCCCCTTTAGCATTGTAGACTTCACACTTATTTTTGTTGAACTTCACATCAAGTTCATCATCACACAACTGACTTATACTAATCAGATTGGCACACAATCCTTCCACATGAAGAACATTCTTTAGTGATGGAAGACCCTTCACACTCAAAGTGCCACAACCAACTATGTTACCCTTGGCACCTCCTCCATAGGTAACTGGTCCCCCAGAATGTGGTACATAGTCAATGAGGCTCTCTTTCACACCAGTCATATGTCTGGAGCATCCACTGTCGAAGTACCAAGTTTCTTTGTTTCCGGTTTTGGCAGCTGTGAATGCAACTTTGCATATAATATCTTCTTGGCGCTTCCATACTCTTTTCACAGTAGACTTCAAAGGAGCAGGAGAGTTTAGCTTCTCTTCCCAGATTTTCTTCACACAGGGTTTGGAACCCTTCGGGCTTTGAACTTTCTCTCTCCATACCTTTCTGATAGAATTCACAGGAATATGATGTTGTATCCTTTTCAGATCTTCCAATTTCTTATAACAATAAGGTCTTATATGTCCAGCTATGCCACAGTAGTGACAAACATATCTTTTTGCAAAGTTTTTCTGAGGCTTGGGAGATCGAGGAGCCATCTTTGTCAATTTCACAGACTGATCAGTGTTAGTCTTCATAGGCCTGGATATATCACTCTGAGTCTTTGAACCCTTTTGGTCAGCATACTTTGACCTATCTGACACGTTATGTGTTTTGATGAATTTAGAGACATCACTCTTGGTCTTCGAACCAGAAGGAGTGGATTTAGATGTAGAGGCCAGATTAGTTGTTGATTTAGGAGAGTCTTCTGGCTTAATCTCTACGGACTCTATGATCTTTCTATCCTTTGGGCGAATGAATTTTGGTGGGAATTTTATAGGCTCGGTGTAGACAGTCTCAAGAGTCTCATTAAACCCCAGTCCATATCTCTTAGGATTGACACAACTTATGAGATAGTCAAGTTTAGAAGTTCCAGTGTTCAATTTTTTGAACAAGGCATCTGCTGTATCCACTTTGTCTTTTAACTCATAGAGTTCTTTAGTTCTCACAGCTAAAACTTCTTCCATTTTAGTCAAAGATTTTCTGAGAAAGTCCTTCTCAGAGTCTTCTTTCTTCACGAACTCCCTTAGTTCATCAACTTCCTTTAGAGCTCTTTCAAGTTCATTTTTAACAATCTTGAACTCTCTTAAGCTCACAGTTTCAGTTTTTGAAGTCAAAACAGTTTTGTAGGAGGGTGGGTTTGAACCATCAGAACGCACAGAGTTCGAACTCTCTGAAATGTTTGAGGAGAAGCAGAAAATGTTATCATAGGTAGCTACATCCTCCATAGCTATTTCATACTCACCTTCATACTCATTTTCAAGAAAACCTATGAAGGCATTCACATATTTTCCATCCTCCCGGACACTCTCTCTCTCATCATCAGAAGAGAATAACGGATTTTCCTCATCAAGAACAAGATAGCTCACATCAACATTGTTCTTACGATGTGGATTAGGACATTCATTTTTGACATGACCCATCCCTTTGCATTCAAAACACTTGATTTTGGACATATCTTTCCCAGAAGTATTGGATACGAACTTCCTGAAGTTCGAATTGCGATTTCCAGTAGAACTAGAGAAAGGAGAGCTCGAACTCCCCGTGGGTCTCTGATTCTGAAATTTCTTGAATCTTCTTTTTCTCCTTATGTCTTGACGAATAAGATAATTCACAGTGTCTTGTAGAGCAATGAGTTTATCTGGATTTGGAGAGCTTAGAAGTGCCATGGCCTCTGACTCATCATCAGAATCTTCAGCGTAGTATGCACTTACGTCAGTGCTTTGAGTCGAGTTCGAACTCTGAGGTATAGAAGAGTTCGGACTTACTTTCAGTGCCCTCATAGAATTGTCGAGTGGAGACATATAGTTGTCATCTTTGAGTTTCTTGTTCAATTCATAGTCCTTGAAAACACTCATCAGTTCATTGTAGTTCGTAGTGTTGGCCAACTTAGTGCTTTCCACTGCAACCACTTTTGGTTCGAAAGAGTCGTTCAGAGTCCGCAGAACCTTGGTGCATATGTATGAAGGAGGAATAGGATCTCCTAGTTCATGACACTCACTCACAATGGACATGATTTTGTTGTAGTAGGTGTCTAAGTTCTCATCATCACGCATGTGCAGTTTCTGAAAAGCTGTGTTTAGTCCTCTGACTTTCGATTTCTTGATGCTCTCACTTCCCTCGCAGATGTTCTCAAGAGTTTCCCACACTTGTTTGGCAGAAGTGAGATGTTTGATAAGTTGAAACATATGCATGTCAATATATTCAGTGATAATGTGAATAGCACGATCATTGAAAGTTGCAGCCTCATGCTCTGCCTGAGTCCAAGTAGATTCATCCTTAGGAAGGACATCACCATCCTCATCCGTAAATTTGGGAACATCCCATCCTCTGACTACTGAACCCCAGACTCTTGAATCAGCTTGTTTAAGTCTCATTCGTGTCTTACTCTTCCAGTATGAGTAGTTATCGGCATTTAGAATTACGGGTTTTACAACAGTATATGTCTCCATGATATCGAACCTCTAGCAAGGATCTCACCGAAGAAGTAAGGTGAACCGCTCTGATACCAATTGAAATTGTGTTTGTAGCACTACAGTGTTAATACCTGCAGTCCTTGGTAGACCAGTAGTGAGACACACGATGGGTCTATGTACTACGAGATATGACAACACAACATAAGAGGTTCTTGAATGAATGCTTTGTAATAAATACTTTCAAACAAACATCTATAAGTCCTTGCGAACTTACAGAAAGGTCACACAACCAAACACACCGTCCAATAGCTCAAAGTA